>CM028673.1:40353661-42753661 GCA_016760335.1 Gastrodia elata | reverse complement strand
GAAATGATCGGATCTAAGCTCCAACATGATCAGGAACTATCTACGAAATGATTGGTTGAGTAAATGGATTCGACAGCTGACTAATTCAATGGAGTGCTACATGAGGCAGGTCACGGATATGAGTTGAGTTCAATCTAATCGAATCATGCTAAGTTGATCGATCAGATTGAACCAGATGATTGTTATGATTTAGCAATCATCCACAGAGGGAACTAGGCATCAAAAAGGGTCTCGAATGCCCGAGAATTTTTGCAACTTGCAGAGGTTCCATGGTTGACTGGTTGTACACACTCAGGTAGTGATCCCACTATCTGGTCCATTGTCAGTCAGGTTTAATTCCCCTTCCACTCACAAATAAATTGGGGAAGATCCTAGCACAATATCTAGGGTAAAGAAGCCATGAGTCGAGATGAAACTAGCTCAACAGAAAGAGGAGAAGGAGGTTGTTCCTGGAGTTGGAGAAATGTTGTGTCAAAGGGGAACTAGTTAGCTCAGGAGTTCTTCAAGCAGTCTCAACAGCTACACAGGGGGTCTGAATGCCAGACCGTGCCACGATCAGCGGTACGCACAGCCAAGGCCACTCGACAGCAAGCTCCACTAATGGCAATTGACAAGAATGGGAAAGGAAGTTCACAGAAGTTCAAGTGAGCAAAGGAGCTCACAGGGTTGAGCAAAGGCTATTTATAGCTAGAGGGAGGCTTAGAGATGGATGCCATGGCTGAGGCTCGAGGTTCATGCTCAGACCGAGAGGCTTATTCGGCATGCCCAAATTGGAATGTCTCGGCCATCACGACCCACCTCGAGGGTTCAACCACTAATAGAGAAGATCTTAACAGCCTATAGAATAAGGCAGAGGAGTTACAGACAGAGCTGACACGGTTGGAGCGAACGAATCGTTCCTGTCGGGCCAACGATTGCGCAGAGACAAAGATGAACTGGGTTGATTCATCTGCAACTGTTTGATTGTGAAACCGTTGGAGTTGGATGGCCTGATGCATTTTTATTTTAATCGAACGTGGATTGAATGCCAACCGTTAGATGCAAATGCTTGAATGACCGGCAGGGATTAGATCAAAGCGCTGGGTAGTGAGAGCACCCCGCAGCGGATCTGCCGCGGTCCCGACAGTAAATCCCACAAAAATAAAATATTAATATATATAATTAAATTAATATAAATAATTTAATTAATTAAATTAAAATTATAATTAATTTTATATCCAATTTAGGGCTTAATGAGCTCCAAAAATTCCCAAAAATTCACCATTAGCTAATTAAGGCATGAGGAACTCAAAAATGAAATCATATTTTAATTTAGAGGTCAAATTAATTTAGCTAATTTTCAGGATCTAAAAATAAGTAAAAATACTAAAAATTCTCAAATGAGCTCTGATTAATTTCAAACTTCTAAGGTTAAGTTTAAATGACCCATTGAGTTCAATAGAATCAAAATTAAAGCTTGGTTTAGCTTAATTAATCTGAATTTAGCTAGGATAACAATATGGTTTTTACACTTATGATGCATCTGTAATTGGAATTGGAGGAGTTTTAAGTCAAGAAAATCATCTTATTACATTATTTAGTGAGAAGTTGAATGATGCAAAGCAACGATTCTCAACATATGATAAAGAATTTTATACTATCATTCAGTCATTAAGGTATTGGAGACACTATATTTTACATAATAACTTTGTTCTTAATTCAGACCATCATGCCCTTAAATTTATCAATACTCAATGAAAGTTAAATTATAGACATGCCAAATGGGTTGAGTTTCTCCAAGATTATTCATTTATCCTAAAACATAAATTAGGAATTGAAAACAAACATGTTGATCAAGGGTGGCAATAACCATCTCCTCTTTAAAATTCAAAATTTTTGGATTTGAATGAATTTGAGATGAGTACCCAGTGTGCCCAGACTTTCATCTAATTTACATGGAGCACTTGGACAAATTGCTGACCTTAAATACAACATAGTCTGTGATTAATGGGTATCTTTATTGAGGAAAGATACTTTGCATTCCCAGATCTTCTCTAAGGGAGTTTTTGATTTTTGAACTGCACTCAGGAGGAATTGCTGACCATTTTGGAAATGATAAAAAAATATGCTTATGGATAATAGATTTTTTTGGCCTTCCCTAAAAAGAGATATTCAAAGACTAGTAGCTCAATGTTTAACTTACAAACAAGCTAAAGCTACTAAACAAAAATCTAGCCAACACACGACATTCCCTATTCCTCATAAGCCTTGAGAAGATTTATCAATGGATTTTGTTCTCGGGTTGCCCCGAACAGCTCGTGGTCATGATAGCATATTTGTGGTTGTTGATAGATTTTCTAAGATGACCCATTTCATACCTTGCTCTAAAACTAATGATGTCTCCTATACTGCAAAATTATTCCTTAAGAAAATTGTACGATTGCATGGCCTTCCTTCAACTATCATATCAGATCGGGATGTTCGGTTTATCTCATACTTTTGGAAGACCTTATAAAAACTTCTTGGGACAAAATTGAAATTTTTATTAGCTTTTCACCCCCAAACGGATGGTCAAACTGAAGTTGTCAATCGAACCTTAGTAAAAAGAGAATTGGTAATTGGGACTTACATTTACCTATTGCCGATTGATGCTGCCAGCCTTTCTTCTCATGCATTTTCTAATTCAGCATTCACATTTGCCAAAGATTTTCAAAGCCTTCATGATTCTATAAGAAACAAATCACTTTAAGTAATAAAAAATATACATCTAAGGCAAATCATAATAAATCAACTAAGGAACTTAAAGAAGGTGATTATATTTTGATTCGAATCTGCCCTGAGCGATAAAACAACACCAAATATAAAAAATTACATCTAAGGGCTTGTGGCCCTTTCAAAGTTCTTAGAAATATTGGATCTAATGCTTATCACATTGATTTACCTAATGATATGCTTATTTATCCTGTTATTGATATTGAAGATATTTTATCATATGATGGAGTTAGTAAACCTCCACTTGCATAATCTGACTTTTTAGTAAGAGATATAGTTCCCCACATGCAAACTCCATCCTTTTTAGACATTTACTACATCATCACTGGGAGGCTCCTAATGATCAAGATAAAGAGCATCATTTTCTCATTCGTGGGAAGAATAAGATGTCTACAAAAGACACGTGGCTAACACGTATAGATTTGGAAGCTCTAGATTCACAATTAGTTAAAGATTACTTGGATCTTAACTCTTCGGTGCAGAGTTCAATTGGGCTGATGGGAGCTGATGTAGCACATCCTAAGAATATTATCAAAGCCCCAATAATAAGAGCCATGGCTAAAGTTCAAGGAAAATTTTTGAAGGTGGGCCCATTTATAAGAGCCCAATCAAAAACCCAATAAAGAGCCCAAATATTGAGCTTACCATTTGTATTTTGTTTTTATTAATATTATACTTTTTTTATTAATTAAGGCAAATGTTTGGCCAGTCATGTCATGAGGAAAATATTTAATTTAAGTAGTTGGAGTTACTTCCTCACTAATTGCCAACTATCCATCTTTTCCTCCAAAATTTCTCTCCATATTTTTCCCCCAAAGCTCATAGGGCAAAAGACTTGTAGTGCCTATAAATATAAGCTAAACTATAATGTAATGGAGTAAATTTAGTGAAAGAATTTTGTGATGAATAGCTCTCATATCGCTTGGTGCTTAGTGGTGTCAAGTTTATTGCCTATCTTTGGTGAGTTAGGTAGTTATCTTATTTATATTTTATTTTTTTTAACTATACTCTTATTCTCATAACCTCAAACTATCCACACATCTTCTCTAGTATTTTAAGTATCATTTTAAATTATTAAATCATTATCTAATTTCTCAAACTCTCTTCAAACTCCATAACAGACTGTAAATTACACGTCTGCCCTTGCACACAAGTGTACATGGTCTGAAGTAATAATTTGGAATGTGAGTTCCAAGATTTATTGTCCTCAGGGAATTGGGTGTTTTATTACTAAGGTATATTTATGTTCAATAATGTTCAAACTATGTGTATTTTGTTGAATTGGTTCCTAAACAAGCACAACAAATCTTAGTAGAAAGTAACTATGATAAAAATGAGATGAGAGTTGGGTCTCTCCCACATGAAATGTTAGGTGACTCATATATGATGATTCCTCAAGCATTGGTCTTTTTTACATAATTTTATGTAACTTAATCAAGTGCACATTGTCCTTCTTAGAGTTTAACTTCAAGATTTACAAGTTCAAATCTCGTGCTTGAAATGAACACACAGTCGATTCTATTTCAGCACAAAGACCTTTATATAAGATTTTAGATTATTAGTTTTCCTCTCATTCCTAGTTTATAGATATGAGAGTTGTTTATTTATTTAAGATCTTATAAGCATTGATTCTACTGAGAGCATCACGCACATCATGCGCAGTTTAGATAAATGAGTGATTTCATTTGGGCTCAATGACTATGACACCTCGTTCATGAGCTCTCAAAGAATCCATTCTCTGCCTTCACATATGTTGAGCAGCGGAGCTCATTTAGTGGGCCTTAGCTCACACACTTCAACACTTTAATTGAATATAGATCAAGGTGCACTAAGCTCAAGAACTTTCTCACATAGTTCTAAGCTTTTGTGCACTCATGATTCCAACTCTAAACTAAGGGTGAGCCATGGAGCACAAGACTTTTTAGTCCTTGAAATCATTTAGTCCTTCATCAATCGGTCCACATTCAAGTCCATAATAGTCCTTTTTATTTCTTTAACAAGTTATTTAATTCACAAATTTTTATTAATACTTGAGGAAATTTTTCATACATAATAATCTCTTTCAATTCTTGTAAGATTGCCCCAATCCTCCCCAAGGGGTAGTTTAGCTCTCCATTACACTAGAGATAAAAAAGAAAATATACATGGATAAAAACCCTTTCATGATCAACTAAGAAAAAAAACAAGACAAGAGTTAGAGAGTACTAGGAACGTTCCTTTGATAAAGTTCTTCGAATTTCTCCTCTTCTTGCTCTTAGGTGTTTTTCCTAGGTCCATAGTGCTACCTTTCTTCCTTCTTCTCCTTGGCAATAGGAGTTCTTCCACCCTTGGAGAGTTCTCCTTCTCTTCTATGCAGCCCTCTCCTTACTTAGGATTTTTCTTGAGCAAAGTTGGGAACCCTTCTTAAGTGAAGAAGAGCTGTATTTATAGAGGGGTTGCATTCCTCTTCTTCCCTTTCAAAATCTATTTTTCCCTCTTCCAAAATTCTGCTATGATAATCACAAATCCAACTTGAGGGGTGAAGTGACCTCTACTTTTCCCTTATTTAATCTTCACACCACTTCAAAATACTATTTTTCCATTTAAAAACAATTCTGCTGTAGAAGGAATGATGGCTGGGAGATAAGGAGCAGGTTGGGGGTCTTCTTAAGTGAAGAAGAGTTATATTTATAGAGAGGCTACATTCCTCTTCTTCCCTTTCAAAATCTGCTTTTCCTTCTTCCAAAATTCTACTATGATGATTGCAAATCCAACTTGAGGGGTGAAATGACCTTTACTTTTCCATTCTTTAATCTTCACATCACTTATTTTTACATTTAAAAACAATTCTGCTATAGAATGAATGATGGCTGGGAGACAATGAGTAGGTTAGGGGTCTTGTCCAGCCGCAATAAATGCCCTGTTCAGATAGAAATTTGGTGCGCCGCTATAGCGCGCTGTGGCGCGCTACAGCGGTTGAATTTCGTAAAGTGGTCTGCAGTGACACGCTGTGGCATTCTGGAAGTTTTCTTTGATGGTTCGCTATAGTGTGATGTAGCGCACTGCAACTGTCAAAGTTCATGGAGGTATACGTTGCAACGCGCTGTTGCGGATAGGTTCCAAAAAGCTGTCCGCTATAGCGCGCTATATCACCTGAGTCCTCAAGTTCTCACGCGGTGGCATGCTATAGCGCCTGAATCCCGTAAGTTCTCCCACTGTGGTGTGCTATAGCGCCTGAGTCCCACAAGTTCTCCCACTCTAGCATGCTATAGCGCCTGAGTTCCGCAAGTTCTTCCACTGTGGCGCGCCACAGCGAATTTCTTCCAGAAATTTCAGAAGCCTTCCAGAATTGTCCAGAAATTGTTGGGCTTGCATTTTTCCTAAAAAATACGTAGAATTTGAAGGAAGCTATTTCAATATGAAAAATGAATGAGATTTTTCCTTTATTTAGGATATAAATTCTGGATTTATCACTCTACCACAACCTCCAAAGCTAAATCTGAAAACAGCTCGACCTAGTCTTATTCCCTACCTCGACACCTATCTAAACACCATTAAACCTAGCCATCTACTCCATATCCAAACTACATATCTAAGGCTACCTATATTAATTTGTTTCCAGTCCTTTAATCCATGAAAACCCCACATACAAAAGGGATATTTTGAATTAGCCCAAATTAAGCTCTATCTGGTCTAGTCTTAGCTTTCCTTTAGATAGTCCACTCTAAACCCATAACCAACCCACCACAAACTCTAGAAATCATCCTTAGACATTATCCTACCAATCCATGCAATTATTAAATACCAAATTTACCACAAAAAAAAAAAAAGGCAGCCCACTAGTATCAAGAGAAGATGGCAAATAATTCTTACAAATGGCCTACTAAGAGATTGAACTCCAATAGGAAAGAGGTTAATAATGCAAATGAAGCAAATCAAATCTTGGCTCTTCAACAAGAAATTGAAACCTTAAACTAGAAGATATGGAACCTGAGCATTATTGCAATATAAGAAGTTCATTGTGAGCTATGTAGGGGTAGGCAAGGTAGTGAGAACTTTGACTAGAACAACCTCTTTGCACCATCAAATACTAAACAAGTGAACTACCTTAGGAACAATAATAACAATCCAAATAATGCTCAAAATAAACCATACTCAAACACATATAACTAGGGGTGGTGAAATTATCCTAATTTCTCTTGGGGTAATGGAAATAACCAACAACGTTTAAACAATGACAATCAATTCCAAACACGACAATCACAAAACCCAAATAATGTTCTTAACCAATATCAAAAAATGCATGAAACTGGACTAGAAGGAGCCTTCCACTCCTTTAAGACTAAAACACAACAATTCATGTTGAGAATCGAACAGACAATAGGAAGACATGAATCATCCATCAATAAATTAAAACCACCCTCCGAAATATAGAAGTCCAAATAAGATAGATCTCTCAACAATTGACCAATAGGCAGCAAGGAACAATCCCTAGTACCACAGAAATCAATCCAAGGGAAACAGTAAGCGCAATCAATTTTGAAGTTTGGGGGAGAAGTGTTATTTTAAAGAATGCAAGTGAAAAAACTGAACCCCAACCCACTGAATTTAAGGAACACTATTGCAATGAAAAAAAAAAAAAAAAAAAAAAGTGGAGGAAATCATTTAACTTTTGATAAGACTTTAGTGGCTCAAAAAAGAAAATATCCTGGGATATTAAACATTCCAATTGTGATTAACAAACAAGCATTTTTAGATCCCTTGTGTGATATAGGGGCTTCCGTTAACGTAATGCCTTATCATTTATAAACACAGCTAGGGATATGGGGAATGGAAGAAACCCTCGTAATCTAAGAATTTGCAATTTTAGATTCAATGACACCCATAGGGATTTTAAGAAATGTATTGGTGAATCTAGGAAAATTTATGGTACCCACAAATTTCATTGTATGTGAATGGGTAAATGGAACAAAAATTCCACAATTATTTTTGGAAGACCATTCCTTGCATCAACTAGGGTGATAATTGATGTTGAGAGTGGGCTTATAAGAGTTAAAATCAATGGAATTGAAGAAGATATAAATTTAATGCCCATATTAAATATAGAAAGAAATCTTTATTTCAACTGGAAGAGAATGGAGAGGGAAAGATTAAGCCAAGTTAATGATAGACATGAAATTGAATTGTCAACAGATTTTGAATACAACAAATCCATAACCACCTCATCCAGAGGTAGGGAATCTGAAAAAGTCAAAACCAAAAGAAAAATAAGAAGAGGAAATAGAAAGAAGAAAACTACACATTCACTTAAATCTGACTTAAAAGATTCCTTAATTTACAAATTAGACAGTTTGAGTTTGAGCACAACAGAAGCAACATCTGCTAGTGCTCACCCAAACTCTTCTAAAATCAGGAGAGAAATTCCATAGAGAAATAAAAATTAAAAATGCTTAAATTGGTCGGGCTGATGACATTAAACCAAGCGCTTATTGGAAGGCAACACAATGCTTTTGATGACTTAATTTTATTTCTTAACTTTGTACAGTTGTTTAGTTAAATAAATGTTTGCAACCTGAATATTTTAAATGAGAAAATTGTTAACTCCTTGAACAGCAGGAGCTACAGCACGCTGCAACGCGATTCAGCGATACAGTCGCCATAGGCATTTTGGCGCTATGCGCGCCGTAACGTATTTCAGCACTACAGCGCGCTGCAGAACATCTTAAACAAAGACTGTAACACTACCACGCGCTGCAGCATGTCACAGTGCGTTGTAGCATGTGTCGTTTCATTTGCATAGGTGGTGCCACAATGACTTGGGGGAATTCCCAAGCAGTCAAAACTATTGTAGTGCGCCTCTTACACTGAATCCTGTTAAAAAGTTATCAAGGAGTCATCTTTTGGTCTACCCAATGACTTTATTTTTTAACTCACACTTATGGCACTTATTGAAAATCTTTGACCAGTTATTAGGGATATCTTTAGTGGCCAAGATTATGTGAAACAAAAAAAAATTTGGTTTGCTTATAAATAGATAGGGAAGTGGGATTGCTCCCTTACACTTCCCGGAACTCCAACCCTCACTTGAAACTCCTTAGCAACCAAAAAAATTTCTTTGACTAATGGCCTCTGGAAGGAAAAGCACAGCAAGCAAGGGTGTCGCATCCTCAACCTCTGGAGGCAGCTTTGATATCAAACGGTTCTCGTCGGTTGAGGCTGAACAACGGCATGTCCAAATTACATCAAAGCGCAAGCTCATTCCAGAGAGGGGGTTCACCCTTCCTTACCTGGTTAGCTACCCTAATGTAGTAAACAAAGGATGGGAAAGCCTGGTAGGTTTGCAGACTGACTCATATCCAACTCGGGTACATAAGGTTTTTGGTAATGCCATCGATGCAATTACGTGTAAAATCTTGGTGCCAGAGAAGGTTGTGAGCTTTGGACTCGAGCAGATCAAAAAAAATTATGAATTTGGAGCAGTGGAAAATTGCTCCTACCAAGCTTGTTTAAATGAAGATTTTGACCCCGTGGTGGTCTCAAGGGCATGCACACAGCACGATGCCAACTGGATGGGAACCTTGCCAACATTCCCCGTGCCCTACTAACTAATTCGTGTAATGCTTGGCACGTTCTAATCTCTAGTAGAATAATATCATCTGGGCATTTCAGTGAAATAACTTGGATTAGGGTCGTGCTTATTTATGCAATTCAATAACCCCGAATTTATTCATATCTTCGGGGTTATACTTGAGCACCTCCGGCACTTCTAAATCGGGCCTTGCGCAGCCTTATCTTTTGGATCCTTAATTTTTGGATTATGCCTTGACGAAGGAGTTAAGGTAACTTGTAATGATTCAGTGGTTCCTCCCTGCGCTCCTCTAATCCGTTGTAATCCACATTCCCATTTTTAAGAGGTAAAGGGTTGTAAGAAGAGAAGGCAGGGGGGAGGAAGGAGAGGCATCTTTTTCATCATGCATAAATTCTAAAATTAAAAACATTCAGAAATAAATTACTAATTTGAGGGAGCAACAAAAGCGGATTGGGAAGTGTGTGGAGAAAGCTATTTGGTACTGCAAAACTGCCAATTTTCAACAGAACAGGTTCCACCAAGACTTTCACACAGCTCTTAGAACAATGCTTGCAAATTGAAATATGCATGGCGAGCCCATAAAATCTATCTTCCAACAACCTCCAGTTCTTGAGCCCCCTCCAAACATACCATGGCCTGAAATTGAAGAAGAAGATGAGGAGGAAGATGAAGATGAGGATGAAGATGATGAAGAGGAATAAACAGGTTGTAATATTTTTTTTACTATTTTGATTTTGTATTTTTGATTTAAAATTCTTAGTGAAATCTATTGCCACCATGACTTGCGCTCATATTTTTAAATATGCTTCAAATTACTTTTTGAGAAATTTGAATTTGCAAAAATAAACTTTAATTATAGATATGAAATTCTACTTAAATTTTGTTATTTAACTAGATGTGTGATATAATAATTCTAAAATGTTGTGTTGGAGTGATATTTGCTTTAATCATTTTCTTGTACTGTTAAATTAAAAATTTGTGATGGTTGAATTTAAGTGTGATGGGGGAATAAAGAACTCATGAGATAAATTAAGGGAAAGTCAAATAAAGAATGTGCTAGGCTTATGTGAGACTTAATGAATGCAATGAATAATGAATGGGGTAAAAAAAAAAAAATCTTTTTCTTGGAGTAAATGCAAAAGAAATAAAAAATGGATGAAGAAAATATATTTCCCAAATAATCGAGAAAAGAAAAAAAAATCACGTTGAAAAAAAATATTTCTCTTAAAGAATAATCCTCATTGCATTTTATATGAAGAAGTACAAATGGCACCCAAAATTCTAAAATACTAACCCTTACTTATTCTCAAATAAAAGCCAAAAAATTCATCCAAAACATTTTGGTCAAAGCATTACACATTATTTTAAGGTAAAAAAGGAAAAATATAGTGAAAAGAGTGGAATATAATTGAGCTGAATATTATTAAGAATTTCTTTTATCACCAATCACCTTGTTAAATAAACTTAAAACTACAAAGGAGAAATTCATAATTATTTCATATTTATGAAATTAAAATTCAGAAAGTCATTTAGTGCTTACTCGAGGACGAGCAAGAAGTTAAGTGTGAGGGTATAATGAACCCAATAATCATAGTTAATTTAGTGCTAAAAGTAATACTTTTCTTAAAGATTAGTGTACTTTGATATGAGTTTTTGGGCATTATAAGACAAAAGAGCTGAAATATCAAGGTCATGAGAGAAATCTGGAACCTTGATAAGAAAGGTGCTATGATGCGCCACAGCGCATCTGTGAAGGCCCTATTCCAGTTCGGCAGAAACCGTTCTGGCATCAGGTGACTACTCACCACAGGATCATATCGAGAAATTTGAGAGAAAAAGAATACGCATATAAAAGTAACCGAGATTTTCATTTATCAAAATTCTCATTACAAGATCCCTCATCGTACAAAACAAAGAAACAAAATAATCAATTCAGCACCATTGTCGATCTTTTGAAAATTAGGGTTCTTGTTTAACCTCTTCCAGGAGCACCTGACCTGGTATTGTACAGAAAATAATACCGGGATTTGAATTTCCAGTAATTAGAGAATACTCTAAGTACAGCAGTATATAATAATAAATTACTTTATAAAGGTGCGATTAGAGGAAGTAAGGTGAAAATAAAATACATGATATGTAAGGCAACTGCGCAAAATAAGCAAGCAAATTTTTGCAACAAGTAGTTATCACAAAATAATGGTTACTGATGTCATTTTCCAGTAACTAATCCTGAATATTACTGATATCATTTTTCCAGTAACCACCCTGAATGTTATTGATGTCATTTTCTAATAACAATCCCGAATGTTGTTGATGTCATTTTTCCAGCAACAACCCCGAATGTTACTGATGTCATTTTCCAGTAACAACCCCGAATATTACTGATGTCATTTTCCAGTAATAACCCCGAATGATACCGATGTTATTTTTCGGTAACAGCCCCGAATGATATTACGTTGGTTCCGGACAACCAACCAAGATTCAAATGAATTCGGCTCTAAGAAAATAAGCGAAGCATAGTAGTAATAAAAAAATGCAAGATGTAATGCAAGTCATATACTGGGTATCTTTAATATTTAATTTCAGCACTTTAACAGCTCAAATGAGTGACAGTCCGCTCAATCTGCATTTAAGTCCCCGAAATTTTTAAGTTAGCTTTTTAATCAAATGATTTAGGAGTTTAATTTCCTCTTTCATTCTGTTCTTCTTCCGCTTTTAAAGCTCGATTGATTTAAGTTTAGAATTAAAACAGTTATAATTATTAAAGTGTCTTTAAGATTATGATCGAAAAATCAGAATAGAATGACTGAATTGGCAAATATGAAATAGTAGTCATTTATAACAATTGAATCATTCTCAGTATTAATTAATGAAAATAATTCTATTGTGAATGACTAATTATAAACTTATAGTTATAAAGAGAGTAATAAGACTTAGAGAAAACAAATGTGTTCTTTCAATTTCCTCCTCTTACTTTAGAATTAGGATCGCCGGAACACGAAGAGAAGCTGGAACGGGTTGGCCAAAGGATGGCCGAGGGCTGTTGGAGGCTGCTGGAGCTACTGTGGGGACTTCCGGGGGCTGCCGGAAGCTGCTGGAAGCAGCCGGAGAGGGAGCTGGCTATCTGAGAAGGAGACTGCCGAAGAGAGGCTGGAGCGACTGAGGAGGGGCTAGCCGGCTGTTGGAGGGAGATGGAGGCTGCTGGAAGGGCTGGCCGACTGTAGAAAGGGAGGGAGCTGGTTGAGGAGGGGCCGGCATTGGCTGGAATGAGGAAGGAGGGTGCTTGCTGGAGGGTGGCTGCCGATTGTGAAGAGGAGAGGGGAAGGGGGGCTGCGCTTAAATAGGCGCAGGCTAGGGGGAGTTTGGCTGAGGGGGCCGACCGCATCCTGCACCAAAAATGGCGCAGGCGATCCCCCTCCTGGCAGGCAGAAGTGCTGCCTACAGGCTCTATCGCAAGACAGAGCCTGCGATTCGCAGGCTAGGGTCGGGGGAGTCGGCACGCAGGTCCGCCTGGCACGAAAGCTTCTTCTGCCTTTTGGTGGAAGAAAGATCACAGGGTGCGATCTTTTAAGGGCGGGGGGACGTAGGAAGGAAAAAAAAAAAAAAGCACAGGAAAAAAAATGGAAAATTTTTTTTTAAAAATTTTAAATTAATCACATTATTTGTCGTTTAGCGTCCAAATATAACAAAACTTGACATCGATGTGTATTACGACATGACGAACACCCTCGCGCTGAAAATTTTCGATTCGGAGCAAAATTTTATTTTATTTTAATTTTAGAGGTTTAAAACTTCGAAAATTTTCCACGATCAAATCACGCTCAGAATTTGATGAAACTTCTCGAGCAGTTTTTAAACAATATACTTAACACAACGATACTGAAAATGATGAATTCTGACACTCATTTCAATATTTTCAATTTTTACAATTTAAAAATTTCAGAAAATAGATCGGAATCTTTCGTCTTTCGAATTTTTCCTAAATTAGGACACTTTGATCTAAAATTTGCTTCTATCTGCTGGTAATTTTGTTTGCCCTAAATTGAAATTTCCCGGGATCCTGATTCCTAAGGCAGGATTCTGACCTAATTTGCAAATTAATGATATTGGGTCATTACAACGTCCCAACGTGCTATGGCAGATCAAACCCGAGAAGCATGAGCTATAGCGCATCGCAGCGCCCTCTTAATAGAGGGTTTAATGCTCTAGTGTGTTGCAGTATTCAAGAAAAAGAAGAGTCAACACTAAAGCATACCGCAGTTCCCTCTCAATGCAATATTTAATGCTATAGCGCACTGCAGCACCCAAGAAACAAAAGAGTCAATGTTGTAGCACACCACAGTGCTCAAAGTAATAGAGAGCTTAACACTATAGCACGTAGCAATGCAAAAGCAATAGAGAGCTTAATGTTATTGTGCGCCGTAGTAGATCAAACAAAGAGTTCGGCACTACAGCACACTGCAGCGAGCCTTAAGGACTTAATTGAACCGAGAGCTTAGCACTACAGCAAGCCACAACGCCCATACAACAGAGAGGTTAACGCTATAGCATGTCGAAGCGTGCTTAAAGACTTGTTCAAAATCCTAAGGAGCCCAGCGCTACACCGCGCTGCAGTGAATCTTGGCACTACAGTGCGCCACAATGGATTTGATATAGCTGAAATTTATAGCATAAATATAGTGCTTAAATATTCATATCACCATATATATCCCTATACATTGAGTCGAAAATGATGTGTTTTTAGGAAATTGAAGAAAATAGATTGCATTGGCTGAATTACTAAATTTTGGGACAAATCCACCGCAGCGCGCCATAGCGGCCCATTAAAAAAGCCTTACTTGGAAGCAAAACTGCATACTTGGAGCAAGACCGTTGCAACGCGCCACGGCCTGCCGCAGCGTGCCACAGCGTCACATCGATAAGGAAAAATTTAAACTATATAAACAAGTAATTGAACAGTAATACGCAAGTTTGCATGCTGCAGTGCGCCGCAGCGCACTCCAGTGTAATTTCTCGATGACTTATTAAAACTTTATAAACAAGTAATTGAACAGTATCATGCAACTTTTTCCTCCGCAGCGCGCCGCGGTGGGTAAATTTTCATTTTATAAACTATAGATTAACTAAATGAATAGTGAATCTGAAAGTTTGTCAGCAATAGCGCACCGCAGTGGGTAAATTTTTATTTTATAAGACTATAGAAGAATTAATTGAACAGTGAACTCAAAAGTTTATCCGTTATCACGCGCCACAGCGAATGCTGCAGCGACTTAACAAAAAAGATACTAACTTACATGCAGAAAAAGCGTTTGGAGCACTGTTGCTACAGAGCGCCGCAGTTGAACGGGATTTGGAATACGGTTGCCACAGCAGAACAGTATTTGAAATGCTGCTACCGCAGCGCGCCATAGCGCCCCACAGTGCGCCGCAGTGGATGGTCCAAAAATGCTAGAAACAGCAATTAAGGAAGCAGAGGAAGGCCACAAAAATGTGACCTTTTGCCTTCCCCAACCTCTTGAAAACAGATGAATTAATTCCTGCTGATTCCCAACAAGTTTAATAAAATAAAAATATTAAAAGGGATTAGATTAAAATTAAAGAAGAGGAAAAGTCACACATTTAAGGCTTTGAGGCTGAGTGCATCACTATTTAAAGGCCAATCTCAAACCTTGAAAGGGTTCCAACTTTTTTTATTCAAAGACCAAAAAGAAAGGTTACAGGAAGAGAAAGAATGAGAACTCTCCAAGGGGAAAAGAGGACCAAGAACAGAAGAAAGGGAATACAGTAAAGAATGAAGGGTGGAGTTTCAAGAGGACAACGCAGGAAAAGTAAAGAGAACTGCAGAAAACCTCCAGGTGATTCCTTGTATTTTTCCTAAACTCCCATAATTTATTTCTTGCCGTGAACTAATGGCGATGTTCACTTTTCTTTATATGTATAGCTCTTTCTTACTTAGTAATGGGAGGCTAAAAACCCCTTGGAGAGGGTTGAGATGTAGTTGTAAAAATATGAAAGGGATCATTGGTGTATGATGACTATTTGAATGTAATGAAAGAATGTTTTTATCATTAAATTTAATATTGAATTGAATGCTTGGATGAACTGAAATCTAAATTATTTTAATCAAAAGAACTTGTGTTCTAATGCTCATCAATTTGGTAAGAGTAAGAAAGGTAGTGCAAGTAGAGCTGAGAATTATATGATAAAATTCTCAAACCTCACTTGCACCCTTCCTTAATAGCTCTCCTAATAGACTGACACTTGAGAACTAAGTTTTCTATTAACCTTGCTCCATTGCTCAGCAAAGTAGAAGGAATGAGAGGATGTTGGGAACCTCAATGGACGATGTGACATAATCCACTGCCCCAATGCATCTTCCCTTCTTGCTAAACCGTATGTGAAGCGCATGATGCATGGTTAATGGAAGTCATTCTTGTGAGACCATCATAATTAAAATATATTTTTTTGTAACCTAGATATAGGGAATCAAAATCTAATTAATCAATCATTATCTTATAAGAGTTTATGTGCTAAGGGAGAACCCAAAAGGAGTTCTCTTTGTGCACTAAACTTGAACCCAATGTAAATGGAGGGTACTTTAATTCTAATAGTGTTCACTTGATTTAATAAAGCAAATAAATTGAACGTATACATTCAAATAATGAAGTTATATAACCAACCCTCGCAAATATTGCAATGAAATCTCAACTCTCTCCTTTTTAATTATATCGTATCTTTACTTAAGGTCTTTTGTATTGCTAATTAGGAACCAACAAAATCGACCAAATTTGTCATCTAAACATTAGTGAAAGAAAATACAACTTATTATCAGAACACACATTCCCTGAGGATCGATAAATCCCAAAATTAAACTTTCTACTTATTACTTCAGTTCACGTACACTTGTGTGCAAACGCAGACGTGTATTTCCATCTATCAAGTTTTTGGCGCAGTTGCCGGGGAACGGTTTTTATTTTGTATCAACTACAATTTTCTAGTAATTAGTGATATAGAACTAATTAATTTGTGCATATTTTTTTATATAGCTATAATTAATTTCTGTACTTGCTTGTCTTGAGAAAAATTTGAAAATTTTTTAAGAAGAACTAGTGCTAACATTATTGCATATTATCTTATTAAAATTTCTGGTGTCATTTGTTATGAATATTTATTGTTGAATATTGATTGCTGAAATTTATTCTAGCTAGTGACCCCTTAACTGCATGAGTAGGAGAAATCTTAACCGAATTCTCTTACGATCCTGAAATCAATAGAACTTATTTGAGAGCTAGGAGAGAGCAAGTCATTTTAAACTAACAAAACGCACAAATGGAAGATTAGAAATAAACACAGCATAACCTATGGTAAATGCTAGGAGAAGATTGCTTAGAGAATATGCACTTCCCATAGTAGAAGGAGTTCCAAATGCTATTGTTAGACCTCCTATACAAGCTAATAATTTTGAAATAAAACCATGCACTTTAAACATGATTCAAAACAATCAATTTAGTGGGATGGCATCGGATGACCTGAACGCACATATTTCCAATTTTATGGAAATATGCGACACCTTCCGATTCATCGGGGTATCCGATGACGCCTTGAGATTGAGATTATTCCATTATCACTGAGAGATCGAGCTAAATTTTGGCTTAGTTCCCTACCTGGTGAGTTTATACGGACTTGGGATGACTTGGCAAGGAAATTCCTAACCAAGTATTTCCCACCCGCCAAGACTGCCAGGCTGAGAAATGAAATTTCAAACTTCCCTCAGTAGCATGGTGATAACTTGTATGATGGCTGGGAATGCTTTAAGGACTGCTTAAGGCATTGCCCTCATCATGGGTTCTCCTTGTGGATGTAGGTGCATATTTTTTACAATGGATTAAATGCACTCACAAGGACCCTCATAGATGCTACCGCAGGAGGATCATTAAGCAGTAAGACCCTTGAGGAGGCCTTTGATCTCCTCAAAGAAATGGCTAACAATGCTTACCAATGGCCGACTGAGCCACTAAACTCTAACAAAAATAAGGTAAACAATCTAAATGAATCAACCCAATTGGCTTCCTTGCAAAGGAAAGTAGAAATTCTAACTAATAAAATTGAGAATATGAATGTTAGTGTTGTTCAGGATGTTAGTTGTGAGTTATGTGGGCAGAATCACAATAGTGAATACTATAATTTAAACAATTTATTTGCCCCATCACAAACAGAATGAGTAAACTTTATGAGAAATAAAAACATAAATAATAACTCCCATAACAACCCTTACTCTAACTCCTACAATCTGAGATGGAGAAACCATCCTAACTTTTCTTGGAGTGAGGGAAATGCTCAAGGAAACCTCAACACCCAACAACAAAACTGGCCAATGCATGATGGAAATAATTCTTATAAGCAAAAACAGAATAACAAACAGGAATCCAGTTTAGAAGAATCATTTTGGGCATTTAAAATAGAGACAATGCAATTTTTGAAAAGAACTGAAATAATAATGAACTGTCATGAAACCTCCATTCAAGGAATTGAGGTATCATTAAGGAACATTGAAGTTCAATTAGGATAAATTTTTAAGCAGCTATCTACTAGACAGCAAGGTATGCTCCCAAGTTCAACTGAATTGAATCCTAGAGAAACGGTGAGCATTGTAAATGTAGACACTAAGAAGATGAATTGCATTGATCATAGTAATGAGGAAGAGAAAGATCTAATAAGAATTTCTAATCTGAATGATGGAAGGGAGAGAGTAGCAACAAAAAGGGGTGACCTCGGTAGATTAAATATTCCATGCATTATTGAAGGCGAGGTCCTTTTAGATCCCTTGTGTGATCTAGGAGTTTCGGTAAATATTATGCCATGGCACATTTACACAAACTTAGGGATAAGGGGGATGGAGGAGACACCAATAATTCTAGAATTTTCTAATCTTGTATCTCAAACCCCGTTAGGATTTGTTAAGGATGTCCCTATAAAAATATGTAGTTTTGTGATCCCCACTGATTTTATAGTTTGTGAATGGGACATATGGAGTGAAAACTCCACTGTAATTTTGGGAGGTCATTCTTAGCTAGCTCTAAGGTTATCATAGATATTGAAAGGGGATTCATGATAGTTATAGTTAAGGGTTTAGAGGAAGTTATTGATCTAATGCCTTCGTTATTTAAAGAAAGAATTATAAATGCAAAATGGGAGAAAGTGAATAGAGAGTTGAAAGAAGAGAAGGAGATAAGGGGTTCTGTAGATTTTGTAGATCACGATGATACTCCATTTGAAGGAAAAGACATTAGGGGAGAAAAGAAAAAGAGAAAAACTAGGAGAGGTAAAAAGAAAAAAAAAAGGAGCACCCCTTGTTAACAAGGAAGGTGATGTAAGAAATGAATCCAACAATGAACAAATGAGTTCGAGCCCAACCTCGGTTGGTGCTCACTCATTTCATTTGAAAATTTGGGTGAGAAAACATCCTAGGGACAAGAATTCAAGTTGATCTTGAACATGTTGGGCTGACAACATTAAACAAAGCGCTTGTTGGGAGGCAACCCAACCTAGTTTTCTGTTTTTATTTAAATCTTGTTTTAGGAGTAGAATAAATTTAATCACAACCAAAAATATTTTATCTGGAAGTAAATTCTAATTTTTTTTGAAAAATTTTCTTCTTGAAAACCGCCGCAGCACACCACAGTAGATTTATTCGCTACAGCGCGATGTAGCGGATTTAATCGCCACAACACGTTATAGCTGATTTCATTAACTACCTTTGATTCCCAAGGCAGTCAATGACGCTACAGCGCGCCTTGGAACTCCCAAACTGCTAAATGTGCTGGAAAAGCTGGAAAAGCTGAAAATTTTCATCCTCTTTGAGCAGAAATCATGTCACACTTATTGCATGCATTGAATCTACATTTGACCAGGTTTTAATATGCCATCAGTATGCTTAACTAAAACCTTCCAAAAAAAAAAAAAATTTGTCAATCCTTTATAAAAAGGCTTAGAGGGGTAGGCTGAAGATTGCACTTTATTGAAGACCTTAAATCTTCAGCTCAAGCAGCCTTCAATTGTTATTAACATAAACTCTCTCAATTTGTCCCTATTTTCATCTAAAGAGATATGTCTTCATGAAAGAAAACTATTACAAACAAGGGAGCTTCAACCTCCACAGCTGGTGGAGTGTTCAACAAAAAATAGTTCTCTTCAGTTGAAGTGGAACATTGCTTCAACCAAGTTGTCATCAAGAGGAAGCTGATCCCTGAGCGTAGATTCGGGCTCCTTTACCCTGTAAACCTGAACCAAATTTTAAACTGGAGATGGGACCACTTTGTGAGTCCCACAAGCTCCACATACCTCTCTATAGTGCAAGAAGTGTACGCAAACACGATCAATGCGGTGGGGGATAAAATCTTCGTGAGGGGTAAGGCTGTGGAGTTTGGGCTCAAGGCTATCGAAGGTTTGTATATATTAGGTGACATGGAGAGCTACATTTATTTTGACCTGCTGAGCTCTCAATACGACCCAGTCGCAATAGCAAGCGAGATTACCCGCTCTAATTCAGGCTGGAGAGGGAACTTATATAACATTCCTCGAGCACTCCTCACGGAGTCGAGCAATGCTTGGCATGTGTTTGTCTTCAGTTTTGTGATGCCATCTGGGCATCTCAGCGAGGTAACCCGGTCACGGGAGCTGCTCCTTTGTGCACTACAAAGGGAGGGAGATATTCTCATCTCTAGCATTATAAAGGAGCAGCTCTAGAATGCTTTGACCGGGCCATGTACTGCTATTTCTTTTGGGTTGCTAATTTCAAGAATTTGCTAGGCCCAAGGAGTCAAACTCCTCCCTACTTATGTTGCAATTCCACCCCGCGCTCCTCTAGAATTGACAAACTTGAGCATTCGCACCTAAGAAGGGGCATGAGCTAAGAAGAGGAGGGGAGAAGAAGACAAAGCTTCAACATCAACTGGCCGGACATTGACCAACAGGATGTTGACGCACATGTATGCGTATCAGCACAATTTGGGCGTCTCCTTGGCATGTGACATGCGCTTCATCAAAGGAGAAGTGGCCCGGCAACACGAATTCCAAATGGAATTCCACGAAGCTCTCGGAACAATGTTCCAAGAGTGGAGCTTGCGTGAAGGACCGATGGGTCGAGGTTTCTGTGCCCTCCTACAGGAGCACCATTTTCGGAAGATGACTAGCCGGCGAATTATTCATATCACTGCGAGGGGGAGGAAGATGAGTCTGAGGATTAATAAGGTTGTACTGTTTCCTATTTTATGTTTTCAATTTTCTATTTTGTAATTTCCATTTTCATTAAATAAAATAGATTTTGTATATAATGCACCATCAATTTTGCAAAAATTATACTTGAAGAATTTTCTGAATGAGATCAAATCTTGGATTCAATGTCAAAAATTTATGGTGTGGATTTAAGATGCAAGTATGTTTGAGATAAAGATAAAACTAAAATCAAGTTATACACCCCTTATCAGTTCATGAGTCTACTAAGCTTAGTTTCCAGGACTTAAAATGAAATGTGCTTAAGTTTAAGTGTGGGGGGAAAATCTGATCACAAAAACAAAGGTGACAAGCGGTGAGTGAGAAATTAAGGTGCTAGGCTCCTGTATAACTTAATGACCACAAAGAACTAAATTAAGGGATGAAGAAAAATAGCTCTCCCTTTAAAAGGAATTAAAAAGAAAAATAAATATGTAAAGGGATGATAAAAAATATCTCTCTCAAGATAAACAAAGTGAATATTTAGGATGATGAAAAATATCTCTCCTACAATGCTGAAATGTTTCTTGTAAATCATAAGATGGAGCACACATAGCACAACACTCAAAGACTCACCAATTGCATTATGGAAGTTTAGAATTTTAGATGTGATATAGCCAGAATTTATAGCATAAATATAGTGCTTAAACATTCATATCACCATATATCCCTATACTTTGAGTCGAAAATGATGCTTTTTCAGGAAATTGAAGAAAACAGATTGCATGGGCTGAATTACCAAATTCTGGGACAAATCTGCTACAGCGCGCCATGGTGGCCCATTAAAAACGCCTTACCTGGTAGCAAAATTGTAGACTTGGAGCAAGACCGTTGCAGTGCGTCCACAGCGTCATATTGATAAGGATAAATTTAAACCATATAAACGAGTAATTGAACAGTAATACGCAAGTTTGCATACTGCAGCGCGCAACGGCGTGCCACAGCGTCATTTCTCGAGGACTTATTAAAACTTTATAAATAAGTAATTAAACAGTATCACGCAACTTTCTACACCGTAGCACGCCGCAGCGGGTATATTTTCATTTTATAAAACTATAGATGAACTAAATGAACAGTAAATCCAAAAGTTTGTCCACTGTAGCGTGCCGCGGTGGGTAAATTTTTATTTTATAAAACTATAAAAGAACTAATTGAACAGTGAACCTAAAAGTTTATCCGCTGTTGCGTGCCACAGCGAACGCTGCAGCGACCGAACAAAAAGATACTAAGTTAGATGCAGGAAAAGCGTTTGGAGCACTGCTGCTACAGTGCGCCGCAGTTCAATAGGATTTGGAACGCGGTTGCCACAGCGGAATAGTATTTGAAATGCTGCTGTCACAGCGCGCCACAGTGCCCCACAGTGTGCCGCAACGGACAGTCCAGAAATGCTAGAAACAACAATTAAGGCAGCATGAGGTTCCGCCACAAAAATGTGACCTTTTGCCTTCCCCAACCACTTGAAAACAGATGAATTAATTCCTGCTAATTTCCAACAGGTTTAATTAAATAAAGACATTAAAAGGATTGGATTAAAATCAAAGAAGAGAAAAAATCACACATTTAAGGCTTTGAGGCTGAGTGCATCCCTATTTAAGGGCCAATCTCAGATCTTGAAAGGGTTCCAACTTTTGTTATTCAAAGACCAAAAAGAAAGGCTGCAAGAAGAGAAAGAATGAGAACTCTCTAAAGAGAAAAGAGGACCAAGAACAGGAAGAAAGGGAAGATAGTAAATACCGAAGGGTGGAGCTTCAAGATGACAGCACATGAAAAGTAAAGAGAACCCCAGAAAATCTTTGGGTGATTCCTTGTATTTTTCCTAAACTCCCTTGATTTATTTCTTACTGTGAACTGATGGCGATGTTCACTTTTCTTTGTATGTATGCTCTTTCTTACTTAGTAATAGAAGGCAAAAAACCCTTAGAGAGGGCTGAGATATCGTTGTAAGATTATGTAAGGGATCATTGGTGTATGATGACATTATTTGAATGTAATGAAAAAATATTTTTATCATTAAATTTAATATTGAATTGAATGCTTGGATGAACTGAAATCTAAATTATTTTAATTAAAAGAACTTGTGTTCCAATGCTCATCAATTGAGTAAGAGCAAGGAAGGTAGTGCAAGTAGAGCTGAGAATTATGTGATAAAATTCTCAAAGCTCACTTGCACCCTTCCTTAATAGCTCTCATAATAGATTGATGCTTGAGAACCAAGTTTTCCATTAACCTTACTCTGCTGCTCAGCAAAGTAGAAGGGATGAGAGGACATTGGGAACCTCAACGGACGATGTGACATAATCCATTGCCCCAATGCATCCTCTCATCTAGCTAAACTGCATGTGAAGCACATGATGCATGGTCAATGGAAGTCATGCTTGTGAGACCATCATTATTAAAAGATATCTTTTGGCAACCTAGAAGTAGGGAATCAAAATCTAATTAATTAATCATTATCTCATAAAAGTTTATGTGCTAAGGGAGAACCCAAAAGGAGTTCTCTTTATGCACTAAATTTGAACCCAATATAATTGAAGGGTACTCCAATTTCAATGGTGTTCACTTAATTTAATAAAGTAAATAAATTGAATGTACACATTCAATCAATGAAGTTAATAACCAATCCTCGCAAATATTGCAATGAAATATCAACTCTATCTTTTTTAATCATATTGTATCTTTACTTAAGGTCTTTTGTATCGCTAATTAGGAACCAACAAAATCAACCAAATTTGACATCTAAACATTAGTGAAAGAAAATATAATTTGGTATCAGAACAATCGTTCCCTGATGATCGATAAATCCTGAAAATTAAACTTTCCACTTATTACTTTAGACTACGTACACTTGCGCGCAAATGCAGACGTGTATTTCCGTCTATCAGGATTCTAGCGCTATAACATGCCATTACACATATTAAACAGAGAGTTCAGTGTTATAGCATGCCATAGTGTACGACTAACAGAGGGCCCAGCGCTACATCGCATCGTAGGGCTCGCCTAAATTCTAGAATCGTTTTGCCTTTTCAAATCTGCATTGAAAAGGTGCATACATTTAATACTTTCCAATTTCCCATAGCAGAATGTGTACTAATAACTGAGACTCCTCATTTCCTATGGAATAAAGGAAAAAACATTTAAATCAAATACAACTTTCAAAATGTAGATTTAATGGCAGATAAAGGTTAAAAAAGTTGGGGGTAAAGTTTTTAAAAGGGAGAATTTATAATAGGAGAGGGTTCCTGGCCACCAGAATGATTGTTTCAAGTCTTGATACATCTTAGAGTTTCCCGGATGTATCTGATATCCTGAGCTGTAACCTTCAACCAAGATCTTCTTTTATATGGATTTAGAAATCCAGAGGTGATTACCATATAAATAGCACCTGTCTTGAAATTTAGTTATGGGTGACAACCACTTTCTATTGTAACTTTAAGGTCTAAGTAGTCATCATCCTTTGTTTCAGCTCTAATCTGTTGTACCTCCTTTAGATATGGCTCCTTCTCAAGAATTGGATCTCCAAACTGCTCAGATTCTGATATTATCAGTTTCACAATGAGAGGGCCCCAACCAACAAAAAAAAAATCTTATTAGACAAATTGTCTAAGTACATTTTAAGTTAAAATTTTGTTATACATTTATTAATATCACAATTTTTCTTAAGCTTTAAGCAGTTGAAAAATAAATTAGGATCAATAAGCATCAAATGGAAAAGTGATAAGTTATAAATTAATCATTTATAACTAAATAAGAATGAGGCAAAAGATATTTCTCAAAAATAAGCTAAAAACAAGGCTAGGCATATATGTATAGGTAAGTAAATAAAATATTGAAAAGAAAGACTACATCCTAAACATATTGATGATCATATGACTTATGTAGATTTAAAAGAAATAAACTCAACTGTGGTACATTTAAGTAAGCAGCAAAAATCTAACATCTTATAATATACAAGTAAAGCAAGTAAAGTAGCTGACTTAAGTAAAAATAAACTGAAAAGATATAACTGAAATCATAAATCTAATATAAGTGAAATAATACAAATTATGTAATAACTGCCATACAGATGAGGGCTAAATCTAGCCTGCTGAAATCAAAAGGATTTGTAGTGTCAACAAGGTGGCTAAGGCAACAAAATTTCTTAGCGTCAACAAGGAGGCTAGAGCAGAAATATTCTTAGCGATATAAGTGGCTAAGTCAGGAAACATAAATATAACTAAATTGAGAGGTAGTATTAACATATACAATTCATATTTTAGTTATTTACTTTACTTCTGTGGATAATTTTAGAAGTAGCTGAGGAGTCAAGCACATATGCAAGACTATTCGAGTTCTAAACTTAACAACACACTCCTCAATGAGTGGTGTTAAGTAATCATTATCTCACCTTCCCCCTATCCATTGAGGTACTATGTGTAAAAGTCAACCAATAACTGAACCTAATGCAAAGTTTTCCTAAATATTTTAAGTTTTCATTTTCATGAAATAATGTTCTTGTATGATATGTTCAATGCTTAAAGCACAAAATTCAAGGAATGCGTAAGCAATAAAATTTCAATAGTGAGCAAGAGACTCTACTAAAATATGGTGATTTCATTTGTTATCTAATTAAATCATTCTAATTATTCTGAGTTACAAAAGTTCAGGATCTCCAAATCCTACTATCGAGTGTAACATAGAAGTACAGCCTTATAAGTTAAAAGAACTAGAATTGATCCAATTCTAATCTAGATCAATCAAGTACGACTATAGATTAAGTAATAAATCATAATATCCTAATTTAATAAATTTAGATGTTCTAACTAAGATCTGATCAAGATCTACTAAATAAGAAATTATGGATTAAACACCACGAGCTTGGGTACAATCATATAATCAAAGATAAAACTTAAGATCTAGTTTTTACTAAGAGTGAACTACAAATTAGGGCAAATTCTATTTGAGCAAAGTCAGGCTCAATAGGATGATTCTCCTATCTTGGATCTAAGGTTGAAAGATAAAATAATCAAAATTAAGTTGTAAAATCTAAAAACTAATAAAACTAAGGTTTCATTCATTGATTAACCCAATTTATCCAAAGAATAAAATCTAACATATGATCTAGTCCTAGTCTCAAGAATAGTCCTAATATGATGTGTAAATTTCTAAGGAAAAGACTTAGAGAAGATTTTATGGAATTTAACCAAATTTGGTTAAATGGCTAATTTTATTCACTTAAAAGATCCCAATACAGTTATATTATTAATTTTAGTGATTTAAAAGATAATTAAGGGGTTAAGGATATTTAACCTAAATTTTGGGCAAAATGATCATTTTGCCCCTACTTAAGGGTCTAAAAATTACTTTTTAATTTAGGGCTCTAAATTAGAACTTCTTAATGCCAAATTATTTCTTACTGTCTAACATAAAGATAGATAATAAGTATACTCAATTTGGATAAGAAATGGGTCATATAGGTCCAAACTAAGGATTTTGACCTAAGGGGTAATTTAGTAATTTACACCTAATGGAATATAAATTTTTAAATACTTTATTGTTGGTTGCTATCTAAGGATTCTATAAAGTTCAAAAACATTAAATCTCGAGGTTAAATGGCTAAGATATGGAGGATCTAAGCTTTAGGGGCAATTTGGTAATTTTCCTAGGGTCAAGAGGGTCAAAAACTGAACTTTTCTATTTAAGATCTAATTTTAGCAAACTCAGTATTTATAGCTTCTCTATAACATACTTGAGTACTTTAACTGAGAGTAGACCCAATTTGGACTTCAATTGGTCAAGTTATAACCTAATTAGGGTTAGGGGTATTTTGGTCAACCTAGATTTTATAGGGTTTAAAACCTAAATATTATTTTAGTTTACTGTTGGCACTAAAATTCTAAGCTAGATATCACTTTGAATTTCTTGATTTGGAGTTCAATTGATCAAGTTATGGTCAATTGAAAACTAAGGGCATTTTGGTCATTTCAGGAGGGAGTCCTAAATGTGACTTTGCAAACTAATCACTAAATGGGGAACTAATACTACCACAGTGATAGGGTTATTCTCCTAATCACTTTAAGATCTATATTGACTATATTTAGATAACTAGGTAAAAAGTTATATGTGTTTGTTTATATCCTAAAATATCACTATATTAAATATTTCCAAAATTGAAGTTTTGAATAACGTAATTGGATTCCTTTTATTTTTCTGAGTAAAATGAGATATGTTTGCTATATTTGAATCATTATTTTTAAAATTATGAGGTTCTAGAGTTTCATCTAATTTAAATTAATCAATTTTAATTAAATGATTAAATCACTATTTGAATTAAATAAAAAAAATGTTAATCAAATTAATTAAATAATATTAATTAATTTAATTAGCTAATATTTAATATTAACTAATTATTTAATTAAATTAACTAATGATTATTAGTTAATTAATTAATTAAACATACTATTAATTATTAATTAACTTAATTATTACAATTAAATTAACTAACTAATTATAGTTAACACTAACTAAGTACTAATTAATACTAATGCTAAGCATATGTCTAACTATGTATATATATATATACTAAGTTCTGTTATATATATAAGTATAATATATATAATATTCTACAATAATTAATGGCGGCGGGACCCTCCCATGACACGTGGCGCATTCTGATTGGCCACGAACCTGTGGGGTGGGGCCCACAGTCGATGTCACGGGTGGACAGCGGGCCCCACACGCGATACGCGGATGAGCCCGCGCATGCCGGCTGGCACTGCAGGTCCCACATGTAGTCGTCTACTGACGCAGACGGATCCCGCATGAAAGCGGGTCGAGTCTGGGTCAACCTGGCCTGACCTGAGGGCTCCCATCGTCCTTGTGCCATACCTCGAAAGGGGTAAGCTAGGGCACAAGAAAAGTCGGTCATATCGGCAACCCCAGGTGCCAACCCGCAAGGCCGAGGGTAGGTCACGACAAGACCGGCCCGATGGGACCCGAGCCAAGCCCGAAGGTGGTCGAAGTCATCGGGAAATGCCAACCCTAGCAACTAGCATTCGGCGAAATGGAGCGGGCACTGTGGATCCACAATGCAATTTGGTCGATTGGACCTGATCAAACGTGATTGGATTCGTACCATCGTTAATCTACGATATGAAATTGCTTTGTGAATTGATAAGAATTCAATCAAATTACAGGATCGAATGCAGAGGTACCTTAAGGATTAACGGCAGAGGTTCGAGGGTTCGATCGAAGGCAGTTCAAGCTCCAAACGACGAGATCTCGATCCCCCAAGCCCAAATTCATGTCTTAATGGTTGCTAGGCGGAGATGACAAGGCCGAGAGAGCCAGGATTGGCCGCGGAAGACGACGGATCGCCGCGTGGAAGCGATGAAGGAGTCGAGGGAGAAGACGATCCCTCGACCGTTGGATCGAATCGGATTGGGATCGTTCGATTATCGGATGCGGATCCGGTCCTCCGTATCCGACTCGCAAGCCTTATCTGGTCCTTGGATCCGACCCGATAAGCGGGATCCTACCCATTAAGCATTTAAATATTATAACAATTATATTAATTTAAATTTTAAATTCCTAATTTTTCCTAATTAATTTTTATTAATTAAATGACTCCTAAAAATTCTCAAATATTCACCCCTAGCTAATTGAGGGGTGAGGAACGCAATGGCGAGGTCGGATTTTTGATTCGACGAGTATTTTATTTTCTAAATTTTTGGGGTATTTAAATATTATTAAAATATTCGACAAAATTTTGATGACTTTAAATTGCCACCAAAATATCACCCCTAGCTAATTTGGTGGCAATGAACATATTGACAAAGTCCAATTTTTGATCTGAGGTCAATTTAGATGGGTCAATTTCTAATATTTTTGGATTTTTCTAAAAATTAGGATATGATTCATTTGACTCTTAATTTGAACTAGGTCTTAGTGGAAGACTCCTAATAACCTAATTAGAGTACTAAGACTGAGATTAGGACCTAAATTAGCCCTAATTAGCTTGGGTAATAACTTTGATTATTACACTCATATTCTTATCTATACTTAGAATTAATGCATGTGAGCCATTATTAGAATTAAATTCATGTGATGCATAACTAAAATTATAGATTTCATAACTTAGACATAAGCATTTAACTCAATCAATATTGATCACATGATGGTCTAAGTACCAAAATTGAACCTTCATGAGTTCATCTCTGAGCACTAGGCGAGACTTAGCACATTTAGGAGACTCCCTAGAGAAAGCTATGTTTCTTGATCTGTAATTAAATAATCCAATCCATTTAACACTAAATTGATAAAGAATAGTACCTACATAAACCTTTAATGAATTGCATGCTAAAACCCAACTCATCTTATTTTCTCAAAAAGTAGTTTCTCATCCAAGAAACTCTAATTTGTTAAATCATGACCAAAACTATCAACTATTAAGCACTTAAATATTAGCTAAATTAATCAAACTTTATTAACAAAATAAATTGTTCATAGAGGATGATAAATCTCAAGATCTCATAATCTCATATTACATCAAACCACATACACTTGCGTGTAAGCGCAGATGTATATTTTCAGTCTGTCATGAGCCGCATTATATTCCTAACAAATATTAAAAATGATAATGAAGGATTGAAGGAGGATGATTCCAAAAGGTCTCCAAGTGTGAGATTGTTATATTGTGAAGACTATTTAGTTCATCATGGAGATGCTAATAGAGCTCCAGTGAACTTTTGGGAGGATTCAAGGATATTTGGAACAAAGCTAAGAAGTCCAACAATATTACAAGTTTTACGGGGCACCGTGGCGCGCCATAGCATGCCACAGTGGAGCGCACATTGTAGTATGTCGCAGCGCACCGTAGTGCACACCAGCACCAGCAAAAGAGAACAGGGTTCTGCAGTGCACCCTGGCGCCTGGCTACCCAAAGCCTGGGCACTATGGCATGTCGTAGTGCCTGCCAAATTCCATCTTCGATCTAGGTTGAACCCTAAGCTATTTGGAGGGTATTTTGGACTATTTTGGGTTCAAAATGAAGAAGAGTACTTAAGGAAACCTATTAAAAATAATTCAGTTGCTAGCATTTTAGTTTGAGAGGGCTTTGGCTACTGTGGGAGGAGATTCCAAGGAAAAACCCTATGGAGAGCTGTTGTGCGATGGAGCTCTTGCATGTTGGAGAAGACAATCTAGGCGGTAGCTGCTACTTCTCCAATTCATCCTTGAGTAAGAGTTAGTGCTCATTGAGGTTAAGCTATTTATAACTATGTACTCTTTATTTTACACAGTAGAAATTTCTATATGATGTGGCTCCGTAGTTTTTCCCATTCTTAGGTTTTCCATGTAAAATTTGAGATTGTTTGGATGTGCTTATGGTTGTGCTGCATGTATATACTGTGATTCCCTTGTTAGTTTTTGTGATATTATCTTTTGTTCGGTAATCGTCAACACAACATTGGTCTTCAATCAGAGTACACTCTCTAAATCGCTTCAGCTGCGGTGTGCTCTATCAAAGTTTTTATTATCAACAGAGATATGTTGATCTCAATCGCATTAGAATATAAACTATAACTTCTATGATTAAGACTTATGAATATTTTGGCATATTGATTAACATGCATATTAATGTGAAGGGTTAATAGTTAGATAATAAAAATGGATGTCTTTTTATTTTTTGAATTTGATTATTTCATACTTAATTCATTGGATTTTGACATAACATGAATTGCATAGGCGTAACATGTCATTAGTAGTGCAATACAAAGCTCACATATGATATGTTAGCAGTGAGATTCGGAGCACACCTAAAAAATATTGGATGCTATGCTGCATAAAGGGCATACATACTTGTAGCAAATTCAATGACATTCAGATGTATATACAGTGTCATACGACACAATTTAGTTTTCGTGTTTTATTTAATTTACAGTTTATTTCAGTTGATTTACTTTTAGCATACTTGTTCAATTTTAGTGTTACTCAAGGTATAGTTTTAGTGTTTGGCTTTACTATTACAATTTTGATTATGTTTTCTACAGTTTATTTCTATTTTATTGTTATGTTGAGAAATATTCCTTAAAATGTAAGAAAATACTATTTACAGCTTAAATGTACTTAGATTTATTGTCTAACGCAAGATTTTCTCCTTTTTGGCTGGGGCCTAGCATGTGAAACTGACATGTCAGGTTTATTTCAATTTGAAGAACCAGCTCTGAAGGAGATTCAAGAGCTTCAGGAGAAGGCAGAGGAGTAGTAGTTGCTGTAGTGTTGATTTCAATTACTTAGTTTATTATTTTCTATTATGAGGCGAGAAAATTACTTTACTGTTCATTTAAAATTCTCGTTTGTAATAATTAACTATGGATGTTTTTTTTTTTTTGTGAATGTTTACTTAACTTCTGTGATGAATATTATAAATGAATATTTAAGCTTTCGTACTTTGATATTAATATTCAATCTTATACTTAGTACTGTGATGTGATCAGTATATATTTATAGTTTATTCATATTAATTGGCTATTTTCCTCATTTATCTTAAGACCAATGTATATGAATAGTATTAATTAACACTTAAGATAAGAGCACTTCACCTATCTTAAGGATTAGCCTCGGCATTTGTTGTTGTTTCAATATGAAGGAGTAACTCATTGAATTTATTCAAGCCAATATTCCTTTCCAAGTCATGAATCAAATAAAAAATATTATTAATGAATTTTTTAGTGCCATTAGAGAAAATAGTAAAATCATCACCATAAATAAAGTGGAACACAACAAATTTACTAATGTTATTAAATCTTAAAGATAGTCCTCCAAGAACATCTTGTTCAAGTTCTTAGATTAGTGGTCTATAATATTTATATATAATCATAATTTAGTATAACCTAAAGTGATAATCTCAAATAAATAAATAATAAATGCTAGTAAAAATCATGAACAAAGGCAATAAAACTAAAAAATAAACAAGATTTTGCAAAGAAAAGCATGGTAAATCCAGCAAGACCAAAAAAAATAAAAAACAAACTCAGAGGTAAGAATATAGAATGAAAGAATGTATCCATGATATTGTTCGAGGGCATTCACACACGAAACAAACCTGTTCACCATTACATATCGCATGAGGAGAAGTTGCAGAAGATTTGCCTGAAGTGGTCCATGTGGTGGGGCTGGAGAGAGATGGCCAAGGAGAGGCTGCCGTCGTCGCGGGGGCTGGGGAGGACGAAGGAGAGGCCCTCGTAGGCGATCCCGCCAGGGCCCATGAAGACGGGACGGCCCCAGCCGAAGTCAGCGTCATGGATGGGGAGGCGCGTCCAGCTGGTGATGCCGAGGTTGGGGCAGCGGAAGGTGTGGGCTCCGCGCACCAGGGCACCGAGGCTGGGCTGCAGCTCCAGGTGGTCCAGTGCAGAGCGCAGGTACTCGTCGTCCATCCTGCCCAGCGCTGCCTGTATGCGGGCGGCGGCAGGGGCGAGGCCCTCCGCCAGCTCTCCGGCTGCCGCCAGCGGCGTCGCCGTGAAGATCACGTTGCCGAAGTAGCCTTCCGGGAGGGGCGGACTCAGGCGCTGGCGGCCGTCGGTGGCGATGTACATCTTGGAATGCTGGTGGGGGGGGAGGGCGCGGGCGGCGCACGCGCAGCGCCAGACGTGGGCTGCGAGGAGGGCGTAAGTGGTGCAGGGGACGGGGTCGGGGCCGCATGCGGATCTGAGGGCGGCGATCTGGGTGCGGGTGATGGTGAAAATGCTGACGATGGACTGGGCGGGTGCGGGGGTGGTGGGAGGCGGCATGGAGGGAGGGGGGTGGTACTCGATGTGAGGGAAGGAAGGGCGCGGGGGATCCCGAGCGCGGAGAAGGCTTCGGTCCAGCAAGGGAGGGATGCGGACGCTCTGCCCACGGGCTATGTCCGACCACGAGTTTATGAAATGGAGCCCCGAGTATCCGTCCGCCACGTGGTGCTGCATTCCCACTCCCAGCGAACAGCCCCCGCATTTGAAGTGCGTCACCTACACACAAATAAAAAATGCTTCAAATTCAAAATAGCAATGACAAATGCTATTTAAAATCATCCAATTTATAAAAATAATATTTATATTATTTTAATATAAATAAATAAAAATTAATAAAATAATATTAAAATTTTATTGAATGAATTTTTTTAAATATTATATCAATAAATTTAAATAACATTTAGTTAAAAATATTATGCTTAAATAAAATTTATTTTGGATATTGTATGTATATATGTGATTAAAAATGTTATAATAACTCTAACAATAAATACTTTTAATTTTTTAAAAAAAATAACAAATAATATTTTTTATATTAAGAACTTTAAATAAAAATATAATTAAAATACAAAATTAATGATACAATACTATGAATATTGAGGAATATACTAAAGAGCCCAAAGCAACTTATCAAAAGTTCAATAATTAGTAATAAAACAATTTTTTTGTTGATACTCATTAATTTAGGTCTATTTATATGTTAATCTTGTCATTATTAGATTCTTTTTCATCATTTGGATCTAATCTCGAAATTTTGAATTACTTTGAAAATAGTTTGAATAAATTGATTATTTTATTCAATTTAAATAATTATAAAGATAAGAAAATTAATTTGGCTTTAAATCGAAAATCTAATTTTATTTTGAGTTCCTCGTACTTAAATTAATTAATGATGAATTTTTAAGACAATCAGTTGTTCGACTCTAATAGCATTGATTAAAGATAACTGCGTGCTGTTTTTTCTTATCCTGAGAATGGAGAGTGATTTTAGCATATCGATTTGATTCGCGTCAAACTCATGACTAAGCACAAGAAAGTTGATTCTAATGCATGCCTAGAGGCAGTTCAAAAGTTAGCCCAAGGGTCGTCTTGATTGACGCCACGTGCATGGTCGAGATTAAAAATATATTATATTCGGGGAATGCGCGTTTCAAAGATGCTTAAATTTTTTATTTTTTACACATAATCCTAAGAATATATATATATATATTATACAATAATTTATTTATATGTTAAATTATATTTTTGTATATATTAACGGGGTTAAAATCTTATCTTGTGTTTTGATTTATTCATAATCTTAATTTTCTGTATTCACATATTTTATGTAAGAGTATTGCTATATTTATACATTAATATATATCAAAATATATAAATATTATTAATTTAATGTATAAGTAGATTATTGATTGAATGTATTTTTTAATAAGATCTATATATATAAAATTAGAAAAAAAAAATTATAATTGATGTTGAATAATTTTTGGTATATATTATTATATAATCGTGATATTTTCTGAATTATGAATTTAATTGCTATGAGAAAAAAAAAAATATTATTCTTATATAAGAATATACATAAAAAAAAATTCATGATGAATAAAATTTTTTTTTTAATTTTTGCATATATATTCAATTCAATCAATTATCTATTTATATTAGATTAACATATCATTTATATATTTTAATATATACTAATATGTATATTAATATATATTAAAATATATAAATGATATGTGTTAATCTAATATAAATAGATAATTGATTGAATTGAATATATATGCAAAAATTAAAAAAAAAATTTTAAAAACAAAAAGAAAGCACGCCTTTGAGAAGAGGAATACCTGAAGTACGAGGAGGGGGAAGGCGGAGATGTCGTCGGTATAGTTGACCGTTGGGATGAGCTGCTTCATCTTCATGGTGGGGGCGAAGTCACCGAAATCGTCGACAGCGGAATCGGTCTCGGCCACGACGAAGAGGACGCCGTCCGCACAGCAATCGATTTCGATCCGGCCGTCTCCGTCCCGTGCGAGTCGGCCGGCCATGGGATAGAAGGGCACGAGCGCACGTGCCAGCGAATCCTTGAGCCCAGCTGCATCGAAGAACCCCTGCGCCCCCTCCGGTCGGCGGTAGAAATACACGCTCGGGGTGTGAAACCTGGGCACCACCAAGTCCAGATTCGAGTTCCAAATCCTCGCCCTCGGCGTCTCTGCCGCCGGCTTCACCGCCGCCGTCTCCTTAATCGTAACGATCATCTTTGCTTCTTCCCTAGCTTTTCGAACGGCTAGACCGATCGACTGATCATTCCGAAAGGCAAAGGATAGGTGAGACTGAGAAGAAAAGATGGGGGAATACCGGAAGGATTGGTAGGTAGGTGGGCGGTCGAGATGGGCTTTAGTGGAGAGCTGGTGGGTTTTCCCCACCGGTTGGTATTTTTAATTATAGAGAAATGTTAAGCTTACAATTAAAATATTAATAAAAATATATATATATTAATATTTGCAGAAAAAATTTATATTAAATCAATAATTTACTTATATATTATATTAACATATTATTTATATATTTTAATATATATTAATATATAAATATAATAATACTCTTATAATTATGATAAATCTGTTTTTAATACTTTTTTATATTAAAAACTATATTTTTGAAAATGTTCATTTTTTCTTAGGAAAAAGTCATTTTCAATAACTTAAGAGACAATTAAAGTAAAATGCTTTATTCAACATCATAGAAACTTTTTAGCAAAAATAATTAAAAATCTCGCCAACAGTTTTCTCTATATAATTAATTTATTTTATTAATTTATGATTTTAAATTTTATTTGAATATTTTAAGTATTATCAATTAAATATTAATATTAAATATTTTAATAATTTCGAGAGAATAGAATATTTTTATATTTATACATTAATATATATCAAAAAAATATATATAGATAATATATAAATTTAATATAAAATAAAATTATTAGTTGAATGCAAGGAATTAAAAATCAGACCGGACGACTTGAACTGCTTAAGACTAGAGGTCAAGGTTCGGTGGTCGGATCGAGGTCAAATTGGAAGTCGATCGTGATGACGTAATAAATAATATTTTAATTAAATAATAAATATAAAAATTAAAAATAAGCTATTTAAATAAAATTTAATTATATTAATATAAAAAAAAATTATAGAGATAAAAACAATCGAGTATATATTATATGTGTTATATATATATAAATATACTTATAATTGTATGTATATTTAGCTCTAATATTTTTCTCAAATTATTAAAATTTAGATTTAAAATTTATATTTTTGTAAATTCATAATTAATATAACATTATAATTATAATAAGTAATAGTACGAAATTTTATTTATTTATTTTGCATACTAATATATATATATATATATATATATATATATATATATAAAAGTATTTAATCGGTTAAGAAAGAAATTTAAAATAGGAAATATTAAAATATTTAATTATATATCATAATATAATATACAAAATTGTTTAATCCAGATCTTAAAATCAACAATACACATTCTCAAATTTATTTATAAATAAAGGAACACTAACATTTATTTTTTTATTTAGCTTATGAAATTTATTCTAAATGAGCTATTATTAAGTTTGTGGGCCCATACAAAATTTGTTCGGATTAATGTTAACTTATTTTATTAGCTTAAATTAAATTTTTAAGTAGGCTTAATTTTTTAATTGAATCGTCCCGTTTTAATAAAACCGGTCCGGTTTTACAGTTTGGCGGTTAAACTGTAAAACCAGCCGGTTTTATTCCGATTCGATTAAGAACAGATTTTACTTTGAATTGGATCAGTTGACTGACCGGTTTGCGGTTGAACCGATTAAATCGGCCGGTCCGGTCCGGTTTTTAATTCATTGGTTGAATATATAATTTTTGTAAGATTTATATGCCAAAATTAAGAAAAAAAAATTTATATTGATCTTACTTAAATTTTATTTGTGAAGTCTATATATTATTATGAAAAAATATTTAAATACCCTAATAAATGTTCATAAATTTTTCTTAAGATATTATTAGTCTTTAATAAATTTTTAATCATAATTTTAACTTAGTAAATTTCATTTTTTATGAATTAATTATTAATTTTAATTGTATTAATGAGCATTTGGAGAGAGTATATTTGAAAGTATTATAGAAATATTATTTTTCTTTTTTTATTATACTCCTTAAGCCTACAAAAAATGATTTTCCCAATTCTTTTTCTTTTGTATGATTTTTGATGCGATAATTATCAATATAAGCTAAAATAAAAAGGATATTATTTTTTTTACTTTCAATTTATTTTTAATAAAATATTAAATTTAAGACTTTATAAATTATTTAAAATATAATATTCATCCTATTTTATTCGCATATATCTAAAATATGATTAAATTTGGATTTGAAATAAAAGAAATATTCAATTATATAAAATAAAAATTTTATTTAAATTTTTTAATGTAAGTTTATGAGAAATCTAAATTCAAAACTAGGATTGATTTGGATCTATCGCGTGACATGCGATTAGTAGGATTAAACAATGTTAGTCAACGAATCAAACAATGTTAATCTAAATTCTATATTACTAAATCGTGGATTAGATTTGAAGTAATCATGTCGTTTAGATCTAATTCAATATTACTAAACCGTGGGCTAGATTTGAATTAATTATGTCCTTTAGATCTGATTCTAAATCGTGGGGATCAGATGACTAGGATTCAACCTGTTGTTTCAAAATTAATCGGAAACGTTAATTCTTAAATTGCACGTGACCGTTGAATCTAAAAAGTGATGATCCGATGGTCATGATGGAGCCTGCCATATTGAATTCGACCCAAGTCGATAATGAACACGTGATTATTGCTACAATAGCCTTTAAGAAATTTAAAATTTTATGTTTACCATCATATCTTCTCGTATAATTGATCAAATGGGATAAATTTGGCATTATTTAAATGCCAAAACAAGTACTTCATAATGAAAAAATAATTAGAAAGTTTTGAAGTATAATTAAACCATAATTAAGCCAATAATGTGACGCCCCCCAATCCTATTTCCCAGCAAGGGAGCGAGAATTGGGGCGGTGTATCCCGAGACTTTGCCAAGAATTGTAGTCGGGATTTAGAATCATAACAGGAACATTACATATCATTGCTCAATTAATTTGAAACATAAGGAAATTATTATTTTTTATTCAGATACAATAGTAATTACAATAGTACACATTTCTTCTTTATTTAAAATACATGATGAAAATAAATAAAAAAAAGTAAAAGTGCAGCGATTGATTGTTTAGTGCTGATTCAGTTCATTGACGTTGTCCTGACCTGACATTTACAATGAAAATGCTCGGGTTAAACACCCTTTAAAGAAAACTCTAAGTACTTTAGATATTATTAACTACATTATATATAAGCAGTAAGCATAGAATAAAATTTGAAATTTTTAAAGAAATTAGTAATAAGCATTAGAAAGACAATTATTGTAGCTTTCTCTGTAAATTAATATCGAATGGTTATTTAGTGTTGATCCAGTTCTTCAGCATCGTCATGACTTGGCATTTATAACGAAAATGTTCGGGTTTAACACCCGTTAAAGAAAACTCTAAGTACTTTGGATATCATTAATTACATTATATATAAGCGGTAAGCATAGATAAACTTTGAAATTTATAAGGAAATAAGTAATAGGCATTACAAAGAATTATCGTAGCTTTATTTGTAAATCAATATTGAATGATAAATTAAGCAGTGATAAAAGCAATATATAACTAGTAAGTAATACTAAATAAAAAATTGAATATTTCTATCTTGAATTGAATAAATGATAATAATAATATCGTTTGAGTAGGCAATTCTCGAATCTTAAGGAATCAAGCACGTCTGCTTGATTATCATAATTTGAATTCTAACGTTATATATATATATATTCACCAATGCTAACCCTCTCGTAGTCATAGTCATAATATCCTTATATCTTCCAAAGCAGATGATAGCGAACTAACCTTGTTATAAATATAAAATTATATTATGTATAGATTATAAATATCTCTAGTGAAACTTCATTTTTATTTGTTCAAGCTTGTTACCAATTTTGATAGTATCTCAAATAATGACAATATACATAAATCATATAATTTACAAGGCTAATAAGCATATAATTGAATCAATGAAATATGTGAATTTCAAGGCGGAGCAAAGATCATGTAATTAAATCAACATATACAAATGTACTTCATGATATCCGAGATATATGTTTTTGTGCAAAGTTGATTTCTTGCAAATATGTATGAAAATTCTATCGATTAGTGAAGAGATGAAAGCTACAAATTTTTATTATCTTATATCACTATTAGTGTGTTTTAATGTTAGTAAAACAGTAATAGGAAGATAAGAGGATGATTGAGGTGACGAAGATAACATATATAATATTAATAGTGATAATGGCAAAAAAATCATGATAATAATAATAATAATATTATTATTACTATTTATAAGATAAAAATTAAAAATAAGAATGTATGAGAGAGAATAAGATATATATATATATATAAAGTTGGGATAATAATGATTATAATAATAATATCATATTATTATTATTATCATTATTATTTGTATGACAACTTACACATAAAGTGTATTATTATTATTCCTAATGAGAGAACATGATAGTATGAAAGAAATAGAAATGTTAATTTTTATACATATTTTATGTGCATGATCTTATTTTATAGAGAGAATATTAAGATAATAATATGATAATAATAATAATTATTATCATATTTATTATTATCATTATTATTTTATGTGATGATAATAATAATAGGTATAATAATATACTTATTATTATTATTATTTTTATTATATATCCAAATGGAGAGAGAGAATATCATAATATTATAATAATATTATTAGTATTATGCTAAATATACGATGATAATAATAATAATAAGAAAGATTGTATACATATTATTATTATTTTTATTATTAAAAAGATGATAATAAAGAGAAAATAATATAATAAGATTGACAGTATAATAATAATAATAATATTATAATTATTATTATATACATAATAATAAGTATAATAATTTATATACTTATTACTATTATAATTTATCATTATCATTTTAGTGATAATGATAAATATTATATTAGTATTATTATTATCTAATGATAATAATAATAATAATAACATATTAATGTTATTATTATTATAATAATAATATAATAAGATATTATAACTATAGTATGAGTATATATATATATATATATATATATATATATATGATAATAATAAATAAATAAAGATGAAAATAAAGAATAAAAAATCTCATACATGAAATGCTAGGAGCATAACAAGAGGTTAGTATCAAAAATTATAAAGTTAAGAGCATGAATTTAAGAGTCACTAACAAAATTAAATGTTATGGACAAAATAAAAATTAGTGGTCAATAATTAATTTTTAATTATTTTTAACATCTAATTAATTTTCCGACTCACTTTTTTTTGGTGTTTTTGTGGTCCTTCTCCTCGTTCAAAAGGAGTTTGCCAAGGGTGGTGGTAACTTGCCGAGGAGGTAGATGACGACTCGTGGGGATGTCAGCAGGGTGCTGGCATGGTGTCGACACGGCGAGGTGGCGGGGTGAGGGGCGGTCGTTGGCCGGGGAGGAAGAAGAAGAGGAGGAGAGGGAGGCAATGGACTGTTGGAGAGGTGGATGAGGGAGGTTGGCAGCTAGTTAGAGGTGGAGGAGGAGGAAGCTTAAGGTTTGAGGGAGAAGAAGGAGATGTGAGGGGGTGGGGATTTTATAAGAGATGAAGGGGGAGGGAAGGGGCTGCCTGCCCGGGCTAGGCAGCGCTGGGCAGCTCCTCGGGCATGAGCGGCATGGCCGCCCAAGAGGGGCCGGCCACTGTTTGCCGCATGCTAAGGCAGGAGGGGAGAAGGGAGGAAAGATAAATGTTTAGGAAAAATTTAATTTAAATTAATCATATCTTTTCGTCATTTTATTTCTAAATTTGGCGAAACTGACCGGGAGGTCCGTCTTGATGAAACGAACATCCTCAAACAAAAATTTCTCGATTCAGAGCTATATTTTATTTTTAATTAATTTTGAAGGTAAAAATTTTAAAAATTTATTACGGATAACCCGACTCTCAAAACTCGATGAAAAATTTTCTGTAGCCTTATTTTATTATTACGAATCCAATGGTACAAAAATTTTTGAATTTGAGCTTATATTTTATTTTTCCTAATTTTCTATATTTAAAACTTTAAAAATTAATATATAAATATATATTGGTCAGATTACCTCCAAACTTGGGCATTATGATCACAAAAATATACTCTTTCCAACGGTATATTTTATTTGGTATAATTTGAAAGTTTATTAAGATCATAATTTTATCATAATCAGGCTAATAATTTGGCCCTTATCACTATAGCTATTATATGGGTTATTATAGACTCTCACACTTAAAATTGATGTCATCTTGATATAGGATGGGGGGAATGACATGCAACATAATGAAATCCGCCAATTAATTAATAAAATTAATCTTTCATATTTAAGTTACTAGTAAATATACGAGTTGCTTGTTAAGAATAAAGAGAGGTGTCAGTAAGCGTTTACAAGTAATGAGAGCTAAGATTAAACGAGTACACTTATAAGTAGGAAGAAAGAAAATAAACATAAATGGAGAAGATCTTACGGGAGCCTTATTAGCGAATATGCCGCTTACGATAAAAAAAATTAACTTATACGAGCAATCCTTCACCGCAGATTGAACTTTTCTTTTTTGAAAGTCCTTCTCCAAGAATTACAAACCACACCTTAAGAAATCATTCTCTTAAGAATGAAGCTCACATAACACAAAGAAGAATGGAGTTATCTTTTTTATATTACTTGCAATGCCATAATACATATGAGGGTGGCTAATCTATAGCCATAAAATACATGCTAAATGACCATAAAAATAATTAATCAATCTCTTATGAAGGACTAAAGTGACATTTCCTCTAAAAGACAAAAAAAACTATATACTTACTCTCTTATGAAGGATTAAAATATTCTTTCACGCAAATGGCCAAATAAATCATAAACCAACTCTCTCATGAATAACTAAAGTGTTCTTTCACATAGCTAATTCATATGACAATATATGGGCCAAGATGAAGGCTAATTTATGGAACAAATATAAAAGCCCATAGGACTCAAAAATAAAAAAATAAAATATAATATCATTAAGCTAATTTATGATTTGGCACATCGATAACGATTTCATTAATGCCCTGCATCAGCACTACTAGGCTTTGAAGGATTCACCTCTGGTGAATGGCATTGTATTCTTGAAGTAGATCTGAATCAAGTTGTTGTAGTTCTTCATGTGTCAACCAAGAGTCTTCTAAAGATGAAAAGCCTTTCCATTAAACAAGATATCTTTAAACTCCACCATTTGTGCTAGAAATTATTTGATCATCAAATATTTGGGATGAATAATGAGAACTAAGGCGTCGAGTCGGTAGTGGTACTAGTAATACTAGTTCTTGGTTTTGTGGTTCATGCAGTTAGTAATACAAGTAGAAGCATTCAATATATCAAAAGAAGCATAATCATGGTACAATGTAAGGTCTGCCACATTAAAAATTGGAGATATTCTAGCATTATTCGGAAGATCAACTTCATAATCATTTTCATTGACTTTTCTTAATATCTTAAAAGGTCCTGCTCGTCTAGCATTCAACTTTTTGAATGTTCTTATAAGAAATCTCTCAGATCTCATCCTTATTAGCACCTTGTCACATTCTAAAAATTTAATAAATTTTCTAAGCTTATCTGCATTTATTTTATACTTATTGTATGTTGTGGTTAATTTCTATTTAATTTCTTGGTGAAGATCATGCATGCTTTAAGCAAATGATGTGGTTTTCATGGCTTATAACTAGTTATAATATGAAAAGGACTTTTAACAATTGATCTATTAATAAAATTATTATAAGAAAACTCAGTAGTGAGTAAAATGGGATCCCAACTAGCCGAATGGCCTGAAGTTAAGCATATAAGTAGATCTCATATGCTTATATTTACCACTTATGTTTGACCATCTGTCTGCGGATGATATGCTGCCAAGAAGTGAAGTTTTGTACCTAGTTTCTTCCAAAAAGTCTTCCAAAAATAACTCATAAAGTATACATCTCGATCTGACACAATTATTTTAGATAAACCATGTAACTTGACTGCTTTAACAAAAAATAATGTAGCAACATGAGATGCATCAACGACTACAAGAATAGAGTCGTGGTGTTGTGTTGAGCAAGGTAATCCTAACTTAAAATCCATACTTATGTCTTCCCAAGGCTTATGAGGAATAGGAAGAGTATAGAATTCAAAATTATTCTGCTTTCCCTTTGCTAGTTGGCATACACGACATTAAGAAACCAAACGAGCAACATCTCTCTTTAGACTAGGCCTATAAAATTGATCTTGAATCATTGCAATAGTTTTGTCACGCCCAAAATGTCCTGCAATTCTTCGTGCATGTAGCTCGTCAATGAGAAAAATATGAAGAGATAAATCAGAAATGAAAAGATGAGTACTATAAAATAAATATCCATCTTGAAATTGATAAGTTGAATTAAGAACTAGTCTCTTTTCAGATAATGAAGAATAAATTTGACCAAAATCTTTGCAAGTAGAGTAATTAGAAATCATTTTATTAAACCTAATTAATTTTACTTTCATTGTATGTTTACTGAGTGAGGATTCTCGGTGTAAAATGCCTCAGGATTGAAATGAAAAGTTGATTGAGCAATATTAATATTCTTGTGCTCCATAGCTCACCAATCGGCGTAAGCATAGGTATGTGTGCGCTAGTGCTTAGAGCTATGTGACAAAGCTCTTGAGCCTAATTGCACCATTCCTTGAGCTCAATCAAGAGGTTGATGCATGTGAGCCAAGAGCCACTAATAGAGCTTCACGGCTCATTAGACATGAAAGGAGGAAGAGGACTCATTGAGTTCTCATAAACAATGTGAGATAGTCCATGTAGCCCGATAAATCCACTTCCTTATCTGAACTGTGCGTGTAGAGCGTTATGCTAATTAGTGGAAATCAATGTTTGTGTGATCGCCAAAATAAAAGACTATTTTGGTAACTTAGATGTAGGAGTTCTTAATAATTTAAAAAATGTGATGAGAGTCTGTGTGCTAAGATAGAACCCTAGTGTGTTCATCTCGTGCACTAGATTTGAAATTGTCGGAATTAAAGGACCAAAGGAAAACAATGTTCACTTGATAAATTGGCATGAAAATAAGTACATTATAAATTGCATGAATTGAATATGACACTAGTCCCTAACAACTAGCATGATAAAAACCCAACTCTTCCTTTTTTATCAAACAATATCTTTAATTAAGATCATTGCATGCTTGAATTAGGAACCATCAAAACTAAAACTCAATTACTAAATATTATTAAAAGTCGATATAACTTAGTATCAAAACTATCCGTTCCCTGAGAACGATAAAATCTGAAACTTACCTTCCATTATTACTTTGGACCACGTACGCTAGCATGCGAGCGTAGACGTGTATTTTTAGGCCTGTCATTAATCATCAAAATTCCACTTCATACTCGGATACTGGACGATTTCCTTTCTTCAGCTTGAGGAGTGTGTCCTCGAGAATATATTGTGCTGACAAAGGAATAAATTCCACCTTGAATGCCTCTACAAATGCTTCCCATGGGATATCTTTGATGTCGAAGTCTGCAAATCGCATATTCTCTATATTGTCCCATCAATATTCAGCCTCTTCTTGAAACACATGCACTGTTAGCAGGATGGATTCTGTGTCAGGGCACTTGATGCTCGTTAAGTTCTTCTCTACTAGCTTAAGCCAGCTGCTGTGTCCATTGCTGATCAGTTTCCACTATACATGAGGGTTCTCAAACGAATGAAGTTGTGGCAGTCCATCAGTGGACTGATAGTGAGGTTGAGGGGGATAGTATGGCATAGGAGCCATAGATGCCGGTGAGGGGTTGTGGTTGCTTTGTGCAACGATCAGTCTCTTAATTCGTTTGGCTTACCTTAGGTGGGTATCTACTAAGGTTCTAGCAGTTTCCACCAGCACACTAATTTCTCCCAAAGAGTTGCTAAATGTAGCAGGGGTAGAGGATGATTGACCAGGATTCATTCTTGCTGTTAAAAATAACATTTTTTAGATTTTTGAGAAAGAGTTCAAGATGCCATTGACTTTTATTAATCATGAAAAGTAGAATGTGACATTAATTTGATAAGGATGATACAATTGAAACATGGAACAAAATAACTAAAAATATATCCTATATATTTAGTTGTAAATGTAAGACAAGTCATCGTAGGCGACATCTCGATGTTCCCTCCTTAGTTTCTTGGTGAGTTCCCAAGAAGTTGTGTTCCACCAGTCTTCTGCTTCATCTTGTAGAAGGAGGGTCATTAGTGAGACACAGATGTGGTCGGGACACTCCATTGCATCTAGAATGGACTCTACTCATTTCAGCAACTCATTGGCTAAAATTGGAAAGTCGAGTCCTCCGAAGATGGCATGCTGAAGCAGTTTATCTAGCACTAGTATTCATCTTTTAAAGACTCCATCCATGAATCTTACATATCTTTGACCGATTTAGTAGTGATATTCCAACGGTGATTCAAACCTCTTAGTGTAATTAATATTCAAGGGTTGACATTCCCAATTTCTTTGATCCTATAGATTTTATAAAATTTCTTGAGTTCTAAGTTATTTATTATTCTTAATTTCATTATTACTTAAGTTTTATACTTGAGTATTTTATATTACTTATAGAAATATGTTCATTTCATACTTTTTATTTTAAGCATATATGATTATGATAGTATGGATGTTTCAAATATTCATTTAGTGATTGTATTGCAGAAGAACAATCCATTAGGTAGATAGGAATGAAATTCTAATCTGACATCTTATGGTATTTTTTGATACCAATTGTGGCGCCCCGCCCCTGCCGTGGTCCTACTAACACGCATGTTAGCACAATTATGGTGGGGTGGTCACCACGATAGATCCTTAACTTATCATTAGATTAGGTCTCCACCATAATCCACTAATAAGGTAAGAATATGTCATAAACTGAGCTATAATTTCCCTAAATGACTATATAAGAATCTCAGAGTGCGGAAGTAAAAAAACTAACATCTATTCAACCATAATGAAGAAATTAATAATATCCAACTCAAAATAAAATATGCAGTAAAAGAAAATGCAATCTGAATATCTATATTATTACAATCTTAAATTAAAGTTTTATGAAAGTAGAAGAACACTTAGCCTCACAAAATATAAAAGAGTAACCTAATTAAAGGGTCATTAGCAGTAAGACGATCTTCCTCATGACTCTACTCCTCTCCTGGTGTTATCATCGCAAAACACTCAAAAGTTGACATTATCGGTTCCACAATGCCAGGGCCCAGCTAAAAAAGAGAAAAACTGGTTAGACAATTGTCTAAGTACATATTAGGCTGATAATTTCATGTATTTTATTATATCATAACCATCATAAGCATAAAGGAGCTATAAGTATTAAATGAAAGGGATTAAAACTATAAACTATACATTTATAACTTAAAAGTGTGGGTAAGAAGACATAGCTCAACCCGAAAGCTATAGAAAAAGGTTAAGCATTTTATATATAAACTACTAAGTACAAGAAAATCATGAACAAATATGATGAAAATACAGAAATACTGTGAATGCAGCAAATGCTGAAAGTATATGGAAAAATACTAAAAATATTGAACTGAAAATAATTGAAACTAAACGGAAGATATTTTTAATTTGGGCATATGCCTAAATTAGTCATGTCATAATAAAAATTGACTAAACTAGCCACCAAATCTAACACTGAAGCAATCAGGACACTAATGCCTAGATCAACATAATATCAATTACAATATATGATAATGCCTGTGAGCTAATCTGAATTGCACTATACTGTATCTCAATATCTTAAATTATAGAGGCATACTAACTATGATACATTCTACTGATAGTTATCTTATTTACTGCTTTATATGATCTATATAATTTATCAAATTTAATTATGTTCATGAATTATGCAATTTCAAATATAACGTAGAATATTTATCAAATATCCTATGTTTCATCTAATACACCAAAATAGTAAAAACTCAAAACAAGAAAGTAATGCGCACAAAACAAGATATAAGCAGTACTACGTAAAAATATGTGATATCACTTATTTTCTAATTTAGTCATTCTAAACTAATCTGAGATTATACAAGCTCAGGATCTCCAATATCTTATTATTCAGTATAAATTCAGAGCTACGACCCTATAAGGTTTAAGATAATTAGAATTAATTAAGTTCTAAGTAATTTCAATCGGTGATGCTTACATAAGTTAAATAATAAATCGAACGTCTTAATTAATGATTTAATTAACCCAAACTAATCTTGATTAAAATAAATCAAGATTAAGGTATTAAGAGTTAAACTCTAAATATTGGGGTTTAAACCTCTTAATCCAAAGGCACTAAAGACTAACGATCAAAGGTTAATCCTAACTCTCATGGACTAAAGACTAAGGTTAACATATTAAGTATAATCGAACTTAATAAGGCTGATCTCTACTCTTAAATGAAAGTTTAAATATAAAATAATCAAAACAAAGGATGAAATCTAAGAACATATAAAACCAAGGCTTCATTCCATTAAGCAACCCATTTACCCAATGAATAAAAATAACCTAAATTTACTACTAAATCTTAAGGAAGAATGATTCCTGAAGACTTAAGATGAGGAAGCTACTTAAGGAAAATTACTTAAGGAAAAGAATTAAAAAAGAGGTTCATTAGTTAAGCATTGATGTTATTTAATCTTAACTATAATTATTTAATGATATGATAATTTTAAGGAAGGCATAATGTAAGACTAATCCCATATTGTAGAACTTATTATTTTAGTTGTGAATTTCTTAAAGGAAAAACTAGACTTATCATTTTAGTTGTGAATTTCTTAAAGGAAAAACTAGGATTTGCTTTAAAAATCAATTCTAATGAGTCTAAATAATCTAAACTTGATTCCTAAGCACTTACTTTACTAATTTTAATAAGTATAACATGTTTTTAGGGCTTAAGAAAACTTAAATCTAATTTGGGCAAAATGACTAAAATGTCCCTACTTAAGAGTCAAAAATACAACTTTTAGAATTAGAGCTCTAAATTAAATTTTACTAATACCAATTGATTTTTTACTATCTAATATGAAGATAAATACTAAGAACACCCAATTTGGCCAATGATTGAGGCTAATGAGCTCAAATTAGAGTTTGAGCTCATTAAAAGTTGATTAGTAATTCTACTTAAGAAAATTTGAAATTTTGCTATACTTATGTTCTACTATGCCCAAGAATTTTATAGAAAAAAAAATTACTCAATTTTGAGGTCAAGTGACCAAGTTATGATCAAAACAAATTTTAATTCTAAAGGTGTAATTTAAGATGTTTAGGAATAGATCCAAAAATATAATTTCTCCATTTGATGTTCAAATTGAGTAAAATAAGTGGCCATTATTTTCCTATACAAGTTTGATCATAATGAAATTGAGTTTGCTCAATTTGAATTTCAAATGATCAACTTATGCCTTAATTAGAGTTTAGGGTGATTAGTGAAATTAATTACAGAATTGCTAAATTAACGCCACCACTGTGTTCTATTATACACTATGAGCTATTAGCAACTTGAATTTCTAAATTTAAATAATTAATAAAGCTAATATTCACTAATTAATTTTAAGAGAAATTAGGGCTAATTAAGCAACCTAATAACTAAAACTAAAATTTTATTGCAGTTTACTGTTCTTCATGATATCCTGATCAAAATGATATATTGAATCACATAATTTCAATCTAAATTGACTAAGTTATGGATTTATCAAATTTAGGGCTAAAAGGGGTTTATTAGTTTAAAAGATAATTAGTGAAATTAATCATTAAACATAAAAATTAATGGCATAATATTAATCCTTGTATTTTTTGATTAAAATGGTATATTAGATCACTATATTTGGAGTTATAATTACAAAATTATGAGACTATACAAATTTGCAATTGATTAAATAAAAAAAATAAAAAACAAATCTAAAATTTACTGTTGTTACAGTAAAATAAGTGAAAATTAAGGATAAAATTTTGGCATCCAAATTCTTCTTACACAGAGCTCCTTACGATGTGTGTCATATACTGATAGAAAACTCTCTTCGAGACTTTTCCATTGATACGAAATATGCCTTCTAATTTTTGCCTATAACTTAAAAAATTACGAGCCCTAATTCAGACTTAAAGAAAATAAAGGGTTACCTTAGAGTTCGGTTTGGAGCTTGGATGAAGAAGATAAATGTGCTACTCTGCTCTATGATAGATTCAAATGATGTAAAGGAGGCTTGATGAAGAAATGAGGTTAAAAATAAGATATTTTTGGGGTCCTAAAATGGTGACTTTGCCACCTTGCACGACCTCCTACCACATGCTAGACGAAGAGAATGTTTTTTTTATTAATTATTAATAAAATATTAAATACAATTTTAATCATTCAAAATTTAAATAATCAAATGAAATCAGAAAAATCCCAAATTTTCACCATAAGCTAATTTGGTATTGAGGAATGCAACGACGAAGGCGGATTTTGATTTTGACGAGTATTTATTTATTATATTTTTTGGGATATTTTAAATATCTTAAAATATGAAAAATTCAATGACTTCCAAACACTTTCAAAATATCATCCTTAGCTAATTTGGGGGTGATGAGCACAATAATAAAGTTGGATTCTTGATTTGATGTCAAATTAATTATGTCATTTTCCAAATTATTCGAATTTTTTAGAATTATGGTTTGGTCCAATTGACTCCTGATTTGGACCAAAACTTTAGGGTTTGCTCCTAATGACTTTTTATAACTATTAGAATACAAATTAGCATCTAGTTTAGTCCTAATTGATTATGGTAACAATCTTAAGTTGTTATATGTAGAGTTTGTGGTTTCATTTTAATATCTTTATGTTTCCCTTTATAGAGTTCCTTATTAAGATTATATGTCTGTTTAATGATTAATCTCAGTAACTTATATAATGTAAGAAATAAAATGTACTATGTATTCCCTCTTACTATTAGAATGAGCCTTATGATTATTTTAGCTATAATTTAAGTGAAATATTTTTTTCTTGACTCATTAAAGTTTGATGCTATCTTTAACCCTTTCTTAGAATACTTATTCTAGACATAAGTTTGATGTGCTAATGTAAGTTAAATCATTAAAACATCTTGGATAAAATTGATCTCAAGCTAGCATATTCTTCTTAAATTTTGACTATAGTTCACTCCATTTAATCTCTTTAATATTGATCTCAAGTCAACCTATTATTGAGTCTTAAACTCAAGTAAATTTAATCTATCCCATCTATTTATGTTTGACTAAAGTTGGGCCATTATTCAACTTTGAGCTCAAGTTGGACCATTCTTTAACTTTGAACTTAAGTTGATATATTTTATCCCATTCCATTAGGATTGACATGAAACCAACCCACTTCTTTGAATTTGAAATTAAGTTAACTCAATGTAGATAATTCCATTAGAAACAAACTTATGTTGGTCTAATATTAATGCTAAAAACCCAATATGATCCTACATATTAACATCTAATATTATATTAGGATGTTAATCTTGTAATTGGTCATTAGAATTATTAAAGGAAGGGATTAAATGAAATGAACTTGAGTTCAAGCCAAATAAGAATATGCTAGCTTCATATCAAGTTCATCCAGGATGTTGTAATGATTTGACTTGTATTTAAACATACCAAACCTATATCTAGAATAGGTATCCAAAGAATGTTTTAAAAATAGTATTAGACTTTAATGATTATTTTAAAACAATAATAAATTCATTTAAATTATAGCTAAAATAATCATTAGTCTTGTTCTAATAGTAAGAGAGATCAATGCCTAGTATATTTTGTTACTGTATTATACAAGTTACTGAAATCAACCATTACCAAGGTTAGCCATTGCTAATTAGTCCCTTCTATAACGATCCTAGGTCATTATTAGACTAAATCTATCCTAAATTAATGTGATTAACATAAATCCATTTGGTTTGATAGCAAATGTAGTTAATAACTGAATAATGAATAAATTTTATATTGGAATATTAAAAGTTTTGGAGAAAAATAGAAAAAATAGTTTTCTTAGTTCAAACCCTAAATAAAATGTATATTTGGATTCCTCATACTAAGATATGCAAAACGTGAAAATTTAATAAATTTTGGAGTTAAAACGAAAGAAAAAATACACAAAATACAAATGAAATAAAATAAACTAAATTTATATAAACTCTTAAAATTAAATAACGATAAACTCTTAATTTATAATAGAAAGGTGAAATTCTAGCCGTCAGATTGAATTCTTGATCTACGATGAATCTCACAATTAAATCACGGGGATCGATCCTATTGTTCAATTGCATCATATTAGATCACAAACTATATATGCAAGCTCCGACGACAGATAAAATTTGGATCATCAATTTAATAGAACGAACTCGACATGATGTTTAATTGCAGAAAAGATCGTGACCATCAAATCATAAGTAGTTATTTGACAACAAAGATTAAGAGATTGGGCGAATTATCTTAGCCATCAGATCATAAGTCCATTGAGATCAGACAGTCAGCGTAATCTATGACACTATCGATCATCTCCATCGCTCAACAACCTGATAGGCGGAATCAAGAACCCAATGATCAGACTTTGTCGCGTTGTTGTACAATGTAAAGTGACTTCCAGACCCTTCCAAAGACATGAGAGAGTTTCACATGTCATACTTAACAAGTCTAACTAACTTAGTACAATATGTTCTTTGAGTAACAGGCTCGGAATATCATGATCGTAATGATGGAATAATTTGTTGCACTGGTTACCAAGTTACCATTCTGAATCATTAGAACCCCCTATATAAACTCCCAGCACCCCTGCGAGTCCTACTTTTTAAACAATGTGCTTTAGAAACCTTTGAAGCTCCGACAATCCATTCTCTCCCTTTTCTCGAACCCCTATATAATTCCTAGTCTCCTCCATTGAGCTCCGACCACCTCAACCCACTACACTGCTTCCCCATATTTGTCGTCTTCTTCCCTAAGCTGCAGAGAGTGTAGAGAAGCTCCAATGTTGCCAAGGATTGCTTTCTCTTAGTTATACATATGAGCGCCACATAGTTCTTTGGAGTAGAACTGAGTTAGTTCAAAGGCAGATCCACACACCCAATAATCAAGCCATCTTAGGGAAAGAGTCCTTTTAAGCTCATAAGGTAATCTTCTTCAACAATGTACCCTTTTACTTCAATGCTCAAATCAAGTGCATGTGGGCATACATCCAAGAAAGAAAGAAAATGAAAAGTGAAAACATCTGATCTCACTTCTCTCATTAACTTAGGTGCATAATTCTCATGTAGAAATGGTTAGAACTAGATCCCAATTACCAATAAGGATAATTTAGCTATTCCTAAGAAAGGTTCATTGAATTTTTATACATAAATAGAAATCTCTCGATAAACTTTGAGCGTGTTCAAATAACCCTATTTAAGCTGTCCATATGATTGTTAAGCTTATTCTATGCAAGATTGCTAAGAATCAAATCAATTTGATCAATTCTTAATACGGTTAATAACAATTCTAGTGATCAAATCTTAAGAATTTGTATAAATGGATTCCCTATATTAGATCGCTGTTGTCTTCTTGAGCTGAGAACTAGTCATGTCCTGAAAAATAAATAAAAGACTATGAAATTGCTTTCAATCTCACCATAGAAATCGAGCTCTCTCCTTGCCGAATTACCGCTGCGGAGCGTGCTCAAGACTGAGATCCGGCCAAACCCTCCCATCATAATCGTAAAGTTCCACTACGATGTCATGCTGCCTCCACTCATCACGATCTCTCAAGCATAATATCTCCATCTAGTTTTGGTTTAAAAATTTGCAAGCTACACATAAACGACATTATTGACTCAAAAAAGAGGAGAAAAAGAGGAGCTGAAAATGGGAAAAGAAAAATAAGCATCCAAAGGAGTAGAGCAAAGTTAGGCCCCAAATATTTTAGATATCTAATGTTTTCATAAATTTAGTATTCATATTTTTTTTAGAGGAATGCTGTCTAGAGCTGTTGACGTGACTGACATTTAAAAAACTCATTAAATGGAATTTGAACATATTTCATAATGTTTATTTATTTATGCATAAATTTTATTGGATAAAACTTTTTTGAGTGAATCATAAGCGGATCTAAATAATATTTCTCTTTCTTTTGAGAATTATTTATTTGATCCATGTAATCTTATAGAAGTCCCATTTAATCTTGTTTTATTTGACAGCTTACCCGTAAATGCCAAAAAATATTTTTATTAGACCTTAGCCTTCGCATTCCCAACATGACCAGTCGCGTCGCTGGAAGCTTTTCTTTTCCTAACCTAACTCCTCTGTAAACCCTCTGTAAACCCACGCTCGAAACTTCTTCTCCTCGGTCTCATTCGAATATTCTTCTCTTCCGTTACATTCAAAGCTTCTTCTCCTCCGACGAGGCCTTGCATTTTCTGCTTTGCGACGAGGCCTCGCTTCTTCTGCGCTGCGACGACACTTTCAAAGCGACAGCACTCCTTTGAAGGCTTCTCTGAGATGATGCTTCGAAGTTCCAACGACGCCTTTAAGCTCTGACGGCACCTCCTTGGACGACGCGGCTAGGCTTCTCCTATCGGAAGACACTTCCAAGCTCCGACTACGCCTTCTTGGACAACGCATCCAAGGTCCGACAATGTAAGGGAAGCTTTACAACTTATAAGAGAAGCAACATAATTTATGCATTGGAAGAAAGATCATCCTGCTTTAATCTTGTAAAACAAATATGCAATTAAGAAATTAACTAGAAGGCAATGGTAGGAAGAATATTTTAGTAAGCATTTAAGGCAGAATAACCTGTCAGCATTATAGGAGGAGGATCTCTTGAGAGTAGGCAAGCTCTATGCTATGTCTTCTTTATGCTTCTTAGATTCAAGCAAGATCCCACTGAAATACTCCTTATCTTCCATTCAAACCTATATACTTTGGATTCTCAGACAAATAGTCAAACTCTCTGGTCATCATAGTCTTTGCGAGCATCGGGGATGCAGTATTCATGAGAGAAAACTTTAGCTTGTATGTTCTAACAAGACCAAAGCTTTGGTGATCCCTCACTGCAATAGAACCACATGTGATGAGCTGCAAAAAAATTTATAGGACTAAATTATAGGACTAAGCAAAAAAATTAAGAATTTCATAAATTTATAGGACTAAGCAAAAAAAATTTCCTTTTTTTAAAAGAAGTTAAAACTTTCACTAAATTTTATTCCAAAGATAACAATTACAAAATATATATTTTTTATTGTTTGCATAATATATTAGTATAGATTATGATTTAATTTACAAAATTACAATTTTATGCCATTTTAGCATCTACCGGCATGTGGTTTCCTTTTGATTTCTAATTATCTTTTGCGAGTATAGCATCCAAGGACTCTTCGGCCTTCTGATTTTTTTTCTGGTTCTTCTCAGCCCGAGCATGGCCGGAGTTGTTAGTCTTTGCTGCTGCACAGTTTCCAAATTTGCCTGCGCTCCTAGCGGACTTCCGTTGGGGAAATCTTTGTATAAACCGCCCTCTCGCATCCATTTACGTAAACTTTCCAGAGGAGGATGGTTAGTGGCCCGGCTTGGCAGAGGTGGATATATGCCCAGGCCTGCTGGCGTCTCTAGGAGGAGTCCAAAAAACACACGCATTGCAGATCCCAATTATGATCCGGCCCTCGATCTTGACAAGATTCAGTGAGTTTTCTGTCTCTTGAATATATCTTTAAATTTAAAATTAATTGCATTTTGATTGAAGACTCATTAGGCGAAGCGAGTGTGATTTGAGGTGGCCGATAGGAGGATACAAGGCATTTAGGATTGTCTTCACTCCGTGGATATAGAGAGGGAGAGAGATAGTGATAAGAGAGAAGCTTTATTCATTCCATTCCCATTCCAATTATAGTAGTAGCGACTGATTTATTGCTACACATATTCAAGACCTAAACACTAATAAATTCCACAAGGTTTGGATGCAAGCATATTAGTCCACCACTCATCGTTGTGGATGCGCTAACGCGGTACAACCCTTCAAAATAACTTTGTTTTAAAGGCCAGAGTTGGGTTTTATTGCCTTAAATAGAAAGTATTGTCCTTTAAAGGTGATCTAGTCATTGTGTGACATGACAAACCCTGAACGAGGCACGTGGGAAAACAAGGCAATTCAGGTAGTATTGTGATAATACGATTGGCAGTGATTCTAGTTGATCAACTTTTAAGAGAGTATGGTCAGCCATTCATGAAATTAAGGTAAATTCTGAATAAGCCTACAAATATGATTCTGTCTTGCGTTGGGAAATGATACATCCAGGTGAGTTGTTGGTAACAGTACTCATCCAACCTCAACGGGCTAAAGTGCTGTTTAAGTTTTAGCATTGTTTGATGCTCTATGTTTTCAACAACAATGTGTGTCATAGCATTTAATTTTGTTGAGACTGAATTAACCTTCTATGGAAAGATACCATGTGCAACATTAAACGTATATACACATTACATGATGCCATAGAACTTTAATGTGATGATGGTGGCTGCACTTTTGATGCTCTTAGGAGATGAATGTTTGGGTTTGTTTCACTGATTGAAGTTTGATGGTTTGATCCATCAAAATTGGGAAGATGTATCTTTAGCCTTTTGTATCGTAGCTATGGAACATGCCATATCAAATGATGTTGAAATTGGAAAATTTTAAATGACCAAGCTAAGATAAAAAAGATCGTGTTGGTTGTGAGGATTGAACTCTAATTTGGCTGCAATGTTACCCATATTTAGGATAAATATTTCAATAATGCAAAATCTACGAGCATTTGATTTTCACTAAACTTGATTCATGCTAATCCATCATGTGTATTTAAATTTAATAGATATCTGCTATTTGAGTAGCAAGAAAATTGCACAATAACATCTGATAACCTTTTGTTAACAGGCAATGAAGGCAAGGTTTAGCTTAAGGAGATGATTTCTTGATGATGTTTGGTTGCTGAAAAAGTTTTTAATACATGAAGATAGCGTTTGGAGGTTGTTGGAGCTTGAGTGGCACCATAAGCACAAATGTGGCATGATTCAAAGGCTAGGGAAGGAGAAAAAAGATTGAAGGGAGTTTTAGGATATTTATCTATCTCATTAGAAGGGTTTTCTTGTTGAAGATGGTGGAGATTTGGCATCATTAATGAAGACTATAGTGGTTTTTAATCTTTTTCTTTCTTTGTGTATGTTATCGTTGTCTTGTCACATACTTTGGTTGACGTCGATAAAAAAATGAATCAAAGCTTATTAAAACAATTGTCTTAAAATAGCATTAAGTTATACAATTGTTGGAGAATTTATATTGTCTGGATTAGGTGTTGAGTCTCCAACATGGTTGAGTCGCTAGAATAGCTTAGTGTAGGAGCAAGGGATTAGTGAGTTTCTGTAACGACCCAATGTCGTTACTTTGCAAATTAGGTCAAATCCCGACTCTAAAATTAGGATCCTGGCAATTTCAAAATTAGGGCAAACCAAAAATTTCATTAGATAGAAATAGTTTTTAGATCAAAATGCCCTAGTTTGGGAGAAATTCGGATAACAGAAACTCATGCTTTAATTTTTGAACGGTTTAAATTCAATAAATTGAGAAAATTAAATACAAGTTCAAATTTATCGATTTTGATGTCATTGGGTTAAATATATTATTTAAAGGTTACACTAAAAGTTTCATCAAATTTGGAGCTCCGGTTTGATCGTAATTAATTTTTGAGGTTTCAAACTTTAAAAATTAATATAAAATAAAATATTGTTCCGAATCAAAATTTTTGGCGCGAGGGTGTTCGTCTCATCGTAACACACATTTGCGTCAAGTTTCGTTATTTTTGAAAGTCAAACGACAGAAAAATACGAACAATTTAATTGAAATAATTTATTTAAGCTTTCATATTTTCTTTCCTCTTCCCCCACCCCCCACCCCCCACCCCCACTGGCTCTCTGGCGCGTGTAGGCGCAGACTGGCAGCACCTGGCAGACGGGACTGTGCGGCTCACGCACATGCCGCCCTGGTCAGCTGCTGGTCGAAGCCCATTCGGTGGCCGACCGGCCGCCAGCTTGCCGACCGTTCCCCTCTCCCTCTCCCTCCATCCTTACTATATATAACCCCTCCCCTCTCTTCTTCCCAACAACCAACCTCCCTCATCCCATCAAGCAGCCAGCCGCTTGCCAACCGCCGCCTCCTCTGCCTCCGGCCACCCCCTCCGGCCCCTTGAGACCCGTCTGGCCTCCTTTCGGCTTCCGACAACCCTAACCCTAGGTGAGAGGAGAAGGAAAAAAAGGAGGAAAAGAGGATAAATTTTGCATTATTTATTTATTTATTTCTTTTGCATTTTTTTCATAATATAATCATTATTATTTACATAATAATAATAATTATATTATTTCCTTATTTATCTCTAATATGTCATTATTATCATAATGATGATAATAAATATGTTATTAGCATTATTATTATTGTCATTAATTAATAATGATAATAATAAAAATATTATATTATGATTACTTATTCTATTTTGTCAATTTCAATTTAGTTATTTTCATTTTATTATTATTATTATCACTTTTTGCAATTTTTAATTACTGTATTTTCATTTTGTCATTTTCTTTCATATATTATTATTATCATTATCATTATTATTAATGATAATAATAGCACTTTTATAATATTATTACTACCTTCTGTAACTTTAATTCTGTCTTCTATCAAGAAGAGAGTAAAATAGAATAGAAATGAAGAAAATAAATATTTCTAAAAATATCATACTACTTTATTTTCATCTCAATTTTATAAGTTTCTAAATTATTGGCTAAAAGTTAATTTAAATATCAAAAACCTTATGCAAATTCAATCTGCTATTGTATTTTTGAAATTTAAAGAAAAAGGTACCCATAATTTATATGTATTACTTTTTGCACTTACATATAATTTATTATTGCATAGTTTCATTTTGAGCTAAATTCATATTGATACTTAGTTGGTTGTTTAAAACCAATATTCTCTTACAAATTTGTTGGTTACTAGAAAAATGACATCAGTAATATACGTTGGTTGGTTATTGACAAAATGACATCAATAATATATGTTGATTGGTTACTGAAAAAATGACATCAGTAACATACATTGGTTGGTTACTAGAAAAATGACATTAATAATGTACGTGGTTGATTACTGGAAAAATGATATCTGTAATGTACGTTGGTTGGTTACTAAAAAAATGATAGTAGTAATATACGTTGGTTGATTACTAAAAAATTGATATTAGTAACATACGTTGGTTGGTTATTGGAAAAATGATATTAGTAGTATACGTTGGTTGGTTATTGGAAAAATGATATCAATAACATACATCTAAGTGATTTTGCACTATTTTCTTATTTTTCTTGTATTTATATTACATTTTTATTTCTGCTTATTGCACTTCTGCTAATAGAAAATATAATATTTTATTGTTTACTGCGGTACTTAGAGTATTCTCTAATTACTGGGAATTTCAATCCCGGTATTATTTTCTTTACAATACCAGGTCAAATATTTTTGGGAGAACTCGGCCGAAAACTTTAAATCATAGATTTTCAAATTGCTGATAGATCTACGGTGCTACTTAATATTTTATTTTTGTTTTAGTTTATCTTTTGTCTTAAAAAGATGAACTTAGTAAGAATATACGTTGGTTCATTTGTAATATAGAATTATGATGAATGAGAATTATCTTTTGGCTTTTATATATGTGTATCTTTTCTCTTTTAAATTGCTCAATAAGATCCTGCGATTTGTGACTACCTAATGTCAGGACAGTTCTCCCTGAACCGACATCGGGCCATCACAGTTTCCTTGGAAGAAGCTAGTTGATTTTTACTTGATATTTTGAATCAAGAACATCTTAACCCCGTGTAGGCACATGATAATTGATTATAACAATTAACTAGAGCCTCTTGTAGTGTGCGATTGTGTTTGCAAATGAACCATTTGGCTTTAGCAATATATTGAACATAAAATTTACATGATCCTAACACATTTTCAAAAATGCATTTATATATATTTTAATTATACTTATGAAAAAAAAAGGAAAATTTTTATATTAATGGTTGTTTTTAATATAGTACTAGCATTGCAAAAATCTAGAATCATGGATAAAAGTTAACCTAATTTACAAGCCACCACAAAGTGCGTGTCATAAACCAATTTATGAATAGTCACAAAGGTCAATTTTAGGAGCAATATTTAGCTCTTCACATCACTTATTACTTATGTTTTGAGCATTTAGCAATAATTGTATGTAGTTAATTTTGCCTTGGATGTTGTTTAAAGTAAAAATGAAAAAAAACTTGAATTATATTTTCTTGGTATCGATATATGTTATTTTATTTATAAATATCAATCAAATTTAATTCCACTTGGTATTCACTTCAAAAAAATTTCTTAATATTTCTCCTCGCTCAATGATTTCGTAAGCTCTTTTAGAGAGAACAAAAAGAATAAGTGCTATCAATGATATTCATTCTAGTGATATTGCAAATGAAGGTCTTGAATTGTAGCTTGTGAATAAAAAGAATGTGCTAAGAGTTGTATATCTTCCACCTTCAAGAAAAGGCTTAAGTGTCCACCTATAATTGTGAATGAGAGATTTAGTGAAGAGTGAAGACATTTGAAGACTAAAATATGAAAAATCACAGACTCAATTCATTATATTATTCTACCTTTATAATGAAAGAAAGCATAAATAAATAGCCTACAGATATGAGAGAATTTGGAATGGTGCACTATTCTTGGATGGAATTTCTCTTACATGGAAAGTGAATATACTACATTGCTAGAATTACTCCTAAATCAATTATAATAAAGGCTGTACTAATTTAGGGAAGTAAAAAGAGGATGCTAAATATGGAGAGGAAGGGGCGACGTGGGCTTGATTTCCAGCACCCCCTCAAGCCGCATTGTAGATGTTGATCATTCCAAGTTTTTCTGTCAGATCTTCGAAGTTAATTCGAGCAAGAGCTTTTGTGAGAATGCCAGCCTTTTGACAGTTCGTCGGAGTGTAGCTGACTTTGAAAACTCCTTCAATCTTTTCCTTGATAAAGTGTCGATCTATCTCCATGCGCTTAGTTCGATCATGATGAACCAGATTCTTAGCGATACTGATGGCAGCTTGATTGTCGCAGTATAACATCATGGGATGCTTCCAATGGTACCCGTAATTCTTCTAACAGCCTGTTTAACCAGATTCCCTCACAGATACCTTGTGCCATAGCACGAGATTCTGTCTCAGCACTGCTACGGGCTACCACTGACTGTTTCTTGCTTTGCCATGTAACCAAGTTCCCCCAGACAAATGAACAATAGCCTGAAGTTGATCTTCGATCAGTCACTGAACCTGCCCAATCTGCATCTGAAAAAATCTCAATCTCTTTCTTTGTTGTTCTTTGAAAGAAGAGACCCTTTCCTAGTGTCATCTTGAGGTACCTCAATATTCCGGTCACAGCGGTCATGTGTTTCTCAGTTGGATTATTCATGAATTGACTTACCACACTAACGGAGAAGCCGATGTATGGCCTTGTATGAGAAAGATAGATGAGTTTCCCCACAAGACGTTGATATCTTCCTTTATCAACTGGCGCACTTCCATTACTTTCTTCTAGTTTGACAATTGTATTCATAGGTGTTTCTGCCGGCTTGCATCCTAGCATTCCTGTTTCATTTAATAAGTCCAGAACATATTTGCTTTGTGAGACTGCTATACCCTTTTTTGTCCTAGCAATCTCCATTCCAAGAAAGTACTTGAGGTTTCCAAGATCCTTGATCTCAAATTCCTTTGTCAATAATTTTTTAAGTAAGTCAATTTTCTTTTCATGATCACCTATCAAAATTATATCGTCTACATATACAATGATAATTGCTAGCTTCCCTTCTGGGAAGTGTTTCACAAATAATGTGTGATCGGTTTGACATTGAACAAATCCGTACCCTTTCACTGCCTTAGTGAGCCATTCAAACCAGGCCCTGGGAGATTGTTTGAGACCATACAAGGATTTTTGGAGTCTGCAAACCTTGTTGAAATTTGATGTCGTCTCAAGTCCAGCAGGAATGTCCATGTAAACTTCTTCCTCTAAGTCACCATTGAGGAAGTCATTTTTCACATCAAGTTGGTGAAGTGACCAATCGAGATTAGCTGCTAAGGATAAAAGTACATGAACAGTATTGAGCTTGGCAACTGGGGCAAATGTTTCTTGATAGTCAATGCCATAGGATTGGGTAAATCCTTTGGCGACCAATTGAGCCTTATACCTATCCACATTACCATCTGCCTTGTACTTTACTGTGAAAATCCACTTACACCCAATTGGTTTCTTACCTCTTGGGAGGTCAGTAATTTCCCATGTACCATTCTTTTCTAGCGCCCGAACTTCCTCATCGATTGCCGCCTTCCATTTAGGATACTTGAAAGCTTCCTGAATATTCTGAGGAACTTGTATCTCTGTGATGCTAGAAGTGAATGCACGAAATGTAGGTGATAGTTTATCATAAGAAATAAAATTTTCAATGGGATGCTGAGTGCACAATCTAATTCATTTCCTCCAAGCTATGGGCATATTAAGAATATCATTTTCTAACTCAGAATCAACAATACCATTAGGAGCGTTGTTACCTGAAAGTTTGCTTGGATTAGGACCCGGTTCAGCCTCATGGGTTTGTTGAGAAAGTGCTCCTTCCTCCGTTTTCTCTTGGATGTGCTCTTTATCCCACAAGTGAACAATGGGTTCGGGCTGATTAAATGAATATGGAGGAATGTGATTTTTAGTGGTGATGGGTATGGGTTCGGGCTGATTAAATGATTCTGGAGGAATGTGATTTTCAGTGATGATGGGTGACTCACTAAATGACTCAGGATCCCAAAAATGATATTTTTGAGTTGAATTCTCCTCATGAATGTTGTTTTTGGGGCAGTAAGGCTGGGTTTCAAAAAAGGTGACATCCATTGAATTGTAGAATTTTCTTGTGACCAGAGAATAACACTTATACCCTTTTGGATTTGAAGAATACCCAAGAAAGATGCATTTGAGTGACCTAGGATCAAGTTTACTTCTATGTTGTTGATTGATATGAACAAAGACAGAGCACCTGAAAATTTTGGGTGGGACGGTGGAGATGAGGCGAGTAGTCGGATAGGATTTTAGGAGTGTTTGACAAGGTGTTTGGAATTTTAGTACCATAGACGACATCCTATTGGTGAGGTAGGCTGCCGTAAGGACAGCTTCCCCCCAGAATAATTTTGGAACATTCGTGGAGAATATTAGCGATCTAGCCACCTCTAGCAAATGCTTATTTTTTGTTTCAGTGATTCCGTTTTGTTGTGGGGTATTCAAAACATGAACTTAAGTGAACTATCTCTTATTGTGCTAGAAATTCTCTTAGAATGGAGTTGAAATAATCCCTAGCATTATTAGACTTTAGAATTTATATTTTTAACTGGAATTGGGTCTGAATCATATTCTTAAAATTTTTGAAAATTTGACTTGTTTCAGATTTTTCTTTCATAAGGAATACCCAAGTTAATTTAGTGTGATCATCTATGAATGAGACAAACCACCTAGTACCAGTTACATTTTTTATACTTAAAGGATCCCAGATATTGCTATGAATCATTGAGAATGGACTAGACTCTTTATAGGGTTGGATGGGAAAATGAGACCGGACTTGTTTTGATAATTGACAGATTTCACATTCAAAGGATTTTAGATTTTTATTAAATAATGAAGGAAATACATGCTTGAGATACGTAAAATTGGGATGACCTAAGCGATAATGCCACAACATAATTGTACTATCGTTAATTTGATATGAAACCGAAAAAGAATTACTACTAATTATTATTTGAGGTTGTGCTTGTGGATTGTGGTGCTCCTTAAGGATGCAGAGTTCAGAGCATTCCTCAGCATTGCCAATCGTCTTCCCCGAATCCAAATCCTGAAATTCACAGTGCGTGGAGGAAAAATTAGTAATACACCATTTTTCCTTAGTGAGTTTACTAATTGACAATAGATTACAGTCCAAGTTAGGAACAAGGAGAACATAATTGAGAGTAAGATCCCTTGATAGCACAATTGAACCTGTACCGGCAACCTTTGATAGTGAGCCATCTGCTATTCGGACTGTTAAATTATTTTGACATGAGCTATATGTATAAAAAATTATCGCATCTCCCGTCATATGATTAGATACTCCTGAGTCTACGATCTAAGGTTTTTTATGTTTCTTACTAATAGTGAAGTCACTCAAAAAATTACCTTTGTGAGCCAAGGTTCCGGTACCAATGGCCTGGTTGGAAGAAGAGTCAGTTTGTGACTGTACTGACAGAAGAGGAGACAGTAGTTTCCGAAGCATCTCCATTTGCTCCTTATTAAAAGGGCAAGTTTTAGGTTGTGGCAATTGGTCATCGGTAGCCGCATGATTTCTTCGTCCTTCTTTCTCAAGCAGTTGACGTGGATTTCAATCTACTGGCCTTCCATGAATCTTCCAGCAAGTTTTTTTTGAGTGTCCCGACTTTCTGCAATGATCACACCAAGGTCTACCTCCTTTAATTTTTTGACGATTGTCAAAAGGAGCAAATTGAGTCTTAAGAGCCGAGCTTTCTGCCAAATTCAGTTGCTGTTGGGATCCCATCATGAGAATTTTCCGACTTTCTTTGCGACGGACTTCAGAGAATGCCTCTCTAAGGCTTGGTAGAGGTTTTACTCCCATGATTCTTCCTCTGATTTCATCAAGATTTTTGTTCAAGTCTAACAAAAATTTAAACACACGTTTTCCTTCGATAATCTTTTTATACAACAAACCATCAGTAACACAATTCCAGTTATGAACCTCAAACATATTAAGTTGACGCCATAGACGAGTAAGAGTATTGAAATATTCAGTTACCGTAAGGTTTCCTTGAGGCAAATCATGGAGGGTGCCTTCAATCTGGATGATTTCAGATGTGTTTTCTTTTTCTGAGAAAGTTTCTTTTGCCATGTCCCAAATTTCTTTGACAGTATCAAATGATAGAAAATTTTTGCCAATGTTAGTGGTCATAGAGTTGACTAGCCAGGACATGACCATATTATCTTCTGCTATCCACTTTTTGTAGGTTGATGCTGTGGTTTTTGGTGTCGCCGAAGCTCTGGTGATGTAGCCATCTTTCTCCTTTCCCTGTATAAACATTAATATGAATTGAGACCATTACAAATAATTTTGCCCATTCAGTTTATGGGCTGTGATTGGAAGATGAGAGGTTTCCATCTGATGAGAGGATGAAGACGATGAGATGATGATATCAGAAGTAGAGGAGGATGAGTTGGTAGCCATTCCAAAGGTTGGACCGTATTTAGGCATAAACTAGAAGAATGAATTGAGCAGGAGAAAAAAAAATTGACTAAAGATGAAGACAATGAGATAGGATTAAACCTGCTCTGATACTTTGAAGATATTTGAAGACTAAAATATGAAGAAACACAGACTCAATTTATTCTATTATTCTACCTTTATAATGAAAGAAAGTATAAATAATTAGCCTACATATGTCAGATAATTTGGAATGGTGCACTATTCCCAGATGGAATTTCTCTTATATAGAAAGTGAATATACTACCTTGCTAGAATTACTCCTAAATCAATTATAATAAAGGTTGTACTAATTTAGAGAAGTAAAAAGAAGATGCTAAATATGGAGAGGAAGGGGCAACGTGGGCTTGATTTCCAACAAAGAGGTAACTCATGGATGCATTGAATTGTGGATCTAGGATCATTGTGTTAGAACTATAAAATTTGGTTTACATTTTGTTGTTGTACAAAATTATTTACATATATCTAAACTACAAAAGTCAAAATCTCTTGGCTTTTTAAAATAAAAGGTTGATTATATGAATATAAAAATTGATTTTTTTCCTTCCAAATTTATAAAAGCCCCTAACACCATTCTTAGGTTATTTGGGAACCAACAAACTTCAATAACCAAAGCAATAGGAGATGAAAGTACGTTGCTAACAAAATCTTGTGGTGGCTAGATGAAGAAGATCAATGAGTTTCATTGTGAGAGTTCCAATTTAAGCGATCCTAGTCATTTTGTGGTGTGTAGACAGATTCAATGTAGTGAGGAGGCCATTTCCAACTTAAAGAAAAAAGAATGGATGAGAGAGAAAGAAACATAAGAATGAATATTTTTCATTCCATTCTTCTTTCAAATACAAGAATGATGGCATTTTGATATGCAGAAAACCTTGCAACCTAAGTTGTAATCAGGATTCTTACCAAGTTTGTTCTATAAGGATTAATGTTATGGCATACCAATATGCTAACTACGAAATACTATGCTTGTCTTTATATATGAACTAAGGAGTTTGTGAATATTTTTGAGGTGGTAATGGCCATGCGGTTTCTCAATTGATGGATGTGAGAAAGGGTAGCATGTTTCGAAGCTTTATGATTTGTTAAGCGGCAGTTAGATATCGTCAAGGGGTTTGGGATGGAAATGTTTGTAATGCTTTAAGTTCTAACTTTTGAGATCTTCAATTTGGCGCAATTTGCAAATATTTTACTAAAATGTGGGAAGACTGGTTTACAAAGAAAATTAAAGCTGCTTATTTTGTTTCAAAGTTGCCAACCATTTTCTATGGAGTTAATGTGAAAACAAATTGACCCTACATAATGTAATCTTCATTAATTGTTTCTTTTTGCTAGAATATAATGGTGAAAAATATGATGCAAACTATTGGATTGTGTATTTTTTTTTTTTCATTCTTAGACATCCTTGAGAACACTTGTAGTTGTGCATCTCAATAAATGTTGTTTCAGTAATATAAAATTTCTTGCTCCAGGGCACTTTCAGTAAGGCTATTAGATCAACAACAAAATATGGTTAGTTTTTCTCTCTTGCTTTTGTTTCTATTTTGCAAAGGCCTTAAAAATCAATGTTATTTGCTTCATTTTTTCTTAGGTTGGCATAATTTCAAAATGTGACGCGATACAGAGAGCTGAGGAGGCTGAGATGATATTGGTAAGTAACGATATAGTTGGCTGCAAATTTATAGGATCTACTGTGCCTGTAAGGAAAATTTGTTCAAAGAGTTCATAACTCTTTTGATTTAGCTATTTTTTTATTTTTTTTATATACTGCTGAATTTCATTAAAGAACACAAAAAAAAGGTACAGCAGTTAGGCCTTGGGCTACAACTCAACACTCGCAAGAAAACAGAAGAAAAAGTAAAAAGAAAAAAAATTCCCAATATAACATGGCCTAAAAAGCTCATTTAAGGAGAAAGTGAAACCTAGGTGTAAAAAACCCACACAGATTTAAAAAACCAGTTTAGACAAAAGCCCAAGACCAGCTGGGCCGACCCCCTGGCTCATAACGCCTTCACCAAAACCCTCCACACTGCCGATGTGACAAGGACCCCCCCGGGAGGAAACAACATCAGAATCAACGAAGGCCTACGGCTGCTTGTGCATGCAAATTCATCATCTCTGTGCGATGAAGTTTCAGCCTTGCACATATTATCACAAGGATTGCCCAACGCCGTGCGGCTGCGGCTTGCCGGACAAGCAGGCACGTAAACAATCCTAAGAACATGACCAAAGAGCATCTTGGTGCCAAATCGCATCTCCACTGATTATTACAAGGATTTAGCTAATTTAGCCACAAATAATTTATTAATTGATTTAATCCTCTAAGTTTTAACTATTAAGTTTTATTTCAATTTAATACCGAATTGAGATCTAGTCAGGCCAAGTTGAAAAGTTGGGGGACTAAGTAAAATAGTCGAGGGACTAAGTTGGCATTTTACTAATTTGAAACTAAATTGGCCAACTCTTGATAATTATGTAGATTATCAAAATTACACATTTGATGGATATTTTTTATTCAGTGGATTGATAATTTAAGAACTTATTATTTATTATCTCTTATAGGATTTTGAGAGAGTTAAATTGGTGGGAGCAGAATTAATAAGATGTACAATAGACAAAAATAAGCTAAACCTTAATCCCACTATGGGAGATCTCCTGCAGGGTGTGATGTTTCATGAGATTTAAAACAAACATGGTTAACATGACACATAAATTAGAAGAATAGTATATGTTACTCGATGGGTTTTAAACTCAATTTGGTGGTCAATGTGAGAAATGTAAAAATTGGCTATAGTTTGCATGAGCCTTATCAAACAACATTTAACTATATTACATTGCCATTTATTGGCTTTATCAACGAGTCTGAGGATTTGTTATGGTATAGCTATTCAAAGAACTTGATTGGAGCTTTTCAGAGCTTTATAAAAACTCCATATGGAATATTGTGTCATTGTTATTATTAAAGAACTTTCATCTCATTCTAATTCTATTGAACAAATTCCATCACAAGAAGTATACGATTTAAATTGAGGTAATGTAGGAGGTAGTAGTTTGTGAATTTATGGAAAATATTTAGATGCATAAGTTAATATGCTGTTATTATTTAAATTTATTCTTAATGATTTTAAATTTGAATATACAATTATTTTGGCTTTGTTTATGAGTCTAAAACTATAGTTATTAAAAATGAAATTTAGAATCTAAAAGCAAAATTGAGCATCAAGTTCTTAATTTGACTTTTGAAGTTTTGATGATGGTTGAACTTAGGTCTGAGTGCTAGTTGAACTAGTTGAGTTTTAGTTGTTGAGGTTATGAAAGAAGTGAACTATATAATGAAGTTTTGGTCGAATGAACAATAAATATTATTCATAGGAAGTCGAGGTTGATTTTATTTTGTCCATAGTTTAGGAACATGCAAAAATTTAAAGATAAAGCTCTTGACATAAATTGAGTGGCATTAATATTTTATAGAGTTAGAAAGAAAAATATGTAGTTCAAAGTTTCATTCATCTATTCAACCTCAATATGTTTAATTTGTCAAAATATATTTTCACAGGCTTTAGGTTAGTCTTACTAACATTTTTTATCTCATATTCAATCACCATAAGCATTCCAATGTTTGTTATTTAGTTATTAATCACAAAGTTTTCCACATTCAGATGCACATTAGTCTCTTACATTTTATGTAATGATCTGATGTTGGGTTAGTAAAACTAAATCAATATTAAGTGTTATTGTAATACCCTATATTGGATTAGTGAGATTAATCAATAGAAAGTGTTATATTTTCTAATGATCATGTTGAGGTACAATCACAATAACAAAATATAATTGAATTAAAGGGAAAACATAGTCCAGAATTTTATATATCCAGAAAGAAAGTAAAAAATACATGTATTTTAGAAAAGAAAAAAAAATTATCCAGAAAGTTTATATGCCACTGAAACAAAACAAAATGTCTCTTATCCTCATATTGCATAAAATAAAATGATTGAAACTAATAAGTAAAGTTATGGAACTGCCTTCTCATGATCGGACTCCATCTCGAATGCGGGGTCCTTCAAATGCTTTTGATATGATATATCGGTATCACGCGCAGGGCACAAATAAAAAAAGTAGAAATATGATTACACTTTTGTCTAAGTGTATTTTAGGCTTTATTATTTTGTCTTAGGTATCACATTTTAATTATAATTAATTTAAGCAGGTGCAAAAGTTGAAAATAATTATAGGAAACAATTGAAAATTGTAAAATTGAAAGTAAACAGTATGTACCATATATTATTAAACTATATAACCTGCAGAAACTATCACTGTACAGGGTTGTTATCGAAGATATCCAATCTAAGAAAGATGATACCTACTAATCTAACAAAATGAAATTGAAATATATTTGAGTTGTTATAATCTTTCAAAGCCATTATCACTTGTATCTAATCATAGAGTATGATAAAAAAACTTAGTGTAGAACAAAAATTATTAAATTCAATCATTACACATAATCAATCAAATAAACAAAACAATTTCAACTGATTTGTTCATCATACAAAATTTGTTCAACAACTATAGTATCTAATATTCAATCCATAGATATATGAAAATTCAGCGTCACAAGTACATATAATTGCATAATAAAAGAGCATTAAGTATAAAATCAGAAGAGAGAGAAAAATATAAGAAATCACAATATTAATAGCTGACTAAAGATATAAAATTAAATCATAGACATTGATATTCCATCCATAGATATATGAAAATTCAACATCACAAGTAAATATAATTGCATAATAAAAGAGTATTAAGTATAAAACAAGAAGAGAGAGAGAAATATAAGAATTCAACATTAATAGCTGACTTAAGATATAAAATTAAATCATAGACATTGATTGTTAGATATAATTCATCAATTCCTGAATTTTTAAATTTATATGCATTAGTTTCAATACTTTGTAAAATTTTTAATAATCCCACTTTCCTAGTATTAAATCTATTTGAAGTACCAAATGAAAGTCTTTATAAAATTTTGCATATAGTAATTCTATTATTCTCAATATTAATGTTTACATGATTTTTATTTTAATTACAGGGCTGTTTGGATTGAGCTTTTTCAAAAGGTAGTGTAAAGTAAAATTTTTTAGGATAAAGTGAGATTACCTGCATTTGGTTTAAGTGAATCGGGTAAAAAATTTTTATACTGTAATTCTATTTTGCATTCATATATAAGAAAACAACGTAATCGAGTTGCGCCCTAATCGGGTGGAACTCGGGAGTACGCGGAAGAAGCGAAGCAGCCGAACGTCTTCTCCGGTCTCGATACATTTGAACGAATGGATCGAACGATGCGTCTGGACGAATCGTTCGATTCATTTATTCAATCGAACTCCCTCTCCGAGTAGCATTTTCTTCGACCATGATTTGTTTGAATGAACAAATCTAATTATTCGTTCGAACAAACGAATCGATCAATTGTATATTTAGATTTCTCAAATCAAAATATAATAGGGATGCAAGTTTCATAATTTTTTGACTTAAAATAGTTAAAATATTCACAAAATACAATTTGTATTTATTTAAATTAAAAAAATCAAATTTAATTAAATAACTGTTAATTCAGTTAAACATTTAAAAATCGGAATCATGGAGATCCCATGCACCAGGCAAAACACAGAACACGAAAATTGCTCAATCACAGATGTTCATACTTTCCTATTTAAATCTAACGGTGCGGAATTAACCCACAACTAGATTAGGTCAGAACCGTTAGATCTAAAGCCCAGATCCGACGACGGAGATTAAATTGAACATTTTTCTTTGTCTTCTTCCTCTAGCTTATATCCATGTTTGAACGAACCTTGTGCCATGCGTCTTGGTTACTCCCCACGACCACCCTACCACGTTGCCAGAAGTTTCATAGTGGTGGAGTGTGCTACTCGTCGCAAGGACTAGATCTGAGCCCTTATTGTACCACATTAAACTCAGCCCGAGAACCTGAAAATGGACTAAGCTTGATTTACTAAACTATAAGAACCCCACCTTCAAATTTTTTAGAGTAATCCTTTGAACAATATCTAACTCCATGAACTCTTAATTTCATATGAGAACCTTCCTAGTCTCCCTCATTCCTCTTTGAAAACTGATGAACCCCGATAAACTCAGGAGCTTCTCACCAACAATCCAGTAGCCCACACTCATGGCCAAAGTCTCGGGAGCACTGTAAGATCCCGAGGAAGCATCTCGGGGACTTAATCGAACTCGAGATTCCATTGACAGACCAACATTACCTTTCGATCACAAGTCCAAGGTATGATCCTTTTGTATCTGTTGATTAATGGTGGTCAGATATAATCTTATGTATTTAATGCTTGTAATTCGATTAGGGAATAATCATTTAACTCTTAGGAATAAATTGATCCTTGACGGGGCATCCCAAGTTCAGGAAAACGAGAGTTAGTGACGTCCGAGCTGACGGCCAACGGAGGCGATATCAAGCAACTCAAAGCCTCTTTAGCACGCCAATTCCTCTCGAAACCTATGCCGTAATATGAATATGAAATGGTGTTCTTGAATTGATATGAACCCAAGCCAGCCTGAATCGTGCCGATATGATCGGGTGCGACAATTGTAAACAATTGAAAATGGGGATAGGAAGCTTTTAGTGATTCAGCAGAGTCCAACACTTAGGGAGTTTAGGCAAAATCAGTTCTCTATGAATTAGGGAACGTGCAAGGATACAAATTGTGGCACGACAAGGTTTATAAGCAAAATAATTAGCAACCAAACTTCGTTTAAGACGGATCTCGGGAAGACATACAGTAAACCCTAGATTAGGGTAATCCAGCGATCCCAATGACCTCAGATGAAATTTTCTAGTCCATTCGAAGTATCTTAGTGTAGTGACCAATTTAGGATATTAATTAAGCTCTAGAGGTAACCATAGAAGGAGTGATTAGCCAGCACAATAAACCCTAAGGTCGAGCCTCGGTAGAGTAAGGTCCTGGCGATTCTGACGGTCAATCAAGAGGCTTTTGGTACTCACGTGACCGCCTCCTCTCAGGAAATATTTTTGCATTTGGTTTGTACCTTAATTTCAATTGTAGCATCAGGAATTTGATTTTAAAGGAAGCCTTGAATCGGATTATCGAGGATTTGCCGAAGACGACGAAGCATAGTGATGGGTTGAGCCAATCCGTTACCCACGTTGTTCTGGAAACGGGATATTCCTAGAATATTCTCAAACCCGTTGGGCCACGGTTGGCCCACTGAAGCCACATCTGAAAAAGGGAATAATCTGAGAATATTTCAAATTTAATAGATCCTATATTAAATAGAAACTTAGAAGATTTAATTTCAAATGTATTTTTGAATTAATTTCAAAAATAATTCAAATATAGTAAAATTATATATCAAATTGATCAGAAAAATAAGAGGAACAATAATATGAAATTAAATCTAATTTTTGATATGTAAATTTACTTCCCACCTTTTAATGATGATTAAGAGTGATTAGTGAGTATTAAATTAAGAGTGATTAGTGAGTATTTTGCACAAACAAGGTGTCAATGGATGCCTTGTAATGTGCAAGATCAAAATATGATAACATTTGTAAATTTTATCCTCTAATTTGCGAAGGCAAATGTTATAATAATAAAACATTATTATATTAATATAAGAATCATGGAAATTGTATCATAAGGTTTTTTGAATATTTATAGTGACCAAGAATGATGGTTTAGTGCTTTGAAGTCATAAAATGAGTGATAAATCTAGGCTTGTAGTCTAACACATAATTTAGGTATTGGATTAGATTTAGACTTAGATATTAGAGGGTCTAAGTTTGAATTAGATCTTGTTTGATTATGTTAGGTTAGTAACTTTAAATTGAGAAACTGCTATTAGTATAAGCTTCTTGAATAGAAGGATATCAGCATGGTAATGAAAGTATAGATCAGTGTAAAAACCAAAGGTTTGAACCTTGTGTAAGGTTTGATTTAGTGGTTGGTGGTATCCTTAGACATGGGATTTTGGAGTAGAAATATAATAAAACTATCAGAGTTAATTAAAAATTTGAACTATAAGTTCACTTTTAAGAATCAATTATTTAGCATAAACAAGAATCTCAGTGATTTCAATAAATAACTTAAGACACAAGTGGTGTCTTATAAATAGTTATAATCAAAATATTTCAGTATCAATTTTAGATTAAATCAATTTTGGATTAAATTAGTTTTCAGATCAAGACACTAGTTTATGTCTTAACATATCCAATTTCAATCAGACTGAAAATGTGGATCAGTATATTGGAACATTTTAGAGCTTTTAAAAAAGCAAAAATATTTTAACTCAAATTACATAAATAATGGCAGAAAAATTAGTGCATAACAAGGGATATCACAAATTATAGTTAATATTGAAACATTATTGTTGCAGCATGGCATTGAGCAATAAGCATTGAAACGTGCATTAATAAATTTTTTTCCTGCATAGTGCACCATTTAGAGGGAGTTAGAATTCATTACTATGTATTGAGTTGAAACTCTCCTCCTTCAAGGTGCCTACGTACCCCCGACCCATGGTGAACAAACCACGCATAGTTTTAAAAACCAAAAATAGACGGGGCTATATGAGTTGGGCCTCACAATAGAGGGCAACATGTAAAATAAAAGTAAGAAAACAAGAAATACATAAAAAGAAGCAAAAGTAGAGCTTGATTTTTAGTAAAAAATTTTCAATACAAAAACATAGAATCAACCCAAACGTGTAATCCGAAAAATTGGTGCCTGGTGTGAGGACTCGGTGCCGGGTTAGCGGGAGCAGATTCGGCACCGGTTGCGGGGTATTACAACAAGTTCTCTCGCCGCAGGATCATATTGAGTGATTTAAGAGACAAGTATATAGACATCAAACATAACTTTTTTATTTAATAACTCACAAGCCTTGGATACAAAGATTAAAATTAAAAAAAAGTTACAAATTTTTTAAAAGTATATAGTTAAAAAGAAAGCGGAAGATCAGCAGAAAAGTAGTATCAGCACTGCTTGGTTCTTATCACCTGTTTTCAAGGACGAACTTTTAATCTGGGCACGTTTCAAAAGTGCAGGCATCTGAATACTAGTTAGTTGTGAAACTAAGTACTGATAGATGCCATCTTTACAAATATTAAATAATAAGCAAAATAATTAATAATTTGACTGGAAATAAAAATTGTACGAATTTATCTCTGCAAACTTATTTCAATTGCACTTGAAATTTAGCATAAAAATAATTGTAGTCACAAAAATAAATATAGAATTTTAGCGCTTGATATCTGAGGCAAAATATGATTTTGTTGGGCAAGTACAAAATCGAGAAAAAGGGGAGTTCATTTTTATGTTACATATCCAACTTCCCTCTATACCTGCCCCCTTAAAGACTTATCAATATAGGCTTCCTTATGACTCCCGATGTCGGACAGCCCCGTCCTAGCAGTTGTCTGATCAGACAAAAAGTATAAATCAACATGGAACCTTTGCTTATCCAAACTTGTTCATATATCATTTTATGTGACTTAAAAAAAATACTTTTATCAAATTTGTGCGATGCTGAGCAAAAATCATATTTAAACAAGAGTAATAAAAGACACATGGTACCTTATTCTATAAGTTCATAAGTTCAACAGTTCGGATGAGTGATAGTTTGCTCACTCTGCAATTAGGTTTTTGATATTTTAATTTAGCCTTTTTAGTCAATATTATAGGAGTAATTTTTTTTTTCGATTATGTTCTTCTTTCGTTTTCTTATTATGATAGAAGTTCAATTTTTAAGATACTGCAATAGCAGTACTATTTATTATAGTGTTATTAAGTTACTAAGGATAGCAATTATATTGATATAATATTATTATTATTATTATTTCAATGATAGTAATAATATAAGAATGAAAAAGAAAAACATAACAGAATGACTGTCAAAATAAAAATGCTTGAATTGAAATAATAGTCATTTTATAATATATGTATTATTTATCATTATTGATTAATGACAACAATGCTAATGATGACATAATCTTATATTCATAAAGATTATTAAGTATATATAATAATAAATAAAGAAAAATAGCAAAATAATTTATAATCTTTTCTTCCCCTTTTTCTTTCTCTTATACTTCTCCTCTTACCTTTTCCACATGCATAAGTTGGCGTTGTCGAAAAGTGGGGGGAGGCCGGATGGGAGCCGGCTGGAGGTTGCCGGGGTAGCGTGGGCTGGGTGGCCGGGCTATTGGGTGAGGGAGGAGGGGAGGGAAAGGGGTGAGGGAGGAGAGGGGTTGCTTCTAAGGGTTGAGAGGCTGAGGGTGGCTGCTGGCAGAGGAAGGGAGGGTTGGTTGGGCTGTCGTGAGGGGGAGGAGAGGGCTGCTGTTGTGGTATGAGAGAGGGAAGGAGAGGGTTGAGGGGGTATAAGTAGAGAAGAGAGGGAGGAGAGGGAGAGGGCTGGTCGGTCATTTGGCCGACCATTCCTGCGCCAAAATAGCGCAAGAAGGCCTCAGACGCAGAAGCTTCCGTGCCTTAAGGCGGGAAGAAAAGGGAAGTGGTCGCAAAAAAAGTGGGGGGAAGGAAAATGCAATTTCTTAAAAAAAAAGTAAATAAATACTCAAACTTAAATTATTCATATTTCTTCACCGTTTGGCATCAAAAAATAACGAAACTTGACACCGAGGTATGTTATGACATGACAAACACCCTTGCGCCAAAGTTTTTTGATTTGGACAAATATTTTAGTTTATATTAATTTTTGAGGTTTAAAACTTCAAAAATTAACCACGATCAAACCGGCGCTCAGAATTTGATGAAACTTTTCGAGCAACTTTTAAATAATATACTTAACATAATGACACTGAAAACGATGAATTCGGATACGTATTTCAATATTCATGATATATTGGATTTAAATAATTTAGAAAATTAAAGCGGGAGTTTTCGTTATCCGAATTCTCCCAAATTAGGGTATTTTGATCTAAAAATTATTTTTATCTAAAGGAAATTTGTTTGCCCTAATTTGAAATTTCCCGGGGTCCTGATGTCTGAAGCGGGTTTTGACCTAATTTAAAAAGTAATGATACTGGGTCGTTACACCTAGGAGCTCTCCCATAAGCACGGTTGGCTCATGAACAATACTAGGAAGGGCCAAGATAGTACAAAAATGGTCCATAATCAAGAAAAACAGCAATTCAGCCTCAATCTCTAAAATATGGAATATTGATATTATCAGTTACGCAGAGACCTTGCATTAAGAGTTTGGCAAAACAAAAAAATAAAATATACGTAGGCTCATCAAGTTGATCTAATATGTACTGACATGTTTATGGCCATGACAAGTCATCTAGATAAAAATAATGCACTCACTCATGAGGGGAGGAGTGCTAGGTGTACGAGAACTCAATATCTCGATTAGTCAAGCAAACATGCTTGACTTTTCACTTATTCTATAGTGCTCACAGAACAAGACAATGAATAAGATAATTAAAACCCACAACATTGCATTAGAAACTTTAGATACAACTATAAATAGCTGTAAGCTATTCATTTCAAATACAACTTTCAGTAGCTGTAAGCATTTGAGTTATAGTACAGTCATCAGTGACAGTTTTACATATTATTTCTTTGAGTTTAGTAGCTTATTTTCAATACTTTCTTTCAGTTGAGCATATTTATTTTCTACACAATTCTTTCAGTTATATATATATATATTATCAACAATATTTATGTATGTAATCTCATCTTTATTTTATTTCATGTAATTTCATTCCAATTTATATTTGATGAAACATAAGCAAAGTGGTTGATTTGGTATATTTAAGAAAGATTTGGAAGCTAGATTAGATCTGTAAATGAAAAAAATATATAGGTTGTTATCTTAGCAAATTATTAAAAGTCATTATGGCAAGAAAAAAGCCTCTTTTTATGTAGTTATTGGGTTTGTGATTTTACAATATTTAAAACAAGTTCTAATTAAGATAGTTTTTGGGCGCTGTATTATTACTTTCCAAATTTTGAATTATTCATTTCTCTTGCAAATAATTTCATGTATATTTTCATAACATAATCTAATTTATAAAATGAATTCTGTAGTTTTATTTAAATGTATAAAGGGATTAATTTGCTTTCAACTGATTGTAATATTTTCACTATTCATATTTTATACACATCTTGATTTATTTGCATGTCTTATGCATTTTGGATATTTTTATGATTCTTGTTGTATAAATGTGAATTGAACTCTAGATTATGTCATATTAGGCATATATAAAATGTTAGGGCATACAATTTTAAAACAACAGGTAATTATTAAAATATTAAAATTTCATTCCTATTTTTAATGGAGGGTTTGCTGCTGTATATATTTGGGTGAATTGATAAATCGAAGTACTTAAATAGAAATTGCTTTTACTTTTGTCGCAAGCATTAACATCACTCTTAAAATTTTGTAATTGAGAGGAAAATATGTGTATTTTTTACTTTATTCATTTATTTATATTAAGTAATTTATAAAATAAATGTCCTTCGCCCTTCACATTATGTTAAGTATGATTTCTAACATTCCAAAATTCAAAGTTCTTCCTTAGTTTATTGAAGGAATCTAATTAGTCCTAAGCCCTAATGATATTAAAACCATAACTAAATGTACTAACATTTTCGTTTGACTTTACTTAAGGTTTTTATGTAAATTTCAGCTTGTGTGTACATATATATATATATATATATATATATATATATATATGCATTTTAATTCATATTTGATTAAGGCTGGGTACTAGATTTGTAAATATAGAAGATTAGGTTTTATAAATGTAAATGACAGATTTGGGTGCTGTGCATATAAGATTTTCTAATATAAATCAAACAATTAATAAATTATAAAGACATTTACAATTTTTAAATTTTTAATAAATAAAGTAGAATTAATAATGACATTTACAATATTTTTTTATAACCTTGGTTTGACTAATTAGATCACTTTATTGCTATTAATATTTTAATGCTACATGACTAGCTACAGTATTGCTACAATGCCTGTTAAAATGTTTTTGTTATATTGATTTTGATACTATAACCCCCACATAGTACCATGACAGTTTTTAAATAGCCATTAAATTGCAAGTTACTATATTGCATTCAGCTGATGCACCTGAATAGAAAAGCAAATATTGGATCCTTATTCATATTTGCATCTAATGACAACTTTGGTCGGAAGCGAGCATGGATATATTTCATTTATCTAGTATTTTTCTTTATTGACTTAATTATATGGATTTATGAAAGATGATTAAAATTTCTAAAAGAAAAATTATTAATGAAATTAGTAAAATTATTGTTGCAAACAACTTCATGAGTTATATGAACCTATCTTATAGATTTAATAAATCAACTATTAATATTTAAATTTAAAGGGTTTATTTGGAAGTTGTGCCATAGTTTGTTCGATTCTTCTCCTTGTTTTTCAGTAATATATTTTACCTAAACTCTTGCATTAGTCTTAGACATTTAGGTTGCCTTCCCAATGCATATAAAAATATTTAATCCTACCTTGATTTATTTTACAATAGATTCATATAAATGAGGACAGCCTATATCTGTTAACTTAGTCAAATGACTCTTAGAAGTGGGAAAATATATTAAGATTACAATTCCAAAATATCCAAATATTGAGCTCAAACTCACGTATGAAATTATGAAAACTATAAGACAATTTCTTAATGTGTTTACACTTGGCTAAATTAGGATGAATAATTTGCCAATAAAAGTAATTTTCTCTTTTTTAAAGTCGGTTAAAATCGTTCTAATGAATTAAATTACTAGTTTGTAATTTAAATAGATATGAAACACTCACCTACACATAGAAACTTTATGGATTATCACCGAGAAGGTTATAGAAATTAATGAGCTTAGTATCATGATGTTGAAATCACAACTTAATAGAGTCGAATTGATGTATATAGTTGTGATGGTTATATCAACCCAAAAATATTTTTGGATTGGTTGATGAAAATTGATAAATTCTTTAAGTAGCATAAAATATTAGAAAGTGATGAAAAGTTTTATTTAATTTAAGCTAGTAGGTCAAGCCAAATTATTTTAGATAAGTGCTGAGAGGAGACCCAGAAAGAATGGGAGAAAAACCAATCACTATTTGGGTAGAGATGCCGTATTTTTGCTAATTTTCTTTTCTTCGTAAGGATAATCCCTTGTATGAGCTTAACTAACTAAATTAGTCATAACAATCATCAAATACATGAACAATTTGATGAGCCTCTTGTGTATTTTAAATTCAATGACTATCCAAAGAGCACCCTTCTAAGGTTAGGATTGAATTTAAGCCAGAGATTAATGGAGTGATGATCTTGAATGATATTGACTTTAATGAGTATGCACACTAACCTTTTTAAGTTTTGAGACTCGTAGAAAACCTTAACCACTAAAGATACCTCAACTTTTATTAGAAATCTTTTAGAGTGCCAAAACTCCCAAGTCTATATTTCACCTATACTATCTAGGAATATTATTACCATCGTTAAAAGGGAGACCAAATGAAAATTTATAGCATATCATCCTTATGATCCAAAGTAGGTGAAAAATTTTGTTCCAAGTGTTACAAATTCTGTTACTGTGCTATTGAGCATCATGCATTGTATTATTATCCTCTTTAAGCTAAAGAAATTCATTGAACCTTAAGTTTTAAACACTCTTTTAGCACAAAGAAAAGATAAATAGATTTATTTCTGATTTTGAGAGTTGTATGAATTTAGTTTTAAATCTGCACAATATAAGATAATCTTAAGATAGAACCACTCTTAAGGTATCAAAATGTGATACAATACAAAACATGATTCAAGCTTGACCCATATAGTGATGGGTCAGCTTGGCTTGAATAATATTTGGGTCAAGTTGAGTTTGAAGTTTTAGTCTTGTATATTATTTAGGTCAGTTTTAGGTTGATCCACAAAACCCAAATCTAACATAGTTTGACCAATTTATTGAACATAAAGGGTTTAAAAGGTCGTGCTTTTGTCAAAACGGATCATTTTTGAGTCAAAACATGTCTTGTTTGGATCAAAATGCTTTAATGTTTTTATAATGCTTGTGTATCCATGTCAAAATGGATTGTGATTGTGTTCTCATCAATTGTGCTAGTCATTAGTTGAATTCTGGTTGAAAATTTGGATCCGCTTAAGTTGGGATCGGGTTCGGATTGACCCATTTTGATTCACATCATTTTTGTGTCTAGCTTGAACCTGACCAACCCATTGAACCATTTTGGCAGCTTTAGTACACTCTCAACTATACAAAGTAGCATGAGTTGCATAAGTTTGCAATTCCTTGATCTTATAGCTATCTAGTATCAATTAAATTATCCTTGTATTTTGAAGAAGCTTGTTATGATAGTTTTCCCATGATTTTAGCCATATAATCTTAGAAATTATATGCTTATGTGGTAGAGCATCAGTGGAGGGAAAATGTCCATGGTTTTTTCACTTTAATAACATGGAAATAATTTTGAAATATTATGGCCCTTAAAAAAGTTAGTGCAATAATTCATCTCAAGAAATCTTTGCACATCTATGATGTGCACTCTCTTGAAAAAATAAAATTAAAGAATAATCATTTGCATGCATGTGGCAACAAAGTTAAATTTGGTTAAGATGAAAAAGTTTATTTATTCAAAGATATGAAAATTATTGTAAATGGCTTTAAGGAGATATGCTTCAAGGATTACTTGATGAAGAATATCTAACTTATTAGAGACTTAGCGCCAGGATCATTTTATGCAATTGACCAATTTATAGAGTGAACCCCATTACAAGTAGACAAGTTAGTTAAAAAGGGTTTGCTAGAGAGCATCTTGCATTTTTTACTCTAAGAAAGGCAGTAGCTAGTGAATTTGTGTTGATAGTATAACAATCAATAAAATCATCGTAAAATATTAGTTCTCAATACCTATATTATAATCTCCTTCAAAATAGATTTAAGTAATTCATGTTACCAAATTAGGAAGAGTGAAATGGTGAATGGAAAATAATACTCAAAACTGTGAATGAATTATATGAGTAGTTAATCATATCCTTTGGATCCAATGCACCCTATATATTTAGGAGGATTATAAACTATCTCTCTTTTGTATATTGAGAAATTCTTAGTAGTATATTTTAATGATATTTAATTTATAGTAATGCTAGAGATTAAAATGTAATGCAGCTTAGGAAAGTATTCGAGATTCTCAAAATTGACATCTTCTTAGAATTTATTAATTCAAAAGAAAGCCTAGTTGTATTTATTGATAAGATGTAAGTGATTCATGAGTTGATCAAGAGATCAATACTGGAGGCCAACTTATTATCGCACAAAGTTCCCAAGTCCTTCCTCTATCAGTGGGGTACTAGCAGCGAATATCAACCCATGAGTTAGGAATAAAGCGCACTATTGAGATTAAGACAGTACTGTTTGTTCCAACTACTCTACATTCACAAGCGAGTGATATTGCCCAGAGGATGCAACAACTTAATTGGGAAACTATTCCCCAAGCTAGAAGATGCGAAAGATTCCACTCAAGCATTATCGCTTGGGCCACTCGTCAGGATTCAACTTAGGCTAGCCTAGTTCAAGAATGGAGTGTGGAGGTGCGTCTAGATGTTTCTACATATGCACACTAGCTGGGATAACAGAATTGTCACATTTTCTTGTGCTTTTGGAGAGTTAGTGGTCCACTAACCTCTTAATAAACCCACTCTATGCTTGACATGTGGCTGAGTTTGTTTACCAGCCCTTGCCTTTAAATACCTTAGGTTTTATATATTACATGATTGATTTCTTTGGAACCCTTAGGTTATTGGTTCTCTTCTTCCTCCCCTTTGCTACATTGTAATTTCTACTTGTTAATAAGTAAAGCCTTTCTCATGGTTTATCTATTATGCCTGCATACTACTGTGTATTCATTTAATCGTCGGAATCTAGTCACTATTCTATTGACAGATTGCCTCACAGCATGCATCTAAATTGATCAAGTGAGCGCTCATATTTCTTGAGCAATTATGGACCATGAATACTACTGTAGTTCATGTTGCTAGGAGTTTTCATAGTTTTTCAATCATTTATATGAGATTTATTCAGGGATTTACCATGCTTATGATATATCATGAAATGCTTAAAGAAAGGAAATTCAGTTGGACAAAAAGTGTATGGAGCATTTAGAGAAATTAAAGATAAACTCTATGAAGCATTCGTATTACTATTACTGGGTGTTCATTTAATTGTTAAAATCTAGTCACTGCTCTATTGATTCTTGCCTCCATACCTTCTCGACGAACCTCACAACATACATTTGAATTGATCATGTGAGTGGGCATCCTTCTCGAGCAATTATGAACCATGAATAGAACCGTAGTTCATGGTGCTAGGAGTTTTTATAGTTTGGCTATCTTTTATGAGATTTATTCAAGGATTTGCCATGCTTATGGCATATATCATGAAATGTTTAAAGAAAGAAAGTATTAGTTGGACAAAAAGTGTATGGATCTGTGATGTCTTGACGTCGGTTCAGCGAGAACTGTCCCGACATCTGGTACTCACATACCGCAGGATCATATTGAGCAATTTTGAAAGAAAAGGAACACATAAAAGCCAAAAGATATTTTTCATTTAATAATATTTCAAATTTACTAGGTAGCCAACTAACTTCCGACAAAATTCATCTTTTAGAACACAAGATGAATTTTGAAAAAGTAAAATAAAATAAAAGTAAAAGTTGCACCGTAGATTTTTCTGCTAGTGAATTTTTTTTTAAAGTTCTTGTTTAAGCTCTTCCAGAAGTACTTGACCTGGTAGTGTACATAAAATAATACTGGGATTGAAATTCTTAGGAATTAGAGAATATTTTAAGTATCACAATAAATAATAAAATATTACATTTTATAATAGCAGAGATGCGACTTGTAGAAAATAAGGATGCAGAAAAAATAATAAAGTAAAAACGCAAATGAAATAATTAATTTTCTGCAAAATATATTAGCTTAAAGATGTAGGTTACTGATGTTGTTTTTCCAGTAATCCACCATGAATATTGTTACTGATGTTATTTTTTCCAGTAACAACTCATGAATGTTGTTACTGATGTCTTTTTCCAGTAACAACTCATGAATGCTGTTAATGATATTATTTTTTCAGTAACAACCCACAAATATTGTTACTGATGTTATTTTTCTAGTAACTAGCCACGAATGCTGTTACTAATATCATTTTTTCAGTAACTAGCCACGAATATTGGTTCCGAACAATCAATCAAGATTCAATATGAATTTGGCTCGAAAGCAAGGCTAAGCAATAGTAAAAATGCAAAATATAATATATGTTATGTACTGGATATCTTTGTTCTTTAAAATTCAAAGTTTGACAGTTCGATTTTTGGATCTGCATTTAGATTTGGATATCTTAAATTCGCTTTTAGCTAAGTTTTTATGAGTGATTTTTATTTTCTTTTCCATTTTATTTTTCTTTTACTTTTACATTAGGTTAATGAGGGTAGCAATAATATTGATAATAGCATTATTATTATGATAATAATATATGAAAGTAAAATACATAATAGAAATGATTGAATTTAAATTGCAGAAAATGAAAATAATAGTCATATTTATAACATTTTTACTGTTATTCATTATTACTTAATGAACACAATAATAATATGAATGCTGTATTTGAGATATTAAGATATTAAAACTATCATAATTTATCATATACAAAAGAGAAGACAATGGAAATATCTAAACTCTCCTCAATTCCTTCCTTAATTTCCTTCACCTCATACCTCGGTTTAGAGTTGCCGGAAATGGAGGGAGGCCGAAGGCTACTGGCTGGCTAGCAGAGGGAGGATTGAGGGCTGAGAAGGCTGGCCGGACGTTGGCAAGTGGCTAGCCGGCTGGAGGAGGGCTGGCTGTTGGTCGGCTAATGGGGCTTGCAGCAGGAGAGCTGGCTGGCAGAGGGAAGAGGGCTGGCTGCTGGTAGGAGCTATCTGCTGACTGGGAAGGGGGTTGACTAGGAAAGGCTGAGGGAGGGCTGGTTGCTGGCTGGGAAGGTAGGGAGTTGGCTGGCTGGGAAATTGTGGAAGAAGGAGGGGAGTGGGGGGTGGGGTTAAATAGAGGGAGAAGGAGAAGAGAGGGGAGGGCTGGTAGGGGCAGACAACCTGTGCCAAAAATGGCGCATGGCTTGTCTTTGCTGGCAGGGTCAGACAGCCTGCGCCAAAAATTGCACAGGGCTTGTCTTTTTGGCGCGGAACCTTCAGCGCCAGGTTCTGTCTGGGATCGCAGACCCTCAAGAAGAAGGAATTTTTAAAAAATACTTAAATTTAACTTTTTCACAATTTTCTACCGTTTAGTGTCCAAAAATAACGAAACTTGATATCGAGGCGTATTATGAGATAACGAACACCCTCACGCCAATTGTTTTTGATTTGGAGTAATATTTTATTTTATATAAAATTCTGAAGTTTGAAACTTCAAAAATTAATTGAGGTCGATCCGGCGCTCCGAATTTAATGAAACTTTACGAGCAGCCTTTAAATAATAATCTCAACATAATGACACAAAAAATGATGAATTCGAGCATGTAATTAATGTTTTTAATTTATTGAATTTAAAAAGTTTAGAAAATAATGCGGGAGTTTTCGTTATCCAAATTTTTTTCAAACTAGGGCACTTTGATCTAAAATTTATTCCCATCTAAAGGTATTTTTGTTTACCCTAATTTGAAATTCACCTGGATTCTGATGTTAGAGTCGGGATTTTGACCTATTTTGCAAAATAACGACATTGGGTCATTACAAACTCCCTTCTTAAAAACGATGTCGCCCTCGACATCATACGAACAAAACTTAAATATGGGTGAGATTAATATCTGACTTATTATGGTAATATCATTCTAAGTTAATTTAATCCTTTTAGAATGTACATGTCTTCATTTTTGTATATGTATTCTTCCCTTTCAAATGTGAGGACCCGGTGCTGGGTCAGCGGAAGCTTATCCAGCACCGATTTTTGGGGTGTAACAAGTCCTCTAGCCGCATGATCATATTGAGTTATTTAAGAGACAAATATATAGACATCAAACATAACTCATTTATTCATTAATTCATAAGCCTCTTGATTACAAGGATTAAAATAAAAAGTTACAAACTTTTAAAAAGAGTCAAAAAGGGCGATAATTTAGCGTGAAGCAGTGTCAGCGTTGCTTGGTTTTTAGCACATTTCTTCTATGATGAACTCCTGATCTGGGCACGTTTCAAAAGTGCGGGTATTTGAATACCAGTTAGTTGTTAAACTAAGTACTGATAGATGTCATCTTTACAAATGTTAAATAATAAGCAAAATAATCAATAATTTGACAGGAAATAAAAGCTTTATAAAATTATCCCTGTAAACCTGTTTCAGTTGCACTGAAACTTTAGCATAAAAGTAATTACAGTCACAAAAATAAATATAGAATTTTGGCATTTGATATCTGAGGCAAAACATGATTTTGTTGGGCAAGTACAAAATCGAGAAAAATGGGGGTTCATTTTTGTGTTAAATATCCCAATTTCCCTCTATACTCGCCCTCTCAAAGGCTTATCAGTATATGCTTATTATGACTCCCGATGTCGGACAGCCACATTCCTAGCAGTTGTTTGATCAGACCAAAAATATATCAACATAGAACCATTGCATACTCATACTGATAGAATGAGAAACAAGTTAATCCATACATATGGTGGCTGTTTGCTGGGGTTTTAAATATCTAAGGGATGGAGCTTGTGGTTTGTATGTTTCTATGCTGAGATTACAAATATAGCCAAGTGCTAGAAGCTTCAAGGGCAACTGGCGCCGCCTCAGGGCGGCTGAAGGAGCTGCAGAGCCGGTGGCCGAAAAGCCTCGAGGCAATTGCACAGTGATTACATGGATATTGTGGAAGCTTTTGGAAGATAATCTAAGCAATAGAAGATTGAGTACCTTGGCCAAGCAGAGCAACCATGGTAATGGCCGCAGGGCGCCGCAGAATGGAGGCTGCTGGACGCTGGCACACTATGGTGTAGTGAGTGTGGCTGTGATTATTGTGGTGGATGTAAGGCTACATGTAAAACTTGCGTCTCTTCTTTTTGATTGCATAGTAGATTTTTTTTAGAGAGGTAGCTCCGTGGATTTTTATCAATTTTGGGGTTTTCCATGCAAATCTGCTTTATGCATTTGTGCTTTTTGTGGTTTTATTTTTCTACGATCATATTTAGCTATTGTTACTTCTGGTGAAATAACTCCAAATTGATACATACTATCACAATACTTATTGCTCTACCGCCATAAGCTCAAGGGGGAATATAAAATGAAAATATGGGTTTTTTCCTTTTTTTTTCTTTTCTTGATTATACAGCTGTATGAAATTATTATCCTACCCTTAGTTGTGAGCTGGTGGAAGTGTAAACTCACCAATATATATATATACCTCATTTGTTATACAGTTTCGGTAGATAATTGTTCTTCTTTCCTCATTCTTTTCTATTGTTTGTTATGCATCTCTTAATGGTGTTCTGTTTCCTCGAACAAACTGAAGTTATTTTATGTACCATAAATCTTCTATTTTCTTGGTAAGAAATCCAATTTCCAATGAACTCAAAAAAATTTTAGTTTCCAACACTGCAACGAAGTTGGCTCTCGACATTCCAACCAACTTCTTACATTAAAAAATGTGAATATCATAGTGAAGGCCTTTTGACCTTTTAAGGTACTAAACTGTAGTCCTTGTCTATCCTGAGTTGCCTATGTATTCTTATACTGGATTACAAATCATTAATATGTTGTCATTTACAATTCTTTATCATTTCTAACTTGGTAATATTGGCATGACCTAGATAGAACTCTATGCTCTTTAGTTACCTTTCTGCTAATGCCTCACTTCATAAACTTCTAATTTGCATTGACATGCTTTCATTCCTCATATGGCTGAGTTGTCCACACACTTTGCAATACCCTTTTATGGACTTCTCATCTCCATCTTTGACCGCTGAGGCACTTTGCCTCCTTTATTTTCTGTAGATATGCACACAATTAGACCTCCTTCAATGAATTTCTTACTCAGTTGGTGCCTCTTTGATTTTAAGATAATATCCATTGCTGGCTCCATTTTAAGATCTTGTTGATAACTTCTCTGATACAGATCTCATTGCTGATTCTTTGTATTCAATTTGTACTGTTTTCTTTCACAAATAAATCAATTTACTCTTGTAGCACTCTCAACCTTCAGGGAAAAAAATCATCAACTTTTTCATTCCGGTCTAAAATAGCTAAAATCAACACGGGAAGTATTACAAAATCTAAATTTTGCAATGTGATCATTTATAATAGGAGTTCGCAGTACTTATTTTTGTAATATTTATTAATTATAGATAATTTTTTTAGTGTATTTTTATTTGTTTTTTTCTTATATTCTTATATAGATGCACATATACTTGTACAAGGAAATTTAATAAAAATGTTGAATTTTACATTTCTCTTATTTGTAGTCTCTTATTAAAGCTTCATACATTGTAACTGAAGTACTTGTGTAGATGGTTTTAGGTTATGACTGATTTGAATGCTATCTGAATATTTAAACCTTGTGAGAAAATGTTGCACAACTTGAAAAAAAGCCTTGACAAATGTATAGCATTACATGTTATATTGTGGATACCATTCAGATCATCGTGAAGATGTTAATGGAGCTCCGGTGAGCTTCCGGGTGATTCCCAAGCGATTCAGAACAAGTTTGGAAAGTTCAGCTACAACATAGGCGCCACAGTGCGCCATGGCACTCCATGGCACTTAGCACTTGAGAGGAAGGTGTCGTAGCGCGCCTTGACGGCCAGAAGGCAGAGACCAGGGCGCTGCGCAACCTGGCGGATGGAGTCTAGAGGCTGTGGCGCTGTAGAGCGCTCCAACGGAAGTAGACAGAGACTAGGGCGCTACAGCGTGCCTCAACGCCAGGCATCCCGAGAGCAGGGAGCTACAGTGCACCTCGGCGCGCGCTGTAGCGCGCCTCAACAGCAGAGCACCCGATAGCACAGCCTGGCTCCTGGCTATCCGAGGCTTGGGCTCTACGGCGTGCCATAGCGCCTGACGGATTTCAGTTTCTGTCCAGGTTACACCCTGTGACGACCCCAATATTGGAAATTACTTAACTCAATATTGATACGTCACCACAATACCTAATACTAGATTAGAAGAAAGCTAATCCAAATCATCAAGTATTGTGTTTGGCCAAGGATTTAGAAGAGGGTCTTAAGTTAAGATGGAAGGGAAGTTATGAATGGTATTTAGAAGTTTGTAAATAAAGATGCAACAAATGAATTTCAAGAATAAAAGATGGTAGAATTGAACATGCTATTTATGAAAGAAGACATGAGTACATGCAATTGTAATCTAAAACAAATGAACTACTTACATTTAATCTTAGACATAGGATTCTAATTATTTATGGGGAAATTAACATATGACTTATGGGTTTATAATTTATCCCCAATTATTCTAAGTCTAAATTTTCTTAAAATTTTTGGCAGAGTCTCCTTTGTAAATGGTTAAGAAAACACCTGCAGAAGTACATGCAATACTCCTATTCCAATGGGAGTTATAATTTAAAAGAAAAGACATTCTAATCTTTCATACATTCAATCCATTTTAACTCCAATTCTAATATAGAGTTCAATCCTTTTTATAGGATTGCTCATTTCCAATTCTAAATAGAGTTCAATTCTTTTTATGGGATTGCTCATTTCCAATTCTAAATAGAGTTCAATCCTTTTTATGGGATTGCTCATTTCCAATTCTAAAAGAAAAAGGGAGAGAAGTACATGTGTAACAATTGTCTAAACTATGGTTTATTTCATCAAGACATTAAATATTCATAGGAAGATATGCAAAGACTTAATTAATACACAAATTTTATACATTTAATTCTCATTCATCCATTCATTTACTCATCCATTCATTCATCACAAGCATTTAAGTATAGTCTAAGCTCCAACAAGTATGGTAAATTAAAGTAAATGATATTATTACAAAACAACAGTAAATTGAATAAGAAAAGAAAATTTACAGCTCACTTGAAATTCTTAATAAGCTATAATTTATAATATATGATAGGCGGAAGCAATTTTAGTTTTTAGCGTTTGGTCCAGCTCCACTAGCATCCAAGTGCACCTGATCTATCATATTTTGACATTTAAATATGATAGGGCAAAGCCAAGAAATAGAAAAACTTGGTTAGACTAAACAGTTTAAGCACAATTTAAGATTGGCTAAACATGCTATTGTTATAATTGGATATCACAGTTCTAGTTACAATGCAAGCACAAGCATATGTGCAATATGATAAACATACAAATAAGGGAAGGAAAAACAAGTGAGGTAAATTACTCACTTAATCAAACATCCTAGCCTACAATCAATACAAGGGTGAAGCATCCTAAATAGGCTAGAATGAATTAGTGTGCATATGAAATTAAATGAAATAAAGCATGATATGTTTAAATGAACTTATGCTTAGTAAGGAAAAATAAACAGTGAAGCATTTAAATGGAGTTATACAACATTCACTGTAATCTAAATAAACTGTAAACAAGTAAAGTACAGTCCTAAATTATAGAAAATGCATAGTGAAGAAATTGAAGGAATAATCTTAGATTTAAATCTAAGATACACATAGCCTAGGACTATGTAAAGTAGTATAGTTAAAAGCTATGGTGAATCTTAACAATCTATAAGATTGAAGATCTCACATATTTATTAATTGAAGTTATTTTAATCTATACTCATTCTGTGAGCATATTCAGAATGAGATGAGGAGTTAAACACGTCTGTTTAACATCTAAGGAAAACGGGGGTCCATACCTAAAACACTCACATTCTCTCTCTAAGAATGCGATGTCTCCTTATTACTCCATTTCAGTCTGCCCTAGACTGGTCCACCATATAGAACCCCTAATAATTTTAGGTGAAAGTTTTGTTCATGCACAATATTTTTATGAATGATTCAATGAATAAGGCTCAAAGCTAAGCAAGCCAACAAGGGAATTCAATATTTGCAACTAAGTGATATCCAAAGTTATCTAATTTTAATGATCTACTTAATGATTGGAGCTAATTGAGCTCCCAATTAACTTTGAGATATTGATCTCAAGTTAATTGTAATATATTAATAATTAGGATTTTGAAAATTAATAGATTCAATTCATTTAATATGATGTGACAAAATAATTTGTAAATATAAAGATTATTGTTAGAGACTAACTCTTAACCTCTTCCTAAACCATAAGATCTAACTTAAGAAATTTGAAACTAGTGAAATTCTACTACTAATTATTATGGTTTTCTAGCTAGGTTTTAGTTTGAATGTTCTAATCAAACATATTAATCTAGCTAAGTTACAAGTAATAGTAAAGTTTAGGATAAGTACTTACTAGACTTAAGAACTACAAATTCTATGTTTACTATTAATGTATGTTTAAAGAATTCAATAGGCTTCCTAAACTAATCTAAATAAGTTAAGGATACCTATTATTATATCTTAATTTAATAAATTAGGTTTTAGGGATTAGGATGAATAAGCTAAGTATTGAATTAATCACTAAAACTAGATCTAGTTGGTTAACAAATCTACAATTATTAATTCATTAAGACTATTTATTCTTAATGATTTCAACTAATAGACTTAGGATCCAACTATAGATTAATTACAATTCAAATCTAGGGTTTCTACCTTAGGGTTGAAAAGTGAATTAAGCACTTGGCAATTAATTCTCATAACTAGGGAATTGAGAACTAAGCTCATAAAAATATTATCTAAGTGCCAAAGGAGATAATAAATGTGACAAGTTAACTATCCTAGGGTTTATAAGACTTATAGTAAGCTACCTAGAAATTTAGGTTAATCACAATAACACTAAGTGAGAGTCAAAAATCTCTTATCATAATTTGTTATCCAATTGAAATATTTTATAAATAAATAAAATCCTTATTTCATAAGGAGAAGATTGACACTAAGTTTGTCAATTTTGGACAACATTATAAAATTAGAGTTTTAATGACTCCTAATTAGGTTAAAAAGTGATTAAGAAAATTAGGTTTCAAATGATGGATTTTATTTCATATTATTGATCCTCACATTTTTGTGAGTCAAATGGACTATTTGATCTTTTGATTTGGAAATCAATTGATCAAATTAGGTCACAAGAAAGATTAGTATTAATTTTAAAATTTATTAAATAAATCCTAAATATTGACTCATTAAAATATTTATCAAAATTGAAATTAAATTTCATATTATTGATCCTCAAAATTTTATGTTCAAAATAATATATAAATTTGTATTATTTGGAGTTATACTTTTAAAGTTATGATTAAAACAATTTATGTAAATATTAAGAAATTGATTTATTTACACATCAACCAATAGCATAAATAAATTATTAAATTAGGTCTGATTCAGTATTTAATAATACACAACATTTATTTAGAAGGCAAAATTAATTGGGATATAAAGATTTATAAATGATAATTGCAAAAAAATTAAATTCTCTTAATTACTAGTTTAATTATTTCATTATTAAAATTTTTGATGTCTGATTAAGCATAAAAATTGCATCATCCACTGTCCAGCATAAAAAGGAATCGCAGCTGCCCGTCCCGTAAATCGCAAGGGACGTGAGTCGTCCCATTTAAGAGACGGACGAGCGGATGGAGCGGATGACTGCCGACAGAAAAGAGGAAAAAAGGACTCGATTCTGGGGACGGCCCGCACGCCGGCGAGTGAGACTCGCCGAAGCTATCTTCCCAGGTTAGAAGATGGACTTGATGAAATGAAGAGGACATTACCCTAAATTTGCCGGAAGGGAAAGATCGATATGTGCGTAAAAAGGAAAGGAGATGAAGACGGAAGTACCTGAAGATCCCGCACAGAACGGCTCGTCGACGGAGGCTTAAGGTACGCAAAGCTTCTTCTTACTCCTTCTCACCCGCATGCGTTAATCGCCTCGAAAGGAGTCGCAACCCTACGAAGGAGCTCCCGCAAGCGCTTCGGACACAGCAGCTCTAAAAGTTTTCAGCAAATGCCCAAAAGTCCCTTAGGAAAGGAATAGAGGGGGAATAAAGCCACGGGGAGGCCAGCTGGAGAGCCGGACGGTCCTTCTCTGGCAGCCGCGATCGTGCGAAATGGAGCGTACGCGGGAATTAAATTAACCGATGGATTTAACTAAAGTTTGATTATATTACTCTCTTTAAAAGCTTAATTAACTAATGCATTAGGAGGCTGTTATTCACCCTAAGCTATTTGAGGGGTATTTTGAACCATTTAGTGTCCGAAAATGAGCTGGGTACTTAAGGGAAACTTAAGGAGGAGTTTCCAAGGGTTGGCATAAGTGATTGAGGGGGCTTTGGCTGTTGTTAGAGGAGATTCCAAGGAATAAAGCTAAGGGAGAGCTGTTGTGCTAGAGAGCTCTTGCATGTTGGAGAAAACACTCTAGGTGGTGGCTATTACTTCTCCCCTTTATCTTAGAGTAAGAGCTAGTGTTCCTTGTTAAGGTGAAGCTCTTTGTAACTCTGTACTCTTCAAAATTCATAGTGGAAATTCGGTGTGGTGTGGCTTCGTAGTTATTCCCATTTGGGTTTTCTACATAAAATCTGTGTTGCTTGGATGCATGTGATGAACAATAATTATAGGAAATTTAGTATTAGAATATATATTTTTCATGAGATTAGTGGGTACTTTGATGTGTGTTTTTGTGGCATTTCAGGAAGAAGAGCTTAATTTGAGATGAAAGAGAGTTGGATAAAGATGGCGTTGTAGCGCGCCACAGCACGCTACAGCGCGCCATGGCGCACTCATTCCCAAGAGCAAGGCACAACAGCGCGCCATTTTTGGTCTGTCAGTATGCATGTGCTGTGATCTTTATCTTGCTGTGTTTGTGATTTTGTATATTGCTTGATAACTGTCAACGCAACCCTAATCCTCGAGTGTGCGCAAATCGCTTCCGCTGCGGTGTGTGATCACACCGTGTTACTACAACATTACATATAGCTGGTTTTTCTTATAATAAAATTTCTTGGAAAGATTTGATGGGCGCCATATCTTTTTAGTTCCTCAAAAGATGCTATTTTCAGATTATTGGTTTATAGAACGATTAGAATGATTGAATTTGTGAGTCTTGTATTAAAATACAAATGTTTTGCAGAATGGGGTGTCACATATTAATGAATTGAATTGCAAATTATGCTGAAACTGGATTTAAAAGTATATGAAGGACAAGTAACGATAGTCCATGGATTTTCCTGCAGTTACTTTTTATATTGATTATTCTGCCTTTATAATCAAGTAGTTTAACGGTGCTAGCTGATGATTTATTTATTATTCTATTACAGGCAATACTTTCCGCAGATGCGGATCCCCCGGTGCTTAGGCTCTTTGAATATGCTGACTACAAGTATGCGACTATTCATTATCCTCTTTTTCTTAAGGATTAATTTTTTTTTTCATAATTAGGTAACACTGAGAAGATTATATCCAAAATCTGTTTGGCATTCAGATTGTTAAATCTTGCTAATTTTAGGCTATTTGTTTTAAGAATTATAATTTACATGACATCATTAAATCCATTAAATTTTATGAATGGTAGGATTAAATAATACCTAGAGTTAACTAATATGGGGTTGAAATGAGTTTATCAACATTTTTTTTATTTGATTTCTAAAGATCAAATTAGAAGATTGCAATTTGGTTTTACTTAAATGCTTCTTAAGTACGGCACCAAACCACCTTTAAGTTTTGTGTGTTGAAGTATAGTTATTGGCTTTGTTTGGCTTAAAGGAAAGTTAAATAAATTAAACTTTCAGTCACCTTGCAACTTGTACAAAATTTGTTAATTAGCTTGCTTATAAATATCAACACCAAACCCTATCCACCTACGTAGGGTTGGCTACATGAATATATTGTCTCCACTATACTCATTCAAACAACCTCTTCCTATGCTTTAGGTATGTGAGATCATTTGTAGTAGTTTTTTGCCTTTTTTGATTTTTCTCTTTTACTCATGACATGTAATTTGTTAACTTTTCTAACCCGAGAATCTAATTATCGAAACTTTATATGCTAGAACTGTTTAAGTAACTTTTTCTAAGCTTATCCTCAATCTGATTTACTTTAGCATTTCTCATCATATTTATTTGTGTATGCTCAATCATCCACTATAGCATTCTCATCTCCAGCATTTATTTTATTATTTCAATTTGCAGACTAATATTTTGTACCATATAACATTATAAGTCTTATTGTTGCTCTATAAAATTATAGATATGAGAGGATTTTTTGGCCGCACAATATCCCATAAGGGTTCATCTTTTCATCTAATATGTTTGAATTTTGTTAATCACATCACCTTCTTTTTCACCAATATTTGTACAATAAATCAAGATTTTTTACTGCATCACTTTTTTAATAACATGATTATCAATTGTCATATTATTGATATTATAACTTTGTTGTCATTTAAATTACACTCTTTATGCTTTGTTTTCAATCTACAAAGATGAAAACTTTTATATTTAGTAATTCTCGATAGCTTGAATTTGTTTTAGCCCCATCTTTAGTCTTATCAAAAAGAAAATCATATGCAATTAATATGCACTTGGCACCTCTTCTTGATTGTGTTTTATACTATTAAATAATTCAGATTTTTTTTTTTTTTTTAAATTATTGTTAGGCAATTTCTAATTCTTTGCCCGTTTTATTTTCTATTCTATATTGTCCTTTTTGTAACAACCTTACACCTTTATATAGAGGCATTTTTCCTCGGTAATAAACAACAGAGAAAAAACCCATTTATGCGTAACTCTATCATGGTATCAGAGAGATCAAATCTGAGAGCCGAGCGTCAGCGACCCTTCTACCTCTGCATTGACAAAGTTAAACACAACTTCCTCCTCGACAGTGAAGATGAGTCCGAGCGTCAGATCTGAGAGCAGATCTGCCTCTGCCTCAATGAAGTTGAATGCAATTTTCGCTATCCTCGACAGTGAAGACGGGTTCCGCTAACTCCCATAGAGTCGCCGACTCTTTCGTCTGTGAGTGCTTCTCTGCCAAACGCTCCAATCATCGAAGTCCCTTCACTAATGCAAATTCATCACCTTCTCCCTGTTAAACTCAATGATGCCAACTATATTCTCTGGCGATCTCCATTTCTTCCGATCTTCTGCGCCCACGGACTGCTTCGATTCATCGACAGAAGCCAATCTGTGCCACATCCTACACTACTGAACAACAATCTTCCAAACCCAGCGTATGTCTCCTGGTTCAAACAGGACCAAATGATCCTCAGCTGGCTCATTTCAACGCTAATAGAAAAGACATTCACTCAAGTTGTCGGCAAAGAAACTGCCAAGGAAATGTGAACTGCGTTGGCTGCCTCATTTGCGTCCACCAGTTCGAATACCAACTCATGAGCTTAAAAAAGGGCCATATGAAGATGCAGAAATTCATTCAGCATGCTAAAAATCTTGCCCTACAGCTCAATATTGTGGGTTCACCTGTCACAGATCAACAGTTGGTTCTCAGTCTACTAACTGAACTTGGATCAGAATACGCTTCTCTTGCAATAGCAGTTACAATGCTTATTGAACCCATCACTCTTGATGAGTTCACTGTAATACTTATCAATCATGAATTAATGTATTCTGACATACACGCTTCATCTATGCTTCCCACTCAACTTGCAAATGCCACAAAACTTCAGCGCCCTCAGCCACAACAAGCTACAACAGACATAAGCATGTTTCATCCAAGAGGAAGAAACCATTACGGGTCTTGCCGCGAAGGTGGCAGAGGTCGTTCCTTTGTCATTTGTCAACTCTGCAATTGCACCGGACATCTTGCCATAAACTGCTATCAGGCAAAAATTTTCCCAGGACCCTACCGTTTGTCCCCCCCCCCCCAGTAATACAAGCTCCTCCCATCTCGTACTATGCCACAACACCACATACAGAACTTTGGATCCTTGACACCGGTGCTAGCCATCATGCCACCCCTCGCACTGGGTCTATGAGGACCATCCATCCATATCGCAGCCATGAATAACTTCAAATCGGAAACGCAACACCCTGGAAATTGCCAACACAGGTTCAGCCCTCATAAATCATCCTTCACATTTATTTCATTTACAAAACATCTTCCATGTTCCTCACTTAACTAAGCATCTCATTTTAGTCAGTCAATTTACCCTGGATGATAATGTCTTCATTGAATTTCACCCACTCTATTGTGTTGTCAAGGATACCCTAAGGAAGGAAGAGATTCTGCGTGGCATGTTTTCTAATGAGCTATACACTTTTCCCTCTACCACCGCTCCCGTCACATCCTATACATAGCTCGACGCATCCAATCTTTGGCACAACCGTCTTGGTCATCCATTCGCTGACAAACTCAAACATTTATCTAGTTCTCTGCATTTTCATATTTCTTTGAACCTTGTTTGTAACTCATGTCAAATGGCAATGCAACACAGAATTATTTTGTCTACCTCCACTACTACATATGCAAAACTGCTTGAATTAATTGTCTCCAACATTTGGGATCCGGCACTTGTTGTATCAACCTTCGGTTATAAATACTATATTACATTCATTGATGCTTATTCCAACTTTACATGGTTATATCCCTTATGTCACAAATTTGATGCACTCGATGCTTTCCTTTCTTTTAAAACAATGGTTGAGAACATATTAGGTACCAAAATTTTGACGTTTTAATCTGATGGCGGGAGATAGTATCGAAAGTTCGCCAAAACTCTTCATCAATTTGACATCGAACACATTATCGGCACCTTACACCTCTGCTCAAAATGGGAAAGCTGAGAAAAAATATAGACACATTGTTAAAACAGGACGTGCCTTATTCAAGTTTCTCTTCCCCATCCATTTTGGTTGAATGCTTTTCACTCCACAAACTATTTAATAAACCAGATGCCTATGAAAAAACTTGCTAATAAAACACCTTTTGAGATGCTATATAACAAAACTCTAAATTACCAATTTGTTAAAAACTTTGGTTGTCTATGCTTTCCATGGCTCTTCCCTCGTGCGAAAAACAAATTGGAACCTCACTCTGCTCCCTTCCATGTGTGTTCATCGGTTACAGTGGACAGCACAAAGCATATATTTGTTATCATATTGACAGCACATGCACCTTTGTATTGCACTGTCACCTTTGATGAAACACAATATCTATTCAAACAACTTCAACCGATCGCACATCAACCCAACCCTACCCCTTTTACAGAAATTCACATACCCATCACTCCCCAGTTGTCTTCAAATCCTACTGATCTTCAGCTCATTGGCACTGATACTGTACCACAGCAGGCCACTATCACCACCATGCAATAGCAAGCATCCCATTTGGCTGAACCCTCTCAGCCACTCTTAGACACAACATGTTGCCTCCCCTACATTATCGGCCCCTCCTGTGATCCAGGTCTACACCCGGCACACTACATCTCGACAGCATGATGGCTGCCTTACCAACACACATCCCATGCTTACACGCCACAAAACTGGTACACTTAAACCCAATCTTTTTTTTGCTGCTGGTACTCCCATTACTTTCAAAAAAGCAAGCAAGCATGAACATTGGATGGCTGCCATGAATAGAGAAATCAGTGCACTCTATAAAAATAGGACTTGGAGTCTTGCTCCTAAGCCACCGCATGCTAACGTTGTTGATTGTAAATGGATGTTCAAAATCAAGCCACATTCTGATGTGCAATTACAAAACCTGGCTGGTAGCACGTGGTTTACATAGCAAGAGAGTCTGGATTGTACCAAAACCTTTAGCCCAGTTGTCAATCTGGCAACTATTCACATTGTACTCTCCCTGGCAACCTTCAAATGGCAAGCTCATCAACTCGACTTCGACAATGCCTTCCTCAACGGTGACTTGTTCTTGGAAATCTGCATGTCCCAACCACTAGGGTTTATATTAGCAACTCATCCTAATCATGTGTGTCATCTACATAAAGCTCTCTACAACCTAAAACAATCCCCACATGCTTGGTACTACTAGTTATCTGAAGCTCTTAAGGCATAATACAATCAACGACTCCTCCTTATTTGTCTTTCGAAGCACTCCGACACCCTGATTTTGCTACTTTATGTTGATGATGTGATGTTAACCGGCAACAACAACCACCTCATGCAAGAACTTATTGATTACTTGGTGGCTTCCTTTGATCTTAAAGATCTTAGTTCAGCTAACTTGTTCCTCAACATCAAGTGCGCCTTCACCACCGACACTATCCACCTATCACAACAGCACTATATTAATAGCATTCTGCAGTCCACCAACATGAGCCTAGCTGCCTCAACACCAACACCTGCTGCAATATCTCATCGCATGCCAAATTCCGATACTCAACCATTTGCCGATGAGTCGCTCTATCGCAATATTGTAGGGAGTCTACAGTACCTTCAACACACCCGGTCGAATATCACTTTCAGTGTCAACAAAGTCTGCCGCTACATGCATAACCCCACCGTTGAACATTGGAGGGCCGTCCAGAGCATCCTTCGTTACCTTCGCGACACAACCAACTATGGTCTATCCCTCTCCTGTTCAAACTTACTATCTTTAGCGATGCAGATTTAGTCGGCAATGAAGAAGACCGAAAATCCACTTTAGGTTATTACATTTTCTTGGGAGTGAACTTTATTTCTTGGTTATCCAAGAAACAACCGATGGTGGCATGCTCTAGCACCGAAGCTGAATACAAAGCTATAGAAAATGCCACAAGTGAAGCCATATGGGTCAGTCACTCCTTACTGAGTTTGAATTTCCTCTGATGACCGTCCTAACGATCTTTTGTGACAACCTCAGCTCTGTGTATGTTACATCAAAGCCCATCCTTCACACATGAATGAAGCACATCAAAATTGACTACCATTTCGTTTAAGAACTGATTTTACAAAAAGAACTCCAAGTTAAACACATCTATTCCGATGCACAACTTACAGACATCCTCACTAAACCTCTTCCGATAAAATCATTTCAAGACATTGCCTCCAAGCTTAGCCCGACGCCCCTAACCTTGCGAGGGAGTATTAAATAATTCAGATATGTTTTTTTTTTCATAATTATAAACCATTTCAAGACATTGCCTCCAAGCTTTGCCCGACGCCGCTAACCTTGCGAGGGAGTATAAATAATTCAGATATATATTTTTTCTTAATTATTGTTAGGCAATTTTTTATTCTCTGTTCTTTTTTATTCTGTTTTATATTCTTCTTTTTGTAACAACCTTACACCTATAAAGAGGCCTTTCCCTCGATAGTAAACACCAAAGAAAAAACACATTTATGTGTAACTCTATCATATACGAGTTTTCTTAATTAATCCAAATAGATGCATACTTAGTGTAGATTCTTGATTAGTTTAATTGAAGCATGAAATTTATGTGACAAACAACATATGTTGAAACATAAGGTAACTACTCTTCCATTATATAAGTACATCATTTTCAATACATTCTATTGGATTACACTTGGTACCTTATTATAAGCCTGTCAAATAGAAATTTTCTCTTTTAGATTTTAAATAAAATTTCTATGACACTTGTGTTTGATCACTAAATATAATTTTAGATAAAGAGTTAACATGCATGATTTAAAAATGCAAGACATGTTTCAATAATACTAGAAAGAAAATATACATAAAATAGAGTGCCATTCTGATTCATTATTATTTAACATTAGTTTCATTTATCCTCAATGGAGTACCCTCTTAAAACTTTGAGCAAACGTACCACCAAAGACTCATGATGGTACTAGGGGGAATCCTATCTCTTGGGAAAATTGCCTCAAGAGTTATATGTGCATGGGTCTCAGACACGTACACTTTATTAAACCACACAAGACATTATATAGAAATCATGTATCCATATTTTATGTATTCATAATACTGATTTATTGCTATCTGGACTTTAGATTCATGTAATGTATATGCTTGGTAATGTTATTAGGCAAAAATCAATGGCCTTAAAAATAGATATGCTTATTTATACAACATGGTTTTCATTCTTCAGTGGAATGAGGATCTCTTAATGGGATTTTCAACTCAAGTGGGATGTATTTCCCTAACCATAAGGAATGAGAAAATGAAGGCTCTACAAGTTCTCTTCTCGAGTTATTTAGAATCACATTGGTTTCTAAAAATAAAACCATTGCAAGATGATTTTTAGTTTGTCAAAGAAAAATAGATTGTGCTTAATTATGCAATGTTGTTTTCATTATATAAATTGTTAATTTCTTGTAATTAAGATAGTAACTAGATTCATTAATTTTTAACTTCAACATGTAGAGACTATTTCATGACTTTAGACAATTAATATTGATATGCTAGTATTTGAGGTTAGATTTTAATTATCTGTATTATACAACTATAAGAATTGCATGCCACATTTAATGAACAAGAAGAAATAAAGAATGCATTAATAAAATTTTAATTACGACCTTTATTATTCTTGAATTATCTGAGACCTTATTACTTCTTTTGGAGGGATTGTCTAACTTCGTTGATCATCTAAGTATACAACACCAGCACCAAGCCTTAATCCCACTAGGTGAGGTCAGCTATATGAATCATCTATTTCCATTGTCCATGAACAAATAAAAGCCCTTCCGTAAGATCCAAATAGAGAAGATCCTTTATATTAGTTTCTTCCCATGTCTTTTTTGGTCTTCCTCTTCCTTTGTTTAATATAGGAGAAATTCATAAATTCAATTTTTCTAACAGGAGTGTTGCATGGTCTACGCTTAATATACTAGAACCATATAATGCGCCATTCTTTAATCTTGTCCTCTGTTGGAGCCACTCCAATTTTCCTGCGAAACAAGCATTTTCATCTCTGTAACACTTATATTATCAGTAAGTTTCATTTTTATTGCCAACATTCAGCCCCACATAATATAGCTTGTCGTATAGCTGCTCTATAAAATTTTCCTTTAATTTTGAATAAGGTTTTGGGTCGCACAACATTCTAGAAGTGCTCCTCCATTTCATCCACCCAACATGGATCCTATTAATCGCATCGCTCTTTATTTAGCTTTTATTTTGAATAATTGAATCAAAGTACTTGAACCTCTTGCTATTCTTGATCACATTGTCCTCAATAGTTATATCATCATTATTATAGCTTCTAATACAATTGAATTTACACTTTATATATTTTATTTTAGATTTTTACTAAAACAAAAACCTTTATATTCTAAAGTAGTTTTTCTTAACTTAAGTATTGCTTTAACTACATCCCTAATCTTATCATTTAAAATAATATCATCTACAAATAATACATATCAAGAAATTTTTTCTTGAATGTGCTTAATAAGAATATCCATAATTAAAGCTAAAAGATATCGGCTGAGAGTTGAGCCTTGATACAATCCAATAATATTTGGAAAATCATTGGACAAGCACCTTTCAATTGAACACATGTTATAGTCCCATTATATATATCTCTAATAATATCAATATATTCAACACAATATTATATTAGAAATCTTCAAATATTATATCATATAATATATTTATTTAATAAGTACAAACAAAAAATATTATGAATGATCCTTAATATTTATTTAATGATTAAATTATATGAAAAATTATAATATTTATTGACAACTAGTACTCAATTTTTATAATTCAAATAATGATACTCGTATAAGTTAGCATATTGGTATAATATATATATATATATATATATATGTATGTATGTATATATGTATAAATATTTAAATTGCTATAAAAACACCTAAAATAATATTACTTATTTAAAAATCATACTCTATAATAGCATTTCTTGAAGATAATATTTAGAAAATATTATTAGTTAATAATAATTTTAGTTAGCAATTAATGAATATTTTTACTATTAACATATGTATTTAAAAGCTTAATATAAATATCCTCATTATGATATATTTTGACATATGTATTTAAAAGTGCATTTTAATTGGTTATATTCATCAAATTATATATTATAATAATGATTATAAAAATTGAATATTATATTTTAAATTAATTTAAAAAAATTCATAATATTATTCATATTATCTTTATCAATTTAAATATTTGATTAATGAATTAAATGAAAATATTTAATGTAACAATGCTTTAATAGTATTCAATATTAATTAATAATATATACATTGATTATAAAAGTATTAATTTTTTTATTATACATATATATTAATTATTGTACTTAAATCAATTTATAATAATAATAATAATAATCATAATTATTATTATTAGTACATTATTATACAAAGGGACATCAGGAAATAGAGTGAGATCATTGATAGGGGAAAATGAAGACGAAGGCAAAGTGCACAAATGTGGCGGCTCAAGTGGCTATAGGTGGCCGATGCGGCTCTCGACGATGATGTCGACGGGGCTGGAGGTATCGTCAGACAAGCTAGAAGGGCTAGGGCATTTGATGGCTTTGAGTAGTGTTGGAGGTCCCGGCTTGCATTCAATGGGGAGGGCTTGTCTTGATTTATATTGTGGAGATTAGGGTTGGTGGAAGGAGATTATCGGAGCATGTGAAGTGGGTGATGGTTGGGGCTCATGGGAGAGGCATGCTTAATTTAATGACATCAGTTCTTATGCAGCCTATTAGTCAATATACGTGAGAAGATAAGTTTTGTTAGCACGAGTCACACAAGAGGGAGGGTAGGGAAATCAACTGTGAGGTTTTCTTAATATCATTACAATCAACCATCTCAATAAAAATTTAGAGCTAAGTGCAATTATAACTTAATTGAAGAGAAATGGATATTTCTTTCACATATCATCTTCATTATTACAAGTGCCTTAATTCCACCTTTCCACTAGTTTCTAACATACGGGACATCTCTGAATCCTAACTATCTTACATCTCTATCCAAAATGCACTTTAGATTTGTAGCATATGTTAATTCTGGCTGAATCTCTATATTATTTAAACTGATTCTCTTCATTTTTTTTAATTAAGTTTTTCAAGAGATGAGATGCTGAACCTGTCACATACTTTGTGCATATGTTGTGGTATAAGCAATTGGTAGGCGACATATTCAATTATCTTTGTAATGTCAAAATGATCGTATATCTTGTAGTTAGCCTTTTGCTTCAATAGACATGGAAATACTTTTCATAGGGCTAATCTTCATTAATGCAAAGTCTCCAATTTTAAACAAATCAAGCTTATGCTTAGCATCACAGTATCTCTTTTGCTTATCTTGTACACATTAAGTCTGTTTCAACTCAATCTGTTTTCCTCCGTTGCTTCATTTACAAAATTTGAACCAAGAATTCATCTCACCAAAAAAGGAATTTTGCACCTTTTCCCATACACAGCCTCTTGAGGTGTCATTCTGATGCTTAACTGAAAATTGTTGTTATAAGAGAACTTTTCTAGAGGTGTATGTTTCGCTCAATTTCCACCATTATTGAGAACACATTGTCTAAGTAAATCTTTTAATGTCTGGATCATCCTCTCTGATTGCCTATTAGCTTGAGGATGGAAAGTGTATTAAAGGTTAATTTTTTGCCAAGGGCAGATTGATGCTTTCTAAAAATTTGGAAATGAGTGCCATTTCTATATAATACAATGGATTTTGGTATTATAAGTAATCTACAATTTCAACAATATAGGGCCTAGCTAGCCTATACTGGGTCATTAAATCAAATTGGTAAACATTGTGCAAATTTCGTCAATCTATCCACTATTATCCAAATTGTATCTTGACTTTTTCTTGATCTTGGTTATCCAACTGCAAAGTCCAAAATAATGTTATCCCACTTTCATTCTGGTGTTTATAGAAGTTGAAGTAATCCACTTTGCTTTTAATGTTCGATCCTAGACATTTGGCATGGAGGGCATTTAGAAGCTATATTTCTTTTAAGTCCTTACCACCAAAATGTTATTTTAAGATCTTAGTACATGTTACTGATAATCAGCTAGATAGTATAACTCGAGTAATGACCTTCATGTAGGATATTGTTCATTAAATCAACCAACATTTAGAGAATAAATACATCTTAATAGACCTTTATCATCAACTTCAAATTCTTCTGTGCCCCAAGATTTGATTCGATCAAAATTTTTTTTAATATCTTCATTCAAAAGTAAGGAAAAATATATCATTGCTCCTAGTTTTGATTTTATCATCATATTATTTAGTTAAACTTTGACTTTGCCGTCGTATAATTCAAAGTTTTAATTAATTTTATCTGTTGTGTTAATATCAATTGGCTTTGGTTATTGGTTTTCTGCTTAAGATGTCAAGAATTACATTAGCTTTTTCTGAAATATACTGTATATTAAGGTCATAATCTTTTATAAGCTTTAACTAATTTTTCTATCTTAAACTTTATCATTCTGTGTGAATAATTTTCTTAAAATTTAGTGGTCTATACATACTTCGTACCTAATTCCATAGAGATAATTACTCCATATTTTCAGAGTACAACTAAAATTGTTAATTCTAAGGCATGCGTTGGATGGTTCTTCTCATGTGGTTTAAGCTTCCTTGAAATATAAGCAATTACTCAATGCATTAATACACATTTTAATCCACACAATGATGTATCATTATAGATTTAAAACCTTTGATGCTACAATTATCTTTAGAATTGGAACAGACATAGGACGATAGTTTAATTGTTGGAAAGCCTTTTTCACATTTTGCACCCCAATTGAATTTATCAACCTTTTGAGTTAATTTAACTAGGGAATTGCAATCTTGAGAAATTCCAATACGAATGTTTATTAGTATCTTGTTGGTTTAAGAAACATTTGTTTGTTTGGGTCAATTTACAATAACCTTTACTTTGTGTTAGTTTGCTAAAATTCCATTACTGTTGATAATGTGGCCTACAAAGGAAACACTTCTAAGCCAAAATTCACACATAATTTAGCGTAAAAATTATTTTTTCTGAGAGCATATAATGTTGTTCGAAGATGACAAGAATATCCTTTATAAAACTACTATGAATGAGTATAAAAATGACTAACAATTTATATTCATTAAGTTCATAAAAGTTGCAAGGCATTCATTACTCCGAAAGACAATTTCTAACTTACAATGCTCGTATCCAATGCTAAAGATAGTTTTGGAAATATCATCTTTAACTCAATTGTTGATATTCAGATCTCAGGTCAATTTTTGAGAAAATTATAACTATTTCTAGCCAATCGAACAAGTCATTAATCCTTAGTGGTTGATATTTGTTGTTTGATAGTGAGTTTGTTTAATTCTCTATAGTAGATGTAGAACCTCAAACTTTCATCTTTTTTCTTTACAAAAAGAACTAGAGCTACCCAAGACAAAGAATTAGGCATGATGAAACTCCTATTATTCTTTAAGTTATGTTTTTAGTTCATGCAGCTCTTTGCCACACGACATGGTGCCTTTAATATAGTTTCAGCACCATGAAGGAGATCTGTGGTGAAGTCAATCTATTGAATGACAGCAGCCCTAGAAGTTCACCATGGAAGACATTTAGATATTTGCATAATGCTAATGTCTTTTAATATTTGTTCAACTTTAGTTGTATCTTTGATATGAGCTAGTTGTCCTTGATGTCTTCTACTCATGAGCTTGAAAGCCTTAAGAGAAGATATTGTTGAGGATAAATATTTTGATCACCATAGAATTCAAATGCATTTTTTTTGGGAATTCGAAATTTTGCAATCTTTTTGATGCAATCTATAAATACATAATGATTGTATTATTTCTTAGCTTCTTATTGCAATTATATGCAAAGTTAATCTTTCAAATCTTATGCCAAATACTTGTAGTTCAATTACTTATTGTTTATAAATGAAGGAGAACTATGGTGAAGTCAATCTCTTAAATGACAGCAGCCCAAAACGTTCGTCATGGAAGACATTTAGATATTTGCATAATGCTGATGTCTTTTAATATTTGTTCAACGTTAATTGTATCTTTGATATGAGCTAGGTATCCTTGATGTCTTCTACTCATGAGCTTGAAAGCCTTATGAGAAGATACTGTTGAGGATAATATATTTTGATCACCATAGAATTTAAATGCATTCTTTTTGGGAATTGAAATTTTACCATATTTTTATGCAATCAATAAATACATAATGATCGTATTATTTATTAGCTTCTTATGCAATTATGGGCAAGTTCTTTCAAATCTTATGCCGAATACTTTTAGTTCAATTACTTTTTGTTTATAGCTTGAAATTGCATGCTTTTATTATATTTTTCACATACTAGAGCTAAAAATGCTGCTTTAAAATTAAAATACAAAAATTACATGCTATTATATGCTTTAGCTTTATATTGATACCCGCTAGATTTAAGATAAAAATGTTTTAGAATAAATTGCATGTGAAAAGCTTGAGACTCTTCTTAATGGATTATGCTTGCTAATCCAAAACCATATATGTGTGCAAAATGATTATGAAATTGGATTTATCATTAAGTTGTCAAGTCAATTTATTTGGGGAACTACATATAACAAATAACGTGGGCACAAGTCCTTCATCAAACTATAGTGTAAGGTTTTCACTAATTAATGGTTTATGGTAGGTGGGCTATAGATAATCAGAGTTTTAAAAACTTTTTCTTAATTTTTTAAAAACTAATCAATTTGAGGCGGAGTCTCTTCAATCCCTCTTTTGCAATCTCTGGCCGTGGAGCTGTGGAGCCTTCCCTTCTTTCTAGAGCAATGCCTGGGCAGAGCTTCTTTGATTGTCCCTTTTTTGCAATCTGATGCTTTGCAGAGCTACCAAAATCTCTAGCACACTCCGCAAGAGTAAGGCTATAAAATAAAATAAATTTATATAGAAATTAAAACACTTACAAACCAACTTGAAGTGAAATCCTCGAGATCAAATCATTTCTAAATTTTGAGAGATCTTGCAAACTTGTTTATAGTGCCTTAAAAATCATTAAGATCACTTAAAGAGATGTTTTTTAATGCTTAGGGGTGTTCTTTGAGGCTGCCCACATCCCCTGGCTATAGTGGAAGTGAAGGGGGCTTCAAATAAGGTAATATGTGATTTAAGAAAGTTGGGACACCCATGGGCACATCCTGGAACATCTTGGGTGCTTCGGCGTGATCCGAGGCTGATTGGTTACCTTAATAATTCTGTAATCCGTGGCCCACGGGTTGCCTTATCAAGCTCGTCTAAGCACGAGCTTGTTGTGCTCCTAGGCGCACTTTAAAGGCGCTTAGGCTCGTAGCAGGCTAGGTGATATTGCTTAATTAGGTTTAACTAGCTTTTAAGTGCGATCACTCTCAAATTTTTTGCAGGTTTACATTAAACATTAATACATACAAATTTACATATTATGCAAAATAAAATAAAATAAAAATCTATAGTTAAGTCTTCAAATTCGAAGTGAACGAGGGGTTATCATGAGATAATGAGCTAACTTGAAAATACAATATTAGATAAAATGATTAGTCCAATGACATAATTAAAATTATACTTTGCAATTATAAAAACTAAACTAAAATGTTGATTTGGACTCCAACCTTAGAGTCAATAGTGCATATGTAAATAAATGTGTATAAATGCTCTGAAATGAATGTGGATGCTATATACAACTATTCCTAATAAATTTAATATTTTTTTAGTTATTATATCACATAACATATTGGGGCTCGAAAGATACTGAAAAAAAAATTATATGTTCAGCTCTATTTAGAGTAATTCTTAATTCATAAAAATATAAATAATCCATTGCATATAAAGTCTTATATTTATATAAAATTAGATGCATTCAATTATTTTTTTATCTTATTGTTAATTAAAATATATGATTTTTCTTAATTTTTTCAAATAGGCAGGATAAGGTTTGGATGCTACAAGGTCTAGTATATCAATACAAAATGCTGCATTTTAGTATTTTTTATATTTTGGTGAGCATTTAAGTATTTTCATGTTCAAATTTTGATACAAATGTGATTGGAAGCAAAGTAAATCAAAGTACACATTTACTTTTGTATTTTGATAATTTTATATGGAATAAAGTTTGTGGTTCAGACTTTTTTATCCCTTTTTTGGAAGACTTACTTACATTTTTGTGTAAAAGAATAAATGTGAAATCATGAACAAGGATGGTCCTTATCATCACATTCTCTGTGCGCAGCTCAACGTTGTTAAGAGGTTGATTCATGAAAAAACTTCTAATTCATTTTCCCCAAATTGATTAGTTAGTTTATTTTTTGGGTCTATTTCACAAAAAATTAATTTTAAAAGTATTTGCCACTTCAATAATCCTTGTTTGTAGATAAATCTTAGAACAATTTGATAATAATTGTGCATTATTTTACTATTTTGCTGATAATGAGTTTTTCAAGATTACGTCCCCAAGATACAACTTTTAGGTAAATTTATATAAATTTCTAGACATGAATAATTAACTATGTTCATATTATAAATAATTAATTATGATCATATTATAAATTCAAATGGGATGTCCTATACTTTTGAAAAGAAATATTTTTTATTTTGCATTTATAGATTTATATGCTTATTAAATTAAGTTAGTAAGAAAAATAAAAATTTTATTTAGTTCTTTTAAGCATAATAATAATTTGATTATCACTATAACTCCCTTAACATATTATGAAAAGTATTCTTTGCTTTAGCACAACTTATCCCATACCAAGTCGTTTTTTTTTTTACTTTCTTCTTATATAATAGCTCCCAAGGGCCACTCATCTCAAAAACACTTATTGTAAGTACATTTAACATTTAATTATTATGTTCTTATCAGAGCTCTATTTAATTTTTAAAAGTGCCATGCATATGGCATAATTATTTTTTATCGCCCACCATCTTTTCCTTTTCTTTCAGTGCAAATTTGATTCATTTTTGTAACTCTTTTCTCAAGAAGTCTTTTGGAGATGCTTTTGTCCGATTTACACATTCGCTCATTTGTAGGAGATACTCCTTGTGATTCACTATTCCCCTAATCAGATATTCGCTTGCACAAGCCCTTTAGTTTTATATTAGTTTGTCCTTGAACTGGATATTATACTATTAGTGGTCAAGCTCTAATATCAATTTAAGAAACTAATGCCATATTATGCATGGTATTGTTCACTTTAGCTAATGTATTTCATATCAAGCTAGATCCCATGGTTTTGTCATGACACATTAGTTTTCTAATATGCCACTGTTACTTATCCTAAAAATGCTTAATTATGCTTAATTATGAGCACATTTAACTGTGGTGCTATCATAAAAACTAAACCTATCATAAAAACTAAATTAATTATTTTGAAATATGAATCATTTTTACATAAAGCACATTATTTAGTATTTCAATTCTGTGAATTAATTCAATATTGTCATCCTTTTCTCGTTTTCTCCTAGAAATCAGCCAGAAGTGGTTACTTGTCCACCACAAATTGTTTGAGCATTAGGCCAGATGATCACTTCCCACCTTCTTGGATTCAAATCATTGCAATCACTATCATTGATTGCATGCTTAAGGAACTTGTTGTCACTTTGCAATCACAAAGCTATAGAAATCAAAGACTTGTATAGTCTATCAATTGTAATCTGCATTCATAAAAACAAGTCTTAAACAAAATATATATGTAGATCTTTGGAAAAAAATAAAGGACTGAGAACTATGACAAATGTCCAATCACTTAAATTATTGAAGTTCTAGAAACCAACTTTTCTTGCATATTTAAGAAACAAGATTTCTAGTTAGAATTTAAAAAGGTTTATCTGAGGCACTATTCTTTAGTTAAATTAACTGGAGTAGGTTTTCTCTTTTTCTTAGGAAATGTACAAATTTTATTGATACAAAAATCAACTAGAATGGGTGGGGTTCGGTTGTATACAACCTGAAAAAAAAAAACTAAGCAGCAAAAAAAAAAAAAAATTAAATTCGAAAAGATTAATTCAGGGTATAGTTTAAAAGGTTAATCAGTTAAAATAAAAAGAAAAACAAAAATAAAATACAAATAAGCAACATAGCAAACAACATCCAATGAAAGTGAGCATGTGTGCTTCATAAGCCTTCCATTTAGTATTCACAGTTCGGTTCATCTTTGAAGCCCTTCAGTCAATCTTCATCTTGCAATTCCCATACATCTGTAGTCCTACAATCTGCAAAAACCTAAAGAACAAGTTCACTGTATAAGTAAATGAGACTGGATGTGGGGGTTTTTCAATTGTAAATGGGAGATTGAGAAGCCTTATTGGCTGCCACGGATCTACGACAAAAGTTGAGATCCAACAACACAGGGAAGTCTTCATATCCCGCCCTTAGAGACAACCCTCTCCCATACCTGGCTCAGGTAGAGAGCAGCAAAAGGAACTACCACTCAGGACATCTTAATCTTATATAAGGGAGATGAACTCAGTTTAGCATACATGTAGCCTTTAGGGGTCGAGGGAGATTACCCTCACAGTAAGTAATTAAATCATGACAACAAATACCTAAATTAGGTATTGAGTAGACATTTTACCCTCCAAATAAAGTAATTAAAGTTAATACATTTTATATGCAGAGTTTGAAGCAGATACAAATATTCCAATCGCTATAATTTTTAGATTTGATTAATTGAATAAGACTAACGCATCACATTTAATCCAGATATTATAATTTCTTTTATTCATACACTATGTGAGCCCCATGAGAAGGGATTTAATCTCAGCTATGAGCGAAGAAACCACAGACATTTTAATTACGAAGGCAAGCACAATTAAACCAGTATGATCTCGGACGAGATCCCTAGCAGCAGCAGAACCTTCCTTCTTAAAACAACCATCCACATTCAATTTGTAAAAGCCCACATTTGGCTCCAGCCAATGCACAAATTTACTTGTGTGATTTCTAAAACTTTGTTTGACTATAAAAACTGTTTGTTGCACTCGTCACTAATAACGTTCTTTACAGTAATAAGACCAATAAAAATAGCATTATCAATGTAATTAACGTTTCTCTAAATAATGTAATTAGATTTAAATTAGTAATTTCTATGCTTACAATTATTGCGCTCATCCCAAGTAATAAGAACAAAAAGAAGCATCATGATATGTCATGCAGTCACAAAGTTTCCAGAAAGCCGCCAAGCCAAAGCAAAGGCGAGAAAATATAAATTGAAATTGGGATGAAGACCAAGTAATTTGGCAAAAAAGTGCCAAACCTCCTTGGCCCTATCCCCACAAAATAAAAATATGATCAAAAGATTCACAAGCCAAACCACAATATTGACACATTGAAGCAATATTAACATTGTTTTTTGCATAGTATAATCATACCATAAGAAAAAGGAAACATAAGTACGAAGAGCTTTATACCAATTAACTAAGCCCCAAAAAAATGAGGAGTGTCCCTAAATTGATTATAGGCATGTTTGAACACAAAATATTATGGGGCTTTTCCTTTCCAAATAAGAACATCAAACACTCTAATATTGAACTGAATAAAAAGAATCTCATCAATAACATTCAGATTCTCTTTAAGCACCTTTCTAAGTTTACAGATATTCCACTGATCATTTAAATAGAAATTCATCACTTTGCAGTATGTGTGGTGAACAAAGGAAGCCCAACAATCGTGCCAGAAGAAACTTCCTGGAATCAATTCCCCACGCCAGATGGTTTTCAATAAGCAGATTGGAAGCATTTATTCTCTTCCATTAAGGGGAATCAATAGACTTAGTAACAATGAATCTAAATGGAACCTTCACTATAATTTCATAGTAAAAGTATTAATAATATTTTTTTAATTTATAAAATTCATGACCGCCTTCCTCTAAAGTATAGCAAATACTGGTCCATCTACACCAATGAATTTTCTTAGAATTAACTTTGGAACCTCAAAGAAATGTATTAAAGATGCATTCCGATATTTTAATAACACTTTGGGAGGATTAAGAATTTGCAGAAGATTGAGAGTAGACATCAGAGTGCTTTTCAGAAGAGGGTCAAATGACTACCTGGCGTAAGAATTCTATGTTCTCATCTTGAGAGCTTGGCATTAATCTTAGTTTTTTTCCATATCTCTTAGTATCTTCCTCTACCTCTTTTAATATAGGAGATATTCATAAACTCAAACTTCTTAATAGGGGCATTGCACAGTCTATGCTTAATATGCCTGAACCATCTAAGTGACCCAAATATTAGATTCAATCGTGCAACCTTCGGATATTCAAATTAGTTACCAAACAGCCCTTAGATTAAGGTCAATAAATATGGTAATTATTATGCAAGGAAAGTTCTTTATTATGTCTTCTTTGAAACTGTGAAAGTGTTGTATGCCACTACATGATCTTTGCATTCTTCTTCTTATGGTTGGTTTCTGTTTTGATTTCCCTAAAGAACAATATACAGGGCAGGTTGCTCTCTAAAAGCAATTTACTAATTCATTATATACCAGGAAAATGGTATTTTGTAGCACTGCATTTTCTTGTAATTATAATGCCTTTTAATGGTATTTAATTCCCTACCAATTAATTTTATTTCAGGAAGCATAAATATGAACAGCAAAAAAAGAAAAAATTGCAGATGAAACGATCTGCTGGTGAGTATGCCTGAATACTTTTTAGTCTGGAAGCTTTATTTTATTTAGGGTTGGCTTCAAATCGAGTTTGAGCTAGCTAGACTCAACTCAATCTCGAATCTTTGTGTTTGGTTCAACTCAACTCGAATTCTCTTCAACTTGAGCTGGCTTGAGCCCACTCAAAATTGATTCAAGTTGGCTTGAAAATTTACTAATAGTATTCAGCCCCTCTAAACCCCAATTGGACTAAGTTTACCACTCATTTAATGTAAAAAACACAAAATCCCAGCAGTATTACTGGTATTCAAACGTGAGACTGTTCCACTACAATATTAGTCTTAAAAACCAACTGTATTGTCGTTTCTTTTCAACTAGTAATGCAAATATAATATATATATATATATATATATATATATATATATATATATATATAGTTTTTTTTTTAAAGTAAAAATGCCGGCCCTAATCATGCCTCATCCAATCTCGCTTTAGTTATCTCACAAACTTGCTCATATTTGATGCTTTGCAGCAAACCGTATGGATACCAAAGAGCTCAAAATGAGGTTTGTATAGTCTTATTATTATGTGTTCTATCTTCTTAGTTATGCAATTATTCTTCTATGTCTCCAGTGCATTGACTTAAGAAGTTTTCTTTTTCAATAATAGGTACAATATTGATTCCCACGATTATTTTGTAAAATTAAAGGCTGCCCATAGGTTCTTAAAGGACGGAGATAAGGTTGACATTCTTTTTCATTGCAACATTAGTGATGCTTATATATCTATATAAATTTTCTTTTCTATTCTAATGGCTATGGTAGTGGTTGAATTATTTTTTGGGCCCTTTTGCAGGTTAAAGTTATTGTAAATTTGAAAGGCAGGGAAAGTGAATTCAAGAACAATGCAGTTGCGTTAATTTTGCGCTTTCAGAATGATGTCGGAAAGGTAATGATTTGTATTATCTAAATCATCCTAACAATAAATATAACTGTTTAAAGTTTATGGGCAAGAAATTTTCTTTCTTTAAATTATCAGCTATTTGAATATATAATCAACTTTGTCCTTGCTTAGGTTCTTAATGCCCTTCTACTATAGGGTGAACTTCTTAAATTATTATTATTTATCATTTTTTGCTGGTTAATGTGATTTTCTCCTTTTGTGTGAGAATACAATAGATGTAGACCACTCTGTATTACCGTTGGAGAAGACATGGGAACATAGCTGTAACATCTTCATATGATTTTACTGAACCCGCTTGATCAATTTCTGTATACAGGAAGTATATATACATATGATGGAATGTTTCAAATGCAACCGTGAATATGATAATATGCCCCTCAAAACTAAGGTGGCATAGCAGGGACAAATTTTCCTGTTAGTTCTTAAAATCTTTGTGACTTTAGTGGATTCGTCAAGGCATCAACTAGTTGATGAGCAGTTGGTGCATATAGGACTTAAAAAGCTCTTTGTTTGAGTTTAGTTCGTGAAAATTCATTTAAATGTGTTTCATTTGGTGTGAAGTATAGGATTGTGGTCAAGGTTTGTAGTGCCTTCATTGTCATACCAAAGCCTAGATGTATTTAATTTAATGCTAAGTTTTACAAGAAGAAAGCTTATCCATTGTATTTCACTTGCAGTAGTAGTTGCCACTTGTATTCCGCCTCTGTATTAGAACGGGCAACCTTAGGTTGCTTCTTGTATAACCAAGAGACTAAGGAGGAACCAAAGAATATTAGATACTCAGAATAAATTGCAGGTCATCAACAACATGCCTTGTCAATATCACAATACACTTGTATGCGGAAATGTGAGGTTAGTTATAGCAGTATTCTGAGGTGGAGAAAATGTTTGAGATAGTGGAGTATCTGCTTAACAGCAGTCAATGATCCTCGGTTGGTGACTGCAGAAATTGGAAAACTTATTCAGTAAAATTGACATCTTCTTTTAAAAAGCAAGTATTGTGTCTACCAATTATCTGGCCATATGTGGTGGGTTCCAGTAGAGTAGAGCCTACAATAGTTGACAGCTTTGTGGAGGCATCCTTTGGAGATACACGGATTGCAATCAGCCATATCTGTTTCCTCTAGCAAATCACGAGTTTAGGATGTTGGGAGTGGTGAAAACCTTGTGGGAGTGAAGCACTGATATGCCAAAGAAGTGATGCAGGTCACCGATTTGTATGAGAGAGAAGTTGGTGGGTAATGAAATGCTGAAGTTGGAGAGATATGTGGGTTTTTTTTTATTAGGAGAACATCATCCATATACATGAGAAAATAGATTATAATGTCATTCTTGTGATACAGGAATAGGGAAGGATCAAATTTGCTTGGGACAAAGCCAAAGGAGATAAAAGATGAGCTGAAAGTTTGTGAATCAAGCTCGGTTTATTGTTTGAGGCCACAGAGTACTTTGTTTAGACGGCACAAGTGAGTAGGTTATTGGGAATCAAGAGAGCGTTGTTACTTGTAGTAGTTTCTTGGATATCACTGTGTAAGAAAGTGTTGTTGAAATTTAGTAGTTGAACAGACCAGTTGTAAGTGAAGGCAAGTGTGAGGACAATGTGTGTTGTGTTTGATTTGGTAGCAGGCTAAAGGTTTCAGTGTAGTCAGATCATGTTGTTGATCATATCATTGGGTCGCTAGGCGGGATTTGTATTGAGAGATTGTGCCATCGGGATTGCATATGTGGCAAAAAAGCTATTTACGCATGATGACATTTTGTTGGTTTGTCAAGGGTACTAAGGCCACATTGTATTGAAGCAGTGCTTGGATTTGCCCGCTAAGGTGCAGATTTGAGGGCTTGAGATAAAGTTGCTGGTGTTTGAGTGCTGCCATTGGTAGTGAGGAGAGGATATTATGTGGCATTAACTTCAGGTTTTAAAGAACCTGTGCATGTTCGTCTAATCATGGGATGGGTATTGGTAGATATATGGTGGAGGGATGAATGAGTATGCTGGAACCTCAAGATCAGTTGGAGGTAAATCGGTAGGCAGATTCAATGGGGGAGTTTCGGTAGTGGCTACAGGGCTGGGATGATTTTTGGGGAATATGGGCAATAACTGGCTGGAACTACAGATGAAGAACTGGATGCACGTTGCTGTGAAAAGGAGGCTGTTGTCTATTGCTTGGGATATCACCTGTGGCGTGATATGTATTGACGTGCCTGATATAGGCATGGTAACTGTTACTGTATCTAAGAAAATACATGGTTTTGAATGTGGCTTCTATAAGTTTGTTGGATATAGGCATGCAGCCAAGGGTAGCACAAACATCCAAATGCTTTAGGGACATGTAATTTTGTTTGCGAGTGTAGAGGATGGTGTATGGTTGATAATTGAGTAGTTTGGTAGGTAGGCGGTTAATAAGAATTGTAGCAGCTTGAAAAGCATGAGTTTAAAATTCAGGGGGTAATTGGGCTTCAATAGGTAATGTGCATCCCAGTTTGGCAATGTGTTGATCTTTGTTTTTGTAGGACTCCATTTTGGGCCGGGGTTTATGTGCCAGAATTGCTCTGATAAAGTCTTGGAAAGTTGCAAACAATATTAATTTACATTGCAAAGAGGAAAACCAGAAAATATCCCGTAAGAATCTATGAATACTATTACCAAAACTACCTCTCAACCACTACATTCTTTTCTACCGAAACTACCTCTCAGACACCACATTCTGTTCCAATGGCGGTTTTACCTTCGGTTTCAACTGAACACCTGTTTTAGGCTACATATGGGCATGTATCGGACATCATTGTTCTCCTTTTCAGAGCGATCTGCTTAATCGCTTCTCCGATCCTAAACCAATGGTGGATTCCACCGCTATCTCTGACTGCACATCGGCAAACTAAACTAGGAATGACCCATAATTCTTGATTGCGGTCAGATTAAAGTTCATGATGAGCAATATACAAAGTATCTTCACCACCCCCTCACTGCTGAGTACTATTCGCTATGGAGAGCCCGGATTTGCAAGCTATTCACTGTAATTCAACATTTCGAACACCTCAATGGTACCGATCCTGCACTAGCTCACTTCATCAAGATGACAATGGCTCGATTTCTCCTAATCCTCTTTACAGTCAGTGACTCCTTATGGATCAGAACCTCTCTGCAGCCTTATTCTCCATAATCTCACCTTTAATCCTTCCTCATGATGTCATTAATCCTTACACATGTTCTGAGATTTGGACCACTTTTGATCAAGAATAATATAGTTGAAGAATGAGCTCCTCCGCCTTTCCTACCACAAAAAGTGCATGACTCAATATCTCACCAAAGTCAAAATCAAGGTGGATCAGATCGCTGCCTCCGACGCCAAATTGAACCCTGAAGACGTAATCTTCTATGCCTTGCACGGGCTACCTCCTCTTATCAACCTTTCAAAACCACCATTAGAACAATACCGGGCTCCATCGGCCTCAATGAGTTTTGCTCTCCTTTGTAGTGAGGAGATCAACTTTTAAACCATGACTCTTAGCGATCTACAGCAACTCCATATTACTGACTCTGCAGTAGCCCTCACTGTCTCATGGTCAAGGCCATGACCGCTCCAATAGGGGGCTTGGAAATTGTGCTCCTCAATACAACACTGCTGGCTGAAACAGTCCACATGCAACCCGAGATACCAAGTGAGAAGCTATGAATTGCCAAATTTTTGGAAATTTGGTCACTTCGCTCTCAAATGTTGGCACCGATTGAATCCAGATTACATTCCGAACACCAACCGAGCCTTCATTTTTGATACACAACAGTCCCAAATAACCAAATAATTGGTTATTTGATACAGGAGCTACAGCACGTCTTACCTATGAAATCACCAAGCTTTAACAACCGGTTGAATATTCCAGGGATGCGACAGTTATGCTTGGCATTGGTGAGACCCTTCCCATTTCTCACATTGGTGAAGGCATACTTCCCACCCCTCATCATAAGCTTTTTCTTCACATTTACTTCATGTACCTTCATCCTCTTACAATCTCATATCCGTCCACAAACTTACTTTCGATAATCACTGTTCCATCGCATTCAATGTTCATGGCTTCGTGGTGCAGGATCTCAAGACTAATAAATCAATTCTCAAAGAACCATGTCTCAACTGACACTATCCCCTACCGTCACCTCACTGTACTCATTCCGCCTTTTTGACTACATCAGATTCAAACGATCTCTGACATGGAGGTCTTGGACATCAGCATTGGCACATTCTTCATTTACTAGTCAAACAAAATACTTGTATTTCAATTTTTTCTAAACAAAATCAATGTTTCACATGTTGTGAGAGCATAAGTCACAAATTACCATTTTCTATTTCTTGTAATCATATTTATAGTTTATTTGAACTAATACACTAAGACATTTGGGGACCGTCTCCAATTACTTCATTACATTGTTTCCATTATTATGTCTTGTTTGTGGATGACTCAACTCACTTCGTGTGGACATTTCTCATCAAATATAAATCCGACATTACTTCTGCCTTTCATAAATTTGTCTTAAACCAATTCAATAAATCCATCAAAATCTTTCGCTCTGACAATGGTGATGAATACACAACATTATCTTACTAGCCATGGCATCACTCATCAAACCAGTTGCCCCTTTATCCCATAACAAAATTGCCCGGCGAAACGTAAACATCGTCATCTCATTGAGACCACTCGCTCTGTTCTTCACACTACAAACATACTCCAATTCCTGTGGCCTGAAGCCCTCATAACAGCCACTTAATCTCATTAACCATCTTCCTTCATCTACCACCAGCATTACCTTTCCATTCAACTCCTCCACGGCCATTCTCCCGATTACTCCAACGTTCACATTTTCGGTTGCAGTTGATTTCCACTACTACTTTCCTCTCATCTAACTAAACTCTCTCCTAACTCTGTTCAATGCATTTTGTCAGTAATGCTCCTCATCAAAAGAGCTATAAATGTTTCAACCCTTCACAAATAAAATCCTAATTCTTGTCACGTTCGTTTCATCGAACACTTCTTCCCCTTCAAATCCTTCACTAAAATCACAACCAATCACCTAGCTCCTCCTTCTAATCTTCCCATCTTGCTTCACTTATCCCAATTACGGCCCCTATCACAACTCCACCCACCCCTCTTCCCACTCTTCCCCAGCAGCCACTTTCTAATACACCCCCTTCTACTAATCACTCAATACCAGAGCACACCACCATTTCCCTGTGTCTCCACCTTCAAAATCTCCACATCAAGTTGGTTCCCCACTCAACATCCACCCCATGACCACCGGCCTCAAATCGGGAATACCCATACCACGTCATATACTGAATCTCTACCATTCTCACAGCATCGAACCAACCTGCTATACCCAAGCTATCAAGCATCCGGAATGGCTTAAAGCTATGCCTATTGAATTCAATGCTCTCCAATGACAAGGCACATGGACCCTTGTTCCTTCTTCTCCCTCGCTAAATGTATTGTATGAAAGTGTGCAGAGTGGAGGTACCGATGTGAGCCAATTTGATCATTATTTGCACCTTGATAGGGTTTGTGAATGTGCAAATTCTGATGGTCTGGCTGTCACGTGTTGCTGGTTCCATTGTCTAGATACCATTAATCATTCTTTGCTGTGAGGCGGGCCCTACTGTTTCGGAGAGTAACGGGAAACTGTGTGCTGCTGATAACTTCAACATCCAGCATACCATCCTCTGTCTCGATACTTAGGTGCATAGATTGATGATACAGTTAAGTGCTTCTGTAGATGGAGGCAAGGGGGAGCAAAATGCACCAGACTGTGGCTGGCTATTGCTGATGATGGGGCTGGCTTGCTGTTTTGGGGATAGTTAGTCCGGTGAAATCACCAGGGTAATTGGCTCAATTCATGCAACTATTGTTGTGGCGAGGACGAGTACTCAGGCTAAAGACTATTTGATGGTCAGTCGCAGGTGACCCGGCGATGGTCATATTGGGAGCAATGGATTTATCCCTTTGTATAGAGTCGGGCATGGATAGATTGCCTTTCTCGACAGTTTGAAGTTGTAGTTCTCATTGTTGTATCTGAATTTGTGAAGAGGAGGCGTAGCTGCTTATTTTAAACATATCACACGCTCGTGATTGAACACTCTGCGATCAAGTAAACTTTTCCTTGTCATATTAGTGCTTAATTCTTCTTGTAAGACAGCTCACTTATAGGCTTAAAATGGACATTTATTCATCTAAGTTTTATTAACATTTTTAATACACTTTGAGAAGTTCTTGCAATTTTGAGCATCTTTGAACACCAGGATGGAATGCCATATTTGCGAGCAGATGCTCAACTCTGTGACTGTTCTTGCAAATTCCTGTGAAAGCAGCTTTATTGCGAACCATCTAATCTCTTGACATTTATATTTTATTCAGATTGCAACAGAGTCTAGCAAGACCTTCGGCGAGAGGAACTTCTATATTGTTCTAACGCCCAATAAAGCTGAGTTGCAGAGGGTTCAGGAGCAGTCTGCTTGTGTGATTCCTGCCAGTGTCATGCAATGATGTAGCGGATTGACTTGTATTCATGTTTTTAGATATATTCACTTTCCTATTTTAGTTTTACATCATTTTTATTCCATTTTTATTTTATGCTATATATATATAGTTTTTTGTTTTAAATAAAAAGTTTAGTCTCATTATATTTATTCTGCAATATAATTGTCAATCACTGTCTATAAATAAAGCAAAACTGATTCAAATTTAAACTTGCAGATTGAATAAAATCGAACTAGGTTTGCGATTCGCCGGGCTTACACCGGTTGAAATAAAAGGGGTTTAACCAGGTTTTAAAAACCGGAATGTCGGCCGGTTTGCGGTTAAACTGTTTGATCCGGTGAGTTTTCAGCTTTTAAATTCATTGACTTGGAATTGTTCAACAGAACATCTTTGAATACTCTTAGTTTACACATGTTCAGTAAGTAATTGGGGAACCGGATCGATGTTCGGCTTGTTTGTGTTCTTTGCAATTCTTGTTGGTCATCAATATGCTCCCTCTTTTGATTTCGGAGGATGGCATGCATAAAATCCTCCTATGTTTTACTTCGAAACTATTGGTGCGATATGTATTGCTCTATAATATTGTGCGAGTTATTATTATTGGGAAGATCCTCTCTTTTCTATCTTCTAGAAGAGGATGTTAACATTTATTAATACTTGTGGAACGAAAATGGTACCAAGTTTTCCTTTATATTTAGAGGAAAACAAAAGGCTCTCTCTTTTATTATTTAGATCAAGATCTTGGCAACACTCATTTGGTGGAAGAAATTGCTAAAGTAAGAGATATCTTGAGCGAAACAAAGTGCTAAGAGGCAATGGTTATCTAAAGGAGAGGATGATCTCAAATTTTTATGCGAAACAAAGTGCTAAGAGGCAATACTGTGTAGCTAATTTTGATAGCTCTTCTCTTGATTAGCAAGCTCAACATTTTTTCTCTTCTATTTCGAACTCTCTGGAGGGAGGCCTTGGGTCTTGCCTTGTCATGATTCTTTATGCAAACATATCTCTCTAGAAGAGATTGAGGGAGGCCTTGGGTCTTGCCTTGTCATGATTCTTTATGCAAACATATCTCTCTAGAAGAGATTAAGGTAGCCTTATTCAGCATTAATAAAAATAACTCTCTAGGTTCAGACGCATTTATTTCGCACTTCTTCAAAACTCATTTTGTGCCAAGATGGTTGAATTGCTCTATTATTACTCTGATCCCAAAGAACAAAATCTATCTTATTTTAAACTTATTTCGCTATGCAACATTATTTATAAATGCATCTAAAATATTCTTACTGAATGATTTGCTCCTACTCTTCCTGAGCTCATTCTTTAGGTCCATGCGGTTTTGTGAAAGGTACTTGTGCCATTGCATGTTATCCTCACCAATGAAATTGTAGACGCATCACCTCCTCTACTTTGGGAACTTTTTTATGTGTTAAAGTTGATATGAAGAAGGCTTTTATATCATTAATATAGATTACTACCTTGATAAATACCACTGCATGAATTGTAGTGCTATGTTCATCAGTTGGGTTAAGAGTTGTATCATGATTGTTCATTTGTCCATCATTTATCAATGGCTTCATGAATGGCTCTCTCTTTTAGCAATGAGCGGAGACAAGGTTGCCATTTATCTCTTTTGCTATTTAATATTGTTATGAATGGCTTATGTGATCTGATTGTGAAAGCTTGTGCTAATAATAATTAAATCTTTAAAGATTGCAATTTTCCTTTCTATCTTCTCTTTATGCTGGCTATATATGTGTTTTTAGAGAGGCAAACTAAGACCATTCTTTTCTCAAAGAATGCTTAGATAAATTTTCTTAGTTTCAGTGTCCTTTTGAGTTTTTGTATGTCTCCAATTAATTTTCTTTTGAGAGGTAGCTAATACACATCGCATAATAATAATGTGTGACTCACTTAATGCTACATTTTCATCTCAAACTTCTTCACAATGGTCTACTGCAACTAGACCATCCTCACAATCATTATTATGTTAACTAAATTTAGAGTATAAAAGTAGGTTTCGATGTGGACAAGTACTTACAAAATACTCATTTTTGTTACATGTGAAATAAGTTATGCTTGAAGCTTTAGAATTTTAGGATATAATATGTGTCTTTCCTTTATGATCATTTGATGGTTTGGAAGATTGGGGAATTGAGGCTATGGAGTGAGGTTGGGAATTAATTCATAATGAGGTTGTATGCTTTCTGAGTGTGGTATCTGAGGTACTACTCAAATTGAGTAGCAAGTCGGAATACTTCTTCAAGTGTAAACCTCTTGAGTCACCATTTATTGTCAAATTTCTGCTCTTAAACAGATCGAAATCATGAGATAATTGTTCTATGATTTTTTATGACATCACAATAGGTCATCAATTTAGCAAAATAAGTCATATAATCAGTGTCACTCATAGCTCCTTGCCTAAGTGTACTCATTTCATCCATGAGCTGATTAAGGGCACATATTTTTGTTTTAAGGTTTCTTTCATCTCATCCCAAGAAGAAATAGGTAGTTGCCCGGCTTGTTGATTCATCAACTCAAGATTAATTCAATATATTTTAGCATGACCTATCAACTTCATACTAGCAAAATGTACTCATCTCTTGTGGGACATTGGAATTCAATCCATATACTGATACATATAAAATAAGTCAAATAAGAAAAACTTTTGTGCCGTTCAAAAGTTTGTGGGTCTACCTTTTACCCTATGAACATTATCATCATCAAAGTCTTTGTGTTTTGTTCATGACGCCATAATACATTGTCCCATGTTATGTAAGGGTCATATGTGTGAGGAAAATAATCTTGAGGGTACCTTTGTGCATATCCATTATGTCTACGAAAAATTGGCTCTATCCTAGTTATGGTTTTGGGGCTGTAAATTAATGAACCCAATATTTATATATATTTTTCTAGTAAAAATTAGTGTTCTTAAAAAAAAATTGTCATTAAGCTATTTTTGTGTATTTTTATGTTATTCCAACACGAGACAAAATTGTGCAAAGGAAAAGATAAATGAATATTTATGCAATTAAAGAACCGGGCACTACAACGCGCCGCAGTGTCAAATCAGCACAAGCAAAGAGCTACGACACATCGCAGCGCCAACCCAATGAAAGCTAAGCACCATGGCACGCCCTATCGCCCGTTGTTCGCAAAGAGAAGATCCCAACAGACAAAATAATTGAAGGAATGTGATTTAATAAATCTTTTCAACTCCCAAAATCAGTTGAAAGTTATTGGAGATGCCTTAAACTCCCTAAGTAGCTTAATAAAGCCAAATTTAGAGAATCAAGGATTAAATGACTCCAACTCCCTAGATGAAAAGGGTTAATAAATTGAGATTCATACCAAATAGAATTAATTCTTCCAGGGGAGCCTTAGGTTGAATTGGAAGGAAGTATTTAAGCAAGCATTTGAAATACAAGAGGGGTCTTTTGGACCCCCTAAGAGGGATAGGAACCCTAGCAGCCAGAGAAATATTTTTTAAAGGAGTTTCCTGTGAAGAAGACCTGTAACAAAGAAGAATAAAGAGAAAGAAGCACTAAGAAGGAAGTAAAAAGAATGAGAAAGAGAGCATAAGAGAATATTGGGAAGTTGTTCCTTAGTATTGTATCTCTAACATATTTCCTATATGTTTCCTTTTCTTGTAAGAACTCCTTATGTTGTATTTGTATTTCTTTTTATATTTTATTTGTAATGGCAGCCTAAATCCTATTTTTGGGGAAGGTTAGGCTGAGAATTATGTGATGTAATTGTCTTTGCGTATATATAAAATTCTTCAATCCATTGAAAATTATTTAGTATTTTGAGCTAAACTTTATTTGCATTTTTTTATAAAATAAAGAAAGAAATAAATAAATTATTTAAATGAAAATATTGAGAAATCAATTTTAACATTCTAATTTTCACATAGCTAGATGCTGTTACTTTGTTCAAATTAGTGAACTAGAAGTAGGTAAGTCACGAATGATGTGACCTAAATTTGCAGAGCTTCATGCTCGTTCATTTGCTTATGATCAAAATTTTGAAGCATTAAAGTTGTGAAGAACAACTTAAGATATTCTTTGAGCCCCATCTCTCATTTTTGGACTTAAATATTGAGATTAGAAGCGTATTAAGTCGTGAATGAAGTGACATAAGTTCAAAGAGCTTCATTGCTCATCTTCGTATTCAAGCCTAAAAATTCGACGCATGTGAGCTGAGGATAATTGATTCACAGAACTTTACTGCTCACTATTGATTTAAATGAGAAAATTTGATGCATGTAAAGTCATGAACGATGTGACACAAGTTCACAAATCTTCATTACTCTTTTTCTTAACTATGTCAAGAGTTAAATGTATTAGCCGTGAACAAATTGACATTTCGTGATCAATGAATAATAATATGTAGAAGTTATCACTTGGACGTAGGGGTGGCAATTTTACCCGAAACTTGAAAAACTCGTTCCAAAATCGCTCGAATTTTGAGTCGAATCGAACTCGACTTGAAATTTTCGAGTCGATTATCGAGTTGAATATTTGGACTCGAACCCAATTCGAGTCGAGTTCGAGTTAGTATTGACTCGACTCGAATTGGGTTCGAGTCAACTCGAAATATACTTCCTGTGAATGCATAAGTATATAAAGACACATAAACTTATTGAATATTACCGCAGCGCAGTCGGGTGCAACGCTCGCTCGACACCCGACTGGCTGCGGTTCGAATCCCCGAAATGCTGAATTTTTTTTTTCTGCGAATTAGCGGACTTCAAAGCGGACTTAAAAGCGGACTTCAACGCTCGCTCGATACTTTTAATCCTTATCTTCGCACAGATCGCAGACAGAAGGTTATTCTTAGGGCTGGCTTCTCTTTTTCGCTCTCTCGACTCTCGAGTCTCTGCTCGCTTCTCGGCTATCGGCTCTCTCCTTCTGCTGGCTGTCGGATCCTTCTATCCCAAGTTCTGAGTCTGATCTTGGTAGCTGTATGTTCTTTGCTTCTTCACGTCGTCTTCCGGAAATAAAAAATCTGTTGAGGTTTTGTAAGTCGTTTAAATTTTCTTAGATTTTCAATCTTGCAGTAAGTTGTTTGCAAGTTTTAGGGTTCAAGTTGCAAGAGCAAGTTGATGTTTTTAGATTTAGGATTTTTAATTTTTTTAGGTTTACACCTTAGGGTTTAATATTTTGCATGTTTTATGGTTCAATCTGCAAGTGCAAGTTGATGTTGTCATTCTGCTATTTGCATGTTTTATGATTCAAAGTTCAAATCTGCTATTCTGCTATTTTGCATGTTTTATGGTTCAATCTGCAAGTGCAAGATTTACAATCTAATAGTTTATGTTTTTTCAAGGTTTTTAATCTTGCAGTAAGTTATTTGCATGTTTTATGGTTCAAGGCTTCAAGTTGTAACTGCAAGCTGGTGCTGTGATTCTATTTACATTCTGTACTTCTATTTAATTTTAGGGATTTTAGAAATGCAATAAATTAAAGTAGCAACAGCCCAGGTAGCAGCATATTTTAGGGTTCAATCTGCATGTGTAAGCTGATACTGTGGATCTATTTGTATTCTGTACTTTTATTTAGTTTTTGAGTTTTTGACTTGCTCATATAGTCACATGCAATATTTTATGAACCTATAATTCTATTTTTAAGGGTTAAGGTATGAGTTGGAATTATGATTTTATAATTACAGTTATAGATTTACAGTCTAACAGTTTATATTTTTTCAATGTTTTCAATCTTGCAGTAAGTTATTTGCATGTTTTATGGTTCAAGCTGTAAGTGCAAGCTGGTGCTGTGATTCTATTTACATTCTGTACTTCTATTTAATTTTAGGAATTTTAAAAATGCAGTAAATCAAAGCAGCAACAGCCCAGATAGCAGTATGTTTTAGGGTTCAATCTGCATGTGTAAGCTGATACTGTGGATCTGTTTGTATTCTGTACTTCTATTTAATTTTATAGTTTTTAGACATGCTCATATAGTCACATGCAATATTTTATGAGCCTATAATTCTATTTTTAAGGGTTAAGCTATGAGTTGGAATTGTGATATTATAATTACAATTATAGATTTATAGTCTTGCAGTTTATGTTTTTTCAAGATTTTCAATCTTGCAGTAAGTTATTTGCATATTTTATGGTTCAAGGCATCAAGCTGTAAGTGCAAGCTGGTGCTGTGATTCTATTTACATTCTATACTTCTATTTAATTTTAGGGATTTTAGAAATGCAGTAAATCAAAGTAGCAACAGCCCAGGTAGCAGCATATTTTAGGGTTCAATCTGCATGTGTAAGCTGATACTGTGGATCTGTTTGTATTCTGTACTTCTATTTAATTTTAGAGTTCTTAAACATGCTCATATAGTCACATGTAATATTTTATGAGCCTATAATTCTATTTTTAAAGGTTAAGCTATGAGTTGGAATTGTGATTTTATAATAATATTTATAGATTTATAGTCTAGCAGTTCATATTTTTTCATGGTTTTCAATCTTGCAGTAAGTTATTTGCATATTTTATAGTTCAAGGCTTCAAGCTATAAGTGCAAGCTGGTGCTATGATTCTATTTACATTCTGTACTTCTATTTAATTTTAGGGATTTTAGAAATACAGTAAATCAAAGTAGCAACAGCCCAGGTAGCAGCATGTTTTAGGGTTCAATCTGCATGTGTGAGCTAATATTATGGATCTGTTTGTATTCTGTACTTCTATTTAATTTTTGAGTTTTTAGACATGCTCATATAGTCACATGCAATATTTTATGAGCCTATAATTCTATTTTTAAGGGTTAAGCTATGAGTTGGAATTGTAATTTTATAGTTACAGTTATAGATTTACAGTCTAGCAATTTATATTTTTTTAAGGTTTTCAATCTTGCAGCAAATTATTTGCATATTTTATGGTTCAAGGCTTCAAGCTGTAAGTGCATGCTAGTGCTGTGATTCTATTTACATTTTGTACTTCTATTTAATTTTAGGTTTCTTACTTTTTAGACATGCAATATTTTATAATCATGTAACATTGTAAGTGTAACTCTATTTTTTGGGTTAAGCTGTGAGATAGAATTGTGTTACAGTCTTGCATACTTATAGTCTAACAATTTATTTAATATTTTATCATACTATTTTTGTAGTATTTTAGAATTTTTAGTTGCACTCTCATAGTAAGTTGCTTGCATATTTTTGAGTTTAAGGCTTTAAGCTACAAGTGCTATGAGTTGGAATTGTATTTTTACAATTACAGACTTACAATCTTATAAATTTATAATTTGATAATTTGTTTAATATTTTATCACATTTTATTAATGGTTTTTCAAGAGTTTCAGTCATGCAGTAAATTGTTTGCATATTTTTGGGTTCAAACAGCAAGTGTAAGCTGATGATGTGTCTCTGTTGCTGCTGCTTTAATTTACAGTTTGTCTAAAAACTTTAAAATTCATAGATTATTTTTTACTATTGTGCATTTCTTTTATTGCTATATTGTTATGGTTATTATAGCTTTGGCTGATGTTGTTTTGGCTGCTACTTCTTGGACTGCTGCTGCTTTGGCTGCTGCTGCTTGGGTTGATGCTGCATAGGCTGCTGCTGCCAGTTGCCTGGCTTGGTGTTGCCTCTACTGCTGCTGCCTGGGTTGCTGCTGCCAGCTACCTCTGTTATTGATGTTTTAGTTTACTGCATTTTTAATATCTCTAAAATTAAATAAAAGTACTGAATAGAATCAAGCACCAGCTTGCACTTATAGCTTGAAGCCTTGAACTATAAAACATGCAATAACTTACTGTAAGATTGAAAACTTTGAAAAAACATAAACTGCTAGACTGTAAATCTTTAACTGTAATTGTAAAATCACAATTCTAACTCATAACTTAACTCTTAAAAATAGAATTATAGGCTCATAAAATACTGCATGTGACTATGTGAGTATGTCTAAAAACTCTAAATTAAATAGAATTACAGATTACAAATAGATCCACAGTATCCGCTTGCACATGCAGGTTAAATCTTAAAACATACTGCTACCTAGGCTGTTGCTGCTTCTTGGGCTGCTGCTGCTGCTGCCAGCTGCCTGGGCTGGAGTTGTCTCTGCTGTTGCTGCCTGTGTTGCTTCTGCTTTGATTTACAATTTGTCTAAAAACTATAAAATTCATAGATTGTTTTTTATTATTGTGCATTTCTTTTATTGCTATATTGCTATGGTTATTATAGCTTTGGCTGATGTTGCTTTGGCTGCTACTTCTTGGGCTGCTGCTGCTTGGGTTGATGCTGCCGAGGCTGCTGCTGCCAGTTGCCTGGCTTGGTGTTGCCTCTGCTGCTGCTGCCTTGGGTTGCTGCTGCCAGCTGCCTCTGTTGCTGCTGCCTAGGTTGCTGCTTCAGTTTACTACATTTCTAATATCTCTAAAATTAAATAGAAGTACATAATATAAATAGAATCACAGCACCAGCTTGCACTTACAGCTTGAATCATAAAACATGCAAATAGCTTGATTCAAGATTTAAAACATTGGAAAAATATAAGCTGCTAGACTATAAATCTATAACTGTAATTGTAAAATTATAGATTATTTTTTACTAGTGTGCATTTCTTTTACTGCTATATTGTTATGGTTATTGTAATTTTGTTACTATAGTAATGTTGGTTTGGCTGCTGCTGCTTTGGCTGCTGCTGCTTGGGTTGATGCTGCCTAAGCTGCTGCTGCCAGTTGCCTGGGCTGGTGTTGCCTCTGCTGCTGCTGCCTGGGTTGCTACTGCTGCTTTTATTTACTGCATGTCTAAAGACCCTAAAATTAAACAGATGTATATAATATAAACAAAATCACAGCATCAGCTTGCACTTGTAGCTTAAATCCTAAAACATGCAAACAACTTACTGCAAGATTGAAAATATTGTAAAAATATAAAATTGTTCTCATTTTTGTTGCTGCTTGGGTTGCCTTGCCTCTAATACATTCCTAAAAAGCTAAGACAGAATAATAGAATAGACATACTTTAAAAAGACTCATAAGTCACAAGTTACAACTCATTGCATGTCTAAGAACTCTAAAATGCATAAAGTATACTATATTATTGTGCATTGCTGTTATAATTTCATAGATTTGTTGTTGCAATGCTACAGCATTTGGTAAGTTCTAATTTGTAATAGATTTTGTATTTTATAAAATATTTAAACTTATTTTTATTTATTTATTTGATTTGAATTTGAGCAATTATTTGAGATGACTAGATTGGGTCTATAATAAATGATTATTATTGATTATTGACTCCTAGTGCTATGCTAAGCCTCTTAGGCTAGCTTTAAGAAATGATGCATCAATTTTAACATTTTAATTCACTGTTATTATGAGAACACCAACACTGCTGATATCTACAAACCTCATAGCTGACTCCACAAGGCTAATTATTTATGTTCGCATGCGACTTTATGGGTTACGAACAAGGCGGCTTGGTTCATATGATTAATTATAATATATACAATGTTCATAGACTTCAGTAGTTGGCTTTGTCATCCCTGGCCAACCCCTCACCAGCATGCATCAACTCTTCCAGCTTTAATAAATGAAATGGTACTGTTTTTTTGAAGGGACTTAACCTGGTAATGTAGCATGCTACTAATCAAGAAATTTTCACAATTGCCAAATGTTTGGAAGATTCAACAAATCGACTTTCGAAAATACATTACTCAACAAAACCTACAGTTGGACAATATTCATGGTTCAATAGCAAGGGTTTGGGAATTCATATGTAGCTTGCATAATACAGTTTATGATTTCTAATAATCACCGCAAACTTGGTTTCATAATCTTACTTTGTTTCTTGCTCATAGATTCATCCAGAGTTTGGTCGACTCTTGCTTATTAATATATAATCACCTCCTTAGGCTGCACCTTTATAGTTGGAAACTTTGAAAGCTAGCACTACCTTCTCGGTATCATTGTTCAGCAATCCAACCAAGTTTACACCCTTCCCACACCTGCATATATAGAATATTTACTCAAACAAATCGATGCAGCTGGGTGCAAAGCTATAGTGTTTCTTAAGACTACATCAAAAAAATTACATCAACATGCTCCACAATCCAACTGAATATCATTGTAGCATTGAAGCACTCCAATTACTTCTGATTACAAGATCTGATCTCAGCTTTAGTGATAATAAACTGAGACAGTTCATTCAATTGCCAGCCATGGATAGTTGGGTGGAACTCAGGCTAGTTTTGTGATACTCAAACACACTTGTTATAGTGGAATTCAGCTATGACCTATTGCACATCTCACGTTTAATGCCCACAGTGATTCTTATCAGGAAGGGTGTCTAGATCATCAACAATCCAACCGTAGTTAATTTTCCTAGATTGGATCCCATCTCATAGTCATTCAAGTGCATTTAATTTAACATGATCAAATGTATAGTAAGAATGATTCTTAATGGTTAAATAGAGATGTATTATTCTATTATGTTGTCAATTAATTGCATGGGTTCTTTGTGGATATAATTCTCAATACTTGACATTTGTAACATCACTTCTTGAGTATTAATATACATCAATAAATATTACAAGGAACGTAAGACATAATTTACTTCCATGTGTGTAATATGAAAATGCAAAAGAAGTGATGAGTATAAAGTTTTCAAGACAAGCTACTTTAATATTTGTACTTAGATTGCCTCATCATTTATTGGAGTTGCTTCCACTTTGGGGGAAAATTCAGCAAACTCCTTGAAGCTGGCATCAATACAAGAGGAGGGTGTGTTCTTATTGTTGATAGTGTCCTCAACTATAGATTAGCTTAGAAATTGAATTCCCAACTTGCTCATCAAATGGAAGAGCCAATAAATCATCTTTAGAGCTGCTATATTGCTCCTTATCAATAGAAAAATCAATGTGATATGCTGAGCTAGAATGGAATAAGCACACTCAACAATTTATATAGAACACTTTATTGAAAGAAGGATCTTAAACATTTGGTTTACAATCAACATGCTGATATTATTGGTTTACTGGAGACAAAATTAGCCCATTCAAAAATTCTAAACAAGAATCACAGGGATAATTATGTTTTATTTGGTTCTGGAGTATCCTACTCGAATGTTGATTTAACCTCCTCCTACAGAATCTGGATTAAATAGAACGCCAATGCTATTAACTTCAACATGGTATTATTCAATCCCAACTTCATTCATGTGTTGCATTCTAGTTCTTGCTAATACAGACACTCAACTAAATCACCACATGTTCAGGAATGTTATGTGGGCTAAACAGTGTGTTAAAGCAACCTAGCTAGCTAAAGGAGAAGATCTTAAATCTATTCATAATTATAAGAATAGAAGGAAGATCAGTATTGTTATTCATATGTCACTGCAGGATGGTTTTTTAGAAAACAAAGTGAGCAATTATTTCAAGGGTCTTCTAAACTCTAGAACTTAATTATGTCCAAAAAAAAAAGCACTAAATCAATAAGGACAAGAATAATCTCTTTTATAACATTAAAGTATACTTGCCCGAACAAAATCCTTAGCTACAATAGGGAAGGTTAAAACATCAGCAGCATCTCATTGTTGGGGAGAGTTCGTCCAATATTGAAGCTTATTTGCATCAACTCCCTTACATTGTCGGCATCAGCAATCGTGATTCAATTACAGCAGCTATCACCCATGGATATGCGACATACTACAGGCGAAGTTTACGCATGACGGGGGTGCTTATGATAACTCGATGAACCCTTTGAATCCCTAAGAAAATATATAAATCCTGAATCATAACAGTACCGAATAGAGATATCAAAAAAAAAAAATGTACTGAAACATGATCTTCCATTGCATGGTTAGCTTACGGAACTCATATATGCAAGCCAGCACCTTAATCTGAATTGATTAACTTACCATACTCCCCAATAGCTTCTGATTTTGAATTAATCGCTTTAAATGAATGAATAGAAGAGTTAATAACTAGTAGATGCTTGGTTAATTATGAGTCCACATCTCAGATTTGCTATTTGAACTACAATGCAGGATCAAAAATAGCAGATCACTTTAAGTAATAGAACCTTAGTTTTAAATTATGAAACGGTTATGTGATAAAATTAAATTATAAATAGAAAGTTTGAAAGGGTTTTCTAATTATCAAGGTCTCTTAAAACATGTGGTAGAATGCCTCCACTAAAAGCAATACTTTTCATTGCCACAGAACCACCTGAGTACAGTGCTAAATGAGAGGGTTCGAATGCGCAGTAGGTTCAACTTCCATTTACACCTTGACTGAGGCTCACCTTCTATATAAATGCTAACTCTTTGATAATGAGATTTCAAGGATGAAAGCAAGGGCATTAACCATTAATATAATATAGTACTATATTCAGCATACGGAAAAATTGGAAAAATTATTTCGTACTTTGCACGACACACGCATACAAACATTTAGAGATAAGCATTACAACTTAATGATGGTGATCGCTTAGAGTCCAAGAAGCTAGCTGAATTCTGCATAGGGTGGGAGATATCACATTTTTAAGTATTTCAACTCCAAAAGGTTCAACTAAAGGAGTGAACCATTGAAGAAGAAATGTGATTATTCTAGAGCTAGTGGTGAAACTGAATTAAGATTTACTTAATATATTTGGACTCTTCCAACAAATTTCACTCTGCCAATTCCATTCGTCCAAGCACCTGAACCAATCATCAGATTAATGATTCAACATACATCTAAGCTCTCTTCCATGAAATTTAGTTTCATAATTCAATTTAAATTCACCAATGAAATTAGTCAGAATACTAAGAATCAAACAAAATTTATACTTGAAATAAGGAATTTGATTTCTACGGTAGCCTTAGAATGCATAATAGTATTATTTAAGGTGATCATAGTTTCTAAGTTAAAACAAATTTATATATATGTAACTGTTGCAATACCTTAACCAACTAATTGTATGGGTAGGAAACTTTATTGATAAACATCAAAGCACACTATAGATATTGTATTATAGAGTATAAATGTGGAATTTCTTGATACATATATAATAATTGTATTAATATAATTACATAACTTTATGCGGTTATAACAATATTCAAAGTACACTATCAAGAATGACTTACAAGATCTGTCCTACTATTCTATAGCCTGAGGTCCTAAGATAACATCAAGCTAAGATGAAAATGCTAAAATAATTATCTTTATCAAGGTGGAGTCCATTCGCAAGAGTTCAAGAGGTAGTTTGACAGATTGCCAATTAATATCAAAGAAATGGATACAAATGCAGTTTCAATAAGTTCGTTTACAGCCGAATTCATAAATTCTGCATTTTATCATTTTCTTTTCTATTATTGGTGATCTAAATATTAGCCTAGAGATATTCTTAGGCTTAACCCATAACTTCTACATCTTATCTCCATGAATGATTTTATAAATCAAAATTTACTTAACCTATTTAAGTTGGAATTGAGTCAACATATAACTTAAGAAATGATTCAACAGAATGATGACGTGGTTAAGGTCACTAAGTATGTCATTGCACACATCACTTTATGTTTCTCTCATATTATTTTTCTGATATCTTTAACTTGAATCTTTTCTAAGTCCTAGGATTTCTATATTGCTCTTTCTTAATGTTCTCATCATTCTAATATTTCAGTTTTGTATTGAATGAACTGTGGATCCAATTGCTACTATACTAATGTTTGCCAAATTCTGCTCAATATAAGAACGAACCATTAGGTAGATAGAAGCATAGCCTTTATCTGACACCCATGGGTTTCTCTGATACCAACTATGGCGGCCGCCCCTTAATCGAGTGAGTGTTAAGAGGTGATCGTCACTAGTACCACGGACATTACATTAATAACATATTCGTGATACTAATCAAGAGCTGAGCAAGACTTAACAGAAATATACATATAGCATAGCAGTGCAAAATAGGTAAAATAAAGGAGGCATCCAGATAGTCCACATTAATTCATTCACATACAATACATTTAATGCTGAATAGTAAAAATAAGAAAATATAATTATTACAATTTTAATAAATGCAAGCCAAGGAGATGGAAGCATGTCTCCTTCAGAGAGCTGCACTGTACTTTAACCTGCTAGCAGCTAAATCCTCAAGCGCTGGATCTGACCTATACTCCTGATCTGCCATATGTACATATATGACAGGGCACAGCCAAAAAAAGAAAATTTGGTTAGACTTTAATAAGTCTAAGTACAATTTAAGCTAAATATTTTACATGTGTTATTAATATCACCATTTTAACTTAAACACAACAAAAAGTAACTAAGTAGTAGGAGCAGTAAGCGTAACATGAAACAGGGATAGTTATAAATATAATATCTATAACTAAATAATAAATGAGGTAAGAGCATACCCCAACAACTAAGCAAGGAATGGGCATATACATATAAATAGTGCAGTAAGTAAGAGTACTGAAAGTAAAATCTAATCCTACACATGCTGGTGATCAAATGATATATGTAAATCACAATAATGAATCTCAACAGTGATACATATAAATAGCAACAAAATCTAACATCCTACTATATATATAGATTGTACAAATAAATAGCTGACTGAATAAATAATGCCATAATATAGCTAAATACTACCACTGTACATCAAACTTTGTATACTGACTGCCATATCAGAAACTTGGCCAAACTGACCCACATATATATATACATCTCAATCTACAAACATATTGAACATACTGCATGACTGAAGAGGCAGACAATACTTATGCAACATTTTTTCTTAGTTATTTTAGGCATCCTGATCTCACCTTACCCCTGTCCATCGCGGTAAATGTGCACCATAATCACCATAAACCGGACCCAAAGGCAACTGTTATCCTATTATTCTAAGTTTTCATTTTCATGCACAAAGTTCTCTTATATGAAATGTCCAATAAAGTAAGCTCAAATATACAAGGAATACATAGCACAAAGTATTAAATAAATAAGGGACTCTACTAACATGGTGATACCATTTGTTTTCTAATTTACCCATTTTAACTATTCTAAGATATATAACTTAGAAGCACAGCCTTATGAGTTAAAAATAATCAGAACTGATCAGGTTGCAGTTTAGTTCAATCAAAATCGACTATAAGTTAAATAATAAATCATCACGTCCTAATTGATGAATTGAGACATTCTAAGCTAAGATCCGATCCAGATCTACTAAGCTAAGGATTATGAATTAAACACCACAAACTTGGGTTCAATCATAAGATCCAAGGGTAAGCTTAAGATCTATGGTTCAATCTAGAAGTGAACTGATGATTAAGGCATATTCTATTAAGTAAAAATCAAGTTTAATAGAATGGATCTCTATCCTTAATCTAAAATTGAAAGATAAGATAATCAAAATAAAATTATGAAAAATCTAGAAAACTACTAAAACCAAGGTTTCATTCATTGAATAAATCACTTATTCAATGAATGAGATCTAACTTAGTGTCTAATCCTAATCTTAAGGAAAGAGCCTAAGTGAAGTGAAGTTCCTAAGAAAGCACCTTAGTTTGACTCTAGGTTCTAATCTATGTCCGCATAATTTATAGTTTTCAACTAAGTTAATGATTACAACTTAGTTAGCAAGAGCTCATATATCCTAATGTCAGGGTTTTTAAATAATAAACAAATCCTAATGATGCTAGGTCTATGCAAGTGGTGTACGCACTATACATAGAGCTCAAGAAAATAATATAATTAAAAGAAAACAGAACTTTAATAAAGTTCTAAGTACGAAATGTACCTTACACGACTTCAAACTTCAGCAACACATAGTTTCAGAACCCTAGGACTTTGACTTCGCATGGGCTATAGATAAGTTTCCCTGATTGAGAAATAAAATAAAAGGATGGATTGATTACACTTCTTATTCCTTACGTACCAAACATACAATTTATCTTCTATATTAACATAGATAATAATTGTAGGTGCACAAGTATAATTTTAGATGTTGTATTAATGCCTTTATTAATACGATTACTTTATTTTTATGTTTGGAATTCCACCATGCGACTTTGCCATTCAACTACAAACTCTGTGATTGCCAAATGAATATAAATATGTATTAGGATGGCTAATTATGTAAAGAAGGATTTAAGTGTATTCAAAAATCTCATTATTTAAACAAAATTGCAAAGACAGTGCTGGATATTATAATCATAATTCATCCAAATGGCAATACTAAAGTAAATAATAGTTTACTAATCTTTAGTTATATTTTATTAATCTCTGCATCCCAGCAAAAATCTCTATGATTGCTTGCATGCAGAAAAACCTCACATTCAACTAATGATTTAATAAGGATTTCCATACATACCACTCAATTTTAATGATAATATATAAATTATAGAATGCTGCTATCACTTTACATATGCTCAATTTAGAGAAGTTATGTGATATTAAAATCTATTAATATTAACTAACAACACAGCATAAGATTTAAACAAATAAATTCATAATTTCAGATCAAGGCAAAGTAGATTAGTACCTCCAAAGTGTCGAACACTCAGCCAGAGAAGGAAAATCGAGAGGTACTGAGGTACCTTGCTCCGGCTTAAGGCATTTAGGGTTCATGTGTTTAGATCAAATCAGAATAATTAGTCTAATATTCAGTATTATGATTGATTGATCTGAAAAATTATGTAAAGGGAGTTACATACATAGGATGTGAATCAAAACAAAGGTACCTTGCTGTTTTGACTAAGCATGATCAGAGCATAGGATGGATCAATCCTTAAGGGCTGAGAGGTTCGCAACTCAGTCCAAGGCTAGGGTGAAGCTCGGCCAAGAGAAGGATCGGGCAACTTCACGGCCCTTGAGCTCAAGCCAAGGAGGAGAAGGCAGCAGCCGCCCGGCCTCCTGCCGAGCGGGGATGGACAGCAGCCGCTTAGCCTCTTGCCGAGTGCCTCTTGGCCTCCTGCCGAGAGGGAGGGAGGCAGCAATCGCTTGGCCTCCTGCCGAGCGCCTCTAGGCCTCCTGCCGAGAGGGAGGGGGGTTCGCGTGCGAGAGAAGAGAAAAGGTGGAGTTTTGGCTGGGAGAAAATAATTAGGTTAAGGAAATTAGGTTAGATAAGGAGTTATATATAAACTCAAATAATTTGATGAGAGCCACTCGATCAAGATCGAGTGGCTAAGAGTTGCTGAAATTTATAAGGGTTGATTGAACAATCAAATAAACTTCAAAAATTGCGAACTTGGTATCGAAACGACCGTCTCAACGAGACGAACGCAAGCATCCAAAAATTATTAAATTTGGATGACTATTTTATTTTATATTAATTTTTAAGTGAAAAATTTTAAAAATTTGGTACGATTAATCCGGAGCCCGAAAAATTACGAAACTTAAAGCATAGGGTCTTCTTATAATACTTAACTCAAATATACAAAAATTTCTGAAATCCAACTTGTATATTATCTTTTATTAACTCCGGAAGTTTAAATTTTTTGAATTTATTTAGGACGATTCGGGACCCCGATTATGCTCAAATTTTGGCAAGTGGATCCCCTTAATATGCTTTATTTGAGGATATTTTTATTTGATTTTTATTTGACTAAAATTGAAAATTCTAATTTCAACTTAATCCTCTTAAATTTAGAGTTAAATATGCTAGTAACAACACCGGGTTGTTACAGAGACTAAGGGCAAAAGTTTTAATCTAATTTGGATGTCTAAAATCAAGTAACAACAACAAGGTTGTTAAAACATTACACTATGTATGTTACTTAAGGACACTTATATTATTAAGATCTAAAGGATCTAATCACTAAGTTGATTAAGTTGAGTGTTACACTAATCTTCTTATGATGGTTCTTTACTAAGGTCTTAGGATATCATAAATTAAATTTTCAGAGTTAACATAGAGTTATGAAGCCAAATAGAAAAAACCTTAATTTTTGAATTAAAATAATAATTAATTAAAGAGTTAATAACTCATATTCTTCGATTGATGTCCAAACAATATGTAATTAGTGGCTATAAATTTTCTATAGCATAATGAGAAAAATGACACTAAGTATGCTGAAATTGGACATCAAATGACTAATCTAAGTTTAAGGACAATTAAAGATAATTAAAAAGTGATTAGTAAATTTAATCATTAAAATAAAATCTAACATCATACTAATGTTCCTCATAATCTTATGATCATTTTGAGATATAACTTCACTATATTTGGATTTACAACTAAAAAGATATTAAGCATTAATAATTTGGTTTATTAATGGAATTAATCCTTAAATTGGATTGTATGCACGCTAACTAGTCTCACGGCTACAGATGGCTCCTGAATGCATGCTAAGCTCCCGTGTGCGCATGGCCCGGGGCAGTGATGTGTGGGTCAGGTTGACCCGTCTAACACTGTAGCTCATCCCAGTCAGAACGCGGGGAGCCTGAAATAGGGCATCAAAATACTCTACGTACAGAGCATTCCAGAGTACATGCTATATGTCAAATTGAAACTCTCCTCAAGGTCTATAAAATGCCTATGATATCTCTAACTAATGCTGTCTAAATAGCAAACTCTAAATAACGAATTATCAGTTTTAGGGTTTCACTGTGCATTATTATAAAGACGGGAATTATTGTGCCTCAATTGGGCACGCTCGAGTCCAATTGAGATCAACAAGCGATAGTGTAGTGGATAGCATTAGGAAATGAAACGATATCTAAAAAAATTACAATTAATTGCTTAGGAGAAGCGTACCTAACATCGCGACGAGGGTTTTCTTCGGGCTCAGGACGACAGTGGGTTTGATAATTTGGTTGCCGACATTTCGGGCTCAGGACGATAGTTCGTGCTCGAGTCCAATTGGTGCCGACATCTTCTTATGTTCCTCTCTGCGTGAAGCCGAGACGCCTAACTGCCCCCTTCCATCCCTTGTAACAACCCAAGTTGTTACCTTAGTCAATTAAGACTAATCTCAATCCTAGTCTTGGTCTTAAGTGTTAATCAAGTCATTAAGAGTCAACCTCTAAGGCTCAGTCCACATCAGAAGTTAAAAAGATCGAATCCTGATTTCTGGAAAATCCAGAAACCCAATGATTTGGCCTATTTAAATTGACATCTGATCAAAAAACAGATATTGTCATTGCACTCATTGCCATCAAATTAGCTAGGGGTGATGTTTTCATTTCAATCGAAAGTCATCGAAATTTTGACGAATATTTTAATAATATTTAAATACCCCGAATATTGTAAAATCAAAATACTCGTCGGATCAAAAATCCGACCTTGTCGTTGCGTTCCCCACCCCTCAAATAGCTAGGGGTGAATGTTTGGTATTTTTTTTGAAATCAATTTAAGAAAAATATTATTTTATAATTATTTAATGGCACCGTTAAAATTTAAGCAACACCGTCAGCTGTAGCTAACGAGTCGTCTGATCAGACGGAGCCTTCATCCGACGGTCTGGACCTCATCTCCTTCCTCGCGACCTCCGTCGTTGCCACGCGGCGATCCGCCGCGGATCTGGCCAGTCCGGGGCTCGGCACGCCTCGCCCAGTCCTCCCGCGGGTCTATAAGGATGCTCCCCGTCGTCCCGAGCCTCCATTTTGCCATGATCGTGCTCGGGAGCCTCTGGAAGCCAGACGCCCGACCCCTAAACCAGTAGACCATCAAAGCCTTCAAGTACTGGATCTCCCCCTCACGATCGTTTCATTAATTATTGTCTCTATACCTATTGCATGAGGTTGATTGACGATCGAGTGGCTCCAATCGGAGCTAGCCCGACATGATCGATGGGATTTGGGTCCAAGTCCACAGTACATACCGTTAGACCCAAATCCCGCTGAACCCTAAGTCGTTTAGCATTGGCGCACGACTCCGGCCACCTCCGGTGCTGGTCCACCCGCCAACGTGTAGGCCTCGTCGGGGGCCATCGTCGATCGGGCGGGCCCGAGGTGGTCCGGCGCCGGGAATGCCGGCAAAAGTCGTGCCCTAGCCCGGTGCCCTCAGGACGCTCCGCGTAGGAGAAGAAGTCCGGGGTCGGGTCGACCCGGGCCCGACCCAAATTGCCTCGGGTTCGCGTATGCAAGGTGGGGCCCGCTACGCCACATGGCACCCAATCAGGTGCTGCCACATGTCACCGTGGGCCCACACGCAGAGCAGCGCCCAATCGGACGCTGCCACGTGTCATGGTGGGCCCATGCCCGATTGCGCCGTCAACTGTGGGACCCTCCACATCTCCGATGGCCAACCACAACGTGCCACGTGGCAGCCGTGGGGCCCACGTGTCATTTTCGACAGATTAAATATACTTAATTAGGATTAAGAATGATCAATTAGTATTAATTATGGTTAACTATTAGATTAGTATGATTAATCAATAGTAATTAATGGTTAATTATTTTTAAATAGTAACAGTTAATTAACTAATATTAAATTCTAATTAATTAATTAAATAGTCATTAATTAATTAAAGATTAATTAACTAATGATAATTAATTAAACAGTAACTTTAAATTAATTAAACTTGATTTAGATTATCTTAATTAATTAATCTAATCCTAATTAAATAGTACTATAATATTATATAATTAAATATTTAAATTAATTAAGTAATAGATTAATCATTAATTAATTAATAATTAATATTAATTAATTACAGATTAAGAATAATTATTTAATTAATTAATTAATACAGAAAAATATACTTTAATTTAGGAATGAACAGTAAATTAATACAAATTGAATATATGAATAGTAACTTTATTTATTTGAATTATTTAATTCAAAATTTTTAAGAGTTTAATAACTTTTTGTATGATGATCCAAACATAGTCAATATAAGTCTCATTTTACTCAGAAATATAAAATAAATCAAATAGCGTAATGCAAAAATTAATTTCGGGGTATGTATAATGTAGTGATATTTTAAGACCTATTTAAATCTCAATAATTTTTAACCTAGTTATCCAAACATAGGCAATATGAGTCTTAAAATACTCAAGAGAACAGCTCCAACACTATAGGAGTATTAGTTTTTCTATTTGGATATCAGGATAAAAAGTCAACTCTTTGACCGTATAATTGAGCTTAGAATTTCAATGTCATCAATAAACTGAAATAATATTTAGGATCAAAACCCTAAAAAATTAGAGAATGACCAAAATACTCCTAATCTTGTTAGGCCATAATTTGACTATTTGATGTCCAAATTGAGTTTACTCCCTATCAACACACTCAGTATATTATAGGAAAGCTATAGAAATTGAGTTTGCTGAAATTGGACTTCAAACGAAAAAGTTCAGTTTTTGTCACCCGTTAACCGACCAAAATTATCGAATTGCCTTTAGAAATTGAAATATCTATAACTTAGCCATGCAACCTCTGAATGCAGTGTTCATAGACTCTATAGAATCCTTGAATAGTAAACAATAATAAACTACACAAAAATTTAGGGCCCAGTAGATGTAAATTACTAAATTGTCCCTTATGTTAAAATCTATAGTTTGGACATATAGGACCCGTTCTTATCCAAATTGAACGTATTTACTGTCTATCTTTATGTTAGATAGTAAGAATTATTTTGCAGTAAGAAATTCTAAATTGAAACCCTAATTCAAAAAGTAGATTTTTGGACCCTTAAGTATGGGCAAAATGATCATTTTTTCCCAAAATTAGGTTAAGTGTCCTTAACCTCTATATTATCTTTTTAAAGCCACTAAAACTAGTATTTATAACTATAATAGAATCATTCTAAGTGTTTAAAATCACAAGTTAGGTCAAAATGATAAAATTCATAAAAATCTCTCTAAGTCCTTTTTCCTTAAGATCTTCCACCTCACATTAGGACTATTCCTGAGATTATGAATAGATCATAGGTTAGATTTTATTTATTGAAAAATGGGATTTTTCAATGAATGAATCCTTAGTTTTATTGATTTCTAGACTTACAACTTATTTTGATTATTTTGTCTTTTAACCCTAGATTTAGGATAGGAGATTTATCCTATTAAGTTTAATTTGTTTAATAGGATTTGCTTTAATCAGTATATCACTTTAGAATAAAACCTAGATCTTATATTTTCTCCTTTTAGATTATGTGATTAAGCCCAATCTCATGGTATTTAACCATAATCTATAGCTTAGTAGATCTTGATCTCAGATCTTATATAGAACGTCTAAATTCATAAAAATGAGATGTATAATTTATTGATTGAACTTATAGTCGTATTTGATTGAATTATGTTAGAACTTGATCAGTTTTAATTCTTTTTAACTTATAAGGCCGAGCTTCTAAGTTACACTTAATAGTAAGAATTAGATATCCTAAACTTGTGTAACTTAGAATAGTTAGAATTGTTAAATTAGAAAATAAATGATATCACCATGCTTAGTAGAGTCTCGTGCTTACTACTTAATTTTTGTGCTATGCATCCTTGATATTTAAGCCATATTTTTCTTGGATATATCATATAAGACTTTGATGCATGAATAAAATTTTAGAAAATATGAAGACTCCTTAAATTTCTTATGAAAAATTAAATGTAAATGATTAAATATAAAGTTTGCATGTGTTAGAGCTGCTTCTCAGTTATGTCTTCTGTCTATGACTCCTTGTTGATGTTAGGAGAAGACTATGCTTTTATATTTTCTGTCTATGCCTCCTTGTTGACACTAGGAGAAAATTTGTTATGTATTTTTTGCCTATGCCTCCTTGATGATGCTAGGAGAAAACTCTATATCTCTCTGCCTATGCCTCCTTGTGACGCATAGGAGAATCTAATTTGCGCCTCTAGCCTCCTTGTGACGTTAAGATCCTTTTGATATTCAAGTAGGCAAATTAATCTTTTTATGTATGGCAGTTAGTACACAAATATTCTTATATAGTTGGGGTTTGTTTTGCATGTGCTTCAAGGTATTTTTCATTCAGTCGGCTATTTTTCTTGTTTCACTTATATATATTTTAGGATGCTTACATTTATTGCTGCTATTTATATGTATTATTGTTGAGTCTAGTTATTTAACTTGCATACTTCTTATGATCACCAGCATCTTTAGGATGTAGTATTTTCTTTCAGTACTTGTTCAATTACTTATACTTATATGCCCAGCATTGTTTAACTTATATTTGAGGCATGTCTTAGTCTTATTTTGCTTAAATTATAAATATTATTTATAGTTTTTCTACTCTATTCTGTGTTGCTAGTTGTCCCTTACTTGATTTAATCATTACTTAGAATATGTTAAATGGTGATATTACCAAAATATGTAAATTTATCAGCTTAAAATGTACCTTAGATAATTTGTCTAATAAGATTTCTCTTTTTTGACTGGGGCCTACATTGTGAAACCGATAATGGCAAGATCCATATTAGATAGAAGATAAGGTGCCGAGAGGAGGTGCCCTATCTAGAGGAGGAGCCCTTAGAGGAAGCCGTTGTTTAGTTTCTTGCTAGTGAGGATGAGAGAATTACGCTTTTAATTCCTTAAACTTTAATGTGATGTAATAATACAGGTACTCATGACTGTGTATTTTGGATTGCTATGCTACTATTTATTCTGAGTTATAACCCATATATTATTTCTATTGTGAGCTTGGATGTTTTATTTTTCTATTTAATCGCTTCCGTACTCTGTATGAATTCTTATATAGTGACTGGTCATTTGAGTCAATGCTTACTCCTTCTCTTATTAGGTGGATTGTAGATTTCATCCTAATCCAATAATAAGTTGAAGGGTTAGTCAGAGTGATAAACCACCCCCTTAGCTTAATCTTGTGGATTAAGGGGTGGGTGCACACTCTTGGCCTTTGCCGAGAGGCTTGATATCTGCTCGATCGATGCTCTTCAGACCCTCCCTAGCCACGAAGCTAACTTCCACGTAGCTCGGCAACTTCGTCCCATCAGCTAAGCTCTACTCCCTCCTCGGCTTCGGCTTGGCCGAACCCTCTCCATCTCCTCGGCCTGAGCAGCAACAACCCTCTCCTTCCATTCGCCAATCTACTTAGACGCCTTCAACAAAGCCGACAGTCCTCGCTTGTTCGATTTTGCATCGCCATCCATCTTCTACTTCCATAGAATATACAAGAACGACCATCCTTCGTTTGTTTGCATCTACGTTCCTTCATCTTCACCTTCCTCTCGTGAGCCGCTGATCTTCAAACCATATTATCGATCTGAATCTCTATCGCCTCCTAGACCAACTTAATATGTATAATTTCTGCTTTGTTTTTTCTGTATTTCATTCATCATTTATAGATTTGTATGGGTTTGGAGGGATTTATCACCTAATAATTTGTTAGTTCTGGTGCTTATTTTAATTGTGAAATATTATTATTGGGAAATGATTCAGGCTGGTGTTTATATTTCTTGCTATGTTCATGCTGTAATATATTGTGCCATTTGAAATGTAATGAAATGTCCATACCTAACGATTAAAATCAAACAGATTCGATTTCTTATTCATCTATTTTACTTATATATTGATTTGTGGTTAATATAATATTTCATATAATTTATTGTTGAGCATTAAGTAATTATTTTATAATTTTGATTTACATACAGTAGAACCTCTCTAAATTAATAATCTCGGGACCGCCACTAGTCTATTAATTTGTGGTGGTTATAATTTATGGAGGTTATTAATTAATAATCTCGGGAAGCTTGCAGGATGTCCAAATTAATCAATCTCATGTCCCCATCGATGGACTTTCTGACCGGATCACCTTTCGGAACATAAATAACGGTTTTGTACCTTCCTCCCAACACTATATCAAAAATTCAGCCGTGCGACCAAGGGATCATCCGCAACTTTAAAGCTTATTATCGCCGCCACTTCACCCGCCTCCTTCTTCAGCATCTGGATGACAAGGTTGGAGCAACCAGAGAAGATTGACGTCCTGCAAGCCATTCAAATGGCTGTGCCAGCCTGGGCTACATAAGTCAACCGTGAAACTATCAATAATTGCTTCCGCCAATTTCAAGATTCGGTCAGAGCGAGTTGGCACCACAATGCCAGTTCAAGAGCTGGTGTCTCAGGATTCGCTAGTTTCGCTATCTCAATCCGATGGACATCAGCAGCCTGCTGGATTTGCCCCGCTGAGCAAGAGGTGGCCTTTGTCCCGGACATCGACGACGTCGTCGAGAATTAGCTGATGACAGGGGAAGCCGACGACGCTGACGATGACAACCAAGAGCACCCAAAGATATTCCCAGCCGAGGCGCAAGAAAATGCTTCAGACACTTGAAAGATCTTGATGCAGCAGGAGGCGGAACTCCCAGGAATTCATCATTTCTCTCCAGCGCATGAAGGACAAGCTCAGCAAAATCTGTGTAAACCAGATGGTCCAGAAGGATATTCATCAATTCTTTAACAGTTCCTAGGCTATTTCCATAGTGTTCTTTCACATTTTCATAGTACCTTATGTAGGGAATATAAATTATGAAATTGTCGGAACGCTCATTACAATTAATAATCAAATAACATAGATTATTAATTGATGCAAAGGACCGAGCTCGGGACCGACCCATATTATTAATTAACAGAGGTTATTAATTTATGGAGGATTAATTTAGATAGGTTCTACTATATTAATTTTTTTAAAATATTTTTTATGAGATATTTGAGAGGAGCATAGCCCAAAAAAAACTTACTTACAATGATGAGGTATGGACATAAAGGTGTGATGTCAGGATATGAAAGGTTGAGAGCATAAGGTCATGTTGCTACAAATATAAAGATGAGAAATACTATTTGGATCCGCTGACGTGGCAACCAAAAAATTCAAACTTATAAGATTTGAGTATATTTTATTAATTTTTTTTGTATTTACATTAAAATAATATTAAATATTATTTTTAATATTTGTATTGAAATCATGTTCAAATATTATCGGTGAGTTTTTTTAGATGTCACCTGAGCGGGTCCAAATAGCATAAACTAAATTAAATAAAAAAACTATTGACAGTGAAGAGAAGAAACTTGTGTGATAGCGGAGGAATGGCATCGAAGTCGATCTCTCACGATGTGGCGGCATATCATGACACGCTTCGCTTCGGTTTGGATGGTGTCAAGGGCAAATTGTTGGATTCCATCCCCTTGAATCCCTACGGGCGATGGTAATTAAGGGCCTTATGAAGCCCATTACGAGTTTCCACCATGATTTCATCATTGAGATTTTTTTCCGGATAATATCCCGCATAAAACTTTTTCTCTAATTAGTTCTTGTCACTTTCTTGTTGGTGGTTTGCGTTGTTCTTAGGCCACAAGGAACTTGGAGGAGAAGAAGGCGGCTGATTACGGATCTGACTTATGGATCTGCCTTTAATTTGAAGATGGACCTTGACAAGCAAATCCTCTCCAGGTTGGGTTCTCACTTCTGTTGTTCTAAACAATTTGCTCTTGTTGGGAATTTATTTACTGCTCTTTGGTTTGCAGACTGATAGCACCATTGTTATTTTATTGGAAGATGACATGCGCTTGTTTTTTTTGTACATATTTCAATATTGTTATGATAAGGTGGTGATTTCTGTGTTTTTAGATTTTGATGCTGATTATATGCTAATGTTGTCGAGATGCCTGTGTCTGTTTGGATTAATGGTTTTTGTGCTGCAAGTAATCATGCTATAGAAGGCTTTCTATTTGTTTCAATGTATTTTGAGTCTGTTAATTATGGGTGTGATGGCTGAAGATAGGTTAATACTATTTGAAAATTTTAAATTAAAAAATATATAGTGTGAGTAATTAGGAGAAAATGAAAAACAAAGAAAGGTAGATCAAAGAAGCAAGTGTTGAGTGATAGGATAAATGCTTGGTTTTTTCTGGTGTTCTGATATGACGTGTGAAAACAATACTGACCTATACAGGTTGATGATGAGAAGGAATTCATGTTCTTTTCTAGATTCATTTAACGGGAGGATAAAAATTGCAACCTAATCACATCTAGATGATGCCCTATATTTAAATTTCGTACAATTTTGCATACTATACTAATAGAAGGATAGGATTACAATTTTTTAATTTAAAATAATATAACATGAAACTAAGCATGCATTATTTGTTTGTTATCGAAACATAATATTATGTAATATTCAAATAATATGAAACTAAACAACTTAAAAAAATTAAAATTACCAACTATCTTCTTTTCTTTGACATTCCACATGATGCTAAAAGTAGACCAACAACTAGGTGGTAACTGCATGGTGTGTTACATTGTTAGAGGATCGGAGCGGCAATGTTTGGAGAAACTACACGATAGGTGGCTTTTTAGTGAGATTTAGAGGTAAGAGGCTTGTTTGCCGGCATGCGATGGGTTAGGGTAGTTGTAAATAGTGTGTATAAGAAATCACTTAATTTGAAAAAATATTTATTTGGAGTAAAAATTACTTTAAAGTATCACATCTTTTTTGGAAGAAAATTTTAATTTAAATTGTGGTGGCTAATGACAGGGTGGGGGTCACGTGCTTTCTGTATTTGAAATGTGCCCAATTTTTGTACTTTCTAAATACACTGATTTTAGTGTTTTGAGGGTATTCATTTCACCTCAAAAGGTAAAATGACATTATATATTTATCATTCCAAACACACAAATACAGAATTCATGCAAAAATAATGTTCTGCCACTTAAAATGTGCCTAAAATACAACCATTTAGTGAAATGAATAATCATTTATTTATTTGGTTTAAGGTTATGGTCTTCAAATTGCTGCAATTGCTTGAATCAGTTATAAATCTATTGTAGAAAAAAGCTGTGTGATGCTATTAAGTTTAAAGTAGGTGATATTTTTTGGTGTTTCAGTTGTTAAACGACTACTCATAATTCAAAATTCTGATGTGATTTTTCAAGAATTAGGGTGGGTATTGCTATCTATGGGAACTTGGATGAGTTTTATGTCATTTTGACATTTTGTGAAAGTGCAAAAAGCCACCTTTTAAAACAAAGCAGAGGTGTCGAGTGAAAGAGGAGATTCCCTCAGCGCTCCCTGCTTCTTTCTTATTTTAAAGCTGTGGTCTTGTTCATTATTATAAAACAGCCAAAAACTGTAAGTGTATAAGACACAATGGATGCCATTTTAAAATAAGTATAACTGCTAGAATATTTTTCTAAATGAACAATTATTAAGGAAAGGCAGCTTCACATCTCAATTGTTAAGTATTTTAGATGAACAATTGTTAAGGTAAGGCAGCTTCACATCTCAACCCAACAAAAGGAGGTTATTATTTAGCTAATGAGCCTCATTTCCTATATTTTTTTCTAGCCAAATGGTTTGTTTTTAATTTCTTAGGCGCTTTTTAAGGCATGCCATTTTGTAACTTCATTACATGAATATATAAAAAGGCGATATCTTTCCTAGTTTTTATTTAAGAAAAAAATTGGACTTAAACTTTCATCTAAACAATCATCGAGGAAACTAACAAAAATGGGCCTACGTTTTTTTTGTAATTATGAAATCTATGATTTTAATGACTTTTCAAGGCTTTGTGTTCTAAGCTTAAGGCTTGGAAAATGTATTAAAGACTGAATCCATTGCATTAATTTATGAAACCGTGTGTTATTAAGTAGTATATTCTTTTCAACAATGCTTGTGCTTTTCCTGTATTAGAAACATTTTGCCATTAGTTCAGCAATGGGGTACTTAGCTCCAGTTTCGACAGTGAATCTGTTATGTATTTTTATTTTTTTTACACGTCATGCAATACACTTTTAATAATGATATTTTTGGTAGGATGCCAATCTATTGTATGCTACGGTATATCTATATTCTATACATATTACTTTTCTTGCTGACTGGCATGTTTTAAATATCTCATTAAACTGAATGTTCGATGAATTATTCTTACTTTTGAATACCACGTTCACTGAGGCATATATGTTTTATTTTACAGCACCATTTAACATGGTTCATTTTCAGGTTTCAGAGACCACCTGGCTTGCTGCCATCCTCCATGTTAGGCTTAGAAGCTCTCACTGGTGGCCTGGAAGATTTTGGTTTTGAGGATTACCTTAATTGTAAGTGCCATAGTAGTGTATTGTATGAATACATGCTTTATTTTATGAAGTGTAGATTTTGATTTTTGGCTTCTCATTGAGATTATGATTGCCACTCAATGCCATTGTTTCTGAAATCGAAGATTATTTCCCTCATTTCTATTTTTCTCAAGTTGGAAATATGTTTTGTTGAAATATTTCAAGAATGCTGGATATTGTGCTTTGCCAGTGGTTTCTTTTTCTAGAAACGGTTATTCTTGTGAATCTCTTGAGGAATTAAGAATTACCAGTTGTTCAGTACTTAAGCTAACTCAATTAAACTAAAAACTTGCGTGAAGATTACCTATTTTCTTGGTAAAAAGATTTAATTAATCTATGTTGTGATAAGGTGAGAAAATGCTTGGTTGTTTTTTGCCTAAAGCTTGTGCACAGTTTTATAAAGTATAATGATAACTTTTTGCTGAATATAGGTGTGCTAATTTTTTTTTTTGTAAGTATGATGATCATTTTTCTTGGAACAAAATTTTATTCAATTTTTGACAGCATTTACTTGTATAACATAAAAAGTTACATCAGTCATAAATTGTACAGGCATTTCTTACAGTTTATCATTCAAATCTGTTTAGAAAAATACTCAGGTCAAAGTTTACAACATAAGTCCCAACTGTCGATGCTAAAGTTTATAGCGCAGCAAAATATTGTAGGAATCAATTACATAATTCTTAATAATTTCATGCTGTTCCTCTGTAGATGAAGTAAAGAGTCAGGCAATGCAAATTGCTGGAATTCTTTAATCAATCAAGTTTTGTTGCATGTTTAGTAGGTGTATATTAAAGTGGTTGTTAATAGAAAATGGGGACATTTAAGATATTTAGTGTAATGACTTGATGTTGGATTATTGTCTTGACCCAACACCGGATGTAGAATTTTATTTTCGCAGGGACCCTATTGGATTATTTTAGTATAGTGGCATGCACATTCAGCATTCCATAAATTTAACATAGAGCCATTCAAAAAATATTCAATCCATTCAATAAATTTAGAAAACACATACTAAAATAGCTCATTTTGCATATCATCTAGTCTTAATTATACAAGGCCTTTAAAATTAATATAATATGCATGAAATTAAAAATTATTAAAGCTAAATTTTTTGAGCATCCTTATCAAGCAGTTGTAAACTTCTCCTTCCATAGTATAAGTCAGCTCATACTCATTAATGTGCTTTTGACTTGACACATGAAATATGCCAGTATATTTGATTTAAATTAGATTTCTTTAAGTACTTAGATGTCACACTTACATTTAATGTGCAAGTATTTTGCATAAAAGTAGAACAATAGCGCATGTAAGAAAATTATCTGTAGCAGATTAATATATTTTCTGCATTTTAATATACTAGTCTCACTCATGAGACTTTCATAACTTTGTCACTATTTTCCTTGAAAATTAGATGCTATAGCAACATATATAGGCATTTCGTTTCAACAAATTCTTTGCATTTTTATAGTATTTCTCCAAATTTTTCAAGGCACCTGACACATCAATATATAAGTATTTTTGTCACAACAATATATCACAACATCAAGAAAATAGAAACAGGTCTTGCGTATAATTATATATAATTATTTTTGATGGATCGTACACCACATTGAATAAGAGGATCATTCAAATCATTCATATACCCACTACCATCCTCTCTTAGGCGTGATAGGTTTTCATATATTCATGAACCAGTATCCCTTTTTACAGTTTCATACATGTTATAATATCAATTCTAAAAGTGAGACCATTTATATGACAATATATCTACAACCTGTCAGAATAGTAACACAACAAAGCTTAAAAAAGAGTGCAGTAGCAGACAATGACAGGAAAAAGCATGTATATAAATTTAAGGTATCATCGTACCTTTAATAGTTTTTGATCAGTGTTAGTGTTGATAGTCTGATGTATTTGAAAAATCTTTATATTTTAAGCTTATTAGTTTTTGATTTAGTAATTATTTTTTTATTTTATATCCTTTTTAAATGGGGTTCTTTAAGTTTAAAGTTAAGATCTAGCTTTACCATGAATTATACTCCTAACAACTTTAGTTGTCATTTTTCATAGCCTCAAATACATTTATATGTTATTATAGTTTATGACTATGCTAGAGTTATGGAGGTTGTAACCAAAATCATTTGCTATGTTTTGAAAATACATTTTTATATTTTTGTGAGATACTTTATACAATCGGTATAAATCTTATTATTAAATTTACCTTATCATATTTGGTTTTTTATGAGATCTATTCATAGTTAGATATTGTAATTAATGGGCTTAAGGTAGGCTAGGTTCATATGTTTTCATAGAGTAAAGATTTGGATTTTAATTGCTAAGCCATATAAAGAGATTGGTCATAACTCAACCTATTATTGATTTAAATGCTTGGCCATTCTCATGAATTCCAAGGTGTTAGAGGAGGCTCATGGATGATTTCTAGCTAGGGTGATTTAGTTTAATTTTGTAGTGCCCATAGTATGGAATGCTATTGGAGGACACTACATCTTATGGTTGGGCCAAGCTTATGTTTATTTTTCTTTTAATAGGTCAAGTTCTCCCTTGTGTGTGGTGGAACAATAGGGTCCATTAGATTTACTAAAAGTATGATTTCACTTGATTTGACATGGGTTTTGGGAGAAGTCTAAATTTATAGTATAGTGCATCTAGCTTACTATTTTAAAAGATAATTTAAGATGAGAGGAATATGGATTTTCAGTTTAAGCTCAAGATATCCAAAGTATGGTTTGAGTAATCTAAGTTTATTAATTTCTTAAATAGAATTTAGATTGTGGGTTTTGGCTTTTCTCCACCCAAATCTCGAAGTAAGCCAATATACTTGGCTAGGTTGTCTCTTCAATTTTAGGCTCCTAATCCTAAAATTACTATTTTACTGTTATAATTTTGATTTGAGCTCAAAGGAATTGAGGAATTAAAATCTCAAGTTTTCCCTAAGCATATATTCCAACATTTTAATGGTAGTCTTATGAAATTTGGTCTAGAGCTCAATATTTTAATTAGGTCATATGATTAAATGTAGTTAATAAAGGTCTTAGTATTCTATCATTTAGTAATTTGGAAGTACAAATTAATACGAGATCTATATTTACTTAGCTTGGGGCATGGAGTGTCCAAGTTGGAGCATATACACTATTCTTGAGCCTTTCTTTGGAATCTTTGTGTTTAGGCCTAATACTTAGTTAAATGGGTGGCTCAAGAGCATAAATGGAGTTCTAAGGTTATTAAATGAACTCTTAACAGCCCTAATTCATAAATTTACCTTTCCTTGTATAAATTTGAATTAGTGTATAAATTTCTTGAGTGCATATAAGCTAGAGTTTTCTTCATTCTTTGTCTCCAAATTTGATTTATGTCCTAGTTCTTGAATTTCTTAGGTATATGCTTGATTATTTTTGGTTGGGTCTAGCCTAGGGCCTAAATTTCTTACATCCTTTATGTATTACTTTGCTGCTCTATAAGCTGATTAGGTCTCCAACATGCCATTTGGCCTTTTAGGAAATAATCTATATTCATACTTGTTTAGGGCTATGGTGACCCATCCTCATAGAATCATCGTATGCTTCAAGTAACATACACCTTGTTCTAGTTAAATTTATTTGAACTCCTTGTTTAAACTTATTAATTTATCATTGTATTTATGACATGCCAAACTCATATTCTGCACCTTAACATTTATAGTAGTTTATCTCTACTTAGGTTTGGTCTTCTTATGCACACAAACATCATATGAAACTAACTAATCTAAACTCATGCCTTTGCATTTCTATGCATGCTACCCTTACATTTTATGCAATTACTAGCAAACCCCTTTAAATAGTGATATATTTAGGTTTATATTGGCACCATATTTTGATCCTATGTATCATATGCCCAATTAGGGGTTATATTATACTAATATAATTTAAATATGCCATATTCAAATATTAAGGCAGTAACTTTGAACAAGTTATAGAAGCTATAATTTGGAGCAAACTATGAAATAAAGCAACATTTTAAGTTAAATAAGACTTTAACTATACTTCTTCCATTAAGGCGTTAGCTTAGTTGGGTTCAAAGTAGACTTAATTAAACTCATTTAAGATATACGACATAATTGGACTATTATGGATTCATGAAATATCCCACATCATTATGAATTAACTCTTATTTATCAAGCCATGGAGGGAATTACTGCAAGTTCGAAACATGCACATCAATGTTTTATGCATGTTTGGAGCATCCAAGGATTCACAAACTCCATTTATATTATTCGCATGCTCTGATCAAGTATGCAAAGATGTTTAGTAAAGCCAAATTGAACACTAATTTAAGCATTAGGTAAATGGGCGAACACTTATACCTAACTTAGCTTGTTTAGAACATAAATGTGCAACCGCATGAGAATTTGAGCTTTCATTGTTCTTTTATGGGCATTAGGGCTGTTATTTAGCGCTGGAAACAACTACCCATAACATGAGTGATTAAATGCATGAGAATAATTAAGCTGCTTAAGCAAATATCCAAGGTAAGTATTTGGTTAGAAAGTTCGCATGTTATTATTTAGAGCTTCCTCAAGCTTTTATTAATCTTTAGATGAGCAATAAATAAATAAATATTATATATATATATCAGAAGGCATTTAGATTTGGCTTAGTTGGCCATCATCATTCCATCATGATCAACTCTATATATTCTTATTTAAATGGCGTTTAAAGAAACTTCTTTTGGTTTATGACAACAAAACCGGTAAGTAGGGAAATGCTTGACATCGCAAGTCAGTCAGTTGAAGAATGGACCGTGTACTCAAATAGGGTGAAGGGTGGGTTGAAGTGATTCTCAAAGAATGCATCAATGATAGAATTTGCATCGTTTGGTGCTTAGGAGATTATTGTAGCAGCAAAGTGTTTTAGTTTTTTAATTGAAATAAACATCAACATATACATTTTTGTATTTTTTCTTTAATATTGTATCCATCATTTAATTTAATTTAATGTAATGTTTGCAGTGCCTCAAGATTCCGAAACATTCCGCCCGCCGGACATGCACCATAGCATGGAAGTTCGGCTTGGCCTCTCCAAAGGTCCTGTTCATCCCAGCTTCATGTGAGAGAATGCTTTTCCTTTCTCGTTTTTGTTAAGCTTTATTGCCATAACATTTTGGTTTCTTTCTCTGCTGGATTTATATATATATGAACGGCAGGCAGTAACCTTTTTAGATTATGAAAGTAGCGCTTCCCCATTTCACCCAACCAACTTGAATCCTATCAATCACGTAAAGAAGCTCTTTTTATTTGAACATGTTAATATTTTATGGAGAGCCATGAGAAATTTAGACTATTTTGTTCAAACAAGCTTTGTATCTGCGGCTTGCTCTTTTTTATTCCAAGGGCAACATTGCTCCATCCTCCTCATCAGTGCTTTAGACGTGAGGGGGGTATTTTAATGTGCCAGTCTTTTTTTTTTTTTTCTTATAAATCAATCACATATATCTATTTTATTAAAAAAAATATACTCCTTATTAAATTCATGACTTATGAGATTAAGCGTCTATTGGAAGCAATCATAAAATCTCTATGACTTTGTGATGGAATCTCATAAGAAAATAATTATTAACATATTTTATGCAAACTATATAATAATTAAAAGAAATATATATTAATTTATAATATTTTCATTTACCAAATTATAAAATTTTAAAAGAGAATATATATTCTTAAATGATGAAAAGTGTCTTAAATAGAATGATAGTTTTAATTTATTTTAGATTTAAAAATACATACATAAATAAATAACACTTAAAAAAATGCTCTTATTTTTTTTGGTTGGTAATAGTACAACTTTTAAATTATAATTAATAATATATATATATATATAGATATACACCACACAGAGTACAAAATACATAAACTAAAAGCATTAAGTTAACTCCAAATCAAACAAAGCCAGTGGAACCATACACGCTTCAATCTAACCAACACCGGCATAATACCTGCAGCAGATGCTATGGATCCAATACCAAAACAAGGAAACAACAACCAACAGGAAGACGAGCCGAGATAAACCATCGCAATAAAGACAGCCAGAGAGGAATAAACCATCAAACACACAACAAAACATCAGTTGGCATACAAATGGGCAGCAACCATAACTGGGCAGCAAACACAATAAAATTCATGAGATAACAAGCAGCAACCAGAAGAAAACAACCAATGGCCAACCAGGAGATAACAACCAGTAGACACTAATCGGGCAATAACACTAACAAATACCCACACCAATCTAAACAAACAACAAAAACACCACACATCAAATCAATAGAAGATTGAGAAAACAAGGACCAAAAGGAAAATCAACCAATATCATGGACCAAAATTAGACCAACACTGAAAATGCAAAGAAAGAAAACACCAGATCACTAAAGAAAATAGAGAGCGGCAGAAACATGTAGCAGCAAAATAGGAGCTGACAATAAAATAAGAACCTAACCAAGCAACAACTGCAAATGGCAAAAACCAAACCAAATCATCACAGCATTAAAGAGAATCATTAGAGTTAGAAAATCGATCACCAATTAAAACAACAAAGGCAAAGAAGAAACATAATAGGGAAACCACCCAAAAAACCACTCAAGATTCTGATCCTATAATTGAGTACTAGCTTAGCCAAAAGATGGAGAAAATAGGGTTAATAACACTCTCCAGTAGAAATGCTTAGGAGGAAAGGCGTTTTAAAATGACACCAATCTCAATAAAGCTTTTTATAATATTATAAGCATGAAAAGGCAATTATTGTACTTCTTTTATTACGAGCATTCCAAATACCCCAAAGAGTAGAGAGAATCCATTAAATTTCTGTTGGCGCCGTGCCCCTTAACCGCCAACAATCAAGGCTAAGGAAAGTGTGCTACTTTGGCAATATCCCTCACTTATTATAGATTAAAGTCATAATTCTCAATCCACTAATAAGGGAAGGAGTGCCCTGGATAATGCAGCAGAATCATTTCACTAAGTGTATACATCATCAGGAATGCGGAAGCAGATAATAAAATATGCCTACATCTAATCCACCACAATACAAGCAAGAAGTAAACATGCAACTCAGAATAAAATAGTACATTACAAAAATATACATAAATATCTGAATTATTTACAAACATTAAATAAGTTTTAATGAATAATGATAAAGCTCTCATCCTCACAAAATAAAATAGAAGCTAAGCTAAGGATCTCCAACGGCCCCAGCACGCACACTCCTTCTCCTGAATCTAACATTTAGAAGACTCGATTATCTCGAATAACTCGGATCTACATTGTCGGTTTTCACAATGATAGGGTCTCAGCCAAAGAAAAAGAAAATTTTTGCTAGAGATATTGTCTAAGTACATTTATGTTATTAATATTTCATGAGTTTTATGATATCGCTATTTTACTTAGATTATTAAAACAAGCAAAGCGTAAGGGTTTGCAACAAGCATACAAAGGGATATGGAAAATTATAAATATATCATTATAACTAAGCAATATATGAGTCAAAAGAACATACATCAACACTAAAATTGTAACAAGGTTAGGCATATAAGTATAAGTAAAATAATGAAAATATTGAAGGAAAAGACTCATCCTTCGGACTGGTACTTCCCCCATAACTTATGTGAGCCGCGGATAAATCGATTCACAGAGCGTCACTGCTTAAATGAGACGACAAGCAAATACAGCTTTGTTCAATGCTTAACTCGTAATTACAACCCCCTGATAATGAAACGATAAGGAAAAAAAAAAGATAAATATTTAAAATTTTGGATTGAAAAAAATCATGCACATACTTTTGCTAATTATATCTTCAATGCTTAACTCTCCCCAATTTTATTCCAATTGATCAAATAAAAACTTAGTGTTATCTTAGCCTTAATCACTAGCTTTATGAACCTTTTCAATTATTCAAATATTATTGATGAAGAAGAAACTATTTAGTAACTATATGCATTGTTCCTTGATAATGATAAACTCAGGAATTCACAAATTCCTATATACTTGACGACCACGTGTATATGCGTATATAAATAATAGACGAAAAATATATATTACAAATCGTCCATCATAATTTTTAGATATTGATAATCATCAACATCACTTAAATGATGATCGTGTTGTGGTCTAGTTGGTGATTGTGGGGGGAAGAGGGGATGGTAGAATCATTGTGATGACCTTCTTGTTGGGCAGACGGTCTTTTTTTTGTGCAAGTGAGGTTAGTGACGTTTTTATTGGCTTTCAACTATAATGCTTTAATTTTAGTTTAGAATTCATGCATTTGAGAGTAAGATTTTCTATTTTATAAGTAAAGTTTGATGAGATAATCTGTACTTTGTTTTAAAGTTTGTCTTGATATCGATGTCCACTACGAGTGTTAAATGTTTTTTTTTTTTTGTTTTTTGGAGCTTTTGAGTCTTGGGTGTTTTCGAAATATAAATGGTCGAATCAAGTAAAATTATGCTCTACAAAGTTGTAGATTATGACGTTCTACTCAAAAACCGAGTGCTCAAACATTAAAATTCGGATCTAAATCAACCAAATTTATGATCACAATAAGACAGAATTAAAACTTGATCCCAAAGTGATGTGTGAAATTTATGTTTTGTTGTATTCAATGATTTTGCTATCAAATATAATTCAATTGGCTTAAAAATTTTTATAGGCAAAGAGGGTGTAAGTTGAATTTGACCTCTACAAACATACCTTTATCGGTATGATCTTCTTCATTCCTTAGAAAATTTTTTTTAAGACTTGCACTATTGGCACTCAAGAATTTTTTATCTCAAGAATAAAGTAGGAAAGAATATTAATAAGTAGAGAAATATTTATTTTCATTCAAATTTTCAATGCCATGATACAAAATAATAATCTATTTATAGTCATACAATATATGTCAAATAATTATCAAATCATAAATTTATGTTTCTCATGAAGGATTAGAGTATCTTTTCTATAAATAATAAAAAAATAAATGAACACATACTTGTGTTATTTGGTACAAATAACTTTCATTATAAATAAAATGTTAAATGGCTAAGCTAAAGACTAATTTATGTGGATTCCATAAATAATCATATGGGACAAAGATAAAAATAGAAAATATAATATATATTATAACATAATTAAGCTTAATTTATGACTAAACGACATTAACGGTGTTAAGAGCTTGAGATCAAATTAAGCTTCTATGATCTATGCATACTTGAGATTGAGCAATATAAAAATGTCATACTTAAACAAGAAAAACTATAAATTGTTCCTTCTTATTTCATAGCGCGTGTTGAAACCTAATGGCAAACTGAGAAAACATACACCTTTTAGCCTCAATAAATGCAAACTGCGAGGAACTTCATTATCAAATCTTGACTGTTGATCTTGAATCTCAGCAATTGATTCCGCACTGCTTGAGATCCGGTCCGGTGGCCCTTGATGACGAAGGATCGATCCTCACCCAGAGCAAGGAGAAAATGGAAGCTAGAAGAACCGACCAGATGACGACGATGGTCGGAGTGCGGTTCTGCCTCCCCATCAGCCCTTTGAGGAACGGATAGAGATGCACAATCACCCAGAAGGCGAAGAACAGCTTCCCGAAGAGAGGCCCCCAGGAGTCGTAACCGTGCTTATGGCGTCCGAAACGCCGGCCACGACTCCGACGATGTTCACGATCAGAATGGTGGTCGGAGGAATGAGGAGAGTCGTCCATTTGAAGGCGTAGAGCTCTCCCGAACCCCTCGTCGTCGGAGGCCTTGGACGTGACCGTGAAGTTGGTGTCGACCCCGGCCAGGATCTTCAGAAGCCCCTGCACGACGGCGAAGAGGTGCGAAGACACCCCTCCTATCACCCAGAACTGCTCGTTCCTCCACCACTCCTCGATGCTCACCCCGCTCCACCGCATCTCCAATACCCCCGTTGCAAAGATCGACGCGAAGAGCGCGATTGAAGAGGAGGCTCGCAAATGTGCCGATCTGCATTAGGGTTCCAGAAAATTAGATCGGATTTATGATCGGAGATGATGGCCTTCAATGGCGCGAAACGGAAACCTACCGACGGCATGATGAATTTCCCGGTGAGGAGGCAGACGGCGGGGAGGGTGCAATAGGCGAGGAGGGGAAGCGAGGTGAAGGGGTAGATTGTGGTGTTGACGTAGGCAAAGCGTTCGAGCCACTTCAGGCGGCCATTCCTGTAGCCGTACCAAACCGGGCTGTGCCTGCTGAAGAAGATCTCGACTGAGCCGAGAGCCCAACGAAGAACCTGGTTGAGCCTGTCGGAGAGATTGATAGGGGCAGACCCTTTGAACGCTGCCCTTTTGGGCATACAGTACACGGATCTCCATCCGCGGCAGTGCATCTTGAAGCCCGTCAGAATATCCTCTGTGATCGACCCGTAGATCCATCCCAGCTACAAAAATTCGTGAAGCTTAAGACCACAATGCTGTTCTTTGATGTGGCATGGAGGCGTAAGTATGCTAAAGAGGTACCTCTGTTCCCCATTCTGTTTTGTCTTCATAGCCGCAGCTTATGACATGAATCGCTTCTTTAAGCAGGGCTGCAGGGCTGGACGAGGGAGGAACCCCGCCTTGCTCCATTAAAGTGGATGTCACGAAGGCCGCAGACTGTCCGAATCTCTTGTCGAAGTTCATCTGGGAAATGAGCATCTCCTTGTCTTCGTCTACTCCCTCTAAGGTAACATCGCTGCTATTCTTCTCAAGCTTTGGCCTCTTTCTCCTGCCGAAGCAAGGGCAGCAGTCACAGCTCACCATCTTCGGCCTTTTGGGTCCTTTGGGCGGGTTGTAGCCATACAGAGCTTGACGGCGAAAGACGCAGCCCGTTCCCACATAAACTGGACCTTGAATTCCATCCAGCCCTTTCATATTGATCTGGAAAAGATGGAGCCCAAATGTTAGAAGTATCAACAGCACCAGGTCAAATTAATCCGCTCAAAATGATTCATTCATGCATCTCACGTCGAAGAAGACCGTGTTCCTGTTGGCATATCGATCGTTCCTGTCAATGCCCATCGAATCTTTGAGGGGAACTGCACGTAGCAGACTTTCCTCCCGACCTGGGGATCCATCAAAAAGCACATGGACTCTCTTTATGGCCTTGCTATTGTTGACGGTAATGGTCACAGTCCGGTTGAGCATGAACGGCGCGTTTGTGAGAACTGCTGACACCCTAATCTGCAAACATCTCCAGAATCAGAATTTTGAATCTAACCGTCTTTCTTTTCGTTTGGAAATAAGGAAGCAGGTTTGATTACCAGAGCATTCATGGCACCTGCTTTCTTATGATGCTGAAAACCTGGTCTTTTCTCCCTGGAGACATAAACGAGACGGGGAAGCTCATTGCCATCGATATCGAGGCCACCATTATGGCCCAGAAAGACCTGGATCATGCCTGGGTGGTCGCGGGTGTTGTTTTCCAGGCCATGGGGTTCCATCCTGCATAACCCACCCTCAGGCGGCACCTTCTGTGCTTTTGCAACCAATGCATTTACCCTAACCTTAAACTCTTCGTATTCTCTCTGATGCAGTTAACAATTGTCGTGTAAATGAGATATGAAAAATAGTAATGTACTAGCTAAAACATGTGCATTAAATTATGGATCCCAGAAGAACCTTCATGGCTCGTCTTTCCTTGACAAAAGTTGGCTGCACCTTGTCCTTGAGGTAATCAACCTTGAGGTAGAAGTACATCTCAGGTGCCCGCGGTTCGATGCCCGAACTTCTTACAGAATGGCACCCATTTTCTAGCGAATTCAGCAGCTTCTGAGAGTGCTTCGAACGTGAGCATGGATGCGCCATCATCGGAGACGTAACAAGACACCTTATCGACTGGATAGTCCACTGCTAGGATTGACAGAACCGTGTTAGCCGTCACCAGAGGAGGCTCTTTAAGCGGGTCGACAGTGCTGCACAAATATGTCCACTGGAGATAGCCCCGAGGGCTCCCCTTCCATCTCATATCTGCAAATTTTGCTTAAATGCATAAATAACTTCCTTGGGGACAAGCATGCTATGGAGAGCTCCGCATTCATTCATTTACCTTAGGGAGAGGCGGTCCAAATAAGTCTCCCTATCGATTGGATACCATTTAGGGAACTGATCCAGAATCCACGAGACGGCAAACCAGATCTCGCAGATGACTGAGGTGAGCCACAGCCCAATGGCATCATGAACAGGATGCAGGATTCGGTAACGAGGGAATAAGGCGAGAACCACTAGACGTAGCACAATAACCATTCTGTAGGGATGACCCTGCTTGAAGCTATCGGAACCTTCCTTGATAATGGCTGCCTTCCCTCATCTATCCTGCAAACAGACACAAATTGAATTCCATGACTCGCACAAGTTGAGCAAAACGTTTATGCAGAGGAGGTACATATTCATGTCAGGATCAATGTCGTCTTCTGGGTAGTCTCTTCTTAGAATCCCTTGCTTATATTTCCACTCATCCATTCTGTCTTTCCACCCTCCATCTCTCATTTCGTTACCTGAGATGAATGAAGTCTCCCTTTTCAGAAGCTCTGGAGGCATTCAAAACAGGTTAAGGAAAGCTTACCAGGAGGCTCTGTGACAGGATATGGGTGCACGCGCTTGTGGAGTGAGGAAGAGAAATCACCATGGCTATGGGCGTTATTAGCCAAGGGGAATTCGCCGCTGACCTGAAGCAGATAAAGAGTCCCAGTAAAGGTATGTTGAAACAATAACAAGTGTGTTTTTTTTCATTACTTGCTGAGATCGGGCTCCTGTGATTATTGGAGGGAATTGAGGGGCTTCGTTGTCCCCATCGTGAGGGCCGCCACGGCCATAGCTCATCTTCCATAGAGCATGGCTTCTGTGGAGAGCTCAGTTGCAGTAGGCGGTGGCATGTTGAATTCATGCTCCAGGTCATCAATGTCTTCTTCGTCATCATCACCCCTCCACTCTCGGGCTCCCTTTTGCAATTAAAACTCAATAGTCACTCCAACGATCTTCATGCTTTTTCTGTTATTTTTTCTTGTCGTTGATCTAAGCTTATGTTTGAATTGAACACCTCCAAGAAGGATGTGCAAATGCACCATTCTTCCAACGCCTGAATTCTAGCAGTAGATGTTGTAATGGATGTTTAATTATTAATTTCAATAAGTAATGATAATTGATTTTATAGTTCATTGTACAACTCTTTAATTAAATCAGGTTTAATTATATTATTTAATAAAATAAAATTTTTAATGATAATATTTGTTTAATATCTATTTTATAATAGTAGTCTTTTATTTGCTTAAAATTATTGTTTTTTAAATATGAAGTAATTGTGTGGTAAGGTAAAATTTGAAATCAATGATCGATAAATTATGAGCTTTAATTATCAAGCACAACATTATTCACAAATATTATTTAATTAATAATGATAGATGATTATTTAATAGTTAATTTTATTATACAACTCATGAACTTATCCCAAATAAAATCAATGTTTAAAGATATAAATTAATTGAGGTCTAATTATTTAATTAAAATTAATCAATTAATTAAGGTTTTTGGAGGCAAAAAAAGGAACGCCCAAACATTCTTTGTATTTCACATTTTAACATAAATAAATAATATTTATGAGAGTAAAATGCAAAGTGCATAGTCTTCTCTTGGTACAATTTTACTTTAGAGATGAAGATATGTAAAAGTTGAAACAAAGATGTCATGATATGCTTATGTAGCATCTTCTATAGGGTGTCTTTGCTCTACTCTAGTCTTTAGATGATGAGGCACCACATCCTCTCCGATCCAAAGCTCTTCTATCTCATTTTTAGGCATGCAATCCTCTATAAAAAAGAGACTTGAGGCCCCTTGCTCTTCTAGGACTAGTAGGGACACCACAAACCATCCCAATAGCTCTCCAACTCTAACCTTACGAGCGGAACACAAGCCATCCCAATAGCTCTCCAACTCTAACCTTACGAGCCGAACACTCCCCTCCCCGCTCGCTGCTGATAAAAAGAAGAGAAATACTATTTAGATTCGCTCTCTCAAATTTTAATCAATTTTGGAACTCTTAATTTATCACAAATTTATTTATATTTATGTGAAAATTATCAAGTTAGTATCTATTTTTATAATTTTGAAAATAATATTTTTGTTTTAGGAGTTGAAATGAATTTTGTTTTTTATTTTGAAAATTTTGTGACTTTTTCTTTGAAGTACACGCGTCTCATTTACATTCGAATATGAACTATTTGAAGTAGGGTTTAAAATTTTGAATGGCGAAACATTTTAAAGATTATAATAGCAATGAAAAAGACATATTACCCTTGATGCGCTTGTATCTAGTTTTGCAGTGTGGGCAGAGCTGGGTGCCCTCTCTGCGCTCGTACTCATAGCACGGGCGGCACACCGGAAATCCGCACTCGTTACAGGCCACAAACAGATCGCCATCGACCGTCAGATCCACATCGTCCCCGCAGATCTCACAGACTCTGCCGTTCAGCGCCCTCACCGGCTTCGCCTGCACCGTCACAATCTCATCAACGCTCGCGATAAAATTACCGAGCCGGTTCAGTCTTCCGATCTTACCTCTTCGTGACTTTTTATGAGGACGAGCTCGTTGCGGTCGTGCGAACCGGCCACCAGACCGGCGCTGGCCTCCATTCTTTATCAGAGCGGGATCCAACTACGGGGTCTCGATTTATTTCTAGGCCGTGGGAATTTCTTTCTTTTTCCGACTTACTCTTCCACCTAATTAATGGATGCATGCGGAGGGTTGGTTTGGTGCGCAGTCGCCATTGCCGCCCATTGAAGCTATTCATTCCTCTCAATCTCGAGTCAATTTTAGGGTGGTTCCGACGGAGATACCTTTATTTTGTTGGGGAACTATTCTCTTTCTTTTAGTAGGTATGAATTAGTTTGTTATGGATGCAAGGAGTAGAGCTCAATCAAATTCAGTTCAGGGGCTGTTCAGAAATAAATTTGAGGGTAAAGCGATTCGATTACCTGCTATTTGTTAATCTTACAAAAAATTTAATATTTTTTGTTTGAATTGATATGATCTGTGAGTTGCTATTTTGGTTAAAAAATTGTCGGTTAGATTATCCTAAGAAATTTTATTTTATTTTTAAAATTTTCTTAGGATTACACGTTTGAATGAATCGCTTGATGTTCGTTCAAACGAATCCTTCAATCATTTTGAAATTATTTTAGGATTTCATTCGAATGAAATGTTCGACCGAACTAATCATTCGTTACCAAGGATTCGCCGCAAACGATGTTCTTTCTCATTCGCACCCTTTACGAATATGAGCGTAATATGCCCTTAACTTTGAGGTTTGCTTTTTGGACTAAATTTATTAGAGACTCTTGAAAGCATGCACCGGGGTTTATGTGATGGCTACCAAGTAATAGGCGAAATCAACTAAGCACAAAAATAAAGCACAGCACAATCATATGCACAAATTACAAGCATCCAAATACAAGGATTTTTACATAGAAAACTTAATTATAGAAAAAATTACGGAATTATACCACACAGAAAATTTTTATTATGAACAAGTTGACTACAAAGTTTTACAGAGAGTTTCACCTTCACAAGAAAATTAGGGCTGGTCTCCTCACACGAGCATTTGCAAAACCTCAGCTAACACCCTTTTTTTTGGAAACATCTCTATAATGTTTTCCCTTATATACTCAGGCAAAAATTGAACCCAAATAGTCCAAAATACCCTAAAAATCACCTCGGGTAGCGCCTAAATCCAGAGTAGAAACCCGGCAGGCGCTACGACACGAGTCTATATCTGCAAAGCGCTATGGCTCGTTGTAGCGCCCCAGTCACAGGCTGTGGGGCACTAGGGAGCATTATGGCGCACCACGGCGCGCTACAATGCCCCACCAGTCTTGGGTTGCCAGGTGTCATGGTGCGCTGCAACGCCCCGGTCTTAGATTGTCAGCGCCAGGGCGCGCTATAGCGCCCGAACTTCTACCAACTTGTCTCGGAACACCGCGGGTGTAGTGCCCCGCCCCGTCGCCGCGTGCAAAAAGAAGTAATCAATCGACGACGGAGCTGTGCGCCTCTCGGGAAGGAATTTCCATCTCCCCGAATAGCTCAAACTAACACTGAAGGCTGCTGACTCAACCCAAAGAAGAGTCGAGAGCTAATACTTAAGATAAAAGTAGTATCCTTATCCTAAGTATTAGATAAGTAGATACATTGAATTTAAAATACAACATGAAGAATCCAATATATGTATAAAATATCAGCATTTCATGTATGCTGATCACATCACAATACTAAGTATAAGTAACATATAAATAGAGTGCGAAAGCTAAGCATATATCTAGAAATATTCATCACAGAAACTGAATGAAAACGTTTATCTCAGAACATAAAAAATAAATACATCCAGAAATTATTACAAATGATTTACTGAAATAATACTGAAATAAAGTCTAAGTACTGAATTGAGATAATAACTAAGCAAAATAGTAAAACTGGAGAAGAGTTCACTAGTACTCCACAAACTCCTCATAGATTTTCTGAGTATCCACCTGATCTGGCTCCACTAATTACTCTGGATCTAGCAAATTGCCGGATCCCAAAAGTATCACGTGTTAGACAATGAGTCTAACACATCGAAACTAATCTAAACAGTTTTGATTATTTAATTAATATTTAAATAATATAAACAAAATATTGCATAAAATTGTAAAACAACTGAAGTCTAAATTGCATAAAACTGAAGTAAAGTAAAATTGATGGTGTACTGAATACTAAAAAAGAATAAAAAATAGTATATGATTTGAAACAGAATAAATAACATATACAATTATGTTATATGCCACTGAAGTCATGCATCTGTATATGTCACGATACTGTATGTCACTGATATGTAACTGAAATATCACTGAATTACTATGAGTTGTACGGTCCAATATCTACATACTTCGGTTGGGAATATAGTTTACTGTGATGCTGATGCATCCTAAAATTCCCTGATTGATGTATGCAACATTTCATAACCTAAATAACATGCAATAAATACGAATTAAAGAAGAGGTTCAAAAATGTGTACCTGAAACCACGTTGTTATTTTCTACGAATTCAAGAGGAGTTTAAAGCATATACTCGTGTAGGACTAGTAGGGACGATTATTAATTTGCTCCTTGAAGTTATTCTGGAACTTTGAGTGACAACTTGCTCTCTTGCTGGTTCAATTGCAGGAGCTGGCACTATTGCCATTCTTGGATCTCTTTGCTTAGAGGTGTAGCTGGAAGACCTGGTTTCGTTGTGAATGGTTTATACGGACACCATCCACAGTTTCCGAGTGCGTGAGTTATAGAATATGTGGCCTTGATGGCCACAAGTGAAGCATTTTGGCCGAAGTGATACTCCTTTCCATATGGGTGAGGCTTGTTATAGCATGGAATAGGTTCAGCAGATGGAGTAGCTTCAAGTTGATAAAGTTTGGCAGATTGAGTCCTGTGCCTCTTGAAAGCTTTGTGAGAGCTCGGGACTGCATGGATCTTTCACTTTAGATTCCATTCTAACTGGTGGTGCTCCACCACTCGTGTTGCCTCTACAAGTTGGGAGAACTTGGTAAGTTGGAGCGGGACGATGTGATTTTTAATAGAGTCACATAATCCGCTCTAGAAATGGTGACATCTTGCAGCTTCTAATCTGATCCAATATGGGGAAAATGGGTTAGCCTCCAAAATTCCATCTCATAATCTAAGACAGTGCGGTTTCCTTGCTTCAGCCTCAGAATTGTGTCTTATATCATATTTTGCATAGATGCGGGAATGAATTCAGAATTAAATTATCTTACGAATTCATCCTAGGGAATATCTTTAATCTCGTAATCGATAAAATGGGTGTTGCAGATGTTATCCCACCAATATTTCACTTCTTCATGGAATAAATGGGTAGTGAGATGAATTGCTTCAGAGTTGGAGCATTTGATACTGGTATGCTTTTTTTAACCATCTTCAGCCAACTAGCAGTGCCCATGGGGGACAGATTCCCACTTAAATTGGAAAGTCTAATCTCAAGAAACTATAAAGAAGGTCCATCAACAAATTGATGGGACACATGGGATCCATATGGTGCAGGTGCGGTCAGTACTTGACTATTAGTAGCCGCAGATGAGGGATGAGTGACAATTAGCCTTGGAATTTCCATGGCTTGCTGAGTTTGATTTTCTAACATTGTTGCTACCATATTTCATAGATGGGTCACCTCATTAGTAGAATTGCTAGAAGCTACATCAGTCTTAAGAGATGTAGTTGTTGGGGGTGATCCAAAATTCATCCTATTTTAGCAAGATGAATCTTTACTTCTGAATATATTTAAAAAAAGGAGACAAAGTTTTGACATTAATTTTAAAAATTGTAGAATTACTTTACTCATAGAGTGAAGATTACAAAAGTTTTAAGAGGGAGGATAAGCTCATATAGATGTTAACACATAAAATGATAAAAGCAACAATCACTTTAACTACTCTATACTTAGAACTAGGGTTCCTAAATGAACTCAGTATAGAATGCAAGACAAAAGTCCATGAAGGTAATAACACAGCGCTTCCTCTTGAATTTCCTCTATAACATTCAATTGGTGATGGTCTACCAATCTTCTGTTGCATCTTGGAGCAGAAAGGTCATAAGATCGATACGGATGGAATCAGGACATTCTATATAATCTAAAACTAACTCCACACGGTGCAACCATTCCTTGGCTAATATTGGGAAGTCAAGACCTTGAAAGATGGGTTGCTGAAGAAGCTTTTCTAGAACTAGGACTCCTATGGCTGAAACTCGAACTACATATCTTCTGCTCTCCGGCACCAATGGTAGTTGTACTCCCAGACGGTATCGAATGTAGTTAAGTACTAGTCCAATTCAGATCTTCCACACTCCATTTAATTCTATCAAGAAATTTTATAAGTTCTTTAAGTTACTTGAGAATGATTTAGTCATTCTATGTTGATATTTTCAATTCACACTTTCATATAGAGTTACTTGAGAGTATTGCGCTATAGATGCTATGTTTTTGATGACTGCATTTCAGAAGAACTATCAATTAGGTAGATAAGAATACAAATTTAAATCTGACACTTATGGTGTTCTTTGATACCAACTGTGGAGCCTCGTACCCTCCGTAGTCATGCTAATACTAAGGTTAACATGATTACAGTGAATACGATCACTGTGTGGCAACTCTCCCAACTATAGTTGAGTCAAGTATGAACCCAACCCACCTTAATTGGAAGACTTGTCATCTGAAATTAAAAGTCATGCATCAAAATATCAAAGTTGCAGAAGCAAGTAAAAGTGTAACATCCACATCCACAATACAATAAAAAAAAAGTAAAAACAGTAACTCAGCTCAATATGAAAATACAAAAAATAAATATATCCAGAATATTTAATTATTACACACTAAGTTTAAATGAAAGAAACACTCATCCTCACAAGCTGAAAAGAAAACAAGCTAAGCTTCGGCAGCAAGAAGGTCCTCTTGACTAAGCTTCTCTCCTGAAGCAACCTTAACAAACAGCTCTGAATCTGACAATATTGGTGTGGCACCCCACTCCACCTTGGGTTGTTACAATTTGTATCATAATGCCATGGCCCTAGCCAAGAAAAAAAAAACATACAATTAGATAATTGTCTAAGCACATTTTAAGCTGATTTAATCAACTACATATTTTAAGATATCATATTTTACTAAGCATATAAGCATTTAAAAGGTGCAAAAATAACAAGAAACATGATAGTTATAAATAAGACATTTATAACTAAGCAAAATGAAATATGCAAAACTACATACCTCAGCTAGAAGCTGTAATAAAATTAGGCAGTAAACATATAATAATTGAAAATATTGAAAGAAAACTCATCATAATATGCTTATGATCATTTGAATATATGCTGATTTACAAAATAATCAAATTGTATTGAAAAGTAAAAGCAAACTGAAACAAAATTAGCATCCTAGTATATGTAAGTAACTGAACTGAAGTAATTGCATTGAAAATGAATTGAAAGCGAGTAGAAAATAGTAAATCATATGCATATATATAACTTTACTAAATGAAGCCACTACACTGAAAGCATTTAACATATATCACCCAAGCCAATCATAGAGCTAGGTCTAGTTAGACCAAATAATTAGAAAAGAGAGATGTGCCTAAATTAGTACTGTCACAATAAAAACTAGCTAAATGAAGCCACTAAATAAAAAAGTTTAACATATATCACCCTAGCCAATCATAGAGCTAGTTTAGTTAGACTATAGAATTAGACATATATCATCCTAGCCAACTACAGAGCTAAGTCAAGTCTATTATATTGTAAAAAGAACTAAACTGAACAAGCAGATTAATTATAATACACCATACTTAACTGAGCATTGAATGATTGAATGAAATGATTATAATATAATGATATTTATGCATTAAAAATTTGCATGTGATACTTATCGAATATCCAATGTCCAACTAATATGTTCAAGGTATAAAGCTCAAATACAATGTATGTGAAGCAAATATTCAAAGTGAGCAAGAGACTCTACTAAACATATGTGATATATGTTGTTATCTAATTTAACTTGTTCTATCTAATCTGAGATAGTACAAGCTTAAAATCTCCAATATTCAACTATCCAGTATAATCCCAGATCTACGGCCTTAAAGTTAAATATTAGAACTTAACAAGTTCTAATTCATAATCAGAAATTTCTAATCAAAATCATATCATTTAGATAAGTATAACCAAATTTATTCAATTAATTTAAATGGAATTAAATTGATTAACTAAGCTATAGGATTTGATTTTCTGAACTAATTTCCTTCAAGAAATTAATTCCATAAAATCCTTTATTATTTCTCGGCCCAAAAATAGAAACACGCGGGTCGGGGTCTGACCCGGCTTTCCACTGTGCATCGTCCTCACGCATTTCCCCGATGCAGCACCCCTATGGTTTACTTGATCTGAGAAATTCACAAGCTCTAGATCACCATGCGACCTAGTTTGAATCGCAAATGTTCATGGGGCTAGGATGCATTGATTCCACCTTGAACCCTCTCTGGGTTGCACCGGATTGATGGAGTGCTACTCAGCCTAATCTGCTCATAGGGCAGAGCTGTGAGGATCGAATTATTTTCACAAAGGGGGTAAAATCATCTAAACTATGGTTCTACGCAATCAGTAACCAGAGATAGAGCGATTGGAGGTGCCAATGGGATTGGCAGTTAGCCAGATCAATGGAGTGCTACTCACAACAAAAATACTAACGCGATTCGAGCCTGAATCGATCAATCAAATTGATCTCAATAATTACCTTCCATTGGAAATGCTAGCATAGAAGAATCGAACATTATAATGAGCCCCAAACACCAGGGACAACCAGTGGCTCAAGCTGACTAGCAGTGGGATTCCAGATAATGACTACACTATCAAGCTCACTACCAGCAATCACTAGCTCTTTAGCTATCCAAAGAGAAGCTGTGATGACCCACTTAAGTAGTAATAAGTGAAATTCTTAAACATCGATGCGCCTTTTCAGATAACGGTGGAGTTCCTGATAAGAACTCCAAAGTTAAGCATGCTCATGTGGGAGCACTCCCAGAATGGGTGACCTACTAGGAAGTTATCTTCTGAGGGAAAAATCGTGAGGCCTTTCATGCCAAAGCGGACAATACCTTAATGCTTAAGAGTTTGGGCTGTTATAAATGGTATCAGAGTAGGCTATAGGGTGTCTGATAGGAGCTAAGTACCATATATGGCAAAGTACCACTTCATGTGAGCAGCCTCTTAAACCTATGATGGTTAAGGTGCTATATGATTGTGGGTACCTCTTGTGCCTGTAAGGGTCACCTCTAGTCCTATCTACCCAATAGATGATTCTTGGATCTGTGTGTGGATACTGACGAGGACATTAGTTACTTAAGTGGAGAGATTGTGATGACCCACTTAAGTAGTAATAAGTAAAACTCTTAAACATCGATGCGCCTTTTCAGATAACGGTGGAGTTCCTGATAAGAACTCCAAAGTTAAGCGTGCTCATGTGGGAGCACTCCCAAGATGGGTGACCTACTGGAAAGTTATCTTCTGAGGGCAAAACTGTGGCGGCCCTGCCCCGCCATGGTCCTGTTAACCCTTAAGTTAACATGATTACGGTGGAGGGGTCACCAAATGACAAAATCTCCACTTAGAATCGAATTAGACAAGTGTTCTAATCCAACTTAAATAAGAACTTTGCCATTCAATCTATAAGAACTATCACTAAATGACTATACATGAACTCAGAGTGTGGAAGCATAAAAAGTATAACATCCATCCAACACAGTATAAATACAATAATACATAATAAGTAAAGTACTAAAAGAGAAATATAAACCTGTATTATTACAATAATTAATAAGTTTAAAAGAACTGAAAGGAAACTCTCAATCTCACTGAAAGAAAGAAAACTAAAACTACAGATCTTCAGGAACGGGCTACTCCTCCAATGGTAAGCTCTCCACTGGATCTGCTGCTCCAACAAACTCAGAGCCTACCATTATCAGTTTCATAATGGTAGGGCCCAGCCAATAAAAGAAAAACTGATTAGACAATATGTCTAAGTACATTTTAGGGCAAACAATTTTATTAAGTTACTTGAATATCACCCTCAACCAGAAACTGAAGCAAAAAGGTGCAGAAAAGCGTACAAAAAGAACAGTAATAAGTTATAAACAAACAGTTTATAACTAAAGCAACTAGGAAGTAATACATACCTCCTCCAAGCAACTGCAACAAAGACAGGTAAGCAAAAGACTAAACAAAACTGTAAGAAAAGTACAACCTAAACATGCTTATGATCAAACAGAATATGCTAGGCGACATACATAATTTGAACAGTATAAAACTGAAAACAACTAACATCCTAGGTGAGCATATGAAAACAGTAAGTAAAACTAGCATCCTATATATAACACATGTAGGAAAGCTAAAAATAAAACAGTGCTACAATGTAGAATATATAAGTAAAACAGTAACTGAAAACGGAAATTGCAGTGACCATCTAAGTCACTCAAACTGAAAACATACTCAGCAAATCTTAGCCTGATGAGCTAAGAAACTCTGAACTGAACGTCACTGAAAACTCTTAGCCTGATAAGCTAAGATAGAACTGAATGTAAGTGTACTTGAATTAGTATATCCATATCAGAATCCTGACTCTATAGTCAGTAGGGCGAGAGTCTATCCATCTTATCACTCGAAGTAGGCATGGCCAATAGACTGTCAGACATTAAACCCTCGAAAGGTTGCCGACCCCGAACGAGTTGATCGAAGAGGTATACTAATCAAGCTACACCTTACAAACCACTTGTGAAACGAAAACATAATGCTGCTTATGAATGTTCCAAAATAACATAAGATATTTATCAAATATCTTAAGTACATAATATATGTTCAAGGTATAAGGCTCAAAATTAAGGAATGTGTAGCATCAAAATCAAAGTGAGCAAGAAAACTCTATCTAAAACACAGGTGATATCTGTTATTATCTACTTTATTTGTTCTATCTACTCTAAGTTACATAAGTTTCAGAATCATCAATTCTTACACATTCTGTAACTTAGAATCACGAATCCTACTAGTTGAAGATAATTATGACTGGCCAAGTCCTAATTATAACTTAATCAAAAGATGACTACTTGGTTAAAATGAATAAATCATCGACCTAATTTTGTATTTTAATTCATCCCAACCTCATCTTGATTAGCCAAATCAAGATGAAAAGATTAAGAATTAGACTCCAAATGATGGGGTCTAATCACTTAATCTAAAGGTATAATCTAAGGGTATCAATTCATTAGGATAGATTCTCTATTCTTAATTCTAGGGTTTAAAGATCAAATAATTATTTAATAAACTAAGAAAATCTATAAACTAGAAAACTCAAGGTTTCATCTAATTGAGTAACCCAATTTACTCAATAGATGAATTCTAACTTAAGATCTATTCCTAATCTTAGGAAATAAGGCTCTTAATTATTAAGAGTATCTCTTAAGACACACATCCTAGCTAATGTTATAAGGACCTAAGGAAAGATCTAAGAATGATTTAAGAAGAGAAAATCACTCACTTAAGACTTAGGAAATTTTTCTTAAGGAGCAAATTTTAAGATTTTAATCAAAATCAAATTTTAGACTTGGATTTGATTAATTTCAGTTCTAAATCATTCTATTTACTGATTTTAGTGATTAGAAACTGAATTTAGGGCTTTTAAAGGCTAAACCCTAAATTTGGGCAAAATGACCATTTTGCCCCTACTTAAGGGTTCAAAAGATCAACTTTTGATCTAAGGCTTAAATTCTGAAATTTTCTTTTGGAAAGTGTTTCTTACTGTCTAATATAAGATTAAATAGTAACTAAATTAATTTTGGATGATTATTAAGCCATATGAGATCAAATTAGTGAATTTAACTCATAAGGACAGATTAGTAATTTGACTAAGTGAAAGTTAAATTTTCTTTCAGATTATTGTTCTTTACTACCTAAGCTTTTCATAGAATCTAAATTTTCTAACTTCTGATAAGTATTGGCTAAGTTATGGCCAATACAAGATTTAGGGTTTAAGGGTGATTAAGGAATCCTTAATTATGGGTCAAAAGTCCTAACTTTGATAATTAGTGTCCAAATTGAGCAAAATTAGTAGCTATGGTTTACAATTAGTCCACTGATTATAATGACATGTGGTAGGCTCAATTTGAATCTAATTTGACTAATTTAAAACCTAATTAGAGTTAAGAGTGATTAGTGAGTGATTAGCAAAATTAATCACTTAAATACTAATCCAACCTTACAATTAGGTTCTAAATGATTCTATGAGTCCTCTAAAACTAAAATCACTTAATTTAGATTATTAAATTTGCTAATATTCACTAATCAAATTTTGAAGTAATTAGGGGTGATTAGCAAATCTAACCATTGGATCTAAAATATTTTTACAGATTAATGTTAATTAGGTTTTTCTGATCTAAATGGACCTTTGGATCATTAAATTTGGAGCTCAATTGACCAAGTTATGGTCAATTGAAGTTCTAGGGTTAATTAGGGTAATTAGGGTTAGGACCTAAAAGTGATTAGACAGATACTAATCCAAATAGCAAAGTGAACACTATCAAATTAATCCTTATGATTTTCTGATCACTTTAAGACCCATATTCAATATGTTTGGATCATTAGGTACAAAGTTATGGTTAAATGAAATTTTGTGACATTTATTTTAACTTAATTAAACCCTAAAAATCACTTTGCTAAAAATAGGTCCAAATGCAAAATTGATAGTGCCATATTATTCTTCTATTTTTGCTGAATCCAATGATATATAATTTTGTATAATTTGGATGTATAAATTGCAAGGTATTAATGTTTAAAGATTAGGGTTTAATAAATAAATTAATACCATTTTAATAATAATAATAAATCTGTTATTTATATAAATATATATATAATTATAATTACGTTTAATAATTAAACGTTATAATTATATATATAGTTTTTTTTATTTATATTTTCAGGACACGCGGCGGAGCCTCATTGGCTGAGGAGAGCGCCGCGGGCCCCACGAGCCAGACAGCCAGCAGTGCTGGACACGTGGCGCACCGCGATAAGCTGGTGCACTGCGAGGCGGGCCCCACCGCACTCGATGCTATCCGCGGAAACGGACAAGACCCATACGGGGATGGGTCGGGCCCGGGCCGACCCGGCCCGATCCAAACTCTGTCTTCTTCAAAGAGACGCTCGGATCCAAGAACTAGGGCTCGAAAGTTCACGGCCTTCCCGGCGGTTTCGTCGCTCATCTCGCACAAAATTAGAAAGGGAAAGATCAATGCTTTGAAACGACATATGGATCATCGACGGAAGTGTCCTAATTTAGGCGCAAAATTAAATCCTAGTTCATGTCATTCGGCGAGACGGAGGTTTTAACGAACTTCACTGTATATAAATTATCAAATTAAGTTGGATGCAATTGCTTAGGCTCAATCCAAACAAATAATTCCTTAATCTACTCATTGAAATAGACATTCGAACTTAAGCGATTGAATTTATAATTAAGGAGGATAGGATCAAGAAGTACCTTAGCCGACGGTCTCGAACGCTTCTTCAGCCTGCGACTAGATCCGGATCAGTACTGCTTTAGGAGATGCAAATAATGCCAAAGTGAAGGAGTTTAGGTTCTAAATCGAGGCGTTAAGCGGTGGATAACCCCCGAGGACGCGCGGTGAAGGTTTGGGGTGACGCGCGTCGAGGGTTTGTGACGCGTACCTCTTCGCAGGGACGACGATGCTTCAACCGTCTGATCGAGCGATCAGACGGTCCCGGGCGCTCCGTTACAACAAATGGCCTCAACGCTAACGGGGCTACGGCGTTAACTTTAAGTGGACGGCGCCGTTAAGTTTAAATAATTAAATAATTATTTAAATTAAAATATACAGTTTTAATTAATCAATTTTAATCTATTAAATGCATCCCAAAAATTTCCAATAAATCACCCTTAGCTAATTGAAGGGTGAGGAATGCAACGGCGCACTCGGATTTTCATTTCGACGAGTATTTAATTATTTGATTATTTGGGGTATTTAAATATTATTAAAATATTCGACGAAAATCCAATGACTTCCAAATGCCTCCAAAATTTCACCAATAGCTAATTTGGGTGTTCTGAATGCAATGGCGAAGTCAGATTTTCAATCTGAGGTATAAATAAAAAGTCAATTTCTAGGGTTTGGGATTTTCTAGAATTTCTGATTTGACTTTGTTGATTTCAGATTTGACCTAGGTTTCAGAGGCGAGTTCTAAATTACTTAATTAGTAACTTAAAACCTTAATTAAGACATAGATTAGTCTTAATTAAGCAAAATAACAACCTGGATTGTTACAAAAACTGTGAGGCCTTTTATGCCAAAGCGGATAATACATTGGTGCTTAAGAGTTTGGTCTATTATAGAAGCTCAAGGATGCATCCTAGCACAGCATCTAAGGCATGATTAAGCAGAAGTCGAGCTGAAATCAGCTCAACAAGAGTATTGGTAGAAGATGTACCTAGGAATGCAGGGAAGGAGTAAGGTTGAGTTGACCGGGAGCTTAGAACAGTCACAAAACTCCAGGAGATCACAACAGTTACTTAGGGAGGCCCAAACGCCAGACGCACACCCTTTATCAACGGTATGAGCAGCTGAGGCACTGAGCGAGCTGGGAACGTCAAGGTCAGGGAGAAGGGAATTGAAGGTCCACAATGAGTAAAAGCAATCACTGTGAATTCAGAGGAATATTTATAGGGCCCAAGGAGGTGCTATGATGGAAGCCATGGCTGGAGCTATGGCTTTAAGATTGAGCCACTATCGGAAGGATCCAACCCTCAGGATTTTCAAGATGGGTTTGGCCACTAACGGAAAAGATTCTAATAGCCTAAGGGGTATGGCAGAGGAGAGTGGCAGACAATGTTGGCATGGCTGGTACGATCATATCACCTCTGTCTAGCCCGCGATCGAGTAGAGATGAAGATGGATAGGGTTGGACGATCCGAAGGTCGTCTGATCACGAGACCGTTGAAGATGGAGGGTCTAATTCTATTTTAATTAAACATAATTACTGATAGGATGTCGGTCGATGGATTCAAGAATATGATTCAATGGCGAATGATGGATCTAATTGCGATCCATCAGCACCGTTGAATAAATGTGCTAGGATTCGTGCCCTTGCATCCATAAGCTAGTCATTGCTACGCCGCTATCGGGACCCTGCAGCGGATCTATCGCGGTCCAGACAGCAAATCCTGCAGTTAAAATAATTAATTTATTTAATTTAATTAATATTATAAATTCTTTAATTAAATTATATTAATTTTAATAATTTCTAAATCTAATTTAGAACTAAATGAGCTTCAAAAATTCCCAAAATTTCACCACTAACTAATTAGGATATGTGAAATTTAAAAATGCAATCAGATTTTAATTGGAATATTAAATTATTTTTGTTAATATTCAAGATCCAAAAATAGGCAAAATAGTCAGAATGCTCAAATGAGCTTTGATGGATTTCAAACTTCAAAGGTTAAGTTTAAATGACCCATTGAGTCTAATGGAATGAAAATCAAAGCATTGTTTAGCTTAAATTAACTTGCTTTAGCTAGGGTAACAACTAGGATTGTTACAGTTTATCTGTAAATCTGCATATATTCAATGATCATAAGCATGTTATGATGAGTCTTACTTTTTGTTATTTTAGTATTTGCAATAATATGTATATTTATTGCCTAAACTTGTTACAGCTTCTGGTTGAGGTATATTTTTTACATACTTCATTTCTATTTAATTATAAATATTTTATTTATAACTATCCCGCTTTCTTTGTTGCTTATTGCTCCTCTTGATTGCTTTATGTTTAATAAAATATGATATCTTAAAATATGTAAATTTCATTAAATTAGCTTAAAATATACTTAGACAATTATCTAACGCAAGTTTTTCTTTTCTTGGTCGGGGTCTTGGTATTGTGATATCGACAATGTCAGATTCAAAGTTGTTCGTGGAGGTAGCTTCTGGTGATGTGCTTAACTAGGAGGAGGAACTTCCTATTGTTGGTGAGGGTTAGTTTTGCTTTTTGCTTGTGCTGACGAGTGTGCCTTCTTCCATTAACTTTATATTCAATATTGTAATAATTTAAATGTTTTTGATACTGTTTATTTTCTACACTGTTATACTGAGTTGAGCTACTATTATTTTCCTTTATGGTATGGGAATAGATGTTATACATGTTTTTGCTTTCGTGCTCTATTCTTTCTTATATATGTTGATGAAAGAATTACAGTTACAGGTATAATACTCTGCAATTAAGGCGAGTTAGGATGAAACCTAACTTGACTATAGTTGAAAATTTGTCACACGGTGATCGCTCTACCATAATAATGTTAATATTAATATTAACATGTCCACGATAAGGATGGGGCTCCACAGTAATACTTAATAGTGTGTTAATTACTACTAATTTAGTATTAAGTACTAAAGTAATACATAGTATTGGATTAGAATTTTTAATCTAGCACTGGGTCATTATATAAGTAAGCAAGCTTATGAATGGTAATCTAGGCTAATATAATTTTTAAAAAAATTTCAAATAATTTTATTTAGGATTTTATTGAGTACACCATTAAATAAAGCATATTTTAATGAACTAATAGTGCAAAATAGAGGATAATTATAGAGATGAAACTTCCTAAGAACTTTTTGAAGATTAATACTCTAGAAATTAAAATAAAATAGTATTTATGTCAGGTTTAAAATTTTATTTATAGTTTGATTCATCGTATTAAAATAAACCACATATTCAAATTTCATAATTATTTAACTTAAAATGAGGGAAAGTGCACAAAATTTAATTTGTATTAATTCAATTAAATTTTTCTAAGATTTAGAATTATTAATTTGACTTTTCATTTACAAAATTATAGAAGATCATGGACCGTCGAATCAACTAATCTAATCAGAAGATAAGTTGGAGTTGAAATTACGAGTGTAATACAAGTGGCAAATTAGTGACTTTAATCAAACAACAGGGATTAATTCGTCAAAAATTAAAGATATAAATCACTGAATACTCAGCCATTAGATCTGAGATTCTAATCCAATGTAAAACTAATATTAATTAAATTTCATTGGTTATGTGAATCATTGGATCTAATTCTGTAATAATTGGATAAAGAAAATTAATTTGACTATTAGCCTGGCTTGATGGCCTGGATGAATATGGTCATCTTTTCCAATTAGTCCCCCACCATATTCCATATTAAGGTTTCCCAAATTAAGGCTTTTTGATCCCACAACCCAAATAGATTAAGAGTTTATTTCACTTTGTAAACACATTAAGAGCTTAAGAAACAAGAATTATAGCTTAATTCACCATGGAATTTAAGAAATTGGCCCCACTTGATTTATTTTTTCACCAGATTTCTCCCCACTAATTGTGTCCACTCCATGTCATTTTTATTGAAACACCATATCCTTCAAGGTTTAGCTACATTTATGACTTTATTTTGTGTCGTGAATCAATTTTTGCCTTTGAAAAGGCTAAATTTGATTTCATTCATTGATGGTGCACTTGATTTAAGGCATCCAATCACTTTCTAGCTAGAATTTTTCACCAAATGATCCTATTCTACCTTCCCAAAATCGAAGTAACCTCTGAAGAAGATGCTCTTGCTTAATTTAGAGAAATGATCTCACCCTTCCTCCCTGGTTGATATTAAATCTACGTTGGATTATAAACTCTAGGCCATTTTTAGCATCCTCAAAAGGCATGTTTAACTTCTCTTATTCTCTTGAATTTCCCCCTTGCTGCATTGAGCCTTAATTTCTTCCCACTATCCCTCTACACACTCTTTATATCCCTTCACCATTTGGAGCATCTTGGCTGGTAAATGCCACTATGACTGCTCAAAATTGTCTTAGATCTTTTCAACACCTTGAGTAGTAATTCATCTAAGAAATTACAAGGCTATAATGTCCTCTATCCTCTAATAGAGGCCAAAATCTAATATCTTTTATAGTGGACTAAAGGGTGGTTGATCCCACTCCAATGGTACTTGTCCGGCTTGAACCTGCTGCTCTATGGTTCAACTTGATCATTTAAGCCTTTCTCATCTTCTAGGACAGCCATTAGAACTAGTTTATCAAAGTTATTACCTTACTTCATTATTTTCAAGAATCCTTTCCTAAAGTTATTTTCTTGGTTTTAAGGTAACCCAAGCTTGTTAATGTTTTTGGTGATCTTTGGTCCACGAGTAACCCATACACAAACTCATTGGTACTAGGATGCTATGCTTAACCACCTAGATTCACCATAAAGTCTAACCAAACAAATAATGCTTCTTTGGACTTGATTTAAATGACTCTAAGGCTCTCTTAACCCTATTAAAAGTGAATATTATAATGTTAATTAGTAGTATCACACTATGTGATGAATCAAAGGAACCAGCCCTAAATTATGAGAGTGATGACTAAGGACTTTTTATATGAAAACTCTCTTGACATTCCCTTAAGATTGGGACAATCAAGGGTTTGTCAAGTTTGACCCAAACTCATATAAGACTCAACCAAGGTTGGAAGATGGTTAAAGTAACACCATCAACACACTCTCAACTTGAGAAATAACTTGGGTGACCTTATGCTATAAGGAATCATTGGGCTCTCATTTTGACTAGCTATGGTACAGTATGATGCAAAGTTTCAAGAATCATAAAACTATATGTAAGACTATCTTGATATGATTATTTAACTTTGTATGAATCATTTGAATTATGAATTAATATTTAATGAACTTATGGTCATGAGATAATTTCATAAGCCATGAGCTTTGATTCTTTAGGAATGAGTTAACCTACACCTATGTACATAAGCCTATGCCATCCAAACTCAATACCACTATCTCAACCACCATATCCAAAAGCCTCTCAAGCCTACTAGGATATAATGAATGATACCATTGCTTGAGATTAATTTTAAGGTAGGTACCTATGTTACAAAGGAGACCCCTTATTTACCATACCAAATTTAGCCCCTCGAGGGTATATGAGCCAATTTAGTGACCCTAGTGGCCCAAAGTAGTGAGACTCATATAACTCACACACACTATTAATTGTTACAATTAGCAATCAAATCATAAACATTGAATACTTCAAGCTAACACCCACATGAATTTAAGCACCTCACCACAGTTATATTCATCATTCTTGAGCTAACTTAAGCTTCATGCACATAATGTTGAAAAGAACTTGTGCCACATCTTAATTATAAATCATTTCCATTGGATCAAGTGTTATAAATAAAAAATAATTAGTAAACAATAGTTTAGTCATGCAAGTGATAATCTACAATAAGTTTAGTACAAGAGTCTAGTTTGGATCACTTGAGTTTACTTGCACACTACTGATGGTATTAGCATCCCTATTTAACATATGCATTGAAACAAACCCTAAGTGTGAATTATTAATGGTCATTTAAATACTCTATTATCCCTCCTAGGACCCTTTTTTAAGCTCTTAAAATTGTAAGTCCCAATAAGAAAAGTTAGCCACACCATATAGGTCCATCTTTCTGAGCTTACACAATAATAATTGGATAATCCTTTCTATAAATACATTAACTTAGAGTACAAGTTCTCCTTAAAGATCCTAGCCTTGTTTCTTGAAATATATACAACCTCATAATTTCATGAAAAACTACACTAAGACTTTGATAAAAGAACTACTAAATGAAGAATTTAGAATTTTTTGTCAACCAATCATCTTTACTTCCATCAGAGGCAAGCTAGTTCTATCACCACTCTTAAGCCGTTGTTATAACTCAAAATTTACATGGTTTCATCAAAGAGGAGAAAATTGTCTACAGTGCGAGACTTCCCGCCAGGCTGTGGACCAAAGACAAATTTGGTAGAATTATTTGATGAGGAGAAGTTAAGTGTGTCCTTAAATAATACTTTATTGGTCTATGTTAAGATATGCGAATACATTATGGTGTGGTAGTTGTGTTTGTTATCAATAGCTTAGGCCCATCAATTTTTTTTTGTAAACCTATAAAATATATTATTTATTGTGCTCCCTTCCTAAGAGATCGTTGATTTATGTGCCTATAAAAGAAGCCATTTTGGCTAAAACTCATGCATATAACTATATAATTAGGAACAATAAAATTGAAATGAAAGAAAATTAAAATAAATCCATCATGACCAAAATGCATACAGAGTTTTAATACTTAAAACTATAACTAAATTATAGATTTGTGAATCATTAAAGCTTTTGGGTTGAGTGTCTTTGCATAAGAAGACAAGTACATAAATATTTTATATTTGTAATTAATAACATGTTTGTTATTTCTTAATAGCCATGAAAAACATAAGAGTTGCTTTCTTAGTGACATTTGATCAAAATGATGCTTGAATGTGCTCTAGTAGACATTATAATTGTATATATCCATTCACATATGTGCTAAATTGTATGAATGCATTAGACTGTGATGGATGAAACAAATATGAAATAAATAGTTCCACACTGAAGATTTATCATACTTATATTGATATTTGAACTATGTATTATCCATCAAAGAGATAAGGAAGGCTTGCATTAACCCTTGAGGATAGCTTTGGCAAGTAGAATATAATAATACTAATAGAACAAAAAAAAATCGATAAATGTACCAAGATATAATATCCTCTAAAATAGAGTGCTCACTTTTTTTATACAACCAAACTTATTAAGCATGATAATAATGTTAAACTTTGATTATTATTACATGTTTTATGTTATTACATATAAAATAATCCTTTATCATTGATATACTATATACACTATTGGCATATGGTATAATATGCATAGAGAACATGGAACTTTATTATAATTTTACTAGTATTAGTTGTTTTACATATTCCATTGGCCACTTGAGAAATAAAATGAGTTCTAGCTGATCATTTGCAACATAGGGTCTCCTTAAACTCTCATACTTAGACATGTCTATTTTACCTTTTTGCATTTAAATTAGTTGTGTTGTATTGCATATCTAACTTAACACAATTCATTTTAATATCCAAATGCTTAAATCATTCTAATCAAATACTATTATTTTGGCACTTATCATGTGTCTGGTCAGGAAGCATACGAGCAAATTAAGCAAGATTGATCAAAGAAGAAAGAATAATTTTAACTTGAGATCAATTTTGCCAAAACCTTGTAAGAATCTATTACATAAGCAAATCAAACTATAAAATGTTATTCCTGCTACATGTGAAGATTTATCAATCAATATAATGGTCGAATGAATGGTACTTTGAAGGGTCTTGACTCGAACTTGATACGAACTCTATTTAAAATGATTTGAAATGACTCGAACTTGATACGAACTCAATTAGAACTCGACTCGAACTCTAACAAGTTCGATTTGAGTTTAAATATGGACTGACTCGACTCGAACTCGACACAAAGCCAGCCCTAGATCCAACAATATCCCAATTTGAATAATGAAGCCTGAAGTAAAACCATTTGAGACTGGAGAGACATTTATGTTAATGCTTTACAACACATCAAAGATATGTAATTAAAAAAAGAAAAGATTGATAAGATCATTAACTATATTGGAAGAGACAATTGCTCTAAGGCAAGATAGATTTATTATAATTAAAAAACTCTTGAAAAATAAGACGCTGCATAATGAACTATAACATAATGACTAATATGGCAGTATTTAATGTAAGCTCCTCAAAACTCAAAAATCTAACCATTGTTTATAAGAAAAAAAAAGTTTAAATAAAAAATGAAAAACTTTAATTTTCAAGCATTTCACAAAGCCTACATTTCATCAAAGAAAAAAAAAAATCTCATTGACAAACTATTTTGAATAAATGCAGTATACAAAAACTTTGCTTTATTTCAAATAATTACTTTAATTTACATTTAAACATTGTATAAATCAATTATAAAAAAGCATTTCAGAGCACAGACCCTGCACTAGTAATGCAATACCGAAACTTCACCTCTCTTCCTTGTTCTTTCACATTCATCAGCATAGTTTGTATGAGGAAGATAACCCTCTTGTTCATACACATCAATCTGTTTGCCCTGCAATTTGTTGTCGATAATGTTAGTTTTATATTAGATTAGAATATTATGGCAGCAGATAAAGAAAAGGAAATAGAAGAATCTGCCAGGGACCATAACCTACTGCATTTTGATTCGATGCTCTTTTCATATATCAACAAAGCCAGCATTTTCAGCCAAAAAGCCATAACTTAGATGCAGCATGGTGCATCCATGGCTAACAGCAGCGGAAAGAGCATTTGAAATAAATATATACCTGCCTGGGAGGCATAGAACTAAATGAAGTAATATGGTCGTGATCAGTTGCAACGCATACTAAAATGAAGATAAACCGTGAAGAAAGATCAAAGAAAACAAGATTTAATGTAATGCCAATTCTATTTGTACATTTTTTAAAGGCAAATTCAGATTTGTTTTATAGGAGAAAACGAAGACCGAAACTGAGGGCGATTCCTGATCCTCTCGACCCGATAGGTTTCTGGCCGATTTCCAATCAGTTTCTGGTGATTTCATACCTATTTTCTACTTTTAACCTCAGTTTTATGAACATTTTTCTCGTCATTGTGTTTCAAGAAAGTTTTCATGAATTTCCGTAAAGTCTTTTTAGGGTTTACTTTCTTGTTTCATGTAAACCTCAGATCTAAGAAATCTTGCTTGTTCTCGTTTGGATCTTGAAAGAAATTTGTCATTTGGTTTCGTTTTTCAATATGCTTTTTTAATGTGAAACAACTAAGTTATTAGAATGAAGGGGGCTACTCAAGCCCCTCCGGCTATCTCATCCTTGCCTAATCTGCATGCTCGAAATGTTGTTCCATCGTTAAACATGCCCAAATCTTTTGTTGAAGCTTTGAATGCTCCATCAAATGAACCACAAGTAAATTTAATTCCTATTTTATCTCAAAGGGATAAACCAACCCTTTGGTTATCAGATGATGAAACCTCTGGTCTTTCAAGACCTTTTGATTATGCTCTGATTGGTAAATTTACTTTGGGCAAACCCCAAATGGTGGACAATATAAGATTTTTCAATGATCTTGCTTTGATTGGGCAATTTTCTGTTGGTCTATTGAACAATCGACATATTCTTATTAAATTGACGCATGAAGAATATTATTCTCGTATTTTCTCTAAAAAAATTATTTGATTAAAGGTTTTGCTTTAAATTTTTTGAAATGGACTCCATTTTTTTATCATGCTGCCGAGCCTTCTATCGTCTCAGTTTGGATAAGCTTTCCTTTTATTAAAGCTCAGTTTATTAATCATTCAATATTATTATACTCTCTTTCATCATATTTTGGTAGACCATTAAAGATGATACTGATATTGCTAATTTATTAAGGTCATCTGTTGCTCAGGTTTTAATTGAAATGGATTATTACAAAAGACTTGTTTGAATTGAAAATGATGAAAGAGGGTACTTACAGAAGGTTGAATTTGAACATGAGCCTCTGAATTGTTCTAACTATTTTATATTATTGGACACAATATTAATAGATGCTTCAAACTTCACCTGAATTTAAGGAAATATAATGGCATGCATGATTTCAAACAAAAGAAATAATGAAATCAAAGAAATGGTAATGCAAATATGCAGGTAAACAAGAGTGGTATCAGACAATTTTATAGAATGAAAAATCCTATAACTAACTCTGGTGCTGCCTGTGATCTGCAAAACACCGAGGAAGCTACTCCTTTGAACATTGATGAAGCATCTCAAGATCCTATAGATAATAATATTATATCTACTATCCATAATGATTCAAGAAGCTTAATTCAAGCTCCTATAAATAACAATGAGGAGATTTTAGCAAGTCGGAAAACTTGGCTAACGAATTCAATAATTCCAAATTTGATGGTTTATTCATTGATGGTATTTTATGATGCATTTCTAATAAAAGCCTTGCAATGAATTTAAAAATTGTTCAGCTCAAGAAGATTTTATTTCAACACAAAATGAGGAAACTAATGAAAAAAATTGAAGATGAAACTGAAAAATTGAAGCAGCAGCTTTATCTTATCATCCCAATTCAATGAGGAGAAAATCTGAAGAAAATATTAATCAAGAAGATGGTTTCCATGTGGTAAAGCTACAAAAAAAAAAGGTTAGCAAATTCAACAGAACAATTGCAGGCTTACTAGATCAAAAGCTCAACTAATTCAGACTAATTCTCAATGATAAAGTTTCTTATATGGAACATTAGAGGGATTGCAACTCCCTCCTCTTTAAATAGATTCCATAGATTGGTTGTGAATAAAACATTCAAGTTCTTGATATTCTTGAACCTTTGTTTAAAAATGCAAATGCAACTTGTTATCAAAGACTTCTTGGTTTTCACAATGTTATTTTTAATTATAGTTCCAAAATATGGTGTTTTGGGAAGGAGGGGTTTTCTTGTGATCTAATAACAGATGCAGCTCAATACTTAACTACCAAAGTTTCTTATGGATATTACAATGCTTATTGTACTTTTGTTTCCGCAAGCTGTTTGAAAGCTACAATATAATATTTTCATGGGAGGAACTTACTTTATTTCATCACAATAATGATCCACCTTTTATTTTAAGAGTCCTTCATAACTTTGGATTCTCTGAAATATTTATTGATGATATCTTTAGAAGTATAAATAACAATGAGTTTTTTATTCTGATAAATTGAGAAAAAATGAGTTTTTTAAACTTTTTTAGAGGAGTTCAACAAGGGGATCCTTTGTCACCTATTTTATATATCATTGCAGCTGACTACTTCTCAAGAAGCATAAGTTATTGCAAATTATCCTTTGGCGAAACTTCAGAAAACAAGAAAGGTTTTGAACCAATTCTATAAATTATAAATATTATAGAGACATGCATCCATCTCAAGTTTATATTCAGCACCATAAATCTGCTCTTTGGAAACAGCTATGCCATTTAAGAAATTTTACAAAACATTATATAGCGTGGGGTCTAGGAAAAGGCAATTGTTATTTTTGGTATGAAATTTGGTTTGGAAATATCCCCCTAAGACATCTGTATATCCAGACAACTTCTGAAAACTAATTGATTTCTGGTTCAACAACCATTGGAACATTGCTAAATTTCATTTAATTGCACCAGCTAAAACTAAAGATGAAGTTCTTCTATTAAAATTAGATTTATCTTCAAGTGATATGATGTAGAAAAATGTATCCTCTCGAGTTCAATTTTACTCACGTTTGGAACATTATAAGAAAAAAGTCTTTTTTTTTTCTTTGGGTTCTATTTTATGGCACAAAAGTATAAGACCCACTACTTCTTTCTTCTGTTGGCATCTTCTTATAAATATTTTATCAATTGATTGTTGTTTAAAGCTGAAGGGTTTTCAGTTCGCTTCTATATGCCTTTTATGTGATAATAATGTAGAAGATATGCAGCACCTTTTTATTGGTTGTAAAAAAATCCGTTGTATTTGGGATTACTGCACTAAATTATTCGGTGACTGTCCGAGCTTTTGCCTAAATGCTAAAGCCTTTCTGATATTTTGGAGAATTTCAGGTGTTTAGAAGGTCATTGCAGAATTTTCATTCCTTTATTATCTTTTTGGTTCATTTGGGTTGAAAGAAACAAATTTAAATATAGTAATATCAATTTTAATGCCAATAGAATTATATGGAAGGTCACAAATTATATTTCAACCGCAATAAAAAGGAACTGTAATTCTGCTAAACAGTTTAAAGGGGATGAATTTTGTCGAATATTCTTCAATGAATGCTGCTATAGTTTACTGGTTAAAGCCCAAAACTCAGTTCCACAAACTTAATGTAGATGGGAGTTCTAAAGATATTTCTTCTATAGCAGGTTGAGGTGGAATCATTAGAAATCACACTGGAATGGTTTTATTTGCTTATCACTTTCAATCTATGGCTCTGAGTTTTAATTGCAGAAGCAAAAGCACTGTTTGAAGGTATTAAACTTTGCATAAATAAGAGAATAAAATCTGTGGATTGAAATGAACTGCCTTGCATTAGTTATTTTAATTAAGAAGCAATCTTGTGGCGATTGGCATCTATTTTATGTTTTGAAGGCATTTTATTTTTTGCTTACTCAATTGGACATTTATTATTTCACTCATACTTGGCGAGAAGCAAATGCAGCAACTGACTGTCTCTCCAATAAAGGCAATCAGATGGAGGATTCCATATTTATAATGACCTATCAAATTTCAAGTAACTTAGATCTATCTGTATGGTGGATAATTCTATTCTTCCTTATTTTAGAAAATAAGAAAGTTTGATACTCGGACAATAGGCAAATATCTTTTTTATTCCTTTTCCTTAAAGCTTTGATTTCAGATACAGATAGAGAACAGGCTGGGAATGGAGATGAGGCAAAGAAGTTCCTGATATTAAAGTCATTGATCAGTTTCTGTGCAGGAAGAAGAAAATGGAAGGTAACTGGAGCTGAATTCGATGGAAAGACTGGAAGCAGAAAGCTGAATTTTGGATGACAGAAACTGATTCTGAAACAGAATGCAGAGTTTAAAATGGCAGACTTGACTGATTCTGGACTGATTGAAAAAAGATCGATCGATGACCTGATCTAGTGCATTACCTTTGATGTCTTGGAACAAGAAATTGAAGAAATATGGAGCATCACTGTGCAATCTCTTTAAATACAGAGTTTATAAAGAGATTTTGAGAGAATGATACAGTTTGCTTTGGAGCTGAACCCTTTATTTCAATTTGGAGCAGCAGATTTGGAGGATGAAGAATCTGATTTAATGGAAGATGTGATGATTTGCTGACAAGTTTAAAGCTATCAAGAATTCAACTGAGGAGAACATCACGCAAGTAAGAGTTTTAGAGCCTGATGGAATGCAAAAGCTATTATAGGCGTGGCAACGAACACGTCAACGAAATGGCAGTAGCGGAGAAACTGATAACTCTACTTACTATAAGCGATGGGTAGGCTGATCTACATAGAACAAAACTCAGCAGAGTTTCTCAGCACCTCGTGAGGTGCAGTTTTTTTTTTTGGTCTTTATTTCTGATTTTGCATTTAACCTTAGTGTTTGGTGGTCATTAGTTTCATTTGTTTTGAACATTTGGCACAGATTTTTGTAAGTGCCGATTGATCCAACATGCTGTACTTTTTATTTTCATTAATGAGATTGCTGCTATAAGAAAGAAAATCAAATTTGCTTTGGAGTTCGAGGAAATATATATCTTAGTTACGATTGACTGCTTGGAGCTTCACCAACGCATATAATCTCATCTGCCAGCCGCACATGAAGCAGTACCTTTTGAATCCTAGGGTTGGCTTTGATTCAAGTTTGAGTCAACTCAAACTCGAACTCTAACTTTCGAGTTGAGCCTAGTTCGGCCTCAATTCGAACTCGATCGAGTTCAAGTCAAATTAATTTTGAGTCAAAAAAGTTCGAGTTCGAGCATACTCAAATAAGATTCGAGTTGAACTCAAACTAAATAAAATAAACAAACTTATACCAATATCTAAAAAAACTGCTTCTGCACAGTAGTAATATGCGGATTTTGTAACAAATAGATCACGAGTTCAATTACTTCAGTAGCCAAATTCGTGCTATTTTTTTCAAAAAAGCTCAATTTTTTAATATAAAAAACACAAGATTTTGACCCGGGGGAGATTCGAATCTCGGGCCAAATAAGGAAATTTAGGCGCCGTAACCACTAAGCCAGGTAAGAAGCTTTATAATTTGTATATGTTTTATGATTTTATATATTTCGTGTGACTCGAACCCAATTCGAATCTAGTTTGAGTCCTCGACTCGAATTGGGTTCGAGTCGAGTAATTCAACTCGAATTCCACTCGAAATATTAGAGTCGAGTTCGATTCAACTCAAAATTCAAGCGAATTTTGAATTTCGAAAAAAAATGCTAGCCCTACTTTTGACAGAAGCCAACAACAGATTAAATTTTGATTTATTCAAATAATCTGTCACTTTTCTGAAACTTCTATTTGTTTGAAAGAAAATTATATAATAATAGAGCATAAGCTTTTTTTTATTGTTCTTAAAAAAAGGCATATCTTCTTTAACCTCACTTTGCATTAGTGCTGAAATTGTCAAAAAAAAACGATGCTACAAATAAATAAGACAACCAAGTGATGCAGCCGATAAAAAAGTTCTGCAACTGCAACTAAACAAAAAGCCTTAGTGTTTGGTGGTCATATAACTACACCCTAAATGATTGCATTGTATTTTTGTTTGTGATCTTTAGTTATGCTTTTGCATTTAACCTTAGTGTTTGGTGGTCATTAGTTTCATTTGTTTTGAACATTTGGCACAGATTTTTGTAAGTGCCGATTGATCAAAACACATTATCATATATTGAAACTTAATAAAATAGAATGCAATCATTTAGGGTGTAGTTATACCAATCTTTCACCGTTTAACTATTATTTAAATGAATGGTCTTTCCCTCTCAGTAACCAATTAAATGGAACTTTAGATTTCCTATTATTACAATGCAAGTTGAAATTAATGCCTCCAGTATCTCTCACCTGCATATTATGCACTATTAAATGTTAACTTTAAACTAATTAACTTAGTATCAACTTAACAAATCAGGAGGTGGAAGCACATCAGACAAACATAACACAAAATTTAAGAAGCTAAACAGCTTTTAGGCAGAACCAAACAGGCCAAAAAAATGTAAGTTCTTAGAAACTTACTTTGCAGGCAGTGCCACTGTTCGTGTCGGAGCTCGCCCCAGCGAGAATGAGAGGCACTTGGAACATCTCTCAGCCTGGTCAAAGTTCCGGAATTCGTCCTGTGCTAAAATCAACCAGGGTATGCTCATTTGGTCAGGACTTTGACAGTGGGCTGTTAAACAGCTCCTTGTACTCAGTGAACAGAAGAGATAGTCGAATTATAACATAATACTCAGATTAAGATCTTAGACCAATTTCAGGCATACAGAATTATAACATAATACTCAGATTAAGATGTTAGACCAATTTCAGGCATACAAAGAGGATGAATCACAAAAAGCAGGAAAAAACCAAACTATCCTATAAACTTGCAAAATAAAAATTTGATGAGAGCTGTACAGCTGCATACAAATAAGATGAACTAGCCGAGCGCCCAACCAGAAAATATGATTGAACACAACAACATCCAGAGGATCTTAATAGCACTAATAACAGCCCTTGCACCCTCACACCCATTGCACCAACCATTGGAGTGGCCTGAGCTTAATCCTAGAGAGTTACCAAAAACACAGCAGCACAATCAAGAGAGCGTGGCGATGACATTGGCGGAGAGATTGAAGTTGCGGACGTGACCATGGTTTCTGCCCTCCCCATAGCCAAGAAGTGGGGGCTTCGACGGGCTGCGGCCGTCTGGCCCACCTCCGCCGAAGTGGTCACCGCGATCCTCATCATCCCCAAGCTCATTCAGCAGGGATAGAAAAAGCACGAGAAAGCGCGCTGCCCGAGCGAGGATGGTCTTCGTCTTCGTTCGTCACGGAATTCGTCTTCGTCTTCGTTCGTCAATGGATTCGTCTTTGTCTTCGTTCGTCAATAGATTCAACTCAATTCATTTAAAATAACTTTTTTAATATCACAAATTTGAATTTAATTTCACAAGTTTGAATTGAAAACTTCGTAGAGGACGAGAGTCAAATCAGCAGCATATTGCATTATACTAGAAAATGGCCCAGCTGCGAGACCAGACTAAGTTGAGGAAGGAATTATTGGCAAAGACACATCAATTGATGATAAGACCCAAAATTAGATCTGTAAAAGAATTCAAAAATTATGTCTAGACCACATGTACAAGATCAAAGACATCACCGCTGATGAAGCATATGATTCAGTACTACAGCTATGGAAAGAAATATTACTATTATGTCTAGATCGCACGTGCGAGGACCAATGTCATAGAGCTGATGAGGATGGAAACATATGTCGAATCTCAGAGTAACCTTGTTGCTTTCAAGATATCGAGGCCAAAGTTGAGAGAACTGAGTACATATAGCCCTTGAGTCCGGCCACACCAAATATTTTTGCATCCATGCAACAAATGCATGAATTTTCAATCAAGTAATTAGTGTCATAAGAGCTATTATGATGGATGTAAAAAGCATTTCTAAATAAAATGAGCTTTGCAGAAATTCAAAAAGATTCAAATTTATATAATGATTTGATTACTCAAGCCCAACAACAGAAATTGCATAGGTATAGAGGGAGGTACATACTTGATCCGCCATGGGGTAGTTGATAGCATCTGGATTGTCCTAATATTACTCATGTGTGACGGCCTTATATTCTTTTGTTGTTCTTTTATTGTTCTTTGGTTGTATCAATGTTTTTCATTTTTTAAAGCCAATGGTGAACTTCTTGCTCATATTCAATGATAATTTAAATTTACTGTACTATGTTTAATGTCCTTCCCTTCTCCTTGCGTGCAACTCTTGTGTGTTTTTGGGTACATTGCCCAAGTAGCGAGTATGCTTATTTTAGTCCCAACTGTAAGTTTTCCAAGTGTTTAGAAGTTCTCATGTTGTAACCTTGCATTAAGTACTTGGCTATAATCGAGCATTGGTCCTTCCTCGAGACACTAAATTATGTGCCTCATCGCTCAACCGGTTGATTTGGACTGGTTAGCATCTGTATGAAGCAGGCACTACGAGTAAATCGTAACACTGTTCAGATTGCGAGCAGGTGTCATGCATCCTAAGGCTTCTATGCACATGCAAGTTAACATTGCTCGAATTAACAGAATGCCCCACTCTTCTTCAAAGCTTCAAAAAGGGGTTCACATTTGTCACTTGATTTGGAAATAAATCGCTTGAGACTCGCCTTTTGTTAGCAGGTTTTTTCATTTCATTTATGTTCCTAGGTGGTCGAGCGTCGAGTAAGATTGCATTGTACTCTGGTTGACCTGAGATCATTCAATAGCGAATCAATACCCTAGAAAGTTTCCCAACTAAGCTCAAAAAATGTGTTTTTTTTGTTCATTTCATATTGTAACATACGAGTGTTGAAGGTCTCATTTGGTTTGCCAATTGTTCCAATAGGGTTTAATTTTTGATTAATGCATTATCCACATATACCTCTATATTTCGGGTATTTGGGCTCAAAACATTTTGTCCATCAATCATTGAAAAGGCATTTGTCAACCCAAAAGGCATTGAATTGGTTTTCTATTCATATGTAGCTCTAACATTTTTACATACACCTCTATACTTCATATATAGCTCTAACAATTTTCAACCCAAAAGGCATCACTCTGTAACTATACACAGTGAATGGGCTGATATCATGACTCAGATTCTTTTATATGGAAGTCTAAGAACTTGAAGGCATTAAATCCGACAATTGAGCTTATTAACTCTTAATAATAAGTAAGAAGTACGATCCTTAGACATGCATTGTTTACCAATTTTAAAGTTCACAAACATCCTCCATTTGTCATTGGCCTTTTCTATCATGAAAGTATTGGATAACCAAGGAATTGGATATTCCAAATAGAGGCTTTTTTTTTTTTACTGTCTTAATGGTCAAGCTTTACTAATGTGAGAAAATCTCATCATAGCCCACTGGGCTACAAGTGATTATGTGGATCAATTTGTAAACTATGTGATACCAAAAAAAGACCTACACCCAGCATATCGTGGGAACATTAGGCAAAACAACCAAAATAACTTTTAAGAATATTTATTAATTATTTTAAAATATGCATTGCGCAGCCTCGCTCATGATGAAGTTTTTGATCGTGGGAAGCCGCATCTTTCCCTTTGAAGCTCAAATTTGTCGTGTCATTTTCAATGATATCAAATTTATCCAATTTGATTGAGTATTTAAAAAATATGAGCTTAATAAAATTTAGGGTTTCTGCAGTTACTGTAGCAGTCATGGGGATGAACGATAATGGGCCGTCGGTCAGGTTGGGTCTGGCTCGAAACAACGGATTAAATTTTGGCTGCTAAATCACCGCGATTTTAATCCAGCGATCTCGATCTATTCGCTGTTGACGGGCCAACAATCGGGTTTGGTCAGGCTCGAAATGGCGGATTAATTTTCTCCATTCGATTTCAGCTATTTACATCCCGCAGTTACGATCTATCCGCAATTTCAAAATTACACTGACCATCGAATTAGATCCGACGGTCAGATCTAATCCACCCAATTTATCGATATAATCATTGTTGAGTCGTCAAATTCACACAAAGTGTCACACAACGGATCCGATTATCAGAACAATTTGACATGGCACCCAATGTGCAGCAATGATTAACGGGTCATCACTGACGGATGTTGTTGGGACAGCAGGGTTTGGAACAAGAACAGTACAGCAGCAATACTATGCTTGTTATGGGCTGCTATAATTCTCCAGGACACTAGGTGGCTGAGTACTTAGAGAGGGTTGCTGAATTTCCAGTTCAAAATAGCAAAAGAGTTGATAAAAATTTGATGATGGCTGTTGCAGTGGTAAGAGATCTGGACAAAAATGAATTAATATTTAAAACAGCAATAGAGATGTAGATGAGTTTGTAATGGAGATGTGACTATCCTCTTGAACAATTGGTGTTTACGGAGAGTACGGAGGAATGTTGGGATTGTGAAGTCTCGAGTCCAACCCAAGTTTGTATGCCAAGGTGGGGTGTACCTGAACAGGAGCGTTGAAGCGAGCGGGAACTAGAGTTGATGGTTGAACTTTGAGCACATCGGAGTAAATTTGGAGTGGGCCACGGGACAATTGCAAGGCTTAGAGTGGCATTGGGCTAGCAACAAATCAACTAGGTGCGAGATGGGCGCAAAACGGGTCAAGTTAGGCTAAAGAATGTTGAAGATTTTGAATTGGGCACATAGGAGCTGTTTGAGCGCCAGACCGGAACTTAGCCGCTGGGTGGGTGTTGGGTGGTGCTGGATGGCGCTTAGGCGCTGGCTAAGCGCCGGGGCCAATCAAAGGAAGGAACAACGTGTTGAGACCCTAGCGCATGTGAATTTAGTTGAAGCCAAAGTGACGCTTGGACGCATTCAAGCGCCCATGGAGATGACCTAGATGAAGGTGGGCCAAGTCCTGGGCGAGCCTAGGCGGCAGTTTTCAAGCCAAATAGTGGAGTCAGACAGAAATAAACTCCAGATTTAGAACTTGGAAAATAAATTTTCTCTCTAATCATATAGATTTATCTTATAATCAGTCATCTAATCAACATATGCAATCTTCTCTCTTCTTCACCTCAAAAGTATCCCATTCATGCGTTTATTATTATTCCATCAAACTGGCTAATTTGGCTAAACAGTGTCGAGTTTGAGGTCATGATTTCAAATCGGCTGAGAGGTGTCTACAAGGATAATGATGATGATTATGATTAATATAATGTTGTCCCACTTGAACAATAGTCCAAATGACAAATTCCCAAGCATAAAAAATGTTGGAAGATTTTTAAGATTTGAGGTGAATACAAACAAGTTCATGTCTTTTATCTTCTACTCTCTTCCTATTAATTTATTCAAGGACTAAAGTTTGGAAAAAAGAAGCCCAGTAAAGTCTTTGGAAATGAATGTTTTCCAAAACCTCACTTTCCAATTGTCTTTCTTACTTCTAAGAAATGACAGCAGCAAATATAACAGCAATTATGTTATAACATCAAATATTAGATTAAACCTATAATCAAAAGAAATATTTAAACTTACATATACACAATAAAATCTTCAGTTTCGGGAGACTGGCAATTTCCATTATTTACATGAAAACAAAAGCTCTAAATAGACATTTTTAGATCATCCCATTCTGCTAAAGCCCTGCCAGACTCTTTCCTCAAATCCCACTCCCTCATGGACCTCCTCACCTCCTCAGCCTCCATCCACATTCCCATTTCCACGTAGAGATTTGACAGCAGCACATAATGTGCAGCATTTTCCGGCTGAAGCTCAATTAGCCTCCTTGCAGCAAATTCACTCAGATGCATCATTTTTCTTGATCTGGACCCACACAGCAGGGATCCAAAGATGACCACATTGGGCTCAAACGGCATCATCTGAATGCACTGGACTGCCTCATCAAGTAACCCCGCCCTTCCATACAGATCCACCATGCACCCATAATGTTTGATCCCTGCAATGAACCCGAACTTCCCTTGAACAACCATGTCAAATATCCTCCTCCCAGGCGCCAGAAGACCAGAGTGGTTACAAGCAGTGAGGACTCCAACAAGCGTGACAGTATCCGGATTCAGCCCTACCTCCAACATCCTCAAAAACCATTTCAGTGCCAGCACGCCACCTCTCGCAAAGGCAAATCCCTGAATCAATGAATTCCAAGTGTACAAACTTGGACGAGGCATCCTCAAGAACACATCAAACCCGTCATTGACGCGGCCGTGTTTGCAGTACATGTCAACGAGAGCAGTGCCCAGAACGACATCAAGATCCCAGCCGGAACGGGCAGCTTGGCGGTGAATCCACTGGCCAAAATCAAGGGAGGAGCCATGGGCGGCGCAAGCGGAGAGGGCGCTCACCATGGTGACGCGGTTGGGTGCGACGCCCGCGAAATGCATACGCTCAAAAAGGAGAAGAGCGTCGCCTGGGCGGCCATTCCTGGCTAGTCCGGCGATGAGAGCGGACCAGGCAACCACCCCTCTCACAGGAAGATCGTCGAAAAGACGGATAGCGGAGTCGGATTCGGAGCATACGGAGTATAAGTGGATGAGGGAAGAAGAGATGTAGCAGTCCGAGAGGAAGCCGAGCTTGAGAATGTGAGAATGAAGGGAGACGCCGGACTGGAGAAATCGGAGGATCGAGAGGGATTTGAGGAGGAGAGGGAAGGTGTGGTGATTTGAAGGGAGAGACGAGAGGTGCATCTGGTGGAAGAGGAACAAGGGAGCGGAGGAGCGGAAAGGGAGGAGGGAGCGCATAAGGGTGTTGCAGACGAAGGGAGGGGGGCGGCGGAGGAGGGAGAAGAGGAGAAGAGCGGGTCGGAGAGAAACGAGAGACAGTGAGGAGGAGATGAAGGCGGCAGATACGGCGGAATTGAATTGGAGGCCATCGCGAAGTATCTCAAAGAGGAGAGAAGGGAGGGCAGCGGAGGATGTGAGGGCGGAGAGGATCTGGAGGACGCGTTGAGCAGCAGGGGAGGAAGTGGCTGCGGATTTGGAGCGGAAGGACGAGCGAGGAGATGAGCGGCCAGGGAGGGACATTTGTTCAAGTTTACATACTTGTAGACTTAAATTATTATATTTTAGAAACAAAATATTATAAAAATCAGGAGAGAAAATATTAAAAATAATAAAACATAGGCTCATGAATTAGTGTATATATTTAGGTTTTATTATATTTTATATTATTTAAAATTTTAGAATTTTGAAGAAATATTTAGTGCTAAAGCATTATGTTGACTTTTAGATTTGTTGATTTGATTAATAATATTTTTTGGCAATTTTTTTTCATAAATATTTCATCTTGTGCTCGAGTCTTCTTTCATGTGAATATTTGTGTAGTGTTTATACATTTAAGAATGTTTCTTCATGAATTTGTGATTTTTCTCATGTCATAACATAAGTTTCATATACTAAAATAAAAATAGAAATACTATGCATCTCTAAGCTATCACATTGTTGTTGTGCATGTGTTTAAACAAAATATCAGATCAACCGTTTTCGATGATCTTATTCACGAATAAATTAAAAATAAAACATAATCAAAATATTTTTGACGGAAACTACTATAAAGCATCTTAAAATGTAATCAACATCAATAGAGTAGTTTGGTGGCATTATCTATTCTATATATATATATATATATATATATATATATATATATATAGATAAAGGTTCTTAGAATGTAATTAACTACAATAATTTGATCATTTTTAAATGTATTTTAAAGCATATTTTTGCATGGTTATTATTCTAAGTATTTATGTATGTATGCATGTTTGCCCTCAAGATATTTGGCTAACAGATATTTCTAAATACAAGCAATCAATCAAAGTGAATGCTTTTCTAGAAAAATCTCTTTAGAAACTTCTTACCTTCATATTGAATGCCCACCATGAAGTCATACATCCCATCTTCCAAGTGAGCAAGATTCATTTGCATAATTTTTATGGGTGTGAGCATTGGATAACTTAAGTTTTTCTTAGCATGCTTATTGCTATGCTATGAATCAATTTTAATTTTCTAATTTATGCTATGAATTAATTCAATAAAACACATTATTTCATGTTATGAAAAAAATAGAATCATAAGTCGACACATACTGATTCCATCAATGACATATGCTGTGAATCAATTCAAATTTTCTAATTTCAAATAAATCATGAAGCAAGTTTAGTCACAAATACAGCTGCAAGAAGGGATACAAACTGCAAAAAATAGTAACTACAGCAATAAAGTTGCCCCCAAGTAAAAACATACAGCAAAATAATGAGCACTTGGCAGAGAAAGTGAAAGAGGATGAGGAAGTGAATATTATACATAATATTAGATAGATCATTGAATTTGTGATGAATCCAAGCGGGCTGAAGCATGAAGAATATCATAATGACTTTAAAGTTGAGAACATGACCATAGCTTCGGCCCTCCCCATAGCCAAGAAGTGGGGGCTTCGGCCTTCTGCCGCTATAACAACCCTAGTATTAGAAGCCTTCACCTTAATTTTGGTGCAATTTAGAGTTCATTTGTGATCGACGAATATTTCTGATTATTTTGATAATTCTGAAAATATCTATTTTATTTTGACCTTAGAATTAAATTTGGAGTTCACCATTAGACTCTTCGCCCCCAAATTAGTTAGATGTGGTATTTTGGAAAAGTTTGGAAGTCGTCGAATTTTTCCAGAATATTTTAATAATATTTAATTACTCAAAAATTTGAATAATTAAATTGACCTCCAATAAAAAATCCAATTATATTTTTGGGCTCCTCAGTCCTCAATTAAGTAAGTGTAAATTTTTGAAATTTTTTAGAGTCTATTTAATTATTTAATTTTGAGTAATTAAATAAGTTAAATTAAATAAATAATTATTATATTTAAATTAAAATTTATTTATTAATTAAATAATTCCAATAGCTAATTCTTAGAACTGCGCAGATCCGTTGTGACAAACCGAGCACAAGACAGCGGTCTGTCTCAATCTAGATCGTCGCGCCTTATTTAAACCCAATCCGACGACTCGCAAGCATTTCGCCGATCCGACAGCCGAGATCCCCTCTGTAACAATCCAAGGTTGTTATCATGTCTAATATAAGCAAAACCAAGTGCTAGATTCTATTCCATTATACTCAAATAGCAATTTAAATTTAATCATAAAAATTTGGGATCAATCGGAGCTTATTTGAGCAACATGACTATTTTGCATATTTTAGGATCTTAATAATTAGCTAAAATAATTTGATCTCCAAATTAAAATCTGATTTTATTTTTAAGTTTCTCACACCCAAATTAGTTAAGAGTTAAATTTTGAGAATTTTTGGAGACCATTTGAACCTAAATTGAATTTAATTTCATTAGAATTAATTATATTAATTAATGATTAATTTAAATTAATTAAATAAAATTTTTATTAGTTTTTTAAGAGGGGGTATTTGCTGTCGGGACCATGGCAGATCCACTACGGGGTCCCGACAGTAGCGCAACATTTATCGGTGCGTAGATTCCCTCACACGTATCATGGCGTCTCCATCAGACGATGCCTGTGCGTTGTCGCTGGGATCCTTCGTCAGTCGTAGGATCGCTTCTGCTATCCAACGGCTGACCTTCGTCAATCAGGAATCGCATCATTCACTTAATTCCAAACCGTCAAAAATATCAAGTAGCCCGCGTAACCTTAACCTTTATTCATTTTTGTCCCTAACTCGCTCGCCCAACAGAGAAGCTGTGTCGTACGCTGGTCGTCAAGGCTATCTGCTACTCCCCTTGACACGTCAATAAGAATATTAACAATTCCCTTCTCTCATCATGGCAAGCGCAATGGGCCTCATGACCCAATTTCTCCTTCTTATGTAACCTGAGAGCTCAGCTCTCGGGCATCTCTTCCCAGCCTTGTTCCCCGCCTATAAATAAATCCCTGAGAGTCCTAGGAGCTTTTTACATTCTCCGGAGGCTCTCCTTTCTCAGCTTTGCTCGCTCAATTCTCTGGTTCACAAGTAAGCCTTTCTTGGCATTTGCTACTGTCCTCCCTGTACCGACAGTGGGTGTGTCTGGGTGTTCAAGACTCCGGACGCTTGCATGGAACTCAAGAAAGCTTATGGTAGCTCCAGGATCCCTACTAAGTTCGGTATGTCTCCTTCTCTGCATTCCCAAGTACTGCCCTCTTCTCTCCCATCAAGTTGAATTTAGCTCGACTCTTGTCAGATGGCAATCAATATGTGTTTAGATATTGTGCTAAGATCATTTGAGAAGGCGTTGCATTTAGTTTTAGGACTGGATTAGGTCAGGTGATGAACCATAGAGTGAGCTCACTATCTGGTAGTGTGCTAATTGGCCATCCTTCTCCCCTCTATAATCTCATGGTCTAGAGTTCACTTTAGCTCTCATCCACCTTAGTAAGATGATTGCTGAGAGTTGCAATCATTGGGTCTAATTAAGATCGATCGATTTCACTCAATCGATCGACGCTAATTCAAGTCACAACAACCGAGAGCCGCAAGTTTGGTCACCGCAAGATGGCTAAAGTTTATAACATCGAAGCTGAACAATTCCAACCCCAGAACCCTGAATGTAAGAAATACCATCCGTACGGGAAATGCTATCACTTTTGGTGGTGTGTGTTTTGCATGTGGTCGAAAGGGCCGCCGTTTCTTCGAATGCGATGTTAAGTCAACAATCAATGGAGTGCTCATCAATCACTCCTGTCAAAAAGCAAGCATTCTGTGCTCAACCAGGGAACAACCGAGAGCCAGCTCCTGCTATAATGTCAGCACCCACTTCAAATGCTAAGGTAGTTGTACCTGCACAGAAGCCGGCCTATAATCGTCAAAGCCAACGGCCCCAGGGCAAACAACCTTCAGCTCCTACAAGGGTATACATGCTAACACCCGCCTCTGCACCTGAAGACAACGATGTCGTTTTAGGTATGTCTTAAACAAAAAATTTATTTAGTTCTTACCATTTCAGTATTCAGTCTTTACTGTTTTAGTATTTTCAAATATTTGAGTAGCAATTCTTATTCTGTTATTATAATCATAGGCACCTTATCAATAAATGATAAACTTTGTAATATCCTTTTCAATACTGGAGCGAGTCATTCCTTCATATCGAAAAGCTGGGTGAAAACCCTTAAGCTACCAACAAATCGATTAGCAAACTCGTTGAGCATCGGTTATCTTCCGGAGCCCGTATGCAATCTCAGCAATTCTGTAACATAAATATTCTTATCGGTGAACAAAAATATAGAGCTAAATTAATAATGTTGCTAATTATAAACTTTGATATAATTCTAGGCATGAATTAGTTAAGTGAACATGGTGCTTCCATAAATTGCCAAAAGAAGAAAATCACTTTGGGTAGTGGAAGCCAATTAAAAACCTTTGTTGGAAGATTTAGCACTAAAGCATTGTTGATCAATGCCATGAAAGCAGAAAAGCTAGTCAGAAAAGGGTGTGATGCGTATCTCGTAATAATATTGGGAGAAAAGAAAGAAGTCGTGCCTATTTCTGAGAACCGAATAGTTTGTGAATTTCCTGATATTTTTCCTGAAGACCTACCCGATCTTCCTCCTGTTAGAGAAGTAGAATTTGATATAGAATTAATTCATGGAACCCAACCATTATCAAAAGTTCTGTATCGTATGGCGCCTAAGGAGTTGCAAGAGTTGAACAAGCAACTGGAAGAGCTGTTAGAAAAAGGTCTTATTCGGCCGAGTTCGTCTCATCGGGGAGCGCCAGTTCTATTCGTGAAAAAGAAAGATGGATCGATGAGGATGTGCATCGATTATAGAGAGTTGAACAAAGTAATTATCAAGAACAAATATCCATTGCCGTGAATCGATGATCTATTTGATCAATTATCGGGAGCTAAGGTATTTTCCAAGATCGATCTGCGATCTGGTTACCATCAGCTAAGAGTTAAAGATGCAGATATAGAAAAGACAACATTCAAAATCCGCTATGGGCATTATGAGCTTTTGGTAATATCATTTGGATTAACTAATGTGTTGTCCATCTTTATTGACTTAATGCAGCGAGTATTAAAAGCATACTTAGATAAATTCGTCATCATCTTCATTGATGATATCCTGATTTATTCAAAGAATAGTGGTGATCATGAGAAGCACTTAAGATTAGTTCTACAAGAACTCTGAAACCATGAGTTTTATGCAAAATATTCTGAGTGCGAGTTTTGGCTTGACTCAGTCGCTTTTCTAGGTCACGTCATAGATGCACAAGGAATTAAAGTAGATCAAAATAAAGTTAGCGTTGTTCAAGATTGGTCGCAGCCAAAGTCTGTGACTAATATCAGAAGCTTTTTGGGTCTAGCAGGATATTATAGAAAATTTGTCAAAGGCTTTTCACAGATAGCTTCTCCTCTCACAAAGTTGATTCAGAAGGTTGTGTCATTTGTCTGGAGTCCAGAATGTGAGAAGGTCTTTCAATCATTAAAATATACTCTTTCTTCTGCCCCAGTTCTCGCCTTACCTAAAGAATGTTTAAACTACCAAGTCTATACCGACGCATCTGGGGTAGGCCTGGGTTGTGCGCTGACGCATGAAGGGAAAGTTATTGCCTATGCATCTCGTTAGTTAAAATCATATGAGAAGAATTATCCCGTTCATGATCTCGAATTAGCTGCCTTGGTCTTTGCCTTGAAAATTTTGCGTCATTATCTATATGGTGTCCAATGTTCCATATTTACCGATCATCAAAGCTTAAAGTATATTTTCACTCAACGTGAACTCAATTGTCATCAGTGAAGATGGCTCGAGTTAATAAGCGATTATGATTTATTGATCCAGTATTATCCGGGGAAAGCGAATGTTGTAGCTGATGCTGTGGCGGCCCAACCCCACTGTGGTCCTGTTAACTCTTAAGTTAACATGATTACGGTGGAGGGGTCTCCAAAACGATAAAGTCCATACTTAGAATTAGATTATACACACATTCTAATCTAACTTAACTAAGGACTTTGTCATTTTCCAAGATATCATCACTAAATGAGAATACAATAAAAGTAGAGTGCGGAAGCATAATATATTGTGGCGGCCCTGCCCCGCCGTGATCCTGTTAACCCTTAGGTTAACATGATTACGGTGGAGGGGTCACCAAATGACAAGGTCCCCACTTAAGATTGGATTAGTCACACATCCTAATCCAATTTAAATAAGGACTTTGCCATTCAATCCAGATATATTATCACTAAATGATCATACATGAACTCAGAGTGCGAAAGCATATAACATAACATCCATCCAATACAGTATAAATACAAAAATACAGAATAAGTAAAGTACTGAAAAAGAAAATAAAATCCTGTATTATTACAACATTTAATGAGCTTAAAAGAATTGAAAGAAAACTCTCATCCTCACTGAAGATAGAAACCTAAGCTACAGATCCTCAGGAACGGGCTCCTCCTTCAATGGCAAACTCTCCACTGGATCTGTTAAACCAATAAATTCAGAACCTACCATTATCAGTTTCATAATGGTAGGGCCTCAGCCAACAAAAGAAAAACTGGTTAGACAATAAGTCTAAGTACATTTTAGGGCAGAAGTTTATTTAAGTTAACTGAATATCACCATAGAACTGAGCAAAAATAGGTGCAGAAAAGCGTACAAAAGAGCTGTAATAAGTTATAAACCATAGTTTATAACTAAACAAAAAGGAAGTAAAACATACCTCCTCCAAGCAACTGCAACACAAAACAGGTAAGTAAAAGAAGAGTAAAACTGTAAGAAAATACAATCTAAATATGCATATGATCAAACTGATTATGCCAAGTGACATACAAAATTCAAATAGTATAAAACTGAGTACACTAACATCCTAAGTAAGCATAGGAAAACAGTAAGTAAATCTAGCATCCTATATAAAAACACGTGCAGGAAAGCTGTAAGTAAAACAGTGCTGAAATGCAGAATATACTAGTAAAATAGTAACTGTAAACTGAAACTATAGCAACTATACAAGTCATCTGAACTGAGTACGAACTCAGCAATTCTTAGCCTGATGAGCTAAGAAACTCTGAACTGAACATCACTGAAACTCTTAGCCTGATGAGCTAAGACAGAACTGAATGTAAGTGTACTTAAATTAGTATATCCATATCAGAATCTTGACTCTGTAGTCAGTAGGGCAAGAGTCTATCCATCCTATCACTCGGACTAGGCATGGCCAATAGACTGTCGGACATTAAACCCTCGAAAGGTTGCCGACCCCGAACGGGTTGATCGAAGAGGTATACTAATCAAGCTACACCTTACAAACCACTTGTGAAACGAACACAATGCTTTTTATGAATGTTCAAAATTGACATAAGATATTCATCAAATATCTTAAGTACATAATATATGTTCAAGGTATAAGGCTCAAAATCAAGGAATGCGAAGCATCAAAATCAAAGTGCAAGAAAACTCTATCTAAAACACAAGTGATATCCTTTGTTGTCTACTTTATTCGTTCTATCTACTCTAAGTTACATAAGTTTCAGAATCAATAACTCTTACACATTCTGTAACTTAGAATCACGAATCCTACTTGTTGAAGATAATTATGACTGGCCAAGTCCTAATTATAACTTAATCAAAAGACGACTATTTAGTTAAAAATGAATAAATCAGCGACCTAATTTTGTAATTTAATTCATCCCAACCTCATCTTGATTAGCCAAATCAAGATGAAAAGATTAAGAATTAGACTCCGGATGATGGGGTCTAATCACTTAATCTAAAGGTATAACTAAGGGTCTAAGGTTTAGAACCCAAATCTCACAGATTAGGTTAAGGCAAATCCTAATGATAAATCAAATTTTATTAGGATAGATCTCTATTCTTAGTTCTAAAGTTTAAAGATTAAAAAAAATCATTTAATAAACTAAGAAAAATCTAGAAACTAGAAAACTCAAGGTTTCACCTATTTGAGTAACCCAAATTAGTCAATAGATGAATTCTAACTTAAGATCTATTCCTAAACTTAGGAAATAAGGCTCTTAATTGCTAAGAGTATTTCTCAAGACACACATCCTAACTAATATTATAAGACCTAAGGTATGATCTAAGAGTGATTAAGGAAAGAAGAATACTCATAATTTAAAGAATTTTCTTAAGTAACCAATTTTGATATTTTAATCAAAACCTAATTTAGATTTGAGTTTGATTAATTTCAGTTCTAAATCATTCAATTTACTGATTTTAATGATTATAATTTGAATTTAGGGCTTTTAAAGGCTAAACCCTAAATTTGGGCAAAATGACCATTTTGCCCCTCCTTAAGAGTTCAAAGATCAAATTTTGATCTAGGACTTAAATTCTGAAATTTTCTTTTGGAAAGTGTTTCTTACTGTCTAATTTAAGATTAGACAACAACTAAGTTAATTTTGGGTGATTAATAAGCCATATGAGATCAAATTAGTGAATTTGACTCATAAGGGCAATTTAGTAATTTGACTAAGTGAAAGTTAAATTTTCTTTCAGTTTAATATTCTTTATTGTCTAAGCTTTCTATAGAATCTAAATTTGCTAAATTCTGATGAGTATTGACCAAGTTATGGCCAATACAAGATCTAGGGTTTAAGGGTTAATTAAGGAATTCTTAATTATAGGTCAAAAATTCTAACTTTGCCAATTAGTGTCCAAATTAAGCAAAATCAGTGGCTATGAATTACAAATAGCACACTGATCATAATGACCTGTGGTCGACTCAATTTGGACCTAATTTGACTAAGTTAAGACCTAATTAGGGTTTAAGGTGATTAGTGAGTGATTAACAAAATTAAGCACTCAAATACTAATCCAACCATATAGATTGATTCTAAATGGTTCTAGAAGTCTTCTGAAGTTTAAATCTCTCAAATTGGGTTACTAGATTTGCTATTATTCATTAATCAAGATTTAGAGCAATTAAGGGGTGATTAGCAAATCTAACCATTAGATCTAAAATATTTCTACATATTATTGTTAATTAAGTTTTTCTGATTTAAATGGACCTTTGGATCATCAAATTTGGAGCTCAATTGACCAAGTTATGGTCAATTGAAGTTCTAGGGTTAATTAACCTAATTAGGATTATGTCCTAAATGTCATTAAGCAATTACTAATCCAAACAGCAAAACAAACTACTATCAAATTAATCCTTAGGGTTTTTTGATCACTTTAAGACCCATATTGGGTATATTTGGATCAATCTACACAAAGTTATGAGCTAAATAAGATTTGTGACATTTTGTGAATATTCAAGTATTCTGAAATTTCACTATGTGATATATTACTCTGAATGAAAATTTGATAGTTCCAATAAATTTATTAGATTTTTCTGATCAATTTGGTATATTTATTTGTGTAAATTGGACATATATTTTGTAAGTTATGAATACTTATAGTTTGACGATTAACTGAATTAATTAATTACATAAATATTATTGTTTAATTTTAAATAATCAAATATTATAATTTATCAATAATTTAGTCCCATATATGATTACATATATATACATCTATGTAATGAATATACTTTAGTATATATATTATAAGTAACATATATATGTTTACATCTATTTATATACCTATATATGTATATTACACTATGATTAACTGCAGGAAAATGACAAGATTATGTCACACTGCTGACTCAACTTGACAGAACCCGGCCCACCATACGCCCTGCGGAAAACATGTGTCGCGGGACCCACCTCCTCAGCGCAAGATGCCACGCAGACATCGCCTTCTTCTTCATTCGCGTGCAAAGGATTAGGGCACGAAATTTTGAGGTCCAATCGGCCTCAACAGAGGCCGGCCCGCACGGCCGTGAGTAGGACGCGACGAGAGCTTTTCAAAGATGGTCGAGCCTTGGCTTGAGATGGCCTGAACAGCCGACTAAGAGCAACCCTAATTATAGGTATACGAACGACGGTGCGACGAAACCGCCTAATACGATCGAATTGAATGCAATTAACTTGTTTGATTGCCGAGTAGGTTCATATACAATGATGTTTACAATTAGAACAACTAAAATAGCAATTAAAAGCAAAATGAAGGAGAAATGGAGGTATAGAAGTGAAGTACCTAATCGATCGCAGGAAATGGGTTTTAGGATTTTCGCCTGTAGGTTGTTCAGTTTTCTTCCGGATGTTCTTTCCAAAATGCCGAATTGAATGTTCGAAGCTTTTATCTAAATGCTATCCATCCCCTCTGTTGAAGCGGCGAGATCGCCATCTGGAGCTTGGGGCGACGCGCGTTCACTCGGGATCCCGACACGCGGAGGATCCAGAACGAAAGCTACCAGCCGTTCGATCTAAGATCGAACGGCATACGATCGCCGTTAGAAGGTTAGCTGCGTGGATTAACGGTGAAGAGAAGGCAGATGACGCCGTTAAGTACTAATAAAATATTAGAATTTAAAATTAAATTTTACAAATTTCTTAATTAAATTTATATGATTAATTTTATCTAGAAAATTTCCAATAAATCACTCCTAGCTAATTGAGGGGTGATGAACGCAATGGAGTGATCATATTTTTGTTTCGACGAGTATTTAATTATTCGATTATTTGGGGTATCTAAATATTATTAAAATATTCGACGAAAAATCAACGACTTCCAATTGCCTCCAAAATTTCACCCCTAGCTAATTTGGGTGTTCTGAACGCAATGGTAAAGTCAGATTTTCAATCTGAGGTCTAGATAAAAAAGTCAAATTTCCAGGTTTTGGGATTTTCCAGAATTCCTATTTTGACTTTGTTGACTTCTTGGGTTGACCTAGGTTTTAGGGATTAGCTTCAAATCACTTGATTAGTGACTTAGAACCTTAATTAAGACTTAGATTAGTCTTAATTGAGCAAAGTAACAACCTGGGTTGTTACATATATAACATCCATTCATCATATAATACAATAATACAGAATAAGTAAAATACTGAAAAGAAGTGTTAAACCTGTATTATTACAATTTTAACAGTTTTAAAAGGAACTGAGAAAAAGACACTCGTCCTCACAAAAGCAGAAAGAAAGCTAAGTCTAAAGATCTTCTGGTACACACTCCTCCTCCAAAGTCAGATCTCCAGAAGGCTCTATAACTTCAAATAGCTCGGAATCTACCATTATCAGTTTCACAATGATAGGGCCCCAGCCAAAAAAAGGAAAATCTAGTTAGACTATTGTCTAAGTACATTTTAGGCTGCAAGTTTATTATGTTATTTAGATATCATCATAAATAATTAAGTACAAAAGCATAATAGGAGCAGAAACACATAAAAAAAGAACAGGATAAAGCTATAAATAAATAGTTTATAATTTAAACAACTAGGAAGTAAGCACATACCTCCTCCAAGCAACTGCAACAAGGTCAGGTAAGTTAAAGAAAGACTGAAGCAATGATTATAAAGAAAATATATCTTAAATATGCTTATGATCAATATAGGATTATGCTAAGTGACATAGAAGTAAATGAACATATACAAATATTGAAAACAAAACTAACGTCCTATATATATATATATATATATATATATATATATATATATATATATATATATATATATATATATATATGAAAGCAGTAAATAAGACTAGCATCCTATATAAAAACAAAGCTAGAAAATGTAGTAAAATTATAAGTAAAGAATAGTGCTAAAATGCAAACAAAGAGTAAAGTAAAATAGTAATCAAATACTAAAAACTGTCTTGGCTACTCAAGCCACTCAAACTGTAAGTAAAGAAAGTAATACTTAGCCTGATGGGCTAAGACAGAAGCTCTGAACTGAATATCATTGAAACCTCTTAGCCTGATGGGCTAAGGCATAAAGTGCTGAACCAATAATCACTGTATAGAAATCCACCATCAACTAGTACTCACCATATCCAATCATGACTAATAAGGTCATATGAGCGCAAAATATATTTCTCGCCACCCTAGGACCCACCTTAACCAGGCATGGATAGACTTACTGACAGTAGCAATCCAGCGTGCTATGGCGGACTAAAGGATTAGAGAGGCACACTAGTTATGTCACAACTTACTGAAAGACTGAAAATATCGATAAAACATGAATGATATGCATGTAATTCAAATTAACATGAGATATTTATCAAATATCCTATGTTAAATATATGTGTACAAGGTAGGAGGCTCAAAATAAGGTATGCAAATCATCAAATCAAAGTGAGCAAGAGACTCAACTAGAACACAGGTGATATTCATTATTATCTACTTTATTCATTCTATATACTCTAAGTTACATAAGATTCAGAATCATCAATTCTTACTCAATTTGTAACTTAGAATCACGAACATATAAGTTGAAGATAATTAGGACTGGTCAAGTTCTAACTATATCAAAATTAAATGATGACTACTTGATTTAAATAAACAAATCATCATCCTAGTTTAATATTTTAATTAATCACAAACCCATTTTGATTAGCTAAATCAAGATAAAAGGATTAATGATTAAACTTCAAATGATGAGGTTTAATCACTCAATCTAAGGAACAACTAAGGATTTAAGGTTTAAACCCAAATCTCACAGATTAGGTTAAGGCAAATCCTAAAGATTAATCAGCTCATTAAGATAGATCTCTATTCTTAGTTCTAAGGTTTAAAGATTAAATAAACTAAGAAAATCTATAAACTATTAAACTCAAGATTTCACATATTGAATAACCTAATTTACTCAATAGATGAACTCTAACCTAAGATCTATTCCTACTCCTAGAAATTAAAACTCTTAATTTCTAAGAGTATTCCTCATGACACACATCCTAACTAGTGTTATAAGACTTAAGAAAAGATCTAAAAAGGATTAAGGAAGGAAAAAGCACTCACATTTTACTTAATAATTTTCTTAAGGTCTTAAAATTGAGATTTTATTCAATGATCAAATTAAGCTTTATAATTACATAAATTATACTCTAAATCACTAATCTTGCTGTTTATAATGCTTATAATATGATTTTAGGGTTTTAAAATACTAAACCTTAATTTTGGGCAAAATAATTATTTTGCTCCTACTTAATGAGTTAAAAGATCAAATCTTGATATAGGTTTCCAATTCTAAATTTTTCAATAACAAAGTGTTTATTACTGTCTAATATAAGATTAGACAATAATAACACAAATTTTGGGTAATTATTAACTCTTATGAGATCAAATTAATAAATTTGACTCATATGGGCATTTTGGTAATTTTGCTGAATAAAATTTAAATTTTCTTTCAGTTTAATGTTGTTTACTGTCTAAGGTTATAAAATCTAAAATTACTGAATTCTGATAAGTATTGGCCAAGTTATAGCTAATATAAGCTTTAGAGGTACAATGCGTAATTTAGGGTTTCTTAATTAAGAGTCAAAATCCTAACTTTGTCAATTGATATCCAAATTGAGTAAAATAAGTGGTTATAGATCACAAATGATCTACTGATCACAATGACTAGTGGTAGCATCAATTTGGACTCTAATTAGCTAAGTTATGGCCTAATTAGGGTTTAAATTGATTAGTGAGTGATTAGTGAAAATTAATCACCCAATCACTAAACTAATCACACCACTAGATTTTAATCTACTCTAAGAGTTCTTTGAAACTTAAATTGTTCAATCTGAATCATTAGATTTGCTAATATTTACTAATCAAGTTTTAGAGTAATTAGAGTTGATTAGCAAATTTAACTGTTAGATCTTAAATATTTTTATAGATTATTATTAATTAGGTTTTCTTGATCAAAATGGATATAAGGATCATCTAATTTGGAGTTCAATTGACCAAGTTATGGTCAATTGAAGTTCTAGGGTTAATTGACCTAATTAGGGTTAGGTCCTAAATGTCATTAGTCTCACCTTAATCCAAACAGCAAAATATACATTCTCAGATTAATCCTCAAGGTTTTCTGAGTATTTTGAGACCCATATTGGGTATGTTTGGATTATGGTGTGCAAAGTTATGATTAAGTGAAGTTTTGTGACAGTTTTTTGGAATTATTTAAATACCCTAAATATCACTATACAAAATATAAGTCCAAACAAAGATTTGATAGTCTTAGATTATTCCTTAATTTTTGCTGATAGCAATAGTGTATTTATTTGCGCCATTTGGACTTATATTTATTAAGATATGCTATTTAAATATTTATATTTAATGGATTTAATTAATCTATCATTTATTTAATTTAATTTACTGAATTTTATTTTAACAGCTAAACAAAGTGGCGGGTCCCACTCCTTTAAGTGATAGGCCACGTGGAAGGCGCTGGAGTACCGGGCCAATCCAGCGGGTCGAGACAGGCCCGAAATCGGGCCTTCTCCTTCGCCTTCGCTCTGCAGACAAAGAGCACCTAGGGTTCCATCCAGAAGGCACTCGGGAAACTACTAGGCTTGGCGCGAATCATGGTTGAAAGCCCTCGATAGGAACTACACAATGGACTCGAAAATACCAACCTAGAGGTTTTTAATTAAGCAGAACAGCGATGCCCTAGTTTTTGGTGAAGGCAAGAATTCTTACGATAGGTTTGTAGTTCATTGTGGATCGATTGCTAAATTGGCGATCAATATCACATTATAGAATTTAAATTTAGCATTTGATATGTATAAATTAAGCAATGGAGGACGATCGATTGATAAAGCACTGGAGTGAATTAGCGATTTTAGAATTCATATTGATTTCTTAACTTATTCTACTAAAGCAATAATATACATTTAATAATCTATTGTACGCATTGATCATTACAATATGGGAGTAAAATATACAGATATGGAAAGGTGGTACCTGCGATTTAGGGATGTTCTGCCAACTAGGGAAGAAGATGAGTCGAGCACTTCTTGCTTTAGGATCCGCCCAAACCTAGCTTTGATCTTCCTAAAGCATTAAATACATGCCTGGAGGATCTCTAAGAGGTGGAGATGGGTTGGCAGAAGCGGACTGACTACCGCACGTCAATGCCAGAGCCATGCACCCTAATCGTGGAGAAGGCGATCCTTGGACCGTCGGATCACGATCGATTGATCGACGATCCAGATTGGGACTTACGCATAACGGGTCAAACCTGTTAGGCCTTAGCAGATACGGGCAGCGGTGAAGGATCCGGCCCGATAAGATATTGCAGGCCCCACCACTAAATGATTTAGAAATTTAAATATTAATAAATTATTATTATTATTATTATTTTAAAATTTCTTAAAAATAAATTAAACTATTAGTTGAATTCAAAAAAATCCCAAATTTTTACCCCTGGCTAATTGAGGGGTGAGGAACACAATGATAAAGTTGGATTTTTGTTTTGATGAGTATTTAATTATCTCAATTTTCGGAGTATTTAAATATTATTAAAATATTTGATGAAAATCCAACGACTTCCAAATGTATCCAAAACTTCACTCTTAGCTAATTTGGGGGTGGTGAACACAATGGCGAAGTCGAATTTTCAATCTGAGATCAAAATAAAAAGTCAATTTCTAGGGTTTTGGAATTTTCCATAAATCCTGATTCTGATCCAATTGATTTCTGATTTGACCTAGATCTTAGAGATGAGTTCTAAATGGCTTAGTTAGTGTACTAGAACCACAATTAAAACTTAGATTAGTCTTAATTGACCTAAGTAACAACCTGGGTTATTACAGCTGCACTCAGTCATCATGCTACACTTTCCTCCTTAATAGCTTTAGGCCCTTTAGAGGAAGAATTCAGAAGGCTTGATATCAAGCCAGTTCGTGGCGCTATGCTAAGCGAATTGATATCTATGAGTACCGTCGAACCAACGTTTCACCATGATGTCTCCATCTCCCAAACGAAGGATGAAGTCTACTTGAAATTCAAAATGGAGATCGAGAGTGGTCATCGCTTTGATCTGCAGGTGCGAGGTAATGTAATATATCAGGGGGATTGCCTGTGGATTCCCAAATCCATGCATCAAGAAATTTTAGTGGAAGGCCACAATTCTGGTTATCAAGTACATTCTGGTAGTACTATGATGTACCAAGATCTGAAGAAGTCATTCTGGTGGCCTGAAATGAAGAAAAGTGTTGCTAAATTTATATCAAAGTATCATGTCTTACGAGTGCTGTGCTTGCCCCGGCCGATACCACCATTTCTAATCTAGTCAAGGCTGAACATCAGAAGCTTAGAGGACTTCTTCATCCTCTAGCAATTCCTGAATAAAAGTTATTTGATAATTCTATGGATTTCATAATGGGTTTACCTAAATCAAGATCTTGTGCTGATTCAATTTTGGTCATTGTCGATCGACTGATCAAATCGGCACATTTCATTCCAATACGTCAAACCGATTCAATAGAGAAATTAGCAAAGCTTGTATATCAAAGAAATCATCAGACTTCATGGGATTCTGAGGACTATCGTATCTGATCATGATAGTCGATTCACTTCTAAATTCTGGGAAGTTGTGCATCAAGACTTGAGAACTACCCTAGCCATGAGCACCGCTTTTCATCCAAAAACAGATGGTCAAACAGAGCAAGTTAATGAAGTTCTTGAAGATCTTCTTTGTCTCTGTCTGGATTTCAGAGATTGTTAGGAAGATCATATTCCCTTAGTGGTATTTACTTATAATAATAGTTCTTAATTAAGTATCGGCATGGCTCCGTATGAAGCCTTGTACGGCAGAAAATATAGTACACCCTTAGCATGGTCTGAAATAGGTAGTGTTCAGTTGTATGGCTCATATTTAGTTGAAGAAACAAATAAGAAAGTGCAATTGATCTAGCAGAGAATTAAAGCAGCCCTTCAGATGGGTTTTGTGTCTTTAGCTATTTCGGGGAGATGGGATATTCCTCCCCGAGAGGCGCACTGCTCCGCCGCCGAATTATGATTTTTACCCCTTTGCGCGAGGCGACGGGGCGGGGCGCTACACATACATTCTCACCAAGGCATCCATGAGATCTACAATGATTTTCTCATTAACAATATTAAATGCAACATAAGAAAATAATGATAAAATAATCATACCCAGTGCAGTTCTATCAAGAACTTCCCATTCTATGTCAATCATAGTTGTAAGTTTTCTGTCAACTCCTTTAAATGAAAGATATAACTTATTCTGGTAAAGTAGATCCTCCATTTGCATTTTTTAGAACGCAAACTTTGTACCTCTGAATTTCTCTATCTTGTGTTTCATGTTGTTGGCCGATGCTCCCACTCAAATAGCAAACCCTAGGACCAACAAGGCAAGATGTAGGGGAGAAGAAGCAGTAACCACCTACAGTATCTTCTCCAATATGCAAGAGCTACATTGCACTGTAGCTTCCTTAAAATTTCACATTAGAATATTATCTTCATAGCAATCAAAGCCTCTAACTGAAATGGCAACACACTTAGAAAACTCCACCATATGTTCCCTTAAGTATCCAGCTCAATTTCTGATCCCAAAAGATCTAAAATGCCCTCCAAAATACTTTGGATAAAACTTGAATTGGAGCAAAATTTTGCTAGGCGCTAGGGTGCACGGTAGCGCCCTGGTTTCTATTTGCTTGTCGCTACGGCGCGTGGTAGCGCCCGCCTCTCGGGATGATTGTCGCAGGGGCACGTTGTATTGTCGATTTCCACTGTGGCGTGTAGTAGCGCCCACTTCTCTGTCTGCTGATCACCAAGGCGCGCGATAGCACCTCTGTCTCGGGTGAGCGAGCGCCACGGCACGTCACGATGTGCTGCAGCACCTGTTGTTGATAAACTTCACACATTGTTCTGAATCGCCTCAGAACCTCTCAGAAATTCATTAGAGCACCATTAGCATCTCCATGATGAACTAAATGGTCTCCACACCACAACACTTTTTGCATCCATCATAACAACTTTGACACCAATTACTAGATTGAAATTCATACATTGTTGTTTCAAAGATGAAAAACTATTCGGTGTGGCCGAACTCAAACACTATAGGTACTTAGTTCTCTCATACTTGGCGTCAATATCCTTAAAGCAAGCATGGTTATTCTGAGATTCGATGTATGTTTCCATCCTCATCGGCTCTAAGGCACTGGTTCGCACACGTGCTATCAAAACATAATAGTAGCTTTTTCATAGCTTTATTTTTGAGCCATATACTTCATCATTGGTTGATGCCTTGGATCTTGTACATGTGGTTCAGACATTTACACTTCTAATTTTGAGTCATATGATTTATCATCAATTGATGTGCCTTTGCCAATAGTGTAGTGTCAATATGCTGCTTGGACTCCTACTATATGAAGTTTTCAATTCTAATTTGTGAAATAAAAATTTTAATTTTAATATAAATTAAATTGATGAAAATATTTTATTTGTTTAATTAAAATTGTACATTATTAATATATGAGGAATACTATTTAGATTGTGATGTGACACCTAAACAAATTTATCAAATAGAGTTTGGATATTATTTCATTAATATTTATTTATTTATATTAAAATAATATAAATTTTATTTTTAAATTTTGTATTGAAATAATATCCAAATCTCGGGTTTTCTGGGTGCCACGTAGCGAGTCTAAATATCATTATATGAGAAATGTTATTTATACCCACTGACGTGGCATCAAAAAAAACTCATCAAATGAAATTTGAATATTATTTTATTGTTATTATTTATTTATATTAAAATAATCTAAATATTATTTTTAAAATTTGTATTGAAATAATATTAAAATTTTATTAGATGAATTTTTTAGATATTATATCAACATATCTAAATAATATATATTTTTTAATATATTGTATAAAAAAATTATATTAATATATAATACTTAAAAATTAGTTATTATGCATCATAATCTCGAATGTCTAATAGGTGATGTCTCGCGAACTTGCATAGCCTAACACTGTTGAAAAGCAACGCCGTTCCCTTTTCCTCGGCTGTACGTTTACTCCTTCCTCAATTTCCACCGCCTAAGCTGATTGATCAGATTTTCAAGAAACCTGGGGACCGTAGTGATAGTACTAGAGAATTAGCCAAACAATTACAGGAGCTGATCGAAGATGTGGGCAGCGTCTTGCCTTGCCTCATGCTGCGCTGCGTGCGCCTGCGAGGCGTGCCGCTCTGCCGTCGGGAGCATCGGCCGCCGTTCTGCTAGGATTGCTTATTGCGGTCTTTTCGGTCTTTCACTCATCGTCTCCTGGATCCTCCGTGAGATCGCTGCCCCCCTAATGGAAAGCCTTCCTTGTACTTCTCTACTCCGAACGATCTCTTCAAATCCTATTTTTATTTATAAATCCATTTATTTTTATTTTGATTTCTTTCTGTTCGCCGGTTTTGGCATACTTATTTTTTATCTGTCAACTCTTTTGAAGGGATAAATCACTTTCACAAGACGCCTGATAGGGAGTGGTTCGAGACGGACGCTGTTCTGAGGGTGAGCCTGGGTAACTTTCTTTTCTTTACAATCCTGGCAGTTTTAATGATGGGAATCAAGGACCAGAAGGACCCGCGTGATCGTTTGCATCATGGTGGTTGGATAGCTAAGATATTTTGCTGGTGTGTTATTGTTCTTCTCATGTTCTTCGTTCCCAATGGAGTCGTGAGCTTTTATGGTGAGCATTCGTCTATGGTTCGTATGCTTATTATTATTATTATTATTATAATTAATCATATTTTTTTGAAGTGGGGGCATTTTCGGTATATGATCCGATAATTTGGGCCTGTTTGTTTAACAAGCAGGATTCAAATCAAATGCAATTTAAGGATTTAATAAAATCCTAAAGTTATTAAGGGGCTGTTTGGTTCACCGACATTTGAAAAGTTATTAAGATAGCATGTTATTCAGATAACAGGGGCTGTTTGGTTCAGTATTATTTAAATAACAGATGTCAGTGTTATTTAGATATATGCTATTTGGTTAAGTGTCATTCATGTTATATTACACATGAGGTAAGAATACCCCTAAAAATGGTCTAGGCTTAGGCTTTTGGCTTTCTTTTTCTTTGAAGCAACAGCAACAACATTTTTTCAATTAAAATATCAATAGAATTTATCATTCTAAATTTGAAAACCTTACTTCAATGTTTCTACATTTATAATTTATGAGCAATGAACAAAAATATTAAGGATAATTACATGCACAGCACATAGAACAGTAAAAAGATAAACATAAATTAAGTTGCCAGCACAACTGATTTTGGGGCTGAATAGATCAGCGGACACCTCATCCTTGTAACTCTTAAAACCTTCAATACTAATCTAACAAAATACCAAGATGAACCAAGATATGCAATTGAGTTAAACATTGCACCAATAATTGTCACAAGTCAACAATGGTTTCTAATAATGAAAAGGATATTTTCTTGCATTGTACCAAAATCTTTAAAATTTACACAACAATCATTGACAATGCCAAAATGGAATCTTTGAGACTCCTCCAAAAGTAGCTATGGCAGCAACAATACCAAGGAAAAAAAATAATAATAATACAATTATTCTATTAAAGCAGTCCTTATGCTACACCAAATGAAGATGACAGTATCAGCCATTGCCAATTCTGATAATTGAAATGATAGGTTACCATCACCACCATCAATATCAAAATCATTTCTTTGCCTTGCTCCAAAGAAGCAAAAGAAATGCACTCAATTGCCCCCAAGATTTAACAAAAAACAGAGTAATGAGGTTCATTGATATCCTTCTAGAAGGAAACTAGCATTTGAGATTAAAAAAACTGAGAGAATTAAAAGATTTATATTTGGAGTTGTATTATTTTAACAACCCCAACATTGATCGTTTATATAATACATATACATTCACAGGAACATCAGCACATCTATAGCATCAAACCAAAGCATGATACTGAATATTGCAAATGGGACTGCTCCAATTAAAGGGTAAAAACATTTGCATGCAACCTTTCATGCCAGGACCAAACATGTTGAGGTCGACTGCCACTTTTTCTGTGACTACATTACAAGGAAGGAAGTGGAGCTCTCCTACATTCCTACAGAAGCTTAGAGCGCCGACATACTCTCCAAACCACTTCCAACAACTCGCTACCACTTGCTCATAAACAAACTCACTGTCAACATACCTATTATGGTTTGTGGGGGAGTAATAACCAACAAATTACGTATCAGCCTTTCATCCAAACATGATTTAGTCAAGATCATTAGTTGTGTCTACAAGCATCTATATATATGTACTTATAGTTCAAGCTGCATTTTTTGCAGAAAGAGAGAGATGGAGTAAAAGAGCTGTGCATTCACGCAGGGAATTAGAATGAATTTGGTGGAATGCTTTTAGGGTATTGTATGATTAAAATTTATCACTCAAACTTAAAGGAAAATTTTGTAGAAACGCTGTATAACTTAATGTCATATGAGACAATTTTGGCATTGCTAAATAGAAGCTTATTAAAAAGTTGATTGTTGCAGGGAAAGGGATGTTAATGGAATGAATGAGTATACACAAAAGGATTTGATGGGAAATGAGTATATTTGTAGAAAATTTGAAGTAGCTTCAGTTAATGGTAAGCTCAAAGAAAGCCATTCTCGTTTGAACATCTTAAGCACACACTGTTGGTTTTTCCGGCTAAAGAAGTTAATGAAATTTTCCTATATTAGAAAGACTAAAAAAGACATCGCAAAAAACTGCTTTCTTACATACTTAAATATAAGGATGCTTTGCTATTTGATTTGACACAATGAAAATAAAAGATTCATGTAGATAACCTTAGTTAGATGACTTTTTTTGGCAGTTTTTGTTGGCCTCTTGTGCACCCATTTGGATCTGTTTTGTTTCTCTTAATGAAATGTCCGATAAAAGGAAAGTTGGAGTTGCTTCCTTTTTTTCTAACGCTGCTCTTTAAGCCACTATTAAGATTATTTTAGCCTTTGATAGCAGGAATCGACTGCAATTGGTTGTTGGCCTACTTGTAGCTGTTATGTTCTTTTTAGCAGGCTGTATTATAAAATGCAAGCTGGCATTGCGGCCTTCTGTCTAATGAAGCTCTTTATGCCACTAGTTAGTTTATTCTATCCTCTGATAGCAGCATTTAACTGCAATCAAAACAATATATTGTTTGAACTCAGTCGATCGAGTTACAGAAAATCTGGTTTAGGCTTGCATATTTTTTCTTACTTTACAGATGTAGTATGTGTGGCATTAATAATGTCTTTCTCTGCAGAGTCAATATCAAAATTCGGGTCAGGGTTGTTTCTTTTAGTTCAAGTTGTTCTCTTGTTAGATTTTGTACATGGATGGAATGACAACTGGGTCAGCAAGGACGAACAATTCTGGTTAGTAATGCACATATGTTGATTTCCTGCATTTGATGGTACTTTTGATGTTGACTAAGCCTTTTAACCTTATCTTTGGATCTAAAGGGTTTGTTTTAATTACAGGTATATGGCATTGCTTGTTATATCACTAGTTTGTTATGTGGCCACATTTACTTTTTCTGGGTTCTTGTTCCACTGGTTCGCTCCTTCAGGCCATGACTGTGGGCTCAACTCTTTCTTAATCATTTTTACATTGATCGTTGTTTTTGTTTTTGCAGTGGTTGCACTGCATCCAAAGGTATTTCCTATCCTTTTACATATATGATTAATTTCACTATTTAATCTTTTCATCTTTCTATGCTTAGGGAAAATATGTATTCATTTATTACATTTTATAGTGCTACTATTGTTTCTAGATTTTATTTTTATCATTTATCTCTTTTTAATTTTGTCAACATTTCCTTCTATTTTTATTCTATTTCATAGAATAATATAATTGTGATTTTATCTCTTTTTATTATAAATTAGTTTGGATCCTTACATTATTAGAGTGTTGGATATTACAAAACTTTGCTATAGGCAAGCTGAATTAAGGAGAAATACAATTGTTAAGTGTGGGAAAAATATATTAAAGGGTTAGAAATGCTTATATGAGAGGACTAAGTTTATAAAAAGTTTAAAATATGTGGCAAAAACATAATTAATGCAACTAAGGTTATGCAAAGTTTATTGAAAATTTTGATTGTATCTAGTTTAAATCACATCAACAATGATTTTTGACTTGAGTGTGAAGTTGAATTGAATAAAAAAACTATTAATTATATAAAATATTTTTAATAACTTGGCCTTTTTTTATTTAAATTACGCTATAAAAGTATGTTTAATAATTTTAAATAAATTTATAAAATATAAATACATTAATGTTCAAATATTTTTTAAATTCAATGTTATTTTTAATTTATAAATATGTATTAATTTATGAATTTATACCCATCAATTTGATTTTGAGCTGATTTAAATGTATTTTGAACTAGTAACCTTAAGTTAGTGCATTTTGATTTCGATTTCAAGTGTATTAATAGTCAATTGATTATTAGGTTAGTTTTGTGCCTCTAGAAAAAGTTACCGAAATTGATTTATTTTTTTTGTAAACTTCAATAATTTATTTGAAAAAATTGAAATATCAATTTTGGAATTAATATATTTATACAAGAAATTAATGAAATTATTTGTAAAAGGTTAAAAAGTTTAATGCTACATGATTATATTGAGGTATATTTAAGCAAAATAGAAATATTTATTCTAGAAAACAAAAGTTTATACATACATCCAAAGCAAACAGTACTGAGCCACAAGTAATACTTTTTATTTAATTATTACAAATTAAAATGTAATATAATTTATAATAAACTCTCATCTTCTGCTTGAAAGGCTCCTCTCCAAAACTAGATATCAAACTCAGTTGCTTTCTTTGAAAACAATAGGTGAAAACTCATATCAAATAGAGTAACATTAAAATCTAATTTTATCTTTTTCTTTTTTTTTTTATGTTGGTGTTTGTCAGCAAGTGTTGGTTTGCATTACATGACTAACAATAAGGATAAACAATAGGAAAAAGGAATATTCAAAAGATATAAACAAGACAAGTAAATAAATAAATTTATAGAATATAAACCTAGATGCACACAATAAATTGGCATCAAAACAATGCAGACATTGAATCAATCATTAATAGAGTGAGGCCAAATTTTATTCATTGAGCAATACCAGTCATACATATTAATCAATAATTCATCTCAACATTGTAAATGATTTAAAATATATAATATTCATATTTTACTTTATGAAGTAATTTAGATGTTTATATTTCAATGTATGACATTTATCACATCTTCATACCTCTAGGATGACACAATTCTCATGTCCATATCTTTTGATATATCATAAGATTTTATGTTCATCTTTTTTTCACTGGGCTCTCCACATATATAAAAAGTGTATGGCTATACAAGTAGAATAAGCCAGTTTGCCTATTTATAAATGGTTTTTTAATTTTTCATCACATAAATGTGCACCGACTCTCCTCAAGGTAATGATTATTTCTGCCCTATTCTTAATATGTTTGATCAAAATCATAAATTCCACAACAAAATCAACATTTGAAAGCCAAATATAACTACTCTTATAAGACCATTCATTCAAAGAAAATGCATCTTCATGTGAAACAAGGCTACACCGCCTTTTTTAACACAATTATAATTGTTCAATGATTATCATTCACATCATGATATTTGTGCATGCATGTATGCAATAATTGAATAAAAATAATGCTTGCATCAATCAATTCATGTTACTTAATCTAACATGCTATTATATCAACATGAATATATTATATAACTAAATCAACCATCAATTGCTATTATGAGTCATTTGCATGATTAGGAAAACAATAACATCTCAATTAAATTTCATGTTTGTACAACTTACAATTAATGTCATAGTTTAGGTGTTATATGAAGCGAAAACCACAAAATAGTAAATTTATATTCTATCATATCATTCAAACAAAAATTAAAGTGAAATCAACATTTTAATGAATGAGCGATAAAATGATAGCACCTACAGGCATAATTGAACAATTTAAAGTTCAATTAAATTATAATGCACCTTTCATGGCTCCGGAAAAGATTGCAAAATAGTGCTCCACTTGCCCGCAACGATGCGCTCAACACGATACTGACATCCTAAAGTGCTTACGTTGCATTGTCATGTAAAACAGGGATACACTGCCTTTTTAACATGACTATAACAATGCGATGATTTTCATTCACCTCATGATATTTGTGCATGCAAGCATGTAATAATTGAATAAAAATAATAATCGCATCAATCAATTCTTGCTACTTAATCTAACATGACTATTATATCAACATGAAGATATTATAATACTAATCAACCATCAATTGCTATTACGACTCATTTGCATAATTAGGAAAACAACAACAAAAGATAAAGATAGCTTCTTAATTTTTTGGATTGTAGAACTTACAATTAATGTGATATTTCATGTATTACATGAAGCCGAAATCACAAAATAGTAAATTTATATAACACAATTCTATCATATCATTAAAACAGAAATTAAAGTGAAATCAACATTTTAATTAATGAGTGACACGTTGATAACACCTACAGGCATAATTGAACAATATAAAGCTTAATTAAATTAAAATGTATCTCTCATGGCTCATGGAAAATATTGCAAAATGGTGCTCCACTTTCTCGCAATGATGCGTTCAACACAATACTGACGCCCTAAAGTGCTTACGTTGCATCAGTACTTTGGTAGGGTAATGATTTTTTTTTTCAAAAAATTAGAAATGCAGCACGAAGGGGTAATATAGGATTATTAGACGTGTCTGGGAGCGCATCAGCGTCCATATTGGTGCGCCAAGGTACCGTGCTGACTGTATGAACAATACATGTTATTTAATGCAAACTAGGCTCATTCTTTTCTGATTCGTGCCTGGGGCATATGGTTACGTGCCTCGCCACGTCACCTTGGCACTCGGCCTAGCTCAGTAAAGTAATAATATTTAAAAAAAATAAAGCATAATACTAATAGTAAAATTAATACGTAAAATGATAATTAATGATAATAAAAATAATTTAAATTATTAAATTTTTCAGATTGTCCAAGTAGATTCTTTAAAATCACAACATAGGTGTAATATTCTAAACATATTACTGGGTGTAAGTTTCTTAAACAGAATTCCAGTCTCCATGCATTTTCAATTATAAGAGAAGAAATAATAGGCATAATAAGATGTTATCCTAGTAATGTAAATCTAGATTTCACATTGGAACATGGAGATGACTAATACCAAAATTTGGTATTTCTTATTTCACTCTTAAATGAACACTACATTTATGGGCATATAAGTTTTTGAGGAGTTTTAAGATTATAATTAATTAATGATATTCATTACATATCAATAACAAATTAGTTAAATGCCGGCTAGAATTTTTCTACAAAAAATCTTAATAACAAGTCACAGCATGATTTTATCCACCTCATGGTCCTTTATAAGCTAGTGGGCATGCAACTCAAGAGAACACACAATTTTGGAGACAATTTGGATTAGGGTTGATCGGATGAAATTGTCTTTTATGCGAACTTTGTACAAAGATGTGAATGTGCATTCATGCAATATTCTCTGTATATCAAAGAAAGGATACTTGAAGTCATTGCCCAATTGTGATATACAAAACTGTCAACATAACAATTTAAGGGGAGATCCAATGATTGAGGACTGTAATCTGTGAGATGCATTATGGATTCAAATAATCGGAAGCAATTCTTGCATTTAAACTACAAAATATGGCAAAATTCTTCTTCTGTCCATTGCAAGTTTGCAACCTTCTTTTCCATAATGCAAATTAAAAATAAAATAAAATGAAAATGATAATAATAATACATAAATGAAGATACATAATACCTCGTGATAGTTATATCAGTTATGGCTCTTGTAGTTACCTTAAGAGATGAGATAAAACTGTCCCAGAAGACAAATTATAAGAACAGGTTTCTTATCACAATACTAGATAAGAAGTTAAGACAACATCTTATCTTTGATCGTACAGTTTTTTTAAATAAGCACATAATGCCATAATTAAATTGAGGTAAACAAGATTTAAACATCCTAGCTTCTTGCTATGGAGTGGAGTATGGAATGCTTTTGAAATAGATCTCTGAATATCTTCATGGTGGTATGAATCACATTTTTTTCCTGGTTTTGACGTGGCTGTCTTGATTGAGATTCTTCCAAATATAGAATTGTAGCAAACTTTCTTACTTCACACTTCTCATATGTTAGGAGGATTTGACTTTTAAGCCATCCTTATCATGTGTTCTTGAAGATTCAACTTGCCTTCTAGAAGGTTCTTTACGAGGATTTTCATTGCTGCAGGGTTTGAGTTTTTGAGTCATCGTTAGCCTTCTGATTTGATGTGGATGCTTCTCTTACCATACCAACTTTGAGCTTATACAAACTTATACTCCTTTCTTTGTTTTCTTCCTTTTTTTGTATGTCCGGAGGATTTGACATTTTAATTATTCTTTTCATGTTCTTCTCAAACATTTTTTTCTTTCATGAAGATACTTCAAAAAGATTCTCTTAATGAATAGAAAGGTTCCAAAGGCTTGTTTTGGAGTAATATTGAATTTTCATTTGGAATTTTCATTATCATTGTGAATTTCTTATGTGAAGTCTCTTAGATCATTGTGGGAGTAGCACCTATAAATGATAAAATTTTGGAAAATAGACTTGGGGCTAGTTTGGTTCTATGTTATCTGCAAAGTCATTAGGATATATCATGGTATTATCTAATAGCATTTAAATAACAGCCGTTTGGTTCATTGCTATGCTATCTCAACAATGAAATTTTGTGGATAAAACAGCTAATCAGCTGCATTGGCGATTAACATCTCTCTTTATTTGCTTTTTCTCCTGTTGCTTGCCATTTTAATAAGAATAGAGATAATAGGGATTCTCTTCTCCATCACTGGTGGCATTGCAGTTACTTTGCATTTTTTTGGCTGCTCGGTGCCCTGCTTTTTTTGGGGGTTTACTGGTTTAGAGAGATGTACCAACTTATCTTCACAGGAAAAAAAGAACATTAAAAACAATAAATTGGTATTATAATAGGGTATACTACTAAAAATATCCTAAATATATATATATATATATAATATAGAAATTACCCTGTAGCAAACTATCGTTGCAGTCTCAATAACAATATTATATTATTTAATAGTATGTTATTTGGATAGCATGCAATTTTAATAACTTTGCAAACAACATCCAACCAAACTAGCTTTTAGGATTTTTTGACATGCTCAGTGGCGGGTGGAGAATGCACCAACAAAACTTGTAAATTTATAGAATTCCTCTATTCTTATTTTTTAGTAGTGTGATTTTGTTTGCTACCGGCGGTTGAATTTTGCAAGTAATCTATAGATTTGGAGCTCTTGTTTTTAATGAAATATTAAAATGGAAGATATCAAAGGAGCCATTTATTTTCTCACTACAGATGATTTGGAGTAAAATATATATGCAAGACTACTATTCAGTCGAAAAGAAGTAAATCTAGATTCTCCCAAAAACATATGGGTGTCAACAGAAATATCAATGGTTGCTCCTAAAAATAACCTCAGAGTATAGTAATATTCTCTTATTATGTGAAATGGACGCTTGAGTTCTGCAGTAATTGCTTTATCTTTGCAGTGAACTTGATTGTCTTGAGTGAGCTGTATTAGTTGATAACGATTGAACTTGTGGTTATCACTGGACCTTTGCATTCTTGCAGTTTCTTTGGCTTATTTGAGAATAAAATTGTATTTCTGTTTTTACCTAAATAATAATAACAAATGCAAGCATTAAACAGCTATATATAAATAATATAGCTTTTTTTTGACACATGATAGAAGCCTACATGAAATTTTGTTGTATTTATAGTTTGATTAGTTTTTGAGAACTTAACTGGGCTTGTATAACTTTTTCACATGCAGTTAATTTGATTATTGCCTCAGGAAAAAGTATATGGAAATTGCATAAATTTAACAATCACAAAGTAATTCATTTTGGCCAATTTATCCCATATTTCGACTATCAATAAGATCTCCTTCCTGAAAAGGATCAAGTTCAAGTTCTCAATTTATGGTACTGCTAGAGCATGTAACAACATTTTGACTTATTGCATGGAGGAGGCCACTGATTTAGAGTAAATTTACTTTAATAATTATACATTTAAGAGCTATAATACAGAAACATGCAAACCACGAATGGTGTATATCCCGGTGGATTAGGCTTTGGAAGTTCACTTTTGTTGCTAGAGTTCTATTTCAACCGGCCGCATATTTGCCTCATAAGGAGTCTCGCTTTATTTAATAAAAAAGATAATTTACAAATTTGAGGTATCTATTAATCCAACACCAAAAATTTAATTTCTTGCAAGATTTTCAAACTTGTTCCATGCACAAAATCTCATCCACTTGTAACGATTGGAATTGCTGTTGTACGGTGATAATGCTGCATATTCTTAAGATTGGGTTTTAATTTTATAAAATTCTATGTTTAACTGCTAGATATGTAAATATTGAAGGTTTATTGATATGTAGAAACTGTCCCGAAAATATCATGAGTTTAAAGTAAAGGTATGAAATTGATAGTTGTTTTGCATGAGACAAGAATTATATAATTTAAATTATATTGATTATTACTAGTATAACTCCCAAATCAAGGCTATTTATTTATCTGACGCCTCAAGTTTAATTCTTTACAAAATTTCCACTCAAATTTGACACTCGAATATTATTATAAAAATATTGAATTAAATTAATATCCATTAATTAAACATAACTTAGCAAATGAATCATTCCTAATGTAGATAATTTTACTATTTACAAAATTAAAATTTTTGATTTTAATGGAAAAACCTCCATTAAAAAATTAAAAGATCTTTTTTATTTACAAATTTTTTTAAAAATTATCTAGAAAATTATTAATTTAATTGTACCTGACTAATACAGTATCTTTCAAACCCTTAACATTAAGATTTTTAAATGCTCTATATTAGCATGTTTACGAGATGTCCGATACTTAAGATTGAGCACAATCTCTTACGGTTGTATTTGAAAACAGTTTATAAATGTGTCAGTATATTTCAGTATATTTTAATTCTTTTCCAAATTTTAGTTTGTTTTTTATTAGATGTTGATTTTCTTGAGCATGTGCTACAATTAAAGTATATGAAAGCCAGGATATAAAATTATCGTTTCAGTATATCATATTCATTTTAAAGTTATGAATAATGAAAACTAATTTGATAGCTTCTCATATAGCTACTAAAATGATAATTAAATGGAATTGAGTAACCTTGCTAGAATAATGAACTTTACCAAGTGCAATAATGTCTACGCTTAATATGAATCAAAATATAGAATAGGTAAGTCAAAATAAATATAATGACATTCAAGCTAGGTTTTTACTTTAGAGTATTCATAATTGTACCAAGGTTAACACGTGCCACTTTTGATATATCTGCAAATGAAGAACAACAATTTGTTAGGCAAATGCCAAAACCCTCAATAAATATTATTAGGATATTTAAAAATAATGTTTTACATTCAAATTATAAAGGGGCACATTTTCCCTCATTGCAGTCTAAAATTAATTTTAGTACTGATGGATTATAGTTATAAAATAATATTAGAAAATATGTTAATGAGAATTTTTGGTTATCATGCTATAAAAATATCTATAGGTATATATATATATATATATATATATATATATATATATTGATGCCTAAAGGTATATGGAAGGGTTTCTTAAATATTTGAAATTAATGGTAACTAAAAATTTGAACATTGAGATGATACTACAGAATATGGATGAGTATGCTCATTTCATTTGTTCGACGGCTTAAACATAATTTACCACACAATTAAATATAATTTAGAGAAATTTGAAAATACTAAAGGGAGATATTATTAGATCTATGTATCTTGACAACACTAAAACATACTATCCTTGAAAAAGATAATCTAAAAGTTTAAGCTAGCATGTCTCATCAGTTATAAAAGATTTTTAAAATATTATTAGACAATTAAATTTGACTAGCAGTCTTTAGAAATAATTACTCATTTTTTTCACTTGAAAAAAAGATTGGTCTATATCATAATTAAATTTGAAAACAAAAATAAAAAGTTATAATAAAGCAAAACCCTCCAATTATTATAAAGCATCCTTCTCTAAAGTGTTCATCTCTTAGCTGCCTTTTATTTAGTACCTTTATCTAAAGAAATAGATGAATTAATAAATAAAATAAAAGATTTTAATATTCATATACTTGAAAATAATTTAAGAATTTTAAACAAATACAATTTCTGATAAAGAAATTCTGAAATATGAAATTGATTAAATCAAGAACAATTTCTAGAAATATAGATAAAGGAGATTTGCATCTTAATAAAATTACAAATTACATTTATAGAAACTTAGAGATTATTATAAGCAACCTGCCCTTATAGATTTTTTATTTACAGAAATGCTTTACTTCCACAATTAGCATACGATGGTAAAATTGTATTTGCAAATAAAATGTTGATGGATATTAAAAAAGATAATTCCATAAGACTATGATAAATGATGATTATGATACAACTACAAAATTAGGCACAACTTTGATGGACAAATTGCAAATGTTCACACAGATTCACCGGTATCCTCAAAGGTTGATATTATAATTACATGACATGTAAAAGAAATTAAATTTAAATTTCAAAAAATTAAGAAGTAAATATACTGAAGAGTCAGTATATAACTCATTCAGATGGTATAAAGATATACTTATCAGTTGAGCTATGTTACTTATAGTATATATTGAAAAAAAATTGTAGAAGGATATTTTTGGAGCATTTTTAGAAAATGTTAAAAGAAATTTAAGAGATTCAGAAACTGGTAGTGTAACTTATGAATTTTATTTATATGGTAAACTAATTAATGCATGTATCTTTGATGGAGTAGCTTTGTAATGACATTAAACTTCAGTATCGACTAATATGCGAAAGCTCCATGAAAACAATCAGGAGAATTTGTTTTTGTCTCTTCTATTAAACATACAAATACAAAAAATAATGAAAAAATATTACAAGCAAAGGAAGCACTCTTTCCAGCAAAACAATGATAGAAATTCACAAAGAAAAAAGAGAATTGATGTCATAGTATTTTAAATGTAGTGGAATCGATAACTATGCTAATTGTTGTATAATCAGAAAGAAAATCAATGAATTAAACATATGCAAGGGATTAAAAAAAAATAAAAAAAACAATGTTGAATTTCTTAGAAGATTTAATTAATATAGCTTAGAACCAAGCTCTATAGAAGCCTCAAAAGAATTGAATAGTTATAACAATTGTTTAGTAAGAAATTATTATAAATTTTAAGCATATTTGAATGGTTTAATTGAATTATTTAAGATTTTTTCTGAAGCTATCGAAGACCAAACTCGTTAAATAATATCTGATTTATCACCTAAAGAAAAAGATAATAAATTAAAAAAAAAACATTCAACTTTATAATCTTGTTGAAGTTTTAAAATAGCTTCAAAAAATCAGAAAGAAAAATTTTCTACAACTGGAGATTTCTGTAGTAAATTTAAAATTTTCTTATAAAAATAAACGTCATACAAGATGGACTCACATTTGAATTTTGGTAAAATTCAGACAACATGGCAGCAGAAGCTAGACATTGAAAAAATAATGATCATTTCTGTAAATTAGGAGAGGAATCAGAAGAGCTATTATTGTTATGCATAAATAACCTATATTACTTAATAGTTTATTACAATTCTTTTATCAATAAAGAATTTGTTATTGAAAAATTAACTACATTAGCATACTTGAATTGTATTCAAGGTATTTGATCTTCAAAATACTTCAAAAAAATGATTTTAAATTAGAAGAGATATGTTTTGGAATTTAGTTACGTTAGAATTAGAAATAAAAAGGGATTGTTTTGAGACAAATAAGAAACTTCACCGATTTGTTAGCAAATTATGAAAAATAAGAACTAAAATTGAATCCCATAAAATATAGGAATTTAGCAGAAATAACAGATTGGATTTAAGATAAATTAAAACCAACCAAAAATAGATTATCGACCTTACATACAACAAGCTTTCTTGCTCCTTTTGAAAGAAATAAAAAAATAATCGAAAATCATGCCACAAAAATAAAATAAAATAAATTGCAAAAAAATCATAAAAGCAAACTACTTTTTTTTGAGCAAAAGGCCTTGTGCATCCTTCTTAGATTTTTATTGCTCCAAATTATTGTTTTCAAGGATAGGGTTGTCCATCTCGAGCATTGAATAATGCAAAAATACCTCTCAGCTTGGACTACTGACAGACGAAAAATACACAGTCTACGCTTGCACGCAAGTGTACGTAGTCTAAAGTAATAAGGATAGTAAGATCTCGAGATTTATCGTCCATTGAGAACGGTGTTTTGTTTTGTTACTAGAGTATGCTTAATTTCACTAATGTTTAAGTGTCAAAGTAGTTGTTGTTTTGGTCATAAATAACAATATCAGAGTTACTTGATTTGAAACTGCTTTTAGAGAAAATAGGGAGAGTTGGGTTTTAACAGGACAAATTAATAAGGGTTTATGCAAGTACTCTTCTTCTCAATTTCATGTTAAGTGAACTGAAATAATTATAATTTAATAATCAAGAGACTTAGTATTCTCTCATTAAATTACTTAATATACTAAGTCTTGTCTAGTGCTCAGAAATGAACACAAGAAGGTTTAATTTTGGCATATAGACATTCATATGATCTTTATTTTATGATTTCATTTCTTACATTTAAGTTATAAAAACTGTACTTTAGGTTCAGTAACACATGAACTTGATTTCACTAATGGCTCACATGCATCAACTCTAGGCTTAGCTAAGGAGATGAGCTGCTAGGCTAAATGGGCTTATATCACATCACCCTTAGCACTTAGCGCTCTAGAACCTCGCATAAATCTAGAGTGAGCTATGGAGCTCAATTAGTGATTCTCGGCTCACACACGTCAACATCTCAATTTAGCCAAGGTGATGTGCTACGACGCTCAAAGAGCTTGCCACCTAGCTCCACGCTTAACATGCACAATTAGCTCATAAATTCAGGATGAACTATGGAGCTCAGAGAGTGTTGATATCTCCCATGGTTCAATTGATCAACATAAGTCCAAGGTGAAAACATAGCGAATGTTGTCACGGACATTTGCAGCGTTAATTATGACTAAGCGATCAATGAACTCTATAAGGTTTTGACTATGAAAACATTTATGCAAAGATTTATATATTATCCAATTTATTCATTCACAAAATGTTCAAACATAGATTAATAAATAACATTCATTGATATTGAAGAGTACATAACATTACATCCGTACTTCATTACATGATATTCCCAACCCTCCCCAAGGAAAGTTTAGGCTGCCATCAAATTATAATCACAAGGAAAGCAGCAAGAGATAATGTAACGACCCAAAGTCATTACTTTGCGAATTAGGACAAATTTCGATGCTGACATTAGAACCCCGGGGAATTTCATTTTAGGGCAAACAAAATTACCAATAGATAGAAACAATTTTAAAGATCAAAGTGCCATAATTCAGGAAAAATTCGAAAGACGAAAGCTTCCGTTTTATTTTCTAAAACTTTAAATTCTAAAAATCGAGAAAATTGAAATACCTGTCCGAATTTATCGTTTCAGTGTCGTGGTGTTAAGTATATTATTTAAAAACTGCTTGAGAAGTTTTATCAAATTCTGAGCGTCGATTTGATCGTGGCAAATTTTCGAAGTTTTAAACCTCAAAAATTAAAATAAAATAAAATTTTACTCCGAATCAAAATTTTTTGGCGCGAGAGTGTTCGTCATGTCGTAACATACCTCGGTGCCAAGTTTCGTTGCATTTGGATGCCAAACGGTGGAAAAATGCAATTAATTTAAAGTATAATTTTTTTTTTTCCTCTGTTTTCTCTAAAATCCTACGCCCCCCATTAAAGATCGCATCATGCGATCTTTCTTTCGCCAAAAGGCGGAAGAAGCTTCCACGCGCCAACTCCTTCCCCGCCTGCGAATCGCAGGCTCTGTCTTGCGATAGAGCCTGTAGGCGGAACTTCCGCCTGCCAGGAGAGGGCCCTCCTGCACCGTTCTTGGAGCAGGGCTTGATCGGCCCACTCAGCCGACCCCCCTGCCTTGCCCTCTCCTCTTTAAATAGAGGCCCCCTCCCCCTCTCCTCACAAAACGGCAGCCCCTCTCAGCCAGCTCCCTTCCTTCCTGCAGCCGGCCAGCCCCTCTTTAGCCGCTCCAGCCTCCTTCCGGCAGCCCGGCAGCCCCGACAGTTCCTTCCAGCAGCTCGGCAGTCCCCTTCAGCCAGGCAGCTCCCTCTCCGGCAGCTTCCAGCAGCTCCCGGCAGCCTCCGGCAGCTCCCGGCAGCCTCCGGCAGCTCCCGGCAGCCTCCGGCAGCCAGCTATCAAGCCGCCAAACCACTCTGTAGCAGTTGCCAGCCAGCCTCTTGCCGTTACCTCGGCCAGCCGTCTGGCCACCCACTCTGACCTCCTTTCGTTTTTTCGGCAATCCTAATCCTAAGGTAAGAAGATAAGTTTAAGAAAAATAAAAGGGAGAAGAAAAGAGGAGATGGAAAAGAGGAAAATGAGGGAAAACTTTGCTAATCTTGTTACTATATACTTATTAAATCATTGCTATAAAATTTATATTTAGTCATTCGCATTTTGATCATTCTCATTAATTAATAATGGGAACAATTCAAAATGCTATAAAATGACTACTATTTTTCATTTGAAATTTTATTTTCATTCCTATCGTGACTCTTTCAATTCAGTAATATTATTATAAGGTACGGACTTAAATCATAATATGAATATAAACGGAAAGGACAAAATAGAAAAGAAGAATGTAAAAATTATGAAATATCACCTCTCTTTTAAAAAAAGACTAATTTAAAGAAATATCGGAGACTTAAATGCAGATTGAGCGAACTGTCACTCATTCGAGCTGTTAAACTTCTGAACTTAAGGATCAAAGGTACCTAGTACATAACATGTATTATATTTTGCACTTTTACTGTTGCTTAGCTTCGCGCATTTGCTTTTAGCCCAATTTATTTGAAGCTTGGTTGGTTGTTAGAAACCAACATCCTTTTCATTCGGGGGTTACTGGAAAATGACTTCAGTAATATTCGGGGTTGTTATTGGAAAATGACATCAATAATATTCGGGGTTGTTACTGGAAAATGACATCGGTAACATTCGGGGTTGATTACTGGAAAATGACATAAGTAATATTTATTTGATTTTTAAACATTTGTTGCAGGAAATTGTTTATTTCGTGTTATTACCTTTTTTTTTTCCTGCATTTTTATTTCCGCCTTACTTCCGCTAATCGCTTCATTTAAAAATGTAAATGTACTGCAATATTTAGAGTATTCTCTAATTACTGGGAATTCAAATCCCGGTATTATTTTCTGTACAATACCAGGTCAGGTGCTCCTGAAAGAGGTTAAACAAGAACCCTAGTTTTCAAATGGATCAACGACGGTGCTGAATTGCTTATTTTGGTTCTTTTGTTTTGTACGATGAAGATCTTGTAATAAGAATTTTGATAAATGAAAAATATTTTTTTACTTTTATATGCGTATTCTTTTTCTCTCAAGTTACTCAATATGATCCTGGGTGAGTAGTCACCCGATGCTAGAATAGTTTCTGCTGAACCGGCATCGAGCCCTCACAGATAATAAGCCTTTTGCATGGCATTTACAAGAAATTAAAAGAGTAAAAAAATAATACAATACTAGGGAACAACTATCGTGTTCGTCTGGATCTCTCTTCCTTGAATCTCCTCTAGTTCCTTGCTCTCTATACTCCTCATTTTGCTGCAACTTTCTTCTTTCTTGAGATGGGTGACTCTCCTCTAATAGTTCTTGTTCAAAAGCTCTTGATTAAAAATTTGGAACCTCTCTCTCTTCAATTCTTGTTTTTATAACCCTCAAGGCAACTTTCAGAATTTACTCAGCCAATTAATTGTCAATCTTGAGAGTTGAAATTGCATTTACTTTTATTCATTTATTTCATTGGTAAATAAAGATTTTTAATGCCAGCAATTGAATTCTGCTATGGGAATATGTAGGAATAAAGTTTATTTGCCTTTTCAATGCAAATTAGGAAGAGGTAAAGATATCCAGAAAATTAGGCAGGTGCTACAGCGCGCTGTAGTGCCAAGCCCTCTGTTGGTCGCGCGCTACGACGCGCTGTAGCGCGGAGCTTTCTGTTGGTCGCGCGCTATAGCACGTTATAGGTCTATGCTTTCTGCAGAAGCGCTACGGCGCGTAGTAGCGCCTTGCTCTCTGTTGGAAGCGCGCTACAACACGTTATAGCGCCTTGCTCTCTGTCGGAAATGCGCTGCGGAGCGCTGTAGTGCCTTAGTCTCTGTTGGAAATGCGCTTCGGCGCCAGGCTTTGGAATGAAATGCTAAGACGCGCTGTAGCGCTGAGTTCTCTGCCTGGATCCGCCGTGGCGCGCTATAGCGCCGAGCCCTCTGTTTGATAGGTGCTGCAACGCGTTGTAGCGCGAACCTCTCGGGTTGGATCCGTTGCAGCGCGTTGGGGCGCACTGAGGTGCACTGTAGCGTTGAGCTTACTGTTTAGGCAGACGCTATGGTGCGCTGTAGCGCTGACCTCTCAGGTTTGTTCCACTGCAGCAGCACCCTCTTAGTCTAGATTCTTTTTTAAACATAAAATTTAGCTCTTTGGTTCTGAAATGTTGCAAAAATACACATCAAAGTATACAACTATGCTTAGAAAAAACATAACTACTAACACTAAATTAACTATATTTGTTGGGTTCATCAATTACTCTGATCTTTGCACTACTAATACTAAATTAACTATATTTGTTGGGTTCATCAATTACTCTGATCTTTGTGCCAAATTGTGTAGAAAGCCTCCACTTCAATCTCGTAAGCCACAAAAAGCACACCTCTATTGTCCTGCAATACCACTATGCCAAAAGCCACACCTTTGTGTAAAATAAAGACCCGTCAAAGTTGGCTTCAATTCACCTGGGTAGGGTATAGGGGAGGCATCAATGAGGAATGAAGTTACTAGAGTTATAGGTGATTGAGGTATCTTAGGAGCCTATTAAGGAAGAAAAACTCAACTTGGTGGCTGCAATGCTTTGATCATCCACCAAGCTTGGTCATCGCTGTTATTGAATGCAACACTGTTTGTTATTAATTCAGCCAAAGCAGGCTCAACCGACCTTACGCCATCCTGCGCCAGCTGTCTGTCCTACATCCAAAAGACCCAAGCCTGCTGGTCTTTCATGTCAGCAAAAGTGAAAATCGAGGGAGTTGATTCAGCGCATCAAATTCTGTTTAGTTGTCCAAACGAATATCAAATTTATTGCCCCGCGCCCAATACTTCAATGCATGTATTTATGAAGAATGCTCCAACCTTGTCACTCTGAGGAGTCGTTTCTTTTTATCGAAAACAATCCTTAAATTTGCTTTTCGTGAATTGTATCCAAAGCTGCTCTTCTTAGCTGATAAAGTTTAGTGCGTGTCTAGCATCAGATGGGCAGTGCGGTATCTTTAAGTGTTTAATGCCAAGACCACCCACCTCTTTTGGAATACAAATGCCCTTCAATTTGAGATAGTACAGCTCCTTGTATTGCAAACCATTTCACAAAAAGTTTCTTATGAATTTTTCTATATTGGTTATTCTTAATGTCTTTTGTAAGTTCGTGATCAAATTGTACGTAGAAAGAGTTGTGCAACTATTTTGACAAATTTTATCCAGTATTTTATTTTTCTTGGTTAGAGTGCTGGCATGATTTATGACTGTAATTGAACTAGGACATAAGCCCAAGAACTTCGACCAACATGTCTTATGGGCTCTAATTCCACCTTTAAAATAGGGTCGTTTTTAATGACCCAGCAAAATTTGGTAATTCATATTATATTAAATGTAATTTTTTTCCTTAAATTATGTAATTTATATTTTTTATTCTTAATTTTTAAATAACAAATGCATAGTGCAAGCACATTAATATTATTTAATACAAGATGTGTTTTATTTATTGTGTGGTGTCTATCCAATGGTTGATATTCATGATTTGTTAACCCAGGTCTTTAGTTTAAATCTCGTTGGCCACAAATTTACTTCATATTTGATGCTCTCATAATTTCAAAAAATATAATTTACCATCTATTATAAACACATGAGAGGCAGTTTTCTTAGAGCTTTCCTTGCTTGTCTTGAAAAAATTCATTGCAAACCTGTGTTTCTTAATATCTAACTACTAGCCATGATATTCGAGCTGTGTCTATACATTAAATTCCTACATTTATTCACACCACTTTACTATATTTTAAACATTCTGAACCGGATGGGTTGCAAGCCTAACCCTCTGCATTGTCTATTGCATGCAGGTTAATGGCAGCCTGCTTCCTGCATCGGTGATCTCCTTCTACTGTATGTACCTCTGCTACAGCGGACTATCTAGCGAGCCAAGGGACTACGAGTGTAATAACTTGCACAAGCATTCCAAATCTGTCTCCACAGGAAGCCTGACCATTGGCCTGCTTACCACTGTCCTCTCTGTGGTCTATTCTGCTGTGCGTGCTGGGTCTTCCACCACTCTCCTCTCTCCCCCGTCGTCTCCTCGTGCCGGTGAGTCTGTGACCGTTACTATTTTTTTATTTTTATTTTTACTTTTTCTTGCCTCAATGCCCATCTATATGAGTGTACGTTGCTTTTTCCTGTAGGCTCTTCGGATAAGCCTTTACTTCCCTTTGACAAGGTTGAGGAGCAAGAGAGGACAAAGAAGGGGCCAATTCCCGTCACGTACTCGTACTCCTTTTTCCATCTCATCTTCTCTTTGGCCAGCATGTACTCTGCAATGCTCCTCACTGGCTGGTCGAACTCCGTTGGTGAGAGCGGGAAGCTGGTGGATGTGGGCTGGCCTTCTGTGTGGGTCAGAATTGTCACTAGTTGGGCCACCGCCGCTCTCTTTATATGGTCCCTCATTGCACCTATCCTCTTTCCCGACAGGGAGTTCTGATGCTCCAACTGGGCATGGATTTAAGCTAAGTTATGTATGCTGAACACTTTGTTGTTTGGTTTCCAGAAATCTAATAACTTGAACCTTGTTGTGTGCTTGTATACATATATATAATCCTAAGGAGGCTGCATGGCAAAGGCATAAAAAATATCATCAGAATAATAAATTCCCAATTTTTGGGGGGGATCTAGGCATGGCTGCAAGTCGCCATTGAAGGCTATCAAAGTCATAATTAATAATCACTGACTATAATGTTTGATGCCATTATTAAGCTTAATTAAAAAGGACTGAACAATAGAAACGCATCATTCATTAAGTTTGATGCCATTATTAGGGCAATCTATATCCATAGAGACAATTCAAAGCCAATAAATCAATAAGGATATTGTTTTGGCTAGATTATTTGATTTTGGGGATATTTATATCTTAACCAATTCAGGTAGTTTATGGGATTTCACAACTTGCAGTGCCATAGATGATGGAGACTTCATCAGAGTAATAAGCCGTTAAATAGAGGTCACACAACCTTAAGCTGTGTAGTGATGATAGTGGGTTACTAATGTGCGCTGCGGCCGTAAAGGAAAGGATAATATTTGATGAGGGCAGAGAGTGATTGTCTGTGGTTATTGTTACAAAATGCTTGGACAAGATGTGACTTAAATGTTAACTCTTAGAGGCTTTAAAGTGAAAATGGGACATAAATGAGAGATACTAGATCATAGAAGCAAATACTTTGGTTTTGATATGCATGATACCTAAATTGTGTTTGTAGTGAGGCATTCTCAAGTTGGGCAATGGCTCTTCAAGTTATTGTATACTGAGAGCATTGTAAGGTTAAGTTTAATATTGAATGAATTTGACAAAAATAGATAATATATTGCTTATATTATTTAGAGTCTTATATTTAGCATTAAAATTTGACTTTCTCTGATACTACATGCGGTTTGAGAAAGTATTAAATGAATGCTTGTGGAAGATCCAAATCTAATGAAGGACAAGAAGTAATTGCAGGGTGGATTGTTGGGCGAGAGGCTTGGATAATGTGCAACTTGAAAAGGGTGTGATGCGGCTTTAACATATTCGAGGTATAAAAGATGAAGAATTAAATCATCTCTTGGATGATAAATGGATACTTGGTCTTACAAGTAAAGCATTTTGTTTGATAACCTGGATGCTATTAGTCAGCATCGTTGGCAAATGCGAAACATTTTGATAACAAATGTAGACCTAGAATATGTTATTTTCTTCTATTATCATGAATATGTTATTTGCTCCGAATTGAAAAATTTTCGGCGCGAGGGTGTTCATAATGTTGTAACACATCTCGGTGTCAAGTTTCATTATATTTGGATGCCAAACGGCGAAAAAATGCAATTAATTTAAAATTATGTTTTTTTTTCTTTTCCTTTATAATCCACGGTAATCCTACGCCCCCCTTTAAAATCGCATCCTGCGATTTTTCTTCCGCCAAAAGGCGGAAAAAGCCTCTACGCGCCGACTCTCCAGACCCGCCTGCGAACCGCAGGCTCTGTCCTGCGACAGAGCCTGCAGGCGGAAGGTTCCGCCTGCCATGGAGGGCCCGCTTGCGCCGTTTTTGGCTGAGTCGGTCGACTCCCTCAGCCGACCCCACCCCAGCCCATCTTCCTCTATAAAAAGCATCCCCTCCCCTCTCCTCCCCACACACAGCACAACTCCTCCTCCAGCAGCCTCCTGCAGCCAGCCTCCCTTCTTCCAGCTGAACCAGCAGCCTCCAGCAAGCCTCCGACAGCCAGCCTTCCTCCTTCCCAGCCAGCAGCAGCCTCCGGCAACCAGCTTCCCTCTCTCACAGCCAGCTAGCTCCTCCTTGCCGGCCGACCAGCAGCCTTCGGCAGCCAGCAGCAGCCCTTTTCAGCCAGCCCCTTGCTGCTGCCACGTCGGCCATCCCATTTCGGCCTTTCTTCGTTTTCCGGCGATCCTAATTCTAAAGTAAGAGGAGGAAAATTGAAGAACACATTTCTTTTCTCTAATCTTACATTGCTATAAAAGAGTTATGTTTAATCATTTCACATTTTATCATTCTCATTAATTAATAGTGAGAACAATACAAATGTTATAAAAATGATTATTATTTCCAATTTGTCAATTTCAATTCAACCGTTTTGATTCTGACTTTTTCCTTCATACATTATTATGATCATAATCTTAAAACGTTTTAATAATTTTAATAGCTTTAATAGCAGCTTAAATAAATCGAACTTCAATCTTTAAATAGAAAAATGGGAGAAAAACAGAATGAAAGTAAAGATGAAAAATGACTCATTGAATATTGGATTAAAAAACTAACTTAAGATATCCAAACTTAAATGCAGATTGAGCGAACTGTCACTCATTCGAACTGTTGAACTTCTAAACTTAAGGAACAAAGGTACCCATTACATGACCTATATTATATTTTGCACTTTTACTGCTGCTTAGCTTCGCGTATTTGCTTTGAGCTAAATTTATTTGAAGCTTGATTAGTTGTTAGAAACCAACATCTTTTTCATTCGGGGTTACTGGAAAATGACATCAGTAACATTAATGCTTGGTTGATTGTTAGAAACCAACATCCGTTTTATTCGGGGTTGTTTCTGGAAAATGACATCAGTAACATTCGGGGTTGTTGCTGGAAAAATGACACCAGCAATATTCGGGGTTGTTATCGGAAAAATGACATCAATAACATTCGGGATTGTTACTGGAAAATGACATCGGTAGCATTCGGGGTTGATTACTGAAAAATGGCATCAGTAATCTTTAAATATTTGTTGCAGGAAATTATTTATTTTGCACTATTACCTTATTTTCTCCTGCATTTTATTTCCGTCTTACTCCAGCTAATCACATCTTTTAAAATGTAAATGTTATTATGTACTGCAGTATTTAGAGTATTCTCTAATTACTGAGAATTCAGATCCCGGTATTGTATATTTAAGCAAAAATAGCATCGTATATTTAAATCGTAATGCTTAAATCGTTCAAACCGTCGATAGATCTACGATGCTATTTTTGTTCGTTTATCTTTTATCTTTTTTTTTTATTCACTTTTGTATTAGGAACGTTGAAAAGATCTTGTAATTTTGAAATATTATAAATGAAACGTATCTTTTGCTTTTTGCTATGTGTGCTATTTTTCTCTCAAATTACTCAATATGATTCTGTGGTAAGTGGACACCCGATGCCCGAACGGTTTCCACTGAACCGGCATCGGGCCTTCACAAAAGTAGAGAAGAAATTAGCTAGTATGATGTGCTCGATTACTGATGTTATAAGATTAACAACTTATCTTCTAGAAGGTGAGGCAAAACATTGGTGGGACCGTAAGCTCTAGATTTGCAGGCTAACAATAAGAAATCCAGTGCAATGAGTTCGTAGATGCTTTCTGCATACAATTCACTCCCCTGTCTACTCAAGCTATCATGGAGGACACCTTCATGAAGCTTTTGCTATAAAGGCATAAGTGTCGCAGAGTATGAAGTGGAGTTCAGGAAGCTGGCACGATACGCACCAGCCTGGCGAGCATAAAGGCTGCCCATTGCGGCCTTTTCAGAAGGTACTTAGAACCTCTACTAGAAAAAGTTGAATAGCCCTCCGACTTACCATCTTTCTGAACTTACTGGAAAGTGCAAGGATGTTGGATTATGATGAACTGGAATTTGCAGATAGCTTGGCGAAAAGATCCTTGCTAGCATCGACACAAGAAGGCACCATTCCAAAGGCTAAGGCCAAATCCACTTGCTGTCAGAATGTACAAAATCACTCCTAAACCCTGTTAGCAAGCATCATCAGAGAGAAGCCAAAAGTCACATCCCTTTGGGCATAATTGCTAATATGGGTGAAACCAATGCTTCATGTGCGGTCTACAGTGCCACAATTACTAGCACTATAGAACCACTCATACTGTGGATAGGCAAATAATCAAAGGTGACAGACTTGTTGGCTGACAAGTTCTTGCCCTCGTCCACAGACCAGTACCTGCACGGGCTATAAGCCAAGTCCTTGCACCAGTACAAAGAAGAGAACTTGTCAAAGATGCCCATGCCCTGCTTTTGCAAGAGCATATGCCATTCGCTGCAAGGAAGTTCTTGAAGACCATGACATAATGTCAGGTACCAAGAATTTTATAAATGTACCTGGTATAATTTTATCATGAAATCAACCAGTATCTTATATCCAAGAGGCTTATGAATTATTTTACAACTCCAAACTATTAGATTGATAACTGGTGATGTTGACAACGACATTCGTTTTAAGTTTGTTACGTGCCAAGATTTTTTAGATATATGCTCACTATCATTAATTTTTGTTGTTACTATTTCCCATAAGCCTTCATTATAATTCATTCATTTTTTGTCCTTGGGTACCGCTCCTAACACTTCTTATCTCCTTTTTTTACTATTAAGCATTGTAACCTAAACAACACATAGATCAAATCTATGATTTTACTACATATTATTTGATTCTTAAAGACATTTTATCATTCTCATAGATGAAACCATATCTTGATGATAATGATGATGTGCATTATAGATTTAAAGTTGCGAACAATTTCCATCAATAGTAGATTTGCTCCTCAATATTATTTAAAGTGTCCTACTATACCTATTGCATCTTATCACCATTTTACATAAAACATAGCAACATCCTATCCATATAATGCATATGATCAGATCATTAATTAACACAATAACAATGATTATATTTAATCTATCACTCTACCTTCATATTTTAACATTTGCATGACTTTAATATCATCAATCCTTTTCAAAATATTTCCACACGTTATAAAAAACTTGCTACATCACTGCTCTTATTATTACTTTAAAATATGTTGTTGAATTCATCAACATAGATTTGATGAACCTTCTATTAATGTATATGTCCCTTCAATCCCTCTACTTAACGATCTCATAATAGGGGTTCTTCTTTAACCGTAACTATCTATTCTATAGTATTATATGAGTTACTCATCGCACCATTCTTTCATTTCATCATTGGCATTAAAAATATATTTCTTTAGTTGCATCCATTACATGGATGCCTTTACAATATTTGAGCTTGCATTACTTTTTCTGTTAACGGATTAGTGTGCAATTCAAAATTTTCTTCTGTATCAGTAGGATTGCAGATTCATCTATCAAAAATTGTATATTAACACCTTTACATCATTGCATCTTTTGTTCTACGGATGTTCCTTGCAAATATTAATACAGATCGATGCACAATTAGTTCTATGAGATTGACATACACCTTTGTCTTTGCTATATACAGTTGATCTCTTTGTGTTAGCTGCGTAAGCTTCTATTCTTTATGACAATTTTCTTATGAATGGAGAACTATGTATTCACATCGATAGCAGTATTTGTTTGTGTTGAGTCATTTTTATTGAGCCTAATTATATTTTAAGTTATATTTTTTATGTTATGGGTATTTTGATAATTGTTTGGCCAGGAGTGTACGTTCAATTGTGTTAGAAGTTCAAATCTTGATGATAACTTTGATGACCATGTGATCAAGAAGAGCAATATATTCAAATACTTTAGTTCAATTATTCAAAATAATGAGAAAATAGAGAATGATGTGATTAATATGATTCAAGTTGGTTGTTTTGAAGGAGCACTTATGGAGTATTGTGTGATTGAAAAATCTCATTGAAAATTAAAAAAGATTTTCTTAAGAGTAACTTATAATTGGATACGTTATTAGGGGTGATTGTTGGCCAAAAACAAAGAAAATTACTATTGATTAAAGTGTTACAAAGATGAGGGCGCTAAGGTGGATCAGTGGGTATACTTCTAAGGATAGAATGAGAAAAGAACTCTAATAGTGGATAATATTAGAGAATATCATGTTAGATACTCATATTTGAGAAGTTATGGATATTAATTTTACTCATGCTAAAATTAGAAGAGAATCACCTAAAATGGCATGGGAAGAAGTTATTAGAAAGCATCTTCTTTATTAGGAATAGAGGGAGGGGCTTTTATTTGATCATGAACAATAGAAACAAAGAATTTATGTAATTGATCTCATCTAGTGGGATTAAGGTTTGATGGTGTGATGTTTTTTGTAGCTAATTCATGTAGTAATTACATGTACTTACATAGACTTTGCTTTTAAAATTTAATGTATAAAAGCCGAGGGAAAGAATATTTGAATTTCAATTCAAATTTTCCATTGCACAAAACTCTTAAACCCACTGGAAGGGGAATGGCCAAAACATGATTGGAGAGATAAAACACATTAATCGTTTACTCTTTCTTCGAGCGTAATTAGGACTCGATTCGAACTCGTTATTCAGGTCAGTGTTGAACTCAAAAATTTTGAGTTGAGCTCAACTAGAACTCGAATTGAGTTCGAGCCAAGTTCAGTTTGACTTATAAAATTTCGAGTTCGAGCTAGCTCGAAGTTGATTAGAGTCCGTTAGAAAATAACTATTATAAAATATAATAATTTAAAAAAATTAAAATTTCATAATTTTTGGAAAACCAAGAATCTAAAATTGAAATACACACATAATTTCAAGGATGTAGAAATGATATCACATAATTCTAAGGATGCAGAATTAATTTGTCAAGGTTGTAGAAATAGTAGACTTTTTACAAGGCACCAACACTCAACTCCCCATAAATCTTAGTCTACACAAATATGAGGCAATTTTTAAACTACTTTAAAAATCTAAGTGAAAGTATAAAAAATTAAAATACACAATATGATGCAAATATTACTTATCGGAATTAACTTTGAGTCTATGAAGGATCCAACTTTTGAGTACGACTCGTTGGCTAGCTCAATAGTCAATTCAATAGTGATCAATTATATAGATCCAATCTAGCGATCTCAAATGATTGCCCAAATAAAATAAGCAAAAATTTAAAAGTTGAGTTCAAAATAATTTACAAAATAAAAAATTGAGTATCAAAAAATTTCTATACTTGAAAAATTCATAATATAAAAGGCAACATCAACTCCAGCAAGGCAATAACTTAAAAGCAGTAGCAATGCAGGGTTCGCAGACATGCAATGCTTTATGATCCTATTTTTAGGGTCAAAGGGTTGAAGCTGTGAGTTAAAGCAGCGATCCAGTATAGAGTTTTTGTTTTTCATTTTTCTAAGGTTTAAACAATAGAGATAATAGCAGTAAATATTACAAAAGCTCTAGCAGAGGCAACAACAGCCCCACTAGTAGAGGCATCACTAGCCCCAACAGCAGCAGAGGCAACAACATCTCCGGCTGTAATAGCAGCAGGGGAACTAGCCTAAACACAAGGAAAAAAATAATAAAGAAATTCAAATTTTCAAAAAGGAAAAAAACACTGATTTAATTGATCTATTTGGTTATTTACAAAATCAGTAATAATAATAATAATACAAAAACAAGAAGTAGCAATTCAAGTATCAAGAGAAGCAATTATAGTCTGAGCAGCTGCAACAAAGGAAACAACACTACAACCCAAGCAACATCAGAGGCAGCAACAACTTGCAGCTCAACACCAACCTACAGCCCAGCACCTGTAGAGGCAAGTACCAGCCCTAGTAGCAAAATAAGCAATAGAATCCCCGGCATCAACAATAAGAAACACAATAATTGAAGAAAATCAGATTTGTAAAATACTAGGAAAAATAGTATGTTGAAAAATGTACTTGTAAAACTAAGAATAATAATAATACACATATCAGAATTTGTAGAAAAAGCAACAAACCAAGCAGTAGAAGAAATATCAACATCCCCAAAATAGCAGGGGTAGCAGCACTGCACCAACCCACATAACATCAGAGGCAACAACACCCTGCAACCACAAGACTAGCAGAGGCAGTACCAACACCAGTAGCAGAATCCCTAGCAACAAGAAACATAATAATAAAAAAATGATATTTGCAAAATACCATAAAAAAATATGTTGAAATGATGTATTTGTAAAACCAAGAATAATAATAATACTTGTATCATAACTAACTAGTAGAAGAAGCAACAAAAATGGAAACAAACCTAGAAGTAGTAGAGGCAGTAGCACTTTAGCAGCCTAAGTAGCAGTAGAAGGAGACAACAACAACCTGCAACCCTAACAACAACAGAAGCTGTACTATCCCCAACAACAACATAGGCAATAAAATCTTCAGCATCAACAATAAGAACACTATATCATAACTAGTAGAAGTAGCAAAAGTAGCAGCAAATTAAGCAATAGTAGAAGTAGCACCAATCTCAACTAGCATCCCAAGCAACTACATATGTAGTAGCAGCCTCAATATTAGATATTAAAAAAAAGGAAAAAGATCAAATTAAAATAATAATGAGTATTTATAAAATGTCTAAATATCACATTATAATATGAAATACTTATTTTTTATCATAATTCATTTTGCTCTCATGTGCCTGCTAATCCATAATCCAAGCAAAAAAAGATGAGCAACTCATCATCCAAATTCTATACAAATGAATAGGTTATTTTATTATTTAGTGATTAAATAAAAAAAATAAAAACACTACTAAAGAGTCATTAGAGTTTAGATTAAACATAAATAAATAAATCAATTATAATTAAGAGCTTCAGCCCACATCTTTAAATTTGAAAATGGACTCACAACTTAATGTGCGCCTAAGAACCCAAAACAAAACCTAAAAAATTTGAAAAAAAAAAATATATCATAAAGAGGATCACAGCTTCAGCTCTCATCTTTAACCTTGAAAACTAGTTCGCAACTTACTGCATGTCTGAAAGCCTAAAAAAAAATTGAAAGAAGTCAACATATCGTAAAAAGGATTGCATCTTCAGCTCATAGTTTTAACTTTAAAAACAGACTCACAGCTAGTTGCATATCTAAAAATTTGAAAAAAATCCTAAAAATATTTGAAAAAGAAAATTTAAAAAAATAAAATAAATAGATTGTAAAGAGGATCATGACTTTAGTTTAATAACTTTAACTATAAAAATAGGTTCACAACTTATTGAATAATTAAAAATCTAAAAAAAGCTCTAAGAAAGTTTGAAAGAAAAAAAACATACTATAAACAGAATTATAATTTTAGCTCATACATTAACCCTAAAAATAAGCTCAAACCTTACTTCATGTTGCAAAACCTAAAAAAAAACCCTAAAATAATTTGAAACAAAATAAACATACTATAAATAGGATCACATCTTCACTTTACAACTTTAACTATAAAAATTAGCTCACAACTTACTACACATCCAAAAAACCTAAATAGATAGTAAAGAAGATTTCAGTCTCATTACACAACTTTAACCCAAAATATAAATCACAACTTACTGCATATCTAAATATCTTAAAAAAAAAATCCTAAAAAAATTGAAAAAAATAAACAAATCCTAAATAGGATCACAATTTCATCTCATAGTCTTAACCCTAAAAATAGTCTCACAATTTATTCTAAAAACTTACCCTAACATTGAGAAAAAATTAAGAGACAATAAAGAGGATCCTAGTTTCCACTTATAGTTTTAACTTAAAAATAAGCTCACAACTTACAACATGTCTAAAAAGCGTAAGTAAAACCCTTAAAACTTTGAAAAATATATATATAAACTGTAAAGATGATCATAGTTCCATATCACAATTTTAACCATAAGAATAAGCTCATAACTTACTACCTGTCTAAATATCTTTAAAAAAACCTTAAAAAATTTGATAAAAAAAACTACTCTAAATAGAATCACAACTTTAACTCACAAGTTCAACCTTAAAAATAGGCTCATAACTTGCATAATGTCAAAAAACCTTAAAAAGAGATCCTAAATATTTTGAAAAAAATTTAATAGATCATAAAGTGATCACATCTCCAACTCACAACTTTATCATAAGAAAAAACCTTAAGAAAACTATAGCTTTGCAAACCATATATAAGAAATCATAAAAACTTAAAAATATACATTAGCTATTAAACAATTATCAAAAGCTCTATAGACTGCATATCATCATGATTTTAATAGAGAATGATTGGGATTTGCAAGAACATAGAAGAATCACACAAGGTCAGGACTCACGAGCGAAGGAGAAGAAGAAAATATACAAGAGCTGAGAAATCAAACATATTATCGAGGAATGGGAATTTAGGGTTCACAAAGCTTTTAACCGCGTTTCGAAATTAAAAAGCTTACATGTTTGTGCCATTGATTTAAAATTCTTTGGCTAAACATCTGCGTAATTGCATCTTAAAAAATAATAATTAAATCCTTAAAGTTCCGAACGCACGCCTAATCGAAGGTAAAGACGGAGACAAGACAATGTTTTACTAACGGAGCTGTTAACCATTTTTGTTGGATAATAAAAGAATTCTAGTTTTATATATTTTAATAAACATTATATTTCGTGTGACTTGAACTCAATTCAAACCTAGTCAAGCCCAACATGAATTCATCTCAAATTGGGCTTGTGTCGACCCATTTAGCTCGAGAATCAACTCGAAAATTTCAAGTCGAATTCAATTCGACTCCAAATTCTAACGAGTTTGAGCAATTTTTAAGCTTTGGGTAAAATTATCAACCCTAGTCAAAATTGAGATGCTTCAACATAAAAGAAGACTTAAAATATCATTTTAGCTTATATATGATATTAAATATGTATATATACCAAGCAAATTAACTATGTACATTTATCAATAAATTCAATATTTTTATTGTACTTTTTTGATTGATAATAATATTTCTTACACTTAAATCTATATTATGATTTATTACATATTATTTAAAGTAAAATTAATAATATTCAATTAATTAATGCTAATTAATAAATATTATTTGTGAAATAACATCACATTAATTTTTTTTAATTATTATTAAATATTATTTATTGTTCATTAAATAAATATTAAGAAACATTATTTGTTAATAACTATTAATAAGTAATTTGATGGATAAGTTAAAACTCTATATTGATATTAAAATTAAATACATATAAATAAGGATATATTAAATATTAATTAATTTATAATAGCTGATAATATATTTTCTTATAAATATGTTGATTATTAATAACATTTAATAGTATCTTTATGTATAATAATCATGTTAGTTTAAAATTTAATTTTATTAAATAATAATAATTGTTATTAATTAAATTAAAATTATGTTATGATTTTAAATATTATTAAAATTTATTAAAGTTGGATATTAAATAATTTAATTAAAATTATTAAATGCGGAATAATTTTAATTTAGATATAAAAATTAATAAATATTATTGATAAATAAATTTAAATATTAATAATACTTTATATTATGTTAATATGAAAAAAATTATAAATATAAAAAATAAATAATAATAATGTAACTTAAATGTTTTTATTAATTTTATTTGTTATTAAATATTATTTAACAAATATAATGATAAATAAATATCGTTTTTTAAGTAAAATTAATATTAATTATTCAATAATTTATTTTATATAAAACATCTTATTAGAATATAATATTTATATGCACTTTCTATTGTTAATATTTAATTTGTCCATTAAAAAATTCAAGAAATAACTACCGATTCCTACAAATTAAAGAAATAAATGTGGATCCATTTCTCATTATGTTGATTCTATAGTGCAATATTTAATCTTGTAAGAGAACATAGTTGATTTAAGAATTGGCTAATCCTCCATTAACCATGCTAAACAAATAATTTAATCATAAATGTTATTTTAATTTTAAGAATAAAGAACTTAAACAATTTTGTACATGAGAAATACTATTTAAATTCGTTGACGTGGCACCCAAAAAAACCCATCTATTAAGATTTGGGCATCATTTCAATACAAACCTTAAAAATAATATTTGTATTATTTTAATATAAATAAATAAATATTAATGAAATAATGTTTAAATCTCATTAGATTAATACATCATTATTTTTATGATAGATATTGTTTTATTGAATTGCTTACCACATGTATAATTTAGTCTATTCTAAAGAAAATAAAATATTATGATAAATTAATGCTATGAATATGCAAAATATAAATACCCAAAATGTAGGTGAGCTTTAGATATTAATGCATATACAAGTTCAAAGATAATCTTTTGATAGGGAGTTCATTCAAAGACTTCCAATGGGTGTTCCATCTATAAGATAAGTGGAAATAAAATTAAAATTAATGATATTAAATCAAATGTTAGTGATAGACTCTTGCCTTTGTTCTATATGTTTAATTTTAATATGGATTTTAAGTGCTTATGCATGGGTTCCAAATAAATGGGCATTTATCTTACCCCATTTACTATTTTATTTGTTATGTGAGTTATTTATGTGAAATGAGACACTTTGGTCCTTCGTGAGAAAGTTAATTTATGGGTTTTTTGGTCCTTTGTGCGAAATGACACTTTAATCCTTTATGTGAGGGTTAGGTTATAGATTTTTTCAGTCTTTTAAAGGAAATAAAACTTTAGCTCTTCATGAGAGAGTTATTTTGTGATCATTTGACATGTATTTTATAACTATAAATTGGCCACTCTCATATGTATTATAGTATTGAAAGATATATAAAAAATTCTCTTCTTCTTTGTGTTTATATGAGCTTCATTCTTAAGAGAATGATTTCTTGAGTGTGCGATTTGCAATCATTAGAGAAGAACTTATAAGGAAAGAAGAGCTCATTTGTGGTGCAAGAATGCTTATAGAAGCCAATCTTTTGTATCGTAAGTGGCATATCCGACAATAAGGCTCCCGTAATACTTTTTTCATTTAATTTTATTTTTCTTCATCTTATCTTGTAAGTGTGCTAATCAAATTCTCACTCTCAATTTCTTGTAAGTGCTCACAACACCTCTCTTATTCTCAACAAGCGATTCACATATCTATTAGTAGCTTATATATGCAATGTTAATTTTGTTAATTAATTGGTGGAATTGGTTATGTTACATGCCATCATATTAGTCCTGCATTGTGGTAGCCACATTTGTTCTCATAGGCAATTTGGGTGTTGGCTGAGAAGCTAATGTCAAAAGAAGTTGCATGGACTCCCTAACTCAACTACCATTTGGGAGGAATTCATCATTGCATTTAGAGACCGATATGCATTGCCCACTGCTTAATCTCAAATGCAAATGTAGTTTTTGAAATTGCCTTGAGGATAGTGCACAATCCACCAATGTGAGGAGGAGTGCGATGGACTATTATGGTACATACTATCTCTTATACCCATTACAATAAAAGAATGTGACAATCTCCTTAAATTTTTTTTTTGTGAATTTGGGATAGTTTAATTAAATCTTAATCACAAATAAAAAATAAATAAAACCTAAGCTAAGAGTTGGTAAGGAAAGCACTCAAAATTTTATAGTGATTTAGGTTCAGTTAACCTTACATCCCATCTATAGAAGTTCTTCTTTATTGAAATCCACCCAAACACGAGCCACTCCTTCACTAATCACACAAGCAGAGAAGTATGCGAACTCCAATTCTCGAAATCCTACCTCCTTTACAAACTAGCCTAAGGGGAGTCTCCTTGATTTCTCCTTCATAATATTTGGTTGCAAAGTTGTGGATCCTTCCATCCTTCCCAGAGCAATGCTAAGATGGAGCTTCCTCGATTGTTCTTCCTTTGCACATGTGCCTAGCAGACTTGCCAAATTATCTTTTACATTGAGCAAGAGCAGAGTTATAAAATAAAAAAAATAGAAACAAATTTAAAACATTTATAAACCAATTTGAGGTGAAATCCTCAAGATCAAATCTTTTGTCAAATTTAAGGAATCTTGCAAACATATTTAGGGTGCCTTAGAAATTCTTATGATCACTTAAAAGTGTTTCTCTAATGCTTAGGGATGCTTTTGGAGGCTACCCATGTCCCTTATTTTCAATGGAGGTGAAGGGGATACAATTAGGTAATATACAATTTAAGAAAGTAGGGATGCGCCTGGGCGCATATCTAGCGCGTGATCGCAATCAGTGGCTCACGAGTTTCCATATTATGTCTACGATCTATAATTTATTGGTTATCTTGGCAGGCCTATGATCTGTAGTCCATGAGTTGTTGCCTATAAAATTCTCTGACACTACTCAAGAGGGGTGGGGTGAAATGGGTTTTAATTAAAAACATGGAAAATTAAAAGTTATATTTTATTTGATTGTTAAAAATTATAAAAACAAAGTTCTAATAGAAGAAGAAAATAAAGTGCAAACATAAGTAAAAGAAATAAACAAATGAACACACAAATTTATAATAATTTGGGTCCTCCTAACATATGTCCACTCTTCGGGAAAGAAACTTTCCCCCTTTCTTTGAAAAACCCTCATTCCAAAGTCTTTTTACAAGTGGAGATGTCAAAATTATCTTTTATAAAACAAACTAGTTAGAGTTGGGTAAGCAACAACTTTTAAAATACAAAAATATATATAAAATTACAAAGTCGATCTCAAATATCTTTCTAATCTTTAAGAATTTTAAAAGATAATTTTTTGAAAAAAAACTGTTTTCTTTTAGAAAATTCTTCCTTAACTAACTCAAGAAATTTTCAAAAAAAATTTAATAGTATAGAGTGAGTTGGGTATATGACTTGAGGTCCCTATCTATAGTTGTGAGACCTGGTTTAAAATATGACAACAATCATATTTTGAAAACTTTGAGAGGCATATGGAAATATATATACATGTGCCTGGGCATATTATATTATTTTCGGATATTATTGTTTCCTGGTCAAGTTAGGTTAAGTTCGCCGTAGAAATATATTGTGTAGAAATATATTGTGTCTGGGCGTATGGTTTGTGGATCTAAGCACGATGTGTCTGGGTGCACACACACACACATACATATATATATATATATATATATATATATATATATATATATATATATATATATATATATATATATAATATATATATATATATAGATATATACTTCATAAGGCTATATATACATATAATTATACATACATTTCTAATGTAGGTAGCAAGCTTCATTCACATATGCCTCTTATTCATTTTATGAAATATGTGGGCGTACAAACTCTTATTCATACATTGGAAAATAACATGTATTTTATCACGAATTTAGTTATATTTATCTCAAATTTAAATGCAACAATTATACTAAATAATATGAAATCTATAATTAAAATAGATTTATATATATTGTTAAATCATGCATTGTTGCAAACGTGTGAAAGGATTAGGCTGAGTTAGACCCAAAATCTCATATGCTTAGTCTTTCTTTAGGTGGAAAAATTGGACACAACTCAACTTATGGTATAAGCATACCATTGCATTAGCGGAGCGATTCCACTCACCTAGGATGTGTTAGCGGAACGGTTTCTGCTCAATATATATATATATATATATATATATATATATATACACACATACAACAACATACTATACAATTTTATTTCAGTATTTATTCAATTCAGTATCTTTACAGATTATTGTTTTCAGCATGTTGTCTTTTAGTTCTTATTTTACTTTATTTTCAGTTCTGCACAATTTTATATCTTTGAGTTATTTCAGTACTCTTTTACAGTAGTGTTATGTTTTATTTAAAATGCTAATCTTTTTAAACTATAATAAGATATGTTATAGCTTTTGATGTATTAGACTATTGTCTAACACAAGGTACTTTTATTTTTTTTTTTATCCGGGAAACTGACATTTTGGATCTGACAATTTGTCAAATCCGAAGCAATTTGAGGAGTAGTATTTGGAAGCTTCCCAGGAGATCTAGGAGGAGCTAGTGTAGCATTAATTAGCTCAGTTTTTACTTGCTGTTTTAGTTACTTTTTATTCTGAATTGAAATATATTTATTGCTCTTTTATTTTTTTTAAGTAATGTTTTGTAATAATTTAACTCTAGATATATTTTCTCTTTCTATCTTGAGATGAATGTTTATATTTAACTTCTGTGATGAATGTTATGAATGAATGTTATAGCTTTCGCAGTCTATTATTACTACTACTTATATTTAGCATTGTAATGTGATCGGCATATAAGTTATGCGGATACTCATATACATTGGATTCTTATTAAACCACCTCTCATAATTTCAATGTATGTAAGTACCTTATCTAATACTTAAGATAAGAATATCACACTTATCTTAAGGATTAGCTTGCAGTCCTATCTTGGTTAGAGTCTCAGCAGCATTCGAGAAGGTTTAGCGGTCATTGCCGAGCAACGCACTGTTTCGCCGTCAATTGTTTTGTCTTTAATATCTCGGTTGCGCGCGACGACGAGACGAGATGTTACAAACCTAGTCAAAGGTTTTTCATTATAGTTGACGCAGTTTCTTAAAGGGTATGCAAGATTTCCTTGGGTACATGCATAATCTTTCAGAAGTGAAAATGGATTCTTTGAGTTAGTAAGAGATGCAAGAAAATGGTTCATACCTAATAAGGCAAGACTTTACAAAATGGGTCAATTAAAACTCAAGGCTGTTCATTGAGTTCGAGGAGACGTTTTTGTTCCATTAATTAGGCTTTCTCAATTATTTTGTGCAAAATTTGTGGAAAGATTCTAAGATCTCTTATGATTCAATTAAGCTAATCTGGCTTCAATTAGACTCTAATCCTATTTTTTTTATCATAATTTAATGGAGGCAGTTTTGATGTGTATATCTGACCACCTATTTCAATTTGGGATTAGGTCACTCGCTTGTAACAAACGAGGAAGATGTTACTATAGCATCGGGAAATTATTTAGATCAGGTTGCTAGTGACTAAGGAAATCATTCATTTAAATAGAGTCATTTGACCTAATGTTTCCTTAAATATAATGATAATTTTATTTATGTTGTTTCAAAACATCTCTAGTTGTTTAATGAGCTCAAATTAAATATGATGGTCCAATGATTCATGCAGTTTTTACTAGTATAGCTATTATGTGTCCACGAAATTAATGCCATGCATCTTGCTGCTGATTTAACGGTCGAGATCATCTCTACCAATTCTAAAATCAAATTATTTGGATATTTAATTATTTGCATTTAATTAATTAAATTAAAAAAAATTAAAAAATTTATTTTATATTAAAATGACTTATGAAAATTATAAAAAATAAATAAAATAAGAGGAATTTAAAATTATAGAATTTTAATGATTTAACATATATTTTAATTAATTTTAATTATTAAAAAATAATTTTATGATAAAAAATTTAAAAATTTTCACAAAAAGCCAATAAAATTACTCTAAACTATTACTCATAAAAAATCTATAATTTCTTTAATAATTTTGTTTATATTCTAGGTTATTGCAGTGGTTGCTACTTATTTTAGGTAAATTTTTGTGCTATTGTTTCCAAGCAGGAAGGCCTCAACTGAGTAGTGAGTGAGACATAAGTGTAGGTTTTTGTGTGTGATTTTATTTTGAAGTAGCAATTTGTAGTGCAATTATATTCATTTCATGGTAATTGTAATATGGGGGTGTTATAACCTTTTTTTTAATAACATCATATGCATTTATTATTGATATAGCACATCATAAGAATATTATCAAAAGCTCAACAATAAGAGTTATGGCTAAAGCTCAAGAGAAGAATTTGAAGATGAGTTCAATTATAAGAGCTCAATCTAAAGCCTAATAAAAAGCCCATATGTTGGGCTTACCATATGCATTTATTTTTTTTATTTTGTACTTTTTATTTATTAATGCACTTGTTTGGCCAGTCATGTCATGAGAAAAATATTTAATTTGAGTAGTTAGAGTTACTCCCTCAGTAATTACCAATTACCCATTTTTTTCTCCAAAATTTCTCTTAATATTTTTTCTCAAAAGTTCAAAGGGTAAGAGACTTGTAGTGCATATAAATATGAGCTAAAATATAAGGTAAGGAAATAATTTGAAAGAACAAATTTTGTAGTAAATTGCTCTCATATTGGTTGGTGCTTGGTGGTCTCAAGTTTGTTGCATATCTTTCGTGAATTAAGTTATCTTATTTTGTTTTTTTATTTTTTTAATATACTCTTAAATTCATAATCTCAAACTATTCACACCTCTTCTCCATCATCTTAATTATCCTTTAAAATTATTAAACCATTGTCGAAGCTCTCAAACACACTCCAAACTCTACTATAACCTCCATGACCAAATCTGAAAACAGCACGACCTAATCTTATTCCATACCCCTTAACCCCACCAAACCTAGCCATCTACTCTAGATCAAAATGACACGTCCTAAGATAACTATATTAATTTATTTCAAATGCTTTAACCTACCAAAACCCCACCTACAAAAGAGATAATTTGAATATGCTCATACTAGGCCCAATCTAGACTAACTTTGATTTTCCTTTTAATAGTCCACTCTAAACTCATAATTAATCTACCACAAACTCCATAAATCATCATTAGACATTACCCTACTCATCCATAATTTATTTGAATACTTAATTCACCAAAAAGGAAGCCCATCACCATTATATTTGAGATTCAACCCATTTGGCACGTCTATGATTTAATTTTCATTGAGTAATGATGAATTTATGAGCATAATTTTCTGAGTTAAGGAAAAACTCAATGTGTAAGAGATAGTATCTCCAATGCCTTAATGACTGAATGACAGCATAAAATTCCCTCTCATATGTTGAGTATTATTGTTTTGCCTCATTCAACTTCTCCTAAAGAAAGCAACGATATAATTTTCTTGACTTAAAACTCCTCTGATTCCAATTCTAGATGAATCACAAGTCACCTCAAGAGTTTTAGAAAAATCAAGAAGTCTAAGGATTTGGGCTGATGTCATTAAAATGTTAATTTGATGTAGTCTTTTGAGTGGCCGGAGTCCAACAAAACTTCTCCAACTTCAGTATATCAGTGATTGATGCTACAACAGTGTTATGTTTCTAATGAATAGTCTATAAAATGTGCAAGGCCATGAAAACACCTTACTTTATTAAACTTCTTAGGAGTTAGCCATTCCATAATTGTCTTAACTTTAGAAGGATCGAGTTTGATTCCTTTAGTTGAAATAATAAAACTTAAGAATATCACATTAGTTGCAAAAAAGAAATATTTCGTAAAATTAATGTATAACTCCTCTGTTCTTAGGGTTTCAAAATTTGCATGAGATGATTATGGTGGTCTACTTTATTTGGGCTAAATATTAATATATCATCAAAATAAACCATCAAAATTTTTTTTCTATAAATGGCTTAAGAATAGTATTCATTAATCTCATAAATGTACTATGTACGCTCGAGAGTTCAAATGGCATGACCAACCAATCATATAGTTCATTAATGAAATTGAAAGTTGTTTTCCATTCATCTCAAGATCTAATTCTAATTTGATGATACCAACTTTTTAAATCAATCTTAGAAAATAAATTTGCTCCTGAGATTAAATCTAATATGTCATCTAATCGGGGAATAAGGAATTGATATTTTATAGTGATTTTATTTATAGCTCAACTATCAATGCACATTCTCAATGTCCCATCATTCTTAGGAGTTAGTAAGGTAGGGATCACACAAGGACTAAGACTATCTTGTGTAAATTCTTTCTCAAGTAACTCAACAATTTGTCTTTTAGTCTTTGTATAATCTATGGGGTTCATTCTATAGTGAGGAAAGTTTAGGAAATATGATCATGAAATTAAGTCTATGGTATGTTGAATGGATCAAAGTAGTGGTAAATCATTAGGGAGTTTCTTTGGAGCAATTTCTTTAAATTTAGAAAGGAGAGGTAAAATCTCATTATGAATGGGAATGTCATTGGAATTTAAGTAAACTTCCTTTATCTGTAAAAGGTGAACATTAGTCATATCAAAAGGTTCTTTTCTTAAGGTTCCAAATCTTGAGGAGCTTACAATAGAAGCTGTAGAAGAATAAGCAAATGGGCTAGAACTAGGATTATTCATAGAATCCCTTATCACAATCAGTTGAAGCTTCGCTCCTTCTTGATATTAGGTTTTAGTTGAACATCAGATGTTGGCTTATGTGGTGCTATAAATAATATCTTCTCTAGTGTTCTCACTGGCAAGATTTTGATGGTTTTATTTTTATGTTTATTAACATGTGTTCTCCTTACCATAATGAATTATATTCAAGTCATAAAGCCATGGTTGTCCAAATTGATGATGAGTAATATTCATAGGAAGCACATCACACCAAAATTTACCTTCATAACTACCAATCTTGATATGAACTAAACAGTTACTAGTGATGGAAAGAGAATTGCGGTTAACCTAACTAACATGAAAGGGTTGACGATAAGGTTCAATTCTTAAATTGACTCTTTGTGGCGACCGGGGGTCGAAGTTCGAGAGTTTTTAAGGAACAATTCATCACATAGTAAACATATACATTTTTATAAACAAAAAGGACATAAAATAATAATAGTTCACAGTCCAATTATACATAGAGCCAAAACATATATAAAAATTTACAGTTTATCTTTTACAAAATAAAATATTTACATTCTTCTGCTTCTTTATTTCTTCTCCTTTTTAATTAGAAGATCTTCTAGATTTTAATTATCAAAATCTGAAAAATTCAGTTCCCAGTCAGGTAGGAGTACGCAAATTGTCCTTATAAAAATAAATCTAACATCCTATAATAGGCATGAATCAAGTATGAAAATGACTGAAAATCTGCAAAAAGTGTAAAGCAATTTATCAAATTCAATTTCTGCCCTGCAAGTTAGCTGTGAAAATCAATATATATGAACAGCATGAAATAAATTTTATCAAAAGCATTTGTAATAATAAGTCGAGTCCGTAGACTCCTGAGCCCAAATGGGTAAACCCATAGGCATAACCTGTAGGAAGCTTATCTTGCCACCTGTCGGTAGCTTACTCAAAATAAGAACTGATGGCGTGTTTTACTCTGGATTTGCCTACTTCCTACAAGAGGCTAAATCCCTCCATATAACTCCCAGGGGCTGCCAGCAGACCCAATATGTACAGATTTCAATGTTGCGTTCCACCCTCCAAAGACATACACCACAAAATATATATATACTGTGTTTTATTCTTTTTGTTACATACTATTTGATATAAATCTTTTGCAGATAAAAAATGCAGGTAAGCAGTGTAAATAATACTCAAATGGAAAATGGCTCAAAGATAAGAATACTGAAATGAGACTTATAAGTAAATTTGCGTACCTGACTGTTTTGATTCAAAATCAACTAATTCAATTTCTTTGATCTGCCAAAAATAATTAAATTTATTATTTTAATACTTCATGATTTTAATATGATTTATAATGAACATTTGAATATTTGATGTATTTATTAAGTTATTTAATTATTATTCCTTATAAGGTCAAATTGGGAATTTGACCTTATAAGGGCATTTTAGTAATTTTACCCTTAGTGAAATATAAAATTTCTATTAGTTTATTGTAGATTATGTCCTAAGGTTTCTATAGAGTCCAAAATTATCAAATTCTGATATGAATTGGCTAAGTTATTGCCAATATAATTTCTAGATTTAATAATTAGGGTTTTAATATGATTAGTGAGTGATTAGTGAATTTAGTCACAAAATTATTAAATTAATTATACATTTAGGTTCTAATTTACTTTATGAGTCATCTAAAGCTAAAATTACTTAATTTGGATGAGTAGTTTTGCAAATATTAACTAATCAATTTTTTAGAGTTTATTAGGAGATCTAACCATTGGATCCTAAATATTTTTATAGTTTACTGTAAATTAGGATTTTCTGATCTGAATAGATATTTGGATCACTTAATTTGGAGCTAAATTGACTTACTTATGACTATTTGAAGTTTTTAGGGTTAAAGACTTAATTAGGGTTAGGTCCTAATTGTGATTAGTTTAAATTTTATCCAAATAGCAAAATTAATACTACTAAAATATTCTTTGATTTTTGCTGATTAATTTAATATATTTAATTGTATTAATTGGATGTGTATTTTATGAAATATGAATACTTAAAGTTTGTTATTAATTTAATTAAATTATATTAATGACTTTATATATATATATATATTTATTTTACTGTATTAAAATTCTTATTATTTAATAATACTTAGTGCATTAATTTGTTTCTAAATTAATTATTTTATTTATGAAATTTTCTGTTATTATTATTTATGTATAAATTGTTATTTATTATTTATTTTTATTTTATCTATTTATTATATTTATTAAAATGTTCATTATTAATCTAATAATATTATATTTTCTGATTATTATTTATTTAAAATAATTAATATCAATTTAATATTTAATTATTATATTATATTAATCATTAATTTATCTGTTTGTATATTTATTTATCTATTTATTGTATTTTACTTTATATTGATTATTAAAATTTCTATTATTTATTAAAGTATAGATTTCATATATATATATATATATACACGTATATATTTATATATATTTAGATTTTTATAAATATTATCTGTATTATTTTGATTTCTTTTTTTGCAGGTGGGGTCCACTACTCGAGTATCGACTGCAGTATGTTCTAGAAGATTGACGTGGCGCTTTGTTACTGGCCCAGACAGCCCACGTGGGTCCCACTGCCTGGCGTAGAGGAGACTGGCGCGGGCCCCATCAGCTATACGTGGCGTCTTCTTATACGCGCGGCGGCTGGTGTGGATCCCGCGTAATTAAATGTTTAAGTTTTAACAGAGACGGGTCGGGCCCGGGTCGACCCGGCCCGACCCAAAAAAATCCTTTCTTCTTCGTCCATTCGCGACTTCACCGTGCAAAGACACCTAGGGCATCAAAATCACCGTCCTTAACCTTGACGACATGGATTGGTTCATATGTCGATCGAAAGGTCTTAAAGTGACCTTTCGTTCGGTACCTAGATCACGGTCGGAGGAGACTCACAGCTCTGGCAATAGCTAACCCTAGGGAGTTCTATTGGTGTGAACTTAATAACGGAAACAACTGTGTATGATTTGCTAAATTGTCTTGATCGAAACAGATTATTGATGATCAGATCCGACCAAATCTTAATCTATATTATGAAATAGGTATACGAATTGAAAAATGTAATATTGAATGTTTAGGTTAAGAGATTAGTTACCTCAAATGGACGACCATGAAAACTTTATTTCGATCGAAAAGCTTCAGACTTTGAAATGGAAACCGAGTGAATCAGAGGTCCTAATGCTCTTATACAAGTCCTAAAACAGTGGCTAAGAGCGGTGAACCTCATCCGGATTGAGGTGGGCGATGCTGGCCTTCGTGAGGTAAGCCGCGTATCTGCCATTCGCGACACGCGTTGGGCCGACAGGGACGAAGCAGGGATCGTCTGACCCCCGATCAAACGGCTTAGGAAGGCCGTTACATCCAAACGGCGATAATAGATTTTTAGGAGGACGGCGTTAAAAAATGCGACGGCGCCGTTAGGATTTAATTAAATAAATAATTATTTAATTTATTTTAATCAATTTAATTAATTAAACTTAACTAAAAAATTATTTTCCAAAAATTTTTAAAATATCAATCCTATCTAATTGAGGGCTTCTGAACACAACGGTGGATTCGGTTTTTCGATCTGACGAGTATTTAATTACTTGAATTTTCAGGTATTTAAATAATATTAAAATATTCATCGAAAGTTTAACGACTTCCAAATGCATCCAAAACTTATCCCTAGCTAATTTGGGGGTGGTGAACGCAATGGCAATATCAGATTTTCAATCTGAGGTCAAAATTATTTAAATATTAATAAACAATTGGAAACGAGATTTTTGGTATTTTACATTCTCTCCAACTTAAAAGAGATGTCGTCCCGACATCAATCTAAAATTTAAAGATATTTACAAGATCTAGAATTACTTACTAGTGGAATAAGTGAGGATATGCTTTCCTCATACTTGATTCTTCTTCCGATGTAGCTTCTTCTTTACGGCAGTTCTTCCATTTAACCTTTATCATGGGAATGAATTTACTTCTTAATTTCCTCTCATCTCGATCTAGAATATCTTCTGGTTCAATCACATAGCTGAGATTTGGTTGTAAATTGATATCTTCTACTTCCACTCTCATTGAAGGTTCAGATAAACATTTTCTTAGTGAGGAGATATGAAACACATTGTGCATCAGACTCAGATGTGGCAGGAGTTTAATCTGATACGCCACCTGGCCTACTCTCTTCAAGACTTCAAAAGGTCCAATAAATCTTGGACTTAATTTTCCAGAAACTCCAAATCTGGAAACTCTCTGAATGGATTTACTTTTAAATACACGAAGTATCCAATAGAAAATTCCACATGACGATGATGAGCATCAAAATAGTGTTTATGCTTATCTTGAGCTGCTTTCATTCGATGCTGAATTAACTTTATCTTTTCTGTTGCCTGAAGAATCAAATCTGATTTTAATATTCTATTTTCTCCAATACTATTCTAGGATAAAGGAGTGATACATTTTCTTCCATAAAGGGCTTCATAAGGAGCCATTCCAATGCTTGCTTGAAAACTGTTATTATAAGAAAATTCGATTAATGGAAGGTGATCATCCCAATTTCCTCCAAAATCTAAGACACAAAGGCGAAGAAGATCTTCTAGGGTTTGATTCACTCTTTCAGTTTGTCCATCAGTCTGTGGATGAAATGCAGTACTCATACAGAGCTGGGAACCAAGATATTGATGAACTGCTTTCCAGAACTTTGAAGTGAATCTACTATCTCTATCAGAAATAATGGTTTTTGGGATACCATGCAACATTACTATCTCTTTTAGATAGATCCTTGCCAACTTGTCTACTGAATCTGTTTGCTTAATGGATAAAAAGTGTACTGATTTTGTAAGCCTATCCACAATTACCCAAATCGAATCATTATTGGATTTTGAACGAGGAATCCAGTTATGAAATCCATAGAAATATCTTCCCATTTCCATTGAGGTATAGCTTGAGGTTGAAGTAATCCTCCTAGTTTCTGATGTTCTGCTTTTACTAAGTTACAGGCTTCACATTTTGATATAAACTTAACTATACTTCTCTTCATTCCTGGCCACCAAAAATGTGTTTTTAAGTCTTGATACATCTTATTATTTCCAGGATGAATTGATTATCTAGGCTAGTGAGCTTATTTCAATACTTTAGATCTTAGCTCATCTTTATTAGGTATCCATATTCTGGATCTACACCAAATATTCTTATTTGAATCTAAATTTAGTTCTAAGTGTTTTCCTAATTGAATGGATGCAGATAAAGAGCTATATTCTTTATCAAGATGTTGAGCTTCTTTAATTTCATTCATTAATGAACATTCTATAGTCATCTGAAATAGCTTAGCATTTGATGGCAATATGACTTCTAATTGAAGATCTTATATTTCCTTGAGTAATATAGGATTAGAAGTCAAAATATGCAAATATGAGACTGCCTTTCGACTTAGTGCATTTGCTACTATATTTGCCTTTCCCGGATGATATTGAATTGATAAATCATAATCTTTGATTAGCTCTAACCATCTTCGCTGCCTTAAATTTATCTCCTTTTGAGTAAAGATATACTTCAAACTTTGGTGATCTGTGAAGACTTCACATTTTACTCCATACAAGTAGTGTCTCTAGATCTTAAGTGCAAAGACTATTGCAGCTAACTCCAGATCATGAACTGGATAATTCTTTTCATGAACTTTAAGTTGTCTAGATGCAAAAGCTATCACTTTTCCTTCTTGCATGAGAACACAACCTAATCTAATTCCAGAAGCATCACAATAAATTTGATAGTCTTTTTCTTCAACTGGTAGAACTAGAATAGGAGCTGAGGTTAGATATTCTTTTAATTTCTTAAACGCTGATTCACAGGATAAGTCCCAAACATAGGGTACATCTTTTTGGGTAAGACGAGTAAGAGAGACTGCAATCTGGGAAAAGTTCTTAACAAACTTACGATAATACCCAGCTAATCAAAGAAACTTCGTATCTCTGTTACTGAAGTAGGTTGGGGCCAATCTTGAATTGCACTTATCTTACTTGGATCGACTGATATTCCTTCCTTGCTAATTATATGGCCTAAGAAGGCGACTGAGTGAAGCCAAAATTCATATTTTGAGAATTTGGCATACAATTGATGTTGCCTTAACAAGTTCAAGGTGATTCTAAGATGCTCTTCATGTTCCTTAGCATTCTTAGAGTAAATTAATATATCATCAATGAAGACAATGATAAAAGAATCCAAGTAGGGTTTCATTATTCACTGCATTAGATCCATAAAATAAGATGGGGCGTTGGTTAACCCAAAAGGCATCACCAGGAATTCATAATGCCCATATTGTGTTCTGAATGCAGATTTAAGAATATCTTCATCTTTGATACAGAGTTGGTGATAACCAGATCTTAGATCAATTTTGGAAAATATGGAAGCACCAATTAACTGGTCAAATAAATCATCGATTCTTGGTAATGGGTATTTGTTCTTAATAGTAATCTTATTCAATTCCCGATAATCGATACATAATCACATACTACCATCTTTCTTTTTAACAAACAAAACTGGGGCTCCCCAAGGAGAATTTCTTGGTCTTATAAATCCTTTTTTAGTCAACTCTTGAAGTTGATTCTTAAGTTCTTCTAACTCTTTAGGTGTCATTCTATATGGAGCTTTTGATAATGGATTCGTTCCTTGACTTAAATCGATACTGAACTCCACTTCTCTTTGAGGTGGCAGACCAGGAAGTTCTTCTGGAAATACATCTGCATATTCTTTCACTATAGGAGTCTCTTCTAGAATTGTAGTTTTAGCATCAGAACTTGAGAGTAAAGTTAAGAATATGGGATACTTCTTTCTAATGAACTTTTCAGCCTTGTTTTCTAGGATAAGACTAATAATTGTGCTTTTTTGACCAACAAAGGTTACTTTCTTACTTTCATTATAAATATATACTCTCTTCTTTGCACAATCAATTAATGCTTTATTCTGACTCATTCAGTCCATCCCAAGAATGATATCAAGAGTAGTTATAGGGTTGACAGTGAGTTTAGCTTCCCAAGAATTTCCACTTATGTCTAACTTGCAATTACAAAAGATGATTGTCTCTAAAAACTCTCATGATGGTAAATTGACTTTAAGTGCTGATGAAAGTTGTTCTAGTGGTAATGAATATTGTTGAACCATTTTTGATGCAATAAAAGAATGTGTAGCTCCAGAATCAAAAAGAACTGAACAAGGGTACTGAAATAATAAAATGGTACCTGTGATCACATCAGGTTCATCTCTTGCATCTTCTTGAGATAGGTTGAATATTCTGGCCTGTGCTTGATTATTCCTTAGATTATTGGAGGATGCAATATTGTTTCCTTAGTTTGCTGGTGATCTTCCTTGATTCTTTATAACTGCCTTGCCCTGAATTGGGAGTTGATGCTCATTTACGGTGTAAGTAGCACGGCAGAACTTTATTGAATGATTTGTTCTTCCATATCGGTGATATTGACCTTCACTGGTAAAACACTTATCCGTACTGTGTATCCTTCCACAAAATATGCAAGTGTTTGGTGTTCTCGGAGAAGGTCTACTTGAGTTGCTTTGAATGTTATAAACTTTCCCTTAAGGTCTTGAGAATTGCTGCCTCTTGGATTGAAAATGGGGAGAAAATGCTGGTCTTTTCATCCTGGAATAGTACTGCTCTTCTTGAGCTTCCATAAGCTTGGTTTTTTCTACTAATTGAGCAAAATTTAAAATCTGAAGAGGTGTTAGAATATGCTGAAAATTATTCCTTAATCCATTAAGGAACAAATGACACCTGGCTTCTTCCGTTGTGACCATTTCTGGAGCAAAGCTAGCCAAACAAGTGTATTCTTCCTCATATTCTGTCACAGTGTGACTTTCTTACGTCAGGTTTAGAAGCTCTTTCCTCATTGTCTATCTAGCAGACTGTGGCACATATTTGCCTAAGAACGTCTTCACAAATTCTTCCCACTATATTTCTTTTTCTGATCTATTCTGGAATGTAGTGCTCTTGGTTGTCTTCCACCATTTCTCAGTAGCTTCTGTTAGAAGATAAGTAGCTAGAGATACCTTTTGATTTTCAGAGCTTTTAGCACATCTAAACTCCTTCTCTATCCTTTGGATCCATTCTTCAGCTTGATATGGAGTTGCCTTGCCATTGAATTTTGGAGGCTGGAGTTTAAGGAATATATGCATGTCTTCATTTATTGCTTTTCTCTGAATAGGATTTGGGTTCTGAATTTGTTGACTGTTCATGAATTAACTCATCATATTCATGAACTGGAGCATCTGATTTGCTCCACTATGATCAAAGGGGTAGACTGCTTCAACGTTAGGTGAAACTGTCTAATTGTGACTAGGAGTATTCTGAGAAATATTTTCCTCCTAAAATTGGTTGTTGTTGTTATTTTGACTATCCATAATCTGGGGAAACAATAAACTATACTTATTACGCTCTCCAACTTAAAATTTAACTACTAATAATCTAGTAACTGTATTCATATTGTTGGCTCTAATGAATTATTCCTTAAATTGTCTCAAACTTCGCTCTGATACCAATTTCTGTGGCGACCGAGGGTCGAAATTCGAGAGTTTTTAAAGAACAATTCATCACAATGTAAATATATATATTTTTATAAACAAAAAGGACATAAAATAATAATAGTTCACAGTCCAATTATACATAGAGCCAAACATATATGAAAATTTACAGTTTATCTTTTACAAAATAAAATATTTACATTCTTCTGCTTCTTTATTTCTTCTCCTTTTTAATTGGCAGATCTTCTAGATTTTAATTATCAAAACCTGAAAAATTCAGTTACTAGTTAGGTAGGAGTACACAAATTGTCCTTATAAGAATAAATCTAGCATCCTATAATAGGCATGAATCAAGTATGAAAATGATTGAAAATCTGTAAAAAGTGTAAAGCAATTTTCCAAATTTAATTTCTGCCATGCAAGTTAGCTGTGAAAATCAATATATATAGACAGCATGAAATAAATTTTATCAAAAGCATTTGTAACAATAAGTCGAGTCCGTAGACTCCTGAGCCCAAATGGGTAAACCCATAGGCATAACCTGTAGGAAGCTTATCTCGCCACCCGTCGGTAGCTTACTCAAAATAGGAACTGATGGTGTGTCTTTACTCTGGATTTGCCTACTTTCTACAAGAGGCTAAATCCCTCTATATAACTCCCAGGGGCTGCCAGCAGGCCCAATATATACAGATTTCAGTGTTGTGTTCCACCCTCCAAAGACATACACCACAAAAAATATATATAATGTGTTTCATTCTTTTTGTTACATGCTATTTGATATAAATCTTTTGCAGATAAAAATGCGGTAAGTAGTGTAAATAATACTCAAATGGAAAATGACTCAAAGATAAGAATACTGAAATGAGACTTATAAGTAAATTTGCGTACCTTACTGTTTTGATTCAAAATCAACTAATTTAATTTCTTTGATTTGCCAAAAATAATTAAATTTATTATTTTAATGCTTCATGATTTTAATATGATTTATAATGAACATTTGAATATTTGATGTATTTATTAAGTTATTTAATTATTATGCCTTATAAGGTCAAATTGGGAATTTGACCTTATAAGAGCATTTTAGTAATTTTACTCTTAGTGAAATATAAAATTTCTATTAGTTTATTGTAGATTATGTCCTAAGGTTTCTATAGAGTCCAAAATTATCAAATTCTGATATGAATTGGCTAAGTTATTGCCAATATAATTTCTAGGTTTAATAATTAGGGTTTTAATATGATTAGTGATTGATTAGTGAATTTAGTCACAAAATTATTAAACTAATTATACATTTAGGTTCTAATTTACTTTATGAGTTATCTAAAACTGAAATTACTTAATTTGGATGAGTAGTTTTGCTAATATTCACTAATCAATTTTTTAGAGTTAATTAGGAGATCTAACCGTTAGATCCTAAATATTTTTGCAGTTTACTGTAAATTAGGATTTTATGATCTGAATAGATTTTTGGATCACCTAATTTGGAGCTAAATTGACTTACTTATGGCTATTTAAAGTTTTTAGGGTTAAAGGCTTAATTATGGTTAGGTCCTAATTGCGATTAGTTTAAATTTAATCCAAACTGTAAAATTAATACTACTAAAATATTCCTTGATTTTTGCTGATTAATTTAATATATTTAATTGTATTAATTGGATGTGTATTTTATGAAATATGGATACTTAAAGTTTTGATATTAATTTAATTAAATTATATTAATGACTTTATATATATATATTTATTTTATTGTATTAAAATTCTTATTATTTAATAATACTTAGTGCATTAATTTGTTTCTAAATTAATTATTTTATTTATGAAATTTTTTGTTATTATTATTTATGTATAAATTGTTATTTATTATTTACTTTTATTTTATCTGTTTATTATATTTATTAAAATGTTATTTATTAATCTAATAATATTATATTTTCTGATTATTATTTATTTAAAATAATTAATATCAATTTAATATTTAATTATTATGTTATATTAACATTAATTTATTTATTTGTATATTTATTTATCTATTTATTGTATTTTACTTTATATTGATTATTAAAATTTCTGTTATTTATTAAAGTATAGATTATATATATATATACACGCATATATTTATATATATTTATATTTTTATAAAGATTATCTGTATTATTTTGATTTCTTTTTTTGCAGGTGGGGTCCACTACTCGAGTATCGACTGCAGTATGTTCTAGAAGATCGACGTGGCGCTTTGTTACTGGCCCAGACAGCCCACGTGGGTCCCATTGCCTGGCGTAGAGAAGACTGGCACGGGCCCCATCAGCTATACGTGGCGTCTTCTTATATGTGCGGCGGCTGGTGTGGGTCCCGCGTAATTAAATGTTTAAGTTTTAACAGAGACGGGTCGGGCCCGGGTCTACCCGGCCCGACCCAAAAAAATCATTTCTTCTTCCTCCATTCGCGACTTCACCGTGCAACGACACCTAGGGCATCAAAATCGTCGGCCTTAACCTTGACGACATGGATTGGTTCATATGTCGATCGAAAGGTCTTGAAGTGACCTTTCGATCGGTACCTAGATCACGGTCGGAGGAGACTCACAGCTCCGGCAATAGCTAACCCTAGGGAGTTCTATCGACGTGAACTTAATAACGGAAACAACTGTGTATGATTTGCTAAATTGTCTTGATCGAAACAGATTATTGATGATCAGATCCGACCAAATCTTAATCTATATTATGAAATAGGTATACGAATTGAAAAATGTAATATTGAATGTTTTAAGTTAAGAGATCAGGTACCTCAAATGGACGGCTATGAAAACTTTATTTCGATCGAAAAGCTTCAGACTTTGAAATGGAAACCGAGTGAAGCAGAGGTCCTAATGCTCTTATACAAGTCCTAAAACAGTGGCTAAGAGCAGCGAACCTCATCCGGATTGAGGTGGGTGATGCTGGCCTTCGCGAGGTAAGCCGCGTGTCTGCCGTTCGCGACACGCGTTGGAGCTCGACAGGGACGAAGCGGGGATCGTCTGATCCCCGATCAAACGGCTTAGGAAGGCCGTTACATCCGAACGACGCTAATAGATTTTTAGGAGGACGGTGTTAAAAAATGCGACGGCGCCGTTAGGATTTAATTAAATAAATAATTATTTAATTTATTTTAATCAATTTAATTAATTAAACTTAACTTAATAATTATTTTCCAAAATCTTTTAAAATATCAATCCTAGCTAATTGAGGGATTCTGAACACAACGGTGCATTTGGTTTTTCTATCCAACGAGTATTTAATTACTCGAATTTTCGGGTATTTAAATAATATTAAAATATTCGTCGAGAATTTAACGACTTCCAAATGCATCCAAAACTTTATCCCTAGTTAATTTGGGGGTGGTGAACGCAATGACGATATCATATTTTCAATCTGAGGTCAAAATTATCTAAATATTAATAAACAATTAGAAATAAGATTTTTGGTATTTTACACTCTTGATATAGTATTGGTAAAGATAACAGTCATTGCATTCCCCCCATAAATAACTAACATACGTCTTCGCTCATTGCACACAATATACATGCTAATAATGTTTCTTTTCCTACAATATTCTTCTTCATTCTTTGCTATTGTAAGGCATCTCATCATATTTATTTGATTATCATCTATAAATTCTTCATCAGATAATGGGGTGTCATCATAAACCTCTTTTAAAACTTCATCTATAGGGTCATGAACTTCATTTAACAATAATATTTGTACCTTATATTGGTTATGCATGTGAGCTTTTTTATGGCATTTGAAACAAATGATATCTCCACTATTACTAGAGTTTCCCACAGAAAGAGCTTTGGGTGGATAGTTTGAGCTAGAGGGTGGAATGGGTTTGGTAGTTGACTTATGATTTGAAATAGAAGTGGCTTATGCTATAGTTCTTATTATAGAAGTAGACTTCTCATGTTGTTCAACAAGTAGAGCATAATGAAAAGCTTCTTCTAAGGTTTGGGGATAAAAAAATTCAACCTCATTCCTAATTTTCATTTTAAGCCCAATAACAAATTTATTAACAAATTGCTAATCAATATCCTCTCAATTGGTCTTAGAAACAAGATCCTCAAAAGTATTTATGTATTCTGTTATATAAAGAGAGCATTGCCTTATGATCAGCAATTGCCTATTTAACTTGTTATCATGATGTTGAGGACACTATTTTGATCTAAGCATTTCTTTCATCTTTATCCTCATAATTTTTTTCTTCTTAACCTTTGTTCTTTTGCTAAAGTGTTGTCCAATAAATATTATCATGAATGATCAATTTCATCTTAGCGAAAGAAACTCGTTGATAACCATCCATCCTATACCAATCAAAGAAGTCATCCATATGGCTTAACCAATCTAAGAATTTATTTTGATCATGTGTGCTATCATAAGCAGGAGCTTGAACTTTAACTCTTACAGAAAGATCATTAAAATTATTAAAAACTCATTGGTGGTCTCTCCTTTCTCCATTCTTAGGGTTAATTGTCTTCAATGAGGTTGGGGAGGTGGTGGAACAAGAGGTTGGTAATCACTTGCATCTATGCATGAGCCATCATCTTCCATAGGTGCATTAAGGTTATGGGTAAGATGTGGAGCAAAATTTTTATTATTTTGCAAGAGATTTAAGATGATTTGAATTTGATTTTTAATTTCTTGTATTTGAATTGTATTTTCCTCAAATGGTTCCATAGTTTTTGTTTCATGTCATGAATCTTAAGATCTAAGGAATCTACTATTTTGGTTAAATTCTCAATTTGATATCGAGAAATTGACTTTGGTGCCATTTTTTTTAATATAAAGAAACATGAGAGAAAAAATGCTAAATGTTAGAGGGTGAAATAAAAAATATAAATATAAAAACAAAGTGAATTCTAACTTTAAAGAACTTCAAGGTGAGGAGGGAGACACTTAGTCACTTGCATCCCAAGCTCTCCTTAAGTAATTTACACCCTTTTGACAAATTTCTTTTTAACTTCGTAATACACCAAGTTTTATATAAGTACATTCTTATACATGCAAGTTTAATACAAAGAATTGAAAAAATGTCTAGATTTAAAAGCTTTATTTTTTTAAGAATTATAAATTAATTTTAAGTGATGAAAAATAAATAACTAATATTACCACAAATAGCAAATATAGAAATTAAAAAAGTTCATATATTTTTTTGTTCGCATCAAGGTAAATGCTTTAATATTAAGTGGAACACTCACTTTCCATGTTTTCACTCGTCAATATCTAAGGTGAGTTCACACAAGGGTGCTGGGTAAGCTATATAGTGATGATCTCTAATTGGAGTTCATGCACACACTATAGACTTGCAAGTAATATGATAAATTTCCAAGCAATTAATAAGAAAATATTAAATTATAAAAATGACTAGCTTACCTTACACTTGTTGGCATGACTCAAAAGCTTATGGAGAAGATTTTACCAAAATTTCTTTTTCATGCCGAGATGCTCATTTTTTTTCCAGCTTTCCCTTTCTAGATCTGATACACAAATATGATGGTGATGGGCTATCTTTTTGGTGAATTAAGTATTCAAATAAATTATGGAGGGGTAAGGGTAATGCCTAAGGATAATTTTTGGAGTTTGTGGTGGGTTGTTATGGGTTTATAGTAGACTATCAAAAGAAAAACCAAGACTAGTCTTGATCGAGCCTAGTTTGGGCTGATTCGAAATATCTCTCTTGTAGGTGGGATTTTGGTAGGCTAAAGGGTTGGAGATAAATTAATATAGATAGCTTATGATGTGAAGTTTTGATCTGAAGTAGATGGCCAAGTTTAGACAAGTGTCGAGGGGTAGGGAATAAGACTAGATCGTGTTATTTTCAAAATTGACCATGTAAGTTATCGTGGAGTTTGGAGTGCGTTTGAGAGCCTAGATAAAGGTTTAATAATTTTAAAAAATAATTAAGTTACTCGAGAAGAGGTGTGACTATTTTGAGATTATGAGTTTAAGAGTATAATAAGTAAATAAAAGATAAAATAAGATAACAATATAACTCATCAAAGATAGGCAACAAACTTCACACCACCAAACACCAAGCAATATGAGAGCAATTCATTATGAAATTTCTTCATTTAAATTATTTTCTTATATTACATTTCAGCTCATGTTTATAAACATTACAAATCTCTCGCCCTATCAGTTTTGGAGGAAAATAATAGAAAAATCTTGGAGAAAAAAATAGATAATTAGCAATTAATGAGGGAGTAACTTTAATTACTCAAATTAAATATTTCCCTCATAACACATAACTAACCAAACATGTATATTAATAAATAAAAAGTTCAAAATCAATAAAATAAAATGCATATGGTAAGTCCAATATATAAGCTATTTATTGGGCTCTTACATTTTGGCCCATCTTCAAATTCTTTCATTGACCTTTAGCCATAGTCTTGTTGTTGAGCTTTTGATAATATTCTTATGATGTGTTACATCAAATAATGTGGGTGAGAAAAACTATTAGGTTCTAAATTTATCGAAACTCAATATACAAAGGTAGACCAATGTGCCATCTGTGACAACGTAGCACCCATAATGGCAAAATTGTAAATTTTTGGAGATTAATGAAATTGGCTCGAAATCAGGGAAACATCAAAATTTAAGTTTTAAGTATTTTTAATGAGGGGGCTTACACTATGTATACATAAAATAAAATATAATAAAAAAAGAAAAATATGGTATGAAAGAAGTCATCCATTTGGCTTAACCAATCTAAGAATTTATTTTGATCATGTATGCTATCATAAGCAGGAGCTTGAACTTTAACTCTCATAGAAAAATCATTAAAATTATTAAAAACTCGTTGGTGGTCTCTCCTTTCTCCATTCTTAGGGTTAATTGTCTTCAATGAGGTTGGGGAGGCAGTGGAACAAGAGGTTGGTAATCACTTGCATCTGTGCATGAGCCATCATCTTCCATAGGTGCATTAAGGTTATAGGTAAGATGTGGAACAAAATTTTTATTATTTTGTAAGAGATTTAAGATGATTTGCATTTGATTTTTAATTTCTTGTATTTGAATTGTGTTTTCTTCAAATGGTTCCACAGTTTTTATTTCATGTCATGAATCTTAAGATCTAAGGAATCTATTATTTTGGTTAAATTCTCAATTTGATCTCGAGAAATTGACTTTAGTGCCATTTTTTTTATATAAAGAAACATGAGAGAAAAAATGCTAAATGTTAGAGGGTGAAATAAAAAATATAAATATAAAAATAAAGAGAATTCTAACTTTAAAGAACTTCAAGGTGAGGAGGGAGGCACTTAGTCACTTACGTCCCAAGCTCTCCTTAAGTAGTTTACACCATTTTGACAAATTTCTTTTTAACTTCGTAATACACCAAGTTTTATATAAGTACATTCTTATACATGCAAGTTTAATACAAAGAAATGAAAAAATGTCTAGATTTAAAAGCTTTATTTTTTTAAGAATTATAAATTAATTTTAAGTGATGAAAAATAAATAACTAATATTACCACAAATAGCAAATATAGAAATTAAAAAAGTTCATATATTTTTTTGTTCGCATCAAGGTAAATGCTTTAATATTAAGTGGAACACTCACTTTCCATGTTTTCACTCGTCAATATCTAAGGTGAGTTCACACAAGGGTGCTGGGTAAGCTATATAATGATGATCTCTAATTGGAGTTCATGCACACACTATAGACTTGCAAGTAATATGATAAATTTCCAATCAATTAATAAGAAAATATTAAATTATAAAAAGGACTAGCTTACCTTACACTTGTTGGCATGACTCAAAAGCTTATGGAGAAGATTTCACCAAAATTTCTTTTTCATGACGAGATGCTAATTTTTTTTCCAGCTTTCCCTTTCTAGATCTGATACACAAATATGATGGTGATGGGCTATCTTTTTGGTGAATTAAGTATTCAAATAAATTATGGAGGGGTAAGGGTAATGCCTAAGGATAATTTTTGGAGTTTGTGGTGGGTTGTTATGGGTTTATAGTAGACTATCAAAAGAAAAACCAAGACTAGTCTTGATCGAGCCTAGTTTGGGCTGATTCGAAATATCTCTTTTGTAGGTGGGATTTTGGTAGGCTAAAGGGTTGGAGATAAATTAATATAGATAGCTTATGATGTGAAGTTTTGATCTGAAGTAGATGGCCAAGTTTAGACAAGTGTCGAGGGGTAGGGAATAAGACTAAATCGTGTTATTTTCAAATTTGACCATGTAAGTTATCGTGGAGTTTGGAGTGCGTTTGAGAGCCTAGATAAAGGTTTAATAATTTTAAAAAATAATTAAGTTGCTGGAGAAGAGGTGTGACTGTTTTGAGATTATGAGTTTAAGAGTATAATAAGTAAATAAAAGATAAAATAAGATAACAGTATAACTCATCAAAGATATGCAACAAACTTCACACCACCAAACACTAAGCAATATGAGAGCAATTCATTATGAAATTTCTTTATTTAAATTATTTTCTTATATTACATTTCAGCTCATGTTTATAAACATTACAAATCTCTTGCCCTATCAGTTTTGGAGGAAAATAATAGAAAAATCTTGGGGAAAAAAATAGATAATTAGCAATTAATGAGGGAGTAACTTTAATTACTCAAATTAAATATTTCCCTCATAACACATAACTAACCAAACATGTATATTAATAAATAAAAAGTTCAAAATCAATAAAAATAAAATGCATATGGTAAGTCCAATATATAAGCTATTTATTGGGCTCTTACATTTTGGCCCATCTTCAAATTCTTTCATTGACCTTTAGCCATAGTTTTGTTGTTGAGCTTTTGATAATATTCTTATGATGTGTTACATCAAATAATGTGGGTGAGAAAAACTATTAGGTTCTAAATTTATCGAAACTCAATATACAAAGGTAGACCAATGTGCCATCTGTGACAACGTAGCACCCATAATGGCAAAATTGTAAATTTTTGGAGACTAATGAAATTGGCTCGAAATCAGGGAAACATCAAAATTTAAGTTTTAAGTATTTTTAATGAGGGGGCTTACACTATGTATACATAAAATAAAATATAATAAAAAAAGAAAAATATGGTATGAAAGAAGTCATCCATTTGGCTTAACCAATCTAAGAAATTATTTTGATCATGTGTGCTATCATAAGCAGGAGCTTGAACTTTAACTCTCATAGAAAGATCATTAAAATTATTAAAAACTCTTTGGTGGTCTCTCCTTTCTCCATTCTTAGGGTTAATTGTCTTCAATGAGGTTGGGGAGGCAGTGGAACAAGAGGTTGGTAATCACTTGCATCTGTGCATGAGCCATCATCTTCCATAGGTGCATTAAGGTTATAGGTAAGATGTGGAATAAAATTTTTATTATTTTGTAAGAGATTTAAGATGATTTGCATTTGATTTTTAATTTCTTGTATTTGAATTGTGTTTTCTTCAAATGGTTCCACAGTTTTTATTTCATGTCATGAATCTTAAGATCTAAGGAATCTACTATTTTGGTTAAATTCTCAATTTGATCTCGAGAAATTGACTTTAGTGCCATTTTTTTTTATATAAAGAAACATGAGAGAAAAAATGCTAAATGTTAGAGGGTGAAATAAAAAATATAAATATAAAAACAAAGAGAATTCTAACTTTAAAGAACTTCAAGGCGAGGAGGGAGGCAAAATGAGAGAAAAAATGCTAAATGTTAGAGGGTGAAATAAAAAATATAAATATAAAAACAAAGAGAATTCTAACTTTATAGAACTTCAAGGTGAGGAGGGAGGCAATTAGTCACTTACGTCCCAAGCTCTCCTTAAGTAGTTTACACCCTTTTGACAAATTTCTTTTTAACTTCGTAATACACCAAGTTTTATATAAGTACATTCTTATACATGCAAGTTTAATACAAAGAAATGAAAAAATGTCTAGATTTAAAAGCTTTATTTTTTTAAGAATAATAAATTAATTTTAAGTGATGAAAAATAAATAACTAATATTACCACAAATAGCAAATATAGAAATTAAAAAAGTTCATATATTTTTTTGTTCGCATCAAGGTAAATGCTTTAATATTAAGTGGAACACTCACTTTCCATGTTTTCACTCGTCAATATCTAAGGTGAGTTCACACAAGGGTGCTGGGTAAGCTATATAGTGATGATCTCTAATTGGAGTTCATGCACACACTATAGACTTGCAAGTAATATGATAAATTTCCAAGCAATTACTAAGAAAATATTAAATTATAAAAAGGACTAGCTTACGTTACATTTGTTGGCATGACTCAAAAGCTTATGAAGAAGATTTCACCAAAATTTCTTTTTCATGCCATGATGCTCATTTTGTTTCCAGCTTTCCCTTTCTAGATCTGATACAAAAATATGATGGTGATGGGCTATCTTTTTGGTGAATTAAGTATTCAAATAAATTATGGAGGGGTAAGGGTAATGCCTAAGGATAATTTTTGGAGTTTGTGGTGGGTTGTTATGGGTTTATAGTGGACTATCAAAAGAAAAACCAAGACTAGTCTAGATCGAGCCTAGTTTGGGCTGATTCGAAATATCTCTCTTGTAGGTGGGATTTTGGTAAGCTAAAGGGTTGGAGATAAATTAATATAGATAGCTTATGATGTGAAGTTTTGATCTGAAGTAGATGGCCAAGTTTAGATAAGTGTCGAGGGGTATGGAATAAGACTAGATCGTGTTATTTTCAAATTTGACCATGGAAGTTATAGTGGAGTTTGGAGTGCGTTTGAGAGCCTAGATAATGGTTTAATAATTTTAAAAAATAATTAAGTTGCTGGAGAAGAGGTGTGACTGTTTTGAGATTATGAGTTTAAGAGTATAGTAAGTAAATAAAAGATAAAATAAGATAACAATATAACTCATCAAAGATAGGCAACAAACTTCACATCACCAAACACCAAACACCAAACAATATGAGAGCAATTCATTATGAAATTTCTTCATTCAAATTATTTTCTTATATTACATTTCAGCTCATGTTTATAAACATTACAAATCTCTTACCCTATCAGTTTTGGAGGGAAAATAATAGAAAAATTTTGGAGAAAAAAATAGATAATTAGCAATTAATAAGGGAGTAACTTTAATTACTCAAATTAAATATTTCCCTCATAACACATAACTAACCAAACATGTATATTAATAAATAAAAAGTTTAAAATCAATAAAAATAAAATGCATATGGTAAGTCCAATATATAAACTATTTATTGGGCTCTTACATTTTGGCCCATCTTCAAATTCTTTCATTGACCTTTAGCCATAGTCTTGTTGTTGAGCTTTTGATAATATTCTTATGATGTGTTACATCAAATAATGTAAGTGAGAAAAACTATTAGGTTCTAAATTTATCAAAACTCAATATACAAAGGTAGACCAATGTGCCATCTGTGACAACGTAGCACCCATAATGGCAAATTGTTAATTTTTGGAGATTAACGAAATTGGCTCGAAATCAGGGAAACATCAAAATTTAAGTTTTAAGTATTTTTAATGAGGGGACTTACACTATGTATACATAAAATAAAATATAATAAAAAAAGAAAAATATGGTATGAAAGAAATAAAATTAAGAGCAAGAAGGCCTATAAGATGAAAGTAACAAAAGGGCAAAGTTCATAGGTATTAGTACACTTCTAATGCTTCTAGGTAGCTATAGCAAGAAAAACAAATGAAAAGGTAAATGGAGCAAAACAAAATCAATGAAACAAAAGCAAGAAAATCAAATGGAAGAAAAATTAAGCTAAATTAAAAATGTAATATAATCAAAAATCATAATGGAATAAAATCTAAAATTTAACAAAACATTTTATTATTTATATTATAGATTGATAATCTTGGCTCTAACGTTATGATGATCCATAGTTTGGGTTCAAAACATGATAGTGCTAAAGAGAAAGTATCCTAATACATGCTAGTTTGCTGTCAAAAAAGCATCTCGAGATGCTTTTTTAGGACATTTTCTACCAGAAATCTGCAGCCCTCAAATGATTTGTCTAGGTCAGAGTTTGTACCAACTCAGGTATATTCATTCCCTCTAGCACAACATAACAAAAATCAAAATAAAAAATGAATTTTACCTCCCATAATTTGGAGCCCAAAGATAGAGCATAACAAAAAAGTTAGCTTATGCTCTCGCCTGAAACATCAAAATGAATCTAAGGTCAAGTGCCATAATGTTATATTTGGTGTTTGTTACAAAACAAAAATCATTAAGGTTCATTGTTATTCACTTAACTACAAAGTACTTAATTTCATTTCTCTCAAAATACAACTCTTTTTATACAAGCATATGGTTAACTTATATTTACATATTTTCACTAAATGCCGCCCCCAAAGTGTTTTCATATTGTGTGCATAATTGAATCATAAACATAAGCATTCATTCTCAAAATCAAAGCATTGAAAGCAGTAGTTGAAATCCAAATTATGACCAAGCATGTTGCAATAGCTATCGGTTCATTAGTAGGCCATCCACGTATATAGTTTCAAAAGAAATTTGACACAGCCAGTTGCAAGAGAATAAACTATATTATAGCTGTAGTATAAAGTTAGAGGGTTAAGAACTTTTGCTATCAAGTACTTGATTTTTATTCAGGCTTTGTTTTATCCATTCCAAAGTAATTCGCCTATGCATTAGTGGATTATCGCAATTTTGTTTTGTTCATTCCAAAGTAATCTGGAGAACTCCGAAGAAGATTATGAAGATTAATAATTATGCAAGGGAAGGTTAAAAACTATTATAGGTTTTAAAGATTGGGAATTGAAAAGTGTTGGAGATAACAAAGGATTGAATGTAAGAAAAAAAGAATTATCAAGTAGGGTTAGTGATCCATTTCGAGTGTTATAGGTAAACATGAATCTCTATATGATGAATCGTAATGGATGCAAATTCGCTTCTTAATTCAGAATTAAGGATTTTCTAAATGAAAAACTCTGAATATTAAATATATTATTTTTAATATTTTCTTATAAGAAGAGTATAATTATTGCAAGCCATAGGCAATGTTTGACAATTCATTTGTGTTCAAATCCATGATGTGCTTTCTATTCCACAGTGAAGAAACACAAACAGAATAATAGAAAATGAAAAAGAAGCTGACAATTCATAAGCTGCTGCAGCTCCCTCTATAAAAATCAATGGCGTTAATGAAATCTCTCTTTCAGAAGATTTCTGTTCTAGACTTTGTGCAGGAAGCAAATTCAATAATGCATCAAATTGGCCGACTAAATCGAGAACGATAGAGCTGCCTGTAACAACATAAACAACCTCAGGAAATCATTTGAAAGATTAAGCATAGAAAAAATTTAGAAAACAAATTTTATTCAATTTCAATGCTTGAGAAACAACCCCATCACAAGCTGTGTAAATGAGCCTAGTCGCACTTGAGTTTGTCCCAAGTTTTTAAGTTGACTTTTAATTAATAATTCACATTCGAGCTTGTCTCAAGGGTCTATTAATTTATACTTTAAGAGATAAAATATTATGAATTTATATGAGAAATCATTAAGTGCTAATTGACTGGTACAAAAATTAAACTATTATTATATTTAATAAATTTATATAGAATCTAGTCGAACTGAATCAAGGTCGATTCCAGCTTTAATGCGTTAGCTCATCGAGCTCCGCTCATAAACCACTTTATCAACCTGAGCTCGAACAGCTCACGAGACAGCTTGACTCAGTTGCGCCCCTACCCACCACTTGCATTGCAAATAGAAAATTTTTTACTGCATTAAACTTGAATTGATTGATGCAAAATTCTATTAAAAAGTAGCAAACGCAAACCTCCATTACTGAGACATAGGAGGACTCGTCCATAGAAGAACTCTTCTTTGAAGTTGACCTTCCAATAAGAGTTTCTATTGTATTTAGCTTCTTGAGCATTTCCCTCAACAACTTCGTCTGCTCCTTTCCTCTCTCAGAATCCACCTGCAAGATAACCCTCTCATCCTCAAGCTGCTGCAACCTTCTACTAAGCTGCTCAAAGTCAAAATGAGGAACATAAGTACTCTTCTTCTGTGTTGACATCTTGCTTTTTGTTGAAACGATGGCTCCCCTGGCAGGCATAGAAAACTTTCTCCCATTGTGATTGCCCATGATTGCTTTGCTCAGGCACTCATCATCATTGAAAAGGTAAACTTTAGTTTCCTTTGGCATCAAATTTGGCGCTTCGCTTATTGAATTAGTCTCAAAGAGCGTATCATGCAGTAACTTTTTACAACGTACACCAGACTTGCAGCCGTCATGATTCGACGAAACCTCAAACTCATCCGAAAGAGGGGTATAATGCATCGCATTCTCGCTAAATTGTCTTTCTAGGCTTGAAAGATTTTCGTTTTCGTTAACTTCAATTTGAGAAGGTGAAATCAAAATAGCATCATTATCTGAGGTCATGCTTTTGTCTCTTTTGGTAGAACAAGTGGAAACATCACTACCAGATGCAGATAACCAGGAGCCCATGGATCCAATAATTGAAGTGCTTTGCACTTCATTATTCAGCACACAAGAACAATAACCAGCAGTCTTTTCATCACTGAATCCCTTAATAGAACAAAAATCATTATTGCAAAGTGAAAGCAAGGAAGCATTCCTTCTAAAAATATCATTAAAACAATATTTACAGGATCCTGCATCAAGCTCGATAGAAGATTTGTTTTCAGAAAGCATCTTTTCCCCAAAAAATGGAATGCTGCTTTCAAGATTTATCAGTTTTTGCTTGTAAGCCATGAGATGAAATCTGAGAAATTCAATTTCCCTGTCTTTCTGCTGAGCAGCTTCTTCTTGTATCTCCAATGACATGTCGGAATGACGTATCCTTTCCTCTGCCATTCTCTTGTATTGACAAGCCTCCATCTTCTCTGAGGCCTTCTCCCTCTGCAGGCGAAGAATCATGGATAGAGATTCAGTGGCGGCAGTGGCAGAAGCTTCTCTTTCTTCCTCAAGCTCAGCATACAGTTTCCTCATGATGAGGTATTGATTCCAGAGAGCTTCTTTTAGAGCAGCAATCTCTCCATCAGCCATATCTAGAAATTTTTTTTGTGCTCCTAATTACGCAAGTGCGGTAAAAGTTAAGTTGCCTTTGTACTGCCTCAAACACTTTAAAACTGAATAATATGAAATAAATGAAATCTCCAGCATTTAGTTACTACTTTTGCTTTGTTGTACTTATGTTTTTTGAATGACGAGCTGAGGAACAAGTCGCACACACGCACACTTGTACCAACGGATGATACCAAGGTTTCTTGGATTGCACTTAACTTTTCACTAAACTATGATCAAGTGGTGATTTCAGCTTTCACTAGGGCATATGAAATTAATCATTAAACAAAATGATGAGTAACTGTTCAGAAAATATTAAACGTGATAGCTTTCTATTTTTATCATGAGTGCTGCTATGATGTTAAAGATCCATAGATCTTAAAGATAGAGAAAGTTCTCATATGATGTAAGACATACTAATCTCAACCTCAAAGATAGAATTATTTCCCAGCCTGGCAAAACTATTTATGGAAACAAAGGATTGATGTAATTGACCCCACCTGGTGAGATAAAACCTTGGTGTCATTGTCGTTATTGTTGATGATGGGAGTGAACCACCATTGGCACTAGAAGCATTAAAGACAAAGGTGATGAATTGAACTACCATCAAGAATAACGAATAATATCAATGATTGAGGATGCTTATAGAGAAATAACCATGAAATCTTAATAAGAAAGAGGAATTACATAAGTGGTATAAGAAATATTCTTAAAGTGGTTGAATTCTATAATTATTGCATTTTTTTATTTTATTTCTCTAAATTTTGTAAGCTTGGGAATGGAATGAAAAGGAATTATCTTACTTCTTCTTATCTTTACTTTCATTCCTTACCAAATACCTCTGATCTCATCTAGTTTCTATTTTCTTTCTTCTTTAAACCTTGCCCTCCCTCTGATCTTTCCTCTAGCTCAGTGGCTTGGTTCCTGCTCTCAAGGAACCAAATGCATTTCTAATAGCTTATCAGAATACATCCATCACAATAAAAAGTGGATTTTGCATACAATAAGAGATCTGTTTCAAATTAGTGAATTGGACCCACACCAAGAATTTGGTAAAAGTTCTCTCAAACCGGATGATAATCGGTAAACCAACATCAAAGTTGTTAAGAGAAAGACATAATGTTAAGAGAGAGGAGCTTGACTCCTTGCCAATTAGAGGTCATCCGCATAAAATACATGATAGATCACTATCAACGAACTATCAACAGTGGTGAAGAAGCAGACTGTCAGCTAACCTTGAAAAGGCCAGGAGAGTGCATCCATAACTATTAAAAGAACTAAAGAAAACTTCCAATCTGGTAGAACTTGAAACAACTTGAAGCATGCCATGAACTTAAACAATATCCCATGTTTTCCAAATTAAAAAAAAAAAAAAGTATCAAGCAAATCAAACAATGTTTATAGGTTATAAACAAAATTTAAGAAAATTTCTTCGAAAATAGCTTGATGTTTAAAAAAGAAATATCTTCTTCTCTTGATTTAAAATTTATGATGGTGCGTAGGGGCTGTGAAAGCTTACCATTAAGAGAAATAAAATAGAATATGTGAGTTTAAAAGCAATTGAGAGTTTCGTAAAAACTGTAGAACGCTTCAGCATAAATTCCCTGTCGATCTAGCTGCGAAAAAAAGAAAAACAAATCAAACTCAAATAAAACTAATATTATTCATCAATCAGGGAAACAATAAATGATCAATGGCAATTCATCTCCGTAAGAAATAGCCTTACCTTTATTTCACTGGACATGTTATCTTCTCGGAAGTCAATATTGTGTCAGTGTTTTTGCTTCGGTTTCCATGTTTTATTCTCAGCAAATTGATTGCGTTTTTTTCTGCTATTTTCAGGGGAAAGGAGGCCTATAAAGGAGGGAGGACAGAGGGCTTAACAAAGCTGGCTTCAACGAGGAATCCGAAGCCCATATTCCCGCTGCAGCTTCCCATTTGAACATTCGCGGATTCCAATTATTTGGCATCCATTATCGTGTAATGGTAAGTAAAACAGTGTCCAGAGTACGAACGTCGAAGCATCCGAGATTAATAAAGAACGCTTCCCTTTTCTTTCCGCGGTCCCCTCTTTTCCTTTTCCGACTCATTCAAGCTTTCCCCTTTAGCTCTCGTCCCCAAACTAGGGTTCCGTTTGCCGGCTGTCGCTGCCATTCGCTTCCGCTTCCGATAGGTTTGCCATTTTTTCTCCTTCTTCCGCATTTTCTTTAAATTTAAGATACCTTAAATTATTATTTTTTGTTTTTTTTTTTTTTTTTTTCGGTCCCTATGGGTTTGCCCGTTTCTATTTAGTACCTCAAGCCAAATCCTATAGAAATGATTGTAGTTAAAACTTATAAAAATCTGTATAAGAATAATTGTTTTATATATAGATTGCTGAATGAAATTTGAATATTGAGAAAAATATGCATATAAATGATTGCAGTTCATGATTTTTATTTATTTAAGTAAATATAATTTATGATTACTTATAAAGAAATTTGAAATAACAGAATAACTAAAGTAACATAATATATTTCACTATTTAGTGACAGTAAAACTGGCTTTCTTATAAGTTCAATTACTCATTATCTATAACTTTAAATTGTTGTTTTTTTTTTATAACTTCAGTTATTCGAACATATTACTTCAGTTATTCTGTTATTTCAATTTTTTTTTTATAAGTAATCATGAAGTGCATTTGATTAAATAGAAGTTATTTTTTATAATTTTATATATCTAGAAATATTGTACATTTCACAGTTGAGTGATAGTAAAACTGGCTTTCTTATAGTTCAATTATTCATTGCTTATAACTTCAAAGAACAAATTATTTTTATAACTTCAGTTATTCGGACATGTTACTTCAGTTATTCTGTTGCTTCAAAATTTTTTTATAAGTAATTATAAACTGCATTTGCTTAAATAGAAGTTGTTGATAACTTCAAATAACAGGTTATTTTTATGGCTTCGGTTATTTGAATATGCTACTTCAGTTATTTGAGAAATATTGTACGTTTCACTGTTGAGTGATAGTAAAAGTGACTTTCTTATAAGTTCAATTTTTCATTGCTTATAACTTTAAGGTGCAAAATCCAATTGCTTTTTATATAGATTACGAATAAAATCTTAGATATGTAAACAACTACGTTCTATCTCAGATTCTTACTATTACTATTAGATTACTGATTATTTACGAATATGATTCACAACATTAAGAAAACAAATGCTCAAAACGATTGAAACTTGAAATGATTGAAGTTTTTACCGTGGGTTATTTGAATTCGTAATTTTTGTACAAAAATTGTTGTAGTTGCTTTGATGCAATTTTGAGTTGTCTTCATTTACTATGGGTTCATTTGGTTATGGGTTATTTGAAACTTGAAAGCATGCATTAGTAAACATATTTTTTCTGATGCTGCTTATATGTTATATTAAATTTATATTATTATATTTAATTTGTTTAATTTTTATTTTAGTTCGCAAATACATACACATGGATGCTACAAACAATACGTCTTATTTCATTGATGATGTTAGCAATTTTGGAGAACAAATATTGTTAATGATGATCGAATTGGAGATGAAATGTTGCTCGCAATTAGAAGGAGAAATACTAGTAGATAATAACCAGGTTAATTATTATGCTGTAACAAAATGTTATAACCTTACACTCTTCTAGCATTGAATAATGTTAATTCTTTTAATGCATGCATAGAGATTTTAAATAATTGTGCAAATGAAAGTGATCGTGTATCTGAAACTGAAGAAATTTTTGTTAAAGTTCTTGAGATTGGAATGAGCTTCAATTCTGTAGAAGAAGCATTCAAATTTTACAAAATATATGAGCAGTATAGTGGTTTTGGAATTCAAAAGTGTTCAAATCATAATTTTTATAGGCAAAAACTTGTTCTGTGTTTACTTATTGTAAAGAGGGGAAGCCTCATGCAACAATAAAAATATCAAAATTATGCAAAAAACCAGTAATAAGAACAGACTGCAAGGACAAATTTGAAGTTTAAGGCTTAAAATATATTTGATTGTTGGGTGCTGATTTTGGGCAATGCCGACATTTGTGTTCTCATCAGTACCTCAACATCATTAAAATATCGAGTATTGCTATACTTACATACTAGCATATACCAAAATATATAGATGATGTATTAATGTGGAGTTCATATATAAAAATTAAAAATACAAAAAAAATACTTATTGCTTAACATTTTTCTAAAATATTTAATTTTAGTATTTAACTCATAATAATTGAGATTTATAAGTAAAAATTATAATTGTAAGTTAATTAAAATAAATTAATTTTATTGGAATAATTATTTGGATATTTATTAGGGTATTTAATCATATTTCTATTAAAATATTATACGATCTACAAATTTATTATTGTAGATCGTTGTTTAAACTCCAATTGGGTAGTTGATAATTTTTTCTTGGAGCATAATCATGATTTGGAGCCTCAAATTGTTCAATTTATGCGATGTTATCGTGAGCTCCCTTTGATTGTCCAAAAATAATTAGTAGTAAATGATAAGGCTGGACTTCCGCTAAATAAATCTATTAATGCAATGTTTGCACAAGGTAGGGGATTCGTTAAGTGTTTTTTTACTGAGAAAGATTTTAGAAATTTTGTGACAAAGCATAAAGCATTGGATTTAGTTGTAGTGGTTGCAGTTGCTCTAATTAAATATTTTGAAAGGTTGCAAAATGAAGACTCAAATTTTTCTTACAATATTGATGTGACATGATAATCAACTAAAGAAGGTTTCTTAGGCTGATTCGCGCTGCCAAATAGAATATAATCATCTTGGTGATATTGTGATGTTTGATACCACATATCTCACAAATCGGCATGCTATTCTCTTTGCACCATTTGTCGGTATGAATCATCATGAAAATTGTGCATTATTGTGTGATGAATCAAATAAAACATTTTCATGGTTGTTTAAGCGTTTGTTAGCTTGCATGCATGGTAAACATCCAAATCGAATAATAACTAATTAATGTCGAGGTGTTTCCGTTTACAAAGTACAGTCTTTGTTTATGGCATAATATGTGAAAATTGCCAAAAAAACTAGGCAGTAGATTAGATAAGCAATTCTTAATCTTTGAATTTTCATATATTGTTTATGTCTCTTTATCGGTTGATGAGTTTGAACACAGCTGGTTTTCAGTGATAGTCAAATACCAGCTTAGTGAAAATAATTGGTTCATGTCTCTTTATGAGAAAAGAGCGAACTGGGTGCCCATATTCTTGAAAGATTTATTCGGGGCTGGAATGTCAACTATACAAATAAGTGAAGGCATAAATGCTTTCTTTGATGGGTATGTGAATTCGAAGACAACTCTACGTCTATTTGTTGAGCAATATGAAAATGCTCTTAAAGATAAGTTGGAAAAGTAAGTTAATGCAGATTTTAAATCATATATTTCTCAATCACAACTTATCTCAAATCTAATTTATGAAGAATAACTATCTAAATTATATACTCTTAATATATTTTATAAGTTCCAAGATGAAATAAAGAAATTAATAGCTTAATGGGTCGTTTAAAATATGTATAGTAATTGTGTGGAATGGAATGAGAAGATTTGATTTTAGAGTTGTGCATAATCTCTTCGAAGAGGATTTGTGGTGCATTTATCGCTCATTTCAGTTTAACGGAATTGTTTGCTCACACATATTGTGTGTTTTGCATCAAGAAGGGATTGCCAAAATTCTTGACAAATCAGTAAGCTTATGATGGAGAAAAAACTATAAATAATTTGATCATTTATTAGATTTTTCAACTCACACAATTAATATCAGAAGAAAATTAGATGACTATTATGTTGAAAGCATACAACAAACCAATGAGATTGTTGATATTGGGGGAGTAAATGCTGAGGCACATGCATATACATTAACTGCCTTATAAGAGCTTAAAGAAAAGATTAAAGATTTTTATTATCATGGAGTTCTAAATGTAATAAAAGATTCTGCTCGCACACACCCAAAGGGACGCCCACCAACCAAGAGACTTATAAGTAATCATGAAAGAAAAGTGAAGAAAATGCCAAAACATAAATGTAAGGGTGAAGCATTGCTTATAACTTCAAATAACAAATTATTTTTATAGCTTCAGTTATTCGGACAAGTTACTTCAGTTATTCTGCTACTTCAAGTTTTTCTTATAAGTAATCATGAACTGTATTTGATTAAATAAAAGTTGCTCATAAATTCAAAGAGCAGATTATTTTTATAACTACAGTTATTTGGACATGCTACTTCAGTTATTCAGCTACTTCTAGTTTTCTTATAAATAATCATGAATTGCATTTGATTAAATAGAAGTTGCACATAACTTCAAAAAGCAGATTGTTTTTATAGCGTTAGTTATTCGAACATGCTACTTCAGTTATTCTGCTATTTCAAATTTTTTTTATAAGTAATCATAAACTACACTTACTTAAATAGAAATTAATGATAACTTCAAATAGCAGATTGTTTTTATAACTTCAATTATTCGAACATGTTATTTAGTTATCCTGTTACTTCAGATTTTCTTATAAGTAATCATGAATTGTATTTGCTTAAATAGAAGTTGCTGATAACTTCAAAGAGCATATTATTTTTATAATTTCAATTATTCGGATATGTTACTTCAGTTATTCTGCTGCTTCATATTTTCTTATAAGTAATCATGAACTGCATTTTCTTAAATAAAAGTTGCTCATAACTTCAAAGAGCATATTATTTTTATAACTTCAATTATTCGGACATGTTACTTCAGTTATTCTGCTACTTCAGATATTGGCCGGTTTTTTTTCTTGAGACGATTATGGATTACGATGTTATTTTAGACCCTATTCGATAGTTTGGTGACTTCCTTTAGTCATACTCCTCGAATAGATTCTACACTAATTTAAGGATTGATGCCTCATCGGGTCCTTGGTCTTCTGTGGGTCTCATTTGGAGGAGCTGAATCAGAGTCTTCTAGTCTTTGAGTCTTTTATTTGTTTTTTCTTTTTGCCTGTAACACATTTTCAGTTATTTGTTTTTTATTTTGTAAAATTAGCAAGTTCAATATTAAAGCCTAGACATATCTATTTTGGTTCAAAAAATTAGAATTTTTAAAAATTGCCTCTTCCGTAGCTTACATTGCCTCTTTCGCGGCTATTAGCTAAGCTTAACTGTCTATCGAGCAACGCTAGCAGTATGTTGCCAATGTGTGCACCTCTAAAGAATACTAATCCATGCACTAAGCAGCCTAGCATAAAGGGCCCATTGGAGCTGTTTTATATTAATTTAAGTTTTAAACAATGGTTTGAGTTGTATTTTTAATTGAATTTTTTTGATTGAGTAAAGGTAATAATTCAAATATTTGTAAATTTTTTTTTGTATTTATATTAACATTTTCTAGTATGATTAAATGATATTTGTATGTAATTATTTTCAAAGATTTTCTTTTTTGTTCTAATAATGTTAATTTGAGAAATGAAATTTGTTTGAATTACATTTTCTGGTATGATTAAATGATATTTGTATGTAATTATTTTCAAGGATTTTCGTTTTTTTGTTCCAATAATGTTAATTTGAGAAATGAAATTTGTTTGAATTATATTTCCTCAATAAAGTTCTTGCGGAATAATAACTGATCATTCACTTAAGAAAGTAAACAAGTTTATGCAGCTCATTCACTTAAAAAAGTGAACAATATTATGCAGCTCATACATCTTATCTATCATCTTTTTTGTTCCAATAATGTGAGGATTTTATAAGTTAAGAGACATCAGCTTAATTAACAGTCCCTTCATAATATTTTACATACATAACACAACTCTACTTTAAAGTAATATGAGCAATAAGGAAAATAGCAATATTAAAATGTGAAAACAAGCCACAATAAATTGAAAACTCAATAAGTATTTCATACTCAATTGAGCAAAATTTGATTAAATTTAAACAATAGTTTGAAACAATACTTTAACAACTTTGGGTTAAATTGTAACTCATACATCACATTTTTTATAATTTTACTATACAATAGCAACTTATGCAGCTCCCTCTACTTCTTAAGAGTAAGTACTCGACTGCCAATAAGATTAATTATGAGTTACAGCAGAGTGTCGGAAAGTCTCAACTATACCTTTAATTTTTTCATTTCTTGCAAACTCTGAAATAAAACAGACACAAATTATAAGTAAATGGAAGTATCGTAATTTCATTCATTGCAATCACATTCAGAACTGAAAAAAGAGAAATAGAATACCTTTGCATTTGCCCAAAACCGAGCAAATCAGCCATCCACAAATTGCATACTACAATATTGGCGAAATGTATTTCATACATTACAAATTAAATCTACTCACTTCAAACGCATTCTGCAAGCATTTCTGATTTTCATTGATTAGCAGAGAATTATTCAACTTAGTGGAAAAACAAAGCACCCATCTTCTCTAGGCAAACTTATTTACTTTCTTAAGTGAATGATCTTATAAAATAGCAAAAATTTTGGTTTATAATAAAGCAGTTTCATAAAATGAATAAAATACTCAAATAAAATAATTTTAAATGTAGCAATTTCATAATACAGTAGTTCTATTTAATCAAATATAGTTCATAATTACTTATAAGAAAAATTTTAAGCAGCAGAATAACTGAAGTAACATATCCGAATAACTGAAGTTATAAAAATAATATGCTCATTGAAGTTATAAGCAATGATAAGTGAACTTATAAGAAAGTCACTTTTATTATCAGAAATATACTATTTTTCTCAAATTGATAAATAAAATTATATAAAATAATTTCTATTTAAGCAAATGCAGTTCATAATTATTTATACAAAAATTTGAAGTAGCAGAATAACTAAATCAATAAAAATAACCTGCTATTTGAAATTATAACCAACTTCTATTTAATTAAATACAGTTCATGATTACTTATAAAAAAAATATGAAGTAGCAGAATAACTAAATAAAATGTTCAAATAACTGAAGCTATAAAAATAATTTGCTATTTGAAGTTATAAGCAGCTTATATTTAATCAAATGCAGTTCATGATTACTTATAAAAAAAATTAAAAGTAGCATAATAACTGAAGTAGCATGCCTGAATAACTGAAGTTATAAAAATAATTTGTATTTTGAAGTTATGAGCAATTTTTATTTAATCAAATGCAGTACATGATTACTTATAAAAAAAAAATAAAATAGCAGAATAACTGAACTAACATATTCGAATAATTGAAGTTATAAAAATAATCTGCTCTTTGAAATTATGAACAACTTCTATTTAATCAAATGCAGTTCATGATTACTTATAAAAAAAATCTGAAGTAGCATAATAACTGAAGTAATATGTCCTAATAACTAAAGTTATAAAAATAATATGCTCTTTGAAGTTATAAGCAATGAATAATTGAACTTATAAGAAAGCCACTTTTACTACCAATACCACCAATTTCAATTTAAACATAACACATTAAGTTTTAAATTAAGTAAGGCAAATCCATAGAGTTACAATAATTTCACTACTATTAAACACATTTAGTTCAAAACCATATTAGTGCAAATTTGAAGGAGTAGGATAATATTCTAGAGTATTTAGCTTAAGTGCAGAATTAATTGGCCTCGTCCTCATTAAAACAGGTTGAAAGAATAAATTATGCAGTATGCTATGGTTAATTTCAGCAATGCTTTGAACCACTTATGTAGACTTCACAAATTGCTAGCTGACTATCAATACATGATTTCACAAATTAATTTATAATTAAATTTAGGTATACACTTGTAAAGTACGGGTGATGCTCTTTACTAATACCCTACCATTGTAGATACATGAATCTGCCTCAGTTGCTCATTCATCACCTCCCCCTTCTATTATTTACAGATGGCAATAGCATGAACATTCAGAATGCTACTAAGCTTCAGCCTAAATAATTGCAGGACAAGGTTTTGCTGCCATGGACAGTATCCACAATGGCTCCTTGATAGCCATTACTTCTTCCAAATGCCCTTGGCTAAAATGGAATGAAGAATTTATTGATTTAAGAAATATGGAACTATATTTATGTCATTATGGTTAAGAATATATTAAATGCATTGATGCCTTTATAATGCATTTACAACAGATTGTTTAAATCTCCATTTGGAAACAGATTAATCAGCCATTTGAAAGGCATCTCAGCTCCCAAATAAAAAGCTAAGGATTCTACAATTCAAAGCAGCATCACCAATCTAGCATAACTTGGGAACTTAGTAGTGAATTCGCCGATTTCAGCATGGCTGCAATTGGTACCTAGACTACACTCTTGGGATCATTTCAAATTAAATCCAATATTCGATAGTTGACTATATTGGTCATTCATCGACACATCACATTATTAAATAAATTTAAAAATAGTAGCTCATATTTTGCAACGAATACAAGTAACTTTCGATCTTGAAAATGAGTGAGTCAAATATGAAAATAGATCTGCAAGGCCTCGATTCAAATATTTTCTTCTCCAACACTAATATTAATTCTGCACACCACTAGACCATTCTTTGCTCTACCAGCCACGCTGCTAGACAATCAATTATTTGCTATAAAGCCTTAGAGAGTCAGATTACTTTTCTTATACTAATTACTAGATGTATACAAAGGGTACTATACTTAATCCAAAGGAACTGCACACAACATTCTAGATTTCATAAATTTTAAGAAAACCCTATCAATTTCTATAGAATTTTTTTTTGCACTGTTTATTTGAAATACTGCATAGAACACTATTTATTTAAAGCTCATCTAAATTGGGAATTTCAAGATCACTAGCAGTAGTCTTTTCAGCATGACTAGCTAAAATCTATTAACATTGGTAGTAGAAGTAGGAGTTTGAATTAAACTCAATGAAGCATCAAAATTAATAGAAGGTACAACAAGTATTTACTACACCTTCACCAGCCAAAAAAAAAAAATTCTCCTGTGGTATTTGCAAACAACCAACAAAGTTCAATTTTTTTTTTTTTTGCTAAAAAGATAAAATATTATTGTTAGTAGGAGTACTATTACTGATAGAAAGAAAATTATTTACTACATTTGCATTCACCATTTTCTGTGTATTCAAACCCAATGTTTGTGGTTCACAGGCAGCACCAGGAGTAGATTGAAGAGTTTCCTCCTGTAGATATGTTTGATACCACTCCTGTTTACCTGAACATCCCCGTTCCCAATCTCTCTAGTATTCTTGTACTTTTCATTTAAAGTTCCTATATTTTTGTATCATAAATCTGGATGAAGTTTTAAAGTAGTTTTCAGTGTTATGCCCAATAATGTGGCAATGAGAGCATTAATAAGGCATAGATTTGAATCCTACATTTTGCATATAGCCCCTTTCAAAATTTCCAATCCAAGGGAGGTATCATAAGTTTTAGTTATGTTTAATATTAATTAAAACACGAGCAACCGATAGCCTAGCTAATTTAGCATAGCTATATCAATTTATGCATTATTCTGCTAATAATTTAATTCAGGCTTGCCATGAGCTCAAACTTCTTATCTACATTAACAATTTCATTATCACATCAAATTTACACTTTGGCCACCCATTCTAATACTCCAAAATATGCTGGAATAAAAATTTGTCAAAGTCGCTGAAGAAATGTTAGAGTCCATTATCAATATTTGGTGACTAAATTCCAGAAACATGTAGGATTTTATTTGAAATTCTGCATAATCTGCCATCAGTATGTAGGGTGTAAGGGCAGCATAATCCTACTTAACTTCATTCAATTCATAATTTACCTTATCTAATTCCCTTTCCAAGCCTCAACATCCCTTACCAGTTTACCACTATCCACAATTCTTAGGATGAAATTAGCATCTCATTATCCATTCTTCATCCATTTTTTTTAAGGCCATATCAACCCCAAATGCATGATTCATTTTCTCTATCTGCCATACAAATCCTTGCACAGCCACAAAATTTCATTCAACACTCTCAGCTCTCCTTGCCCTAGGCAATTACAATTCAAGGTTTTCTTGATAGATATACCCGCACTCTTTGGCGATGAGCTGCGCATTGGAAAGCAGCAACCACCAAAGATTTAAATAGATGATCAATTGCTGAAGTCATAACATTGATTCTCTGAATACCCATACTCAAAAGTATGACATTTGAAACATAAAGAAATTAAAAAAAATGCATTGAAATTTTTCTCAGTTTGATTATCTCTTAATCATGAGCCTGTTTCTAGATCTTCAATGAATTTTTTTTTTCTTGGACCAATCATTTGCATGAACATAATCAATACATTTACATATGGTTGATGAACCCAAGAAAATGTATATAAAGGGCTTAGATGGATAATTGTAGTACAAATTGCAGATGTTTTGGATGTAATTTCTTCCACTCCATACAATCTATATTATACAAGACTGAAATTGCTCCTTACTTTTAATGACTTGCCAAGAATTTAAGTTAACTAGTACAATACATTCTGATTGATTATTTTTTTTCTTGCAAAAGGATTTATGATAGACATCAAAATCGGCTTATTCTATAAATTTATAAATCATATTAATACAAGAGTAGCCTAGAGTCGGTGGGATGCAAAGAAGAAATCATCGAATTTAATTTGAATATAATATTTTAGATTATATGAATTCTAAGAGCAGAATATAATAAGGTTTAAGTATCATGCAAGAAATATATAAAAAATTTTAAATATAGCTTGCTGCCATGCCAGCCTCTGTACCTATAGAATTATAATTACTATTATTCCCTAGATTGATGAATTCATCATATAAACTTGAACAACACTTTCAATGAACTTAAACCCAATTTAATTATTTCACTTCCTAATGAATTCAATTGTGTTTCACACATAAAAACTTGATAGAGGTATAATTTAAAATTAAGCTTAAACCACATTAAACTTTCCTTGAATGATGGCGTTATTGCTTTAAACACAACTGATTTCAATACCATTTGCTATATGAGCATAAACTTGAATAACTCATTGGTTTTAGTATAAATCAAGTACTAACCAATTCACAAATATCTAAAATGTGAGGATGAATAAAAAAGATTTATATTTGATATGATATAAAAATTTCTTAGATTCTGAAAGTGGTTTACTAAATTATCAAACAATATCAAAGAAATAGATCCAAATACAGTTTCTATAAATTTGTCTGCAGCCGAACCTACAAATTCTGTATTTGTCGCTTTCTTTTCTTTTGTTAGTGACATAATCCTTGACTTGAAAGTACTCTCACGCTCATTTAGTAAATTTTTGGTTTACTAAGGGTAGTGGAATAATAATCTCATGATTTTGGGTCAAATAGATATTTATATTTCAAACTCCTATTCATATTCCATAATTTACTACTATTTTCTCCAACTAAGTAGTTTAATGTGCTTGTCTCCACAATGTTCACACATATCATGTTCATAACATCATTAAGTCGACACCTTTTCTTAACCCTCTAAGGTCTCTATATCTTTCTCTCAAGATGAATTTTTTTTTTTATTATAATATTTCAGTTTGTACTAAATGGATTGTGGATTCACACACTGCTATACTAAGGTTTCCTCAATTTTGTTCAATATAAGATCAAACCATTAGGTAGAGAGGAACATAACTCCTATTTGACACCATATGGATTTCTCTGATACTAATTGTGGCGATCGCCTCCTAATCGTCATTGAGTGATCACTAACTCAACTAGGATTAGGTGGTGAAAAGAATCCTACCAGAAATATATATAGTATAGCAATGCAGCAGAAAAAGGAAAAAGGCATTCAGACAAAGCTCCACATTTATCCATTCACATACAATACAGTAAATACTGAATAAATAGGAAATTCATTTATTACATTTTTATTTAAATACAAGCAACAGAAATTAAAGTGTTGATTTCCTTCAGGTAGCCTCACCTTACTTTAACATTCCATTATAAGCTTAATCCCCAAGTACCGGATCTGACTTATCGTAATAACCCAGGTTGTTACTTAGACCAATTAGGACTAATCTAAGTCCTAATTATGGTTATAGTGTCTTAATTAAGTCATTTAGAACTCATCTTTAAGATCTAGTCCAAACCTGAAGTCTTATGGATCAAAATCTGAAATTCTGGAAATCCTGAAACCATAGAAATTAACTTTTTATTTTAACCCCAAATCAAAAATCCGACTTCACCATTGCGTTCACCACCCCCAAATTAGCTAGGGGTGAAGTTTTGGATGCATTTGGAAGTCGTTAGATTTTTGTCGAATATCTTAATAATATTTAAATACCCAAAAAAATCAAATAATTAAATGCTTGTCGGAACAAAAATCCGATCACACCATTGCATTCCTCACCCTTCAATTAGCTAGGGGTGAGATTTTGGTATTTTTTGGGATTTAATTAATAACCCAATTTAAATGAGAAAATTTAAGGGAAATATTATTTAATATTTATTTAACCAGCCAGTGGGACCCGCCTAATTATTATTGGACCGGATCCTTTCGGCACACCTGTTAACCCGTTAAGCTTAAGATTGAATCCCGGCTGTCCATTAATCAACCGCGATCTGACGGCCCGCAACCTCTCTTCCTCGCGCATCTGCGCGTGTCTCACACGCGGCAGAGACTAGCCGCGTGTTCGAGCTTTCCACCGCCTGCAAGTCCTTTCCTTATGTAAAATTTAGAGTCTCAATTAAAGAAGAAATAGTTAGGTCAATTGGGCTTGGAATCTCTCGGATCCGTGAACTTTTGTTTTCTTCATCTTCAAATGCAAATCAGGTACCTCACTTCACCAAAGCTTATTCATTCGAGCTAAATCAGCATTCCATTCACTTTACTTCTAATTGTCATTTGTTATTCGCATTTAATTACAATTAAATTTCTTTTGGGGTTTGATCGATCTATCTAATGCGTATGGGATTGCTGGCCTCACGAATGGCGATTTTAGGGCATCATAATTTCGGCATAAAGAAGAAGAATTAGGATGAGATCTTAGGCCCATATAAAGGATAGAGTCATAGCTTCCAGGTAGGTTTCGAATCCCACCGTTTGGAATTGTGTTCAGTGAACCAAGTTTTGCCCTAGTTTTGCTATCCGGCGCATTGTCTGGAAGAAGAAGGCGACTGGATTTCTGGGCAGGCCGGGTCAAACGCGATCCACGTAGACGTTAGGGCCCGCCTTCATAAGAAATTCATTTGATGTGGCGGGCCCCACATTCTTAACTTGTAGTACTGACCGCGGGCTCCGCCGTCCATGTCACCTGTCCCGCTCCCTCCCTCCTTCTGCCGCGTGTGATGAGTTGGGGCCTGCCGCCTGCAGAAATAAATCATTTTATCCACACACACACACACACAGACACACACACACACACACACACACACACACACACACACACACACACACATATATATATATATATATATATATATATATATATAATATTTAGTACTTGTAAAATTAAATTAGGATACCTTAGGATATGCAAATATTCATGTAATGAGTAAAAAAGGAATAATTCTGAAATGCAAATAATATTAGAATTAATAGTTAAGTAACGGAATATTAATTGTAAATAGAATATTATTAGTTATTAACATTAACTTGATTAAATTAATTAAAAACCTTTAAACTTTAAATACTCATATCTTGCAAAATATAAATCTAAATATGGCAAACAAATATACTAAATTGATCAGAAAAATTCAAAGAATTTATTGAGACTATCAAATTTCCATTTGGAATAATATAGTGTCATTTAGGGTATTTAAATAATCCCAAAAATGTCACAAATCTTCAAATCACCATAACTTTGTATACACTAATCCAAACATACCCAATATGGATCTCAAAGTGATCAAAAAATCCTAAAAATTAATTTAGTAGTGTCCAATTTGCTGTTTGGATTAGAGTTGGACTAATCACTTTTAGGACCTAACCCTAATTAGGTCAATTAACCCTAGAACTTCAATTGACCATAAGTTGGTCAATTGAACTCCAAATTAGGTAATCCAAATATTAATTTGGATAAGAAAAATTTAATTTACAGTAATTTGTAAAAGTATTTTAGATCCAACGATTAGATTTACTAATCAACCCTAATTACCCTAAGAATTGATTAGTGAAGATTAGCAAATCTAATGATCAAAATTGAATAAATCAAGTTTTAGAGAACTCCTAGACTTCATTAGAACTTAATAGTATGGTTGGATTAGTAATTTTGTGATTAGTTTCACTAATCACTCACTTATCACCCTAAACCCTAATTAGGCCATAACTTAGCCAATTAGAATCCAAATTGAGCCTACCACTAATCATTATAATAAGTGGATTATTTGTGAACCATAGCCACTAATTTTATTCAATTTGGACACTAATTAACATAGTTAGAATTTTTGACCCTTAATTAGGAAAACCCTAAATTACCATTTTACCTTTAAGTTTGTATTGGCTATAACTTAGCTAATAGTTATCAAAATTCAGAAATTTTAAGTTCTATAGAAACCTTAGACAGTAAATAATAATAAACTAAAAAAAAAATTAGATTATAATAAGCTAAATTACCAAAATGCCCCTATGAGTCAAATTCATTAATTTGATCTCATAAGGCTTAATAATAACCCAAAATTAGTGTAGTTGTTGTCTAATCTTATATTAGACAGTAAGAAATACTTTGCCACTAAAATTTTTAATTTTGGAACCCTAGATCAAAATGTGGTCTTTTGAACCCTTAAGTAGGGGCAAAATAGTCATTTTGCCCAAGTTAGGGTTTAGCCTTTTAAAATCCTAAATTATCATTCTAATCATTATAAAACAGTATGATTAATGTTTTATATAATAATTTATTAAAATATAATGCTTAGTAGAGACTTTGATTAAATCTCAATTTTAAGTCCTTAAGAAAATCTTGAAGTAAAATGTGAGTGTTCCTTCTTTCCTTAACATTCTTAGATCTTTTTATAGGTTTTATAACTCTAGTTAAGATGTGTGTCATGAGAGATACTCTTAGTAATTAAGAGTTTTAATTCCTAGGATTAGGGATAGATCTTAGGTTAGAGTTCATCTATTGAGTAAATTGGGTTACCCAATAGGCAAAATCTTGAGTTTACTAGTTTATAGATTTTCTTAGTTTATTTAATAATTATTTGATCTTTAAATCTTTAGAACTAAGAATTGAGATCTATCCTAATGAGTTGATTAATCATTAGGATTCGCCTTAACCTAATCTGTGAGATTTGGGTTTTAAACCTTAGATCTTTAGTTGTACCTTAGATTGAGTGATTAAACCCCATCATTTGGAGTTTAATCCTTAATTCTTTCATCTTGATTTGGCTAATCAAGATGAGTTTGGGATTAATTAATATATTAAACTAGGATGAAGATTTGTTTATTTAAATTAAGTAGTCATTATTTGATTTAGATATAGTTAGGACTTGGCCAGTCCTAACTATCTTCAACTTATAAGTTCGTGATTCTAAGTTACAGACTATATAAGAATTGATGATTCTAAAACTTATATAACTTAGAGTAGATATAACGAATAAAGTAGACAGTAATGGATATCACATGTGTCCTAGTTGAGTCTCTTGCTCACTTTGATTTGATGCTTTTCTTACCTTATTTTGAGCTTCATACCTTGTACACCTATATTGGACATAGAATATTTGATAAATATCTCATATTAATTTTGAATTGCATACATATCATTCATGTTTTATCAATGTTTTCAATCTTTCAGTAAGTTGTGACCTAACTAGTATGCCTCTCCAATCTTTGAGTCCGGCATAGCACGCTGGATTGCTACTGTCGGTAAGTCTATCCATGCCTGATTGAGGTGGGTCCCAGGGTGGCGAGAAATAGATTTTGCGCTCTTATGACCTTATTTGTCAGGATTTGGTGAGTACTAGTTGAGGGTAGATTTCTATACAGTGGTTATTGGTTCAGTACTTTCTGCCTTAGCCCATCAGGCTAATAAGTTTCAGTGATATTCAATTCAGAGCTTCCTTCTTAGCCCATCAGGCTAAGTGTTACTTTTTTTACTTACAGTTTGAGTGGCTTTAGTAGCCAAGACAGTTTTTAGTATTAGATTACTATTTTACTTTACTCTTTTTCTGCATTTCAGTACTATTCCTTACTTATAATTTTACTGCATTTTCTAGCTTTATTTTCATATAGGATGCTAGTCTTATTTACTGTTTTTAGATATATATATAGGATGTTAGTTTTATTTTCAATGTTTTTATATGCTCATTTATTTCTATGTCACTTAGCATAATCCTATATTGATCATAAGCATATTTAGGATGTATTCTCTTTATAGTCATTACTTTAGTCTTTCTTTTACTTACCTGACCTTATTGTAGTTGCTTGGAGGAAGTATGTGCTTACTTCCTAGTTGTTTAAGTTATAAACCGTTTGTTTATAACTTTATCATGTTCTTTTCTTATGTATTTCTGCTCCTATTATGCTTTTGTACTTAATTGTTTATGGTGATATCTAATTAATATAATAAATTGATTACCCTAAAATATACTTAGATATTTTGTCTAACTAAGAATTTTCTTTTATTGGCTGGGGCCCTATCATTGTGAAACCGATAATGGTAGATTCCGAGCTATTTGGGGTGATAGAACCTTCAGGAGATCTGCATGTGGAGGAGGAGCGTGTACCTGAAGATCCTTAATTTCTTTCTATATTTGTGAGGATGAGTGTTTTATTTCAGCTCTTTTAAGACTATTTAATTTTGTAATAATACAGGGATTTACTTTATTTTCAGCACTTTACTTATTCTATACTGTTGTGTTTATATATGGTTGGATGTTGTATTTATGCTTCCGCACTCTGCTATTCTTGTATTTTCATTTAGTGAGATTTTTACTTTAAGAATGGCAAAGTCCTTAGTTAAGTTGGATTAGAATGTGTGTCCAATCCAATTTTAAGTAGGGACCTTGTCATTTGATGACCCCTTCACCGTAATCATGTTAACTTAAGAGTTAACAGGACCATGGCGGGGTAGGGCAACCACACCTATATTCTTGATCTACCATATGTACCTATATGAAGGGCATGATAAAGAAAAAGAAAATCAGGTTAGACTTTAATAAGTTTAAGTACAAGCACAATTTTAATTAAATTTAAGATACCACAAATCATCCTAAGCAAATAGGAGCTACAAAGCAACAAAAGAAGGTGGTAAAAGTTATAATCATTCAATTATAACTTAAAAGCAAAATGTGTGGTAAGCATATACCTCAACTCAAAGTTGTAGAAAAGTTTAAGCAGAGAATATGTAAAAGAAACTACTAAGTGCAAGAAACATTCTAAGTAAATATAATTAATTATGCTCATGCTGATTTTATAAATAAAATGAAATATAAATAGAGCTGAGATAAATCTAACATCCTAACATACTTGCATATTAAATCAAGAAATGCTAAAATATTATAATTTCAGAAATATTGCATAAATATTGAAGAATACCAAACTGAAAATATATAATAAAAATGCTATCTCATATAGACATATGCCTACTTAGACCTGCCATAACAGAAAAATGGTGGCTCATTTAGCCACTATATAAATCTTCTGAAGCATCTAGGATCAAACACCTAGATCAACAAGTTCATTGAAACATATACCATATCATCATCCAGGTTCAAACATTTGAAAAATATCATTATCTCAAATATATAGATGTATCCTCCATGACATTAATGCATGGGCATTGAACAACATCAGAATCTCAATATGTGAAATAATACTGTAGAGGCAGACTAAGTAGGACAAATTCCATTTTAAATATTAAATATTTTATTGATTCATCTTAAATTCATTTCATCTTGATTATTCATGAACACACCTTATACAATTTTCAAAGCTAATATAGAATATTCATCAAATATTCTATGTTTATTATGTCACAAATATAAAGGTTCAAAAATAAGGAAGCGAAGAATACAATTCAAGGTAATATAACACTACTCAAAATCTGTGATATCACATATTTTTTAATTTAATTTGTTCTAACTATTCTGAGAGGATACAAGCTTATGACCTCCAATATCCGCCTATCAAGTATAATCCTAGATAAATCGGCCTTACAAAGTTAAACATTAGAACTTAATAAGTTCTAATTCAGAATTAGGAAAGGTTGCCTGCAAAGATTTAATGAATAAATCGATCAACCTAATTTATGCTTTTCAATTTCTACAACCAATCTTGATATGATTTATCAAGATTATAAGTTAAGAGATTAAACTCTAACATGGGTTTATGTCCCTTAACTTAGGATTCTAAGCATCTAAAGTATGAGTTATTCAATGTTAAATGATATTAAGTTTTGAACTAAAATGAGGTTCCATTGAGTTCAATCATATTCAATGAAATATCTAATTTTTAACATTTATTGATTTAAGTATCAGGAGAGAAATCAATGGGCTCAACTATATTCTAAATAATTAACCTTTATTCCCTTAAAATAATAACATTTTAAGAGTCAAAAAGGTAGATTTGAGAATTAGATTCTCAATGAGACAATTCTAATTTGATGATATGACTATTGTCTAAGGAGTAAACTAACTCCTCAAACACTCTAATTGGACATTTACCAGTCTTAAAATGACTAACTAATATTTTTCCTAAATGTAAGGGTAATTAATAACATTACTCACTAAAATCTAGGTTTCATTTACTTAGTGCAAATTCAATATCTTAAATAAATTAATTTCGTTACTTAGTGAAAATTCATTAAGCAGCAATACTCTCCTATAGTAGCAAAGAGTTCCTATGCCCTAATTTCATGATTTACAAACAACAATTAATTATTAATGGTGCTAAGATCTATGTAAGTGATGTACACGCTTGTAGCGCCCCTCCCTGTCGTTGCGCGCAAAAGACAAGTATAACTAATAGATCAGTGGCGGAGCAGCACGCTACTCGGGGATGGAGCAACTGCCGACAGCATCTCCCCGAATAGGCTAAAAGACCGAGCCACACTGAAGGTTGCTGACTCGAACCTAAGAGTAGGATCGAGAGTCAATACTTAAGATAAGAGTAGATTAATTGTCTTAAATATTAGACTAATACGTACATTGAATTTAAAGAGGTAAATATGAATCCAATATACATTATTAATATATCAGCATTTCCAGTATACTGATCAAATCACAATACTAAGTATAATAGTATAACAGAGTGCAAAAGTTAAAGCAATACATTCAGAAAACATTTATCATAGAACAATAGTAAACATTCATCTTAGAAAAGAAAAAAAAAGGTAAAATACATCCAGAATTATTACAAACTTATTTAAAAGATAAAAAATAAAGTCTATCTAAAGTACTGAAAATAAAGCAGTAAGTAAAAGGTGGAAGACTGATCCACTAAGGCTCCCCGTACTCCTCCTAGATCTCCTGTAAATCCTCTTGCCCTGTCTCCACAAGTTGTTCGGGATCTAGAAAATTATCGGATCCCAAAAATACCCTTATTAGACAAGAAGTCTAACACATCGCATCTAACTAAGCAGTTATAAAGTAAATGCAATAAACAGTAAAGTAAATATGTCTATAAAAAATAATAGTAAAGGCACTATGTAACTAAAACTGTAGAGACTAAGCAAAGTAAAACTGCATCGAAACTGAATACTGAAAGTAAGTAATAATATCAAATGCTCCAAAATTAATGTGAAAAGTGTCCAATGCTATATTATATATCACTAGAATGATGCACCCAAATATGCTGCAACATAGTAAGCTACGGTATACAATAGAACTATCACTGAAAGGCTATGAGTCGTACGGTCCAATGTATACATACACCCAGTTGGGAAGACAATACGGTGATGCTGATACATCCTAAAATTCATTAGTCAATGTATACAACATTCTGTAACCCATAATTCATCACTGATACTCATACATCACCACTGAATTATTCATCATGCTCATTCTCATGTTTATACCCATGCTTCTATTCTATATGAGGAAAACCTAGAAATCTATAAAACTTTGAATGCCGATGATGAATTCAAGGTCTCCACTGTGCAGAATCTTGCTAAAAATATTCTGACTCCTAGCTTCTAAAATGATAATTGGTTAAGTTAAAGATTACTTAAAAATCATTAGATATGATGATTGTATACATATATTTAGCACATTGCAAGAAAGGTGGTTCTTAACACCTGGTCTCCTAACTAAGCAGTCTTTGATAGGAGGCATCACCCATGGCAATTTGTATCTCAAACTAATTCATTAAGATGCCAGACTCATAATCATACTCAGTATCTTAAAGAAGGTAATTCTAACTACTTAGTTTGTTTGAGCCACACCTATTGAAGTGATCTTTGCTAGGAGGCATCGCCCGTTGGCGATTTGTATTTCAATCAAACTAAGAAATGAGTCCCTATTTAATATACTCTTAGTCTTGGGAGATTTACTCTAACGGGACTGTATTCGTCTAATCCCTCAGGATAGCACCTGGTCATAAGTCCACATTGGAGTGAATCAACCAATCCTGAATACTACTAAAGAAATCCAGTACTATGGGTATACCATACTACACCAACCAATAACTTGGGTTCATACAACTCTATTTAATCAACAAGGATTTATCAAGATTATTAATTCCTATGCTAAATAGGTTATTCCTATCCAAGGCTTCAAGAAAAAATGTGATTGAGGATCACTAAATATAGATTCTACCCCAAGAAAAAGTGTCACTCTAATTCTTAAGTGATTCCTACCACAAGAGGTTAAGATCAACTTCTAAGGTTAAGGGATCATCTAAGCTTCTACCTCATTGAGTTATACAAAATTCTCCTACCTCAATGTATAATTAAATTTAGGTCATTAAAATATTTCAGAGATAATCTTATGCTGAGATGCTTAAGATCTCACACTCTTAATTCTAAAGCTAACACTTTAGGTTCTATGTAATACCTAGGTTTAGAGTGATCAGATCAGATGATTAAGTCATCTGATCATATCTTATTCTAAGATTATGGGATTTACATGTTATTAGAGTCAGATCAATTATTAAATCAATTTAGTGCTATTATCTTTTTATGCTAGTAGTCTTATTTAAAAGAAAATCAAGGATCTAAAATTTAGATTCAGATTAATCAATCACATAGATTTATCAATACCTTAACATGTCTAATTCAAATATTTAAGATCAATACCAAATTAGATGCATATTGGAATAAGGTCAATTTTATTAACTTATAATCAAGTCAATTTAATTAAGGATTTAAGAGTTTGGATCTTAATTAAATAGATTAGGGTTTAACCCTTACTCATGCCTAATTAAGATCAAATGTTTATTTATAAATCAAATATCAAATCAGTGAATTTGGGATGTATTATTGATGGCAATCTTAGATTTAGACCAAGTCTTAATAGCTTGATCAAAGTCTAAGACTTCTTAAGTTAATTATGATGCTTAAATTCTTCAAATTTAGGATTATTCAATTTATACATCATGAATTAGCATACATGGTTTCCATACATTTACCTTACTGTTATGAAGCATATTAATAGAAAAAAATCATAAAAATAGAAAGTAATTTGTGCTAATCAAACCCTAAACTAATTCAAAATGATTAGTACATAATTACAAATCTAACCATCAAAAATTTATACAATTTGGCTTATAAGTTCTACCTTATCATGCAATTAATCAGAAACTAATTTTGCTAGGATCCCATGTATACAAACTCTAATTTCTACTAATCATGGTTTAACAAAATTAGGGCTAAAGTTAAAATACAGAGATCAAAAAAATAAATTACTTAGCATATTCATTCTACTTTTAATAAGAAAACTAATGGCACCCTAATCATACAATTTGGATAAGTATTCATGCTAATCAACCCTAATCAAGATCTTTAATAATTAGGCAAAAATAGGAAATCTAACCATTAGATATTCAATATTATTTTATATTCTTATTCCTGAAGATTTTCTGATCAATTTGATATATAATATCATATGATTTGGACTAATGGATTAAAAGTTATTCCATTAATACATTCTGTATTATTATTTAAATGATTTCATGTGATTTGAATAATTAAATTATTTTCCTTAAGGAAAATAATTCCAATTATTCGAATATAATTAAAACAGGTTTGGCCCGTTCACCAAAATGCGCGGGTCAGCCGGGGCCCGAAGGCCCGGGACTGTCGCACCACGCGGGTCACGGGTCAGCCCGACCAACACAGGGGCTTCGTCCCCGAGCCTCCGTGTGGAGACCCTGCCCCGCCGTGGTCTTGTTAACTCTTAAGTTAACATGATTACGGTGGAGGGGTTACCAAATGATAAGGTCCTCACTTAGAATTGGATTAGACATACATTCTAATCCAACTTAATTAAGGACTTTGCCATTCATAAAGTAAATATCTCACTAAATGAATCATACAAGAAAATGTAGAAAGCGCGGAAGCATAAAATACAACATCCATCCATACAATACAATAATCTAGAATAAGAAAAGAGCTGAAAAGTAATGATTAACCTGTATTATTACAATATTTTATTAAGTTTAAAGAACTGAAAAGAAAACTCTCAATCTCATAAGCAGAAAGGAAACTAAATCTAAGGGTCTTCAGGCACAGACTCCTCCTCCAATGGCAAGCTCTCCATTGGATCAACTGCTTCAATAAACTTAGAACCTACCATTATCTGTTTCATAATGGTAGGGCCCCAACCAACAAAAGAAAAATTGGTTAGACTATTGTCTAAGTATATTTTAGGGTAAACAATTGATTATGTTATATAGATATCACCATAAACCAATACAAAAGCAAGTAGGTGCAGAAAAGCATAAGAAAAGAATATTAATAAGCTATAAATGACAGTTTATAACTAAATCAACTAAGAAGTAAGCACATACCTCCTCCAAGCAACTGCAACAAGGTCAGGTAAGAAAAACTAAACAAATACTGTAAAGAAAATACATCCTAAACATGCTTATGATCAAAATAGGCTTATGCTAAGTGACATAACAGAAATTGCACATGTAAAACATTATAAAACTGAAAACATAACCAACATCCTATATATGTATATGAAAACAGTAAATAAGACTAGCATCCTAATGGAAACAAGGCTAGGAAAGTGTGCAGGAAAACTATAAGTAAAAGAAATGCTGAAACGTAGAATATATAAATAAAACAGTAAATCAATACTAAAAACTGACTTGGCTATTCAAGCCACTCAAACTGTAAGTAAAGAAAGTAACACTTAGCCTGATGGGCTAAGGTAGAAACTCTGAACTGAATATCACTGAAACCTCTTAGCCTGATGGCTAAGGCATATAGTACTGAACTGAATAATCACTGAATGAATAACCACCCTCAACTAGTACTCACCATGTCCAATCATGACTAATAAGGTCATATGAGCGCAAAATCTATTTCTCGCCATCCTGGGAATTATTTCAACCAGGCATGGATAGACTTACTGACGATAACAAACCAGCATGCTATGCCGGACTCAAGGAATGGATAGGCATACTAGTTAGGCCACAACTTACTGAAAAACTAAAAACATCGATCAATCATGAATGATATGTATGCAATTCAAAATTAACATGAGATATTTATCAAATATCCTATGTCCAATATATGTGCACAAGGTAAGAGGCTCAAAACAAGGTATGCAAAGCATCAATTCAAGGTGAGCAAGAGACTCTTCTAGGACACAAGTGATATCCATTTATTATCTAATTTAATCATTCTATCTACTCTAAGTTACACAAGTTCAGGATCTCCAGGTCCTACTATCGAGTGTAACTTAGATTCACGATCTTACAAGTTGGAAAATAATTAGAACTAATCAGGTTCTAATCTTATCAAATCAATGTCGACTATATGAGGTAAATAATAAGTCAAACATCCTATTTTAATGATTTTAAGGGTCCCAACCTCATCTTGATTGATCAAATCAAGATGAAAGGATTAAGAATTAAATTCCAAATATGAAATTTAAATCACTTAATCCAAATGGTGTATCTAAAGGTCTAAGGTTTAGAACCCAAATCTCACTGATTAGGTTAGGGCAAATCCTAATGACAAATCAATTCATTAGGATAGATTTCTATTCTTAGTTCTAAAGTTTAAAGATCAAATAATCATTTAATAAACTAAGAAAAATCTATAAACTAATAAACTCAAGGTTTCATCTATTGAGTAACCCAATTTACTCAACAGATGAATTCTAACTTAAGATCTATTCCTAATCCTAGGAATTAAGGCTCTTATTACTAAGAGTTTTTCTCATGACACACATCCTAACTAATGTTATAAAGACCTAAGGAAAGATCTAAGAATGAGCAAGGAACATGAGAACACTTACTTAGGACTTAGGAATTTTCTTTAAGGGCTAAGATTGAGATTTTAATCAAAATCTAATTTAGACTTGGATTTGATTAATTTCAGTTCTAAATCATTCTATTTACTGATTTTAGTGATTTGAAACTAAATTTAGGGCTTTTAAAAGGCTAAACCCTAAATTTGGGCAAAATGACTATTTTGCCCATACTTAAGGGTTCAAAAGATCAAATTTTGATCTAGGGCTTTAATTCTAAAATTTTATTTTGGAATGTATTTCTTACTGTCTAATGTAAGATTAGACAGCAACTAAATTAATTTTGGGTGATTATTAAGCCATATGAGATCAAATTAGTGAATTTAACTCATAAGGGTAAATTAGTAATTTGGCTAAGTGAAAGTTAAATTTTCTTTCAGATTATTGTTCTTTACTGACTAAGCTTTTCATAGAATCTAAATTTGCTAAATTCTGATAAGTATTGGCCAAGTTATGGCCAATACAAGATTTAGGGTTAAAAGGTTAATTAAGGAATTCTTAATTATGGGTCAAAAACCTAACTTTGCCAATTAGTGTCCAAATTAAGTAAAATCAGTGGCTATAGTTTACAAATCGTCCACTAATCATAATGACATGTGTTAGGCTCAATTTGGATTTAATTTTGACTAAGTTAAGACCTAATTTGGGTTAAGAATGATTAGTGAGTGATTAGCAAAATTAATCACTCAAACACTAATCCAAATTTACAGATAGATTCTAAATGACTCTATGAGTCCTCTGAAACTTAAATCACTCAATTTTGATTACTAGATTTGCTAATATTCACTAATCAATATTTAGGATGATTAGGGGTGATTAGCAAATATAACTATTGGATCTAAAATATCTTTACAGATTATTGTTAATTAGGTTTTTTTGATCTAGATTGATATTTGGATCTTTCAATTTGGAGTTCAATTGACCAAGTTATGGTCAATTGAAGTTCTAGGGTTAATTAGGGTAATTAGGGTTAGGACCTAAAAGTGATTAGGCAAATGCTAATCTAAACAGCAAAATGAATACTATCAAATTAATTTTTAGGGTTTTCTGATCACTTTAAGACCCATATTGGGTATATTTGGATCAATCTACACAAAGTTATGAGCTAAATAAGATTTGTGATATTATTTGGACTTAATTTAATACCCTAAATATCACTTTGCTAAATACAGGTCCTATAGCAAAATTAACAGTGCCAAATTATTGTTCTATTTTTGCTGAATCCAATGGTATATAATTTTGCTACATTTGGAGTTCAGGATTAAAAGTTATTAATGATTGAAGGTTTAATAATTAATTTAATTAACTGGATATTATTTAATTGTTTTACTTAAATTAAAACAAATTAAGTTTAATTATAATGGCGGGATTTGACCAGCGAGCCCCGACTTCCAGCTGGCGCCAAAGACAGGTTATGCACTTGCCACATGGCAGACTATAATTGGCTAAGGATTGCTTTGAGGGTCCCACAATACTGAGCGCTGATCTGATTTCCCCAGATGCGGGCCCCACCCGTGCTTCATCCTTACGATGCGCGGCTTCTCACGTGAACGGCGCAAGTCCCATCTGGACCACGTGGAGGGCGTAGCATCCTCGGGCTGAACGGCTTTGCCCGGGTCAAGCAAGACCCGAGAACCCATCAGGGGCCTTCGTCTTCTTCAAGAGGCAGACAAAGAGAAATTAGGGCATCATTCTACTGGTCGATCAAGGTACTCTTAAAGACTCAACTCGTACTGAACGCAAGCCCTTGATCACTTCTCCCCAATAAATTATAGAAATCAAGACATGCTTGCTTCCCTAGTTTGAATCTATGATGCCCTAAAATCGGGCTAGGGTTATAGAAGATATTCTAACTTGTTGATTGAATGAAGAAACTTTGATCTCAAAATTTGAATAATTGCAGCAGATCAAAAATCACTGGGAGTCAATTTAAATGTAACAACTCGAATTCGAATGATATGGAGAAGTGAAGTACCTTCTCGATCACAGGAATGGATTTTAGGGTGTTCGAGGTGCTCTGCCGAGACGTGAAGATCCCTCGCAAAAGAAGCCTGCCATGAGTTCGAGCGAGAGAGAAGAGAGCCTTAACCATTCCTTGGAAGCGACGAGCTGCACCTGTCGAGCAGAGCTCTGCGGTTGCCACGTGAACTACACGTGGCGCAAATCGGCAGGGAAGGCTCATCACCGTTCGATCAAACCTAGATCGAACGGTCCAAAATGCATGATATGCGACCAAACGGAGCCAAAGAACTTAATGGAATTCGTTAAATGCTTTAATTAAGTTTAATATTTAAATACTTTTCACACATTTTTATTAATTAAAATTAATTAATTAAATGAATATCAAAATTTCCCAATAAATCACCCTTAGCTAATTGAGGGGTGAGGAACGCAATGGCGCGTTTGGATTTTCTATTTGACGAGTATTTATTTATTTGAATTTTCATGTATTTAAATATTATTAAAATATTTGACGAAAATCCAACGACTTCCAAATGCCTCCAAAATTTCACCCTTAGCTAATTTGGGTGTTCTGAATGCAATGACGAAGTCAAATTTTCAATCTGAGGTCTAGATAAAAAGTCAATTTCTAGGGTTTGGGATTTTCCAGAATTTCTGATTTTGATCCAGTTGATTTCTAATTTGACCTAGTTTTTAGAGATAAGTTCTAAATTACTTAATTAGTGACTTAAAACCTCAATTAAGACTTAAATTGATCTTAATTAACCTAAGTAACAACCTGGGTTGTTACACTCCGCCCCGACAGAAGAGACCCAATTAGGAGAACCCTAATCGGCCAATTCTGGCGCATCCCGACCACGTCATGACCAACCATCGGTTACTACTCGTTCATCGTGGTAAGGAGCGTCGAAGGGGACCCGAAGCCCTCTGTGAGGTGGTCTGGATCGGCCAGACCCTACTCACTCGAGAGCACTCGTAATGGGGCTAATGTGGGGAGACAATTCTCCCCACAGAAGCCATGCTAAACCCAAGGCTTCATTCCCTGCACCTTCAGGGAGGTGAGATGGATCAAAGCCCCCTGGTCTGAGGGCCTAAGATGGCCTGGAACACTGGGACCTTACTCACCCGAGATGTTCCTTAAGGGACTTAGCCCGATCTATCGATTCGATCGGTCAGGGCTAGCTTAGGGCTCAATTATGATATCAGAGAGTTCATTTTGACAATACGCATGTAATCGAATCAAAATGAGGAAGGTCTGAGCCTCATTGGCTCGAAATCGACAAATGGGGTACCTGGTTGGATGGGGGAGCTTGGAACGATCGACTGAGGGTTCGAGTGACCTTAGCTGAGCTTCCATGCTCTACAAAGGATCCTGATCTCCAGGAGAGCATACTATCAACAGTTCAAGAGATCTTGGGATCTTCTACGCAAGCTCGGAAAGACGGCAATGTGGAAGAAGATAAGCAAGTTTGACTGATCAGCAAGGATCAAATTGAGAAGTGCTGAGGCTATTTACAGCCTCAGGTGAGTGCAGGGAAGGTTCCAGAGGGTTGAATTGGGATAGGGAGGCCCGAGAGACTGGGCCATGGTCGAGCTCGAAATTCAAGAGCTCGGCCAGGTCATGAGGCCTGATCAGGGGGTCCTTGCCAAGAAGGGGAAGGTCGCAACAGTCTGCTGAGGTGGATGTGGGAGTGGGGGACATGCTCGACAGCTGGCAGTACGGGGATTTTCTCTGTCGGGTGCGCGAGCGAGAGGAAGACGAAGGTCCATAGTGGAGGGACCTTCGAATGTCATCTGATCGATCGATCAGATGGCGGAACGGCTTGAATCGCTCAGATCCTAATGGCCGATCGCGGAAGCGATCTGGGTTGTAGGATCGGTCGGCAGATCCAATGGCTGATCCGCGGTTCCGCGGGATCTAATTCTAGCCGTTAATTCCTTAAGTTCGACGGCCATATTTGCGGGGCTCCGCTATCGCGTGACCCGGGCGCCGCAGCGGATCCCGACTGTTTTAACTGGTATAGGGTAAATTTGCAAAATCAGATTGTTGGAAACCCTAATATGCAATTAGACCATTTTAATTAAATGTGAATTATGGCATAAATGATTTCTAAATTGTACCGAACTTTCACTCTTAGCTAATTTGGGGGTGAGAAATTCAAAAATGCAATCATAATTAAATTCTGAGATCAAAATATTTTGGATCTAAACTAGGGCATCTAGACTGATCAAAATGCCATTTTGGACCTAGAGAAGTCCAATGGACTTCAAATTTTCTAGATAGGCTCAATTTGATATTTTATAAGCAATGATATTGAAATTAAAAATTGATTAAGCTATATATATAGCAGAGTAACAACCTAGGGTTGTTACCACACTATACATAGAGCTCAAGAAAAATAACATAATTAAATAAATTTGGAACTCAATAAAATTATAAGTACTTAACATACCTGACACGATGCCAGAGCTTCTACGATAATGACTTAGGAACTTTAAGCCTCCGACTTCCCATGAAGTAAAAATAGTCTTTCCCTGACTGAGAGATGAAAATAAAATTATAGATTGATTTTAACTAAGTTTTCATTATTCTTGGAAACTAGCATATGTGGTTTAAGCTAAAAATTAGGTCAAAGTGAATTTTAATGGGAGACGAACAAAGCTCCTTCTTGACTTAAGATTTAAACAAATATTACAACATCTCATATCATGGATGGGACAGAAGAATCTATTAATTTAGAAAGTATAAATATAATAAAAAATATGATCCAATAAGCATGCATGAATCATACTTAATTCTAAGTCTAAAAATTTAGAACTATTATCTTAATTATCATTTATTAATACAAAACATGAGACTAACACTCTATTGAGATGCAGAGGGTTGAAGCTTAATCCAACACATAGTTAAATACATTGAGTGTAGGTACATCTAAGAGAAATTTCATGCAAATCAATAGCCAGTTTTTTCTTTGCGAATATGCATTGTGCCAGATGTATACATATATCAGTAAGGTGATTATCTTTAGACAATTTATTCATTTTCAATATTTATAAAAAAAATAGAGATACATGGATCAGGTAGATCTAACTTGTGGCCAAGATCAGATTAAGGTAAGTGTACTAAAACTATATTTATTATGAACTCGAAGGAGATTATAAATAATAAAGAAGATATTATTACGTTGAAATTAAAGTACACTACATTTCTTAAGAATTAAATGAGAGTTTTTTTGTACCTTGCTGGAGTTGGGTGGCAAAGGACGAAGAAGGATCGACTCTCATGTGATCGAATCTTGGCAAAGAGGCGAAGCTTTATGCACTCAAGGAAGACTCAGCTGCTCAACCAAGGGAGGAAGAGCTTGGTGCTTGGTGAAGCAAGCACTGATCAGTTCTATGGAGGATCAACACCTAGCAGATGAAAAGATCGGCTCTTGGAGTGGAGAAGATTGATGCTCCATCGCGGAGGGGATATAAGAGGGATTAGCCTCAACCATGGAGAAGGAGGCGATAAAGCTCTCGGTTCTCAGCAGAGAAGGAAGGGGCGATCGACAAGTATAGGTGAGCGATCGACATGTGGAGAGGGGCATTGTGGTGCCCTGCCCCGTCACCACGCATAAATGGTTTAGTTAACCAAGGAAGACTCAGCTGCTCAACCAAGGGAGGAAGAGCTTGGTGCTTGGTGAAGCGAGCACTGATCAGTTCTATGGAGGATCAACACCTAGCAGATGAAAAGATCGGCTCTTGGAGTGGAGAAGATTGATGCTCCATCGCGGAGGGGATAGAAGAGGGATTAGCCTCAACCATGGAGAAGGAGGCAATAAAGCTCTCGGTTATTAGCAGAGAAGGAAGGGGTGATCGACAAGTATAGGTGAGCGATCGACATGTGGAGAGGGGCATTGTGGTGCCCTGCCCCGTCACCACGCACAAATGGTTTAGTTAAAGGAATAACAATTGGCGGCGGAACGGTGCGCTACTCTTGAAGGACTACTGAACCTCCCTGAATAACCGCTGAATAATGAGCTGCTTGACTAATCTTTAAGATAAGTGAAAAACCTTATCTTAAGTATTATACAATATAATATATACATTGGATTATGAGCGAAATATGTGTAATTCAATATATATAAGTATAACAACATTTTTAATATACTGAACACATCATAATACTAAGTATAAGTAGTAGTAAATATAGAGTGCGGAAACTAATACATATATCTAGAAATATTCATCACAGAATTTAAGTAAAGCATTCATCTCAAAAAAGAAAAGAAAATATATACAAAATTATTACAATTGTTTAATAAAAATACAAAAAATAGTCTAAATACTAAACTAAAAATAACTACTACAAAAAATAAAAGCTGATGAAGAGTCCTCTAATGCTCCACAAACTCTTTTTAGATCTTTTGTGAAGGCTCCTGATCTGGCTCCACATGTTGCTCTGGATCTAGCAAATAAGTTTAACACATCAAAAACTACTCTAATAGTTATAGTTATCTACTATTTAATATTTAAATAGTTTAAGTAAAACTGTAGGAAAGATAGTAAAATATATAAAAGCTCAAACAGTACAAATCTAAAAGTATAATTAAAATTGTAAACTGAATACTGAAATATTAAGAAAATAGTAAGTAACCTGAAACTTAGTAAATAATGATATAAAACTGTGTTGTGTGCCACTGAATTCATAATTATGCATCTGAATATGTCATAGAACTATATGCCACTGATATGCTAACTTATTGTCACATGACACTCCATGGATCCTATGTGAGGTAACGCTTGGCTAACAGAGACCTTAGGTGAGCTCATTCACTCCGCTAACATAGTCTTTAAGTGAGCTCATTGGCTCTGCTAATACTGACATGACTTATGCATTTCATGATATGCTAAGGATTTTATGACTATATGCTTTAAATTATCAAAATCCCAAAATCAATGTAATATCAAATGATGATTCCATTTATCTCCATTATGCAAAATTCATCTAAATAAATTCTGACTTCTAAGTCTAATCTATTGCATGGAATTAGCTAAGATTAAATTTAAACTTATTAACTGAAGAGGTTGTATATACATAGGTGATATGTTTTTGTAAAATGTGACTTTAACACTTAGTTTATTTAACTGCACTTATCAAAATGCATAACGATAAGGGGCATGACCTGGTCATAGTTTATTTTCTCAAACTAAGCTATTAAATACCCTAATTATAAGTATACTTATAGTGTCCTAAGAAAGATAACTTGAAATACTTAGCTTGTTTAACTGCACTTATCAAAATATATGATAAGAAAGGGTATGACATAATCATAATTTATTCTCTCAAACTAAGTATTTAATCCATTACTTGTAACACTCTTGGATTTGAGATATTTATCTTGAATTAAAGTGTACTTATATAATTACTTAAAATAATACTGAGACTCTACAGTTCTATTCAGGATAAATCAACCAACTATATTTTTTACTAAAATAATTCAGTTTTATAAATATACACTATCACCTCCAACTGATTGTTCTACTGAATTTAATAATTATATTTATAATCAAGGAATATCAAACTAATGAATCCATTCTCTATTATGGTTAATTTTACACAAAGGTTCCAAGTATGTGACTTAAAAGTCACCCAATTTAGGATACTACCACAAGGAAATAACCTCAATATAAATCATTAGGTTATCTTACAATAAGGATCTAGGATCAAGTATCTAAGGCTAAGAAGGTGCATCAAAGCTCCTACATCAATATTTGATAATAAGTTCTTCATACTTTAATAGCTCATCTATTGATAAGGCTTAACGATTATTGAATTATTATCACTAGATTTGTAACAACCCAAATTTTTGAAAATCAAAATATCGACCAAATCAGGACAAAATCAGGTCCCCGAACAAGTTCAAAATTAGGCTAAACAAAGTAGACAATTAAAAAAGTATATTTTTGTGATCATAATACTCAAGTTTGGAGGCAATCTGACGGACGAATATTTCTATATTAATTATTGAATTTTTAAATAAGGGAAATTAGAAAAATTAAATATAAGTCCAAATTAAATAATTTTGGTGTCATTGGATTCATAATAATAAAATAAGGCCACACAAAATTTTTCATATAATTTTGAGCGTCGGATTGTCCGTAATTAATTTTTGAAGTTTTTATCTTCAAAAATTAATTAAAAATAAAATATAGTTCCGAATCTAGAAATTTTTTCGAGGACGTTCGTCTCGTCAAGACGGACCTCCTGGTCAAGTTTCGTCAATTTTGGAAATTAGACGACAGAAAAATCGATTAATTTAAATCAAAAATTTTATTTATTTATTTATTTTATTTTTCTTTTTCCTAAATCTAAAGAATCTTTCCTTCTTCATTATTATAATTTTTTTTTTCTCCTTCCTACGTAACCTACCTGCTTCCTTTGCACGTAAAGGACTGGCCCCTCCCTTGGAACCGTGTGGCCCTGCCCACCTGGGGGCTGCCCGGCCACGTGGCCGGCGGGCAGCCGGCCAGGACAGCCCCCTCCTCCATTTCCTTGGCTATAAATAGCCTCCCCCACCTCCTTTCTCCCTCACAAGCTTCCCAAAGCCTTCTCCTCCTCCTCCACCTCCGGCTGGCCGCCGACCTCCCTCTTCCACGTCCCTACCTTCCCGGCAACCTCCAACCATCCTCTCCCTCCCCTTTTGGCAACCCCAAAGCCTCCCCCTTCAGCCCACTTCTTCTTCTTCTTCTTCCCCGGCCAGCGACCGCCCCTCGCCCCGCCACTTCGCCGTGCCGGTGCCACGCCGGCACGCTGCAGACATTCCTACGAGTCGTCTACTACCTCATCGGCAAGTATCTGCCGCTCTCGGCAAGCCCCTTTGAACGGTGAGAAGGCCCACAAAAACTCAAAAAAAATTAGAAAAAAATAAATGGGCCAATTGAAATTTAAAAATTTTAATGAGCGGTTAAAAATAACTACAAATTTAATTTGACTCCTAACAAAGCTAATTAATTAACCACTAATTCTTATATTTATTTTTATGCTACTAATCGCTAACTTTTGATTTTTTTGCAATTTAATTCATGCATTTATCTTTACGTAATTTTAATTCTTGTTTATATATATATATATATATATACATGTATGTCTGTTATAATATGATAATATGTCATATTATAATTATGTTATAATAATAATAATAATAATAATAATAATAACTAAATTTGTTATTATTATTATTATTATTATCATATTTATTACTTAAATAATATTATTATAATATCTCTCACTAATATTACAATATTCTCTCTCTATTATTACTTTCTAAATAATAATAGTAATAATAAATATATTATTACTATTATTATAAAAATATTAACCCTCAGCTTAAAATAATATGATAATAAGTTATACTTATTATCATCTTCATATAGCAATAATAATAATATTTATACTATTATTATTATCCTATTAATACTATCCTAATATTGTCTTTCTCCAAAATAAATTCATGTGCATAAAATTATCACATAAAATAATACTTTTATTTTCTTCTATTTATTGTACTTTCTCACATAAAATAATAAAAATAATACTTTTTACGTGTAGATTCGCCTATAAATGATGATGATAATAATAATAATAAAATATTATTATTATCATTATTATCATTCGTACTTTTGCTATTGCATAATGACTTTCATTTATTTACTTATAAATATAAGTAATAATAATAATAATAACATCGGTTATTATTATTACTATTATCATTATCACTATCATTACTACTATCATTACTATCTCCATCACCATCATTATCACATCTTATTTACATTAATATCGAAATAGCAAGAGAAAGAACTAGAGACACAGATAATTAGAAATAGGATAAAACAAATATCTTTATTTTCTTTACCCATCGATAATTTTCTAATAAATAAATCTTGCACAGATTCACAAGAAGTCAGCATAACTAAGGAAAACAGGTATCCCGGATATCATGAACTACATTTATATATATTAATTTGATTATACGCTTTTGCTTCACAAATTTTACCAAACTAGTTTTTTACTTTGCTATAATTAAAGTTTACTGTCACTATATGAGATACTTTCAAAGATAGATAATGGATCTTGATTGATTGAATTAAATGGGATTCCATGAGAAGTATTTACAGTCTGTACAGAATGTAATCAGAACGGAGCTAGTTCACTATCATACTATTTCGTGAAGATATAAGGAGACTTGACTATGCCTATGAGGGGGCTAGCATAGGTGGAATAATGCCTGAATGGAAATATTTGAACCCAAATTGTGATAATCATATCAGACGTGCTTGATTTCCTCAAGATTCGAGAAATTTCCCGCTCGAATAAAAATATTATATATATATTATTCACTTTCGAGATAGAGATATCAATTTTTGATAAGTATGACTTACTTGTGACAGGTTACTTATATTGCTATTTCAAAGTTATCGCTAAAATTCTGATTTGCAGGAAAAGCCGTGATAATCCTCAAAAGGGGAAATTCTGTCTTTCAAACTTTTATTATTATGCTTCCCTGCAATTTTCCCTGCACTTATATGTATACAATGTAATTAATGATATCCAAGTATTAGAGTTTATCTCTAACGGGTGCTCTACCCGGGCATTTTCGTTGTAAATGCCAGGTCAGGTCACTGCTGAGGATTTGGAGATAGCATGATCAATCTATCGCTGCCCTTTTTATTCTCATATTATATTTATAAATAAAAGAGAAACATGCGATTGTAATAATACTCTTTTTAGAATGAAAATTTCTACTTTTATGTTCTCTAATTATTTGAGCAAATGTATTTGATATTTCTAAACTCCCGACTACAATTCTCGGCATAAAATGATGACTCCACCCTAATTTCCACACATTAACCAGGATTTATCAAGAATCCAGGGTCAAGTTTGGGTATGGAACTAAGGTGGGGTCGTCACAAGATTACATCCTTAAAGGTCTAGCACTAAATATAAAAATTATAATATAAGATCTAAGATTTATATAAAGTTTCAATTCTTAGCTCATCAGACTGAATTACACAAATTAAATGGGTAAACCCATCTGATCACAACTTATACTACAATAATGGGATAAAATCATGTAATTCATTAAGGATTAATTATTTTGCAAATCATTATTATTTTATAATTTATCTCATGCTAAGAGTCTTATTTATGAAAAAATCAAAGATTTAAAGGTATATATTCAGACAATCAATCACATAAATTAATTATAGATCTTAATACTTCTATTTTAATAGTTTAAGATCAATGTCAAATTAGTATGTATTATTGAAATCATGCAAGTCCTTTAGCTGTTCAAATCAAACATCTTAATTATAGTGATTAAGGATTTAGACCTTAATCTAGTCAAGTTAGAATACAATTCCTAACTTAACAAAAGCAAGATTAATTATTGAGTTAATGATCAATGAAAAAATTAGTAAGTTATTTGTGCATTATTGATGTCCAAGGTGATAGTAGGTTCATTAATATTTAGCTTAAGCATTTCTTTAAGATTCTTAGGATTAAGAGTTGATTAATGTCAAATCATGGATTATATGTCCAAAATAAAGTTAAGGTTTTCTAACATGCATACTTATATTATTGAAACATATAAACATTATATTATTCAAAATATAAAGTAATTAAGGTTAATCAAATCCTAAATAAATTTAAAATGGATTAGCACAATAATTACAAAATTAGCTATTTAAATTACAAGCAATTTGGCCATTATGTCCTAATTAATCATGCAAACAATCGGAAACCGTAACATTACCATTTGGCACAAAACACTCAAGTGAAATATTTGAAAATTAGAACATATCATTTATGATAAAATGTATATCTTATATTCAAAATCACCTCAACATTTACCTAATGCTTGATTATACTAAATTTAGTTTTTATATTTGTATATTTTTGCATTATTAGGGTTTTGGGGTCATTAAAGTGCGAAAAATAGCAAATTTGGGAAAAATTGGACAATTCTTCACACAATAGCGCGCTACGGTGCGCTGGAGTGCCTCTTAGCTGAGAGCCATGCACTACGGCGTGCTACAGCGCTGGCCAACCTGAGACCTGGCTGCTACGATGCTCTGTTGCGCCCCCTGGCCGAGAGTCAGATGCTACAGCGCGCTGTGGAGCCAGGAAACCCGAAACTCTGGCGCTACGGTGCGCTATGGCACCTGTAAACCCATGACTTGGGCGCTATGGCGCGCACAATGTTTTTAGGTGCTGCGGTGTGCTATGCGCCATATTTTCCGAGACACGGGCATTGCAGCGCACAACAGCGCTTTCATGCACTGCAGCATGCTACGATGCCATAATTCCTGAGATGCGGGCACTGCGGTGCACGACAGCGCTTTCAGGTGCTGCGACATGCTACGGTACCCTATATTTCGAGGCACAGACACTGTAGCGTGCTGTATCGCTCCCTGGGCGCTACAGCGCGCTATAGGTCTCGACGATGATTTTGCATGTGCAAAAAATGGAACGTGTCCCCTTTCGGACTCAAATACTCTCGATTTAGGGCACCTCACATGTGGTGCCATATACCAATGGAAATGTCTTTCCAAGGCCTTTCCATTAATACCAAAATAGTCACAAAAAGATTATATTTATCATCGCAAATAATGATGCCCTGGCTATTTATGCGTGATCCTATATACATAGACAATTCATTTTCTCTTTAAAATGGATTATAATTGACAGACTGTAAATACATGTCTGCGCTCACCCGCAAGTGTATGTGGTATGAAGTAATAAGTAAAAAGTGTTAATTTCTGGGATTTATCGATACTCAGAGAATTGGCTATTTTGACACTAAGGTCTATTTATTCTCACTAATGTTTAAGCTACAATTGATTGGTTGAGTTGATCCTAGATTTAGCACAATAATCACTATATGAAGATAAGTTAGATAAAAGAGAGAGGAGAGTTGGGTTCATCCCACGTGATGAGAAATTTATGAATGCATGTTGAATTCTCAAGCTTTGTCTTTTATTCTTATAGATTTAATTAAGTGCACATTGTTCTTTCTTGAGTTTCACCTCAAGGGTTCATAAGTTCATATCTTGTGGACAAAATGAACACACATTCAGTTCTATTTTGGCATAAAGATTCCTATAAGATTTTATGTTTAGTGTTTTTATCTTATCTCTTGATCAAGGAGACATCGATTATTAAGTCTTTTAAGTCTTTTATACAATTTTTACACTTAGTTAGATGCTTAGTACTCTGCTTATAATCTTTAATTGTAAAACTGCATATGTAATATCCAACTAAAACTTAAATTAAAACTTAGCATAATCTTAAAATATATTTATACTTTTTAGTATAATAATTTATTTTTATTTTGTTGGTTGTGCCCTACCGTGTTTAAAATCAAATATAGTAGATCGGGAGCATCTTCTGGATAGTGGAGCTGGGACTAGCATCGGCCGTTTGTAGACTAAAGATTATGCTTCCGCACTCTTTTATATATTTAGTGAGGATGAGAGAAATATACTATAGTTTCATTTGATTTGGTTTGTAATAACTGAATTTCTGTGATATATTTACTTTATTTCTATGATGGATTTACTTTCATTTATCTGCTTAGTTTGGATAGTGAATTGGATGCATTTACTTGTTGTATGTTTCCTACTTATATATTTTACCACTTAACTTATTCACTTCACAAAGATTCTTGGCCACATTGCACTTGATATTGGATTAGTTTCCGTCTAATTCAGTGTCAAGTGTTATAGTAATACCTTAGTAATGGATTGGGTTGCTGATTCGATATTAGGGGTGTTAAAGCGGGTATTAAAGCCAAGGTTGAGGAAAATGAGTTAACTAAATATACACTCATCCAAATTAAACAACACTAAAAAGTAAAGTAACAACATTTAAGAATGTCACTATAGGTTAGTAAATGTCTTATTTCTTTAATAATTAATCTAATTTAGCTTGAACCTTAAATTAAACTCATAGATGGTGGACCGTGAGACCGATCTAAAATATTATATTAGATTATTCTTTCAATATTGGAATGAAGACTATCAGAACAGACTTAAGTATGGCAAACACTATATTGGAGTGTCGCTGGCAGGTGGAGACGTGCTCAATAAGATTATCAAGTCGTTAGTATTTAGAGGCGACTGCATTTTTGAATTAGCCAGGGAATGGTTATCCAGAGTGACTGAGATGTTCCAAGCGATCGGCTGCCCAGATCACATCTACTTTAGAGTGATGGATCAACTCTTTGACAACTACGCCGAGGAGTGGTGGGACCGTGCTTTTTAGAGGCTTGTTCATGAGAGTCGACGCTTCCATTGTGCCCCAAAATATCAATATTTCGATATTATGTTTTATGAAAAGCTTTGTAGATGATTATATTAGCTTCTTTTGTAATAGTTTTCATCTCTTTTGTTGCTTTATAAGCGCCTTTCATATTGTACTCCTAAACCTTTCAATTTTAACTAGAACTATTTTTATTTCCCTTGTTCTTAAATTGCATCTTTTTATTTTATTTAGTATGAATTCTGAACCTGACACCCCTATCCCTTCTATGACAAAGGAACCTGCTTCCACTACTTCATCTCCTTCAAACGAGCTCAAAACTTTTATGAAAATTATGAAAGTTATGGTTGAGGCATAGACTCATGATGCTAAAAGGATGGCTTTGATGTGTCCCTCACCTCAGCTTATTTCTACTCCTCCACTAACTCCTGCTCTGGCCCCTCAAGTGATTCATGTCACTCTACAACCCCCTCCTAGTCTAGTGGTGAATAGCTTTCTTCTCACCTTCTTGAGATTTGACAGACTGTAAATACACATCTGCACTCGCACGTAAGTGTACGTGGTCTGAAGTAATACGTGGAAAGCTTGAGTTTTTGGGATTTATCGAACCACAGAGAATTGGATATTTTGTTACTAAGGTATATCTATTATGGCTAATGTTTAAGCTATCAGTAACTTGTTTAATTTGGTTCCAGAATGAGCAAAGCAATCACTTAGTAAAAAATAGTCAAATAGAAGGAAGATGAGAGTTGGGTGTCTCCCACATGACATGATAGATTACTTAAATATGATGCCTCCTCAAGTATTCATCTTTCATTCGCTTTGATTTTAATCAAGTGCACATTGTTTTTCCTTGATGTTTATCTCAAAGACTTACAAGTTAAAATCTTATGCTTGAAATGAACACATAGTCGGTTCTATTTCAGCACAAAGATCCTTCTAAGATTTTAGATTTGTAGTTTTTATTTCATCTATTGATCATGGAGATGAGGATTGTTAATTTTTAAGATCTTATAAGCATTGATTCCACTAAGAGCATTATGTGCATCACACATAGCTGAGAGGAGGGGTTGAATTAATTGGGCTCAATGACTATGTCACCTCATTCATGAGCACACAATTATTCCATTCCCTCTCTCAAGTATGTTGAGCAACAGGGCTCCATTAGTGGGTCTTAGTATCACACGCATCATCCCATTAGTTGAGCTTAGATTTAGGTGCACTAAGCTCAAGAACTTTCTCACAGTTCCAACTCTCGTGCACTCAATAAATCTAGCATCTAAATCAAGGTGAGCTATGGAGCACAAGACACAATAGTCTTTTGATTCACATTTCAAGTCCAATAATAAAATTATACATCTCTTTAGTAAGGCATTAAGATCACAATCTTTACTAACACTTGAGGAAAACTCATACATTTATAGTAACTATCAAGACATATGGGATTACCCCAACCCTCCCCAAGAGAGGTTTAGCTCTCTATTACAAAAGAGATGAAAAAAAATATATACATGGATAAAGACCCTTTCATGATCAACTAAGAATGGAAATTCAAAATAAGAGTTTAGAAAATACTATGAATGTTCCTTGGGAAGTTCTCCGGACTCTTCTTCTCCTTGCTTGAAATGCCTTTCTTAGGTCGCTAGTGCTACCTTTCTCCTCCTTCTCCTTAGTGAGTTGAGCTTCTCCACCCTTGGGGAGTTTTTCTTCTCTTCTATGCAGCCCCTTTCATTACTTAGTGAAGTAAGCAAATTTGGGAACCCTCCTCTAGTCAAGAGGAGTGGTATTTATAGATGAGGGGCTGCTTCTTCCTTTTTTATTTCAAAATCTAGCAAATGCCTCTTAAAAATTTGAGCAATGATGGCAAAATCCACTTAATGGATGAGGTGACATATTCTTTCCATTATTTTAGCCATTACATCACCTCAAAAGATCATTTTCTCAATTAAAAATGGAGCTGTAGCATGAGGAATGAAGGATGGAGACAAGATGTTGGTTAGGTGTCTTGTCCTAGCCGCAATTAATGCTTCTGTCATACAAAATTGCGGCGGGCCGCTGAAGCGCGCTGCAGCGCGCTATGGTGGAAACATTTTTGCAAAGAGGCCAGCTGCAGCACGCGATTGCGTCCATTTTTCGCAAGGCGCTCCGCTGCAGCGTGCTGTAGCACCAGCATTTTCAAAATTCTCCGCTGCATCGCGCGATCGCACCTGCTTTTAGCAAGGCGCTCCGCTGCAGCGTGCTGTAGCGCCAGCATTTCGCAAAATGCACCGCTGTAGTGCGCTATCGCGCCCGCGATTTGCAAAATGACTCGCTGTAGCGCGTTGCAACGGTTTCCCTTAAAAAATTTGGAAATTGCTCAAATGGCTCAGAATTCCTTGGATAGGCATTTTTTCTGCAAAGATAGATAGAATTTGATTAAGGGAGCAATTTTGAGATAAGAAATGAATAAAATTTTCCTTTATTTGAGAGATAATTTATGGATTTATCAAGACTTATGGTGCCCCACCCCCTAATCCACAAGATTAGATTTAAGAGGTGGTGTGCCACTCTAGCAAATCCCGCGCTTATCATTGGATTAGGTAAGATCTACAATCCACTTATAATGGAAGGACGTGCACATAATAACTATGAAGATCAGTCACTACATCTAACTTACATATAGAGTGCGAAAGTAAAAATGACATAAATATTACATCCATTCACCATCATCAAGTTAGAAATAATACTACAGCTCAGTAAATAATAAAGTGTAGAAAATAAACACAAACACAGTACTTGTATTATTATAACATTTAATAAATAGTTTTATAAAGACTGAAAGTAAATCTAAAAAGACTCTCATCCTCACACAGGACTGGAAGAAGGCTAGGCAGCATCTGTCTCTCCTGGCTGATGCTCCTCCTCTAAATAAGGCTCTTTTTCTTCAGTACCCAGCTCCTTGAATCTATCTGAATCTGACATTATCGATTTCATGATGCCAAGGCCCCAACCAATAAAGGAAAATCTTATTAGTAAATTGTCTAAGTATATTTTAGGCTGAATATTTTATATAAATTATTAATATCATCATTTTATACTTAAACACAACAAAAGTGAACTAAAAATATATGAGCAGTAAGCGTACAAGGAACAGGATAAGTTATATATATAGTATTTATGACTAAATAGAAAGTGAGGTAAAAAGCACACCTCAAGCAAACTAAATAAAGGATGGGTATATACATATACATAGTGCAGTAAGTAAAAGTATTGAAAGTAAGGTTGAATCTTAAACATATTGATGATCATATGACATATGCTAATTTAAGATAAAAATCTGAAAATGATACATATAGTAAGTAATAAAGTTTAGCATCTTATAAATACTTATAAGTGAGCATGTATGTAAATAAACACAGCTGACTAAAACATGCATCAATAATACAGTATACCATAAGCTAAAACTGAAAGAGGTATGTAAAGATTGCCATATCAAAAAATTGGCCAATCGGGCCCAGATAGAAATTCTCATTGCCTTTCTAGGTTATGGCAGACAGAACAGCAACACTGAGGAGGTAGTAATTATAAAATGCAGAATTTTTTAGTTATTTTACTTTTATTTCCGTGGACATGTCTAGAAACAACTGAAGAGTCAAGCACGTCTACAAGACTATACGGGTTCCAAGCTTGACACACTCCTCAATGAGTAATGTTGAGCATCCATATTATTCCTTACTCCTGTTTATTAGGGTAAATGTGCACCATAACCTACTAGAACATAATTGAACCCAAGACAATTATTATCCTAATTATTATATGTTTTCATTTTAAGCACAAAGTTCTCATACATGATATGTCCAAGGAAATAAGCACAAAATACAAGGAATGCATAGCATAAATAAATCAAGTAAGCAAGGGACTTTTCTAAATATGGTGACACTATTGTTATCTAATTAAATCATTTTAACTATTCTAAGTTATACAAATTTAGGATCTCTAATTCCTACTATCGAGTGTAACTTAGAAGCACAGCCTTATAAGTTAAAATGATTAGAACTGATCAGATTATAATCTAATTTAATCAAGTATGACTATAAGTTAGACCAATAAATCATAATATCCTAATTTGATGAATTTAGATGTTTTATTTAAGATTTGATCAAGATCTACTAAACTATAGATTATGGATTAAACACAATGAGATTGGACTTAATCACATAATCCAAAAAGGATAAAACATAAGATCTAGGTTTTAGTCTAAAAGTGATCTATTGATTAAGGCAAATTTTATTAAGTAAATCAAACTTAATAGGATGAATCTCTTATCCTGAATCTAGGGCTAAAAGATAAAATAATCAAAATAATTTGTAAAATCTAGAAACTAATAAAACTAAAGATTCATTCATTGAATAACTCACTTATCCAATAAATAAAATTTAACCTATGAGCTACTTTTTAAATTAGGGCTCCAAATTAGAATTTTTTATTGTCAAATGATTCCTTACTATTTAATATGAAGATATACAATAAGTACACTCAATTTGGATAAGAAACGGATCATATAGGTCCTTTGACCTAAGGGAATTTTAGTAATTTACTCCTAATGAAATTTAAATTCTTATGCAGTTTACTATTGGTTACTGTTCAAGGATTACATAGAGTCTAAGAGCACTACATTCTGAGGTCGAATGGCTAAGTTATAATATTTCAATTTCTAAGGGCAATTCGGTAATTTTATCGGTCAACAATGACAAAAACTAAACTTTTCTGTTTGAAGTATAATTCTAGCAAACTCAGTTTCTATAGCTTTCTTATATTATTAAACTGAGTGTGTTGACAGAAAGTAAACCTAATTTAGACTTCAAATGATCAAGTTAATGGCCTAACTAGGGTTAGAGGTATTTTGGTCATTTCTAATTTTTTAGATTTCAGATCCTAAGTATTATTTTTGTTTATTGATGACACTAAAATTCTAAGCTAGTTAGCACTTTGAATTCTTAAATTTGGAATTGAATTGATCAAGTTATAGTCAATTGAAGTTTAAGGGCATTTTAATCATTTTTATGGTAGGGTCCTAAATGTTACTTTTTAAATTAAGCTCCAAATAGGAAAACTAATACTTCTATAGTAATGGGGCTATTCTCTCGAGTATTTTAAGACCCATATTGTCTATGTTTGGATAACTAGGTTACAAGTTGTGAGGGTTTGTTTATGACCTAAAATATCACTACGTTATACGTACTCCGAAACAAATTTTTGAATTACGTCATTTGATTTATTTTATTTTTCTAAGTAAAATGAGTTCTATGTTTGCTATGTTTGGATCATTGTACAAAAAGTTGTTAAACTCTTAAATTTTATCTAATTTAAATTAATTTAATTACTATTCAAAACATGCAAATAGTCTCATTGGTTTTAATTTAATTAATTAATTAATTAACTTAAACTAATTAACTAATCAAATAATTCTAATTAAATTAACTAATTATTAATCAAATAATTCTAATTAAATTAAATTGATTAATTAATTCTAATTAATTGATCATTAACTACAATTAATTCAATAATATTCATTTATTGGTTATGCTAATTTATTCACTAATATTTCATAACATTATGTTTAACTATTAATGATTAATTTGAATAACCTATTACCTAATTAATTAATTATTAATTTTGGATTAATTAATAGCTAATCTTACTGCTAACTTACTAATTAATTTCTAATTATATTTCATTAATAACCTAATTTATCTAATGACAGCAAATATATATATATATATATATATATGGGTGTATGTATGAAATTTTATTCGACTAATATATATTAATATATATATTATATATATTATAATATTTAAATTATGTAGGCATCTATTGCGGCAGGCCTATCGGAGGATGCGTGGCAACATCTGGACAGCTGGATTGCGACGGCGGGTCCCGCTGCAGACTACTGAGGAGACCAGAGGGGCCCACAATGACACGTGGCCTTGCGGGATTGGCTGCTGCCATGCCTGGCGGGTCCCACCTGTGCCAGCCGAAAGACTTGCGGGGCCCACCGCCTAGGCTTTCGCGGGCACACAGCCCGCGCGCGCGGACGTGGGTCGAGCGGCTGACCCGGCCCGACCCGAAGGGGCTCGCCTTTGTCCCGAGCCGCGTTGCTAGGGTTCGAAAATACGGCGCTTCCCGGCGATGCATGTTGTTGGATAGGTCTCGACCTCCCCTTCCTAACTAGGGTCGAGATGAAGGCTATGGTGCACCGAGACAACCTCACTAGCGAACCCTAATCCTACGGCTCGGCGGAAGTTTTTTGGGCTAACAGTTTATATTGTGTCACATTTGTGTTTCACGCTCGATCGAACGCGAATTGGCCCGATCGAGCCGGTTGATTGACGTTCTATGTAGCGAAATAGGTATTCGAAGATGTACTTGCATCAACAGAATCGAAAATAGAGAGATCGAGGGGGTACCTTACGAGCGGATGAGGGAGGATAGGGCTCAAGGAACGCGTCCGAGCTTCGGTCGCACTAAAGGTGTGTCTACAAGCGCGGAAAGGGGATCTTAATCCACACACAGGCGGAGACGACGAGGCAGTAGGCAGGCAGATTGGGTGAGGCCGCGGCGCTGCGCCACGTGAAGGGAGGGCGCAGAGAGGTCGATGACAATGAGCCCGAGCCGTTCGATCGAATCGATCAATTAGATGGAATGGAGGGACGGCGTTGAGCACAGTAAACGGTGCGGGTAAATTCTAATGGCGTCGTTAACTCTAAATAAATAATTAATTAAATATTTTAATTTACTAAATTCTAATTATTAAAATTAATTCTAATTAATTATTTAATTTCCGAAAATTTCTAAATACTCACCCCTAGCTAATTGAGGGGTGAGGAACGTAACGGCGAGGTTAAATTTTTGATCCGACGAGTATTTTAATTTCTCAATTTTTGGGGCATTTAAATATTATTAAAATATTAGTCAAAATTTTGACGACTTCCGATTGCCTCCCAAACATCACTCTATCTAATTTGGGGGCAATGAGTGCAATGACGAAGTTCGATTTTCAATTTGAGGCCAATTTAGACAAGTCAAATTTTAGGGTTTTTGGATTTTCCAAAAATAAGGATTTGATCTAATTGACTCCTAATTTTAACTAGGTCTTAGTGGATGACTCCTAAAGACTTGATTAACACCTATGATAAGGATTAGCACTAAGATTAATCCTAATTGACTAGGATGACAACATGAGTTGTTACAAGACTAAACTCTCCAATGTTCAATAGTTCAACTTCTCATATTGAGGTTGCCAACTAGCTAAAGGTAATTAAGAAGGACTTAAATAGTATTAAATGCCTTGAAAGTGAATCTATTTTCCTTGCCTCCCATGTGGTGGCCCTGCCCCGCCGTGGTCCTGTTAACTCTTAAGTTAACATGATTATGGTGGAGGGGTCACCAGATGACACGGTCCCCACTTAGAATTAGATTAGACACATGTTCTAATCCAACTTAAATAAGGACTTTGTCATTCATCCCAACATATTATCACTAAATGACTATACATGAACTCAGAGTGCGGAAGCAATAAAAATTTAACATTCATCCATATAGTATAAATACAACAATACAGAATAAGTAAAGAGCTGAAAAGAAAAGTTAAACCTGTATTATTACAATAATTTAAAATAATTTAATGAGAACTGAAAAGAACTCTCAATCTCACTGAAATAAAGAAAGCTAAAGCTATAAATCTTCAGGAAAGGGCTCCTCCTCCAATGGCAAGCTCTCTACTGGATCAGCTGCTCTAACAAACTCAGAACCTACCATTATCAATTTCATAATGGTAGGGCCCTAGCCAACAAAAGAAAAACTGGTTAGACTATTGTCTAAGCACATTTTAGGGGTAAACAATTTTATTAAGTTACTTGAATATCACCATAAACTAGTACTGAAGCAAAAAGGTGCAGAAAGCGTACAAAAGAACAGTAATAAGTTATAAACTACAGTTATAACTAAGCAAATAGGAAGCAAGCACATACCTCCTTCGAGCAACTGTAACAAAGACAGGTAAGAAAAAGAAAGACTAAATAAAGCTATAAAGAAAATACAACATAAACATGCTTATGATCAAATAGATTATGCTAGGTAACATACAGAAATTGAACAGTATAAAACTAAAAACAACTAACATCCTATGTGAGCATATGAAAATAGTAAGTAAAACTAGCATCCTATATAGAAACAAGTGTAGGAAAACTGTAAGTAAAATAGTGCTGAAATACAGAATATGCAAGGTAAAACAATAACTGAAAACTAAAAACTACAGTGACTGTCCAAGCCACTCAACTGAAAACATACTCAGCAAATCTTAGCCTGATGGGCAAAGAAAGAAGCTCTGAATTGAGTATCACTGAAAACTCTTAGCCTGATGAGCTAAGACAGAACCAAATGTAAGTGTACTTGAATTAGTATAACCATATCAGAATCTTGACTCTATAGTCAGTATGGCAAGAGTCTATCCATCCTATCTCACGAACTAGGCATGGTCATAGACTGTTAGACATTAAGCCCTCGACAAGGTTACCGACCTGAACGAGTTGATCGAAGAGGTATACTAATCAAGCTACACCTTACAAACCACTTATAAAAAGAAAACATAATGTTGCTTATGAATATTCAAAGTTGACATAAGATATTTATCAAATATCTTAAGTACATAATATATGTTCAAGGTAATAAGCTCAAAATCAAGGAATGCGAAGCATCAAAATCAAGTGAGCAAGAAACTCTATCTAGAACATAGGTGATATCCATTTGTTATCTAATTTAATCGTTCTATCTATTCTAAGTTACATAAGTTTCAAAATCATTAATTCTTACCTATTCTGTAACTTAGAATCACGAATCATACTAATTAAAGTTAATTAGGACTAGCCAAGTCCTAACTATATCTTAATCAAAAGACGACTTATTTAGTTAAAATGAATAAATCATCGACCTGATTTTATAATTTGAATTACCCCAACCTCATCTTGATTAGCCAAATCAAGATGAAAAGATTAAAAATTAGACTCCAGATGATGGGGTCTAATCACTTAATCTAAAGGTATAACTAAGGGTCTAAGGTTTAGAATCCCACCTCACAGATTAAGTTAGGGCAAATCCTAATGATAAATCAATTCATTAGGATAGATCTCTATTCTTAATTTTAGGGTTTTAAAGATCAAATAATCATTTAATAAACTAAGAAAATCTATAAACTAGAAAACTCAAGGTTTCACCTATTGAGTAACCCAATTTACTCAATAGATGAATTTTAACCTAAGATCTATTCATAATCCTAAGAATTAAAGTTCTTAATTTCTAAGAGTATTTCTCATGACACACTTCCTAACTAATGTTATAAGTCCTAAGGATAGATCTAAGAATGATTAAGGAAGAAGAAACACTCACTTAAGACTTAGGAATTTTCTTTAAGGGGCTAATTTTGGAATTTTGGTTAAAATCAAATTAATGATTGAACTTATACAATTTCTGTTCTAAATCATTATATTACTATTTCTAATGATTATAAAGATGATTTTAGGGCTTTAAAATGCTAAACCCTAAATTTGGGCAAAATGACCATTTTGCCCCTACTTAAGGGTTCAAAAGATCAAATTTTGATCTAGGGCCTTAATTCTGAAATTTTCTTTTGGATTATGATTTTTACTGTCTAATGTAAGATTAGACAGTAACTAAATTAATTTTGGATGATTATTAAGCCATATGAAGTCAAATTAGTGAATTTAACTTATAAGGGCAAATTAGTAATTTGGCTAAATGAAAGTTAAATTTTCTTTCAGATTATTGTTGTTTACTGCCTAAGCTTTCCATATAATCTAAATTTGCTAAATTGTGATAAGTATTGGCCAAGTTATGGCCAATATAAGATTTAGGTTTATAAGGGTAATTAAGGAATCCTTAATTATGGGTCAAAATCCTAACTTTGTCAATTAGTGTCCAAATTAAGCAAAATTAGTGGCTATGGTTTACAAATAGTCCACTGATCATAATGACATGTGGTAAGCTCAATTTGAATCTAATTTGACTAAGTTGGGTTAAGAGTGATTAGCGAGTGATTAACAGATTAATCACTTAAACATTAATCCAATCTTACAGATGGATTCTAAATGATTCTAGAAGTCCTCTAAAACTTAAATCACTCAATTTAGATTACTAGATTTTCTAATATTCACTAATCAAGTTTTGGAGTAATTAGGGGTGATTAACAAATCTAACCGTTGGATCTAAAATATTTTTACAGATTACTGTTAATTAGGGTTTTCTAGTCTAAATTAATAATTGGATCATTAAATTTGGAGCTCAATTGACCAAATTATGGTCAATTGAAGTTCTAGGTCTAATTAGGGTAATTAGGATTAGGACCTAAAAGTGATTAGTCTAAACCTAATCCAAATAGAAAAATAAACACTACTAGAATGATCCTTAGGGTTTTCTGAGTACTTTGAGACCCATATTGGGTATGTTTGAATTAGTGGTTGCAAAGTTAAGGCTTAATGAAATTTTGGGGAATTTTAGGACTTAATTAAGGATCCTAAATGTCATTATATTAAATATAGCTTCAAATGAAAATTTGATAGTGCCAAAATATTCCTTATACTTTGCTGATTAAAATGGTGTATTCATTTGTATTATTTGAACTCACATTTTGTAAGATGTAATTGCCTAAAGTTTAGGATTTAATTGAATTAATTATATATATTTTATCTTTGCTGTTTTAATAGTTAAATTAAATTTATCTAATTTATTAATCTAATATTAATATTATTCACCTTCTGTTAATACATACATAGCATATATATACCTTAAGGTATACTAATATATATTATAAGTGTTGTATATATCTATATCTATATATGTATTTAATAGAATAGATGTTCTTTGTAGGTGGGACCCACATCGACTGAAAGAATTAACAGCCGCGGGACCCACAGCCACACGACGGACAGAAAAATGCTGAGAGAGAGTTGGCGTGACCCCACCACAGACACGTGGTGAACACACAGAGGAGGAGAGGACAAGGGCGGTCCCACCTTACTGCGCCTGCGCAGACAACGGAACTGCTGACTGATGGTTGCAGAATAAGAGTGGGGGCCACCTAATGCCATAGAATTTGACAAGTGGACATTTGAGGGGTTGACACGCAATGCTTGTGGACCCTACTGCTGCTACGTAAGCGACCCGAGAGCACGCGGGTCGGGCCCGGGTCGACCCGGTCCGACCCGCAGGGCTTCACCTCCCCGTCTCTGCTTGTGACTGAAGATATTAGGGCGTCTAATTTAGAGGTCTTGCCAACGATGCCGAAAGCCAGCCCATACGCCATTCGAAAGGGGACTCCAAGACATTGCTAATGAAGGTTGAATCGAGGGTAGAGGCGATCCAGATCCCACGTAACACCTAACCTAGACACTATCGGTGAACGAGGAAAATAGGACTATGGATTAGGGTTTAAATTAGTGCAATTGGGTTCACTAAATCCTAATCAGATTCACACTATTTTTGATCTAATGATTAAAGCAGAGATTCAAAAGAATAGCAATATGATTCTTTTGCAAGAGATCAGGTAGAGGATCGTATCTAGATCGACGGTCCGGATGCTTTCGATACAATGGTATGAGAGTTGATTGAGTGTTGAACACTCCCCCTCCCAGATTTTTCGGCACAAAAGGATAAAGAGTGATAGATAATTCTGCCAGTAGGTGCCTCAAAGTAGGTGGAGATGCACGTGGCAGCCCGGTTATCCTGGCCTCGCCTCTACGTGACACGCGGAGGGCATGCAAAAGCACCGCTCACGCTAACGAAGGTGACGATCATTCGACCGTTCGATCGAAAGATCGAACGGATCGGATGATCCGTTAAGATTGACAGCAGAAAAGATTTCTGGAAACGGCGTTAGCCTTTTATTTAACGGCAACCATTAAAACCAATTAAATTAATATTATTAGTTTATTAAATTGAATCCATTTTATAAATGCAATTTAGGCGATAATTTGTACTTAGAAAAAATTCAGATAAATCACTCTTAACTAATTGAAAGGTAAGGAATGCAACGACGCGATCGGATATTTGATTCGACGAATATTTATTTATTTGATTTTTTGGGGGTTTTAAATAATATTAAAATATTTGACAAAATCCAACGACTTCCAAATGCCTCCAAAACTTCACCCCTAGCTAATCTGGGGGTGGTGAACGCAATGGCGAAGTCAGATTTTTGATTTGAGGTCAAAATAAAAAGTTAATTTTCTAGGGTTTTGAGATTTTCCAAAATTTCTGATTTGACTCAGTTAACTTTTGATTTGACTTAGGTTTTTGAGATAAGTTCTAAATTACTTAATTAGTGACTTAGAACTTCAATTAAGACTTAAATTGATCTTAATTAACCAAAGTAACAACCTGGGTTGTTACATCCCATCTGTTTCAAGAGAAAGCAAAATGGCGGTGGGACAACGAACTTTAGTCTCTCTTCTCTGAGGTTCGCGTCAAAGAAATCTCCTGGGAAGAATTCAAAGAAGTCTTCTGTGAGGAATTTATTCCTGCTTCTGTGTAGATGATCATAGAGGATGAGTCTATACATAAGAAATGGAATTTAGGAAACTGTCCCATTTCACTCCTGATCTTGTCTGCACAGAGACGGCTAGATGTTGTCATTTTCTCAAGGGACTGAAGGACTCGATTAAAAGCCACCTTATGTCTCAGCATCACGACAATTTTCCCAAACTTCTAAAAGGAGCCAGAATGATCGAGCACCATAAAACGCAGATGGAGCTCAAAAAGTGAGCTCATTCCTCAACATCCATGTCCGAGCCATTAAAGAGGAATCATCCTTAAGGACCTAAGGCCTACTAGCACACGTAGAACCAGAAATAATCTAAAAAACTTGGAGCTCGTTGTCAAAGGCCGCACCCCTATGACAAGTGTTACTATTTTGGCAATCTGTGCTTCACCTATGGCAAGATAGGTCATCGTTACTGAAACTGCAGAGCAATTTGGACCATGGACAAAATAATGAGTAGTCACCAAACTACTATTCATAAGCCTACCTCAGTCAACTCCCAAGCTCCAGCGCTTGCCTTAATGCCTCCTCAAGCTGGTGGAAGTGCCCAAAATCAAAAGGAGCACCCTTGCTTGCTCAAAAACAAGTGCACGTTTGAACCATCGTGAGGGGCAAAGCTGTTGCCCAATCTCCTGATGTACCTTGTATGTACAGTTGACTTTTGTTGTTGCCCAATAAGACAACAATGTCGTCACCAGTACATTCTACAGTTGATTTTCATTATTATGTCTTTCTTTCATATGCATTTATTCTTCGCACTTTTTGCTTTCATTATATTAGCCATAATTAAGGTTTTATTTTCATGTTATAAGAACTCTTTTTATTAAAAACAAACCTTGTGACACACTCTTCAATATGGGTTCTAGTTACTCTTTTATATTCGAGAGTTGTGAAGCTTCTCTCAATCTTCAACATTTCAATTTGGTCAATGCATTGAGAGTGCTGATACCATCTGGAGCTGAAATGTGTGCTAGAAAGTTTTGCTTAATAGATATTTTGATTAATAACCAATTCTTTCAATCCAAGTTTATTATTATGCCGATCATGAATTTCAACATAATTCTAGGCATGAATTAGCTAAGTAAGTTCAATGCCGTAATAAACTGCCACCAGAAGAAAGTTTCGCTAAGAGTTGGAAAGAAAGCTAAATTTTTTGCAGGTAAAATTGGCTTAACTACATCACTCATTAATGCGGTTGAAGCCGGGCGCCTCATTAGCAAAGGTTGCGATGCAATTTTAGTAACCTCAATTGGTGAAGTTAAGGAAGATGGAACCCTGGAACACTATTATCATTAGGGAGTTCCTGGATTTGTTCCCTGAAGACTTGCTTGAACTACCTCTTTTGAGAAAGGTTGACTTTTCTATCTAACTGATCTCGAGAACCTAGCCTAAATCCAAAGCCCCATATAGAATGACACTTAAGGATTTGCAAGAGCTTCAATAGCAACTGCAAGTGCTGCTTGAAAAAGGTTTTGTTTGCTCTAGCATGCCGCCTTGGGGAGCTCATGTTTTATTCATCAAGAAGAATGATGGATCGATGCGTATGTGTATTGATTATCGTGAGCTTAACAAGGTGATAGTGAAGAACAAGTATACTCTACCAAGAATAGACAACTTGTTAGATCAGCTCGTCAAAGCAAAAGTCTTCTCTAAAATAGAGTTGAGATCAGGTTACTACCAGATTTGAGTTAAAGATGAAGATATTCCTAATACTATATTTAGGACCCGATATGGGCACTATGAGTTTCTATTCATATCCTTTGGACCAGTGAATTATAACAATCCAAGGTTATTACTCTGTTACATCTAAGTTAAAACAAGTGTTAATTCCCATTCCATTAGACTTAAATAGCCAATTAAATCAAACCCTAAAAATTTGAGATCAATCAAAGCTTATTTAAGCAAACTAGCTATTTTGTCTATTTTAAGATCCTAAGAATTAGCTAAATTAATTTGATCTCCAAATTAAAATAAAATTACATTCTTAAATTCTTCACTCCCAAATTAGCTAAGGGTAAAATATTTAGAATTTTTAGAGATCATTTGGTCCTAAATTGGATTAAAATTCTATTTAGTTTAATTAAAAATTAATTAAAGTTAATTTTTTTATTAATTAATTAAGCATATAACAGTCTTAACTATTTCCTCTTGTGATCCCATCTCTGCTCCTAAACATGGGACAAGCAAAGGGAGTAATCTTCCTCGTTCCACATTTTTGGAGTCGAGATCGAGCGACTATCCCACGATACTTAGTTGGATCCATTAGTTGTCGTTGGATCGAGATCAAGATCCAATGGTTGCAGTCATTCTCCTGATCAACTATTCGCCCTCAGCGCAACAAGATCGTTCTGTTCAAATGGACACAGTGGTCAGTGGCTAGCGTGACCCGAGCCCTATAGACCTTCATCCCCAGCTCACCTGTCCTCAACATAAGGGATCCCATCGTACCATTGGAGCCAGTTTTGCCCCCCACTCTCATGCCACATCAGGTAGGTCATTGCATGTCTTACTTTAACGGTAATGCACCCTTGATCAGGCTTGAAGGCCCAACCAGCATCATTTGTGGAATGGCCAAGCTGAGCTCTCGGATCAAGCTTAGGCCCTGACCCGCTTCCCATGGTCACCCTCCAGCCCCTCTGTAGCTATAAATAACTCTAATCCATTCAAGTGAGATTCTTTGCTCATTGTAATTCACTTGATCTCCCTCAGCTCTTCTTATCTCTGTAATTCTCGGTGACCCCAGCTTTCTCCATAGCCATTTGAGGGTGTAGTTTGGTGTTCAGACCCCCTGAGAAAGTTCATGTGAATGTCTGAGGTGCTTGCAGCCTTCACCAGTCCTGTATCTTTGCAAAATCAGCTCTCCAAGTACTTGCCTTCTCTCTGTCAAGTTGTGTGGGCTCGACATAAATTCCATTTCATTAAATTATCTTTGTACTATGTTGTAGATTTAGCCTTCACATTTTAAATTCCTAGCATATTTCGAGCCGTTTGGTTCAGTACAAATAGCAGACATTGCTGTCTGAGAGGAGCCAAACTATCTAGTGAGGATGACGATGCTTACTAGACTAGAGTGATCAATTCTTCTCCTCACCTTCTGTGTTTGATTTCCCTTGGCTAACCGAGCCCAATGCAATTATCATTGGAATTTGGGATAGCCCCGATCGACTGTATCGATCGATTGGGTTTTGGAGCAGCTCACAACTAAGCCTGAGTAAGGACCTAACTACTGAGCACCTCCCATACCAAGTGGCCCTGAGGCTTCAATCTACCTCACTGTCCTGATGGTGTAGGGATCAAGCCCTAGGCCTATGGATGCCTCTTTGGGAAGAATTAACTCCCAAAGTGAACCCTAGAAGAAGGTTTTGGTTGAGTAAGGTGTAACAACCCAAGGTTCTTACCTTAGTTAATTAGGACTAAACTAGGTCTTAATCTTGATTCTAATAGCCTTAATAAGCCATTAGGAGTAATCCATAAATTTTGGTTCAAATCAGGAGTCATTTGGACCAAACCTTAATTCTAAAAAATCTCAATAACTTGGAAATGACCTATCTATTTTGATCTCAAATCAAAAATTTGACCTTGCCATTACGCTCATCACCCCAAAATTAGATAGGGGTGATGTTTTGGAGGCGTTTGGAAGTCAGTGGATTTTCCCTAATTATTTTATTATATTTAAAATACCCCAAAAATGAGAAAATTAAATTGATCTCAAAATTAAAATTCAGCTTTATTATTGTGTTCCTCACTCCCAAATTAATTAAGGGTGAATTTTTAGAATTTTTCAGAGCTCATTTATTAATCTAATTCTAATGTATTAATTAATACAATTAGGAATTTATCAAATAATATTTCTTATTTTTCCTGGGTGGGACACATATCCCCTCTATCCCACGTATGTAGCGCCATCCCACACATTAATGATGGGAGAGCTCCACTTGTCCCCCTACTAAGCTCATCCCTTCACATTCCTTATCTACACTTCTTTGAGGGATCCGCTATCCATTTTTTGAGCAGCTGAAGAAAACTTCCTCCCAAGCTCTTGAAGATTCAATATCAAGACCTCCCATTTGCAAGCTTAGGTACTCTTTATTTTCTTTTAAGCCCAAATTAGGGCTATTAATTTTTTTTGTTATAAGCAAAATTAGGAGGTTTATTTGGTATCAATAGAAAGGTATCAAATATAGCTTTCCATCGGTATATGGTATGCCTCGTGAGGAGCTTTGGATGCAAAAGTTTCATTTTTTTTTTTAAATCACTGACTTTACTATTCATTCTGTAAATTACTATTCATTTTTCAAATCGCTAATTTCACTGTTCATTCCATAAAATTACTATCCATTCTATAAATTATTGTTCATTTACAAACTGCAGATTTCACTATTCATTCTGTAAATTACTATTCATTATGTAAATTATTGTTCATTTTACAAACCATGAATTTCACTGTTCATTCTGTAAATTACTATTAATTTTGCAAACTATGAATTTCACTATTCAATCTGTAAAATTACTAATCATTCTGTCAATTAATGTTCATTTTGCAAACCACAAATTTCACTGTTCAATTTGTAAATTACTATTCATTTTGCAAATCGTGGATTTCATTGTTCATTTTGTAAAATTACTATTCATTCTGCAAATCCATATATCATTTTGATCAGGAGAACATGAAGAACAGTAAACTCCAAAAGTATATTGAATTTCGTGATTTTTTTGTCTAATTGGTAATCCCTCAAATCTTGATTTGTGAAGATTAGCTTCATTAAGTACCCAAATTTAGAATTTCAAGTTGTTGTTAGCTCCTAGTGTACTGTAGAACACAATGGTGAGGTTAATTTTCCAATTTGGTAATTAATTTCGCTAATCACCACTAATCACCATAAACCCTAATTATGGCCTAACTTAGTCAAATAGAGTTCAAAATGAGTGAACTCAATTGCATTGTGATCAATGTATTATGGGAAACCATTGCCATCGACTTTGCTTAATTTGGACACCAAATAAAAAATTTAGCTTTTTGGATCTATTTATAAATCTCCTAAATTACACATTTAGACCCTAAACTTGTCTTGGTCATAACTTAGTCAAAGATTTCAGAATATATTGGTCTTAGATTATATGAAATCCTTAAGCAGAGAAGAACATAAGTATAACAAAAATTTCATATTTCCCTAGTAGAATTACAAATCAACTCTTAATGAGCGTAAACCCTAATTTAAGCTCATTAGCCTTAATCCTTAGCTAAATCGGATGTTCTTAGTGTCTATCTTCATATTAGACAGTAAGAAACTATTTGACATTGTTAAAATTCAAATTAGAAGCCAAATTTAAAAAGTTATATTTTAGACCCTTAAGTAGGGGCAAATTGACTATTTTGCTCAAAAGTTAGGTTTAAGTATCCTTAAGCCTTAAAAATATGAAATAATCCTTATAATTAGTAAATTAAGTGATTAAGAACCCATTTTAGATCTTTTAAACTTAATAAATAGAAATTTAAGGTAAACCCAAAATATTACTCAAATTTTCCTAAGTAAATTAAGAAGTTTCATAACGTGGAATTAAGTCCATATTATGTCATCCTTATTTCCTCAAAACCAGTAATAAGTATAGTTAAGATTCAATTAACTCTAATGCTTAATATTGAACCATTCATTAAATACTTACTTAATTACATTTTCTTAAGTAGTTTCCTTTCTTAAGCCTTTAAGAATCTTCCTTATAATTAGTTTTAGACTTAGATTAGAATTCATCATTGAGTAAATGGGTTACTCAATGGATGAAATATTAGTTTTATTAATTTCTAGATTTCATCCTTTATTATGATTATTTTGTATTTAAACCTTAGTTTAAAGCTAGAGATCTATCTTATTAAGTTTGATTATGCTTAATAAGATAGCCTTACCATGTAGTCAATGAGATTTGGAATTAACCTTACACACTTAGTCCTTAGTACTTTTGAATTAAAAGGTTAAACCCTAACATTTTGGAGTTTAATTCTTAATCTCTCAATCTTGATTTATCTTAATCAAGCTTGGCTTGGGTTAATTAAAATCATTACTTAAGATGTTTGATCTATTATTTAACTTATGTAAGCATCGCTGATTAACTTATATTAGAACTTAATTAGTTGTATTTAATTTAAACCTTATAAGACCGTAGTTTGAAGTTTATACTAGATAGTAGGATGTTGGAGATCTTGAGCTTGTATAATCTCAAATTAGTTAAAATAATTAAATTAAAAAATAATTGATATCACAGATTTTTGTGTAGTGTTATTTACACCTTGTTTTATACGCTTTGCTTCTTTATTTTGAGTCTTTATTATTTTGACATATCAGGTGAAATATTGAATATTTGATGAATGTTCTATGTTAGATTTGAAATTGCATAGTCATGAACATAAGCGGATTAAATGTGTCAGATATATCATATAACTTAGTAAATAAGATAATAGTTTAGTGGAATGTGTCCTAGTTAGTATGCCTCTACGGTTTCGATATACAGTGCAATGTAGTTTAATTCAATTCCCAGGCATTAGTGTTCTGGATGATTTTAATTCATTTTAAATGGATCTGTTGATCTAGGCATTAGTGTCCTAGATGCTTTAATCTTGGATTTAGTGGCTAGTTAAGCCAATTTTTCTATTATGTCAGGATTAATATAGACACATGTCTAATAAAAATGTTTTCAGTCAGTTTCAGTTACCTTTAATTTATTTTTAGTATTTTCAGTATTTTCAGCATTTTCATCATATATAGTATTTTTTGTATTTATGTGTTTTCAGCTTTTGATTTTATGTGCAAGCATGTTAGGGTCCTAGATTTCAGTTCAGTTTTGTTTATATTGCATTTATTTCAAAAAATAAGCATAAGTAAAATTAATCATATTAGCTTAGGATCTTTCTTGTACATAGTAGTTCTTATGTATAAAAATACTTAACCTTTTCAACAGATTTGGGTTGACATATATCTTTTTACCTCACACTTTATTTAAATTATAAATGTATGCTTTATAGTCTTATTCTTTTCTATTGATTCTTTGTTTCTCCTAAATTGCTTAGGATGGTTTTTGATATCATAAAATATATAAAAATATTAGCCTAAAATATACTTAGATAATTGTCGAACCAATTTTTCTCTTTTTGGCTTGGGCCCTAACATTGTGAAACCGATAATATCAGTTTCTGAGCATTTTATGGAAATAACACCAAGTGAGGAGCAGAGTTAGAAGGAGGAGTGCCATGTTGCTGAGGAACCTTAGTTAGGTTTCTCTTTTAATTTCAATGAGGATGAGTGATTTTCTTGCTTTTATTAAACATTAATTAAATATGGTAATAATATAGATATTCAATTGCATTTTGTTTTACTACACATTTTATTCTGAGTTGGGATGTTATTTATTCTGAATTATGGTTAAATGGATGTTAAGTTTATTTACCTCCATACTCTAATATTCATATATGATCATTGACAGATTGTAAATACAGGTCTACGCTCACACGCAAGTGCACGTGGTCTGAAGTAATAAGGGATTAAAGTGCTGAGATTTATCGTCCACTGAGAACAAAGTGTTTTGTTACTAAAGTTTATTTATTTTTCACTGATATATGAGAACAAAGTGCATTTTATTTTCACTGATATTATGGGTGTTTTATTGATGTCAAATATCATATTTAGATTAAGTATTATCTACTTAATCAAGTTCTCAGGATCCTTATGTTCACCTATAGTTTAATGTTAATTTAAGCACATTTAAGTGTCCAATTAAATGTTAAAGCTTTCTAACATACATCCTAATATCATAAAAACTTAAGAAAGTAAAAATACATCCCAATTGTGTATCACATTAAGGCAAAAATCAAGATCATGATTTAAGCATAATAAAAATAAAATAAAAATATTCTCAAATAAAGCATATTAAGAGGATCCTTCTACAAAAATTCAAGCACAATTGGGATCCCGGATCATTCTGAATTAATTCGTGATGTTTTATCTTTATAAACTAAAAATAAATAAATATAAATCAGAATATATAAATTTTTATAGTTTTAACTCAAGCAACAAATGAGTATATTATGTTTCAAGTTTCGCTAATTTTCGAGCTTCGTATTGATCGTAGTGAATTTTTCAAGTTTTTGGCTTAAAAATAATATAAAATAAAATACTCGTCCAAGTTCAATAAATTTTGGATGTGTGTGTCGTTTTGTCGAGATGCTCGTTTCGATACCAAGTGGTAATTTTTGGAATCCGATTAATTATAGGTCATGGCTCATGAAATTCCAGTCATTTGATTTAAATCCAAAGGCTATTTTTGGATTAAGGATTTACTTTAAATAATTCTAACCTAAATAGAAGTAGTCGATCTCTCTTTTATTCAGCTAACCTAAAATTGCAAGTAATTCAGCTCTTCCTCTCCATGCGCCGACCGCCTGTAACAACTTTAGGGTGTTACTTAGCCTAATCTTATCTTAATTGCATCCTAATTATCATTCTATTATGTTCATTTGGTCATTAGAACCAAACCTCAAAGATTTGGAGCAATTCAGAGCTCAATCAAATATTTATAATATTTTAATAATATTTAATTAATTAGAAAATTGAGATATTTAATTTGACCATAATATCAAAATCTGACTTCGCCATTGTGCTCGTCACCCCCAAATAGCTAGGAGTGATGTTTTGGATGTATTTGGAAGTCGTCAGATTTTCTTGAATTTCTTAATATATTTAAATACCTCTGAAATATAGAATATATAAATTAAAATCTAACTTTGTCATTGCGCTCGTCACCCCCAAATTATTTCGGGGCGATATTTTGGAAGTATTTGGAGGTCATTATATTTTCATGAATATTTTAATGTATTTAAAATACTTCGAAAATTATGATAATTAAATTGATCTTTAAATTAAAATCTAATATCATCGTTGAGTTACTTACCCCCAATTTAGCTATGAGTGAATTTTTGAGTTTTTTCAGAGCCCGTTTATTCATCCAATTTTAATTAGAAAATTTGTGTTAATTAGAAATTAGAAATTTATTTATTTATTTCTTAAATTCATTTTCCTTCTTTCCTCCTGCACTGGGACCTGCCCCTCCATTTCCTGTGAATGATACCAGCTCCTATCCTCTCCCCCTATGTGCATGCAAAGGGCTTCTCCCCCTTCCCCTTTTTTATGCTTGAGCCATTCTTTCCCCTGTTGAAGTTATCCCCTCATCTTCCTTTAAATGGGAACCTCAGCCCTACTCCCTCTCCATTTGCTCATTTACTAAAAGAAGAAGCTCTCAAGCTCCCGAGGAACCCCATCCCTCTTCCACCTCTTGCTAGTAGCTAAACGAGAGGTTCATTCTCCTCCCAAGTTCTCAAAGAAATCTATCTCCTCTCCTTTGTAAGCAGGTACCCTCTTATATCCATTCCTTAATCTTTTCTTTCCCCCATTGGATTGCTCCAATGGTTGCTTTGTATCACTCATACACTTATTTCACATTATTATGAGTATGTATTTGATTGATCGAGCTCAATAGAGCTTGATCATTGATGAATCCATAAATTATATCTAAAATAAAAGAAAACTCATTCATTTATGACCTTTAAACTGCTCCTAAATCAAATTTTATCTATATTTTTCAGGAAAATGGCATCCAAAGAAGTTCTGAGATATTTTTTGCAAAATTCCAAAAATTTTCAAAAGGAATCCGTTGTCGCGCGCTACAACGGGTCATTTGCAAACGGGGACGCTATAGCGCGCTGCAGCGGGGCCATTTGCGAACCTGCGGGCGTGATAATGTGCTGCAGCGGGTCCATTTGCAAACCGCGGGGCGCGGTAGCGCGCTGCAGCGGATCCATTTGCGAATTACGGGCGCAGTAGCGCACTGCAGCAGATCCATTTGTGAACCTCGGGCGCGGTAGCGCACTGCAGTGGATCGTTTTGCAAATTGAAGCTGCTATCGCACGCTGCAGCAGTATGATTTACAAAAGGAACTGCTATAGCGAGCTGCAGCGGGTAATTTTGCGAAATTGTGGACGCGGTAGCGCGCGGCAGCGGGAGACTTAGCTTATTTTGCCTGCTCCATTACACGCCGCAGCGCATTGCAGCGGCCGCCACATTTTTTGCCAGTCATGAGTATTTATTGTGACTGGGACAAGACCCCCAACCTGCATCTTGTCCCCAGCCATCATTCCCTGCAGCAGCTCCAATTTTTAATGGAAAGTGGCCTCTTGATGTGATAAGAAGGATAAACAAAGAAGGATATTGGTCATTTCACCCTTAACTTTGGATTTGCCATCATGACTTTAGAATTTTTAATTATCAAATGCTAATTATAGAGAGGATGAAGGAGGATGCAGCCCCTCTCCTATAAATACACCTCCTCTTGACTAGATGAGGGTTCATAATTTTGCTCAACACACTAAGTAAGGAGGAGGAGTGCATAAGTAGAAGTGAGGAACTCCCCAAGGGTGGCAAGGCAAGCTCTTGCTAAGGAAGAGAAAAAAGAAGGCAGCACTAGCAACCTAAGGGAGGAGCTTGAAGAAGGAGAAGAATAATTCTTGAGAACTTACAAGGAATATTCCTAGTATCTTCTAACCCTTACTTTTGTGTTTTCTTTTTCTTAGTTGATCATGAAAGAGTTTTTATCCATGTATATGTTTTTCTTCATTTCCTTTATAATGAGTAGCTAAATCTCCCTTGGGGATGGTTGGAGAAATCCCATGTGTGTGAGTTATTATTAATGTATGAAGTTTTTCTCAGAAAAAATTAAATTGTAAAGAACTCAATACCTTGTTAAGAGATTTTTTTTATTATTTGGTCTTGAATATGGATAAAAGGAAAATAAACTAATGACTTCAAGAACTAAGTTGTCTTGTGCTCCATAGCTCACCTTAGGTTGGATGCTAGGTTTATGAGTGCATGAAAGCTTAGAATTATGTGACAAAGTTCTTGATCTTAATGCACCTTAATCTAAGCTCAATTAAAGTGTTGATGCATGTGATGCTAAGACCCACTAAATGAGCTCCTTAGCTCAACATAATTGAGATAGAGGAAGAAATAGTTGAGTGCTCATGAACTAAGTGATATAGTTATTGAGCCCAACATATTAATCCCTCATCTCAACTATGTGGAATGCGATTGATGCTTGTAGTGGAATCAATGCTTATAAGATTAAGAACTCACAAGTATGTTTGCTCTAGCCTGTAACAACAAGTAAGGGAAAAATAGGCATCCTAATAAGGCTAGAAACTACTAAAGTGTGTATGAAAGCGTACAATGAATACATCAATATGTTCAATGAATATTATGCTAAGTTAAAGAGACTGAAGCAATGAAGCATAAAATGGATATAAAATAATATACACTATATAAAGTAAAGATTGTAAAGTAAAGTATACTACAGTACAAAAATTAAGAACTGAACTATAAAGTAAACTAAAGTAAAGAGAATCTTAGCCACATTGATTAAGTAAACATAATCAAAGACTATGATAAGTAAACATAAGTCAAATATTGTAATAAGTAAATATATCTCAAAGGCTATGAAAAGCACTCATAATAAATAAGATTGTGATAATATGATGTTTAATTATTCAAGTTGTTTTAAGTTTTGCATTCTGCGAGCATAAATTACAGAACGAGTGAGGAGTTAAGCACATCTTCCCAACTAAATAGAAAACTGGGGTTTCTAAAACACTCACATTCCCTCTCTAAGATATGTGAGGTCTCCTTTTTACTCCGTAGCCTGCCCTGGCTTGAGATCCAACATATGAAACCCCTAAGTTTTATGTTATGAATATTTTATTTATACAATGTCTTTATGAATATCCAAGATTATAGTCTCAAAGCTAAGCAGCATTTCAAAGAATTCAAGTAATTGTAAATTATGTGATATCCATTGTTGTCTAAGATTTAGATTATCTAACTTAATAATTGGAGCTAAATAAGCTCCCAATTGACTTAGATATATCAATCATTAAGTCAATTGAAAGTAATACTATAAGCAATTTAAGTTTGAAAAATAGTAGTTTGATTTAGCTAGGGGTGGTATTTTGAAAGTGTTTGGAAGTCGTCGAATTTTCCCCGAATATTTTAATAATATTTTAAATACTCAAAAATTAAGATAATTAAATTGACCTCTGATCAAAAATCATATTATATTTTTGAGTTCACCACACCTCAATTAGGTAAAGGTAAATTGTTGGGATTTTTCGGAGTACATTTGGTTATTTAATTTTGTGTAATGAAATGTGTATAATTAGTTATATATTTAAAATAATTAAATTAAGTAATATAAATAATATTTAATAAAAATTTTCAGTAACTTACAAAATCGCATAGATCCCGTGCGTGAGGCCAGCGCACGGGACAGCGATTCGAGTAGATCGTGGCCGTTGCGCCTAATCTGAAGATGATCAACGGTCCAGGATCTATCCGCGGGTTAGTGTGCGATTAACTGTTGGATCCCCAAGCCGAATGGAGGGCTGGGATCTTCTCCTTGTATGTCTCTGGCACAAAGGCGATCATGCTTGCCAGCCGTAGCACGACTCGTCAGCCCTCATCCACTCAGCATATTCTAAGCCTCCTATTGCTTTCCTTAGGATAGTTTTGATCATTTGAAAGGTTAGTTGAGAGCTAGGAGCTGCGTCTTCACCTCCAGAACCCGACAGTTTATCACCAGATTCCAGACTCGTTTGCAGGGATATTAGGTACGCACCTCCTCTCTTATTCTTAAAGTTAACCCATATATGTTTATTTCATCTCCCATAAACTCGATCCAAGCTTTTCTTGATCTAGATTAACCTAAATTAAGTTTGAGCAACTCGATTTGTCCCCAGTAGAAAATTAAGGTTTTGACCAAGAACCCTAGGGTTTCACTTTGACGTTGACCTAGTCGATTCTACACACCAGTTCAAGTTCCGTTGAGTTGGCTAAGATGAGACCTTCCTACTGGTGTCTGGGTTGAACCGTGAAATTGCCGGGATCATCTGATGGTTCTAACCCTAATTTCGGTTGTTGCGATTTTAGGGTTGGGGACAAAGCAGCTTAATTTCGGCCTAACTCGGTTCAAAATTAATATGAGAGCCAAACCGGTTCAGCAGTCTTGGACCGCGCCATCTCTCGAATTACACTGGGGACATGTGTTGGCCATTGAAGTCGACACGTCTGCGCGTTAATTTTGGTGTCGTGCCGATTTAGGAGCTGCGTTGAATCCCACGTCATCTCAAATTTCCACGCCTTTGCATTTTCTGTGCTGTGATTAATGTCGGTTTAATTATTAATGATTGTTAGAATGATTGTTAGAATTGATGTATTGATTAATCATTTTAATAAATATTTAATTATTTAAATTTCATTTAATTATAACTTTAAAAATATTACTCCAAATAATACAAAATTATATATTATTTTGATCACAAAAATAAGTAAATTAATAATATGAAATGAAAATTTTGTTTTGATAAATATTTTAATTAGTCAATAATTAAGATTGATTAAATAATTAATTACAAATTAACTTTATCATTTTAGGTGACATAATTTGATCATTTAATATCCCAATTAAATGATCAAATAGTTCACAAAATGTGAGGAATAATAATATGAAATCAAATTTAACATTTGAACCATAATTTTCTAAATCACTTTTTAACCCTAATTAGGAGTTCCGAAAACTCTAAATTTCAAAGGTTATCCAAAATTAACATATTTAGTGTCATTTTCTCCTTATGATATAAGGATTTCAAAAAAAAAAAAAAAAAAAAATATATATATATATATATATATATATTATTTTCATTGGATAACAAAATATGATTTTAAGTTTTTGACTCTTAATTAGTATTATTGTGATGAATCCTAATATTATAGATAGCATATTTTAGGTATTATAAAACTATAAGATAGCAAACATGTCACATTTATTATCTCCTATATCAAATTAGATTACTTATGTGTGAACTTAGTTATCACTTTCTAAATATATGAATCAATTACAAATTTCTTGATTCACCTTTTAACCCTAAGGTAGAAATCCTAGGATTGATTTAAATATGAATTGTAGTTGATCCATAGATCTATTAGTTACATCTATTAAGAGTAGTTAGCCTTAATGCATTTGTAATTGTAAATTATTGAATCAATTAGATCTAGCTTTTAGTGACTATATTAAAACTTAGTTCATTCATCCTAATCCCTAAAGACTTCTTTTAAATCTTTTAAGAGCCAGTAATAGAAATTCCTAATTTACTTAGATTACTTTAGGAATTCTATTGAATTCCTTAAACATCAACTATTAGAATACTTAGAACTTGTTGTTCTTAAGTCCCATCATTTACTTACTTAAAACCTCCCATTTTATTATAAGCTAGCTAGAATAGTCCTTTATTTGATAAAATCTTCAAACTACAACCTAGCTAGTGAACCTTAGTAGATTAAATTTTAACTTCCTATTTCTTAAGTTTGATAACTCCTTAATCTCAATCTTTCTTACTAGTCACCTAAACCTTAATTTAATTATCTTAATTGAATCTTATAGTTTAGGATGTGAATATAATTAGTTTTCATTTGTATTGATTATACTTATAAATTATTTTGTCATATCATAATAATTGAATTAAAACTACTATTTTTAAAATCTCAATTACTATTATTATTTTCAATTGACTTGAGATCAATATCTCAAAGTTAATTGGGAGCTTAATTAGCTCCAATCATTAAGTAGATCATTAAAATTAGATAACTTTGGATATCACTTAGTTGTAATTATTGAATTTTCCTTGAATGTTTGCTTAGTTTTAAGCTTTATTCATTTGAATCATTCATATAAGACATTGTGCATGAATAAAACTTTCACATTAAAATTAATAGGGGTTTATATTAATGGATTAGCCTAGGGCAGGCTAAAAAGGAGACCTCATATTCTCAGAGGGTGAATATGAGTGTTATAGGTTTTGACCCCGCTTTTCTTTTATTGTTAAACAGATGTGTTTAACTCCTCTTTTCATTTTGTATATGCCCGCAGAATGAGTACGGTTTAAAATAACTTTAATCAATTAACATATGAGATATTCTTTAATCTTATAGATTGTCAAGACTCATCATGGCTTTTAGCTATGTTACTTTCTATAGTTCTAGGCTATGTGAATTTTAGACTAATAGTCTAAGATCTTCCTTTAATTTTTACACTATTCATTTTCTATGATTTAGTACAGTACTTTACTTGTTTGCAGTTTACTTAGATTACATTGAATATTGTTAAAATTACATTTAAATGCTTCACTGTCTCTTTTCCTTACTTAGCATAAGTTCTTTTGAACATATACATGCTTTACTTTATTTACTTTCATATACACTTTAGTTTATTTCTAGCCTATTTAGGATGCTTTTACCCTTATTTTGTTTGCAGGCTATGATATATATTTATGTGAGTATTCTAACTCATATTACTTTTTATTTACTTTCATTTTCCCACGCTTGTATGCTTACCTTATTGCACCCTTGCTTATGCTTATATTGTAACTAGTAGTGATATCTAATTAAATAATAATATGCTTAGCCAATCTTAAAATGTACTTAAACTATTTAGTCTAACCAGATTTTCTATTTCTTGGCTTTGCCCTATCACATTTAAATGCCAAAATGTGATAGATCAGGTGCATATGGAGGCTAGTGGAGCTAAAACAAGTGCTAAAAGCTAGCTGCTTTCGCTTATAATATTATAAATATATAGCTTATAAATATTTGAAAGTGAGCTTAAATTCTTACTTTCTTTTAAGTTTACGGTCAGTTTGTAATTATAAGTCATCAATTGCATATCTACTTTAAATGTTGATTAAAATTAGTTGTATACTAAATTGCTATTAGAATTGAAAATTAGTTTCATATATAAGTTGAAAATCTATTCTTATCTTCATGTATGTATTAAATATTGTGAATTGAGCATACTTTAGGGTAGATAATTATTACACATATATTTTCTCACTTTAAACTTTTAGAATTAGAAATAAGCAATCCCATGTAATGAATTGACTTTACTTTAGAATTAAAAATAAACAATCCCATGTAATGGATTGATTTTATATTAGAATTGTAAATGAGCAAATCCTATGTAATGAATTGGCTCTATATTAGAATTAGAATTAAACAATCCTATGTAATGGATTGATTTCATATTAGTTTTAGGTTGTCTTTTCTTTCAATTATAACTTCCATTGGAATGGAAGTCTTGCAGGTGTTTCTTTAGCCATTTACAGCAGAAATGTTGACAAAATTTTTAAGAAATTAATAACTTATAAATTTTATTACAAATTGTAAACTCATGTTTTGCTTATTAAATATCTAGTATATTATATTTAGAATTGCAAGTACTCTCATAAATTGCATTTAAATTACATTCTCACATGTTCTAGCATGAATTTCATATTCATATGTATTACACATAATACATTTTATAAAATTCTTTCTTCCATCTTAATTTAAGACCCTCTTCTAAATCCTTAGCCAAATACAATATCTAATAATTTGGATTAACTTCCTTCTAATCTAGTATTAGGTATTGTGGTGACGTATTAATGCTGAGTTAAGTGATTCTCAATATTGGGGTCGTCACATACACTATCTCTCATAATGTTGAGGCTTAAATCACAAGTTTACTACCATATACAAGGTATCTAACTATACTAATCCAAACTAAAATCTCACTAATCAAAGTGACATAAAAGTTAAAATAATTAAATAAGCTTAATGTCCTAAGGCATTAAGGCCTACACATACAAATATTAAATTTGATAAGATCACTGAATATGAAGAATTTAGGAGCAAAATACCAAAGTTATCCAAGTATTGTCCAATCACAATAATAATAACAACTACATAATCCTCAAATCATAAGGAGAAGAATGGTATTAAGTAGGTCAAAATTAGACAATATTAGAAAATTAATAGTTTTTGGGACTCCTAATTATGATTAAAAGTGATTAAGAAAATTAAGCTTTAAATCCTAATTTAAATTATACCATTATATTCCTCTCATTTTCTTGAATAAAATGACATAATTATACATAATTCGGATAATTATTTTGCAAGATATTGACTAATGAAATTTGCATTAAAATTAATTAATTATTAAGTTTTATTGATTAAATCATTCCAATTAATTTAGGATGACCGCCGGCACAGAAATCCACGACACTGAAAATTGAATGACTGACAATGCGGAAAATGATAGGTAGCCGTCAGCACGGAATACGAGGCCGGCACGGAAGACGTAGCCAACGATCGGTGCAGAATTCCACGTGTTGCCCCTAGATAGCCAACACACGTATTTGAAGCGTGTTTAAGTTGACGCGGTTAGGTAAAGCCAAATCGGTCTGGTTCAGCAGAACCATCGCAGACCCGTCTTCCCCGATAGTCAGTGCAAAGGATTCATATTAGGGTTCCCATACCTAGCATACTCTGGGCCCCTCATGGACTGGCTCGCACGTCGACATGGAGCTGACGCCACGGCCGACGTGTTGGACCCCATGGCTTTACTTGTCGATAACCATAGCCGCCGTAAGGTGTAGCCCTAGGTTCGACCTGTCAGGTTAGGGTTAGGGTTAGGTTTAAGGATTTCAGCTGACTGTAGAGGGGATTGAATCGAGCTCTTATGAGCTTGATGTAAACTCAAATTACCCTAACTAACTAATCCATAAGCATAGATATCAAGGAAAGGATAACTAATTGCTGCTATAACGAAAGAGATTAAGGACATAGTATAACATCTCAAACTCTTAAGCACTAAGGTATTATCCGCTTTGGCTTAAATGGCTTCACGATTTTGCCCTCAGAAGATAACTTCCCAGCATGTCACCCATCCTTACAGTGCTCCCACATGAGCACGCTTAACATTGGAGTTCTTATCAGGAACTCCACTATTATCTGAAAAGGTGCCTCGATGTTTAAGAGTTTCACTTAATACTACTTAAGTGGGTCTCACAATCTCCTCAACTTAAGTAACTGACGTCCTCATTAGTATCCACACATAGATCCGAGAACCATCCATTGGGTAGATAGAACTAGAGGCAACCCCTACATGCTCAAGAGGTACCTACAACTATGCAGCACCTTAACCATCATGGTTCAAGAGGATTCTCACATGAAGTGGTACTTTACCATGTATAGCATAGCACTTAGCTCCTATCTGACACTCTATGGACTGCTCTGATACTATTTGTAACAGCTCAAACTCTTAAGCACTAATGTATTGTCCACTTTGGGTTGAATAACCTCACAATTTTGCCCTCAAAAGATAACTTCCCAACAGGTCACCCTTCCTGGGAGTGCTCCCACATGAACACGCTTAACATTGGAATTATTATCAGGAACTCTACCATTATCTGAAAAGATATCTCGATGTTTAAGAGTTTCACTTATTACTACTTAAATGGGTCTCACACATAGTGTAAGTATCTTTCACCATTGCAGGCTAGCAAAGGTAGGGTTAATTTGTAGCTCGAAATCTCCTTCCACAAATAGTGTCGTTGCTCTTATAAATGCACAAAGACTCATGAGCTCTAGAGGAATCGAATGGGAGATTAACTAGGATTGAGGGGACACCGTCTGGCGAATCGTACGCTTTCGCCTGCTACAGCCGACCCATGATCAACCAAAAGTCAGGGACGTACAGGAAACTGATCATGGCCTCCAGATCCAGATCTTGATCCGACGGTCAGATCAGTTGGGGTAATTGCTCACCGTTATATCGTTAATAGGTGATGCGTGACTGCCAGGATCGCACGATAAGGATGTTTCGCGTTCATCTTGCCTTAACAGATTTATGTGGTCTGAATTATCGGCCGTTGGAATAAATTTTAATTAATAAATATAATTTAATTTAAATTTAATAATTATTTAATTAATCTTACACATTTAATTAATCGAACTTAAATAATCAAACGGATTCTGAAAAATCCAAAAAATTCACCTTTAGCTAAATAAGGGGTGAGGAACTCAAAAATAAAATCAAATTTTTGACCAGAGGTCAATTTAATTATCTTAATTTTCTGAGTATATAATTATTATTAAAATATTCAGGAAAAATTCGGTGACTTCCAACTATTTCCAAAATACTACCCCTAACTAATTTTGGGGTGAGGAGTCCAATGGCGAACTCCGATTTTGAATTTGAGGTCAAAATAAAATAGATATTTTAGGTTGATTAAAATAATCAAAAATATTTATCGCAAACGGAGCTAATTGGGCCAAAACTTGAGGTGAATGCTCCTAATACTATAATAAGAGCACTAGAAGTAAAATGGAGCCACTTGGGCTACCCAATAAGTAGTAACAATACTAAAATTATTATAAGTCTAAGTAACAACCTTGAGTTGTTACAATATGTAAGAGAATCTTTACTTGTGCTAACATTCGATTTGATTTGTTAGTAGCATTTTACCTCATGTCTTCATCTAAATGAAATTCTTAATTCCAAAATAAATTTAGAATGTTGAAAAGGGTTTAGCAAAGATCTAGAGGGCTGGACATTTTGAATTAAGAATTCAGTATGTTCAAGTTGTTCTCACCAGATAGATGATTTAAACAATCCCAGATTGAGGTGTCATTAGCTTGTTATTGTTAGTGAGTGCATATCTAGACACAACTAACCAACCAACAAATTTAGGGAACCAACAAATTTAGGAAAATATGGCTACATGTTATCTAATAGTAAACAATAAGGTTTCACAACTAGAAAAAATAATAATTTCTTAAATCCTTTCCTGTTTTTGACTCTTTTTGTCCAATTCTTCAAACAAAAGCTACTTTAATATATTCAATAGATAGATTTTTCTTTCCAAGCACTTATATTCATAGGATGGTGATTGCAACAGAGATGAACACATATAATAAAGGTTCCATATATTTTTTGTAGGCCACATTCTATCATCTTGGTCACAAGAATTGTCAATTACCCTTTTTGTCAGAGCACTAACAATAAAATGTGCTCATATACATTATTTGTATTTAGTTTACTCCACATATAGAGAGAAAGTTGGTTATAAGAAAGGCATATGCTCATAACATTCATGCTAAAATATTTGATATAAGAGAATTTATTCATTCTTGGATGTGTAGTTCTTGCTCTATGGGACGGTATATGGGTTAACATTTTATCTTAATGAATTGTGTGACAAACTAACCTCTAGTTTCTTCTTGGAAGTTTCTAGCTCTTGGCATTTTGTATTTTATCATCTTTCTTTAGCACTTGACTTGTGAAGGCAATTATTCCCAATTTCAAAGCATGAGATCTCTTTTCAATTACAACTCATATCTAAAATTGGCTTTATCATTTATTGAACATCTTCGCTTGCATTTCTTATATGTTGTGTTATGCACAGTTTTAGTGTCTTTAAGAATTCATAAAACCTTATATAAAGTGCAATATTGCTATGCTTAAGAGGCTAAACCAAGTTGTAGAAAAATAAATTTATGACAGTGTTTAGAAGCATCAAGTCGACTCAAGTCGAAATAATTTGATTCCAAAATCCAAATTGTGACATAAGCCATAATAATGAAAAATCAAATCATTAAAAAAATAAGATAACTCCAAATTTTGAAGGCTATTAAATTAAAATATGAAACTAAGAAGTATTTGAAAATGTAAATCCCAAATATTTTTTCTTACTAAACCGAGCAATTACAAATAACTAAACAAACATAAGATTAATATGGATGAAAAAAATATGCTTCACATAAGCACTAGCAATCAGTATTTTTTATTGGAGTAAGAAGTTTAGCCATTATAACATAAATCCAAATAAAAGAAGAATGCTCAAATGCCTTAGCAAGTAAAGTAGTTTTCAAAAGAAAAAAATTCCATCATCATCATTAATAGTAAAGTACAAAGTTTAGTTCTACGCAATTAAAAACTTCAACAACAAAAAATTTTGTAACAAAAACAGGTCCATAATAAGAGTGCAATAGAGTTCTATGACGATTTCTATAGAATTTTTAAATAACATAAATAAGAGTGCAATAGGGTTCAACCATTATAATATATAACCAAATAGCCATCTAATTGAAGGATCTAAAAGGGAAAAAGAATCGATGATGATTTCTTCTTATAGTTAATTTTGAAGGAAAATTGTACTCTCTAAATTCAAAAATAAAAGAAACAAAATGAGCATTTAAATTATCATTATGAGAGCATATTTCTTCAATTTCAATGCCCACTTTAAGGAAACATTGGTTCTGGATAAGCTCTTTTGGGCATAAAGAGCTTTGCAAGTGAATTTATGCTGCCCATACTTCCCACACCGCAAGCATTTATGTAGTTTCTTAGATCGGTGTTGACTGCCTTTCATGAAGCTCTTGATCATACCCTTCTTAGGTTTCCCTCTTGGCCTTTATGTTTTTGGAGGTCCCATTTTGATTTCGTGATGGTTTCTATTCCATTAATCTTTGCTGGGCATAGCGGATATGGACATATGATAGATGATAACTACAAAAATTCAATATGAAATTACTAAAAGATTAGCTGAAAAGAATATGTACAAATTATAAAACTAAAAACTTACTATTTTTGTGATAATAGCTATCAACATATGTGTGTTACATTGAATGTTCCATAATGCATATGAATGAGATAGCATGCTTACAAGAAAAACCTGCCATCTACCAAAAATAACAACAGCACTATCTCTTTTCTAAGTCAACATATCTTCTATCAACTAGTTTTCAACTTTAGTTATCATAATTGAAGATTGTCTTACAATAAATTGCTCCTTAAAAGAGCTTAAATCTCTTATATATCCTTCAATTAATGGGACTAGCTCACCTCTCCATCTATTGGTCATTTGTGATCTTTCAATTCATTGCTCCATAAGCATCACTCTAATTGTGTCAGCAAGTTCAACAACAGGTTTGGATCTAGCTTCTGTGATCCAAGCATTGAAAGATTTAGACATATTATTTGTGTTATAATTATTTCTTATATATGCAAAAAATTGACTTCTAGCCCATTTATATGGTAAATCTTTTAGGCATGTGAACAATTGAGGACAACATCCATGTAGTTCAATCATTTTACTTTCACACTCTTCTATATTAAATACAATTGTTGTAAGCCAAAAGACAGCGTGTACTTTACTTCCATTATTAAAATGAAGATTCTTTTTTTTTTTCCATAAATGGTGAAGGGAAACACTATGCTCATCTAGTGGAAAAACATTTCAAATTGCCTCCCCCAAACCATTTTATATGTTTGAAATGAAAGCCAAGTCATCATTTATTCCATGGAATGTTTTAAGTTCTCTAAAAACCATTGCCATGTGCTACACTACTCATTCTCAACAACAATAAAAGCAAGCGTGAATAAGCCATTATTCCCACCAAGGGATGTTGCACAAAGCAGCATACCTAGGAACTTATATTTTAAATGGCAAGCATCCAAACCAACAAGCGAACGACAGCCAACCAAAAATCCATCGATTGAAACTTTAAAGCTAACAAAGTGTTTGCTAAAAGTGTAATCATTAGAATCAAATGTGTAGAGAACATGGCTTCCTAGAATACTTGTAATTAATTCATAGGTGAATGTAGGAATCCATGCATAATTTTTATCAGTTGACCTAAAAAGAACATTACTATATTGCTCTCATGACCTCCACAATGTCATGTATGGTAAAGATATGCCATATTTTTCCTCCATCCTTTCCTTCAAGTGTTTATGTTGAATGTTTGGACTCTTCTTCAACTTTTTTTATTTATTCAACAATCTCTGTTGTGTAGTTTGTTCCAACTCTATTTACCCTTGGGAAGTGTGCATGTCAACAAAGTTCCTAACTTCAATGGTCATATATGGTAAGGATATGCCATATTTTCCTCCATCCTTTCCTTCAAGTGTTTAGGCCGAATGTTTGGACTCTTCTTCACAACTTTTTTTGTTTGTTCAACAGTCTCTGTTGTGTAGTTTGTTTATTTCCAGCTCTTTTTACCTTTGGGAATTGTGCATGTCAACAAAGTTCCTAACTTCAATGGTTTGATCCAACTGACATTTACATGCTTTAATGCACTATAAACAATCTTTATAAGAGCTTGTGATAACTCGCTTTTTATCGCTTGCTTTAATTCTAATGCCAAAATTTTTAGAAATGACATTGCTTTGTAAAGCATTCTTAAATGAAACAACATTGTTGAACTTTGCACCAATATGTGAAGGGAAACAATCTTGATTAGAATTTGATAATAATGAATCTTTCGATACAATGCCATCATTAGAACATCACAATCACTATCGTAAATATGAAAACTATAAAGTCATATCAACACCAATGAAATCTCTGTAAACTAAATCAACCAAATTAGTATTGTTTAATTGATTATTATTTACATGTTCACCATCACTCCAACTCACTAAGGAATTTTGCTTAGGATGCACATCATGTAAATTATCTGATAGTACTACAATAACTTTGCACTTGTTTAAACTGCCCACAATCATAGCCAATTCTATAATATCAACATCATTATTAATGAGTTTATACTCTTTAGGAGTTGCTCGAGTGATATAAAAATACAACTGATATGAATGTACGAGAAACAAACGAAATTTCATAATCGATTATAAGAGCAATGCTAACAAAAAAAACTTTAAAATACAATTAAGTGATGAGCAATCTTTAATTAAAAAGTGTAGAAGCACAACCAAAATCAAAGATTAAAAAGTTCTCTAATTTTATGTTACAAAAAAGTAACATCAATAAAAAATCACAAAAAAATTGGTGTGTTGCAAGTCCTTTGAAAATGGTTGATAAGTGGTTTCTCAAAGTAGAATTTATCGAGATCAGAATATTGATGCTTTCATGGATGAGCCATTTCTCAAAGTAACAATAGATTATAGCTTCTTTATCTTAAATAGAAGCTCAGATTCATCAGATTAGTAACTAGCTGTCCTAGATGAAGAAGGAGACTAGGTGAATGGGATACATAGAGGATCAATCAAATTTCACTTTATATATTCTAAATTAGAAAAGCAAGTGTCTTACTATGACTATGCAGGAGAAGCGACTTGATTTAAGTATAGGGCATAAAAGAGGGCAAAGACCTTAGTCTTAAGTTGCAAAGTAAGTTTTCATTCAAAAAAATTCATTTAATAAAATTTAAAAATTATTTTAATATAAATTTTAAAAATAATATTTATATTATTTTAATATAAATAAATAAATACAAATAAAATAAAGTTTATATTTTATTAGATAAATTTTTTAAATATCACGTCAATAAATTTAAATAATAATTTTCTTTTAAATGAGTAATATTTAAAATTTAGATCTTTATAGATAAATTATAAATAATTTAGTCTTGTACAAGTAAAGGCCGAAAAAAAAGAAGAAGATAATATGCAGAGGAAAGAGGCAGGAGGAGCTAGAGCAGCCGTAACCATGTCCTCAAGGGCACGCCTTCTTATCCTAAGCGAGCAGAGGCCCGACGGCCCCGCCGCTTCCCTTCGAGGAAGCCCTATTTTTTTCGTTAGAAAGCTTTCGTCAGTGTCATGCGCTTATAAAGCATTTTTTCTCAAGTTGAAATTTGTTGGGCACGACGAACGATGTCAACGCCCGTTAAGTAGAAGAGGAAATTTCCATGCATTTGTATCTAAAGTCAGCGTGCGAAGAGATGGCCTCGCTGGAGTCCCAAAATCTGATCGATGAGCCGCGCGCGAAGGATTCAGCTCCCAGCACTGCCGGCTGCCTTGCCCTTCTCCGGCAGCCGTTGGAATGGATCGGAATGCTTTGCAGAGACCTGAACGCGAGCTTCGTGCTCGGCGTGGTGCTCGTGTATGGCCTAAGCCAAGGCTTCGCAGGATCTTACTTCAGAGTTGTCTCAGATTTCTACTGGAAGGATGTTCAGAAGGTGCAGCCATCCGCGGTGCAGATGTACGTAGGCTTCTACTACATCCCCTGGATCATGAAGCCCCTTTGGGGGATCCTCACCGACACTTTCCCTGTCCGCGGATACCGCCGCCGTCCCTACTTTATCCTTGCAGGTGCTGCCATTCTCCATTTTTATTGCTTCTTTCGGCGTCCAATTTATACCAAGCAACCAAACTGAGGAGGAGGTTTGTCCTCTTTTTTCTTTGATTGAGCGCCCCCGCTTGATTCGGTATTGTTGGCGTTCAGGTGTTCTGGGCACATTTACCGCATTGATCATATCCGTACATGGAAAACTGGCGATTCCGGTGGCCATACTCTGCTTGGTGGGAATGGCGGCCGGAGTGGCCATTGCAGATGTGACAATTGATGCCTGCATTGCCAGGAACAGCATTGAGCATCCGAGGCTGGCGCCGGATATGCAGAGCCTCTGCAGCTTCGTTTCTTCTGTTGGCGCATTGATTGGGTACTCTTCCAGCGGCGTCCTCGTGCATCTTCTGGGCGCACAGGTAAGAGGCAGGGACTGTGAATGCTGTAGATTTTTTAAAAAGTGTTTGAATTTGTATTTCTATTAAGTGGTTGATGGCGTGTGAAAGTATAATAATTTTGCAGGGAGCCTTTGTACTCATGGCAATTCCGCCTGCATCTCTTGTTGTTTTGGGCTTTATTATCTTTGAAATGAAGACCAATCGCCCCAAAGAGAAGAGCGAGGTTAGTGGAACTGCTTTGTCTTCTTTATTTGAGTTTCTTAAATTATTATAGGTGGGGTAAGCCAATAAATATGATCTCATTCGATTTAGTTTCAGGAGGATGATTTTGGACTGGTAGAACCAATTCGTTTATTAACTCACTCTATTTGTTTTAAAATTAGAGAATTCATTGAGGTTAGGAGAGACCCGATTTCTGTCTTCCCCCTATTACCAAGTCTTACCTTATTATCGAATATTTCTGCTCATCATGGGAAGAGTTGGCAATAAAGATGGCAAGTGCTTGTGCTTTTATGACATTTATAGTGACAAACTCTTGGTCGAATACAGACAGCTCGATGCTCTATTTAGCAAGTTGGCCAGTTAGATTAGGTTGGTGAACAATACTTTTAAGTGGTTGTGATAACTCAAATAGAATGAGAGTACAATATTTTTGGGAGCCTCCTAAAGATATTTATTAGCGTGAAAACTAATTTGTTTATCTTAATGCATAGTTAATTTCTTCTCCCATAAGTATGTGGCTATAGTAGTGTATGGGTATTTCCATGCCATCCGCTTTTTGAGCTGGAACTGAGCTTGTGGCTTCACTGCTGACCCCTTATAGATCAGTAGGTTGTTATGCAATTGAGGAGCCATGAGGATTGGAAAGTGAGCCAAGCATTATTTTAATTACTCTAAAGCTTGCTAACATTACACCGTCCAATATAATTCCCTAGTTTTCTATTGTGCTTTGAAGAGTGGGCCACATATATCAGCTGGTTTAGATGTAAACTATGACATTATAAGAAATTGTTTATTGTAAAATTATTATTTTATTTATATTATCAATATTATTGTTATTACTATTGTTATCATATTCATCTTCTAAAAGATTGTTTAATTTATAGAGTTGGGCATTGGTAGGTTTGTCAAATTTTGACACGATACGAACTTGACTAAAAAATTCAAGTTTTGGTCAACACAATTTAAATTCGGGTCTAGTTTGGGCTTAGAAATTCAACCTATTTAAAAATTGGGTCGGGTTCGGATCAACTTGCAAGCTCTACTGTTTAAAAATTGTATACATGGTGGGGTGCAGAGAAGAGGTGAGAAGCCTCGATAAAATATCATGACTCACATTTCGGTTCGACATTTTCTCTCTTCCGGAAAGTCACTCGCAAAACTTGAAGTACAATTAATGAATAACATGCTCATATAAATAAATTTTTAGCAAAAATTGGAATATCAACAATAAAGAATCTACTTAGTACAAATGGTGATCTACGACACAAGTGTAATTTAATTGAGAATACTTTAATACTGCATGTCTGCTGGTTTTAACAAAACACATGTGTATTATTTATTAACATCAACTTTGCACCCTATACTCTAGGCACGAAGGGCTCGTTTGTTAGGTGTGGTGGTACTAATATATCTGCCTAAGGCATGCATACCCACATTGGGAATCTGTTAATAAGGATAGCTGACCCCGACATTCCACACCAACGAATCTCCTTTTTGGGATCTGGAATATTGGAGATCCAGACTATTTTATGTGATGACCCATGTTAGGTTGGTAACAACCAATCTAACATCAGATGCATTTTTTCGCAGGATTATATTGACGTTTAAGTAAAATAGTAATTTAAACAATATCTAGAACCATTAAGTATAAAGAAATAATATTCATTCAATTTAAAATAAATAATATCCAGAATTTATTACATCTGTCATTATACAAAAATGATTATCCCTTGAAGGGTAACTAGAATTTATTATTTTCCCGCGCCGTGCCTCTTTCTAACGACTTTAAATTATATCAGCCTCCTCCAGCTATATCTGATTTGACATTATAAAAATAATGCCTTAGTGCATATTCAAAATACAAAGAATATTAAAAATATTCTTTAAGCAAAAGCAGGAAGCAAAAATGATACTAATTGCAGGGAAATATAATTTATTACAAAAAGATAATCATAATTCCTACAAAATAAATATTCTTTTAGCACATGTCAAATTTACAAACGGTAAAGAAATAATAGTATAAAAAATTATGTTTCATGTTTATGTTTATGATATTATGAAGCAACATTAGCAGTTCTGATAGGCAAAGCCAAAATAATGAGGCTAGGTTCATAAAAATGCATTTAAGCATAACCTTCACCTGAGCCCTCTTAAAGGCTCCAGATGGCAACAAACATGCAATTAAGCATAATCTTCACCTGGGCCCCCTCAAAGGCTCCAGATGACACCCTTATAACTCCCAAGGACTAGCCCCGTCCCTAACCTATTCATGCTCCATTTTGGAACCCTTTTTTGTAACATTTATAAGATACATAAATATCATTTTATTACTTTTACATCGTTAGTAGTAAGAATAACACTTTAATAGCAATATGAAATAGGCTCAAAGCGATGATAAGCAACAAATAAAAGTAAAAAGCATAAAAATAATATCCAGTGTACTTTTATGTTTAACTTATCAAGTCGAATTACTCACAAACTTGATGGGCCTGCAAAAGTTAAAATTGAAATTTATAAACCTTGAAAATGATGCTTTTAGTGTTTCAATAAATCTTATTACTCGGCATATCACCTAATTTAGCTTTCGTTCTCATATCCTTCCCAGACCTCTTGATTTAAATCTCATAATAGAAGGTACATTACAATAATTTCACTAGAGAGTTTTAAAGTTTGTGATTCAGATATTTTATAAATCTCTAAATAACAATATGGCGCAGCATTTCAATATCATACTTAATCAAATATTCTTTATTTCTTAGCAACTTTGTGCAATAGTTTTCCAACAGAAAAATCTAATAATCTTAAATGATGCTAGAGCATGGTAAAATATGGATTGAATTGTTGAATCAATATTCACTGATAATTCTTGAAGTTTCAACTCTTATTATTAAGCAATAACATATTCGTGGGATGCACAATGTTTAAATTTTTAGATTTCAGATAATCTGTGAACTCAACTTCAGGTTAAGATGCTACTTATTATTTATCCTTACACAAAATTTAGCAGAGTCTAACTTATATTACATGTTATTCTAACTATATAAATCATATTTAATTTATCTAAATTCTATTATAATGCTCTAAGACAGTAGTAAAGGGACATTTTTCAATCATAGGATATTATAAGTACTAAGATAAATGAAATGAGTTTTATGAATATGTTTCTCATTAAAATTCAACTCAACACCCAAAGATAATATTTCAAATGGTCGGAACATAATTTGTCATACTAAAAATTCAGTTCATTAGTAAATTCTAGAAATTTCATGATTAATCCCAATATCTAAAACTGCTCAATTTCATTATACCAAGTTACTAAATAGTGAAATAAATTTAATCCCAAGTTATGATTAAGGATTTCAATAGAAAAATTTAAAAGGAATTTCGTACTTGCTGAAGAAATCGAGTGCAGAGATGGATTAGGCGCAGGCAAGGATTGGGCGCAGACAGGAGAACCGAGCGGAATAAAGGAGAAGAAGGTCGAGTGCAGAGAGGGATCGGCGTAGAGGGTCGAGCGGTCGAGCAAAGAAGGATCGGGCGCAGGGAGAGGCGATCGGCGCATAGGCGGAAGAACCGAGCGAGGTGTGTGCGTGCTGAGGGCGTTCATAGCGCTCCCGTCGGCCCTCGTTGCTGGTCGCACTGGACGCTTCCGCCGATGAGTCTCGTTGTCGGCTCAGTTACGCTCTTACAGCTCGGGCGGAAGAGGAAGAAGTGAGGGGGTTGAGAGCAAAGAGCGATTGAGGGGGTCGAACAGCATACATTCGGTTAAATAGGGTGTGAGTGCGTAATGCACACCCGTTTAGTCCGACTAGCGTCGCTCGTAAAACGCCCGTAAGTTACAGAACAGAGGTAAAATTTGGGAATAGTTTAATTGCCGCCGACAGTTTAGTCGATTCTGCCTTAAAGAGGTGATTTTATGTTTCATGACAGAATCTTAATTTCCTATTTTCGCTTTGATTGAATTTGAAAACTTCCTAAATCAAGGATTGTTACTGAAAACTGAAATTTAGTAGGAGTTTTAACAGAAAACTGAAATTTTGCGGGGAATTAACGAAATCTAAATATTACGGGAAATTAACGTTTTGCTTATAAATGTCCTAGGGTCATTATATTTTAGGCCTTACATTTCTTTTCGTAACACTTTTAATGGTGAAGATCAGAATGATGCTATCAAATTTGAAGAAGAGATTCTCAGAATGCCACCCAAAATATGGATCCAGAATTTTCAATTTGAGGTTCAACTGAGTGAGGCTGAGTTTATGAGTGAAGTATTCAGACAAATTGCATCTGATGAATTTTTTTCTCCATAGAGAAAAAGGAGTATCTAATCATGTAAGTAACACATAATGTATCAAAGTGGTTAAAGAAACTTAAAACTTAAAATATTATTTTTAATTGTTTGGCCTACCTTCATTTTAAGAGGGTTATCTAGTGGTGCACTATGTTTAATCATATAAAATTACAATTAAAATGAGATCTACGACTTTTACTTTTGGATTCCTCAAGAGTGCATTATTTTCATAGATAATTATGGTAAAAGTGAAAATCAAGAGATTTTGTATAGTAAATTACGTAATTCTAGGTCCATCTCACCTTCATTTTGTATAGTAAATTACGTCATTTTGTATATGAAGTTATGAAGGCATGACCGGGTTATTAGAATGGTCATAAACGGTTGGAAATGCCTTTGACGAGTTGATAGAGTTGATTGTGATTTAATTGAAGAGTAATGCTGGAAGTAGCACTTATCAATGTGATTTCCATGTATGAATGGTTGGCTACATCTATGAATGTGCGTGAGTAATATTATCCTCGTGAAAAACTCAGCCAGGCAGGAGATCACTTGAACATGATGTGGAGTCAACTGTCACAAGATCACTCTAACGAAGTATGGCGGTTAGCTCCAATTTTACTCTGTTAGAGCAAGAGTGAGTTAGGCATTCCTGCTAACTCCAAAGATATTATTGATATTATGACATTGTTAAATAATATAAGATAAACAAATAATAAGATAATATATAAATTATTTGGCACCAAAAAGGCAGGGTATAACATTACCAAAGAGCTATTGCACTTGATTTTATTTATATTTTTATAAGAAAATTTCTTATGATAGAAAAACTATAAACTCTTGTTTATATATGTATATATATTTATATAATGTATATTGCAGGTGAGGGGGAAGGTGCGAGAGACAATATATGGCATGGGTAGGGCAATAAAGTGTCCTGCGGTGTGGAAGCCATCATTATTCATGTTCCTCTCAATAGCTTTCAGCCTTAGCACGCATGAAGGCCAGTTCTATTGGTACACCAACCCAAAGGCTGGACCGGCTTTCTCACAGGTAAAATGCAAACCTAATTCTTTTTTATTAATATTTTTTTCTTGAAATAAAATTCTAGTTTATCTTCTAAAATATATAAACTTATAGATATATGAGTCAAATTTTGATTAGTCATGTGAATGATTTCTCTAGAAATTTTAAAGTGGAAGCACAGCTCATAAGTACAATAAAGCATATTAACCATTAGACTAAAACACGTTTGAAAGTAGCAATAAATAAAAATAGTGGAGGCTTGCAACTTATGACTGTTAGGTAAATGAATTTTAAGCATTTAATTAATAGAATATATTTGTTAAATTATTTTATAAGTCTATTATTTGTACTTTTAATATTTGGGTTGTGTTTTGAATAATGAATTAAGTTTAAAACATAATACTATTAAGGATAGATTTCCTATTTTCCAAATATCTCTCATCATCAATCAATAAATTTTAATAAATGAAATTTAAAAAAGAAGTTATATTTGTATTTAAGTTTCCTTAGATTTATTTATTAAAATATTTTGATGAATAATTAGAAATATAAAAACAAGCCTTGCCATTATGTTATATGTTTGATTAATGTTTTTTAGCCTAGTAAGATATAGTTGGTACTGTTGCACATGTTTCTCTTTATTGGGCAAGCCCACTCGTGCATAAAGCTACCCGAGTAAGGTTCTGGCTCGTTAGCTTGACCAGTGAAAAAGTGTGAGTGAAGAGCGGTTTTGTGAATTACTGTTTTGTATATTTTGATTCAATTTACTGTGCTTAAATCCTCTTAAACCGAACTTGTAAGCAAATTGCTCATTAACAATATTAATAATACTGATTACTAATAATATGGTTGGATTTCCTTTGACCATTTTTGGCAATTGTGTAAACATATTTGGGATCAATAATATCTAGTTAATAAAAGTAATCTAGTTATAATTGGGTCTAGGAAGCAAAAATCCCTGCACTCACCCGATGGGACTCTTACGATGGTTGTTTGACTGAGGTGTAACTTAAATTACTAGAAATACTATTATTGATTTTCAACATGGAAAATAGAATTAGATGCCTTTAGGATAATATTGGTTAAAATTCATGCAAAATTTTATTAAAATCTTTGAACTTTTTTTATCTTATCCACTTTTGATTAATGTGATAATTATTAACAAAAAAATCTTTTTTGACTCAATAAAATTTGAGACTAAAAGTTAAAGTGGATTCAATTAGATGCTAAGTGGATTTTATTTTAATTTAAAGGTGATTTAATGTGATAAATAGATGAGCTTTAAAATATATTTAGCATGATTAAAATATATATCTTTCTTTTTATCAAGATCATATCTCCCACCTTAGTTCTACATATCAAATCAGTCTTTTTGTTCTTTCACAAGAGTTCTTTCTCTTGTAAGTGCACAATTATCGAATCGCTTAAATTTCAGTTCTTTCCAATCAGTTATTATTGTTTTAATTGATTTGATTCACTCTCATTTTGTTAGATCTTATATAACAAAAGGAGAAACTCTTCTCCTCTGCACTTGAACAAACGGCATCAAAACAGTAAGTTCATGAAGATATTTATCAATTTAGTAGATGTCAAGAGTGTGAAGATTGACAAGTTCAATGAGAATGATTTTAGATGTAACAGAATTCAAATAAAATATTAGCTCTGCTAGAAAATTTTCTATTTATTGTTTTCTTGTAGAAAGCTTAAAAAATGAAGCAAGCTGGGACCTACTTGATTATTAAGTACTATGTTGTGCATTTAACCTTGTGTGAAAATGTGGGCTTTCAACATTATCAATGAAAAGTTGTGGCTTGATGGAAGTGTTGTCAAATATATATAAGAAGTTATCAACATCAAATACAATATATTTTATGCATTTCATATTAATTTAAAACTGAGATGATCGTTTCTGGTCGATCACATTGCTGATTTTAACATGATCATGAATCATTTGGATCCGTTAAGTTCACTATAAAGACTTGGCCTTGACATTAGTCATGCTATCTTATCTAGCTGAGCACTAGTTAGAGACTAAGACTGTAGCGAGTAGTTCATCTAGGAGTGCAAAGTTAAAATAGGATAACATGAAAAATAGGTTATTCTTAGCAATGTTATTCAGAGATATTAACTATGAGAATCATCTGATTATACATGAAGTACTAAAGGCATAAGAAGGATAGACTCTAAATCGCAAGAATATGGAAACAATAGGTTAATGAAGAAAACATGAAGCTTGTCAAAACTTCCATATGCAAATGTACGTTGAAATGAATATATATATATATATATAGTTATGTATTTTAACCAAGTGTTTGATCATATTAATTTTCTTACTATATTTTATGTTGGCATCATAAGCTCTTGTATTTTTCTCTTGTGCTAAATAATTATATATATATATATATATATATTAATTTTAACCAATTTAATATATGATTATGCTGCATGGAAGTTTTATAATGGGAAATAGTGAATTTAATCAAATCTCAAAATGGATTTAAAAAATTTTGCAAGAGGTGGAACCTGTCTTAGGTTAAAAATAAATCATATTTTCATGATCAAATTGATTATTGTGAATATATTATAATATTGGTGGTTGCAACAACAACAAAAAAAACTTGAGGCTTGGTGTTGTAATATTTGTGGTTAATGTTAGTAAACATTCAAGAGAGTTGTCATAGTTAGACATAAGAAGGTAGAAATTTTGTACAAATTATTAATGATAAAGATATAGTAGCTGTCATAGATAGGAGTTCTAAGTTGTCGTATTAAAGCTTGATTCACTTGAGTATAAAACAAATAAAGATCATTGCATCAAAGGATTGCTTCATAATCTTAAATCTATTTATTTGGCGTTGTGCAAGGAGTGCATTCTCAACAAGCTTAAAGTTGTTCAAGAAGTGCAAATTTCATCTTAGATTGAGGGCCTTTTAATTAAAGAAATTTGAATTGATATATTCAAATGTTATGGGGTAAGATGATTCCATTTTGAAGATATGCGTTTATTTTCTTGAAAAAAAAATTAACTTATTTGCTACTTTTAAATCCTTATAAGTGAAAGTGGAGAAATATATTAGACTAAAAATAAATTGCTTGAAGATTAGAATGACTAGGATTATTAGAACAAAGATTTAAAAAATTGTTAGAGAATAGAAAATTCGTGCATCCAGTTATTTAATAACCAATCAGTGTATATTTTTCTTTTGGATACTTGCACTACTATGTCACATTCATAGTTGACTCTACTTGGATAGTACCAGCGTTTTTTAACACAAAAGTGTGGAATTAAAATATGTTTAAAGTCATTTCAATGAAGATTGATAATGATAAGCTTATTAAGAAAGCAAAGATGTTAATTATCACAGCTCAAAATCTATGCTATATATGCTGGAAATTATTTTAGAAGATCAAGACAGAATTTGATAGCTGAGAGAATAAACAGAATATCAAATGAAAGAGCAGTGAGCATGTAATTGCATTCTAAGTTGTACAATATATTTTAAGCCAATAGAATTATTATTGCAATTTATCAAAAAGATTATAAGGATTTTTTTAATCTTTTGGGATTTAAGATTCTTAAAGATTAATGATTATCAAGAGAGGTATAATACTCTCACATTAAAATGTTGGTGGTGTCATTATGTGCATATTAATTTTAATTCATAGAAAAATCTTTGTGCTAAAGTAAAAAAAAATGTTATCACATTAGCGATAAATCAAACTAATTTGTTTACCAATTTTGAGTTGCCCAAAATAGAATTATTATGAGACACAAAAATGAAATTCTTGATGAAAGCAAACTATACAAAAGCAAGCATATGAAAGAGTAAAAAAGCATAAGAAAATATGATGAGCAATTAGAAAAGGCTAACTTAAAGATATAAACATTGAAGATGATATTATAATAATTCAATAGAACTTTAAACATTAATGTAAAGATTTTTGAACAAAATAATGTTGTATATAATGCTCTATTATAGTCAAACACTTCACCATGATTGAAGAGATCATTTATACAGTTTAATTATATAAAGCAGCACTCCTTTATTTATTTATCTATTACTAGTAGATAGTGGATAGTTTAAAAAGAAATGTTATTTATACCTGTTGACGTGACACCCAAAAAATTTATTCAATAAGATTTGGATATCATTTTAATACAAACTTTAAAAATAATGTGTATTATTTTAATGTAAATAAATAAACACTAATGAAATAATGTCTAAATTCTATTGGATGAGTTTGTTTAGGTGTCACATCAGTGGATCTAAATAGTATTTTTTTAGTTTTAAATACCACCAGAGCTCCATGCAGGTAAAAGTTTTCATTTCATGGGAGCAAGTTGTTAAATAGTCCTGATCAACGTGCGAGCGGCCCGACAGATGGGCGGGTTTAGCCATTACAAATTGCCCAATGGAAATAAATTGGGCTTTTAGGCCTTTGACCAATCTGATCAATAAAAAATGTTATGCAAGAAATTTGAATTAAAGTTTTTGGCAATGCAAAAATGAAAATTTATTGATTTGTCATTCTTGTCATTAGCTCTCAAGTAATTTAGTATTTTTGAAGTATTTATATATGATCTTATAACCCACACATTTTGGTTTTCATTTTGATCTACTATACCAAATACATCACATTTATTTTTTTCTAAAAGTGTATATTAATATTAGTTATGCATATATGATTAGAAGATTCTTCTTTTTTTGAAAGAAAATATTATTGTATGAAACGGGCAGGTTTGTGGGTGAGCCTGATCCTCATGTAAGAAAATGTTAGGCCCATTTATTTATACTATATATATTATTTATTTATTTACTATTCTTTCTCATAAGATATTGCGAGATAAAAGGATAAACTCTTTTTCTCTCCCTCTCTAACATCGATACAAGACATTTATGGGAGATTAATATTTGGTTGGATAAAGGGCTTGTGCTTAAATCTCCCAATAAGAATCCCATGAGTTTCTAGGTTTGGGTGGCATGGCATTAACAAGGCATTTAATGGGCATGCCTAAAACAAAGTTTATAGGAGAAAACAATTTTATTTATTTTGCCATCGAATTTAAGGCTCTATTTAGCTAAAGTTTAGGATTAGCTAATCAAAATAAGTTGAGTTATAGTGAGATAATATGCTGAATGAGCCATTTAATTGATGGATAAAAAGTATAAATTGAGTTGAGCATAAACTCATTTGATTGCCTCTAAGCCTGAACTTATTAATTGACACATTAATTTGTTTGAATATTAGTTAATATTTAAATACCAATTGTTAATATATATTAAATAATAATTTTAAATTTTCAAATTTTAAAATAAATGCTTTTGTTCACACGAGAAAATAGAACTTTTTTTCTTCATTTCATCTACCTCCAAAACAATCTAGTTCGTTATCTTGTTGACTGCCAATGATGGTACAGAGAAAAAAACTGAAAAATACAAGCACTCTGCTTTCTATCACCTATGACACCCCATTTTCTCCATGCAGGGATTTGTTGGCATGATTTACGCTATAGGCGCAGTTGCATCCATTGCGGGCGTTCTGATTTATCACAAACTTTTGAAAGGCTATCCATTCCGGAGCTTGATCTTCTATGCTCAACTCCTCTACGCTGCATCTGGAATGCTGGATCTCATCTTCATCCTGCGATGGAACCTTAAGCTCCAGATACCAGATTACATCTTCGTTATCCTCGAAGAATGCGTCAGCAGGGTTGTGAGCCGTATTCGTTGGATGCCGATGATCGTCCTGAGCACAAGACTCTGTCCCTTAGGAATCGAAGGGACCTTTTTCGCTCTTCTCATGTGCATTGACAGCGTGGGCTCGCTTGCATCAAAAGCCGGAGGAGGGGTTCTGTTGCAACTTTTCCACGTTACCAGAACAGATTTTGACAACCTTTGGCTTGTTGTCCTTATAAGGAATTCACTGAGGTTTCTAACACTGGCATTTGTTTTTCTTGTGCCTGCTGCCGACCAATTAAATGCATTGCTTCCTTCAAAACTGATGAAAGGAAGTGGAAGTGATACTGAGAGTCAGCTGAAGCTTGTTCCTATGAAGCATGTAGATGAAGTAGCAGCCGTCCCTTGAAAGAGGAAGACAGTGGCTATCATTTCATTCAGTTCATATGGTGAAAATATCAACAGAGTTTAAATAAGCATTTTTGACACAGGTGCCAACAAAAGAATAAATGATTCATGCAGAAGTGCTAACAAAAGAATAAATGATTCATGCATTTTTCGAGCTGCAATTTACATTGACATGTATATTGATTATTTTGATTGAACAATAGTTAGATTCGTGAGCTTACAATTCGTTCAGCTCTTATGTCATGTAGTTTGAATCCTATCATGGGTTGAGCTTTATAACACCATAAACTTTGTTAGATTTTAAAATTTTTCTATTTTAATAAAAGTAATAATGCATAGCATCTGCTTTATGTAAATGTTTTGTTAAGATAAGCCAACGAGCGCAGCCATCCAGAGAAAGAGCTCATTTAATGGCTCAAATTTAGTTTCTCGAGCTAGAATCCCAATTGCAAGCCAAGTTAAGCTTGACTAACTGTTACTTGTCTTTTTTTGTTGGTAAATAGTATCAAATATCCTTTAGCTTTCATAAATCTTGCTGAAACATCTGTATGGTGGTTAATCTCAATAAATTTATCATTTTTTTTACAATAGGCTGTCAAACACCTGTAATGCCAAGTTTCCATGCATGAGAATAAGCTGAGATCGGAATTAAGAGGGCTGGCATAACATAAATGAATGTTGAAGAAGAAACCTTAAGTGATTTATGATTTACAAACTAGCCTGCTTGAGCCTTCTCTGGCTCAAACTACCCATAACTATATAGCAAGGACTCTCAAAACCCAAAGACAGTTTTAGTCGAGCAGCAAACAGATTTAAAAGAGAAATTAGTGATCAGCCACATCCTTCCAATGGCCTACTTTGCCTCCTATATAAATCTATCAGTTTTGAAGAATATTTGAAAGAATTATTATATAAAGTGTAAGATTTATTTGACTTGGCTTCCATTGTAATTGTGCATAAATGCTAATTCTTTGCATATGTAGGGTATGAGGGATTGTTTAGAGAAACAACACTAGTAAAAATATTGCAACCTCTTACTGCTCCCCCTCTTTCTTTTTATGATATTCTCGTAATGGTTTAAAGGTTGGTGATTGCTATGAACTTCTTAAAAAATATTCATGGTAGATAGCGACATGATATTTTGTAGCCTGGAGATCCAACTCACCGCTTCACTTCCCAATGTATACACATAACACGTAGTGCTTCTTCTGCTATCAATATCTTCTGCAAGATTTGAGTCTACATAGCCCTGTAAAATAATGTCAAATCTTCCAAAGCATAATGCTTTGCCCTCTGTACCTTTTAAATACCTTAGGATCCACTTGATCGCATCCCAATGGTGCTTCCTTAGGTTTCCCATGAATCTGCTAATCACTCCCATTACATGGGAAATATCCGGTCTCGTGCAGATCATTGCATACATCAAGCTCCCAACTACTGAAGCATAAGGAACCTTCAGCATATGCTCATTTTCTTCTTCAAACTTCAGCATATGTTCCTTTGATAAGCTGAAGTGACTTGCTAGAGGAGTGCCCACTGGCTTCACTTCACTCATGTTGAATCTTTTCAGCACTTTTTTAACATATTCTTTCTGCAACAGCTTCAGGATTCTTGCTCATCTTTCTTTATTGATTCTCATTCCAAGAATTTGTTTGGCTGGCCCCAAGTCCTTCATGTCAAACTCCTTTGACATCAGCTCTTTTAGCATTCTTATCACCTCCATGTCCGATCATGCGATCAATATATCACCCAGATACAATAACAGAATGATATAGGAGGACTTACACTATTTTATGTACGAACAATGATCTTCCTGGCATCTTTTGTACCTCGATTCTGACATAAACATGTCAAATCTCTTATACTACTGCATTGGCGCTTGCTTCAAGCCATAAAAGGTCTTCTTGAGCTTTGAACCCTTCAGGCTATTGCATGTACAGCTCCTCCTCTAGCTCTCTGTGAAGGAATATAATTTTGACATCCATTTGCTCTAGATGTAAATTCTCAATTTCAATAATGTTCAACACAACCCTGATGGTTGTCATCTTCACAACTGGGGCAAAGATCTCATTGTAGTTGACCCCATGTCTTTGCTGAAAGCACTTTACTACAAGCCTAACCTTGTAGCGCTTGCTCCCATTCGGTTCTTTCTTCACCCGATAAACCCACTTGTTCTGGAGGGCATTCTTCCCAGTTGGTAAAGGTTCCAACTCCCATGTCCCATTTGACATGAGTAATGGCATTTCATCATTCATGGTAGCTCCCACTTGATTGAATCTTCAACCTAAAGTGCCTCTTCCAAGCTTTCTGGTTCACCACCATCTGTTAGTAACAAGTAAAATAAAGGAGTGTACCTCTATGGCGGTCTTGTAACTCTTGTGGATCTTCTTAATATGGGTGTTTGTAGTTCAACATTGACACCCTCGTGAGCTTTTTCATGTACTCCAACATCTAGCTTAACACTATCATCAATTTCTATGTGTCAGGGCTCAACATCTGAAACATCCTTAGAATTAGTCTTGACTCCAATACACTCCTTGTACATTTCACTATCATTAAAAGTGACATCCCTACTTCTGATGACCTTCTGGTTCTGATTGTCCCAGAATCTGTAAGCGAACTTGCCCACGCCATATCCAACAAATGTGCACTTGATCGCATTAGCGTCAATCTTGCTCCTGGATCTTGTATCAATGTGCACATATGATGAGCAGCCAAATACTTTGAGGTGGTTCAGTTTCACCTCCTTTCCGCTCCAAGCTTCCTCGGGAATCCCTTCATTTAAGGGTACAGAAGGTCCTCGATTTATAAAATAAACAATTGTGTTAATAACTTCAGTCCATAACTATTTTGAGAGACCTGCATGCAATCTCATGCTCCCAACTCTTTATATAATTGTCCTATTCATCCATTATGCAACACCATTTTGTTATGATGTTCTTTAGACTGTAAACTCCCTCTTGATGACTCTCAAAGCACATAACTCAATGAGCTCATTATCACAGTACTCGTTACCATTATCAGACCTTAAGCACTTAAGATTTAATCCTGTCTCATTCTCCATCAAAGCTAACCACTTTTCAAACACATCAAATATGTCAGATTTATATTTTAGAAAGTAAACCCATAACTTCCTCGTATGGTCATCAATGAAGGTGATGAAATATGTGGCTTTGCCTATGGAAGAAGTAGAAGCTGGTCCCCATACGTATATATGAACCAACTCAAGTTTCTTGCTTTTCAGTTCTCTTCCAACTTTAGAGAACGAAACCTTCTTTTATTTTCCCAGAACACTATCTTCACAAAAATCCAAATCTACAGACTTCAATCCTTGAAGTTTTCCCTTTGACTATAGGGATTTCAATCCCCTCTCGCTCATATGGCCAAGCCTCTGGTGACAAAGATCTACATCTATCTCTTCTGCAACTATAATAGAATCAGACACTTTATTGATTAGGTAAAGTGTACTATCCATATTGCCTCATGCAATAATAAGTGCACTCTTGGTGACCTTCTATGAGTCTTCAGTGAAATAAGTGTTGTAGCCCTCTCTGGCTAACTAGCCAACAACCATTCATGCTTAGTTAAATTAATTGAACACTGTTAGAATTGGAGTTAACCTTCAATTACAACAGGTTCAGATTTAGTGCTATAAGGAGAACTCCCCTTAGGGTTCTACCATGACACCTAAACCTTTATGAGATCGTGATTTAAATTTATCTTTAATTTCCTACGTCTATATTACCAAATATTATCTTTTAATTATTAGATCTCACAAACATGATTTCCATCAACATTGCATCATGCGCTTACACACGCAGTTTAGCTAGATGAGACGATGTGTTGGGTCAAATGGATTATGTCAAATCATCCATAAGACTTCCAACGTCCTCTCATCCCTTCTACTTTGCTGAGCAGCAGAGCAAAGTTGATGGGAACTTAGTTCTCAAATATCAACTCTCTTGGTAGAGCTCTTAAGAAAATATGCAAGTGAGCTTAAGAACTTGTCACATAATTCTCAGCTCTACTTGCACTATATTCCTTACTCTTATCCAATTGATGAGCTTGGAACTCGAGTTCTTTTCTTAATTGATGATTCATTTAAGTTTTAAGTTAGCAAAGTATTTTGACAGTGCTTCATCCAGGCATTCATTCACAATAATAATAATAATAAATAGTAAAATAGAAATTAATTTTATTCATTAAAATAAATCCATTCTAATATCATTACAGCCTTACATTTTCCTACAATTACTTCCCAATTCTCTCCAAAGAGATTTAGCTTTCCATTAAATAATAAATCAAAGCACACATGCAAATAGAAGTAAATCTTGACATCGGTTTATAGCAAAAAAATAAATATAAGTTCTGGGATAGTACTAGGAAACACCTAGAAGTTTTCTAGGGCTCTCTCGATCTTCCTCCTTTGCTTCTACTTAAATTCTTTGCCTTTCCTCTGCTGCCTTCTTCTCTCTATTCTTCACAGTTCACCTCTTGCTCATTGAAGAGTTCTCTTCTTTTCTCCTCCTGCAGCCTCTCTTTTTAGGTCTTTTGAATATTGAAATTGAGAACACTTTTTTAGCCTTTCTTTCTTCCTTTTATAGCACATCCCCAAGCCCCTTGGAAAATAATTTCTATCCAACCCTCCAACTCCTTCTCCTTAATGGCTTACCATTTTGATTTATTCTATTATGCCTCTGAAGGATACCCATATTAATTGAGTTTTGGAGTTAATACAGCTGGGGAAGGCAAATGGTTTTAATTTGTGGCCTTCCCCATGTTATCTTAATTCAATGCTTTTATAATCTTTGGAAGTCTCTTCAGCTCTTAGTGCAGCCACCCCTTCCATCTTCCTCATATTTTAATTTGCTTCTTTATGAATTATTATTTCATGCTTGAAAATGAGAAGTTTAAATTTATTTGCTATTAATTTTTATTGTGGGAAGGGGAAGAATTAAATTCGTTGGCCTTCCCTATGCTGCGACATGCTTCAGGGCGCTACGGCGCGCTGTAGCAATCAAGTTTCAAATTTGGTCTGCTATAGAGCGCTTTGGCGGCTCAATTAAATTTTATTTCCTCTGCCTAAGTTCCACAAATGTCGCCTTGGCGTGCTGGGGAGAGCTACAGCGGGTTCCTTCTAGAATTGCAGTATTGCTCCAGGTTTTGCAAGTTGCTCTCATGCCGCTAGGGCGCGCCGTGGCGCACTAGGGCGCGCCACGATAGTTTTCTTCCAGAATTGCATATTTAAATCAGATTTTAATTTGCTCATCTTTTATCCTGAAGAGCAGCGAAGATGTATCAAAAATATAATTTTAAACAGAAAAGTGTTTATTTTTATTATCTTATTTTACTATAAATCTTGCAGTTATCAGAGGTGAAACCTGACCACCTCAAGGTAGTTGGCTGCTCATCGTATGTGCACATTGATACAGGATCCAGGAGGAAGCTTGATGCTAAGACGATCAAGTGCACATTTGTTAGATATGGCACAGGTGAGTTCGGTTATAGATTATCGGACAATCAAAACTAGAAGGTCAACATAAGCAGGGATACCACTTTCAATAAAAGTGAAATGTACAAGGACTGTATTGGAATCAAGACTGATTCTAAGGATGCTTCAGATGTTGAGCCCCATCAAATAAAAATAGATGATAGTGTTGAGCCAAATGTTGGAGTACATGAAGAAGGTCAGGAAGGTGTCCATGTTGAACCACAAACACCCATGTTAAGAATATCCACAAGAGTCACAAGATCGCCACAAAGGTACACTCCTTTCATATTTTACTTGTTACTAACAGATGGTGGTGAACCATAGAGATTGGAAGAGGCACTTTAAGTTGAAGATTCAATCAAGTGGGAGGTTGCCATGAAGGATTAAATGGCATCACTAATGTTAAATAGGACCTAGGAGTTGGCACCTCTACCAGTTGGGAAGAAGGTCCTTCAAAACAAGTGGGTTTATCAGATAAAGAAAGAACCGAATGGGAGCAAGCGCTGCAAGGTGAGGATTGTAGTAAAGTGCTACTAGCAAAGGCACGAGATTGACTATAGTGAGATATTTGCCCTAATTGTGAAGATGATAACTATCTGGGTTGTGCTGAATATTGTTGCAGTTGAGGATTTTCATTTGGAGCGAATAGATGTCAAAATTGCATTCCTTCATGGTGAGCTGGAGGAGGAGCTATACATGCAACAATCTGAAGGATACAAGGCTGAAAAGAAGGGAAAAGCTGAGCCAATGTGCAAGCTCAAGAAGAGCTTCTATTGTTTGAAGCGAGAGCCAAGGCAATGGTACAAAAGATTTGACAGGTTCATGTCAAAATCAGAGTATAAGAGATACCTGACGAATCACTATTGTTATATAAAATAGTGTAAGTCCTCCTATATCATTTTGTTGTTGTATGTGGATGATATGTTGATCACAGGATCAGATGTGGACGAGATGAGGATGCTGAAAAAATTTATGTTAAGGGAATTTAACATGAAGGATTTGTAGCCGGCTAAGCAGATTCTTGGAATGAGAATCAAAATGGAAAGAAGTGCAATAATCTAGAAGCTGTTGTAGAAAAAATATGTTGAAAAGGTGCTGAAAAGATTCAACATAAGTGAGGCTAAAACAAGTGGGCACTCCTCTACAAGTCACTTTAGCTTATCAAAAGAACAGATACAAAAGTTTGAAAAAGAGGAGTATATGCTGAAGGTTTCTTATGCTTTAGCAGTTGGGAGCTTAATGTACGTGATGATTTGCACGAGACCGGATATTGCCCATGCAGTGGGAGTGGTTAGCAGATTCATGGGAAACCCAGGGAAGCACCATTGGGACGTGGTTATGTGGATCCTAAGGTATCTGAAAGGTATAACGAGCAAACTTTTATGCTTTGGAAGATTTGATATTGTTTTTCAGGGTTATGTTGACTCAGATCTTTGAGGAGATGTTGATAGTAAGAAAAGCATTATGAGATATGTGTATACATTGGGAAGTACAGCGGTGGGCTGAATCTCTAGGCTGCAAAACATTGTGTCACTTGCTACCACAAAAGTGAGTTATGTTTCTCTGGTTCAAGTTATGCCCTATGTAAATTAGAGAGCATTTAGGACTATTTGGGTTCTGAAAATGAGCTGGGTACTTAAGTGAACAAGTTGGGATGAGTTTTATAAAATGATATTTCAGATTGAGAGGCTTTGGTTACTGTGAGAAGGAGATCCCAAGGTGAATTTCTAAGGAAGGTGCAGTGCAAAATAGCTCTTGCATGTTGGAGAAGATACTCCCGGTGGTGGCTGTTTCCTCTCCTCTTCATCTTAGAGTAAGAGCTTATGTGTTTCCTGTCAAAGGTTAAGATCTTTGTAACTTTGTACTCTTCAAGATTCTTAGTAAATATTTTCTATGGTGTGGCTCTGTGATTTTTCCATTATTGGGTTTTTCACAATAATTTCTATGTTTAAATTTTTGTGTGCTTGAGTTTGCTTTACATACATGTGTTGTGATCTATTCTTTGTAGATTTGTGATTTTAGATATGCTTGGTAACCGTCAATGCATCCCCGGTCCTCATTCGAGCGCACTAGTCAAACTACTTCTGCTGCGGAGTGTTCTCGGTGCTAAAAGGTCTCTATTTACCAACATGCCCAACCCTGTGGTTCATCTGTCAAATTGCAGCAATTAGATTGCTGTTAAGAATCCAATTGTTAGCAATTGTAATTGCTTACCTTTGGCTATTGTTAGATAAACCTTCATTTGATCAGGTGCACCCGTAACATCGTCGTCTCGCACGACTTGGGACATTACTCATTAGTACTAACGTTGAGAAAGGATCCATTGATCCAGCCACTCTCAAGCTGAGCTGGCACAGGGGTTCAATCTGCCTTAACATCGTGATGGTGTCAAGATTGAGCACCTGTCATTTAGTAGCTTCTGTTGGGAGAATTAGCTCAACATAGTATGCCTTAGTTCTATGAATAGGGCAGGTTTGGGCATCCACCTATTTGAAGATCCAGATATTTTCCCTTGGAGCTTTACTGTGCGATAGATGTGTCGTGATGCAGGGAATATTTTGCGATCAAGATCATGCCTTGAGGTGGCCTGTGTATCCCAAATTTAGCTTCTGAATCTAACCCTAGTCATCTGCTGTAGAAGATCTGTCGTGCAAAAAAAACGTAGTTATGGGCCAGGTCAAACTCTGACCTACGTCTTTTTGCATTGGGTTATTTAAATAACCTGATATTTGGGATTTATTTTCTGTAAGGAAAATTATCTAGAAAATAGAATTCCAATAATTCATTTAATGAAAACACTCTATAAAATATTGAAATAAATTGATCAATTAAAATCCAATTTTAGTGATCCAATATATCATTTTTGATCAGAAAATGTGTAAAATAATAAACTGCCAAAATATTTAAGTTTCTGTGAGTAGTTTTTTTAATTTAGCTTAATTATTCTAGAAAAAGGATTAATGAATATTAAGCTTAATCCTTAGCTAAAATTCATTTTTAAGGTTTCTAAATCTTCATTAGACAGAGTAAAATATATTTGGAAAGATAAAATTATTTTTTTACAGTTAAATTCAATAATCACTCACTAATCATCCTAAGCCCTAATTAGCAATATATTTAGGCTAATTAAATCCTAATTTTTGTGATCTTAGTGTCTTTTAACTCCTTTAATGGAGTAGAATCTATTAATAACTTAATATTTCAATATCCACAATTAAAATTGCTAATCACCTTTATTGAGCCCAAACCCTAATTAGAGTTCATTAACCTTAATTCTTAGTCAATTTAAGTGTCTAAATGTTAATCCCTTCCTTAGTCAGTTAGAAACCTTTTGCCATTAAGAGAATTCAAATAGGAATTTTAGACCTTAAAGTCTCTACTTAGACCCTTATTGAGGAGCATTTTGCTCATTTTGGCCAAATAATGGTTAGAATGCAATTAAAGCTTCTTAATCTATCATTAGCTTAAATTCACTAATTTAAGTATTTTGGTCAATTTGAAGTTTATTTGACTCATTAATTAGCCTTGGTGGTCTAACCCTAGGTTTTCCTTAAGTCATTTAGCTTAGCTTAGAATGTTAAAATGTGGATATAGGAATCCACGTTTTCTTCCTTAAATGTTTAGTGAAACTTATTAAATATGTTTTAGTTAAATAAGACTTCATCTTATACTTTCAAAATAATTCCTAAGTAAACCCTTGTGCAAATTCTTAAGTGATTCCTTAATGATCAACCCTCTAAATTCTCAACCTTAGATCTTTATTCTTTACTTCCCTAATTCAATTCTATTAGTAATGAAATTACTCAATAGATTGAAACTTGATTAAAATAAAGTTTATAGTTAAGAGTTTGAAAAATCTTAAGATTTTGAGTAAATAAAATCATTGTTCATTATCTTAGTTAATTTGAATCATCTTTTAGTTATTTTTGCAAAATGCAAATATCAAGTTGTTAAGAATAATTTTAGAGAATTTTAGAAAAATTTTATATTTTTTCTATGAGAGAAGTTTCCCTAATTATTTTATTATAAATTTAAATCAAAATAATTATAGAAAATTATTGGAGTGTCAAAATGGAAATATTTTTGAATTTTTAAATTCTACATTATAAATTAGTTAACAATAAAAATTTCATGATTTTTAAAGCTAAAGTTGATAAGTAAAGCTAAAAATATATTTGGAATTAAATTAATTGAATAATTAAATTATTTAATGAAAAAAAAGGAAGGTTTGCGAAAGACGCTCGACCATCTAGGTTTTTGTTCGAAGAGCATCTTCTCGACGGCCCCATTATGGGGTTGCCCTCGCTTCCTCATCTCGTTACGTCCCCTAACTTAGGTATTCTTGGCGCCCCTTCTCTGTCTCAGGGGTTCTCTAATGCTGGAACAGCCTCCTAGAAATCTCTTTTTTCTATCATTCAACAAGAGAAAATTGACTTCAGCCTTTCTTATGTTCTTTCTATGAGGAAATTATTGACATTACGGAATATGAACTCTTACTTGGTGAAAAGGAATGGCAAAATTGTGTGGTTGGCATCATCCTTGGCCGTAAGCATACGTACAAAGCTCTACAAGAATCTATGGCTAAATCTTGGAAGATAAAAGGTTCTTTCTCCCTTTTTTCACTCAGTGCTAGTTATTTAATCAAATTTTTTTGCAAAGAAGATATGCAATAGATCCTACAAGGAGGACCCTGGTTCTTCTTCAATACCCCGTTTATTGTGAAGCCATGGAACCGCAAATTTATGCCGACAGTTTCTTCATTCTCCTCACTTCCAGTGTGGGTCAGATTCCCGGAACTCCCCCTTCATCTCTGGTATGAAGGTATTCTCTCTAAACTAGAATAGGGGCCTCAATTATGGCAGATTCTCTAGCTACCTCAAAATCAAAGCTTTCTTATGCTTAAATTTGTGTTGAAATTGGCACTTACTCAGTCCTCACTGAGGCTATTCAAATTAGAGTGGATGGAAATATTTTAAATCAGAGAGTTGAATATGATTGGATCCCTTATTTATGCAATAATTACAAATTATTCAAAAATGCTGGTTGCTCTTGTCCATCTAGTTCGCTTCCTGAGATTAGGGGAAGAAGTCACTCTCGTCTCCCAAGAAACCTTTTACTCCATCCTTCCCCTTCTACTTTGACCATTCCGACCCAAACCCGTTCCTCTCCTCCCCATCCTCTCCCTCCACCTCCCCTTTCCCCAATTTTTGAATCCCCTCTTCCCAACATTCCCTCTGCTATTGTTATAGTTTCTTCCTCCCTCCCTCAAAAAGCCTCAAATCCTCTTCCATCCAATCAAGATCTCAATAATTTCCCTATTCTTATCCTTAGATATGGCCCTAATTTCCTGAGAGTGTCTTCCCCCTCTACCAGCAAGCTTAATTATTCTCCTTCCCCTGAGGGTGGACAAGGTAATCTGTTGCCTCCTCCCTCTATCAGCAATGGGAAATCCCTTGCTATTATTAACTCTATTGGTAGTTTATTGACTGATTCGATGATACTTCAGGATCTCTATAGACTTGAGGGACGTAGTTGTTCCCTTAGGGTTTGTCCCAAATAGTTATTTTTCTTCTCCTTCCCTCTCTTTTGCTATACTTTATTCTTATGTTTAAACTAAATATCTTTATTTGGAATGTTAGAGGGCTCCATTCTGACATTCGCATCTCAGATCTTAAGTTTCACACTCGCTCCTTCATTCCTAACATTGTTGGAATCCTGGAGCAAAAAAGTAACAATTCTGGTTTCTCTTCTTTGTTCTTACAAAAAATATATGCTTTATTCAGTCATGAAGGCCATTGCAACAATTTTGATTTAGTCTCAGCTAGCATAATTTGGATTAAATGAAATCCCAATACTATCTCTTTTATCCCATGTGTCATAAACTATCAGTACATTCATGTTAAATTTCTTCATAATGGTTTTGATTGCTGGTTAACTATTGTTTATGCTTCAAACTATGAGACTGACAAACTTTTGCTCTGGGATAATATCATTTGGATCAGGGATGACATTCGTGGTCCTTGGCTAGTTGCTAGTAAATTTAATTGTATTCACTATTCTCATGAAAAGGTTTGGGGAATTTTGGTCTCTCTTTCCAGATTTAACGGCTTCAACAACTGTATAAATGAAGCTGGTCTTATTGGCTTGCATTACACAGGCAACCTCTTTACTTGGGATAATCACCGTCTTGACTCCCTAATTAAAGCCAAAATTAGATCGTTATTTTTGTAACATGGAGTGGATCTCACCCTTCCCTGAGGTATATTACAAAGTTCTTCTTCCAGCTACTTTTGATCACTCATTGCTCCTTATTGCTAGCCCCTCGTTAATTCAAGCGCCCTCCAGATTTTGCTTCAAGAACTTTTGAGTTAATAGATTAGACTTTTATAGTCTTATTTCAGCTACTTGGAATGATTACTATGGTGGTGATCTTCTTTTTGAGCTTCAGAAGAAACTTTTTTAAACCAAAAAGATTTTTAAACTAGTAAGCCTTTTGTATTCCTTTAATCCATTAAATGTCAAAAGAATTAGACTTGCTCAATTAGAGGCCTTCAACACCGCTGATCTTCGGAGCCTCAATGGCACTCTCTGGTCCATGTACCTTATAATTAATCAGTCTCTTAAAGATGCCATCTTCAATGAGCTTTCTTGGGCTAAGAAATGCTCTAAGGTAAATTAGCTCAAACTTGGAGAAGAAAATCTCAAACTCTTCTACTCTCATATGGTAATTAGGAAAAATGCTAGTGCTAGCACTCCTCATTTAAGAGATTTTGTCATCTCTTTTTACAAAAATTTGTTGAACGATAAGAAAGGGCATGGTAATATTTGTTCTCATCCTTATATAATTGTTGACTCTGCTTTACACAATCAAATTTTCAACCCTTTCACTGATGAATATATCAAGCACATTTTATTCTCTATCAAAGATAACACGAGTCTGGGTCTTGATGGCTTTACCTTTTTATTTTTTAAGAAATCTTGGAACTGTACTCACAGCTATATCACTCACGGTATTGGGTTTTTTTTCAGCATGTCATCATACCTCAGTGGCTCAATCACACACTTATTACCTTGGTTCCTAAGGGATAGGGTATCTTAACCTATGACAATTATCGTATGATTGCATTATGCAACACTATGTACAAAGTCATTTCTAAACTCATTGCAGATCGCATTTCTTCCCTCCTTTTGGGCCTCATTCATCCAGCCCAAGCTGCGTTTGTCAAAGGAAGGCAATTATCCCACCATGCAATACTTGCTAATGAGATTATTAGGACGTTCAACTAGCATTCTTCAAATTTTTTCTATGCAATGATTGATTTAATAGTATCAATTGGGACTTCATTATCAACTCTCTCATTAGTGTCAATCTCCTATGTAAAATTATTAACTGGATAAAGGCCCGTATTACAAATATTCATTTCTCTATTAACATTCAGAGATCTATTGATGGCTACTTTGGCTCCTCTACCGGGTTCAGACAGGGATGTTCTATATCTCTCCTCCTTTTTATTATTGTAATGAATTTTCTTTCTACTTCTATTGATGAAGTTGTCCAAGGAAATATTATTGTCCCTTACAGGATGGAGGATTTTAGCTGCTCCCACTTATTATTTAATGACGATATTCTCTTATATGGGAAAGCTTCTATGGGCAATATGCTTGAATTTAAATGCTGTCTTGAAGGGTTTTTTGTAGCTTTTGGTCTTAGTCTCAACAATGAAAAATCGTGCCTTTATTTTTCAAAACCTGTGCTGAATGTGAAGGAGCTCTCAGATATTTGGAATTTTTTCTCTGGTCAATTTCCTATAAAATATTTGGGGTTCCCCGTCTTGCCTTTAAGGCCCAAAAATAAAAATTTCTCCCCGCTTCTTTCAAAACTTCGTCATTGGATTTTCGGATGAGCCCAAAAATCTCTCTCGTATGCAGGCCGTTTTCAACTTTTAAAATTTTTTGTTTGGCCTCTCCTTCTTTATTGGTTTAAGGTTGTTCACATTCCTATTAGTGTTATTAACACTATTAAACATCTTTCTGTAAAGTTTTCGGATCATGGTACCTTAGAGAATAAAGTGCACACTATTTCTTGGGGCAAAATTGCTATACCTAAGGGTAAGGGTGGAATCATCATTATCTACCCTTCAAAATTAATCCTTTGTTGTAAATGAAAGACAAAAATACATGTCTGCGTTTGCACGCAAGTGTACGTGATCTGAAGTAATAAGTGGAAAGTTTAATTTTCATAATTTATCGAACCTCAAGAAATGATTAATTTGGTACAAAGTTGTATTTTCTTTTACTAATGTCTAGATGACAGATTTGGCAGATTTTTGTTGATTCATAATTAGCAATACACAATACTTTGAGTAAAGATATAATTTGATTAAAAAGGAGAGAGTTGAGATTTCATTGTAATATAAGCAAGGGTTGGTTATACAACTTCATTGTTTGAATGTAGATGTTCAATTTAATTGCTTATAAAATCAAGTGAACACCATTGGAATTAAAGTATCCTCCAATTACATTGGGTTTAAGTTTAGTGCACAAAGAGAACTCCTTTTGGGTTCCTCCTTAGCACATAAACTCATATGAGATATGATTCGATTAGTTAGATTTTGATTTCCTACATTTAGGTTACCAAAAACATCTTTTAATTATAATGATCTCACAAGTAAGATTCCATTTACCGTAGGTTATGTGCTTCACACATAATTTAGCTAGATGGGAGGATGCATTGGGTCAATGGATTATGTCACATCATCCATTGAATTTCCCAATGTCCTCTCATCCCTTCTACCTTGTTGAGCAGCAGAGCAAGGTTAATGGAAAACTTGGTTCTCAAGCATCAATCTTTTGGGAGAGCTATTAAGGGAGGGTGCAAGTGAGCTTTGAGAATTTTGTCACGTAATTCTTAGCTCTACTCGCACTACCTTCCTTGCTTTTACCCAATTGATGAGTATTGGAACACAAGCTCTTTAAATTAAAATAAATAAGAATTCAGTTCATCTAAGCATTCATTCAATATTAAAATTAATAATACAATAAATAGTTTTTCATTATAATTAAATAATATCATCATGCACCAATTTTTCCCTTACATAATTCTACAACTACAGCTCAACCCTCTCCAACGGGTTTTTAATCTTTCATTACTAAGTAAGAAAGAACATACATACAAAGAAAAGTGAACATCGCTATCAGTTCACTGCAAGAAATTAATCAAGGGAGTTTAGGAGAAATATAAGAAATCACTTTGAGATTTTCTGGGGTTCTCTTTACTTTTCTTGTGCTATCCTCTTGAAGCTCCACCCTTCGTTCTTTGCTATCTTTTCTTCCTTCCTGTTCTTCATCCTCTCTTCCCCTTGGAGAGTTCTCCTTCTTTCTCTTCCTACAACCGTTCTCTTGATCTTTTGAGTAGCAAAAGTTGGAACCCTTTCAAGGTCTGAGATCGGCCCTTAAATAGAGATGCACTCAGCCTCAAAGACTTCAATGTGTGACCCTTCCTCTTCCTTGATTTAATTCCAATCTCTTTTAATGTTTTCATCTATTTAACCTATTGGGATTCAGTATGGATTTAATAAATCAATTTTCAAGAGGCTGGGAGCAGCCAAAGGTCACATTTTTATGGCCTTTCCCATGCTTCTTAATTGCTATTTCTGGAATATTCTGGGTCGCGCGCTGTGGCGGCGACATTTTAATTATTGTTCTGCTGCGGCGCACTGCGGCAACCGTGTTTCAAATCTTGTTCTGTTGCGGCGCATTGTAGCAGCAGTGCTCCAAACACTTTTCCTGCACATAAGTTAGTATCTTTTTCGTTCGGTTGCTGCAGCGTACGTTATGGTGCGCTGCGGCACACTACAGCAGACAACTTGCAGGATCACTATTCAATTAGTTTAAATATAATTTTATAAATAAAAATTTACCCGCGGTGGCGCGCTGTGGTGCGCTACAACGAATAAATTTTGCAGGATCACTGTTCAATTAGTTCAACTATAGTTTTATAAAATAAAATTTTACTCGTTGTAGTGCGCTACAATGGACAACTTACGGGATCACTGTTCAATTACTTGTTTATAAGGTTTTAATAAATCAATGAGAAATGACGTTGTAGCACGCCGTGGCGCGTTGCAGCGTGCAAACTTGTGTATTACTGTTCAATTACTCGTTTATATGGTTTTAATTTATTCTTATCGATATGACGCTATGGAGCGCTGTGGCGGGTCGTGGCGCACTACGGCGGTCTTGCTCCAGGTCTGTAGTTCTGCTTCCAGGTAAAGCATTTTTAAGGGGACACCATGGCGCACTACGGCGCGCTGTGGCGGTTTTGTCCAGAAATTGGTAAATCAGCCCAGACAGTCTGTTTTCTTCATTTGCCTATAAAAATATCATGTTCTAATCAAAGTGTAGGGAGATATATGGTGATATGAATGTTTAAACACTATATTTTTTCTTCAAATTTTGATTATATCACACCCCCACACTTAAATTCTTGCTTGTCATCGAGTAAGCTCAAGAAAATGTGATTTTATGAATTTGTCTTTGTCAAAGGATTCAATGTGTTAAGTTAATGTATCATGAATTTAGTTGTAAAGCATGCTTTAGTCAAGATTACTTCATGTCCCCAAGTTCTACTACCCCTCCAATCAAGTTCATATTTCTACACTTCCTTTGGTTTCAATTTAAAATGTCATGCTTAATATTTTAATATGGGGAGGTGATCCTGAAATTATAACCTTAATGATACAATTGGTGAGTCTTTTGAGTGTTATGCCATGTGTGCCCTTTCTTATGATTCATAAGAATATTTTAACATGTTATGAGAGATATTTTTCTTCATCCTAAATATTCACTTGTTTAGCTTGGGAGAGATATTTTTCATCATCCTTTTATATATTAATTTTTTTTCTTTTCTTTTTCAAATTCATTTTTAAAGGGAGAGCTATTTTTTTTCATCCCTTGATGTAGTTCTTGTGATCACGAAGTCCTACAGGAGCCTAACACTTCAAATTATCACTCGCCTCTTACCACATTGGTTTAATTCTCAGATTTTTCACCCCCACGCTTAAACTTAAGCACATTTCATTTTAAGTCTTGGAAACTAAGCTTAGTAGACTTATGAACTCAATAAGGGGTGTGTCACTTGAATTCATTTTCATCTTTATCTTAAACATGCTTGCATCTTAATTCTATATCATAATTTTTTTCTAACATTGAATCCAAAACTTGATCACATTAAGAAAATTCTCTTTCAAGTTCAATTTTAGCAAAATATAGGGTGTGCGAAATACGAAATTTATTTGATTGACTGAAATCAAAACTACAAAATAGAAAACATAAAAATAGGGAACAACACAATCTTATTAATCCTCAGTCATCTTCATCTCCCTCGTAGCGATATGAATAATCCGCCAGCCAATCATCTTCCAGAAATGGTGCTCCTGCAGGAGGGCGCGGCAACCTTGACCCATCCGGTCCTTTACGCAAGCTCCACTCATGGAATATTGTTCTGAGAGCTTTGTGGAATTCACGCTGCCAGGCCACTTCTCCCTTGATGAAGCGCATGTCATGTGCTAAGGAGACGCCCTGATCTCGCTGATGCGCATACATGCATGTGAGCATCCGGTCAGTCGATGTTCGGCCAACTGATATGAAAGCCTTACCTTCTTCTCCCCTCCTCTTCTTAGCTCGCGCCCCCTCCTGGGTATGAGCTCTCAAGTTTATCAATTCTAGAGGGGCACGAGGTGGTATCGCCACATCAATCGGGAGGAGTTTCACCCCTTGGGCTTTGCAGATTCCTGAAATTAGCAACCCAAAAGCAATAGCAGCACATGGCCCGATCAAGGCGTTCCAAAGCTGTTCCTTTATAATGCTGAAGATGAGGATATTTCTTTCCCTTTGTAGTGCACAAAGGAGCAACGCCCTTGACCGGGTTACCACGCTGAGGTGCCCATATGGCATCACAAAATTGGAGACGAACACATGCTAAGCATTGCTCAATTCCGTGAGGAGTGATCGAGGAATGTTGGCTAGGTTCTCTCTTCAACCAGAATCGGAGCTAGTAATCTCGCATGCTATTTCTGCTAGGTCGTATTGTGAGCTCAGCAGGTCAAAATATATACAGCTCTCCATCTCACCCAATATATAAAAACCTTCGATGGCCTTTAGTCCAAACTCCATGGTCTTTTCCCTCACAAAGATTTTGTCCCTCACTACATTGATTGTATTGGCGTACACTTCATGCACTATTGAGAGGTATGTGGAGTTTGTGGGACTCACAAAATGGGTCCATCCTCAGTTTAAAATTTGGTTTGGGTTTACGGAGTAAGGGAGCCCAAATCCACGCTCAGGAATCAGCTTCCTTTTGATAACTACTTGATTGAAGCATTGTTCTGCTTCAATCGAAGAAAACAATTTTTTGTTGAACACTCCACCAGCTGTGGAGGTAGAAGCTCCCTTGCTAGGAACAATTTTCTTTCCTGACAACATGATTCTCTAGATGATACTAAGGGTAGATTGGGAGAATTTGATTTTTAAGGATAATTGGAGGGTTCTAGAGCTGAATAATTTAGGTTTCTAATGGAGTGCACCTTCAGCCCACCCCTCTAGGCCCTTTTATAGAGGGTTGATAGAAAAATCTGGAAGAATTAGTTAAGCACACTTATGGCACACTAAGACTTGGTCAAAGATAGATTCAATGCATGCCATAAGTGTGACTTGATTTCTGCTCAAAGAAGATGAAAATTTTTAGCTTTTCCCAGCACATTTGGCAGGTTGGGAGTTCTAAGGCACGCTGTAGCATGATTGACTGCTTTGGGAATCTAAGGTAGTAAATTCTGCTTCAGCTGGGCTTCTTTTTTTTTTATCCACCGCAGCGCGCTCTGGCGAGCGCGGCGCGCTACCCTTAATGTCATTTCCTCCTAATAGGATATCCTGATGAGCAGCATAATCTATAACACTTTTTAGCTCATTCTCTCCTTCCGACTCCTTATTTACTTTCTCCCATTTTTTCTTTATAATTCTTTCCTTAAATAATGAAGGCATTAGATCAATCACTTCCTCTAGATACTTGACTCTAATTGTCATGAGTCCCCTTTCAATATCTATGATAGTCCGAGAGCTAGCTAAGAATGGCCTCCCAAACATTACAGTGGAGTTTTCACTCCAGCTGTCCCATTCGCAAACTACAAAATCTAGGGGGATCACAAAACTTCTTATTCTGGTCGGGACATCCTTAACAATTCCCAAAGGGGTTTGCGATGCAAGATTAGTGAATTCTATAATTATTGGTGTCTCCAACATCCCCCTTATTCCTAGTTTGGTGTAAATGTGCCATGGCATAACATTCACCGAAGCCCCTAGATCACACAAGGGATCTAAAAGGACTTTGCCTTTGATTATGCATGGAATATTCAATCTACCGAGGTCACCTTTTTTTGTTGCTACTAGCTCCCTCTTATCATTCAGCTTAGGAATCCTTATTGGCACTTCTTTTTATCATTATTATGATCGATGCAATTTATCTTCTTAGTGTCTACATTATTATGATCGATGCAATGTTTCTCTAGGATTTAATTCAGTTGAGCTAGGCAGCATACCTTGATATCTAGTAGACAGCTGTTTAGAATTTGTCCTAATTGAACTTCAATATTTTTTAATGATACCTCAATTCCTTGAATGGAGGTTTCATGTTGATTCATTATCAATTTAGTCCTTTTCATAAATCATATCATATGATGAATTAAACGCCCAAAATGATTCTTCTAAACTGCCATCTTGTTTATTATTCTGATTTTTCTTATACAAATTGTTTCTATTATGCATTGGCCGGTTTTGTTGTGGGGCATTGAGGTTTCCTTGAGTATTCCCCTCACTCCAAGAAAATTTGGGATGATTTCTCCATCCCGAATTGTAAGAGTTAGAGTAGGGGTTGTTGTGGGAGTTGTTGTTCATGTTATTATTTATCATAAAATTTACTTGTTTTGTTTGTGAGGGGGCAAATATATTATTTAAATTACAGTATTCACTATTGTGACTCCTCCCACATAACTCACAACTAGTATCATGAACAATACTAACATTCATTGTCTCAATTTTATTAGTTAGAATTTCTACTTTCCTTTGTAATGAGGCTAACTGGTTAGATTCGTTTAGATTGTTCACCTCCTTTTTGGTAAAGTTTAGTCGCTCAGTCGGCCATTGGTATGCGTTGTTAGCCATTTCCTTGAGGAGATCAAAGGCATCCTCGAGGATTTTACCACTTAATGATCCTCCTGCGGCTGCATCTATGAGGGTCCTTGTGGGTGCGTTTAATCCATTGTAAGAAGTCTACACTTGCATCCACAAAAGAAACCCATGATGCGGGCAATGCCTTAAGCAGTCCTTAAAACATTCCTAGCCATCATACAAGTTCTCACTATGCTGCTGAGAGAAGTTTGAAATTTCATTTCTCAGCCTGGTAGTCTTGGCGAGGGAAAAATATTTGGCTAGGAATTTTCTTGCAAAGTCATCCCAAGTCCTTATAGACTCACTGAGTAGAGAACTGAGCCAAACCTTAGCTCTATATCTCAGCAAGAATGGGAATAATCTCAATCTTCTTAAGGCATCATCGGATACCCCGTTGAATCGGAAGGTGTCACATGTTTCCAGAAAAGTTGAAATATGTGCATTCGGATCATCCGATGCTATCCCACTAAATTGATTGTTTGGATCATGTTCAAAGTGGATGGTTTTATCTCAAAATTATTTGCTTGTATAGGAGGTCTAACAATAGCATTTTGAACTCCTTCTACCGTTAGAAGTGTATATTCTCTAAGAAATCTTCTCCTAGCATTTACCATAGGTTCTTTTGGGTTCATATCTAAGTCTTCCATTTGTGCGTTTTGTTGGTTTAAAATAACTTGCTCTCTGCTATCTCTCAAATAAGTTCTATCAATTTTGGGATAAAAAAAGAATTCCATAAAATTTCTCCTACTCATGCAGTTTAGGGGTAACTAGCTAGAACAAGTTCAACAATCAATATTCAGCACAAACAACAGCATAAAATTCAATAAGATAGTATGAAATAAAATTTAGCACAAGTTCTTTTTAGAAAAAATAATTCTAATTTTTCTCAAGCAAGCAAATAAAGAAATTAATTACAGCTATGTAAAAATATGCACAGGTTAATTAGTTCTAAATCACTAGTTACTAGAGAATTATACTATATACAAAATAAAAACCGCTCCCCGGCAACGACGCCAAAAACTTGATAGACGAAAATACACGTCTGCATTTGCACACAAGTGTACATGGTCTGAAGTAATAAGTAGAAAGTTTAGTTTCTGAGATTTATCAAACCTCAAGGAATGGTTGTTTTGGTATCAAGTTGTATATTCTTTCACTAATGTCAAGATGACAAATTTGGTTGATTTTTGTTAGTTCCTAATTAGCAATACACAAGACTTTGAGTAAAGATACAATTTGATTAAAAAGGAGAGAGTTGAGATTTTGTTGTAATATATGCAAGGGTTGGTTATATAACTTTATTGTTTGAATGTAGATGTTCAATTTAATTATCTTATTAAATCAAGTGAACAACATTGGAATTGAAGTATCATCCAATTACAATGGGTTCAAGTTTAGTGCACAAAGAGAACTCCTTTTGGGTTTCTCCTTAGCACATAAACTCTTATGAGATATGATTCGATTAGTTAGATTTTGATTCCTTACTTCTAAGTTACCAAAAACATCTTTTAATTATAATGACCTGACAAGCAAGATTCCATTTCCGTGCGTCATGCGCTTTACACGTAACTTAGCTAGATGGGAGGATGCATTGGGTCAATGGATTATGTCACATCATCTATTGAAGTTCCCAATGTCCTCTCATCCCTTCTACCTTGCTGAGCAATAGAGCAAGGTTAATTGAGGAATTAGTTCTTAAGCGTCAATCTTTTGGGCAAGCTATTAAGGGAGGGTGCAAGTGAGCTTTAAGAATTCTGTCACATAATTCTCAGCTCTACTCGCACTACCTTCCTTGCTCTTACCCAGTTGATGAGCATTGGAACACAAGCTCTTTAAATTAAAATAATTAAGAATTCAATTCATCCAAGCATTCATATAATATTAAAATTAACAATACAACAAATAATTTTTTATTACAATTAAACAATATCATCATACACAAATTTTTCTCTTACATAATTCTACAACTACATCTCAACCCTCTCCAAGGGGTTCTTAGCCTTCCATTACTAAGCAAGAAATGACATACATACAAAGAAATGTGAATATTACCATCAGTTTACGACAATAAATTAATCAAGAGAGTTTATGAGAAATACAAGGAATCACCCGGAGGTTTTCTGGGATTCTTTTTACTTTTCGTGAGCTGTCCTCTTGAAGCTCCACCCTTCGTTCTTTGTTGTATTTTCTTCCTTTCTATTCTTGGTCCTCTCTTCCCCTTGGAGAGTTCTCCTTCTTTCTCTTCCTGTAGCCTTTCTCTTGATCTCTTGAGTAGCAAAGGTTAGAACTCTTTCAAGGTCTGAGATTGGCCCTTAAATAGGAATGCACTCAGCCTCAAAGAATTTAATGTGTGACCCTTTCACTTTCTTGACTTAATTCCAATCCCTTTTAATGTTTTCATCTGTTTAACTTATTGGGATTCAACAGGGACTTAATATACCAATTTTTAAGAGGTTGGGGGCGGCCAAAGGTCACATTTTTGTGGCCTTCCCCATGCTTCTTAATTGCTATTTCTGGAAAATTTTGGGCTGTCTGCTGCGGCACGCTGTGACGCGTTGTAGCGCGCTGCGGCAGCAACGTTTCAATTACTATTCCACTGCGGTGCACTACAACAACCGCATTTCAAATCCTATTCTGCTGGGGTGCGCTGTAGCAGTAGTGCTCCAAACGCTTTTCCTGCACACAAGTTAGTATCTTTTTCATTCGATCGCTGCAGCATATGCTGTGGCGCGCTACAGCGGACAACTTACATGATCACTGTTCAATTAGTTCAACTATAGTTTTATAAATGAAAATTTTCTCGCTATGGCGTGCTACAGCGAATAAATTTTGCAGGATCACTGTTCAATTAGTTCAACAATAGTTTTATAAAATAAAAATTTACCGCTGAGGTGCACTACAGCGGATAACTTGCGGGATTACTGTTCAATTACTTATTTATAAGGTTTTAATAAATCAATGAGAAATGACGCTGGAGCTCGCTGCGGCGGGCAAACTTGTGTATTACTGTTCAATTACTCGTTTATATGGTTTTAATTTATCATTATCGATATAATGCTATGGCGCGCTGTGGCGGGCCGTGGCGCGCTGCAACGATCTTGCTCCAGGTCTGTAGTTCTGCTTCCAGGTAAGGTGTTTTTAAGGGGACGCCATGGTGTGCTACGATAGTTTTTGTCCAAAAATTAGTAAATCAGCCCAGACAGTTTGTTTTCTTTATTTTCCTATAAAAACATCATTTTATAATCAAAGTATATGGAAATATATGGTGATATGAATGTTTAAACACTATTTTTTGCTATAAATTCCGACTATATCAGTAAACTTTCAATTTGCTGGAAGGTATTATTCAATACTTCTATCTTGACTAAATGGCGAAAAAGCAATCGATTAAAGCTTTTTGAAACTCCTTCGTACTCCAACAAGATGGCCTCCCCCTTTTCGAGAAAACTGGCTAAAACATTTTTCCTTGCCACTTTCATCACCTTAATGCAAATATGAATATTTTTCTTTTTCAAAATAGATCAGTTTTTTCTTTTAAAGATGCTCACAACTTATTATTTTCTTATTTGTCGGATGTTACTTCGGCTAGTTCTTTGTGGACTAAGGGCATAAAGTTAAATATCAAATGCATTATTTGGAAAGTTTTAAACTTTGACCTCGAAACTGCGAACATTCTCAACAACAGAGGAATTTCTTGCCCTCTAGCATGTCAGTTTTGCCTTTTAAATGATGAGTCGCACTCCCACCTTTTTTTTAATTGTGATACATCATTCTACATGCTGAAAAAGCTTCTCCCGAGTGGTCTCAATTATCTCTTTCCTCCCTCCTTATCCTAGGTCATGTGCAACATTCAACACTTTCATAGATGCCAAAAACATGCTTATATCACTGTCTTAGGTTTGATTATTGATGGTATTTGAAAGGAAAGAAATGCTCGGATATTCAACAAGGTTGTCACTAGTACTCATTTTATTATTTCAAACATAAAATCCAAAATTATTAGCATTATTAGCAATTGGCAGCAAATTAATCACTCTGCTATGCTTAGTGCTTAGAGACTTGAGCTTTTGGTAGGTTAACTCTTTATTTTTTTGTTTATGCTGATTGGTTTTTGTTATTCGCTCCTCTCGGTCTGGAGAATTTTGCCTCATTGGTCATGGATTTCAACTACTGTCTGCTGCTCTTCTCTAAATTGATGGGGGTCCTAAGATTTTGCTTTGGTTTATGAGCTGCATTTCTCTCGGCTTTTTATTTCCTAATTCTTTATGGCTTCTGTTTTAGCCGTGAACTGCCTTCCATTTTTGCTAAGAGTGATTTTAATCTTTATTCTCTGCTCGAGATTTCAATATTTGGGATGATGTGTTTGTTTGGCGAATTTATTTTTGGTCTCCTTTTTCATTTTTAAGACAAGGATGAGTTTTGATGATATTGAATACTCAATTTGTCGGTTTGGCGGCTTCCTAAATAGCCTTTTGATACTACACTGATACTATGCTGATCTCTAGGACTGATGCCCGACAGATCTTCGGGCTTGGGTGGACCTCATAGTGGAGGAGCTGAATCCTAAGTCTTTTCACTATTTACGTTCTTTTTTTTATTAAGCATTTCTTCTTTATTTTCTTTTTATTTCTGGTTAGTTAATGTTATGTCTTGTTCTTTCACTTCCCAAGTTTCTTCTTTTTTAGGTTTTTCTTTATGCCAAATTTTGGTTGAGACTATTTGATTGTTTATATTCTTTTATTATATACAATATACGGGATATACCCTCAAAATTTCTGAAAAAAAGAAAAAGAAAAAAAGAAATTTTTATTCACATAACAATTAATATTGATTTAGTTTTCTTCAAATTTAGTGTTAAGTGCTATGATAACTCTCTAGTATTATATTGAGTTTTTGATTCAATATTAGGATCATTACATCAACGTAGAAGGAAATTAAGAATATATACCATGAATATCATGAAGTACATTTATATATACAAATTTAATTATATGTCATTACTCTACTTTAAATCTTACAAATTTCATATTTAAAAACGTTCTTATTTAATTATACTATCACTATTTGATATATTATTAAAAATAGATAATATGTTTAAATGAATAAAATGTGATCCCAATGAGGTTATTTGCAGTTTCTATAGAATATAATTTTATATTTAAAATAGGAAAACTCATTATCATCTTGATTTAAAAGATATAAAGATATTATAACTATGTTAATGAGAGGGTTAACGTAGATGAAATTTTCTATTTATAATTTTAAGCCCAAAGATATGATAATCAATTGACGTGCTTGATTCCTCAATGTTTAAGATTTCTCCCGTTCGATAAGGAGCCGCAACTTCGACATAATTGGTCATTGCACTTTCATTTTTTTGTTTATCTTTTATTATTTAAATTAAAATAACTTGCTCATATAAAAAACTGTACAAATACTATTGTGATAAAATACTAGATTTTTATATTTTAAATATGGATGAACAAATATATGTGATAATTTTTATATTATTATGTCGAATTCCTACTACAAACCTCAGCAGATGACCCCAATCCTAAATCCTTGTTGATTTGAGAATTAGGGGACGTGTAACAACCCCATTGTTCTTAGTTGTTTTAAACATTCAAATTATGTTAAAACGATTGTCATTAGACTCCTAATAGCATTAGGAGCCCAACCTCTCAAATTTGGTGCGATTTGAAAATTATTTATTTTCAACAAATATTTTAATGCATTTAATTAATAAAAAAAAATTAAAAAAAATAAATTAACCTCTAATAAAAAATTTGACTTTTTTTTGAGTTCATCACCCTAAAATTAACTAATGGTGAATTTTTGAGGTTTTCGGAATTCATTTGGTTATCAAATTTTGATTAATTAAAAATATAGAAATTATTTAATATATAAATAATTAAAATCCATTTAAATCAGGTTGACGACGCTCAACCCACTGTTTGATCGATGGGCTCGATGAGCGTCGTCCACATATTATTAGCGCAAGATCAGACGGTCGATGGCGTACGGAGCACTGTGCTGTTGTAAGTCTTCTAGTCGTGTGCACGATCGCGTGCGGATGACTTGAGGTCACCCATCCTCTCTCTCTTTTCCAGCAGTATTATGCCTCAAGTTCATTACCATTAAACCCCTCTCTTCAAGACCGAGTTGCAGGTTGTGCCAATTGGATATGTGAACCGTCGCTACATTAGCAAGAGCTCACCATTTGTTCCTCGTCACGGTGAAAGGTACCCTCTAATCCACATCTTTTGTTACGCAAATCATATCGATAGGATTTTGTTTAGCAATTCCTCTGTCAGTAGAACAAATTGATGAGTTCCGATCGAGCTCACCCTGTCGATTGAAACAGCAAGGAATAGTAAACCCTAGACCCGTCAAATTGAAATTAGTGCTTGCAGCATATCTATCCTTACTTGGGGTTTTGATCTCATTAGAAAGATTTTCTTGCTAGCTTTCAAATGGTATGTGTTTCACTGCCTAATTTAGTCGGAGCTGCGAGAACAACGATGCCCTAATCCCATCTCTTTGGCCTCAACAATGGAAGTGAACAGTGCCGCGGCCCGTGCGGCACTGTCACTGGGTTGCGCACACTGCCCGACCTGCGTTCGTGCAGGCGATCGAGGCTTGCGTGTAGAGCCGTGGCGTGCGTGCAAACCTCCCTTAGGAATAGTAAGATATGAAATTAATTTATTTCAAAATAAATTAATTTAATAACTTTAAAAATCTAATTTCAAATATATTGAAATTATATATTATTTTGATTAGAAAATATGTAGATTATTAATATGAACTTAATTTTCTATTTTGATAATTAATTTTGCTAAAGACCTTTTAATTGTCACGAAGAATCATTACTGCCCAAATTAATCATTTGTTATTCAATTTGGCCCTACTTAGTGTCATTCTACTTGTTATGTTATAAGAAAGTTATAACCATTATATTTACATGATTTGGTCATCAAATGAAAAAATGTGAGTTTTTGACCTTGAATTAAATTAATATTAAATTCTCAATTTATAATTTTTGCCTAGTTAGGTTCCATAAACCCTATACTACCTTTAAAAGATTAGCTTATGACATATTTCAATGTTAGATGATGCTTTGAGTAGAAAAATAACTAGAATAACCTATTTTTATCTTAGTACTAGTAAACCTAAGAAAGAGCCCTAATATAGACATTGAGAGGATTTTATTAACAGTTTAGTGTTGATCCTTAGTAATTGACTTAGAAATTAATTGTTGTATTGAATTTAAACCTTAGGTTGGATAGTAATTGAATTGTTCCCTATGATTATGAGATTTATTAGTAGGACCCTTAAGATGATAGCTAGAGTATGACTTAGTTCATCACATTTCTTAAGTGTATATTTGATCTTAGTCATCCTATTATGTAAATTAGTGACATTAGCTCATTTTAGTAGCCTAATCACTTAGCCAAACTCTAGGATTCCTAAAGCATTGAAAAGAAGCTACAAGCTATGATAATGAAAAACTTCTTTAATACCCTTTCACATTTGATCTATATTTTTAATCAACTTGTCAAAATTAGTGAAGCTGATGAGTTAGAATCTCCTCAAACCTTAGATGGCCTTAATGAGCTTAAGGCTACTAAACTTACAAATCAACCTTATAGCTAAGAATCCTAGCACTAGTCTAAGTCTAGTAATTTGATAAAAATAGGAAGTCTTGTAGTAAGTTAAACTCTTAATCTAACTTACATCAATACTTACACATTAATTGTCATCTAGATAACCTAGATTAAATCCTAACTTTTAAGAGAGAGAAGTCATATTTCATATCGAGTTTTTGTGAATCACTTATAGTAGTATTGTGAAATTCTTAGTATAGCACTTCTGACCAAAATATGACTTATAAGATATTATGATGGAATCATCTTAGGAAGATTAATACTTTCCACTATAACTTAGGGATCAATCTAAGTAGCTAAGTGCAACCTTCTTAGTATACTGTAGGTGGCTATGCTGTGCTATGTGTGAGGCATAGGATTATTTAAAATGATTATTAATTGAACTAAGGCTATATGTTGACTTAGGTGTCAAAAGGCTTAGAATCTTTAAGTGCTATATAATGGAGTTAAACTTAGGAATTTTAGTGATAGTAATACTAAGGCTTGAAACCTTAGATTTTAAGAAGAGAAACTTGAATCTTAGCTTAGTAATCAAATGTGAGATAAATTTAGATCATAATAACTTAAGTAATATCATCCCTTTAATCTTACCATATTAGTTTATAAGCTTTATAAAACTATTAAGTTTAAGACTAAACTAGAATTATTCCACTAGTGTCCTATCTAAGATTAAGATAACTTAAGAGGTTAGATAGAACAACCTTCTTAAGCATACAACATTAAGATACTAGTAAGATAGAATAATTAAAGAACAGTTATGGAGCTCCGCCCCTATCGTGGTTATGTTAATACTAATATTAACATGATTACGATAGAGCTGTCACCATGTGACAAATTCCCAATTATAGTCAAATTAGGTTCACAATCCAATCTGCCGATAATTATAGAATATGCCACCTGTAATTCATTATCAATATATATAAAAAAGAACAGAGTGCGGAAACAAAATATGTATAAAGATAAATCTAAGATTTATAGTAAATTAGGTTAATAAAAACAAACACTTTTCCATTAGAATTGTCTACTTTTAGATGTTTTTGTTGCTATTTCAGGGAAAGGACAAGCTAAATCAAACTCTAAAAGAAATACATCACAGCACACCGTGCTGTGGCAGATTCAACCCGAAGCTACAGTGCTATCGCGCACCATAGCGAATGTATAATTTTCTTCAGGATTTAATTATTCAAATTATTTTGATATCGTGTGCTGCAGCAGACAAAAGATTGAAACATTGGCACAATTAGGCGCTGCGGAGGAAATCAAATCGAGACTCTGGCGCTACCATGTGCCATAGAGGAATGAAAATATTGCCCGGCATTTCAGATAATAAAATTATTCGAAAGTGTCATGCTGCTATGCGCTGCAGTGGTCCAAGGACCGAAACGTTGGCGCTACCGTGCACTGCAGCTGACCAAAGATCAAGACGCTAGCGCTACCGCACCATGCAGCAGAATTTAAATATTTTTCAAAAATTTCAAATAAATTTAATGTTCGAAGATATGGCGCTACTGCGCGCAGTAGTGGTTTAAGGACAGAAACACTGGCGCTCACGTGCGCTGCAACGCCCTTAGAACCAAAACCCTAGTGCTACCGCACGTCATAGCGCCTGCCAGAATTTGTGCCAAGTAAAAGCATTAAAAGCAGCATATGGAAGGCCAAATATCATAATTCTTCCCCTTCCCCAGCAAGAATTAATGGCAGAACGATTAAAACTTTCTCAATTTTTATAGGGAATAAATGAAACGATATTTAATTACAATACAAGTCTCAAGAAGAGGAAAGGTTGGCTGCACAAATGCTGAGAAGGATTTCAGATATTATAAAAGCCAAGGAGAAAGGCTAAGAGAGAGTTCTAGATTTGGTATTCAAGGATTTAAAAGATTGGATGCTATTAAGCAATAATGAAAGAGAGTTCCCCCCTGCCCAAGGAGAAAGAAAGCTTACATTAAAGGAAAAAGATCTTGCATAGACGCGGAAAGGAGAAAGAGATCAGAGATAGATAAAATCAGGTGAACGCGATAACTGTTCCTAGTATTATATATCGATCTTTCTCTTGATTTTTTTTTCTGTAAGAGCCATGCAATGGCTCTCAGTTCTATTGTGCTCTTTTTTTATTTCTTTTCTAATAGAAGCCTAAACCCTCCTTGGGGAGGGTTTGGTATATGCATGTAATGATTTAAGGGATTAAAACATATTTGTACTTAGAATTTTTAATGAATAAATTTCTTTAGTCATTTCTTTGATTATTGATGTGAAGAATGCTTAGGTGAATGATGTGTCACATATGTATTTTATTTATGATAATATTTTTAAATTAGAAAAATTATCAAGCTAGTTTAATTTTTTAAAACCAATGGTATGCATTTAGAGCGTCCAAGCCACGAATATCTGTGACAATATTCGCTTTGCGAGAATTATAAAAACAAATCCTTAGGTCTGATAAGATGAACGGAGTGATGGAACAAATGCTAAATCCTAAGCCCCACAGCTCACCATTAGCCTATGCTAGGAACATATGCATGATTGCCAAGAGCCTTGTAGTATTGTCCCTTTTGCTGTGCTGAGAAGTTGATGCGTGTAAGCTAAGAACCGCCAATTGAGCTCCATAGCTTGTAATAAGTTTATGTGAGGACGATGATGCATTGAGTGCTTGTGGATGATGTGACATAACCCACTAAGCTCAATGATTCTCTTCCTCAACCAAACTTAGACTTGATGCATATGATCCATTGGTGGAATCAAGATCATGTGATTACACAACTAAAATAATATATTTGATAACTTAGATGTAAGTATTATATTTAACTAATATTGATCACGTGAGGGTCTATGTGCCGGGATTGAATCTCTTGTGTTCATCTCTGAATATTAGACATAACTTAGTCCAATTTGGGGGACACCCTTGAGAAGATTACGTTTCTTAATTATAATTAAAATGTCTAAGAAATTTAACACTTAAAATTGATAAAGATGAGTACCTACATGAAACCCTGAATTAATTGCATGCTAAACCCAACTCTCCGTACTTCTTAAACAGTAGTTTCAAATCGAAAGACACCCTAATTGTTAAATTTAGAATCAAACTATCAATAAACTCAAATCATCATTCAAATATTAGTGAATTCTAGTATACTTTAGTAACAAAGCCTATACCGTTCCCAGAGGATGATAAATCTCAGGATCTTACCATCCTAATATTACTTCAGATGACTCGCACTTGCATGTGAGCGCAGACGTACAAAAATAGTCTATCAAGTTCTTGGAGTCATTGCCGGGGAACGATTTAACTATTTCGTATTAAAGATAACTAGATAGTAACTAGTGATTTGAATTTTTTTTTTTATTTTCTGCATATATTTTTTTTATTTTTGTGATTATATTTGTTTATACTTTTAGTTATAATTATTTTTTATTTGCAATTGCTGTGAACTGCACTCCTTTAAGTAGAAATTTAGGTTGCATGTGTAGAAGAGGCTGTCCAAACATTCTTTTTGTTCATAATATAGAGAGAACCTACTTGAGCTAGGAGAGAACAGTTAATCATAAATCAAGTACAACTAGAAATGGATAATTTGAATGGAAATCAAGTTGGAGGAGTAGAAGAACAAAGAGGTAGGGCTTTAAAAGACTATGCCTTACCAACTCTAAGGGGAATTCCCCATGCAATAGTTAGGCCAAATATAGAGGCAAACAACTTCGACATCAAACCTTCAACTCTAAATATGTTACAGAATAGTCAATTGGAGAGTTAGCCATTGATGATCCAAATTCACACATCTCCAACTTTTTGGAGATTTGCGATACATTTAGCAACAATGGTGTCATTGACGATGCTATTAGACTTAGGCTATTCCCCTTCTCACTAAGAGACTGAACAAAAAGATGGCTCAGTTCTCTACCTAACAATTCTATTCGCACTTGAGATCATTTGGCTAGAAAATTCTTAACTAAATATTTCTCTCCTGCAAAGACAGCTTGGTTAAGGATTGAGATAACCAACTCTTGCCAACGTGAGGAGGAGACTCTATATGATAGTTGGGAACACTTCAAGAAGTGCATGAGGCACTATCCTCATCATGGGTTCTCCTAGTAGATGCAAGTGTAGACATTCTATAATGTACTGAATGCACCCACTAGGATCCTAATTGATGCAGCAGCATGAGGGTCTCTGAGTAGCAAAACCTAGGAAAAAGCTTATAACTTACATAAAGAAATGGCTAACAATGCTTTCCAATGGCCCACTGAAAGGCTCAACTCGAATAAAAAAATAATTTAATAATGTTGATGAGACAAATCAAATTTTGGCCCTCCAACATGAAATAAATTCATAAAATTAGAAAATTTGAAGCATGAACATGAATAACTCCCAAGAAATTTACTGTGAATTTTGTGGGGGAAGACACAGTAATGATAGCGTCAACAAAAATAGTCCCTTCGCACCTTCTAGCACTGAGCAAGTAAATAACCTAAGAAATAATAATGAAAATCAAAACCATGAGCTAAATAACCCCTACTCCAACACTTACAACCCTAGATAGAGAAATCAGCCAAATTTCTCCTAGAGTAGCAATAACACAACTGGAAATTTTTACAATAATACTTCACAACCTAGGCAAGGGCAAAATTATAATAATAATCAACAACCCTCAGATTTAGGCCTAGAAAGAGAATTCAATACTTTTAAGGCAGAAACCACTCAATTCATGAGAAGAACTGAAATGACAATAAACTGACATGATGCCTCAATCTAAGGGATTGAGGTGTCCCTTTGGAACATTGAAGTCCAACTAGGACAAATTTCCCAACTGCTGTCTTCTTGTCAGTAGGGAACTCTACCTAGTTCTATTGAAGTGAGCCTGGGGGAAACTGTAAGTATCATTACTTCTGATAAGATAAGAAGGGATTGCCTAAAAATTAACTTGAGAAAAAAGACTAAAGAACATGAAGCTGGGACAACTAGTACTAGGAATTTAGAAAGAAACATAATTTCAAAAAAATGTGAGGATCCCGGACAAATGAACATTCCTTGCTTCATCGAGGGTGATGATCTTTTAGATCCCTTGTGTGATCTAGGAGCCTCAGTCAACGTGATGTCATATTACATTTATAAATAGCTTGGAATTATGGGAATGGAAAGCACCCCTGTAATCTTAGAATTTGCAAACTTAGACTCATTGACCCCGCTTGGTGTGGTTAGGAATGTTATTGTGAGTTTGGGAAGTTTTATAGTTCCCACTGACTTCATAATCTATGATGGGATAGATGGAATGAAAATTCCACTATCATTTTTAAAATACCCTTTCTTGCAACCACCTAAGCAATTATAGACGTGGCTAGGGGAATAATGACCATTATAATAATGGAACAGCTAAAGACACAGATCTTAGGCCCACGGTGTTCAAATAGAGGAATATTGAATTAAATTGGAAGAGGAAACTTAGGGAAGAGTTAACTCCTAGCAATATCGATTTAGAAATCTAAAATTGACTGAACACAATTATGAGAGCAAAAAATACACCTCATATGGAAGAAGTGTTAAGGAGCTTGTAAAATAAAAAAATAAAAGACTAAAAAGGGGAAGCGAAAAAAGAAGGGCATTAGGAGATGATTGATATAAAGATTATATAAATCAAAGCTCAAATGAATTATTTAGGATTTAATCAATAATTGTGGTTATTAAGATAAGATTAGGGAATTTGAAATTCCTAAAATATTTCTAATAGCTTACTCCTCTGTCATATGAACATTTAGAGACTCTAATTGTGAAATTTGGCCAGGAAATGAATTTAATAATCACTAATTAATATTTTAGAGTAATTAAGTAAAATTAAAATCATAATTATAGAACTCAAAATATTATTGCAAATTAAGATTTCTTAGGTTTTGTTGATCAAAATGGTATATTAGAATATACCATTTGGATTTAAATTGAGTGAATTATTTCAAAAATACATTTTGAATGTTTTGATTAATTAAAACATAAGTTTAATGATTTTTTGATCTAATTTTCTTAAAAAAATTAAAAATCAGATGAATTAAAACCAATTTCACATGGCACCAATCATGGTCCGACTCGACCCAGCACTGATCATCTTCCACGCTCCGTCTTCTCTACTGACTTGCCTAGAGTTTGCTTAGGTCATTGAATTCTCTGCTAATTGGCCATAACACGACCTGAAATTGACTACTACACATCCTTGAGAGAAGACGCATTGAATGCACTTCAAAGCCCTCTGTCCAATGGTCAGAGATGTTGGGACCCTAGTCAACTGAGCCTTCCTTCTAAAGTTTACTATGGTGATGAATACTCCCCACAGAATCCACCGATTAGTTAGGGCTCGATCCCTAACACCATCATAGAAGTTAGGCAGATCGAAACCCTATATCCATGAAAGTTAAAAGGCACCTAGTCGCTGGTTCCTTACTCAAACTCAGCACTGTGAAGCGCTGGAGTCTAATTGATTGATACGATCGATCAAAGCTTGCCCGATCCCCAGGGATGATTTCATTGTATTTGATTATACATAAAGTGAAATAACAAATATGATTAAGCTAGAATTGAGCTCTAGCTTTCAGTGGAATAGCTTCATCTCCATTGGGCAGTTGCTCTGTCCAGACAACACATTATTGCTGTCTGAATTGAGCTCCATTTAGCCCAATCACTGCGTATTGATGGTCTAAGGGTCTAGAAGGAACCACACAAAATTACATAGCTATCCTAAATTGTTGGAATGAATATTGAGTCCACACAACTCAGTAGGAAGAAAACAGTACCTGGAGATGAAGGGAGAGGAGTCAGATCGAGCTTAGCAGGGTTCAGATACTGCTAGAAGCTTCTACGAGCTAGATGCGACCAGCTGAGATCTTGAAAACCAAGACACACCCACTAACATGATAGAATTGAGCTGGGGGTCACCAAGAAAAGAAGGAAGCTCAGTAGTAAAGAGGAAGAGAGTTGAGGGAAAATTGAGTGAACACAATGAAGCAAAAGGATCTCACTGTGATGATCAAAAGCTAAATATAGCTCGCGAGAAGAGCTGAAAGGATTAGTGCCATGGTTCAGGCTTGGGCTAAGGCTTTCCATCTGGTTCTCTCAATTAAAATGGCCCAAACTGCTAAGCACAATTAGGGAAGCATTGCGTTAAGGGAAGACAGACAACTACCTACTTGGAGTGGTGCGAGAGTGGGTGACAGGACTGGCACTAGTGGTATTATAAAATCCTTTCTATCGGGGCTGGGCATGTTGGGGACAAAGATCCACAATCGTGGGAGCTTCAGCAGCCATCTGATTTATTCGATCAAAAGGCATGATGGTCTAGATCGATCGGCTTCAAACAGCCTAACACGGGTAAGCAATCAGTCGTTGGATCGCATCTACGATCCTATGATTTATAAAGGATTCGAACAAATAAAAAGGTGCTACCATTGGAGCTAGGGCCATGGGAGGAGATGAACGGTCCAGATGGCTTCTGTAGTTTAGGATTAGTCAATCGTTGGATCATGTCTGCAATCCAACGGTTTATGAAGGAGTCAAATAAATAAAAAGGTGTTACCGTTTGAACTAGGGCCATAGGAGGAGATGGACGATCCAGATGGCTTCTGCAGTTTAGGATTAGCCAACCATTGGATAGGGTAGAAATGTAAACATGGATAGTTGCAAACCCTAACTTGAAATTTATCATAATTAAATTAAATCCAAAATAAGCCTAAATGACCTCCAAAAATTTCTAAAATTTGATCCTTAGCTAATTTGGGGGTGAGGAATTCAATAATAAAATCAGATTTCAATTTGGAGATTAAATTAATTTAGCTAATTTTTAGTATCCAAAAATTGACTAAATAGTTATTTTGCTCAAATGACCTCTGATTGATCCCAAATTTTTAAGGTTAGGTCAAATTGACCACTTGAGTCTAATGGAATAGGAATTAATGCTTGATTTAGCTAGGATAATAACCTTGGGTTGTTATAGACTCTTCCACTTAAAAATGATGTCATCCCCGATATTACTCAAGTGTAGAAATATAATGAACTAAAATAAGGAAATATTGACAGGAGAAGTTTAAGAAATGATAGGAGAAGTACAATGGTTCTCAAAAAACATTGAATATATATGATGCATATCCCCCTCTTTTGCTAAGTACATTCTTCGAGAGAACAATTTTTCCACTGAACCTTCACCATATGAATGGAATGATTCCTTAGCTACTTTTGATCATGAGCTAAGATTTCAATCGGCTCTTCCTCATAAGAAAGATCAACTTGAATATCGACTGCTAAAAGTTAAACTAAATGAGAAGGGTCTCTGAGATATCTTCTTAATGACCCTACATGAAATACATAATGAATTGTAGAGACATCATCAGAGAGATTTAGCCTGTAGGCTATTGCCCTTACTTTTGCTAATTTCTCAAAAGGTCCAACGTAACGGGAACTGAGTTCCCTACAACACCAAATTTGAAAACATCTTTTATTGGGCTAACCTTTAAATACACATAAGCACCAACACTAAATTCTAAAGAACGATGATGAGCATCATGATATTTACTATGTTGATCCTGAGATGTTCGAATCCTTTGTTGGATGAGCTGAACTTTTTTATTAGTCTCTTCAATTAATTTGGATCCAAAGGGTTGAACACTTCCTATTTCTAACCAAGCGAGAGGAGTACTGCACTTTTTCCATACATGGCTTCATAAAGAGCCATTTTAATACTGGCCTAAAAGCTATTATTAAACACAAACTGTACCAATGGGATATGGTCTTACTAAGAACCAGCAAAATCTAAAACACAGAGTCTGAGCATATCTTCAAGAACTTCATTCACTCTCTTAGTCTGATCATTAGTTTGAGGATGAAAAGTCATGCTTATAGCTAAGGTAGTTCTTAGATTCTTGTGCACTGCCTGCCAAAACTTAGAAGTGAATCTGCTATCTTTGTTAGATGCTATTGATTTATAAATGCTGTGCAGCCTGACAATTTCTTTAACATAAAGCTTTACAAGCTTTTCTACATAGTCCATCTGATGGATAAAAATGAAATGCACAGATTTAGTCAAACGATCAATGATAACCCAAATTGCACCGGCATTAGATATTGTGCAAGGCAATCCCATAACAAAGTCCATTGAGATGTCGAACCATTTCCACTATGGGATTTTTAGCGAATGCAATAATCCTCCATGCCTTTGAGGTCCAATTTTAACCAAATTACATGCATGGTACTTTACAAAGAATTTGGCTATGCTTTTCTTCATAGCAGGCCACCAAAATGATTGCTTTAAGTCTTGGTATATTTTAGTAAAATCGGGGTGGATCTTGTATCCATAATTATAATTTCAATGAGAACTTCTTGATGCATGGATTTAGGGATCCAAAGATGATCATCTTGATAAATTATATTTCCATGCATTTGCAGATCATGATGATGAATGCTTTTCAATTTCAGCTTTAAATAAAAGATTGTCTTCATCCTTGGTCTGAGAGATGGAGACATCTCTATGAAAGGTTGGTTCCATAGAACTTAACTGTATAAATTGACTAAACATATCACCTCTGACAGGCACAATGCACAATTCATCAGCAATAGGACTCTCTGTGATTATTGCATATAATGTAACATGACAGCTAAGGGCATCAGCTACAGCATTTGCTTTGCCATGATAATATTGAATACTTAAGTCATAGTCACTGATAAATTAAAACTACCTTCTTTATTGACAGTTCAGTTCATGTTAAGTAAAAATATACTTCAAGTTCTGATGATCAATGATAATAGAGCATTGAACTCCATACAGATAGTGATGCCAAATTTTTAAAGCAAAAAAGAATACAACAAGTTTGAGATCATGCACTAGATAATTCTACTCATGAGGCTTCATTTGATAAGAAGCATATGCAATTACTCTACCTTCTTGCATTAACATACATCCCAAACCAAATTCAGATGCATCAGTAAAGACTTGATAGTCTAAACCTTCTATTGGCAGAACTAGAACTAGAGTAGTTGAGAGTGTATCCTTTAATGTTTGAAACGCTTCTTCATAATCAAAACTCCAAACAAAAGGTATGGTTTTTTGAGTCAGTTTAGTCAATGGAGAGGCAATTTGAGAGAAGCCCTTAAAAACATTTCTGTAATAACCGGCTAATCCATAAAATCTTTAGATATCAGTTATTGACGTGAGTTGTACCCAATCTTGGATAGCACTAACTTTATTTTGGTCTACACAAATTCCCTAGGCATCAACTATAGGGCCCAAGAATGCTATGGAATTTAATAGAATTCACACTTCTAGAATTTTGCATACAACTAATGAGCACACAATGTTTCCATCATTGCTCTCAAATTATTTTCATGATCCTTTAGAATTTTGGAGTATATGAGAATAACATCGATGAAGACGATGACGAAATTGTCCAAATAAGGTCGTAAGACTTGCTGCATCAAGTCCATAAAAATTGATGGTGCATTAGTGAGTTTGAAAGACATCACATGGAATTCATAATGAGAATAACGAGTGTGAAAGGTTATCTTCTTGACATCGGAGTCTTTCACTCGCAACTGGTGATATCCTTATCTTAAATGGATTTTGGAAAATATGACACCACTAGATAACTGATCGAATAAATCATCAAATACAGGTAACAGGTGCTTACTCTTAATGGTTACTTTATTTAGTTCTCGATAATCTATGCACATGCGCATAGATTCATCATTCTTTTTAATAAACAGAACTGGCGCTCCCTAAAAAGATATACTGGGTCTAATGAAACCTTTACTTAAGAGCTCTTGTAATTGCTCATAAGCTCATGTAATTTCTTAAGTGCCATTCTATACACCACTTTAGGAATAGGTTGAGTTTCGAGAACTAACTCTATAGAGGATTCTAGCTCTCTTGCTGGAGGTAAACCAAGAAAGTTTTCAAGGAATACATCGGCAAAATTGTTCTCTACCTTACACTCAGTGAGAGGAATGCTCTCATTAGCTTCACCCATCATGGTGACAAGAAAGGTGTCGCAACCCCTACTAATCAACTTCTCAGCATTAATAGCATTAATTAGAGATGCTTTAGTGCTAATCTTTTCTATGAAAGTTGCAGGCTTGCCAAGGGAATGAAGCATGATCTTATTCTTTTGGCAATTGATAACTGCATTGTCACAACTAAGCCAATTCATTCTAAGAATAATATCAAAGTTGGTTAGAGGTAGAACAACCATCTTGGATTCAAATGCTTGATCATTTAATAAAATCTTAATATCACAAAATTTATGAGTGCTGAGTTGGGCTTCAGAAGGAAGTCCAACATTTAATGACTTTGCGAACTTATATATCAGCAGATTAAGGATCTTAGTAAAACTTTTCAAGATAAAAGAATGATTAGCCCCTGTGTTGAATAACACATTGCAGGGTTTATTATTTAAGCAGAGTGTTCCTAAGTTTATTAACAGACTATAAATACACGTCTGCGCTCACATGCAAGTGCGCGTGGTTTGAAGTAATAAGGGATTGTGAAGTCCCGAGAATTTATCGTCCACTGAGAACGGAGTGTTTAATTATTAAAGTATATTTGTTTTCAATGGTGTTTGGATAAAGGATAAGTTTTTATTTTGGTTCCAAATTAACAAGCAAAGTTCTTTAATTATAAATTACTAGTTGAAGATGAAGGGAGAGTTGAGTTTAATATGCAGTTCATTAAGTGGTATAGTATAGTACTCATCTTTGTCAACTTTACATGTCAAATTACTCGATTGTTTTAATTATGATCAAGCAATAATAGCCTTCCTTAGAGTGTCCTCTAATTCCAACCATGTCATGTTCAGTGCTCAAGATGAACTCAAAATGGTTCAACCCTAGCACACAAATCCTCACGTGACCGATATGAATTAAATATGATACTTACATCTAAGTTCTCAAATATAGTGTTTTAATTTTCACAAACTATAAATTTGATCCCACCAAACAGCATCACATGGGTCTATCATAGTTTAGCTAAGAAAATGAATTATCGAGCTAGTTGATTATGTTACATTCACAACCAAGCACTCAATTCTTCATCTTCCTTCTTAAATTAGAATGAGCTATTGAGCATTTTTGGTGGCTCTTGGATCACACATGTCAACTTCTCAGCTTAGCTAGAGGACTAGTGCAACAATGCTTAAGGGCTTGTCACTGGGCTCTCAACAATTGTGCACATGTACCTAGCTTGATCCAATGGTGTGCGGGGAGCTCTAAGATCACTTAAATTTCTTTCACTTAGCTCATCATTTCAGATCTTAAGTAGTTGCACTGCTCATCCTCGCGCAGCAAATATTGTCACAGATATTCGTGGCTAGCATGCTTGATGTGTAAGTCCTTAGTTTAAAAATGATCAACAAGCTTCATAATTCTCTCATTTAAAATCATTTATCTTAAATAAATCATTCATCACACATCATTCATTCAAGCAATCTTTCATATTAGTAATAAAAAATTGACTAGAGAATTTTATTCATTGAAAAAGGTTGAGTACAACACTTTTGAGTCCCTTAATTTATTACATGATTATGCCCAATCCTCCCCAAGGAGTGTTTAGCCTTCCATAACAAAAGAAATATAAGAAAGATAAAATAGAACCTCAAAGCCTTGCATGGTTCTTACAGAAAAGAAATCAAAAAAATGGTTGATATACAATACTATGAATAGCTGTCGTGTTCACCAGATATTATCTTGCCCTCTGACCTTGTTCTCCTCACTAATTGCTGTCATCTGCTTTTTTCTTCCCTTGATGTCAGCCTCTCCCTTCCTTGGGTAAGATTTGTCCTTCCTTTTATGGTTATAGCTTCAGATTTTCTAGACCTTTGAGTGTTAAAGAGTGAAACCCTTCCTTAGTATTTCTTCTAAACCTTTATAGATGTTGAGCAAGGTACCTTACATAATTGCAGCCAACCTTTCATCTCTTTAGAAATTAAATGAATTAAACTAAATATTCCTTGGTTCTCTTAAAAGGAGGAGAATTTATTGCATTATGTGTCCGCTCTCGGGTTTGTAGGTTTGTGTCCGCTGCGGGTTTGTGTCGATCTTTCGGGTTTGTGTCCGCTGCGAGTTTGTGTCAATATCTCGGGTTTATGTCTGCTGCAGGTTTGTGTCGATCTCTCAGGTTTGTGTCTATTGTGGGTTTGTGTCGATCTCTCGGGTTTGTGTCTGCTGCGGCATGCGGTAGCGCCAAACTCTCGGGTTTGTGTGCGTTGTAGCAATGAGCTCTTGAGTTGTGCCCACTGCGGTGCGCTGTAGCACAGAGTTCTTGGGTTTGTGTCCACTGCGGCACTCGGTAGCTAAACATTTTTGAATTATACTAAGTGAATTTTTGTTGCGGCATGCGGTAGCGCTAAGCTCTCAGGTTTGTGTCCGTTACGGCGCGCAATAGCACCGAGCTCTCCATCTTGGCTCACCGCTGCATGCAATAGTGACAAGCTCTCAGGTTTGTGTCAGCTGTGGCGCACAGTAGCGCTAATCTCTCTATCAGGGCCCACTGCAGCTTGCGATAGCGCAGAGCTCTTGGGTTTGTGTCCGTTGCGGCGTGCGGAAGCGCTGAGCTCTCTGTCTTGGGCCACTTAGGCCCACTGGAGCGTGTCGTAGCAGTTTTCTTCCAAAATTCCTTATTCATCCCAGATTCAGTTTAGCACTTCTTTTACCCTAAAAATTAGTGAAAGCACCTCAAAGCATACATTTTTAACATAAACTTTCTTGCTTTTATGAGCTTACTTTACTATAAATCGTAGATTTATAAGTTATTTAATTACTTGTATTAACTACTTGCAATAACATTTATGTAGGAATACGAAAGATTTTGTAAGAAGAGATAGGCTCAAAAATGTATACCTAAAACCACATTATTATCTTCTACAACTTTAAGAGGATTTAAAGTATACACACGAGCAGGACTGGCAAGATAGTTATTTGCTTGCTTCTTGAAGCTATTATGATTCTGAAATCATGGAGCAGTGGCTTGCTCCATTACTAGCTCTGAGACTTCCACTAAAGGAGGTGGCATTATTACCATGTTCGGGTCTATTTTTATTAAGGGCATGGCACGGAAGACTTGGTTACACTGAGAATGATTAATGCGAACACCATCCACTATTTCCTGATGAGTGCAATTATTGCATAGATGGCCCTAACGACCACAAGTGAAATATCAATGGCCAAAGTGATAGCATTTGCCATATAGATGGGGTCTATTGCAACCCTGAATTGGTTTGAATGGTGAGGTAGCTTTGATCTGATAAACTTTAGTATGCTGAGGTCTATGCTTTTTGAATGCCTCATGGCAGCTAAGCACTGAATACATTTTCTCTTTAGGTTCTTTCAAATTGGTGATGCTCCAACACTTTTGTAGCCTTGACTAACTAAAAATAGTAGGTGAGACGTGATAGACCTAGAATACGCGTCTGCGCTTTCATGCAAGTGTACGTGGTCTGAAGTAATAAGTGGAAAGTTTGAGTTCCTAAGATTTATCGAACCATAGATAATTAGATGTTTTGTTACTAAGGTGTATCTATTATCACTAATTTTTAAGCTATCGATGTTTTATTTAAGTTGGTTTCAGAATCAACACGACAATCGCTTAGTAGAAAATAAGTCAAATAAAAAGAAGAGGAGAGTTGGGTTTCTCTCACATGACATGATAGATAACTTGTATATGATGATTCCTCAAGCATTTATCTTTCATTTTCTTTGATCTTAATCAAGTGCACATTGTCTTTCCTTGAGTTTTATCTCGAAGAATTACAAGTTCAAATCTTGTGCACGAAATGAACACATGGTTGATTCTATTTCAGCACAAAGATCCTTATAAGATTATAGGTTTATAGATTTTACTTCATCTCTTGATCATGGAGATGAGAGTTGTTAACTTTTAAGATCTTATAGGCATTGATTCCACTAAGCGCATCACATGCATCACACATAGTTGAGATGAGGGATTGATTTTATTGGGCTCAATGACTATGTCACCTCGTTCATGAGCACACAACTATTCCATTCCCTCCCTCAATTATGTTGAGCAATGGAGCTCAATTAGTGGGTCTTAGCATCACACGCATCAATTCTTTGGTTGTGCTTAGATTAAAGTGCACTAAGCTCAAGAACTTTCTCACATAGTTCTAAGCTCTCATGCACTCATAAATCTAGTATCAAACTAAGGTGAGCTATGGAACATAAGACAACTCAGTTCTTGAGTTAAGAAGTCTTTTTCCTTTGGTCCACATTCAAGTCCACAATAATCTTGTACATTTCTTAGCAAGTCATTAAGTTCATAATTTTTATTAATACTTGAAGAAAACTTCATATATTTTATAGTAACTATCAAAATATGTGGGATTGCCCCAACCCTCCCTAAGGGAGGTTTAGCTCTTCATTACAAAAGAGATTTAAGAGAACACATATATGGATAAAGACCCTTTCATGATCAACTAAGAAAAGAAATTACAAAATAAGAGTTTAAAAAATACTAGGAACGTTCCTTGGGAAGTTCTCCGGACTCTTCTTCTCCTTGCTTGAAGTGCTTCTCTTAGGTCCATAGTACTGCCTTTCTCCTCATTCTCCTTAGCAAGTTGAGCTCCTCCACCCTTGGAGAGTTCTTCTTCTCTTCTATGCAGCCCCTCTCTTACTTAAGTTGAAGTGAGCCAAGTTAGGAACCCTCCTCTAGTCAAGAGAGGTGGTATATGTAGATGAGGGGCTGCTTCTTCCTTCTCATAATATAAACCAGCAATTTCATTTAAAATTCTAAAGCAATAATGGCAAAATCCACTTGATGGATGAGGTGACCACTATTTTCCATTGTCTTATCCTTTTCATCACATCAAAATTACCATTTTCCATTTAAAAAAATGGAGCTGCAGCAGGAGGAATGATGGCTGGAGACAATAGGCTGGTTGGGTATCTTGTCTGAGCCGCAATTAATGCTTCTGCCAAACAAAATTGCGGCGGGCCGCTGCAGCGCGCTATAATGAGCTGGGGCAATCAGGTTTGACAAGATAAGGGTCGCTACAGCGCTTTGTAGCGCACGGTCGCGCTAGCAATTTTTGTAAATTTGCCCGCTGCAGCGCGCACTCGTGCCCGCATTTCGCAAAGTGACCCGCTGCAGCGCGCGATCGCACCCGTGTTTCGCAAAGTGACCCGCTGCAGCGCGCGATCGCGCCCGCATTTTGCAAAGTGACCTGCTGCAGCGGGCGATCGCGCTTGCGTTTCGCAAAGTGACCCGCTGCAGCGCGCGATCGCGCCCGCGTTTCGTAAAGTGACCCGCTGCAGCGCGCGATCACGCCCGCGTTTCGCAAAGTGTCCCGCTGTAGCGCGCGATTGCACCCGCATTTTGCAAAGTGTCCCGTTGCAGCGTGTGATCACGCCTGCGTTTCGCAAATGGCACCGCTGCAGCGTGCTGTGGCCCCCGATTTCGCAAAATGGTACACTGTAGCGTGTGGCAGTGGTTTTCCCTTAAAAAAAATTAAAAATTTGTCCAAATTGCTCGGAATTCGTTGTATATGTATTTTCCTAACAAGATAAACAAAAATTAGTTTACAGGAACAGTTTTATTAAGAGAAATGAATGAAATTTTTCTTTATTTGAGATACAATTTATGAATTCATCACACCTCCACACTTAAATTCTTGCTCGTCCTTGAGTAAGCTCAAAATTGTATTTTTTTGTTTTTTATGTATGAAAGTCAACAAGATACATCAATTAGATTTTGATGAGTAATTTAAGGTATGTGCTTAACTAAAATGACCAAAATCATTTGACATTAAATTTTCTGATTTTTGGATATGAAGCAAGGTTAATAAGCTAATCTCCAAGCATTTGTTTTTAGGCTTGTCACTAGGTAATGAGGATGGTTCCTTGGAAAACTTAGGCTAGAGAGGTAGTGAAATACTCAAGAGTTTTGTGTCACATGTGCTCCTTCTTATAAACCACAAAGATGAAAAGATTAAAAAAAAGATATTTTTCATCATCCTTTTTCATTTCATTCATTTGGGAGAGATATTTTTCATCATCCTCATTTTTATATTTTTCTCTTTTCATTCTTAGGGAGAGATACTTTTTTTCATCCATAATTCATATTTTTGTGATCATGAAGTCCTACAGGAGCCTAGCATACTCTTTTAGAGTACTCACCATAATCTCTAGTCTTTAGTCCTATGCCTTTCCTCACACTTAGTTCTTAGTATTAGTTTAAATTTTTAAAGATTAGATTATCCTTAATTTATTCTTTAATTAAGAGTTTTAATGTTGTCCATATATTTGATCACTTTTTACTAAGCATTCTTTTACTTCACATCATTTTTTTACTGGTATTTTTGTGACTTGTATTTCTTGAAAAACTCAGAAAAATATGTTATTTTTAAATGCTAGAGATATTTTGGAATATGAGAATTCATAAATTAAGTTCTCAAAAGAAAATACACAAACAAGAAAAGTACAAAAAGTAAATAAAGCAAAAAGACAAAATACAACCTATTTATTCATGGGTCTCTTCCTCCTCCTCTTCTCCCACATCGTAGGAGAAATTGTATGGGTAGCGCGAGTCTGGAATGGGGGCACCAACAGGCGGTCTTGGCAACACGGAGGGGTCCGATCCTCCTTGCAAGCTCTAGTCCTCAAACATTAGCCCTAAGGCTTCATGAAATTTGGACTGAAATTAGCATTGCTAGATGAGTTCTTTTTTAAAGAACTGCATGTCGGTGGCCAATGCCTTGCTCAGATCAGCATGTCGTGAGTGGAGTCATAGCAACATTTTATTAGTGAGAGAAAGGTCGAACGAAGAAGACGTTTCCCCTTGCTCGCCCCTCCTTTTCTTGGGCAGCTTCCGTTCGCTAGCCCGGGCGTTTAGATTTGATGGTGCAAGGGCGGTGCTGTGGGAAACTACGGAGTCGAAGGAGATTTGATGTGCAAGGGTGGTGCTAGGGGAAACTACGGAGTTGAAGGAGAGGATTTTGATCAGTTGGGCCTCCTAAATCCTTGATATCAAAGACCCGAAGGCTAATGCACCGCAGGGTCCCTTGAGAACCTTCCAGAGTTGCTCAAAAATAATACTCGAGATGCGGTTCTCGCCCGGCCTAACCAATGAGCACAAGAGGAGTGCTCTGGCATGGGTCACTTTAGTTAAGTGACTCGTAGGCATTAAATAGCTGGAAATGAAAACTAGTCATGCACTACTCGTATCCGTTAATTCGGAACAAGGAATGTTGGCTAGTCCTCCCTCTCAGTCAGTATTTTCATGGATAGGTTCCGCAACGAGATCAAGGGGGGCATGGCGAGACTCCAAGAGTTCAAGGTAAGAGCAAGAACTACCTCCTCAATCCTATAGAATTGCTCGATTTGAGCAATCCCGAAGGTGACTCCCTTAAATCTACAAAAGATCTTTTTGTCCGGTCGTATTAATCGCATTGGCGTACACCTCCTGGACTATGGAAGGGTACGTGGGAGATCTCTTTGTCACCATCTCCCTCCATCCCCGAGGGTCTACTTGCTCCACCGGCATGGGCAAGTAGGGGCTAAAGCTCTTCTCTGGGATTAACTTCCGCTGAGAAGAGATGGATAAGAACCGGTGTTCGACTTCTGTAGAAGAGAACATTTTCTTGTTAAAGGTTCCACAGGATGAGGAAGCTTCGACCTCCTTTCTAGGAATCGACTTTTTGCCGGAAAATATGATGAAGAAATTGTAGGAGAGCAAAATTTTGAGAAGAAGTAAGAAAATTTAGAAGGTGCAAGGATTACCCCCCCCCCCCCCCCCCCCTTGCCTCCCCTTAAATAGCCAAGGCATTCAAAGGGAAGAGAGTTATGGTCAATGAGCTTCCCCATGCCTTAAATGTGATGATCAATGTGAAGGGGGGGTAGCTTTTTCAGCCCTCCTTTTTGACTGCATGGGAAACCCAAATATCATAACTTTTTAGTTGCAGGGAATCCAAGGCGGTAAAGAAATTTTCTACAGCTGGAGCAGACCGCTGCAGCGCGCTCTAGCGAATTTTTCGCTACAGCGCACTGTCGTGGGATTCCGCTGTGGTGCGCTGTCCCGAAATTTCCGCTGCAGCGCGCTATAACGTTGCTTCAAAAAAAAAATTATTAATATTATTATTATTATTATTATTATTATTATATATATATATATATATATTATATTCTTAGGTTGCCTCCCAAGAAGCGCTTAATTTTACGTCTTTAGCTAGACTCGCTAACGATCAACTTATCGGATCCGGAGATTTCTCCTTCCATAACCTTAAGGAACTAGGGTGAGCACAACCTTCAAGGTGGCTCGAACCCTCGCCCTCTCTACCTTCCCTTATCGGATCAATTCTTTTAAGTTCTAACTTAAGGGGAATTTTCTTCTTTCTTTTTCCCCTTCTTATTTTCTTTCTTCTCACTCCTTCCGTACTCCCCTTTTTCGAGAAAGGAGTTGAGCTATTATCTAAATTTTTTTCTTTTAACATAAGATTTTTATGAATATTATCCATCCAAATTCTTTCTTCCTTACCTCTTCTTCCATCTCTCTTTGTTTAAAGAAGGTAGGTTTAAGATCGATTAGCTCAGATTTCCCTTAATTTTTATGCTCATCACCCCGTGGCCTACATCAATAATAGCTTTTGTGCTCATAAAAAAGGTCTCCCGAAAATGATTGTGGAGTTCTTGTTCCATCTATTCACTCGCACACCACAAAATCAGTTGGAATGATGAAACTTCCCAATTAAACTGCGATATTCTTAACGATACCGAGAGGGGTAAGGGATTCTAGATTTACAAATTCTAGAATCATGGAGGTGCATTCCATCCCTCCTACCTTCAGATGTTCATAAATATGGTATGGCATAATATTGACTAAAGCACTAAGATCACACAAGGGATCTAAAAATATTTCATTTCTAATTATGCACGGAATACTCAACCTCCCGGGGTCTTCACATTTCAGAGCCATGAGCTTTTCACATTCTAAGCCCCTTACTCCTTCTCGAACCTCTAGCTCTTCTTCTATGGCACTCATTTTATCATTATTAATTCCCCCATACGCTTCTTCAGAATGAATCACACTAACCAGCTCCCTTGGGTTCACTTCAGTGGAACTGGGTAGAGCTCCTTGCTGCCGAATAGTCAGCTACTTGGAGATCTGCCCTAGTTGGGTCTCTATGTTCCTAAGGGATGCTTCTATCCCTTCGATAGAGGCATCATGGCGGGTGATTGTGACTTCGATGCGGTGCATGAATTGGATGGTTTTAACCTTAAAAGAGTTGAAAGGTCCTTCTAAATTTGGGTGGTGATTATTATGATTATTTCCATTATTTACTCCATGCTGGTTTGATGAACTCCCCCCATATTGATTTCCATTATAGTTATTATTATTACTCCACGAGAAATTAAGGTGGTTTTTCTACCCTGGATTATAGGTATTGGAGTATGGGTTGTTCATTATGTTGTTGTTTCTTAAATAATTCACTTGTTCGGTATTCATTTGTTCGAAGGGGTTGTTCAAATTATAGCTCTCACTATTGTGTCTCCCTCCGCACAGCTCACATTGTATTTCAGGAACAGTGTTAACATATATTCTATCAATTTTCTCATTCAGGCATGGATTTCTTGTTGTAAAGCTATTATTTAATTAGATTCATTCACCCTCATAGATTCTTTTTTAAGCCTTTCAAAAGGATCATTAGTATGCGTTGTTAGCCATTTCTTCCAAGAGGTCGTAAGCCTCCTTTTGGGTTTTACTACTAATAGAGCTGCCGCCAGCTGCATCGATGAGTGTCCTTGTAGGAGCATTCAAACCAATGTAAAAGGTTTGAACTTGCATCCACAAGGGAAACTCATAATGTGGACAACACCTTAGGCATTCCTTAAATTTGTCCCATCGGTCATAGAGTGTCTCACCTACCAACTAAGTAAAGTTGGTTATCTCAATTCTCAACCGAGCAATTTTTGCTAGAGGGAAATATTTGGCTAAGAATTTCTTAGCCAAATCGTGCCATGTCCGCATCGAATCACTTGGAAGAGAGCTGAGCCAACTCCTGGCTCTATCTCATAAAGAAAATGGGAAAAGCCTTAATTTAACCGCGTCTTCCGAGACGCCATTAAATTTGAAGGTGTCACATATTTCAAGGAAAGTTGAAATATGTGAATTTGGATCTTCAGTGGCCAGGAGCGAAGCGAGCTAGCCTCCACTATGAAATCGATGGCACCTAATGGCTTTAGATCTAATTAGGCCAGGAGCGAAGTGAGCCAGCCTCCTGAACTCTATCTCATACTCTGATATAGGGCCACTTGCTTCATTCTTAACAGCGTGTCTTCAATTAAATTTTGAGTTGACGGAGGAATGAACTCCGCCTTGAATACATCTGCAAATGTATCCCAAGAAATGTCCTCAATATTGTAGTCTATGAAACAAGTACTTTAGAAGTAATCCCAACAGTACTCGGCTTTTTCATGGAACATGTGAATTGTAAGACGAATCTCCTCAGAATTGGAGCACTTGATACTTATGAGATTTTTTTTTACCATCTTTAACCAACTAGCTGTATCCATGGGAGAAATGTTTCTACTGAAAGTTGAATGTCTTAACCTTAGAAAGCCATGCAGAAGTCCATCTGCAGATTGATGAGAAATGTGGGGTGCGTAAGGAGCAGGGACTGCTGGTGCAGCATTGTTGGTGATGGATAAAGGATGAACTTCAATCAACTTCTGGATTACTAGAGCTTGCAGAGTTTGGTTTTCAAGAATTGCAGCTACCATACTTCTTAAAAAAGGGCCTTCGTCGGAGGCACTGTTAGACACTACATCGATTTTGATGGGAGCAGTCATTGGTGGAGATCCTAGATTTATTTTGTTTATTGCAAAATGAAATACTACTTTAGATTAAGCATCAATATGATGAAAATTGACATTCAAGAATGGTCACATAAATTTCTTTACTCATAAAAAGTGAAGATTTCATAGAAATGAAAAGATGAAACATATAGATACTAAAAAAAAGAGGTACAATTATTCATGATAAGGTTGACTAGAATGGATATTAAATTATCCGATGAATTTTACAGTGAATGCAAGACAAAAGTTAGCATATGTGACAACGTGACGCTTCCTCTTACATCTCCTCTCTAGCTTCCAACTGATGGCGATCCATTAATCTTCAGCTACATCTTGCAAGAGAAAGGTTACAAGCTTAAGACATATAGGATCTGGGCACTCTATGAAGTCTAGAACTAATTATACTCAATTTAACCATTCTTGTACTACAATCCTGCCACCACTTTGACCAAGCTAAAAGTCAAAGTCCCAAATGGTTTCAAATCTTGCAGTATAGTAGTTCAAGTATGACATTCCAAACTCCATTTTCCTAGGAATGATTAGAAAAATTCATAAGTTGTCTTAGGTTAACTATGGAATGATCTAAATGTTATATGTGGATATTTCCAATTCATACTTTTATACTAAGTTGTTTGAGAGTATGGCACTATGGATATTATGTTTGATGGCTGTATTACAGAAGAATAATCCATTAAATAGATAGGAATGCAAGTCCCAAATATGACACCTTATGGTGTTCTCTGATACTAACTATGGACCCCACCCATGTTGCGGTCATGTTAATACTAATATTAACATACGGAAGAGCGATCATCGTGTGACAAATTCTCAATTATTGTCGAATTAGGTTTAAATCCTAATATATCGATAATTGTAGAATATGCCACTATAATTCATTCATCAACATATATAAAAAAGAACAGAGTGTGGAAGCAAAAATATGTATAACATTCATTCCCATTGCACAAAAAGAAAAGAACAGTAGCTCAACTCAATATAAAAATATAAAAAATTAAAGACATCCAGAACATTAATTATTATAATACTGAATTAAAATTTAAAGAAAAAGCACACTCGCCCTCACAAGCAAAAAACAAAACTAGCTAAGCCTCAACAACAATAGGAAGGTCCTCCTCCTGGCCAAGCTCTTCATCTGAAGCTATAGCTACGAACATCTCTGAATATAATATTGTCGGTATCACAATGCCAGGGCCGCAGCCAAGAAAAGAAAAACTTGTGTTGGATAATTGTCTAAGTACATTATATACTGATTTAATGAAATCTACTTATTTTAAGTTACCACATTAAATGAACATTTAAGAAACTATAAGGTGCAACAAGCAACAAAGAAAAATAGAATAACTATAAATAAAGTATTTATAACTTAACTAAATGAAGTATGTAAGGAAACATGCATCCACCAGAAGTAATCACAAGATTAGGCAATACATGTATATAAGGCTGAAAAAACTGAAACAAAGTCCTAAACATGCATATGATCATTTGAAGTATGCTAATTTAATAGAAAGTAAATCTAAATTGACATAAAATAAAATTGAGCATAGCATGAAACAAGATCTAGCATTTTATAACCAGTGGTAAGAGACTATACTAAAATAATAGTAAAATGTGCATAACAAAAATATGCCACAACAAAAAGCTGGCCAACTAAGCCACTAAAACTGCACTAAAACGGAAAGTACTGAGATGTACCTAAGTTAGTATTGCCATAATAAAAACTGGCTAAGCGAGCCACTTAACAGAAAGTCCCATATGTATCATCTAGCAAACCACAAAGCTAGATCTGAGCCAAACTATAGAATCAGACATGTATCATATAGTTAACCGCAAAGCTAGATCCAGTCTATTCTAATGCAAAAGAACTGAACTATAGAGGCAGACTAACTAGGACACACTCTACTGAACTCATAACTAAAAGTTTTAAATGTGCTGATTCAGGTTAATAATATATATGCATTCAAAATTGACATAGAATTCCCATTGAGCTTCCTATGTTCATCTGTATATGCCCAAGGAATAAGGCTCAAATACAAGGTGTGCAAAGCATAAAAGTCAAAGTAAGCAAGACTCTACTAAAATATATATGATATATATTATTATCTAATTTAATTGCTCTATCTATTCTAAGAGAATACAAGATTAGGATCTCCACTATCCAAATATTAATTAAAGTTTCAAATTCACAGCTTTACAAAGTTAAACAATAGAGATTAACAAGTTCTAATTCATAATCAGAAATATCATCTACAAATGTTAAATAATTAATTAACGACTTAATTGATGTATTTAATAACTTATAACCTATTTTGATCAAGATAATTAAGATTTAAAGATTTAAAGTTAAACTCCAAATTGAGGTTTAAGCTCTAAATCTAAGGTGCTAACATCTAAGGATCTAGAGTTTCACATAAAATCTCACTCTAAGGATAGAGAATTATAATGACTAAAGGTTAAAGGAGATAAAAATATCAAATTTTAAAAAGGCTGAAGTCTAAATTCTAAGGACAAAATAATCAATTTAAATTACTAAATCTAGGAAATGGATTTAATCTATCAAGTAACTGCATCATTTAATATAGTTTAATTCACCAAAGCTAAAAGGAGGGAATCTAAAGAACTAAACACTTAAGAGATTTCTAAAGGATCTTAAGAATGTAAATTGACTCTTAATGAGATGGAGGTTGTAAGTATTAAGATGGCTAAATCTATTGAGTAGTTTAATTACTCAATAGAAGTAAACTACCAGAATTTAAGATTTAAAGAGTTAAGGCCAAGCTCTTAAGATCTTACCTAAGGTTGGGCTTAAGAACTTACTTAAGGCATAGACTTATGATACACATTAGGAATATTCTAGATATTAGTTAAGTTAACTAGTAAGCATTAAATTCCATTTAATGAAGCAATATTAAAAATCTAGGGTTTACCTTAAGGACCTTAATAATTTCTTAATAAATTTTAGGAAGAATTAGGGTTTAATATTTAGGATCCATCCTTTAAGTCTAAGAGTTTGTACGATGATCTTAATCAATTAAATTACTAATTTTAAGCATTTGGATAGGTTCTTAGAGTTTAAGAGCACTTAAACCAGCCTTTGGGAAAACTGACTAAAATACCCTCCTTAAGGGTCCAAAATTAGAGTTTTAGGATCTAAGGTTCCAAATTGATCCTAATCAATTCGAATTAGCTCTACACTTTCTAAGATGATGATTGACACCTTAAACAACAAGTTTGGGCTTAAGATGAGATGAGCACTAATCACATTTTAGGGCTAATTAAAATGATTAATAAAATTAGGCCATAAAATTAATGTCTAAGTTCACTAATGAGTTCTATAAGGCATAATAAGATGATTGATATAAAGATTTCATGAATTAGAGCTCAAATGAATTAATTAGGCTTTAATCAATAATTAGGGTGATTAAGATAAGATTAGTGAATTTAAAATTTCTAAGATATTTCTAATGGCATAATTAAGTTATCCTTTATCATATGAACCTTTAGAGGCTCTAATTGTAAAATTTGGATAGGAAATGAATTTAATAATCACTAATTAAGATTTTAGAGTGATTAAACAAAATTAGAAATCATAATTACATAACCTAAAATATTATTGCAGATTAAAATTCTTTAGGTTTTGCTGATCAATATAGTATATTCGAACATACCATTTGGATTTAAATTGAGTGAATTATTTCAAAAATACATTTGAAATGTTTTGATTAATTAAATCATAGGTTTAATGATTTTCTAATTAAGGAAATTAAATACAAAAAATCAAATTAATTAAAACCCAATTTCAAAATGCGTGGGTCGGGGTTTGACACAACCTGACACTACTCATCTTCCACACTCCGACTTCCCGACAGACCCGCCTAGGGTTTGCTTAGGTCACTGAACTCTCCGCCAATAGACCACGCCATGACCTGAAATTGACTGCTACACGATCCCACCTCGAAGACCTCTGTCTAGTGGCCAGAGATGTTGGGACCCTACTCTACCGAGACTTACTTCTAGGGTTTAATTTGGGGATGAAATACTACCCATAGAATCCATCGATTGGCTAGGGCTCGATACCTACGCCATCCGGGAGGTGAGGGGATCAAAAACCTATAGCCATGAGGCTTGGGAGGCACCTAGTTGTTGGATCCTTACTCGAACTCAGCCCTGTGAAGCACTGCAGTTCGATGATAGATACAATCAATCGGAGCTAGCTCGATCTCTAGTTTATAATGGAGTAGCTTTGTATCCATTAGGCTGATGGTCTATTCAGACACCAAGTTCTTGCTGTTTGAATTGAGCTTCATTCAGCCCAATCATTGCTCACTGATGACTTAAGGGTATAGAAGGAACCACACATCATTATTGAGCTATCCTAATGTACTGGAATGAATATTGAGTTCACATGACTCAGTAGGGAAAAGGCAGTACCTAGAGATGCAGGGAGAGGAGGCAAGCCAAGCTAAGAAGAGCTTAGAGATATTTAGAAGCTTCCACAAGCTAGACGTGAGTAGCTAGGGTCTTTAACACTAAGACACACCCACTAACGAATTGCAATTAAGATGGGGATCATTGAGAAAAGTAGGAATCTCAGCAGGAAAGAGGAAAAGAGTTGAGGGAGAATTGAGTGAATCACAGTGAAGCAAAGGAGCTCACTGTGATGATCAAGAGCTATTTATAGCTCGCGGGAAGAGCTGGAAGGAATGGGGCCATGGCTGAGGCTCAGGCTGAGGCTTTTCATCGGGTTCCCTCAATTGAAACAACCCAGGCCGCCAAGCTCAATTGGGGATGCATTGCCATTAAGAGAAGACTGACAACAACATACCTGAAGTGGCGCGAGAGTGGGAGACAGGACTAGCTCCAGCGGTATGATAGAATCCCTTATGTCGAGGATGAGCGAGCTGGGGATGAAGGTCCACAGTCGTAGGAGCTTCTGTAACAACCCAATAATTGGATAGAAAATTAATCCAAACATTGGGATGTTACCCCTTAACACCCCATACTTAATTTAAAGAAAACAATTCAAGTATAAATGCTAAGTGGCCAAGTCATTTTATGAGTAGTTGTTAAGTTAAAATAAAGTTATACAAATGAATGTAATAGAAGATACATGATAAGGAGATACATGTAAATATAATATTGTAAGTATTTTCAAAACAAGCAATTAGAATAATCTACTCATTTATCCCAAGCAATTACAAAATAGTAAACACAACACAGATTATTTAAGAGTAGATAAAAGTAATTTAAGCAAATTCAAGCAGTTTATAATTTAATTATTACAAACCTTTTAAATGTAAGAGTAAGAGAGAGTAAGTAGATCACTCTCTCTTATAACAAAATATAAGTAAACAATTCTAATTTAAGTGAAAGCAAAAATTCTTTATAAGCCCTTCAAGCACTTGGACCTGCATTACTTGAATCAAAGGGCTCTTGATCTATCATATTTTGGTATTTAAATATGATAGGGCAAAACCAACAAAAGAAAAAAATATAGTTAGACTAAACAGTCTAAGCATATTTTAAGATTGGCTACTTTTTAATTTAATAAGATATCACAAGTATAATTTACAATTTTAAAGTAAGCAGCGGAGCTATGAAAGCTATCAAGTATGGAAAAAAAATTAAACATAACTGTAAAGGAGACAGTATGAAATAAGTTGAGTAAAAATACTCATTTATATATAAGTCCTAGCTTGCAACCAAAATTAGTAAGGGAAAGCATCCAAAAATGCTAGAAACTACAATGTGCATTAAAGTAAATGAAATGAAAGTAATACATGTTCGATGAAATTTATGCTAAATAAGCAAATGAAATACTGTGAAGCATAAATTAAAATTAAGCAACATACACTATATTTTAAATGAACTGTAAATATGCAAAACACAATACTGGAAATAAATAGTGTAATGCATGGAAAATAAAGAAGTATCTTAGACTCTTGATCTAAGACAAACATAGCCTAGGACTATGAAAAGTAAGCATAACTAAATAATTATGAATATATCTTACAATCAATAAGATTGTAAAAAAACTCTTATATTATTAGTTGAAGTTATATTTAGAAGCTACCTCATTCTGCAGGAGCACTCAAAAGAATGGGTTGAAGAGTTAAGCACGTCTGCTTAACTAGATACAGTGGGGTGGTCGAACATTCACATTTACCCTCTCTATAATGTGAAGTCCTATTATAAGCATTATCTTTCTTATTCAAATTTGCCATACGGCATTCCCCTTAAAGTTCTTATGAAAATCTTTATGCATGCACAATGATCTTGAATGAATGTTTAAGGAAAAAGGCTCAAAGCCAAGCAAGCATTCAATAAATTTCAATAATTGTAAACTATGTAATATTCTTTTATTATCTAAACTTTAATAATATACTTAATGATTGGAGCTAATTGAGCTCCAAATTAACTTGTAGATATTGATCTTTAAGTCAATTTTGATAAAAAGTAGAAAAAAATTAAGTTTGAAAATTAGTATTTTCATGTAATTGAAGTTCATCTTATTAAAACTAATCAAATCAAATAGATTTATGATTAAAGTTTAAGAAAACTAGTAAGGAAGAATAATGTTTATAAATTTCTAAGTTAATGAAAGTATAAGCTAAAGGATATTCTAGTAGCTTTACTTATTTAACTTATAAATAAAAAGTATCAACTCAATTTAATTATGAAGTTATCTAAGATAAATTGATATTGAATATTTGAAATTAAGAAAAGAGATAGATTACACCCTATATAAAATAATTCATTTTAAGATTGTAGGGAAATTAGAAATCTAAAAGCTTATCTAAAGTATGAAAGGAAGCTGTTACTCTCAATCTAATTTATTGAGAACTAATGTTCTAAAATAAACAATTGAAGTGAATACTTACAATCCTATATATGAAATTCTAGATATTTAATAAGTATTTAACATATGAAATATAAGTCTACAATTTTCCATAAAGTTTCTAAGTTATTAAATTCTTAAAAATTTTGGCAGAGTTTCTGCTGTAAATGGCTAAAGAAACACCTGTAAGGTAGACATACAAGACTTCCATTCTAATGGAAGTTATAATTAAAAGAAAAACAACCTAAAACTAACATATAATTAATCCATTATATAGGATTATTTAGTTCTAATTCTAGTATAGAGTCAATCCATTACATAGGATTGCCATTTCCAAATTCTAAAGTAAAGTCAACCTGTTACATAGGATTGCTTATTTCTAGTTCTAAAATAAAGTCAATCCATTAAATGGGATTGGCTATTTCCAGTTCTAATAATTTTAGGCGAGAAAATCAAACGAAGCAATTTGCTAACCTAAGATTCACACCTCTTAAATCATATATTTATGAAAAATAATAAAAGTTGCAGTAATTAAATTAGCAATTTAAGGGGCAGCATCGTATGACTTAATATGCATAAGGCAATGACATTTAGTTCAGCATTTCAATTGATATAATATATATAACTTAACCTGCAAGGAATAATAGTATTGAAGTTAGTATTTATATATAAAAGAAATAATAATCATTTAAACTAAAATCTATCACAGCATTTGTTTCTTACAATATATTTAATGATATTAGTTAATTTCATTCAAACAATGTAAAGGACAATATTAAACCCCGCATGATCCATTGGCTCTCTCATTTATATAATTGGCCATATATGATCTTAAATAAAAGAAATGACAGTATTTGGTTTCGTTTAATCTTATTGATCTTATTTTAGAATTAAAAGGCAACATATGATTCTAATATATACATGACAACATTTGATCATTTGACCTCATATACAAAGATGGCAGCATATGATTTCTTTTATAAGATATGGCAACACTTAAGCACATTTAATATGTGGCAACATAGAATTTTATATGTACAGGGCATCATTTGTATCTCACAACTAGATGGCATCATTTCTAATATTATAATATTGATTCAGTAATTCATGGATATCAGTATTTAACTCATCAAATACATAATACAACAATATTGATACAACATCTCAACTATTACAATATTATTCAACATTGCAAGGATATCGATATATGACTTATCATGAAAGAAGTAATGGCATTTGGTTTTGCATTTGTATAGGATAACTGAAATTTAAATAGCTTTATAATGCAATTTGGTTCCATACTATCCACTACTGATCAAGTAAATAAAAGCATTTAATCTCTCTTAATATTGATGACAACAAATGATCTTACACATAATAGATAGCAACATTTATTCTCTTATACAATTGATGGCATCATATCCATTCCATATTTTGAAGTGTTGAAATGTTAACTCAACATTATAGAGTACAACAATATAAATCCAATGTTGTGAAGTATTACAACATTTAACTCAGCATATAGAAAAATTGGAATACTTCACTTAATATACAAGGAACGACTTTACTTAGATCATATGGATTTGATTTGAGTTTTACGTGTTTTAATTATAATTGTTAAATAAGTATGATGGGTGGCAGTTTGTAGTAGTAATGATAAACAAGCAAAGTATAGAAGTTTGAGATCATGTCAAAGAAGAGTAGATAAATCATATTTAATTTATCACTTCTCTTTAAACATTTGATTCCTCTTTTTGAATGTTGTCATTATTCAATTTATCTTCAACAAACCATTTTATATAATCAACTGCTGACTTATGCACTGTCCTTTAACAAATTAATTAACAGTATTTTATCATATAGATTTAACTAAAAGCATTTGATCTAATAAGGAAATGACAACATTTATCTTCATATGTTGAAAGAAATGACATGGCAATCTCTTAGACCGCATTCTTCATACAAGATTATAATAAGACAACTAAACGCAAAACATAATCTCTAATTGTTTTGATATAAAACTTATTGCATATAAATGAGAAGCATCAACCTAGCATTTATGCCAAACATAGTCCTTAACTACTTAGCAGTCATTTAAGAACATTCAAATACATTAATTTTATGTATACCTTGATTTTTCAGTTTTTTAGGCTGCTACACTTACCCACCTACAAACTTGGATAGCAATAAAAATTTGTATGATAAACTTCCATAATACTCACTGCCTCATTACTCACACATTTTCTATTTCTCTAGGTGAGAAATTAAATAGATAGTGATGTGAACATTGGAGAGTGAAATGCTATATACTGTCAATATCACTACAGGAAAACTTGGAATTCATATCAATATCAAAATTTTCCACAGCAAAACTTAACTTTCTTTGTAGAGCATGTGCACGAGTTTTTTAAGGTTCTTCCTCACACAATTGAATTTCTTCTCCTGAAAAGCTGACATTAATAACAATGAATGACATTTAACTTAAAGGACTACGTCTTATTGACTTACTAATCTCTCCTTCCCTTTCAAAAAAATTGGGTTCTATAAACTGTTTTGAGATGTACAGAATAATTCTAACTAGAAGCTTTAAAGTGAAATCATAATATAGTTAAGGTCAATAAAGTTAAAATTCACCATAAAAATAGGTAGAATTAATCATTAGACAGGAAAAACTGTAAGACTTAGAGAATCGATTATATGCAACTCAAAACCAGTTAGATATAAATCACTTGATAAATTTGTACAACATTTGGATCATAGGATAGATAACTAAAGTATATAACAATAGATATCACATGGTTTATAATTAATTTTGAACATTCTTGAATGCTGCAATGCATCGAGACTAAATTCTTGAAAACATTCATTAGAATATTGTGCATAAATTAAACATATAACATTTCTTTGGGGTTTCATATGGTGGACTATGCTATATAATTGTTACTGAGCCAGGGCAGGATATGGAATGATTAGGAGACCACACATCTCCTACGAGGGGGAATGTGTGTATTTACAGGAAACTCTGCTTTTTATGGTTGAGCAAATGTGCTTGATGCCTCGCTTGTTCTATATAGTGCCCATAGAACAAAATATGTTTAAATCGAGATAAATAAATAATATTTTTAGCTACAGTCATTTATGACTATAATTATAATTTATTCAGTCTTTGAGATTGAGATTTTCTTACTTTTATAGTTTATTCTATCTTTGAGATTGAAATCTCTTTACTTACATATATTACTGTTACTTGCATTTATAGTATTTTTACTTACTTTTTAACAGTGTAGTCTAGTACATATATTCATTTTCTTTTTACTACCTTACTTAGCATATATCCTTTGTACTTATTTATACTATTTATTTGCACACTTGTATGTATAGCTATATATACATTTCTTTACATATTTGATGCAGGTTGTGTTCTATCTTTCTTTTTTTATTGTATTTATCTTTTTATTATTATTTTATAATCTTTACTTTACTTTCCATTTTTACTGATTTATGATTCCTTATAATAATTGTAAATGGTTAATGTGATATTGGTTAAATATAAAATAACATAATTACCATAAAATGTACTTAGACTCTTTATGTTTAATCACTTATTTTTATTTTATTGGATGTGCTCTACCGTATTAAATGTCAAATATAATAGATCAAGAGTTTGGAGTGGATCTTGAACCTGAGGTAGATCTTGTCCAATAATTGTTGATTGAAGATATTTACTTTTTATTATCTTTTCTTTTATTTTTGCATCCGTGAGGATGAGTGTCATTACGTTATAATGTTTGTATAACCTTAATTGAACAATGGATGTTTTACTTTACTGTTATGTGATGTATTCTTACTTTCTTTTATGGATGGCTAGATTGGTATATAGTTATATTATATTATGCATCTACTTTTCCACTTTATAGACTATTGGCTCCATGTAATGCTTAATAGTAGGTTAAGACTCACTAACCAGTATTAAGTACTATAGTAACACCTAATATTGGATTAATTTTTCTGATCCAATCAATATTGAGGACGCTATAGGATGCCACATTATGATACCCTAAAATGCTATAGACATTTTTATGTCTAACATATATAATACACGTTGCTTTTCCCCTAGCATACTTATTATGTCATATCAAGATATAGGTGAAGACCAAATAATTCTCAAGGAGCAAGATTAGGAAAAGGGAGCTTAATATTGTCCTTAGCATTTAAATTTTTTTTTTGAGAGAGAGCTCTTTATTTTCTTATTATATTTATTTTCAATGGCATGGTTTGTACGAGAATTATTAATATTCTAAAACAAATGTATTTTTTTTATTTTTCTAAGTTTCTTTTCTTCAATTGAATGGACATTCGTGGAAATATTTCTCATTTTTTGTGTATGTTACATTACTATACTAAGTCTTAATATGAACTTAAATGTTGGATTAATCTTACTAACCCAATATCAGATTGTTAAACTGTCAATCTAGTTATATGGATCGAATAGTGCATATAAATATAAACACAAAAGAAAAGAAAATGTATCGTAATGTGAACTTCATGCCTGTGGCATGGTATAGTTCACTTTATTATTTTACATGCTTATATTATTTCCTCATGAAACTATTTTTACTTATTATGATACATAAACTTGTATACTTGAAATACTTCAATATTACACTTCAACATGTATTTAAATAATAATTGGCATGTGAATATTATAATAGAATAATAATTTTCTATATACTCAATATTGATAAATTTTTACTTATATTTTCTAGAAAAAGAACTAGTCATGGATAATTATAATTATTAAAGGAGTTGTGTTTGTACTATTTGGAGGTATCGAAGAAGGTGATTTGTATTTTAATTTTATATTTTAATTTCAATCAACTAACATTAGGGATAATTTTATATTTTAATTTCAATCAACTAAAATTTTATATTTTAATTTTATATTTTAAATCATTTAAATCAACTAACTACGATAATTGAAATATGATTTTATAAAATCATTAATTAGATACTAATTAAGATATTGTTAAGAGTGTGCACTTAGTAATAAAACTAACATTAGGGATATCTAAAAGTAATTAGAAATCTACTTATCAAAGTAATTAGAAGATAAATTCCAATTAAGAAGAGGCGTGAAAGAAAATGCTCTTTGATGAACCAATAGCAAAAGCCCCAGATACGCTGGTAAAGAAAAACGAAGAAAGAAGGAAAGATCCAAAGGAAAGAGGCGGGAGGAGATGGAGCAGCAGTAACCATGGCCTCCTCAAGGGTACGCTTCCCTACCCTAAGCGAGCGGAGGCCTGACGACCCCACCTCTTCCCTTCGAGGGAGTACTAATTTTTTCGTTAGGAGCTTTCGTCAGTGGCATACGTTTGTAAATCATTATTTCTCTTGTTAAAATTCCTTCAGGTTGGGCCAGTGCTTTCAAGTAAAGAGGAGTTCTCCATCCGTTGATATCCAAAATCAGCATGCGAAGAGATGGTCTCGCTGGAATCCCAAAATCTGATTGATGAGCCGTGCGCGAAAGATTCAGCTCCCATCGCTGCCGGCCGCCTTGCCCTTCTCCGGCAGCCGTTGGAATGGATCGGAATGCTTTGCAGAGACCTGAACGCGAGCTTCGTGCTCGGCGTGGTGCTCGTGTATGGTCTAAGCCAAGGCTTCGCAGGGTCTTACTTCAGAGTTGTCTCAGATTTCTACTGGAAGGATGTTCAGAAGGTGCAGCCATCCGCGGTGCAGATGTACGTAGGCTTCTACTACATCCCCTGGATCATGAAGCCCCTTTGGGGGATCCTCACCGACACCTTCCCTGTCCGCGGATACCGCCGCCGCCCCTACTTTATTTTTGCAGGTGCTGCCATTGTCCATTTTTATCGCTCCTTTCGTCGTTAAATTTATACTACCCAAGCAACCAAACTGTGGAGGAGGTTAGTCTTCTTTTTCCTTTGATTGAGCGCTCCCGCTTGATTCGGTATTGTTGGCCTTCAGGTGTTCTGGGCACATTTACCGCATTGACCATATCCGTACATGGAAAACTGGCGATTCCGGTGGCCATACTCTGCTTGGTGGGGATGGCTGCCGGAGTGGCCATTGCAGATGTGACAATTGATGCCTGCATTGCCAGGAAGAGCATTGAGCATCCGAGGCTGGCGCCGGATATGCAGAGCCTCTGCAGCTTCGTTTCTTCTGTTGGCGCATTGATTGGGTACTCTTCCAGCGGCGTCCTCGTGCATCTTCTTGGCGCACAGGTAAGAGGCAGGGACTGTGAATGCTGTAGATTTTTAAAAAAGTGTTTGAATTTGTATTTTTATAAAGTGGTTGATGGCGTGTGAACGTATAATAATTTTGCAGGGAGCCTTTGTACTCATGGCAATTCCGCCTGCATCTCTTGTTGTTTTGGGCTTTATTATCTTTGAAATGAAGACCAATCGCCCCAAAGAGAAGAGGGAGGTTAGTGGAACTGCTCTGTCTTCTTTATTTGATATTTTAATTTTACTTGTAAATTAGGCAGTTTTATCCAAATTTCGTTAGTTCCATCTATATAAAATATTAAACAATATTATTTTTTAATTCGTCAAACTAATATGTTTAGTAACTCGCTCTATCTATTTAAAAATGGGGTGGGTCATGTCTAGCTTAATCTAATCCGTTTAAAATTCAAGAATATATATCTAGGAGAGAAGAAGAAGTTTCATTCGTGGATTTACTTGTGCTGGTGTGGCTCCGCTATTTTTTTTTATTTTTAGATATTTCATGTATATCTTTGTGTTCATATTCTTGTGTGCTTGTGTGCTTGTGAATGTTTATGCTGTGATCTTTCACTTTTTGTGTTAGTATACTTTTCGTGTTTGTTTCGGTGATTCTTAGAAGTCAAATCCCGAGCCTAGGAATTTCTTCGGAGTAAAAGATCTCCCGATTTTCTCAACAAGTTCCCTGCTCTTGGAAATTTTTTGTTCAAGCTTCTTAAAGCTCTATCAATAAATCGTTGTAGAGGCTTTGCACTTGATGACTAAATGATCCTTGCGATCAAATATGAAGCAGTGGTTCCCCTTTCATAGAAGATGCCATAGGGATGAGCCTTGTTGCACCATTCCAATTGCTTTTGCTTGTTATGATTGGCAACTTAGTTGCATACTTGACCAAGAGGGGATGGTTAATGCCTCTTAACATTTGCTTTGTGCGGTTAAGTGCGTGACTATCTCTTCTTCATTCTCTACCATGGCGGTGTCTTCATGCTCTAACAACATGGCTCGCTGCTAATTTTGAGAGAGAGGGGAGCTAACTTCTGAGGGAATCTCAAAGTTCAGCCTGGAAACATCTACATCGTGCTTCTGTGTTTACTAGCTTTGGAGTATAATGAGCGAACTTTGTGAATTTGGCTTCATACTCGGCTATAGTTTTTTTTTTCTTGGAACAATTTCATGAAGTTATTCTGTATTATTGCATGTGCTGATGGTGCATTGTACTTGGAAATAAATGCTTGTACAAAATCTCCCAAGCTGATGTACTCTAGACTTTAAATTTTGTCTCTTGCTAGTTGCCACTATGTTTAGGCTTCACTTTAAAAAATGTAAGTGGCAAGGAGAACCTTTTTTTAGAACAAACCATACTGGCAAGCTTCTTCTCAGCCTGGAATAATCAATCTTCTGCAGCACAAGGATCAACAAAATTGTCAAACGATTGCAACTTAAGGTACGCTTGTAGTGTTTGATCCACTGTAGGGACTTTAATAGGTTGTAATGGAAAGGTCCCCTAAGTTTGTAGGTATTGAGCAAAAAATTGAGTGCATTGGTCAATGGGAGGATTACCATCTACAACAGTGCGGTTGGGAAATTTCATAGAAGTCTCTGTGAGCAGCACTCTTGTGGAAAGGTATTTTTCTGAAATATTAACGATAGTTTCAGGAGATGTCCTAGCTTAACATTCTAATCAATTCTAAGCTGCATTAAACTTAAGTGGCTCTATCCTACTTAAATTGATCATTAATCTTTCTCTGATAACAACTGTTATAACCACATAATTATTATAAGGAAATTAAGTAAAGTAAAATAAAACTCATTCATTACTATAATTAATCTTAATAGATCACAAATCATTAAACACAAAGACATAAAAATATATAATGATTTGGGATTAAAAATATAATGGCATTAGTGGAAGTTCTTGCCTCATAATTATTTGTACTATCTCCTTCAAAAGATTGGTAGATGGCCTTTAATACACAAATTTGTTCATTTCTCTATTAATAAGCATATACATTTATATGAGTTCTTTGATATTTGCATATATATATATATATATATATATATACGTTCACATGTGTATATTCATGTATATATGTTCACAGGTTTATACTCATATATATATATATATATGTTTAACATACATGTACATAACTATATACCTTTCATACTTATGTTCTCTCACATTCCTATGTATTTACTTGCACACCCATTAGTACATCGATCAATAATAATTTAAGTATATATACGTGTTTGTATATACATATATATATATATATATATAATATGTATATATAATTATTCATGAAAATATTTTTAAATATTATTATGCTTAATGATTAGGGCAGAAATAACAAAGTTTAAAAGAAACCAATATAGAAGGTGAAGTTCTAGCCCAATGATCATGGATTCTATGGCCCTAAGATGTAATGTGATTCCAAATCATGATGTACAAAGTTTAACCAAAACTTGATATAATATTTTTTGAAAGGTTTAATGTAAGGAATTTGTAGGCTAAGGACTCGGAATGAAGTTTAAAGGTATAGAGGGTATATGAGATGATTCTTGACAAGTATTGCTTACTAGTCATGTTTCATACATGCTCAAATGGATACAAGCTAAAAATTGATTTAAAAGAAATTTTGTAAAATCAATATGGGCATTATTAGGTCATAAATAAAGCATAAGAAGTTAAACATAAGATAAGGCAAGGACTATCTTAAGTTGCATACACAAGATTAGATTGACAAGACTTTATGTAAGATAATGAAACAAGCTAATACTTGATTTATCATGCATATCAAATATTAAATTAGAGAGAATATATTCATTAACGAATAAATCAAGCATAAGAGGCGTGATAAGGTGAACATAGCTTATGGGGTTGCCCATGCAAGTGCGGTGAAGGCATACACATCAAGATTTGTCATGAGAAATAAAATGCTTAATCAACCATATGAGTAAGTAAGGTGAAGTTGTTATTAATGTAAAGGACAATAAGAACTTATAAATAAATAATTTATTTGATAAGATTATATTCGATCAAGCATAGAAGTAAACTAGGTTGAGTACTAAGTGAGCTAAGTAACAACTTAATTTTAAGTGAAGGTATGCATTCAAGCGAAGTGAGGTGAGTTGACCATCATGTAATACAACATATTTAGAATATTCCCAACTTAATAAATAGTAAGAAAACACAAGCTTTAGGATTTATTAACTACATTTTCAAATTTCTCCCAAATTAAGGTAGATTAGACATGGGGGATGGAATCAAAAGTCTAAGCATGCAAGGCTACAAACTAAGCCGATTAAAACTATTTTAGATATTACAACATTGATATTCACTTATCAAGCCAACATTAAAATATTAAAATAATAAATTAAACAAGTAATTTAGGCAGCAATTAGAGCTAAGCAAGATCTAAACTATTTGATCACATGGGAAAAAGGGATTTCTTCCACCACGATCTGAAACACAAGGTGGAAAGGCTTAGCTATTATAATTTAACATAGTTGGACGATTATTGACATTAAGAAAAATTAAGGGTTTGTGTGGTTTGATTTGTCCAATAAACATGCCATGAAGTTCTTAGAGTTTAATGCTTAATAAATCTTAACAACTTGCAAGCTCAGTTCTATGCTAGATCTAAGTTAAATAAAACTTAATAGTAACTTAGGATCATAAATAACATTAAATAAATCCTAGGATGCAAGCTTTGAAAAGATTCAAACTAGGTTGATCATTAAAACCACCTAGACTAACCTTGGTCTAGATGAAGTTTTATCATGAAATAAGTTTTCAAGTGTCAACTATTAATTGAATTTAAACAAATATAAATATTCATTAACCATATGAATCTCATGCAATAGTATAAAAATAACCAATTACGAAGGTATATGAAGGGCAAAAAGCATGGAACAAGAAGTGTTACTAGTTCTAGACTAGCTAACTCCCAAGCAAGACCTATTGCCAAACTCTAGATCCATGTGAAGCTAAGATCTCATGGATCTACATTTAGACATTAGATCTTTACTAAAGTTGTTTCCAATTGGAATCAATCATTAGCTAAGTTTTTTATCTCATGGGGATGAGCTTTCAACAACATAAAGGGCTTATGAGAAGGTATAGTACTACTTAGGTATCAAGGATAACCATATAAATTCTAAGCATGAAATGAAAACAATTCAAGTATTAAACACATTAGTTGGGATTTATACAAAAGTTATTTTGGCACGTAGGTTCATTGAAAATTTTAAAAAATGGTAAGCACTCAATGTGTCAAATGAACTAGCTAGTTAATCAAGACATGAAGATCTAACAAGGAAGGTGAGTTCCCAAGGGGGTTCTTTTTCTATTTGATAGCCTTGAAGCTTCCAATGCAACGTAAAGTTCGAATCAAGCTCTCAAACAGCAGGTTCAAGGCTACAATGGAGCTTTGGCAATGGAGGAAGGACAATTTGCATTACTAAATCTCTGTTGTTCTTGTTGGCTGGAGGTGAAGCAAGCTTATGTGAAGCTAGAGGGAAGCTCAAAGAGTCTTTAGTTGCACTGGAGAGGGCTGGAGATGCTCTGGAATGGCTGGATAGGGGAGCTGGTCGAGTGGGGATGATGGAGGATTCAAGGATTTTGGCGACTATTAGTGCTCAAAAGAATTTTGAGTTTCCAGAGGTTTTCAGGGTTTAAATAGTGGGTATAGAAAGGTTTGGGATGCCTTAATTAAGTTATTCAATCAATGGTCGAGATCAGCCATTAAAGGGTGGATGGTGGAGTTTCAATGGACGAGAAATGGAGCTGGTTTTGGCACATGAAGTGCATTAGGAGGTTGATGTGAGTAGGAGGTACCATAGGATGTCCTGAAAAGGGGTTGAGCCTTCTTAAAGCCAACCTTCATTTCAAGCCTGAGTCTTGGCTCAAAATGAAAGCCTCGATGTGTATGAAAGTTTTAGTTTCAAAAACCTAGTAAATTACCAGCCGAATAATCCCAATTGTCATCTTTATTGTTCATGTCCATTAGCTTAATTGCAGGTATTAACTAGGAATTATGACTTAATTATTATCTTAAAATGATCTAGGGACCAAGACGATACAATCGGGATCAAATGTAGGTCGATTCATTGCTAGAATTGGAAACCTCAAATTTTGAGATTAGAGTTTTCGAGCGTTATCTCGTCTAAGAAGATGAATCTATAGCGCCATGCGACGCTTTGTCACGTGGTGGCATGCGACATCGATTGGTTTGATTCGTGGATTCACATTGGCATGCAGTGCGACCTAGTTTGTCTCACGGCTGTAAAGGAAGCCTTGTTGGACAAGTAAATGAATATTCTATAATTTATTAGGAGAGACTTAAGCCCTATATATAATTGAGATGCTTTGTAGGAAGAGGTAGTGTCATATGGGCTACCAAATCCAACATAAACAAATACACTTTAAGGAGATGAAATTTTTGTTGAGGATCACATTGGTTGTGAACGAGTTTATTTACGGGGAGGGCATAGTCATCTTACTCTCAGCCAAGCCTCCCTTGGCATAAATGACATCCTCCCTTTTCAATGCCATGCTTTTGTTACAACTTTAACCTTGCCCGATCTTGCCGATCAAGGGTAAAACATTCTTATACCAGAGAGAAAAAGTTTGGGGGGTTCATCTCCTTCATGAATCTTTAACTTATGAGCATATTTTTTGACCAAGTTTTTTATTATATAGCACCATCTCAATTTGGTGAAAATTGTTTTTTGGATTGGTACCTTGAGAGCTCCGCTTTTTAATATTGTTTCCTATGGGGAATTTATGTATTGGGGCCTCTTATTATAGTGCTGATTGACAGGGTACTTTTGTTTTTAATGCGTTGAACTATTCTAGCAAGTTTAGTTTGTGTTACCGAGTTTATCGTTAATTGACTAAAACCCATAGAGATCAAAACTCGGGTTTGCCAGGATTTCTTTGGTTAAAAGTGGGAAACTATAAGATTCATATATGTTACTACTTTGGTTCTAAATGCGAGAAAGTAGTCTTTTCTGTGGTCGAGTTAAGCATAAACCTATAGTCCCATAAGACTTTAGGCTAGTCATTAGCCCAAATCCCCACTGTGTCAAGTCTTTTCTTGAAGAGCTATATAGTTGTCTTATTAGCTTTTTCAACTTGATCATTTGAGAGTAATGGACTAATACAAACCTAAGTTGTCCTCCATTTTCTTCTATGAAGCTTTGCAATTTATTGGAAGTAACTATGGTTATTTGTTATAATTGCCAATGGCAATCTAAATCCAAGACTCTTTTTTTTTTAAATTTAATAATGAATTCAAAGGTGGTTTTTGCTTGGACTACAACTTCCACCCACTAAGTGAAATATCCACTAACTTTAGGACAAACCTTCTTTGGCTAGACGCTAGTGGAAAAGAACCAATGAAGTTCATTCCCCATAGTGCAAAAGGCCAAGATAATAGAATTTGCTGGGTAGAGTAATTCGAATGCTTCTTTTCTTTGGCATCCCTATTGATGGATGACAATGGTAGCTTTGCCTATAGATTTTACGAGCTAAAATTTTTCTAACTGAGTGACTGCCACATTTTTGTTAGTGTAATTCGAAAATGATTTGATTAGACTCTTCTTTGGTGACACATTTAAGACTTATCCCTTCATAGAACTGTTGGTATTGTGATATCCTATGAAAATTGTCCTTAGCATGATTGCCAATTATTTTTGTCAGATTTATTAGTCAGCAAAATATCATCTTTGAGAAAGTCAAGGATGTTTTGGGGCCATGCTTCCATAATTACCATTTCCTCCACGGTGGTTACTTTAGAGTGTATTATGGTGGGTTAAGGCAACTCTCTATAGCATTGGTAGCCACCATACTTGGCCATTAAGTTTGCCATATGTTTGTTTTTCTCAGATATATGTTCTATAATGAACTTGTTAATTTATAGGATCTTTGCTCGAATGCTTAAATATTGCTTTAGGGTATTGTCTTTAGTTCCATAGGTTTCAAGCACTTGGTTAACCACCAACTTAAGGCAATAGACACAAAAATCTTAATTTAATCCTAATGGCGAGTATAAGCCGTTAAGATCTTTATACTTTGCTTGATTGTTGGTTATTGGAAAAATTAGTTTTATGGATGATGATAATGCTATATTTTGGGGTTACTAAAAAGATACCCATACTCTTTGTACATCAAAGGCTTCGTCAGTGAACAAGGCCAAAAGTCATTAGGGCTGTCTCTCACCTATTGTCAAGTCTTTTAGATGTACACTGACAAAGACTCGACATTTGTCCGATTAATTTTCACATTTATTTGATATTCCTAGTGGCCAGGCATCCAATATGGCTTGGATCTTACTCATAAATGCTTTAACCTCATTGAGTTGAATAGATACCCTATGAATTTGCTTGATTGAGCCATAAAGATACACTATTTTGGGTTCAATTTCATATTAACACTTAGTAGGGTTTTGAAAATTTCTTCTAAATTTGTTGTGTACTTCGACACTCCAATTTTTGACCTAAGCATTATCTGCATAAACTTTGATGTTTAGAGATTTCTAGGATCAAAATATTTTGCTCATGAGTCTTTAGTAGGTGGCCATAGTATTTTTTAAGCCAAATGTCATCACTTGGTAACAAAACGATTTGAAAAGGGTGATAAGTGCCATTTTTTATTCACCACTTAGGTTCATTTTGATTTGATTGTAGCTTGAATAAGTATCTAAGAAACTAAATGTGATGAGCTTCACTATTGAATTGATAATGTCGTCAATAATAGTGAGTAAAGTTGTTAGGACACGTGCTATTGATTTTTTGTTCGAGTTGATGAACACTCTCCTTTTGTCATTGGCCTTTTGACGATGACAATATCAGGTATTCATATAGGAAATTGCGTTTCTATAATGAACCTAGATTTTTGAAATTTTGCAACTTCCTCCTTAATAGATGAGCTCTATTCTTTTGTGAATGGCCTTAGTTTTAGGTTATGGGTTTCTTGTGTGAATCAACATGTAAGGGCTGTGATGTTATGCTAAAATCTACACTTGACATATCCCGAGAATGCTAAGTGAAACAATCGAAGTAATAAATTAATAAGATCAGTAAGAAAGGTACCATGAGTGGCGTTACCAACAATGAAGTTCTTTTCCTTGGAGTTTTGAGACTCCACAACGATGAATCAAGTGTTCTCAAAAAGTGAACGTGATTTCTTTGCCTTTATCACTTGGCATCTTTTGCGGTAAGGCAGAGTGTCATGCTAATGATTTGGGCAGATGCAATTGGAACTTAATCACCGAGTTAAAGCTTTCCCTGTATGCCACTAGATCTCCCCATATGCTTACAATGGATACATTTGTAGGAATTATTTCTATTGTGTCTCGTTGGCACAGTGGCTTGGAAAATATTTAGCATTGGCCTTCTAAAAATCTTATTGTAGCAGGATGCAAGCACATGGATGATCACAAACTATTCATAGCCAGCTTTGATTTCCGTACGAGTTTTAGAAAGATTTCTCGACTAGGGGACAGGTCTCTCCACTGAATCCTGTTAGCTACCGAGGGATGGGCGGCAGGTTGTGAAGTGGGACGTTCAGACGATTAATCACATGAAGACTATGTATATTTATGATGCTACCCTTATCTAATAGTAGTTGAGAGACCATGCAATGACAATGATGGCCTCTACCATGGCTGCATCATAGAACGAGTTGGTTAAACTTGATAAGTTGGCTTTGTTGAAGAGAATTGATGGGCATTCTTCATGGACAGATGTGGAGATGGCTCTGTTCTCATGTCTGATCCTCTTGCATCTACCCTTGGGTTGAGCTGTCTCTTCTAGATTCCTTTTGTGTCTCTTAATGAGGAGCTCTCTCAACAACCCCTTTTTGATAAGCTTGTTAAGGAAAACTTTTGGCCGAGCTTCATCCCCTGGTTATGGGGAGGCTGGTAATAAAGATTGGCCTTCAACTCTCCTACTGCCTTGGAGAGACTACAAGTGAATTGCAATAACTCATTCGCATGGTGGACATGTGTATACTTGCTGGAGTTGAAAACCTTAAATCCTCTTCTAATATTCTTGACGATTTGGCTAACATTTGCCATCCTCATTAGTTGACCATCCAGAGGATTCCCTTTATACCTTTCAAAAGTGGGGGGCTTAATGCCCTTCGGCATGGTGGCCGCCTTGATTTGGGGGCACCATTGACTGTGGGATTGCTCCAAGTTTGACCGAGATGTCCTAATTGGTATCACATTACTCAACGTCTCTACAGCAAATGGTGTCTTTATGCTTCTCCTTCCAGTATTTGTATGCCATCAACGTGGTGATCCTTGATGGTTTTTGAAGTGTATACATTTTGAACACCTTTGGTGATAGAGCCATTGAGTTAGTTAGTGTAGTAGATGTTTGTCCAAATCTAGTAGAAAGTTTCATTGGCTGCAGGGGACTCATTGAGTGCTGTTGTTCCATATGTAGTAGTCATTCTTGTTAGTGTTGCATCATTTAAATAAGCGCAGATGGTGTTCCAGTGTTTGTTGTTGGACATCTTCAACAGCTGAAGGTGCTTTGGTCGGTTGGGGTTGAAGGGTTTCCTGGCGTGTTGTTGGTGTTGCTTGACTATCCGTTAAATGTGAAGGTCATGATGATAACATCTCGAATTTGAAGAAGAGATTCTTAGAATGCCACTCAAAAATATGGATTCAAAATTTTTAGTCCAAGATTTAATCGAGTGAGGTTGAATCTATGGGTGAAGTGTACATGCAAATTTAATATGATGACACTTGTTCTCTCGAGAGATGAAGTCATGTAAATAGAACAAAATGATGTTAGAGCGATAAAAGAAGCATAAAAAATAAAAATAAATAATATTTATAATTGTTCGGCCATTTAATTGATTTACATTCATTTTAGGAGAGTTATCTTGAGTTGCATTTTATTTAATCATAAAAATAATAATTTGAAGGAGATTTAGGACTGTCTTTGGGATTCCTAAAGAGAGCATTATTTTATATGCAAAAAATGATAAAAATGGAAATCAAGGTACTTGTATAGTAAATTGCATAATTCTATATTGGAAGCTGATGCAGTACTCTCATTGGTGCACCAACATCATTAAAATTTTTAAATCTAATGTTTAACTTATAATAATTGAGATTTACTAGTCAAAATTATAATTAAAAATTCATAAAAAGTAGTTAATTACATGAAAAAAAGAGTAGGAATATTTTTGGGTACTAAACACTTCCATTCTATATTTTCTTTCTTTGTAAAAAAGAAGTTAAATATGAAGTCCCGGAAGCATGATCGATGATTATAACAGTTAAAATTGATTGGAAACACTTATGCTGAGTCGATGATGGAGTTAATTGTTCTTTAATTATGATGTAATACTAAACATAATGCTTAATAACATAATTTTCGTGTATGAATAGATAGTTACATCTTTGACTGTGCCTAAGTGACCCATCAACATGTAGATCATTAACATCGTATATAAATAACAAGATAATCATTTGGTGCCAAAAATAAAGCATTACAATATCAAAGAGTTATTGAAGTCATTTTATTTATATTTTTATAAGAAAAATATTATGATAGAATTGCTTTAAGTTTTTATTTATTTATATTATCTCTCTCTCTCTCTCAATATATATATATATATATGTATATATATATATATATATAATATTGCAGGTGAAAGAGAAGGTGCGAGAGACAATATTTGGCATGGGAAGGACAATAAAATGTCCTGAGGTGTGGAAGCCATCATTATTCATGTTCCTCTCAGTAGCCCTCAGTCTTAGCACATATGAAGGCCAGTTCTATTGGTTCACGGACCCAAAGGCTGGACCGGCTTTCTCACAGGTAAAATGCAAAACAAACGTTTTTTTATCAATATTTTTTGCTTGAACAAATTCTAATGCATCTCTTAAACTATATAAATTTATAGATATATGAATCAAATTTTAAAAAATTATGAAAATGATTCTCTAAAAATTTTAAAATTGAAGGACAGCTCTCGAGTGCAATATAATATATTAACCACTAGACTAAAAATCTTCAGCAAATTGTAATAAGTAAAATTAGTGGAGGTTTGCAGCTTATTACTGTTAGTAAATTAATTTTAAGCATATAATTAATATAATATATTAGTTAAATCATATTGTAACTTTTTATTTGCATTTATATTTGTGTTCTTTTTTATTTATGATTTGAGTAAGGATGTTTTTTAATGAAAAAACATAATGCTATTAAGGATAGATTTCCTATTTTCCAAATATCTCTTATCATATATCAACAAATTTAATATATTAAATTTTAAAATAATCTAGAAAAGTAAAAAATACATTGTATTTGTATTCTAGTTTCTTTAGATTTAATTTATTAAAATATATTGATGAATGATTAAAGGTATAAAAATATGCCTTATTATTCAATGATGGGTTATATCTGTAGGTTTGTGTCATTGCTCTGTTTATTTTGACTCAAGTTGGTTGGGGTTTAAATCCACTTAAGTCGAACTCGTAGTAAGTAATTTAAAATTTAATGACAAATGCTCATTAACTATATTAGATAATATTAACTGTTAATCAATTTCCTGTAGCCCTTTTATGGTAATTGTACAATTGTATTTAGGATTACTATAATATTATCTAGTTAATAAAAAGAAAATTATAGTAATGTAATTATTAATTAGTCGTTGGAAGCAAAAATCCCAGAACCACCCTTGCCTGCTTTCAACCTATCATTCACATCTAACGATCGTATGATTGAGGTTTATTTTAACTTAACCTCCTAGAAATATTGATATTGATTTTCACGCAAAATCAAATTAGCTGCACTAATGATGATAGTAAATATTCATACAACATTTTAATAAAATCTTTAAAAAAGATTTTAGCTACCCAATTTTGACAAAAATAGATTTAGTGTGATAATATTTGGGAGATAATATATTTTTTTACTAAAGAAAGTTTAAGATAAAACAATTAAAATAGATTCAATAAGATATTAAATGATTTGTATTAGATTTAAAAGTGATTTATTGTGATAAATAAATGAGATTTAAAAGTGATATGGTATGACAAAAACATGATAAAATCATTCTTTTATAAATAACATACCCCCACCTTAGCTCAGTATATCAAATTAGTCTTCTTTTTCTTCTATCATAATAACTCTTTCTCTTGTAAGTGCACAATCATCAAATCACATAAATTTCACTTATTTTTCCTTGACTACATTTATTTTTATTTGATTTGAGTCATTCTTTTTTTAGTGAGAAACTCTTCACTTCTCCATCCCAACAAATGGTATATAAGCATTAAATTCAAGAAAATATTTATAATATTTCTAAACTATAGTAGTTGACAAGAATGTAAAGATCAAAAATTTCAGTGAGAATGACATCAAGTTTAAGAGAGTGCAAATAAAGAATTACCTTTGCTTGAATATTTATTGTTGCCAAGTGCTCCTGTTGTGCGGTTGTGCGTTTAAGATTAAGGGTTATTTGGTCTTACTGTAATACAAGTGTAAAATAATATAATTCCCGAGATTTTCAAATTTAATGTATTTGGTTTAAAGAAAAAAGATTACATTATAATTTTGTGGGGGAATTAGTTCTCCCGGCCTTAATAATTTTGATGTAATCGGGTTACATTAAAATCGGGTAACAACCAATTATGTGGAGCTTCACCCTCACAAAAAAAAAATTCTTGTGCCGCTGCTTACCTACAATTTAGCATTTTAAATTGTGCTTGGTTCATCCATTATCCTCTTTTTGATGGGGAGCAAGTACGATTGCTTTTTCAAAGTACTTCCCATTAACAAGTCAAGGGTGGGATAGAGTAGCTTGTTCTTCCCTTTTATCTTTCACTATGCTGACAATCTGATGCCCTTGTCAATGCTCTACAAAAAATTCCTAAATCCTCTCCTCAATGATTTTGACTTTATGGTTGAGCTTCTATTCATCTATTCTCCTTTTCTCCACTTGAGTCTCTTCGGCGATTCAAGGGTAGCTTGTTTCTACACCTTCATCTCTCGTTATGGATAATCTAATGCCTTGATCGATGTCCTGCCAAGTATCTTTTAATCCTCTCTGCTACAATTTTGGCTTTTTGGGTCGAGTTTCTCTTCATCCATTGTCATCTTGTTTACAAGGAAAGCTATGACTGTTCTTTCAAGATTCTTTCATCGACAATTTAGGGGTAGGAAAGAGTAGCTTGCTTGTCACCTTCATCTCGCATTATGTCGATAATTCACGGCTTACCATTGGTGAGAACTTCTGCAGTTATGTTTTTTATTTAGTTTGGAGATGCATGCTTAAGAAATAATCAATATTGCTAATGATCGCTATTAAGTTTGATATTATTACTATGATGATTTAGTTTCTATTTGTTAGGACATTCTAATATATATGTTATGGTATATTTGAGTTTTGATTTTGTGGTGTGTCTTTGTTTGTTGCTCGGTATGAGTAAAGGGATCATGTTCGAGAATGAATTGTTGGTCTATTAGCAATCCCACGAGCATTGTTTTAATATTTTTGTTGGTTTGAACGAATTATCACTAAACTTTTTCTGCCGCTTATTTGGTTGAAGCTAAATTGAGTGAGTTTTTTCATTTTATAGTGTCTGACTGAGCAAGAATTGAGTTTTATTTCTCACCATTAAATTTGGGTTAACATCACCATTGTATTATGTAGAGCATCATACTTTGTAGATTATTTCATTTCAAATAAACAAATTTTTATTCGTATAAAACTATTACAAGTTACCAAATTATTGGAAAATGATTATACTACATTCTAATCATATTACTTATAGTTCAAATACAGCCTATCTAAAAATCCCTTAATGTGAAATGTGAACTTCATTATCAATGAAAAGATATGCAGTTTGATGGAAGTGATTTCAAATATATATAAGCTATCAACATCAAATATAACATATTCTATGAACTGCATATTAATTTAAAAATGAGGTGATCATTTGTGGGCAATCCCATAATTAATTTTAGCATGATCATGAATCATTGGGATGTGTTCACTTTAAATGTGAGGTTATGGCATTAGTTATGTTCTCTTACTTAACTGAGCACAAGTTAGGGATTGAGATTGTAGTGGGTAGTTCATCTAGGAGTACAAAGTTAAAATAGGATAACATCAAAGATAAGGGAATCATCTAATTTTACAAAGTTCTAAAGGTATATGAGGATCAGCTCACTATTGCAAGAATGTGGAAACAATATGTTAATGAAAAAAATATATGTTGAGACAACAAAATAATTTTATAATCAATGCAAAGCATGTAATAAGAATATGAACTATTTGAAGGATAATGATTTGGTGTATTCAATTTAATGTAGATTTCACTAAAGTCTTAGATTTTACATACACACATAATCTTTTCATTACCTTTTACAGAATTAATAAATAATTATGCTGCATTCGTTTGACAAAAATTATCTAGCAAATGATTAGTCATTGAATATCAAGGGAAATAGTGAAATTAATCAGATTTCATAAGTTGTAATTAATTTGGCAAGAGGTGGTACATGTCTCAAAGTCTTAAAAGAAATCCTATTTTCATGATCAGATAGATAATTATGACTATATTATTGATGGTTATTGTCGGAAAGTATTCAATGGACTCATAGTCATAGCTATATGTTAGAAGGTAGGAATATTGTACAAAATTATAAATGATAAAGATATAGTAGCTGTCAAAGATAGGAATTTTAAGTTGCGACATTAAAGCTTGGCTCATAAGTGAAAAATAAATGAAGATCATTACATCAACGGAATGCTTTATAATCTTAAATCTATAGATTTGGAGTTATACATGTTGCGTATACTCATCAAGCTGCTGATAGTTAGATTCTTGAATGGATTGAGAACCTTTAAATTAGTGAAATATTAATTGATATATTCAAATGTTTTAGGGTCATCTATAGCACATTTTCTTAGAGGCTTGTGCAACTAGATTACTTTATAGATGATTTCATTATATAGATATGAGTTTTTTTTTAAAATAAAATTAACTTTTTTACTACTTATTAAGTTTTTAAAAGTTTAGGTGGGGAAATGTATTAGACTAAAATAAATTGCTTGGAGTTTAATAATTATAAGGAATATGGGAGCAAAAGGTTTCAACAACTCCAAATAAGAGAAGTTGGAAATGATGCATTCAATTATTTAAGAACTAACCCAATACATTTTTTTGGATACACATGCTATTATATAATACATGAATGGTATAAACTTTTTTACTTGAAAAGTAAAATTGGCATGCTTGCTACTTTTAAATCTCAGGAAACAGTAGTGTAGAATCAAATTATGCATAAAATTAATTCAATTACAATTTATAATGACAAAGTTTATAATAAGAACAAAGATTTTAAATATGGTAGCTCAAAATCTATGATATTATAGAAATAGTTTTAGAAGATTAAACCAATATTATATTGTTGAGAGAATACATGAAATGCCAAATGAAAGAGCAATGAGCATGTAATTACATTCTAGGCTGCACAGTTTATTGAAGCCAATACAATGAATATTGCAAACTCTTAGGGTAATAGAAGATTTTTTAATCTTTTGAAATTCAAGATTCTTAAAGAAGAAAAATCATTGAAGGTAAAATGCTCTCACACTAAAATGTTGTATTTTAGTGTATGTTTCAATTCTAAATCGTACAATAAAAGCTTCAAGCAAAAGCAAAAAATATTATATCATTGGCTAGTAATCAAACTATTTTATTTATCATTTTTGGGATATCAAAAATAGGATTATTATGAGAGAAAAATGTGATTATTGATAAAAATAATATACAATGGCAAGTATTTGAAAGAATAAGAGCATAGAAAATATTATGGACAATTATAAAGGCCATTCTTAAAGATATTAATATTAAAGATAATAATGATATTGTTCAATAGAACTTGAACATTCGACTCTCATCTAATTGACTGAGTAACCTCATTCCCATGAGAGTTTTAATTCACCATAAAAAGGATGGTCGAAAAGCATGTTCCCATGATGCAAAGCAAACAACGGGCTCACTAAATTCTGGACTGGATTATTTCGTGGAGATAATGCTCAAATAGACATCAATGCAAAGGTTTTAGAATAATATATTATATTTAAAATGCTCCATAGTTAAACACTTAATCATAATTGAAGAGATCATTGTGATAGTTTAGATAGTTATCTATCACTAATAGATAGCAGAGAGCTTAAATACTTCAAGAAAGTCATCTAAGCAAAAAATTTCATATTGTGGGAGCAAGCTGTGAAAAGACTTGATTAGTGTGTGGGCAGTTCAATGGGCCCGCCACTCAGACGCACGGGTTTGGCCATCACAAATTGCCAAATTGGGTATAAACTGAGCATTTAGGTCCAAGCTAGGCCCAACAATTACAAAGTTATGCAAGAACTTTGAATGAAATTTTTTTGGAAACACAAAAAAGAATTCCTTATTTAGCATTCTTGTCTTCAACTTGTTGGCATTTGAGGGCCAAGTAGACGTTAACAAGAGGGGGGGTGAATTCATTTTGATTTGAGAAAAATTGAGACTTAGTAAATATTTTGAGTAACTTTGAAAATTATAAATTTGTGTAGAAATTCACAGAAAAGAAAATAAAATTTGCATAGTTTGTACACAATGATGCATAATGACTCAAGCCAAACCAGACCCTACGTCTACACTTTGAAGGTTAGTCTCCATCATAAATTTACTTGTTCCTCAAGTCACTCCGTTATTTAACGATAGCAGGTTGAGAAACTATATTCCTGTTTTCTGCAAATATTGATTGCGGAGTTGTGGAAGGTACCTTCCTCCCCAAGACTTTGCTGAGGTAGAGATACTTGAAACTCTTTTGTATCCCCAGGATCAGGTTCTTAAATTTTGAGAGAGCCTACAAGTCATTAAAGTGGTGTTAGAGTGTATAAAACTTTTTCCTTCACTAACACCTCTTTAAACTTTTCTAGATGAGATTTGGTATCTTTAAAGGTTATATTCAACCCTTATTTGTAGTGGTAGAAGGGTGCAATCAAATATGTCCATGATCAAAATCGGGGCACCAAGATGCACATGGCGGATAGCCAGATGTGCCTGAGCTCATTTTTAGTATCCAGTGAGCTAATGCAAAACTTGTAAACTAACTAAAATAAAAGCTCAACATCCAATGTTAGTACTAAAAGTTATATTCTAAACTTTGTTTTCATTAAAATTATGACATCCAATCCTTTAGTCATATGTGCATGTGACTCTTAAATTCAACTATCTCTCTCATTTTTTATGATGAAAATACCCTAACATAACTTTTGTAAATTAAAGAAAAAATGAAGTAAAAATACTACAAAATGAATCAGTAAAAGAAAAAGTAAATAAACTCCCCCTAAATATATTCTCCCTTTTAATAAAAAAATAAAAGGAAAAAATAAGAAAAAGGATTATTTCTCCCCCATTTTCATTAGTAAAAAAGAAGAAAAAAATAGATTATAATAGGTAACTAAGGTGGATCATTAACTCCAACTTTAATTATCAACTGTTGAAACCTATCATGAGATTGTGGTTTTGTAAAAATATCTACTAGTTGGTGCTAGTGCTAACGAACTTAACTTCTACACAGCCTCTACTAATGTGATAGCAAATAAAGTGGTTCCTAACTTTGATGTGTTTCACGAGTGAGTGTTGAATTTGATTTCTAGTAAAGACTAATGGTATTGGTATTGTAACACTAAACTGAAATCTCTTGTAGCTTGATTTCAAAGTTTAGCAATTGTTGCTTGAGCTAAAAGACTTGAGCAACACAGTATTTTCAGCGGCTATAGATTTTGTCCCAACAATAGACATGGCCACTGATGTCTATTTCCTATTTGACCACAAAATCAGTGAATTATTAAAAATTGGAAAATGCCAAATGTGCTCTTCTTATCATTTCTAGATCTAGAAAAATTTGAATATGAGAAATTAACAAAGATCAAATGATGACATTATGAGGATACCACACACCTAATATTTGAGTGTCGTTAAGGTATCAAATGATACCCTTAATTCCAGCTAGATTGGTCTCTCTAGGAATTTTTAAAATCTGGCATATAAGTAGATACTAAATGTAATGTCAGGTTTAAAACTAATAACTTGCAGTGTATCCCCAAAATTAGGTTTCCAAACTTTGAGAGAGATCCTACGAGAGAGTGCTTGAAAATCTGAGAGTGCTTGAAAATTTTTTCATTCACTAAATACCTACAAGAGTCATTAAAGAGCTGTTAGAGCGCTTGAAAACTCTTTTCTTTTCTAAATGCCTTTTTAAACTTTTCTAGAAGAGATTTGGAGTCTTTATAGGCTATGTTTGGCCCATATTTATAGTGGTAGAAGGGTGCAATCAAATATGACAATGGTCAAAATTTGGGCTCCAAGGCATGCTTGGGCACTTGTCTGGGATATGTGGCGCGCTTCTTACATTCAGGTCCCTTTAACCGTGGGTCGGAGACCATATTGGCAGGATTTTTAGGCAATAACCAGCCATCCCACGAATCTGTCCGCAACAATCACGACGCGCCTGGGCTCTCGATTGATGTGCACCTGGGCGCGACCACAGTGAACAGGTTATCGAGCTTTCTTAGCTGAGCTCTTTTTAAGCTCTAGTTCTCTCAAAGTTCAGAGCCTTAGACTAACCTAAGTCTAACATAAGCATTATACAAATTTACAGATATAATAATCAAAACATAAAATCTGTGAAGTGTTCAAAGTTTTCTTACTTCTTCAAGCTGCTTCAGTATCTTCATGCTTAAGTTTTCAAGTCAGGTTCATCTTCATGCATGCAGTCTGCTTGAACTAATGATGTGAGCTTCTGGTATCTAGTATCTTAAATTTCTTGAATACCCAATGAACTGATACAAAACTTGTAAGCTAACTAATTTGAAAGCTTAACATCAGCTAACTAATTTGAAAGCTTAATTAACATCAGATTCTAGTACTAAAAGCTATATTTTAAGCTTTATTTTTATTAAAATTAAGACATCCAAACTAAACCGTATATGCATGTCACTCCTAGAATAAACGCAACTCCTTAAAAAATATTGTTTTTTGAAGTGTTTATGTACAATCTTATAACCCACTCATTATGGGCTTCAGTCTGATCAATTATGCTATAGATGCACCACATTTATTTTTTTTCCAGAAGCATATATTTAGCTATACATTAAATGATTAGAAGACTTCGTTTTTTTTTTGAAAAAAAAATATTTAGTGGAAGTGGGCAAGCTTGTTGGCTGGCCTATTGAGGAAATATAGGAAAATTGTCAGGCCCGACTCAGCCCGGGCCCACTTGAAAAGTCAATGGCTTGAACATAGATCTAGATGAATATATATATATATATATATATATATATGTATTAAACTGTTGCATTTATATATTTAGTAAAAAAATATTATAACAGAGGCGCTCGATACCTCAAAACTAAAAGTAAAAAAAAAAAAAAAGCAAAAATTGAGAATAATCAACAAACTCTGCATGATCTAAGATCCTATCCAAAGCTAAATAAAACTGCGCAAGAGGTCCCGATTCATGGTTGCATCTATGCTGGATATTTTCAGTTGCCGCTTAGAGTTGACATTTTTTTCTTTTTTTATGCTTATTTTTCTGTTTCACTTTGTATCTTACAAGAAAATCGTATAATAGTTTTGAACCCAATAGGCCATCCTTGAATTCCTCATTTGAGTCCACCTTATAGTCTTCATATTTCGATACAACTTCAGGAGCTGATGTAGCTTGAGATCTCCTAGGGTCGGGCGGATGAAACTCCAAATCGAGGGAATTTAGGTTCAAGCAAATGTCTTAGGAGGAAGTCTTCACGGAGGAAGGGTCAAACCTCTTCTACGCAAGACGATTGGAATTTCATCAATAATAGATACTGAGCATAGAAATGACCTTATATTCCCTCATTAAATAACCCCTCAGCCATCCTCAGTATTTGGGTTGACCCAATAGAATGTCCCGAGGCTTTTGTGGAAAACACCTCGTATCCCGCAAGCTCTCCACTATCACCAGAAGGATCTAACGACAGAATGACCAAGTCATCCACAATCTCCCCTTCCAATGAGGTGGGGAAGAAACCAGACGAGCCACCAAACCATCAGTCAGAACATTCAATTGAGGGTCAATTTCTAATGGGACATGGTCTCCCATAGTAGTCAAAATAGATGACTGTATCAGGACATGGACATTCATAACCGCATCTGCAAGATTTGTACCCAACCTATTATGACCAATTCCAACCAAAAGGGTGAGCAGATCAATTACTTCATTTCTTGAGGGTAAAAAGTCAACATTGCTAACATCATTTGTACTAGGACAAAGACATTCATAGCCCTTTCTGCGATCTCATGAAAACTCATCATTTCAACTTCTGTGATATCATTAGGAGTTTTGTCCACTCCAACATTAACATTTTCTTTGGCATATAACTTCTTTTTTTTTGTAGTTTTAAGGGAGGAAGACTCATTTGCCTCTGATTTTTGTTCTTTGAGATGCGGATGGAGGTAATAACAATTTTTTGAACTCCATGCCCGATGGTTGAACAATGAGAACAAAACAACGACTTGTTTTCAAATGTGCATTTTTGTAAATATTTGTTCTCCTCATTCCCAATCCATATTTATGAGTCAAATTCTTTAGTGAGGTTCAGTTCGACCAAAACACGTGCCACTGAAGGACGGAGAAGATTGGATGTAGCAAAGTTGACTTTAAGCAGCTTGCCAAAATAAGATCCCAAGGCGAACAAGATTGAATGCATCATCAAATGAATCTTGAGTAGAGGAAACTTTATCCATACGAGGACAATGGGGTTCACTCATTGGGTTAAAGGATGTCGTCCATTTTAGAACTTTCGTATATAAGTTTTCTATAAAATATGAACCCCTTGAAAATAATCTAGTATAATTTGCTTCATTTGATAATTTGATGAGAATATGTCGGTAATCAATTAACCCCGCGCTCCTGATAAAACTAGACTTGCGAATGTCTACCATTGAAGATTTCCCATTGACAAATTTTCCCCCAAGTGAGTACTCAAAAGGTTTTGCCAACCTTTGAATTTCTTCATTAGAGAGTAGGAGTGTTGGTTTACCTCGAATATACTCAATTGGTTTGATCCTGACAAACTCTCCTCGAGAAGTGTAGATTAGAGCTTCTCGAAAGGATAAAGGCGCCGAAGATGCCACCGCTTTCTTTCGATGAAAAACCTATGCATACATACATCTACGAATTTTGATAAGTTTATATCAAATAATGAGTTTATGATATTATATGTCGGTTGTGCTAGATGAATCTTTTGTCTCCATTGTTTACAATAGCACAATTTCTCATAGGATTTGTCATGCTGATCTAATAAAGTATATGCCAATTATGTGTGTTTGTGTTTGCTTATATGTACGTATATTGTTTACCCTTTTTCTTGTAAGACATTGTGAGAGAAAAGAAGAAACTTTTTTTTTCTCCATCTCTAATATCTCGACAAGACACTTTGCACTAAAATTTTATTAATGGGCATATAACTAATCTTTTAAGCCAAGGGAGATAAATAATATCTGGTTGGATAAAGGGCTCAATCTTAAACTCCCCCAATAAGAAATCCCATAACTTTCTAGGTATGGATGGCGTGGCATTAACAAGACATCTTATGTGCAAACAATGTTTATGAAAGAAGAAAACTTTATATATAATGCCATATAATCTGAGGCTCTGTTTAGCTAAAGGTTAGGATTAGTTAATCAAGAGATACTATGCTAAATGAGCTTTGGTGGATAACAAATGTGAACTGTGTTGAGTATCAACTCATGTGGTTGCTTCACGGGATCAACTTATTTGTTGACACATTAATATATTTGTATCTTAATAAATATTTAAATTATTAATTCATATTAGATAATATTTTTATAATTATAAGTTATTAATTTACATTAACTTATTATTAATCATGCAAATTTTAATACATAATTATTATTTATATTAATAAATATTTATGTTTTTTATATTACATTTTTATTATTAATAACTACTCTATATTAATGGATCTCCACCTTTAATATCATTAATTTGTATTAATTACACTGCTTTACATATTAATTTATATTTGGTATTTTTATTATTCCTAAAAAATGATTATTTTATCAAACATAGTTTTTTTTTTAAATACATCATTATACCAAAACATTAAAAGAACAGAGTGATATCTAAGTAAATTGAGCCTCTTATAAAATCGCACTCTCTATATCTACTGCCTTTTCTTTTCTATTTTTGTAAGTAAAAAATTTTGAGAGAATTGCAACGCTTAAGAGGCTCACTCGGCATAATCCAACTTTTACTCATCCTTATTAATCGGGCGAACAGTACCAAGCAATATTTTTTCTTCATGTCATCCCCACAAAACATCTAGGTCATCTTGTTGACTCCCATGAATGATACAAAGAAAATACAAGCAATCTTCTATCACCTATAATGCCTCATTTTCTCCGCAGGGATTTGTCGGCATGATTTACGCTATAGGCGCAGTTGCTTCCATTGTTGGCGTCCTGATTTATCACAAACTCCTGAAAGGCTATCCATTCCGGAGTTTGATTTTCTATGCTCAGCTCCTCTATGGTGCATCTGGAATGCTGGATCTCATCTTTATACTGCGATGGAACCTCAAACTCAGGATACCAGATTACATCTTTGTTGTCCTAGATGAATGCATCAGCCTGGTTGTGAGCCGTATTCGCTGGATGCCGATGATCATCCTGAGCACAAGACTCTGCCCCTTAGGAATTGAAGGCACCTTTTTTGCTCTTCTCATGTGCATCGACACTGTGGGCTCCCTTGTATCGAAAACCGGAGGAGGGGTTCTATTGCGCCTTTTCCATGTCACCAGAACTGATTTCGACAATCTTTGGCTTGCTGTGCTTATAAGGAACTCACTGAGGTTACTAACACTGGCTCTTGTTTTTCTGGTGCCTGATGCTGGCCAATTAGATGCATTGCTTCCTTCAAAACTGATGAGAGGAAGTGAAAGTGATGCTGAAGGCCAGCTGAAGCTTGTTCCTATGAAGAACGTAGATGAAGCAGTAGCAACCGTCCCTTAAAAGAGAAAGAGAATGGCTATCATTTCATTCGGTTCACAGGGTGACAATATCAATAGAGTTAAAAGAAGCATTTTTTAAAGGACTGCTAACAAAAAAAATAAATGATTCATGCATTTTTCTAGCTACAATTACTAGAGAAGTATGTATATTGATCGTTTTGATTGAACAATAGTTAGCACAAAGAGTTTACACAATTCATGTAGCTCATTGCCGAAATGCTTGAACCAAAGCATAGGTGAGCTTCATAAGACTGAATTTTGTTACATTTTAAAATTTATTCAAAATTACTAAATATAATAATGCATAGCATATGCTTTATATAAATGTGTTGTTATGATGAGCCAATGAGGGCAGCCTTCCAGAACTAGAATCATATAATGGCTCAATGTTTAGCTTGATGCTTGAGCTTAAATTATGAGCATTGTAAAAGCTTATGTGAGAGCCCGATTGCAAGTCAAGCCAAGCTTGAGTAGAATTGCAAGCAGGCTTAAGCTCATAACTGTTAGTGCAATTATTCTTTAGCTATTATAAATCTAGCTGAATATTTATGGTGATTATTCTCAATAAGTTTATCATTTCTTTCACTATAGGCTATCAAACACCTGTATTGCTGATCTTCCACGTATAATTACAAAAATGAGGTATGAGAATAAGCTGAGGTAGGAATTGAGGGCTGGCTTAGACTTATACGTGCATAATGTTCAAATTAAAAGTAAAAGAGAGCAGAAAAAAAGAGAGCACCAGAAAGATAAGCTCTATTGGAGCTAACACAAGAATATGTCCAACCAATACGAAACCTCCTCAAGTGATTTTTGATTTACAGACTTCCTACTTGAGCCTTCTCTGGATACTCAAACTACTCAGAACTCAAAACTTAAAGGTAGTTAACCAAGCACCAAATAGAATTAAACTTGAAATTAGTGGTCAGCTACATCCTTCCAATGGTCTACTTTCTCTCCTTATATAGGTGCATGTCTAGTTATCACACTGACATCAACAACTCATATGCGTGTAAAAAAATATAGGCGGCCCATTAACAATTGAGACAACCTTCTTGATCACATCATTTTTTAGAGCAAATTCCAATGGAAATGTTGCATTTGTGGCAGATTGATTCAAGCGGGACATAATATAGCAAAGACTTAAGAGTCACATTTATGCTTAAGTCACAAAATTATTGTAGTTTTTTCTTCGGAACTTAGTGGGTTGCTGCAAAGTGGTAAGCAACAAGCTGTTAACTTTAGTGGGTTGATGCTATTGCAATGATAGGTACACAATTTCTTGCTGATTTATAGGCAAATTGGAACCGATTGATGCGGAGTCTGCCAAATGATATTCTATTACTTATTCAAATATTGAAAGAATATTACATAACTTGGTGTAGGATTTATTTATCCTGGTCTCCATTGTATGTGTGCAAGGAGGCTGATTTCTTTGTATATGTAGGGTAGAGAGATTGTTTAGAGAAATTGTCTCTAATAAAAAAACTGTAACCTCTTACTGTTCACCTTCTTCCTTTGAGATGATAAAGAGGATTATTTGGTGTCATTTAGACATAACTGAAGCAAATATTGAATCATGAAAATCCAGCGTGTTCTCGTGTACTCTCTTAAATATGATTTTCAAGTTTTCCGTTTGCTCTCTTCTCGCTTTTTGCGACTGTTTGAAGGTTGTCGATTTCTATGAACAATTTAAAGAATATTAAACCTAACTAAAGTAAATCCAATCATATAAAATGTAAAAACATTAAAAGTTTCCATTCCCCCATTGATGCCCCTATCTGTTCAGACCTTTTGTCCATAATTGACTGATTACTCTCAGTGCTAACTTCAATAATGTACATATCTCTCATCTCCCTTCATCGCCTACCTAAACTACAGTGAGGATAGGGTATTAAAAATATTCCTTAAGCCCTGGTCATTTGAGTGCAACCTTCTTCCTCCTCTCTCTCAATTCTCCTCCAACATAGAAGTTGCAACCCTCATCTCATTTTTCTCCAAGCCCTAAATGCATCAGCATTAAGCCTTTTTCTCCTCTATTTTCCTGCTCATGCCATTGAATTCAACTCCCTTCCCCTCTTCTTTTGCATTAATGTTAATATCTGCGCACCCACATGTCTTGCCTAATTCCTTCGAGTGCGGGTTGATGTGATCAAATATTCATATTCATTTGGGTTAAACAGTCTTCCCTTTAATTTACTGGAGTTGGATTACATTTTAATTGATGCAATTAATGATTAATATTCTTAATAGAATAAATGGTGATTTCAATATATTATTGCTTCGAGTATATAATTTTATGGCTTGTGGGTTACACCATCATTATCTTTATAAATTTAATTTTAGGTTTCTCACTCCATACCACTTAGTAAGAGATAAATGCTTCTTTATTATAGATGTGATCTTTGTTGTTTAAAGTAATACCCTTTACTATACAATATTAGTTATATTTCAGGTTTGTACTCTTTGTTTAACACTTCTTATGTGCTAATATATACATTAACAAGCATGGTGTTATATGATTAATAACTACATTAAAAACTATTGCATATTCTCTATTTCCTGTAATGATTTGTATGCAAATAAATCTCTAGTATATATAACATAAGTCATAAGAATCACTAGCCATGGCAATATAACACTTGTGGTGACTTGGCAAAATCTTAATATAAATAGAGCCATGCTACAGAGCCCAAGGCTGAGCCCAAAATGCGTGAAAAAAAATAAATGTTGGCCAATGGATGGAAAGAGAGGGGTAGGATCATAATATTTTTTGGTCCTTTTCCAATTTTCAAGTGCTTTGGACTATTTGTTGGGAAGCAAAACATTCTCCATATGAGTTATTAGTTTGTATAGGCAATGATATAGCACTCATTATTATTAATGTGCATATGTGACTAATATAGATATTATACAATATAAAGAACAAAGTAAACCCTTCAGCCATGCTATAAAATCCAATTGCCAATTTTTTAGCCAATTTTCATGCCTATTTTTGTTCACATTGCATGCCCAAAGTATTATCATTTATGATTTAGCAAACAAAAGGTACTAGGTTTGCTCTGCCAACTAACTGTTGATAATTTAACAGGCCCTTTTAGGTTAACTGGTGCACAATCGTTCAAAAGCACGCCCTTCCATGAAAACAAAATTTTTAGGTATTTATATTACATGGGTTGTTTTTCTTTGTTTCTATTGCTTATAGATTTGAGGCTAACACATCATATTTATGAATCTGATGAATAGAGATTGTCAATCATGTTTAGATCACTATCATTGTGTTTAATGATAAAATCTTGATGTTATCTAAAAGTGTGAATAGAAGGACCATAAAGCTTAGTTTAAGTATTAATGGCAAGCCAATATATGCTCTAATGAGTAAAGTTGATATAGTGCAGTGAAGACAAATGATTCATGTACCTAATCACACTTAGTGAGATTTTAAGGTTTAATATTATTATTAGTATTGTACATTCTCATCTTAATTAACATAACATTGATTTAAAAGCAAGTTATATTTTTTATTTAATATAGTCTTTAGTCAACTATCAAATTAATTTTAAATATTTTAAGAATAAAAACTGCCTAATTTATTTAAAAGCATAACACAAGAAAAAAATTTCAATAACATTGGAGCTAATAATATATATATATATATATATATATTTTATCTTGATATTGATATATTCTTATCATCATATAGAGTAACAATCCAAATGGACACTCATTTTTTAAATGCATTATTTATCATCTATTTCTATTTTTTAATAAATGTTAATAGTATTAAGTATTAATTATAAAGTAGCTTAAAAATATATAAATCTTACAAATCTAGTTAATAATGCAAGTAGAGAAATTTTATGTCATGCTCTATAGATATCATGAGGAAAAAATTAACAAAAATAGAATATGGTTCAAATGATTATAAAAAATTTCTTCAAAAGTATTGCAACTCTTCCAAAAAATGGTTTAAAAGAAGAACTAAATAGTTGTAAGATGGAAAATTTTAAAAGAGGAGAGCATCTCATCTTGGATTTCAAAATTTTAAAACTTATGTGATGGAAATTTTTTTTCTCTCTTTCATTTTCTTAAATAACAAACATAAGCAAACATAATTTTAATTATGAAGAATGAGGGAACAATTTAAATTGAAGTTCTTTTGATTTTTTGAATTATTTAATATGTCTAATGTATATTATATTCTATATCTACTTTCCCATTGTTTATAAAAATTAATTCTATAAATAAAAATCCAACAAAAGTTTAAACTAACTTAATGAATACAACTAGTAATCTAATAAAATATTATAATTTTAAACTGCAATCATAATTAACAGCTAATAATGCCTTAAATTATTAAGAATTTGATTCTAAATAAATTTAACAGTGTTTATTATATTATCAAATTGCATAATAATTATTAATTGGGTTTTCTAAATTACATGATCAATATTACAATTTATATCTGAACAAGAACTAAAAAAGTAACTTGAAATGAATGAAAGAATTAATTAATAGTTTAATATTTTTTATAAATTTTATAATACACAAACACTATTCCTCATTTTGCTATGTATTGCGTGGAGGTAAGTTCTTGTATAATTCCATGCATTATAAAAAGTTAGTGTCATGAACACTTAATACAAGCCTTAATCTTCTTCAATTTTGTAAAAAAACAAGATTTAGATTTACATAGATAGGCAAAAAAACTCTGATAAATCTTTGCATAACTGCTAAAATATTTAACCTCTAACTAGTTTCTTAAATAATACCAAAGTAAATGCACAAGCTGATTAAATCATAAAATAAAATACAAATCAATAAAGTTCATAAGCATCAATTGATTGTTCAACAACAACAATACCACAACTACACAAGTCTTAGTCCCATTAGGTGGTGTTAGCTACATGAATTCCTTGCTTCCATTGGGGCCAGATATATGAATTGGTTGTCAACAATCAATGAATAAAAAATATAACAGGAAAACACCATGTAAAAACCTGGTATATTATGTGGATGCTGATGATTACAACAACAAATATAAAATAAAAAACAATAGAGGCAGAGTTATAAAACAAACAAATCAGAACATAATAGCAGTTAACAAGTATAATGCTTACCAAATTATATAATAATGTTTCAAAGCACAAGGAGAATCCTGAATCTGCTACGCTTTACTGATATATCCCTTGCTATCGCTGCCCCATAAGCTCCAGAGGTTCTTTCTTTTTGAATGAAAGCCCTTAAAGAGCTGTTCCAGCTCAGGATCAGCTGGAAATCCCTTGGACATCATTTCACCATAAAACTCCATGGCTTTTGGAATCCTTCCAACAGTTGCCAATCCTTTAATCATTGTGATGTAATGTGCAGTGTCAGGGATAACATCACACTTCCTCATTTCACTCCACATCTTCAGTGCATTTTCCAATTCACCCAACCTGAAAAACTTATTAAAAATAAGGAGAAAAGTGTTCCGATTTGGCATATAACCACACTCTTTCATTTTCTCAATGAGCTTAGCTATTCCTTCAAAATTCTCTATCTTGATAAATGCGTGGTAAGTATCCATTGACGGACGAACACCTTTTGAGATCATCATCTTCAGTATTTCTAGTGCTTCATCCAATTTATGTGCTTCACAAAGTGGAAGTATCATGCAATTATAAGTTTCCAAATCTGGTTGCAGACCTGCCACAATGATCATGTTGATAATATCGTGCGCTTCTTTCATGCAGCTTTCTTGTGCCAGAACAAAAATAAGATAGTTATAGATCTTAAGAGTTGGAATAAAGCCTCTTTTCTTCATCTCATTATATAATCTTAAAGTATCAGAAAGATGCCCATGTTTTGCCAAGCAACCAATCATGTGAGTATAAGAAGTACCATCTGGTAAAATGCAGTATTTGGCCATTTCTCTCCAAACCCTTCTTGCCTCAATCAAATCAACCAGGATATTACACCAGCCATCTAAAACAATGTTGAATCCAGCAGTTTTAAGTGGAAAAAATTTTTGTTTCAAAAGAAGAAGCTCTTCCGCCTCCTCAATATTCTTGTTTTTGCAAAGAGCACAAAGAAGAGCGTAAAATACAGCCAAATCTGCTTCTATATTGAATCTATCCAAAGCATGGAATGTTTTAATTGCTTTCCCAGTCTCATTGGCTGATGCATACCTAATTTTCAAGGAAACCGAATACTTTATCAACAATGTTAGAGTTCAAAACGATAGTGTGTTTGCAATGCAACTATATCACTAAATAGTGCTACATGCTTTTAAAGGAGATAACATGTTTAGATTCCCCATTGCAACCAACTCTTAATGAAGAACTTTAAAATGGTCTCAAGAGTTCAATAATTTACGATTATGCATCAATTGGCACACATCTTGAATAGTAAACTTTTCAATCTAACATGGTATAAACAAATTTACTCTTCTCATTCCAAAAATATCCATGTAAGAAAGAAAGTTTAAACATAGAAAATAAATGATAGAAAGTGATATTTTACACATGAAAGTTTCATATGGCATTCCAATTTGAATTGCTTAAGAAGCAAACTTTGCAATGGTAAATATAAAAAAGCTTGGGTGAATCACATTAAGGACTCCAAAATGTATCAAGTTTGAGAATAAGCGTTTTGTAAATATGAGTTGAATTTAAAAAATCGGGTCGATAACTAGACCCATTAGAAGCTTAATCCAGTAAATCATGAATGAAATAAGAAATAAGAAATATTCTTCAATTTGCTTGTTCTTCGGCTCTCCTCTCAAGCCTCTTCTCCTATCCCACACCCTTACCTCAATCTCTCAACCTAAAAATTGTATCATCGATCCTCTAATGGAGAACGCCAAACGACGCAAATTGTGCATTTGTATCACCCAAATTGAGAACTTTAAGCTGATTAGAGATTGAGACAATTAGGGTGAAAAATAGGGAGATGCGATGAGAGGATATTTCCCTAAGGGAAACGAGGAGAGACGCGAAGAGATGAAACAGCTACACACAAGGACGCACGCACCTTTCCATCATAATTAAAAAAGCCTTGCGAGTAAGCAGCGACTTCTTATGCATCCTCCGCAGGAACATCCATGCCAGATCGAACCTTCTCTGCCTGCCCAATACCCAGAGAATCAAGTGCCACGCCCGAGGCGATTCCAGTACAGAATCTCCAGCCCACCGAAAAGCCAGGACGGCTGACTCCCAGTCGCGCCTGAGCTCCCATAGCACTGAACAGAGCAAGCCTTCGTTGGGCTTGGCAACAGGCGAGGACTTGAGAAAGGCCAAGGCCTCACCTTGCGACGCGAATTTGGATTTGGCTTGTGAGAGGAGCTGAAGGAAGACGGGAAGGTCCGAGAAGGGAAATTTGGAGACGGGCTCGTCTAAATCGCTGGTTTCGGCTTCGGAAGAGGTGGGGAAATGGGAGAGGGGCTTATAGACACGAGCACTCGAGAATCGAGAGAGCGGCAAGGCAGGGTAGCCGAGAGTGAGATTGCGGCGAGCCGAGCGGACTGCTTTCTTTATAAAATGCGCCATGATTCCATCCTCATGCCTCAGTAGTAGTTACATTTATTTTTTAGCATATAAAATATGTGTAAATTTAATCCGTAGGTGATTGATTGAATATATATTTTTGTAGAATTTATATATAAAAAAAAAAATTTATTTTTGAATATTTTTTGTTATATATTTTTATGTAAACATAATATTTTTATATATTTGTATTTGAGTATAAAACTGCTACAGTTTAAGTTTGAATCATCAAAACAATTAGGATAACCTATTAAATATATCCCTCAATTTTAGCACCCAAACACGACTATGTTGTGTCAATGGATTGACTTATGCTAATCCATGCTTGTGACATTTGTGCCGGACTTATGTTTTTTAGCCTAATCTAGTTGTTTCACCAAGATTGCTAGCTTGTCGCCGTGCACGAGTCAAATCCTACTCATCTCCCTGGGAATTGAACTAAGCTCATCAGCTTAATTTAGGAAGATTTTTCTTAACAATTCGTCAAAAATATTACCCTCAATAACCCTTGTCAACTAGCTAATGTCAATTCCTATGATAATTGATTATATGTGTAGATCTCAAATAGGCAAGTGTTGCACATTGAATGTTGAAATTCATTTATTGATTTGTTTATTCTTACCATACCACAGTATTTTGTGAGAGGGAAGTCACATACCAATATACTGTTTCACAAATTATACCATTCGACATTAAAAAAATAAAGGCTACATTTTGGTTTACTCAATTTATCATTCAAAAGTCATTACTATTATGAGATACAATGCAACTTGTCTATTTAATATCAATCACAAGATAATATACCTGATAGTGATACAATGCCAATGCCAATAATAGTTCTGTAATTGGATGCATTGATTGCACAATGAATTTGCTAACTATTATTTGTGTTTCTATTTAATATATATAAACCTACCCCAATTGAAATAAACACAAATATAAAAACCTCCCCCATTGAAATAGACAAAAATATATTAACCTCTCCCCATTGAAATAAGAACAAAAATAAAACTATCAGGTCAGTCAATAATACCAGAGAAAACTAACAAGCATTTAGACCATCTCCAAGAAGAGGGCTGAGTGACAGAATGACCAAAAATTCAAAACAAAAATAAAGCAAATAAAAAATATGACAACAAATAATCAACATATCTCGACCACACTAATAGAAATCGATTATCATCATGTAAAAGAACTCAAATGAGAAATAAAGCATCCTAAAAAAGAAAAAGATCGTAAATAAGAGAAAAGATTTAACCAATATCTCTACACTCTAATAAACTCCAAGTCCATATCAAGAAGCAAATTAAGGGCTCGAAGCTTCCAAGTTGAGACTTACACCTTAGAGCTAACATATGTGCACATTTTTACTCGTTTCGAAACCTCATTTTATTTCTTTCAATCCAGAGCCAATAAACAACAATCCCTATTTAAGTAGCATAATTTTTTGCCCCATTCACATCTTTTTGAATTAATTGAACTCAATGTGTTAAAAAAAGAGGGGTGGGGGGAATAACCAACTGTATCAAAGGTGAAGATTGCTTTGCTTTTAAGATTGGCAAAGAGTAAGAGTAGCCAAAGAACAAGTGTGCACACTGATCAACTTTTCACAGAATAATTAGTATCCGATTTGTAGCAGTTATGCCATATTAAATTATGACAATTAACAAGAGCCTTACTAAGAGAAAATTCCCATAGACGATCAAACCTGATATCAGTAGCACTATAATAACTCGGTGTCAGATTATATGTTCTGATCCAAAATTGAGTGTTACTGTAGTGCTTAATACTGGGTTATCATATCTTAACCCACTATTAAGTACTACGAGAGGCAAAGGATCTATAAAATGGGAAAGGTAGATGCTGTTTGCAAATATATTAATAAATATTAGCAATACAATCATCCAAATAAATAAAATAAAAACTTTGATCTCAAATTTGCATAAATAAAATGTTCAAACATGCTTAAGTTTTACAGCATTTAATTAAAATAAAAAGTACTCGTCCTCATATAAAAAGAAGATTGTAATGCCCTGGGCTAATCACCGACCAATAACCCGGGACATTAACTAGGGAGATAACCCATCATGACTCGCCATCAGCTCATTGCTCATGCTGAATTGATTGGAATCAAATGAGTTATCTCTAAATAATGCAACAACTGAGGCTAACCCTTAAGATAAGTATAATTTAATTATCTAAAATATTAGATAATTTATCCCTGTTCATTAGCAGTATGATAATTTATGAAGAGACAACGGATATGAAGTAAGTACTAGTAGCATAATGATCACTTCACAAGTATAAGATATTATAAAATCAAAGTGCGAAAACTGAAATATGCATCCATAATATTCATCACATAAGCTAAGTAAACATTCTTCTCAGAAAAGAAATGTGAAAATACATCCATAGTTAATTATTACAAACTATAATTTAAATGTTCGAATGAAATAGTCCTCTCATCTCCTTAGAAGAAATAGTAAACTAAGTACTAGAATCAACACTCCAATGGCAGCTGCTCCTCTGTCTCTTCTTGAAGCTTTTGAGTCTCCTCAAAAGTATGTTCCTCAAACTGCTTCAAGCTTGACATGTCAGTTTCACATGCCATGGCACCAGCCAAAAAAGAGAAAATTTTATATTAAATAATAAGTCTAAGTACATTTTAGACTAATTACAATGTTTTTATTATCATTTATATGATATTACACATCATAGCAATAAATAAACAATAAAACATAAATCAAACTGTAGAAATTGAAGTTAAATTATAACTATAAATCAAAATACTAAAAATAGAGGCAAAATCATACTAAAATAGAGCAAGTGTGCTAAAAGTAAAATAACTGAAAGTAGAACTGTAAATTGAATAAAACATGAAACTGAACTGTACTATATGCCACTGAATATACATTTGAATATGCTACAAAATATGCCACATGCATGAATAACTTTGATGCCATACTGTATCCCACAGATCGTAGGCGTGTTCCGAATCACATCTTTAATAGATCCTAAGTGTGCTACGAATCGCACCGCTAATGATATATTATGCTTATGCAATTCATATTATGCCAAAATTCCAAATAAGCAAGGCTTAAGTAATCAAATCAGAAAATAGAAATATAATCCTTTTGGTTATCTAACTATTTAACCTATCACATCCTAATATGCATATTAATATAGATGTCATATTATTCAAAAACCTTATTCATAAGAATCATTTGATTATACATAATTCATATCTTAATTATACTTGACTCAATAAGTTTTATAATCATATTGCGAAGTTAACCTAATTTATCATATGTTAAGAGTATATACATATAATCAACATGTTCTAAGAAAGGTAAAATTGAACACTTGTGTTGCTTAACTGTACTTCTTCTTGCGCACGGGGATAAGAGACATACATCATTTCACAGTTTGTATCCCAAACTAAGGTGTCCAAACACTAACTCATAACATACATTGGAATTAGGATGTTTATCCTGATATGAACTATACTTATCTAAATGCTTAAGATAAGACTACTCATCAGTTCCTTACAAGGAAAATCAATTTCCTTTAAGTTAACTAAAAATCAGAGTTAGGCTATAAATATTCACTACATTCCCATATGATAATACTAAAATTATCACTGAGTTAAGTTTTAAGCAAGTTATTTAAGGTTCAATAATTTATAAAGCTACAAGAGATATACTTAAATGCTAATAGTTTAACACTAAGCTCTAAAGTAAAAGCATATAAGTCGTTCAATTAGACTTATTACCACAAGAATGTAAGTTTAATCTAATTCTCACTGAGTTATCACTATCATAAAAATAGGTTCAATTCTTTATGGCTTAGGTGGTAAATTCAGTGTTCTACTTCAAATATCACAAATAAGGCACCCTACCTCAATAATTTAACTTAATTTTAGTTCATTTAGCATATTATTTAATCTTATATTTTAAGTATTTCTACAATATTCTAATCCTTCTAACTATTAAAAGTAAGTTTCTAGAATTGGAATATAAATCATGGTGAGTCTTAATAAAAACAAGAATATTTACAATTGGTGTCTACTAAATATGCATTATCAAGAATGCAAGTTCCTTCTTTAAGCTACATGCCTCAAAGTTTAACATCTTATTAATGTTTCCCTAAAATTTGAGTATGGTTGTTAAACATTCAAAGTCATTTAATTATTACTAAGTGGCTTAAGCATAATAAGTACTGATTTTGGGGAGAATCATCAAGAATTGAGAGTTTAGGTATAAACCTAGATTTCTTAAATCAAATGCATCTCAATAAGGGTTTTAAGCTCTAATATAAGGAATTGAATTCAAAAGCAAGATCTATTACTATTAACTAATTATGTATTGTCTAATGAGAGTTTATATAGTAATGAGGTTAAATTTGGTTAATCAAAATGCTTAATATTAGCTAATTAGGATTTTGAGCTAATTAAGAGAAATTAGCAAATTTAACATCTAAAAAAATATAATATTATGGTACCACCATGTTCTTCCCTATTTAACAAGTCCATTGACACTTAAAATGCTTAAATTAGATTATATATGAGGTTGATATTTACTAATCAAGGTCTAAGATAATTAGTAATATTAGTAAAATTAATTACATAAAAATAATTCGCATTTCATAAGTTAATTCTCCTCTATATAATGAAGAATTGGAAACCCTTATAATGCAATTTTGCTAAGTAATCATCCCAATATTCACTAAACATGCTTTGGAATGGTTAGGAAAAATTAAGAAATCCATTTACTGAAAGTAAAATATTATTTTAATTTATTAATCTACACATTTTTTTCATCAAAATGATATATAAGATCATAGAATTTGGATGCATATTAATGGAGATAAATTAAATCCTAGATTTTATTTAGTTTTATATAGTTTAAACTTTAGGATATCAAAATAGTATTCATATAATTATGCATTTGGCGCTTGGGACCTGTTGGATTGACCAAGGCCCGATGGGTATACTACATTCGGGATAGCGCAGGTTGGTCAGGACCCGATGACCCGCTACTATCAAACAATATGGGATGCAGGCGGCCCGACCCGCATTGTTCTTCACCTTCTTCAACGCACTTCCCTGAAGCTTAACAAATTAGGGTTATAGATTTTTATCAATTCCTAAGTGTTCTAACCACGCCACGACCCAAACTTGATCGCTACACGATCATTGGACCAAGGCGGTGTCACCGGGACCTTACCCTACCAAGGCTCTAAGCTATTTTTTACTATGGGGAGCAAATTCTCCCCACAGAAATGTTGGGGTGGCTTCTACTTCATCTTGAAACATTCAACATTCCATGATTAAAAGAAGCATTAGACTGGCTAGGTCTGGGAACAATCGGAACGGTGGGGACCTACACTGGCACTAGTACTATTTCTGCCTGAAAGAGGCAGAGGAAAATGGTGTCAGCCAAACCGTATCAAGCTGTATTGACTGACTACAATCAATACAGAATTGCAATACCCATGGTAGCCATCCCACTAAGGGATAACAGCGCATAATTGACATGATTTAAGCCACAGGGGTCGACAGCCCCATCCAGACAGTGCTTCGCACTGTCTGGGCTGCTATTGAGCTCTGGATGAGCTTGAAACTGTGTGCAAGTAATCCTAAAATGGTTTCCACACTAGCCCTAAGATAAAATTTTTGAAATAAAACACTAGACGAGCCCAATTGGCTTGGGAGAGGGGAACTTGAGCTGAGGGATGAGGTCGACGAGGCTGCGGTGTGATCGAAAGCACACCAGAGACTAGATGCTAATGTTGGAGCTTTCTTGAGCTTGCTAGCTAGTCTTAAGGGACTTGAACTTTATGTTTATGCGCATTGAATCATGGGAAGGTGTGCGGGAATCACTGGGGTCAATTGGTCAACAGAGGAGGATAAAGAGTGGTTGATGGGTTGAGCAATTAGGTCCTCTCAGTGAGCAAAAAGGCTCATGGAGGAATTCTAAGGTTTTTTAAGCTTTAGGCCCTTTGGAGGGGTTGATCCATGGCTTTCATGCCCTACCAAGGAGGAGGCCAACCGGCTACCAAAAAAGAGGGCCAGGGCCGAATTGATGTCCTAACCCAACACTGAGTGCCACTAAAGTACTTATACTAGATTAGTATCATCTAATATACTTAAAGCACTAATACAGGCACATGATCTATAAGATAGGGAAATCATATATGTATTTCTCAGAGTAATAATAAATAAACATTCCATTACATTCATTAGGAAAAAAAAAAACATTCGTCTATAAGTTAATAAATAGTACATTCCAAAATATTTAAACCACAACATTAATGTAAATATGAAAAAAAACTCTCTCATCCTCACATAGAAGTAAATATCCTCCAAGGCCTTCAGATCTGCTCCTGGATCTCCAGCTCCTCTCCTGGCTCACCAGCTAGCTCCACTTCAGGCTACTGATTTATAGTGTTTTGTTTTTAGCATATGCATAGCCAATAAAATAAAAATGAGTGGTTATACTTATAAAGTCTAAGCACATCTTAGGATTTATAACTATTTTAGTTTAAGGTATCACATTATGATAAACAGTAAGGGTGCACTATGCAATAAATATATGAATTATAAAATTAAAACTAAAGTAAATAATAGTGAGATAAAATAAGTAAGTAAGCTAAGTACATTAGGTTATCATGCAAAAGAAGGTTAAATATATATGATATTTATAAAAGAGCTAAATAAGGTAGATGCTAGCATCTTATATGAAAGTAAGAGAATAAAAAATAGTTCTTAGCATTCCTTAAATAAGTATAGTAAAGGATCAAACTGAGCTATAATGAATGCAAATGATTGTAGAAATATGTAAAGCATATAATTAATATTTTGTATTTTAATTAAGTTATGTTTTGTGGGCTCATACAGAACAAAAAGATGAGTTAGGTACATCTACCCAACTATCTAAGATGGAGTCTCCTGTATAACCACACATTTCTCCTTAAGGATATATGTGATCTCCTGATCACTCCATAGCCAGCCCTAGCTCAAATATCTGTACAGACTACTCCACCATAAGTGAAACCCTTTATTTAGTTATAATTGTTATCATGCAGTGATTATGATCAATTGGACAAGGCTTCAAATCATAGTAGCATTCAATAGGAATATCAAAGTAAACTAAGCTAGTGATATCTATTTGCTGTCTATTTTAATTATCTACCTTAATGATTGGGGTCAATTGAACCCTCAATTAACTTAATACATAGGTCTTAGATCAATTGATGATTATAAATAAATAAATATATATATATATATATATATATATATATATATATATATACACACACACACATGAGAAAATATGTTTTTATAGTTTTGAAAATAATTTATAATAATAAACAACACTTATACTCTCTAATATAATCCTAAGGTTACCATCCTCAAGATTCATCAATTAAACATTAATTAAGCTCCTAAGATAAAATATCTACCTTAAGAAATCCAACCTAATATCTAGGTTCATCTTAAGATATGAACCTCATAAGGAATTCTTTTAAGCTAAGCACACTTCAAACTATAAAGATATTCCAAGTCTAGAAACTACCCAAATGTTCCCAAATGTTGAGCTAAGGAACTTAGTACCACTAACATAAGAATCTATATATAAATGCCTTAGTTATTCACTAATCTATCAATCTATTATAGTTTCAACATTTATCTCAAATGAAGTTCTCAATCTCACTCACACATTACTTCTGACCAAATTTCCCCAAACACTTCAATAATCTGATTCTCCAAAATTCTCCCAAAGGTTCATCACCATAGCTCCCCCTCCTAATATTTGAACTAAAGGAAGCTTAAGCTACTCTACTCTAGGGTTTGAGATCACAATCATAACAGTATTATCTAAAATTCTCAAATTAATAAGTGATTTGGCTCTTAAAAGTCAAATTCTAAATTCATTAACCAATATGAGAAAATTCAGTATATACATTCTCCCTATAGCATACCATGAATATTGACAGTGAGTATGTCTAATTTGGAGGTGATTTGAGCACGCTAAGGTTTTTGACCTAAATGTTGAAAGTATAAAAATATGATTTTTGTAAATATAATCAAATTTCAAATTAAATATTACCATAATATTCTACACATTTTTGTGAGCTTAATGAGATATAACATTGCATTATTTGGTTCACTAGTTAGGAAATTATGAGCAAATTAAAATTCTGGATTTATCTAATTTTATTAATTATAGCACTGTTCATCACTACGCATGCATATGCCCATCGTTCAGCCTATGCACGCACATGTGCTCTTCAGCATGTGCATGGGTTGGCTGAGGCGCTGACCATCTACAGTGTCGTGTCAGGTCATCCCACTCCGGCATTGTACACTTTCTTGACAGCCGTCCCTATCAAGCCCTAGAGAGCTAGGGTTCCCAAATCCTCCATCTTTTGATCACCTCACGATGTATGACATAAATCAAAACTTTGCTCGGATTGAGTTCTACACTATGACATACATAATTAAATACAAACTCATCTTCGCTATCCCAACCCTAATAAACTCCTTTGAAACCCTAGAATTACTATTACATATTGTTCCCTCAGTGAACGATACGTTGAGTTAGGGCTAGATCGATGGGTCCTAATCCCTCTTGTCAATTAAAAATGGCATGCAATAGATTAACAAAAGGAAAAATTGATGAAAGGCTCAACATTAAGCTAAGGAAGAAGGTACCTAGCGATCACCGTTTGAAAGTCCTCAGTCGGCTAACCCTGACGCAGTGTCCTTAACCCTTAGCTGTAGCTCTGCTCGTGCACCATCAGTCAAACGATTTGCTAGCATGTGCCTGACATGGCCTTAAGCCATCGAATCGATGACTCCACCATTAATTTGGAGCGATGCAACCCTCGGGAGTCGCCTTCTGGGGATGACAGCCCGAAGCCGGGCCTGACATTTGGTCTTGGTTCGTTAAGCCATAGTATGGCTCTGATCCAATTAGAGCCATCTAATCTCACATGGAATGGATTGAACAATTATAATATTTGAATAACTAATACTCAAATTTTTAATTAATAATATTAATATAATAAATCCAAATATTATCCAGACGACTTCCAAAAAATTTTAAAATTATACCCTTAACTAGTTTGGGTGTGAAGAACTCAAAAATAAAGTCAGATTTATGATTTGAGATCTAAATAATTATCTTATTTTTTAAAATAACTAAATTGATTGAAATATTAAATTTCTCAAAACAACTTCTAATTTTCACCAAAATTTTAAGGATTAATCTTAAGACTATTTTAAAACTAATGGTGAGGTCTTTAGATTCATTTGATGATTAAAATTCAAGTAACAACTATGGGTTGTTACAGACTCCCCTCAAAAGAAGTGTCATCCTCGACACTATCTAACAAAATTAAATGACATAGGAATAGGGTTGGTTTAGTGAAGTACCTATTTGCTCAAATAACTTTGGGTATTTCTTTCGTACTTCCTCCTCTTTCTCCCAAGTTGCTTCTTCAACTGTTTGATTCTGCCACTAAACCTTGACCATAGGAATATTGTGATTCCTTAATTATTTTATTTCTCTCCCTAAGATTTTTATTGGCTTTGCTACATATGTTAAATCAGGTTGCATCTCAATTATGGTTGACTGAATCTATTGGATTGGATCCAATAAACACATCCTTAAAGAAGACACATGAATTACATTATGTACAACTGAGAAGTTCTCTGGCAATTCTAGTATGTAAGCTTATATGCATATCTTAGTTGTTATACGGAACGATCCTACATATTTAGGACTTGACTTCTTAGAAATTCCAAACCTTTTCATGCCTTTCATAAGAATGACTTTAAGATAAACTCTTTCATCTATGTGAAATTCTAGCTATCAATGTCTAAAGTCATGATACTTTTTTTATCTGTCATGAACTACTAACATCCTTTCCTTAATAAGTTGTATCTTTTGATTTGTTTCTTCAACCAATTCGGATCCATATAATTGTATATCACTCACTTCAATCCAGGCTAATGGTGTGTTACACTTTCTGCTGTACAATGCCTCATAGGGTGCCATCCCTATGCTAGCCTGGAAACTATTATTATAAGAAAATTCTACTAAGGCTAGATGCTCCTCCCAATTTCTGCCAAAATCTAAAATACACAAGCATAACAGGTCTTCTAAAGTTTGATTCTCTCATTCTGTCCATCAGTCTGTCTGTAAATAAAATGTTATACTCATGGCCAGATTAGTTCCTAGATCTTGCTGCACAGTCTGCCAAAATCTAAAAGTAAATCTTCCATCTTGATCTGACACTATAGTCTTAGGAATGTCATGGAGTTTAACGATTTCTTTAATATAAATCCTTGCCATTTTCTTGACAAAATCACTTTACTTAATATATATGAAGTGTGATGACTTGGTCAATCTATCAATTATCACCCATACCGCATCTGCACATATCTTACCAAGGGGTAAACCCATCACAAAATCCATTGATATATCCATTCACTTCCATTCTAGTAATTCCAGTGATTTAAGAAGCTCGCTAGGCTTCTGATGTTCATCCCTTACTAAAGAACATGAATGATACTTAGATACAAACTTTGCTATGTGTGTCTTCATTCATGGCCACCAAAATGTTTGTTTGAGATCTTGGTACATCTTACTATTCCTAGGATGAATAGTATAGCCTGAATTGTGTGCTTTAGTGAACATTTCAACTTAAATCTTTTTTGGTACCCATATCCTTTCACCCTGATAGATTACTTCACCATATTTCAACTATATATTGATCCTTTGATTACTCTCGATACTTGTCTTGAATTTGAGGTAGTCAGCACTTTCCTTTTAAGCATGTAAAATTTTCTCTCTCAAAGTGGGTTGTGCTTCACATGCTGCTAGAAAGTTGAGTAAGTTGATTGTGGGGCCCCGTACCCTTTGTGGACATGCTAATACTGATTAACATGATTATGACAAATACAGTCTCTAACTGTGGCAAACCTTTTAACCATAGTCTAGTCAGGTATAAACCCAACCCGCATAAATTAGAAGACTTGTCACCTGAGATTGAAATCATCAAAATATCAAAGTAACAGAAGCATAAAATAAAGTAACATAACATCCACATCACAACATAGTAAGGAAAGTAAGATAGTAACTCAACTTAATATATATAAGTGAAGAAAAGTATATACATCTAGAAAACAAAAGGTTATTATAAGCTTAAGTTTATAAGAGAAGAACACTCGATCTCACAACTGAAAGTAAAACAGCTAGCTAAATCACAGTAAGCTCCTCCTCCTGGCCAAGCTCCTTTCCAGCAGGAACCTCAACAAAAAGCTCTGAATCTTTCATTATCGGTATCACAATGCCAGGGTGTGGCGGCCACCCCCAAATCATCCGGATTAGGAGGTGGTCATCAACGGGCAAACCCTCACTTAGCATTCAGATTAAGGAATGGTCCTTCTTAATCAAATGCCAAGGGAGGATATGCCCTGAAAGGGAAGGAGCAAAAGAAATATAATCACTGAATGAGCATACTATAGTATATTAGAGTGCTGAAGAAAGATAAATAATGACATCCATACAATCCAAATAAGAACTATACAGCTCAGAATACATAAGTATGAAAAGTAAAGCAGTTTAAACCTATATTATTACAAAACAACATATAAGTTTAAGCATTAAAGGAAAAGTAAAGTCACTCAGTCCTCACAAAGTAAAAGAAAAGCTAAGAGTCTTCTCCTGCACGCTCCTCCTCCTAAACTAGATTCAGAAGGTTCCACAACCTCAAAAAGCTCAGAATCTACCATTATCGATTTCACAATGATAGGGCCCCAGCCAATAAAAAAAAATATAGTTAGAAAAATTGTCTAAGTACATTTTAGGCTGTACATTTGTTAATTTAAATGATATCACAATATTTAAGCAAAGTAGGAGCAGTAAAGCATAAAAAAAAAGTGACAAAGTTATAATTAACATAATTATAACTCATACAATGTGTGAGGTAAGCACATACCTCAATTCAAGCTGCAGAAAAGGGTTAAGTAGCACATAATAAAATCTACTAAGCATAATGAAATTCCTAAGTAATATGATCAACTTAAGACATGCTGGTTACAATATAAAAATGAAAGTACTAAACTGAAAGTAAAGTTCTAATATCCTAACATGCCATAAAGTAAAAGTGAACTACTGAAAGTACAATATATATGAAAAAGATGTAAGTGCTAAAGTAACCGCTGTATGTAACCAAAGTACTATATAAAGAGGAAGTATACTAAAAATGCTATAAATATGCTAAAAGGTAAAGTAAAATTGTGTAAAATCACATGAACATATTCTTATTTAGTCCTGCCAAAAGTAAAGTAAAAACCTATTAAAAGAGTCCATCTGCAAGTATTTAGGAGAAACATCTTAGATTAAAGTTAATTCCATCAAAAAGGTATCTAGGAGAAACATCCCAGATCCTATAGTTAATTCCATCTGAATAATCTAGGAGAAACATCCTAGATTAAAAGTAATGCCACAAAGTACCTGCTGAGCATATAGGAGAAACATTCTAATGCCAAAGTAAAGAATCACATAGCTCCTAGGAGAAACATCCTAGTGCAAAAGTAAAGTAACACAAAGCACCTAGGAGAAACATCTTAGTGCAAAAGTAAAGTAACACAAAGCACTTAGGAGAAATATCCTAGTGCAAATGTAAAGTTGTAAAACTGTTCAGGCAGACTAAGTAAAATATGATCCACTGTAACTTACATAAAAGTTATTTCATTAAGTTCTTCCTTTTCAATTATGAATATGCCTTATGAATAAATCAAATTAACATAGAAAGTAAATTATGTTCTATATAATGTGATAAGGTACAAAGTCCAAAGCTAGGGAAAGCAAAGCATACTTTTTTTTTAATGTGTAAAATGGCACTAACAAACTTTATGATATCACTTTGTTTTCTAATTAAGTTATTCTATCTAATCTGAACTTATACAAGTTTAGGATCTCTAATATCCAGCTATCGAGTTTAAATCCAGAATATCGATCCTATAAGTTGAACATAATTAGGACTAGATAGATCCTAATTATAATTGAATCAATGTTGTCTGTATAATTAAATAAGTAAGTCAACTGTCCTAATTTGTTATTTTAAATAATCCCAAATCAAATCTTGATTAGCCAAATCAAGATTTAAAGGATTAAGGATTAACTCCAAATGTTGGGGTTAATCACTTAATCCAAAGGAAGTTCTAAGGGCTAGGGTTTAATCCCATCTCACTAATTAATTGTTAAGGTAAATCCTATTGAATTAAGTCAAACTTAATAGGATAGATCTCTAATCCTAATTCTAAGATTAAAGATCAATTAATTATTTGATAAACTATAAAATTTTTTTTATAAACTATTAAAACCAAGGTTTCACCTAATGAGTAACCCACTTTACTCATTAGATAAAATTTAACTTAAGATTTATTCATAATCCTAGGAATTAAGGCTCTTAATTATTAAGAGTAGCACTTAGACATATATCCTAACTAATGTTATAAGACCTATAGGTGAGCTAAGAAGTTCAAAGAAAAGAAAGAACTCACGCCTTTACTTAGATTTTTACTTAAGACCAAATTTAGGATTTTCCTTGAATTTCTAATTTAAGACTTAGAACTATCTAAATTAAAGTCTAAATTATTTAAATTATTGATTATAATGTTTAGATAATGATTCTAGGGCTGAAAGGTGCTAAACCCTAATTTTGGGCAAAATGACCATTTTACCCCTATTTAAGAGTCAAAAATATCAACTTTTGATCTAGGGTTCCAAATTTGAAATTTTCAGTGGCAAAGTGTTTCTTACTATCTAATATAAGATTAGACAATGATTACATTATTTTTTAGATGATTAATAAGCCTTATGAGATCAAATTAATGAATTTGAGTCATAGGGGCATTTTGGTAATTTGTACAAATGAAATCTAAATTTTCTATTAGTTTATTGTTGCTTATTATCTAAGGTTTCCATAGAACCTAAAATTATTAAATTCTGATAAGTATTGGCTAAGTTATAGCCAATACAAGCTTAAGGGTAAAAGAGTAATTTAGGGTTTCTTAATTAAGGGTCAAAATTCTTAACTTTTCTAATTGGTGTCAAAATTGAGCAAAATTAATGGCTATGATTCACAAATGACTCATGGATCACATTGACTAGTGGTAGGCTCAATTTGGACTCTAATTGGCTATGTTGTAGCCTAATTAAGGTTTAAGGTGATTAGTGGGTGATTAGTGAAATTAATCACAAATCACTAATCCAACCACATAACTAAGTTTTATTCTACTCTAGTAGTATTCGGAAATTGAATTTTTTAAATTTGGACTATTAATTATGCTGATATTCACTAATCAAATTTTAGGGTGATTAGGGTTAATTAAGGGATCTAACTATTAAATCTAAATTATTTTTATAGTTTACTTATAGTTAGGTCTTTTTAATCAAAATGGTATATTAGAAGACCTAATTTAGAGTTTAATTGACTAAGTTATGGTCAATTGAAGTTTTAGGTTTAATTAGGATAATTAGGGTTATGTCCTAAAAGTGATTAGGCAAAATACTAATCCAAACAAAAAATTTAGACATTACTAGGTTATTCTAGTGGTTCTACTGATCACTTAAAACCCATATTGCATATATTTGGACTAGTGGTTGCAAAGTTATGATGATTTGAATGAAATGACAATTTTGGTAATTAATTAAATACCTTAAATGTCACTATGTGAAATATTCATCAAAATGAAAAATTAATAGCACCAATAAATTCCTTAAATTTTTTTGATTAAAATGGTGTATTTAATTGTATATTTTGGATATATATTTTGCAAGTTATGAATTCCTAAAATTTAGGATTTAATTAATTTAATTAAAGTCATATTTATTACATTATATTTTACTGTTTATTTAATTAATCTATTTAAGTTTAGTTAATATATTTTGTTATTATTAAATCTTTTATCTTTTTGATTTGATATATATAATAATAATAATAATAATATTGTATATACATATATATAATCATGCACTTTACAGGATATAATCTATATTATAAGATTTTTATTATATATATATATATATATATATTATAATAAAATTTTTATTTTCTGTAGGATGAGACGTGCAGTGCGCCCTTCACGTCCACGTGGCATGACGCCACTGGTCGAGAAGCCAGAGTGGGTCCCTCAGCTGCTGTCAATGGAGACAGCAGCGGGGCCCACCTCAAGACATTTAGTGGGTCAGAGCACGCAATATGTCCCACCACAGCGACCGAAGAGACGCGGGGGCTCGGGTCGGGCCCGGGTCGACCCGGCCCGACCCAGAAAACTCTTGGTACCGCAGACACTTCGAATATCGATGTTTACGGCATCAAGATTGATGACCGAAGAGACCTTTCGATCAGTGCCCTGAACGTCGCCGGAGATGATGCACAACTCCGGCAATATCTAACCTTAACGAGCAGTATCGGGGTGAGATGCAATAACGGTATGAACTGTATACATTCAATAAAATTGGTTTGATTGAAACCTAAATTCCTCGATCCAAATCTACACTAATAAAATCTATGCGATGGAATAAGGATACGAAATGGAGCGATAGAAATTGAGTGCATAAAATGGGTGTACAACGTACCTCTATTTGGGCGGCTGGAGACGGTCAAACTTTGGGAAGATGCCTGGCCTCGGCACTGGGTGACGCGCATCCAGAGATATCGCCGCGTGTGTTTCGCGGAGACGACGAGTCTCGGCCGTCTGATCGAATGAACAGACGGCACAGAAACCCCGTCAAGTCAGATGGTCGAAATTAGAAAAGAAGAACTGCATTGGGATTAAGTGGACGATGCCGTTTATTGCTAATTAAATATTAATTTTATTAATTAATTTATACTAAATTTATTAATTAAAATTATACCATTAAACGTATCCAGAAAATTTCCAATAAATCACCTCTAGCTAATTGAGAGGTGAGGAATGCAATGGCGCGATCGAATTTTTGATTTGACGAGTATTTAATCATTTGATTTTTCGGGGGATTTAAATAATATTAAAATATTTTATGAAAATCCAACAACTTTCAAATGCTTCCAAAATATCACCCCTAGCTAATTTGGGGGTGGTGAACGTAATGACGAAGTTAGATTTTCAACTTGATGTTAAAATAAAAAGTTAATTTCTATGGTTTTTGGATTTTTCAAAAATCATGCTTTAATCCATTTGACTTCTAGTTTGGACAGCATCTTATAGTTGAGTTCTAAATGACTTAATTAAGATACTATAACCAAAATTAAGACTTGGATTAGTCCTAATTATCATTAGTAATAACTTGGGCTGTTACATAGGGCCCCAGCCAAGAAAAAAAAGCTTACTATTAGATAAATTGCTTAAGCACATTTTAGGCTAAATTAAATAAACAGAATATTTTAAGATATCACATCTTACACTAAGCATAAATAAGTAAAGTGCAACAAGCTACAAGAATAGGAAGAGTTATAAATTATCATTTATAACTACTCAAAGTAAGTATGTGGAGTAATATACCTCAACTAGAAGTTACAACCAAAGTTTAAGTAGTAATTATGAAATAAATGAAAGTAAACTTATCATAACATGTTCATGATCATATAAATACATGCTGATTTACATAATGAATTTGAACTAAAGTATAAGAGACTAAAATGAAATTAGCATCCTAAACATGCAAGTATCAAATAAAATGCTGAATTGAAAATACTGATCTGGAATGAACTATAAAAGCATACAGAAAATAGTAAAAATGCAAGTAAAATATATGGCTAGACAAGACACTGTACTGGAACTGAACTGAAGATAGATTTATGCCTAAAGTAGTATTGCCATGACAGAAAAGGGCCAACAGAGCTACTGTACAGAAAGTTCAACATGTATCCCCTGGGCATCCGCAGAGCTAGGTCTGAGTTCAACTTATAGACTTAAACATGTTTCCCCCTAGCCAAGCACTATAACAACCCTAGTTATTACCTCAACTAAACCTAGCTAAATTAAGCTAAACCAAGCTTTGATTTTGATTCTATTAGACTCAATGGGTCATTTAAACCTAATCATAGAAGTTTGAAATCAATCGGAGCTCAATTGAGTATTTTAATATTTTACCTATTTTTGAAACCTAAGAATTAGCTAAATTAATTTGATCTCCAAATTAAAATTTGAGTTCATTTTTAAATTTCCCACCTCCAAACTAGCTAAGGGTGAATTTTTAGAGGTCATTTAGGCCTATTTTGGAATTAATTTAAATTTTTTCAATTGCATATTAGAGTTTAAAATAATTTATAATTGCAAATCCACCCTTCTCAACGGTCGGCTGATCCAAAACTGCGGGTGCCATCCGGGCTGTTGATCCTGCAGATCTGATACAATGGCCTGCGCCTTCGATCGGATCCATTTCATCTTGACCGTTCTACGATTCTGAGATTCCAATTTGGCGGCATCTAGCTATCCATCTTGAGTAAACCCCCGATCGCTAATCCGATCTTTCGATCCGATCCAATGGGTGATCTAGCATCCACGCTCGGCCATTAGACATCGGGAGATTAGAGTTGTTCCACGTCAATTGATGATCAATTAAAATGGCTCTAAAGTCCCCGCATTGTGGATCATCTTCCTCTTCAGCTCACACCCGACAGTCGCATCCTCCCGTATTGCCACATCCCCAGGGTGGTCTGTGTGGCGGCCACCCCCTAATTATCTGGATCAGGAGGTGGTCATCAACGGGCAAACCCTCACTTAGCATTCAGATTAAGGAATGGTCCTTCTTAATCAAATTCCAAGGGAGGATATGCTATAAAAAGAAAAGAGCAAAAGAGAAAATCACTGAATGAGCAACTATAGTATATCAGAGTGCGAAAGAAAGACAAGTAATAACATCCAGACAATCCAAATAAGAACTATACAACTCAGAATACATAAGCAGGAAAAGAAAAGCAGTTTAAATTCTGTATTATTACAAAACAACATTAAAAGTTTAAGCGAAAAAGTAAGGATCACTCAATCCTCATAAAGTAAAAGAAAACAACTAAGGGTCTTCTCTTGCACACTCCTTCTCCTGAATCAGATCTTCAGAAGGTTCCACGACCTTGAAAAGCTCATAATCTACCATTGTCAATTTCACAATGATAGGGCCCCAACTAACAAAAGAAAAATCTAGTTAGATAAAATGTCTAAGTACATTTTAGGCTGTAAATTTATTAATTTAAATGATATCACAACACCTAAGCAAAAATAGAAGCAGTAAGGCATCAAAGAAATGTAACAAAGTTATAATTAATATAATTATAACTCATACAAGGTGTGAGGTAAGCACATACCTCAACTCAAGCTACAGAAAAGGGTTAAGTAACACATAATGAAATTTACTAAGCAAAAAGGAAAATCCTAAGTAATATGATCAACTTAAGACATGCTGGCTACAATATAACATGAAAGTACTGAACTAAAAGTAAAGTTCTATCATTCTAACATGCCATTAAGTAAAAGAGAACTACTGAAAGTACAATATATATGTAAAGCTATAAGTACTAAGGAACTGCTGCATATATGTATGCTGAACTGTAAAGCAAAAGATATGCCAGAACTTGTAAAGTAACGGTAAAGTAAATGTAAAGTAAAGGTATAAAGTAAAGTGTGGAGATAGTCCTACTTAGTACTGCCAAAAAGTAAAGTCCATCTGATCATCTAGGAAGGAGTCCCAGATTAAAGTTAATTTCATCTAAAAAGTACCTGTTAAACATCTAGAAAAGTAGTCCCATATTAAAGTATCACTGTGGCGACCGGGGGATCGAAGTTCGAGAGTCTTTAAAGAACAATTCATCTCAATTGAAAATATAGATATTTTTATAATTCAAAAAGGACATAATAAAATAAATAAAATTTAAAGTCCCTTTTTTTTTTTATACATAGAGCCAAAACATATATAAAAATTTACAATAGTTTGAATTATACAAAATATGAATTAGAAATTTCTACATTCTTTTGCTCCCTTTATTCTTCTTATTTTGATTTGGCAGATCTTCTAAGTTCTTTTTAATTATCAAAACCTGAAAAATTCAGATTACCAGTCAGGTAGAAGTACGCAAATTGTTCTTATAAGAATAAATCTAGCATCCTATAATAGGTATAAATCATATATGAAAATGACTGAAAATAAAACTGCAAGTAAAGTAAGCAATTTCTGCCCTGCAAAATAGCTGTGAAAATCAACATATATGAAATAAATTTTATTGAAAGTACTTGTAACAATAAGGCGAGTCCTGAAGACTCCTGAGCCCAAATGGGTAAACTCATAGGCATAATCTGTAGGAAGCTTATCTCGCCACCCGTCGGTAGCTTACTTAAATAATAATTCTTGGCGTGTCTTTCCTCTGGATTGCCTACTTCCTACAAGAGGCTAAATCCCTCCATATAACTCCCAGGGGCTGCTAGCTGGCCCAATCTGTACAGATTCTCAGTGTTGTGTTTCTCCCTCCAAAGACAACCACCATAATAATAAATTCATTGTTTCAACTTTTTGTTACATGCTATTCAATATCATTCTTTTTGCAAATTATAAAGCGGTAAGCAATGTAAATAATATTCAATTGGAAAATGGCTCAAATATAAGAATACTGAAATGAAACTTATAAGTAGATTTGCGTACCTGACTAGTTTTGTCTCAACATTAATCAATTCAATTTGTTTGATCTGCCAATAAGTAGTTTAAGTCATTATTTTGATACTTCATAATAGGTTTTTATGATATTTTATTTGAATTCATTAAAGTAATTTACTTTTACGTTTAATATTTTCAAGTGACATTTTATATGAAATTTTTAGAAATATGTGCAAACATCTATATTTCCTAAAATTTTCTAAGTCCTAAAATTCTTAAAAATTTCGGCAGAGTCTCCTTTGTTTTTGTTCAAATTTTCTAAATTTTATACAAACATTCTCCAATTCTAAATAGAGTTCAGTCTTTTTTTACAAGACTGCTCATTTCCAGTTCTAAATAAAGTTTAATTACAGTTCTAAAATAGAGTTCAACCCTTTTTACAGGATTGCTCATTTCCAATTCTACAAAAATTTTAATTACATTCAATTAAACTAAGCAGTTTAATCTCCTATATCAAACATCTAATAGCAAAAAAATGCAGAAATTAATTCAGCAATTTATAGGGGCAGCATTTATTTGGCTTATTTTTGCTATATGTTAATAGCATTTAGCGCATCATTTCTCTTGATACTAATTTACAACTCGACCTGCAAAGAATATCATCAATAAAATTAATATTCAAATATAAATGAAACAAGTAGGGTTGAATTCTTAAAATATCATTTGATTCTTTAAATGCATTTTAATAAAATGAGTTAATACAAGTAATGACAATATTCCATGATTCTTTCATATATTTATTTGATAACATATGGTTTTAATAAGACAATTGATAGCATTTGATCATGTGATTTTACTTTGAAATTAGAGAAAACTTTCAATTTCATTTTAAATGGATGACAGCATATGATTCTGATATATATATATATACATGGTAGCATTTGAATATCATTTAAATAAATGGCAGTATTTAGATCTCTTATACTACATGAAACATTTAATTAACCATAATTTAATGGACAGTATTTGTTCATATTAATTTAATGAATAGCATTTGATCACATTAAAGAATGGACAGCATTTAAATTCGTTAAAAGAAATGAAGATATTTTATACCATGATTTTAGAAATAAAGGCAACATTTGATAAAGTGCAAATGATAATTCCTAGTAATAGACAACCAACTAGTATAGCCTATGCAGGTTTCTAACATTTTCAACAGCTTTTTCCCAAGTAAATAAGCTCATTATGCTGTCAAAGGAAGTACAAGCTATCACTTCATGCCAAAAGGTTTGCATTCAAGTTGTTATATGCATAGAATTTATATTGTGTACATATTGTTAATAGTATGGCTTTAGGTATTGATGTATGTGAATTTCATTATAATCAACCATATTAATAAAGTATAAAACAAATTCAAAATTAAAAGCTTTTATCCATAAAATTTTATTATAATCAACCAGAATATATATATATATATATATATATATATATATATATATATATATATATGTAAGGAATAGCAGTGTCTTCTATCCTCTAATTGTCATATTGTTCATGGTAGCCAGCCCATCAACTTAATGCGCCAACGTCATTGTAATGTATACTGTCATACTATATTAGCGCTTTGTACAAAAACTTAATATACTGTTTTACTCCATAGTTTGTTTCAATGGATTCTTATACTTGCGTGATTTGTGAGCTAGCATATTTTTGAAGGCAATGGATGATTTATCAATACTGAACATACTATAAGGTGGTGCTTAAAATAGGATTTAATAGTATAGTGGCTACAAAGTTGACAACATCAATTTAGTTGAATGTGCTTTCAATTTGATGCTGTATAGAATCAATGATTAGCTTGCTGCACACCAAACTAAATATTAAAATTTCTGCTCATCCTTAGATCATAAAAAAAATGATCTCTTTTAAATCTACATATACTTGAGGATTGACTCCTATAGGAAGGACTTTGAAATATGGATAAATAAAAGTAAAAGATTAACTCTATTTGAAAGGTTTACATATTGGCTTTATTTGGGATATAACCAGAAAAGTTGAAACAAGAAAATTAAAATTTGTTGAATCGACAAGCACTCGGAGTTGTGCGCTTAACCTTAGCGCGAAATGTGGCATTCAAGATCGTCAATGATGATAGTGTGTTTGATGAGAGTATTATCAAATATGTACGAGAAGCTACTGGCATCAAATAAGATATATCATATGTGCCACTTAGTTGATTTAAAGTTGAGAGAAGGAGCATCAATGATTAATTACATAAATGAATTTAGCATGATCACAATTTAATTAGAATCTAAAAAGTATACATTGGTAGATGAAACCAAGGCTATGATTCCATCATCTTCCCTTTCAAAAAGTAGGCCAAAGACAATGATAGTGGTGAGCAAAATTAATAAATACTGGTCGGCAACAATGACTACTAAGTTAAAGAGAACTCCTAAAACAAGCCAAATTGAAAAGTAAGCCAATATGGTAATGAGATAAGAGCTTGCAGTTATCTTTCTAATATCAATCGTACTGAAAATAAGCCACATGGAAGCATATTTAATATAACCAACTTATAGAATTGTGCTTGCAACAAAAATATAACATTCCTAATTATTTAGAGTAAAATTAAACATACACCGAAACAATAAAATTTGATAATATGCTCTACTAAGCTCTCTTTTAGGTGAATCAGATCTAAACGAATATATAGCTCCTTAAAAGTAATGGCAGTAAGGTCAGAATTATATGAAGATGCAATATGTAATTCATTTTCACATTTGAATTTGATACCAATTTCTTTTCTCAAACTCGATTAAACCTTATCGAACTCAATCGACTCCATTAATATTAAAATTTCGAAATACATTTAATTTCGTATGTCTATCAAAAATTAATTGAATAGAGTTCTAAAGTAGTTCGTACTAAAATCAACAATGCTCTAAAGAGAGAAAGAATAGCAAGGTTCTATATCAACTAATCAAAAATGGAGTAAGGTGAAAGAGATGGTGTACCTTGATCCTTAACATGCTAGAAGGAGTTCTTGATGGAATGAAGAAGGTTTCGGCCAAATGGAGGAGAAAGGCGTCAGCGATCGGAGGTGCTCGGCGAGTGGAAGGATTCGGCTAATGCGAGGCTTTTCTAGCTTTTAGGGAAAAATAAGGAGATGGGTATTATAAGCTTACCTGGAGACGATCGAGGCGACTCCGCGACTTGCGAGGAGATGAGCATTCGGCGACCGGTCAGTGGACCTCGCGAGCGGTGGAAGCCACGCGTCCACTGCCTTCTCTCGTTCGCTCGAAGGGAGGGTTCGAGAGGTGTCGAGCGTGCGTATAGGATAGGATCGGGTTGCGGATAGGGATCGATTCACGTAGAAGGGAGATATTTTCGGCTGTGAAGAAGTGCATTTTTTCGGATGAATTAGGTTTTTAAGGAGATATATAAGTAAAAACCTAAGACCTATATTAGCCGTTAGATCTAAATACACGGCTGAAATTTCTGAGCCATGATTCGGAGTCATTTGTGCTCCAAAAATTACAAACTTGGTATCGAAACGACCATTTCAACGAGACGAACATTCGCATCTAAAAATTATTGAATTTGGACAAGTACTTTATTTTATATTGATTTTTAAGTGAAAAACTTGGAAAATTAATTATGATAAATCGAAAACTCGAAAATTAACGAAACTTGAAACATAGCATCCTCATATGATGCTTGACTTAGATATATAAAAATTTTCAAATTCTGATTTATATTTTTCATATTATTAGCCTTTGAAGTTTATACTTCATGAATTTATTCAGGACAATTCAGGATTCCATATGTGCTCAAATTTTTGCAGTAGGATCCTTTCAATAGGTGTTATAAGAGGATATTTTTATTATATTTTTATTTGATTTAAATCGGAATCCAAATTTTAACGAAAATTTATGAGCGATCGAAATTCAGCAGAAAATTCGGGAAAATTAATAATTTCCAAAAATTCCCAGAATAACACTCTTAAGTTAATTTGGAGTTACTGAGTCCAATGGTAATCTCTGTTTTCAATTCTGAGTTCTAAATTATTTAAATAATAATAAACAATTTGAAATGAAATTTTGGTATTTTATAATCACACACTAAGAAAGTAGTCCTAGTCAAAAGCAACACGAACTAAGAAAGTAGTCCTAGTCAAAAGTAATATGTACTAAGAAAGTAGTCCTAGTCAAAAGTAACATTCATTAGGAAAGTAGTCCTAGTTAAAAGTAACATACATTAAGAGAGTAGTCCTAGTCAAAAGTAATATGCATTAGGAAAGTAGTTCTAGTCAAAAATTGTCTCAAAAGTAGAGTTATACTAGAAGACACACTAAAAAAGACATAATTTATAAATTTATTTTCATTAAATATTCTCCTTAAGTTATGAAAATGCCATATGAATGTATTCAAAGTTTAACATAGAATATTCATCAATTATTCCATGTTCAATGTAATGTGTTAAAATGTATAATAAAGTCCAAAATAAGGAAAGTATAGCATACAATTTTCAATGAATAAAATAGCACTAAGCAATTTTGTGATATCATTTTGTTTTCTAATTAATTCGTTCTATATAATTTTAACTTATACAAGTTTAAGATCTCCAATATCCAGCTATCGAGTATAAATCCAGAATATCAATCCTACATGTTAAAAGAAGTTAGAACTTGTAAAATACCAAAAATCTCATTTCTAATTATTTATTAATATTTAAATAATTTTGACATCAAATTGAAAATCTAACTTCACCATTGCGTTCACCACCCCCAAATTAGCTAGGGGTGAAGTTTTGAATGCATTTGGAAGTCATTGACTTTTCGGCAAATAGTTTAATATTATTTTAAATACATAAAAAATCGAATAATTAAATATTCGTCGGATCAAAAATCTGAGTGCGCCGTTGCGCTCAGAACCCCTCAATTAGCTAGGGGTGATTCATTGAAAATTTTTGGAATGCAATTAGTCATTTATTTTTAATTAAGAAATTAAGATAATTAATTTAAATAATAAAATAAATTAAAATAATAAACGGCGCCATCTTCTGCTCCTCACGCCGTCAGAATTAAACGTCTGCCTGCTGGATCATTTGATCGAATCATAAAATCCAATCCAACGGTCTAACCATCTTCTCCTTTGTTTCGGTGGCGCTGGCAAACCCTGCATCGCGCGGCAATCAACCCCGACACCACGGTCGATCACCGTTTAAGAACAATCTTAAAATCATCTAAGCCTGTAAATTCACCCTATCTTCCTCTTCAGCAACCATCCAAGCTTGTCCGCAAGGATTGAAGTGAAGAATCAAAGTCTTTCAACTCTCAGCCATTCAATTTGAGTAATCTTCTATACTCTTATCTTCTATGCAATTACTTTAAATTCAATTAGTAATCTTATTCCCATTCTCTGATTGTAAATTTATAGCGTCCGATCAATCAATAAATGACTGGATTCGGTGAATTTTTCGATCCGTATACAGTCGATATCGTTAATATATATGCGATTCGTTGACCTTAGTTGCTAGGGCAAGCCATGATCGATAGTAGGGTTCATCTCCACCAATGTTTCCACCACCGTTGGATAGGTTACATCCACATCTAACTAATTCTTTGCAGGCTGCGTCATGAAACTGCCAAGAAAACCACGAAATTTTGAACCCTAGCTCTCAGACTCGGGATATTTTGTGAAGAAGACGAAGCTTCAGGACGGGCCGGGTCGACCCGGCCCGATCCACATTTGTCATGCGTGGTCTTCGCATGGGTCCCACCTCATCAAAGTGGGCATTTAGGCATGCGATGCGTGTACCTATGGGGCCCACTCCACGCTGACACTCGTCTCATCGAGTGGTCAGCTGTATGTCCCGCTGGAGGATGGAGCGCAACACTGAGAATCTGTACAGATTGGGCCTGCTGGCAGCCCCTGGGAGTTATATAGAGGGATTTAGCCCCTGTAGGAAGTGAGCAAATCTAGAGGAATGACACACCATCAGTTCCTATTTTGAGTAAGCTACCGACGGGTAGTGAGATAAGCTTCCTACAGGTTATGCCTATGGGTTTACCCATTTGGGCTCAGGAGTCTACGGACTTGACTTATTGTTACAAATGCTTTTGATATAATTATTTATTTCATGCTTTCATATTTATGGAATTTCACAGCTAACTTGCAGGGCAATACTTGAATTTGGAAATTTGCTTTACTTATGCATATATTTCAGTCACTTTCATGTTTGAATTATACCTATTTTAGGATGCTATAATTAATCTTATAAGAACAATTTGCGTACTCCTACCTGACTGGTAACTGTGTTTTTCAGGTTTTGATAATTAAAGTTTAGAAGATCAGCCAAATAAAAGAAGAAGAAATAAAGAAGCGAGAGAATGTGGATATTTCATCTTTATTTTGTAAAAGATAAATTGTTATTAAATTTCATATATATTTTGGCTCTATCTTTAAATATATAATTGGATTTTGGACTTTTATTATTTTATGTCCTTTTATTTCTAAAAATGTATATGTTTACATTGAGATGAATTATTCTTTAAAGACTCTCGAACTTCGATCCCTGGTCGCCACAGAATTGGTATCACAGTGAAATTTGAGACAATTTAAGGAATGATTCATTAAAGAGCCAATAATATGAATACAGTTACTAGATTATTAGTAGTTAAATTTTAATTTGGAGAGCATAATAAGTATAATTTATTATTTTTCTAGATTATGGAGAGCCATAATCAAAACAACAACAACCAATCTCAGGAGGAAAATGTTCCTCAAAATACCCCAAGCCATAATGAGACTATTTCACCTAATGTTGAAGCAGTCTACCCTTTTGATTATAGTGGAGCAAATCAGATGCTCCAGTTCATGAATATGATGAGTCAATTCATGAATAGTCAACAAATCCAGAACCCAAATCCTATTTCAATTCAGAAGAAAGTAGTAAATGAAGATATGCATGTTTTTCTAAAATTCCAGCCTCCGAGATTCAATGGAAAAGTAACTTCTTACCAAGCTGAGGAATGGATTCAAAGGATAGAAAAGGAATTTAGATGTGCTGAAAGTTCTGAAGATCAAAATCTATCTCTAGCTACTTATCTCCTGATAGAAGCTGCTGAGAAGTGGTGGAAGATAACCAAGACCACTACATTCCAAAATAGATCAGAAGAAGAAATTCAGTGGGAAGAATTTGTGAAGGCATTTTTATGCAAGTATGTGCCCCAGTATGCTAGGCAGACAATGAGAAAAGAGCTCCTAAACCTGAAGCAAGGAAGTCACACTGTGATAGAATATGAAGAAGAATTCACTTGTATATCTAGCTTTGCTCTTGAGATGGTTACAACTGAAGATGTTAGATGTCATTTATTCCTTAATGGATTAAGGAATAATTTTCAGCATATTCTTACACCTCTCCAGATTTCAAACTTTGCTCAATTAGTATAAAAAGCCAAGCTCATGGAAGCTCAAGAAGAGCAGTACTCTTCAAGGATGAAAAGGCCAGCATTTTCTCCCCATTTTCAATCCAAGAGGTAGCAATTCTCAAGACCTCAAGGGAAAGTTTACAATATTCAAAGCAACTCAAGTAGACCTGCTCCGAAAACACCAAACACTTGCAGATTTTGTGGAAGAATACATAGTACAGATAAGTGTTTTATCGGTGAAGGTCAATGCCACCGATGTCGAAGAACAAATCATTCAATAAAGTTTTGTCATGCTATTTACACCGTAAACGGGCATCAACTCCCAAATCAAGGCAAGGCAGTTATGATGAATCAAGGTAGACCATTAGCAAACCAAGAAAACAACATTGCATCTTCCAGTATTATAAGGAATAATTCAGTTCAAGCTAGACTTTTCAATTTTTCTCAAGAAGAGGCAAGAGATGAAGTGATGTGGTCACAGGTACCATTTTATTATTCCAGCACCCTTGTTCAGTTCTTTTTTATTCTGGAGCTACGCATTCTCTTATTGCATCAAAAATGGTTCAACAATATTCGTTATCAGTAGAACAACTTTCTTCAGCACTTAAAGTCAATCTACCATTAGGAGAGTTCTTAGAGACAAGTGTCTTTTATAATTGCAAGTTAGATATAAGTGGAATTTCTTGGGAAGCTAAACTCACAGTCATCCCTATAAACATTTTTGATATTATCCTTGGGGTGGACTGGATGAGTCAGAATAAAGCATTAATTGATTGTGCAAAGAAGAGAGTATATATTTATAATAGAAGTAAGAAAGTAACCTTTGTTGGTCAAAAGAGTGCAATTATTAGCCTTATTCCAGCAAATAAGATCAAAAAGTTTATTAGAAAGAAATATCCCACATTCTTAACCTTACTCTCAAGTTCTGATGCTAAAATTATAACTCTAGAAGAAACTCATATAGTAAATGAGTATGTAGATATTTTTCCAGAAGAACTTCTAAGTTTACCACCTCTAAAAGAAGTAGAATTTAGCATTGATTTAAGCCAAGGAACGAATCCCTTATCCAAATCTCCATATAGAATGGCACCCAAAGAATTAGAAGAACTTAAGAATCAACTTCAAGAGTTGACTGAAAAAGAATTTATAAGACCAAGTAATTCCCCGTGGGGAGCCCCAGTCTTGTTTGTTAAAAAGAAAGATAGGAGTATGTGCCTACGTATTGATTATCTAGAATTGAATAAGGTTACTATTAAAAACAAATATTGTTACCAAGAATTGATGATTTATTTGTTCAATTAGTCGGTGCATCAATATTTTCAAAAATTGGTTTGAGATCTGGTTATCATCAACTCCGTATCAAAGATGAAGATATTCCTAAATCTGCTTTTAGAACGCGTTATGGACATTATGAATTCTTGGTGATGCCTTTTAGGTTAACCAACGCCCCATCTTATTTTATGGATTTGATGCAGCGAATAATGAAACCCTACTTAGACTCATTTATCATCGTCTTCATTGATGATATATTAATTTATTCTAAGAATGCTAAGGAACATGAAGAGCATCTTAGAATCACCTTGAACTTATTAAGACAACATCAATTGTATGCCAAATTCTCAAAATGTGAATTTTGGCTTCAATCTGTAGCCTTCTTAGGGTATGTCATTAGCAAGGAAGGAATATTAGTCGATCCAAGCAAAATAAGTGCAATTCAGGATTGGCCCCAACCTACTTCAGTAATAGAGATACGCAGTTTCTTGGGATTAGCTGGATATTATCATAAGTTTGTTAAGAACTTTTCCCATATTGCAGTCCCTCTTACTCGTCTTACTCAAAAAGATGTGCCTTATGTATGGGATTCATCTTGTGAATATGCGTTTCAAAAATTAAAAGAATGTCTAACCTCAGCTCATATTCTAGTTTTACTAGTTGAAGGAAAAGAATATCAAATTTATTGTGATGCTTTTAGAATTGGATTAGGCTGTGTTCTTATGCAAGAAGGAAAGGTTATAGCCTTCGCATCTAGACAGCTTAAAATTCATGAGAAAATTTATCCAGTTCATGATCTGGAATTGGCTGCAGTAGTATTTGCACTTAAGATATGGAGACACTACTTATATGGAGTAAGATGTGAAGTCTTCACTGATCACCAAAGTTTGAAGTATATCTTTACTCAGAAGGAGATAAATTTAAGGCAGCGAAGATGGTTAAAGTTAATTAAGGATTATGTTTTATCAATTCAATATCATCCTGGAAAGGCAAATGTAGTAGCAGATGCACTAAGTCGAAAGGCAATCTCACATTTGCATATTTTGACCTCTAACCCTAACTTACTCAAGGAAATAGAAGATCTCCAATTAGAAGTCGTATTGCCATCAAATGCTAAGCTATTTCTGATAACTATAGAATGCTCATTAATGGATGAAATTAAAGAAGCTCAACATCTCGATGAAGAATATAACTCCTTATCTGCATCTATTCAATTAGGAAAGCATCTAGAACTGAATTTGGATTCAAATAAGAACTATTTGGTGTGGATCCAAAATTTGGATACCTAATAAAGCTGAGCTAAGATCTAAAGTATTGAAAGAAGCTCACCATTCCAAATATTCTATTCATCTAGGAAATAATAAGATGTATCAAGATTTGAAATCACACTTTTGGTGGCCAGGAATGAAGAAAAGTATAGTTGAGTTTATATCAAAGTGTGAAGCCTGTAATCTAGTAAAAGCAGAGCATCAGAAACCAGGTGGATTACTCCAATCTCTAGCTATACCTCATTGGAAATGGGAAGACATTTCTATGGATTTTATAACTGGATTTCCTCGTTCAAAATCCAATAATGATTCTATTTGGGTAATTGTGGATAGGCTTACAAAATCAGCACACTTTTTACCCATTAAGCAGACAGATTCAGTAGACAAATTGGCAAAGATTTATCTAAAAGAGATAGTAAGGTTGCATGGTATTCCAAAAACCATCGTTTCTGATAGAGACAGCAGATTTACTTCAAAGTTTTGGAAAGCAGTTCATCAAGATTTGGGTTCATAGCTCTGTATGAGTACAGCATTTCATCCACAGACTGATGGACAAACTGAAAGAGTGAATCAAACTTTAGAAGATCTTTATCTGTGTGTATTAGATTTTGGAAGAAGTTGGGATGATCACCTTCCATTAATTGAATTCTCTTATAATAATAGTTTTCAAGCAAGCATAGAAATAGCTCCTTAGGAAGCCCTTTATGGAAGAAAGTGTATCACTCCTTTATCTTAAAATAATGTTGGAGAAAATAGGATATTAAAATCAGATTTGATTCTTTAGGCATCAAAAAAGATTAAGTTAATTCAGCATCGAACGAAAGCAGCTCAAGATAGGCAAAAGCTATATTTTGATGCTCATCATCATCATGTGGAATTTTCTGTTGGAGACTTTGTGTATTTGAAAGTATATCCATTCAGAGGAGTTTCAAGATTTGGAGTTTCTAGGAAATTAAGTCCAAGATTTACTGGACCTTTTGAAGTCTTGAAAAAAGTGGGTCAAGTGGCATATCAGATCAAGCTTCCACCACATCTGAGTCTGATGCACGATGTGTTTCATATCTCCTCCTTAAGAAAATGCATATCAGAACCTTCAATGAGAGTGGAAGTAGAAGATATCAATTTGTAACCAAACCTCAGCTATGTGATCGAACCAGAAGAAATTCTAGAACGAGATGAAAGAAAATTAAGAAATAAATCTATTCCCATGATAAAGGTTCGATGGAAGAACTATTGCAAGGAAGAAGCCACATGGGAAGAAGAATCAAGTATGAAGATAGCATATCCTCACTTATTTCACTAGTAAGTGATTCTAAATCTAGTTAATCTCTTTACATTTTAGATTGATGCCGGGACGACATCTCTTTTAAGTTGGAGAGAATGTAAAATACCAAAAATCTCATTTCTAATTGTTTATTAATATTTAAATAATTTTGACCTCAAATTGAAAATCTGACTTCACCATTGCGTTCACCACCCCCAAATTAGATAGGGGTGAAGTTTTGAATGCATTTGGAAGTCATTGACTTTTCAGCGAATATTTTAATATTATTTTAAATACATGAAAAATCGAATAATTAAAAACTCGTCGGATCAAAAATCTGAGTGCGCCATTGCGCTCAGAACCCCTCAATTAGCTAGGGGTGATTTATTGAAAATTTTTGGAATGCAATTAGTCATTTATTTTTAATTAAGAAATTAAGATAATTAATTTAAATAATAAACAGCGCCGTCTTCTGCTCCTCACGCCATCAGAATCAAACGTCTACCTGCTGGATCGTCCGATCGAATCATAAGATCCAATCCAACGGTCTAACCATCTTCTCCTTCGTTTCGGTGGCGTGTGGCAAACCCTGCATCGCGCGGCAATCAACCCCGACACCACGTGTCGATCACTGTTTAAGAACTATCTTAAAATCATCTAAGCCTGTAAATTCACCCTATTTTCCTCCTCAGCAACCATTCAAACTTGTCCGCAAGGATTGAAGTGAAGAATCAAAGTCTTTCAACTCTCAGCCATTCAATTTGAGTAATCTTCTATACTCCTATCTTCTATGCAATTACTTTAAATTCAATTAGTAATCTTATTCCCATTTTCTGATTGTAAATTTATAGCGTCCGATCAATCAATAAACGACAGGATTCAGCGAATTTTTCGATCCGTATACAGTCGATACCATTAATATATATGCGATTCGTTGACCTTAGTTGCTAGGGCAAGCCATGATCGATAGTAGGGTTCATCTCCACCAACGTTTCCACCACCGTTGGATAGGTTACATCCACATCTAACTAATTATTTGCGGGCTGCGTCACGAAACCGCCGGGAAAACCACGAAATTTCAAACCCTAGCTCTCGGACTCGGGATATTTTGTGAAGAAGACGAAGCTTCAGGACGGGCCGGTCGACCCGGCCCGATCCACGTTTGTCACGCGTGGGTCCCGCCTCATCAAAGCGGGCGTTTAGGCATGCGACGCGTGTACCTGTGGGGCCCACTCAACGCTGACACTCGTCTCATCGAGTGGTCAGCTGTGGGTCCCGCTTTTAAAGACCCGTCAAATGAACGGGTGAAACGTGTAGCTCTCTGGCCCACCTGCAGCAGAAAATATTAAAAATATATATAAATCAATAATTATTAATAAATATATATATATATATATATATATATTTAAATATAGATAAATAAGTATAAATTTAACTGATAATATATATAAATATGTCAAATAAATCAATATGATAATAACAGAAATTTTTATAAATATATTTATAAACAGAAAATATAATATTATTTGATAAATATTAGATTAATAATAACATTTTAATTAGTTTAAATAAATATAATTAACAAATAAAATAAAATAATTAATTAACAGAAAAATAAAAGAAAACAATTAAATAATAAATAACAAATTAGTAATTTTATTAAATGAATATAATTAATATAGAATTAATTATCAAAAATATTTAATATTAATAATAATATAATTTAATTAAATAACAAAATATTAAACATCCATAACTCCTAAAATAATTATCCAAATCATACAAACAAATATATTAAATTAATCAGCAAAAATCAAAAAATATTTTAGTGCCATCCAAATTTCAGTAGGGTTAATATTTTGCATAATGATAATTTAGGATACTTAAATAAACACCAAAATATTACAAAACATCAAACCCTTGTATCTTTGTACACACTACCCCAAATATATCAAATATGGGTCTCAAAATACTCAGAAAATTCTAAGGAATATTTTAGTAATGTTAATTTTTCTATTTGGATTAAATTGAGAATAATCATAATTAGGACCTAACCCTAATTAAGCCCTTTAACCCTAAAACTTTGATTGACCATAAGTTGGTCAATTTAGCTCCAAATTAGGTGATTGAAATATTAATATAGATCAAAAAGACTTAATTTATAGTAAACTGCAAAAATATTTAGGATCCAACAGTTAGATCTCCTAATTAACCCTAATTACTCTAAAAATTTGATTAGTGAATATTAGCAAAACTAATGATCCAAATTGAGTAATTTCAGTCTCAAATAACTCATAAAGTAAATTAGAACTTAACTGTATAATTAGTTTAGTAATTTTATGACTAATTTCACTAATCACTTACTAATCACATTTAACTTTAATTATTAACCCTGGGAATTGTATTGGCTATAACTTAGCCAATACATATCAGAATTAGATGATTTTAGATTCTATGGAAACCTTAGGACATAATCTATAATAAACTAACAGAAATTTTAGACTTTATTAAGGGTAAAATTAATAATATCCCTTATAAGGTCAAATTCCCAATTTGACCTTATAAGGCATAAATAATTAAATAACATAATAAATAAAGCAAATATTCAAATATTAATTATTATTATAAATCATGTTACAATCATAAAGCATTAAATTAATAACTTAAACTATTTTTGGCAGATCAGAGAAATTAAATTGGTTGATATTTTGTCAAAACAGTCAGGTACGCAAATTTACTTATAAATTTCATTTCAGTATTCTTATTTTGAGCCATTTTCTTTTGAGCACTATTTATTACAAACTGCTTACCGCTATTAAACCTGCAAAAGAATGATATCAAATAGCATGTAACAAAAAGAATGAAACATAGTATATATTTTGTGGTGTTTATCTTTGGAGGATGGAATGCAACACTGAGAATCTGTACAGATTGGGCCTGTTGGCAGCCCCTGAGAGTTATATGGAGGGATTTAGCCCCTGTAAGAAGTGGGCAAATCCAGAGAAAAGACACACCATCAGTTCCTATTTTGAGTAAGCTACCGACGGGTAGTGAGATAAGCTTCCTACAGGTTATGCCTATGGGTTTACCCATTTGGGCTCAGGAGTCTACGGACTCGACTTATTGTTACAAATGCTTTTGATATAATTATTTATTTCATGCTTTCATATTTATGGAATTTCACAGCTAACTTGCTGGGCAATTCTTAAATTTGAAAATTTGCTTTACTTATGCAGATATTTTAATCACTTTCAGGTTTGATTTATACCTATTTTAAGATGCTAAAATTAATCTTATAAGAACGATTTGCGTACTCCTACCTGACTGGTAACTATGTTTTTCAGGTTTTGATAATTAAAGTTTAGAAGATCTGCCAAATAAAAGAAGAAGAAATAAAAAAGCGAGAGAATGTGAATATTTCATCTTTATTTTGTAAAAGATAAACTGTTATTAAATTTCATATATGTTTTGGCTCTATCTTTAAATGTATAATTGGATTTTGGACTTTTATTATTTTATGTCCTTTTGTTTATAAAAATGTATATATTTACATTGAGATGAATTGTTCTTTAAAGACTCTCTAACTTCGATCCCCAGTCGCCATAGAACTTAATCAAGTTTTAACACATATAAGTCACATGATGCTTAATTAAGTTAAATTAAAAAATATTAAATGTCCTAATTGATGATTTTATGAATCTCAAATCAATCTTGATTAATATAAATCAAAATTGGGGGATTAAGATGTTAAAATCCAAGTACTGGATTTTAACTTCCTAATCTAATAGGTTCTAATCCTAATGGTATAAAGTTAAACCCAAATCTCACGAGATATAATTAAGGTTATCTTATTAAGCAAAATCAAGCTTTAATAAGATATATCTATAATCTTAAATCTAAAGATTAAATTACAAAATAATCATAATAAAGAATGAAATTCTAGAAAACTATAAAACTAAGGTTTAATCTATTAAGTACCCATTTACTTAATAAATGAACTCTAACCTAATTTCTAAGATAAATCCTAAGGGAATAAGATCCTAAAGGTTTGAAGGAAAGTCGTAAAGAGGATAAATAAACTTTAGGTTTGACATTATTTAACTGCTATTATGATAAATTTAACTTTAAAAAGATATAAGCTGAGCTAAATTCACCTTATAAGAGGTGGATTAAGACTTATAATATTTTTAGGTCATTTTTAGGGTTTTTATAAAATATCATTTTAATTATTCTAAAATAATTCCAAATCAGTCATATTTTTGATATTATAGGTTTAAGAATGTAATTAAGGTTTAAGGAGGCTTAAACTTAAATTTAGGAAAAATGACCATTTTGCCCTAACTTAAGGGTTTAAATTTCATCTTTATAAATTAGGGCTCAAATCTAAAATTTATTAAAGTGAAATGGTTACTTACTATCTAATATAAGTTTAGACAGTAAGTACATAATTTTTGGTTAAGGATTAAGCCTTATAAGGTCAAATTTAAAAATTTGACATATAAGGGAAAATATGTAATTTGGCCTAATGGTAATCTAAATTTTATGTCAATTTATTAAATATTATAATCTAAGGTTTCCATAGAACTAAAAATTATTGAATTATGATAAGTATTGGCTAAGTTATAGCCAATACAAGCTTTAGGGTTAATAATTAAGGTTTTAAGTGATTAGTGAGTGATTAGTGAAATTAATCACAGAGTCACTAAACCAATCATACAATAAAGTCTTAATCTACTTTAGGAGTATTCAAAAACTAAAATTACTCAATTTGGATTATTGATTATGATAATATTCACTAATCAAGTCTTAAAGTGATTAGGGCTAGTTAGGAGATCTAGTCGTTGGATCTAAAATATTTTTATAGTTTACTATTAATTAAGTCTTCTTGATCAAAATGCATATTGGAAGACCTAATTTGAAGCTCAATTGACCAAGTTATGTTCAATTGAAGTTTTAGGGTTAATTAGGGTAATTAAGATTAGGTCCTAAAAGTGATTAAGCTCAAATTAATCCAAACAAAAAATTTAACACTATTAGATTGTTCTACAAGTTCTACTAATCACTTTAAGACCCATATTAACTAGGTTTGGACTAGTGGTTACAAAGTTATGAGCTTAGGAATATTAAGGTTTGGGTCCAAAAGTGATTAGTCAAATTATGTCTCAAACAGCAAATCTAATACTATTGAGAGGATGCTTGGGATTTGCTGAGTATTTTAAGACCTATGTTGGGTATGTTTGGGTAAGTGATTACAAAGTTATAGTTAATTGAAATTTTGGGACATTTAAGGTTTAATTTGGCGATCCTAAATGTCCCTAGGCAAAATACAACTCCAAATAAAATTTTGGCAGTGCCATAATATTTATTCCTTATAATTTTCTAATTAAAATGACATATAACATCAAAACATTTGGAGTTATATTTTAGAAATTATGAGGGTATTAAGTTATACAATTAATCTCTTAATTAGATTTGAATTAACACTTAATCATTTAATTATTAAATCTATCATTGATTTAAAATTTATCGATTTAATTATTTCTGCAGATATGGCAGGCCCCACAGGTAAGGCACTCTTAGGCGTCATACCACAGTACACGTGGCACATCTGGAGTGGCTGAAGAGCAACATAGGCCCCACCATCCTGCAAAAACGCTCAGTCGCTGAATCATCAGTCGCGATACAGGTGGGCCCGCGACATAGACCTGTATGCCATGCGTCAAAGCAAAGAGGCGACAGCGCAAAATCGGGGACCCACTGCTCCTTGTCAGCACTAATGAGCCGAACCTGATCGATTCACGCGCGAGCTCGAACCGGTCGAACATGATCCGGTCCGAGGCACGGGTTCCTTGCGGCCACGTGTCGCGTGAGATGACGTGTGCCCTTGCGCCGAAGAGGGAGAGTCCCGGGCCGTCAGATATGGTCAATTGATTGACGGTCCAGATTTGATTCTCCAAGAATAACGAGTCTAATTCGTTACGGCTAAACAGGTATCGGATGCGATTGAAGGATATGGTCCCTATAACTGTTAGGCGGGTCCCACTGGCTGGTCCAATATAATTAAATAATAATATTTTATTTAAAATTTCTTATTTAAAATTTCTTATTTAAAATTGGACTATTAATTGAGTCCCGAAAAATACCAAAATTTCACCCCTAGTTAAATGAGGGGTGAGGAACGGAACGGCACCATTGGATTTTTGATTCGACGAGTAATTAATTAATTGATTTTCTAGGGTATTTAAATATTATTAAAATATTCGTCGAAAATGCAACGACTTCCAAATGCCTCCAAAACTTCCCCTAGCTAATTTGGGGGTGGTGAATGCAATGACAAAATTAGATTTTTGATTTGAGATCAAACTAAATAGGTCAATTTCTAGGGTTTCTGGACTTTCTAGAAATCAGGATTTAATCCATTCGATTCCTGATTTGGACTGGATCTTAAATGTGAGTTCTAAATGACTTAATTAAGATACTATAATCATAATTAGGACTTGGATTAGTCCTAATTGACCTAAGTAATAATTTGGGTTTTTACAGTCTGCCACTCTCGTGCCACATCTGGAAGACCGTTGTGACCTTGCCCTCGCCTCCCTTTCACTCCCAGCCAAGGTTGAGGCCCAGTCCACCCCAATTTTGGAAACTGAGGGAGCACCCTTGAGCTGAGCCTATGCAATGGCTCCCAACCTCAGCAACCACTCTAGAACCTTTCCTCAGCTTATAGATACACATGGGTTATCACAGTGAGTCCCTTTGCTCAATGTTAACCCTGAACTGTCCAGCTGAAGTTCCTAGAGCTCTCGACATTCCCAGTGATTCCTACAGCTATAAACCGCTGATAGAGGGTGTGGTCTGGAGTCAGACCCCCTTGATGAGCTTCTACAATCTCTTGGAGGATTCAGAGCTTCTCATTTCGCCTTTGTCGCCTATGCCATATCTAACTTTAGGTATAACCTTCTTCCCGTCAGGTCGTGTGGGCTCGACATTATTTAAGCTTCTGGATTGAGCCTCTAGATGTCATCTAGTTGTGTTAGCCCTTTTGGAGCTTATTCTGATTGTTTCTAGGTCTAAGCTAGCTCTGATCGATCGTATCGATCGATCTAGCTAGCAACCAAGCCATGGCTGAGTCCGAGTAAGGACCCAGTGATCGGTTGCACCCCAGGTTACGAAACCTTGAGGGTTTAACTTGCTCACATCACTGATGGTGTAGGGATCGAGCCCTATCCGTTTAGTGGCTTATGTGAGGAGAATTATCCCCTCACAATAAACCCTAATTGTCTGCATTTAGGACGTTTCAGTGGAGTAGTCATCTGACGTCCCAGTCCATCCCAGTTAGGGCTCATATGTTCGATCGACGTGCCTTAACTTCCATAAGGTGTGGCGACTAAATACTGGTCATGGCCTGGTCTACCAGCGGTGAATTTGGCGGTCCAAGGTACCCTCCTGATAGTTGTTTGTGAAGGGGGTATCGAGGACAATGATGCTGGCACATCAGTTCGGGCTAGCCCAGGCCCGCGCGGTGCGACAATACCAACCCATTCGGGCCTCACTCTGACCTACGCAGTTTGATAATCGGGCTGGGTTAATTATTTTATTTAGGAATTATTTTCCTTTAGTTAATTTAATTATAAATAGATTTAATTAAATACCCTATGATTTAATTTAAATATACATTCAGAATTAATTACTGAAATAACTTAATCAATTCTTATCCAAATGATATAATCCAATATACTATTTTAATCAGAAAAATGCAAGAAATATACAATAAAATCTAAGATCCAATAGTTAGATTTTAATTAATTACCTAATCTTTCTCTATTCTTAATAAATTCATAATTAAGTCAAATAATGTCCAAAAATTGTAATTAAAGTTTTTGATTGTTCATGAGACCATGGAAAACCTAATTAAGCTATTAGAAATAATTTAAGAGTCCTGAATTTGCTAATCACCTCTTAATTACCCCAAACCTTAATTAGTGAATTAAGCCTTAATTAACCCTCTAGTTTTGATGAACCAAGTTCCTAATGCCTTCTTAAGAATATTAGAACTCTCCTTTGTGCTTGGATTATCCTAATGTGCCCTAATTTCCTTAATCATCTTATTTGGTATTAAATTGTGATTGGCGCTAATTTGGCTAATTATGATATCAAATCTTAAGTTGAGTGTTTCAATCATCTCATTAACCAATATTAAGTTCATTAAATTTGATTTGAATCAATTTGAATATTTAAATCCTAAATTTCCAATTTTAGTCTTAAGAAGGATATTTTGGACATTTTTGACCAAAATATTGTTTAAGTATCTTTAAACCCTAGAAACTTCAGTAAAGCATTTGTGATCAGTAATGTAGTGTAGTAGTATCATTTCCTTAAATTTTGAACCTAATTAATCCAATTGAGTTAAGTTTAAATTTCTTTTATTAAGTGATCAAACCTTAGATCTTAGACTCTTAATCATTTTGATCTAATTATGCCATTATCTTAGAAATCTTTAATTGATTTAATTGTCTAATCCCTTTGAAACCTCCTTGTGGGTGTATGATTGATTCAATCTATAAAATAATGTGATTATTCTATGGATTGAATATAGCTCTAAGATTCATATATTCTTGATTGATTATTTTGTCTTATAATATTAGAATAACATTTCATTAAGGTCTTAGCTTCTAAATCTTTCAACTCATAAGCCTTCTTACTTTTAAATTATGGTTGAGTGTGAACCATAGATCCTCAGTATGATAGTACCTTGGATTCAAGATTTGAACCCCAAGTGTGGAGTTCAAGTCCAGAACCTCTAATCTTGATCAATATAATCAAGATTTGGGATAAGTGAGAAAAATATAATAATTAAGTCATTGCTTTATTTACTTTAATCCTTTATAGTCGTCACTTAATTTTGAATTAGAACTTGTTAAGTTCTAATGTTAACATTAAGGTTGTGAACGTGTGATTATACTCGATAGCTGGATATTGGAGATCCTAAACTTGTATTTTTCTCAAAATAGTTATACTAAATTAAATTAGACAACAATGGATATCACATAAGTCTAGTTGAGTCTCTTGCTTACTTTGGCTATTGTTGCTCCGCACACCTTGTATATTGAGCCTTTTTACTTGGACATAATAGCTGAACTCATTATATTGATAATGTATCCTAAGTTAGTATTTGAAAAGCATAAGATATTCATTCAGTTCATTTAGTGTATTCAGTTCAGTAGGGTGTGTCCTAGCTTAGTTTACCTCCTCAATTCCAGTTTTGTTATAGAATAGACTTGGGCCTAGCTCCGTGCTTGGCTTGGATTGATACATGTCTTATTATATAAGCTCAACTCGGACCTAGCTCTGATGATGTCTAGGATGGATATATGTTGAACTTTCTGTTCAAAGGTCCTGTATGGCCTAGTTCTATTATGGCACTACTATGTTTAGGCATGCTTTTACTCTAATTTAGTTTTAGTGCTTTAGCTGTTCTATCACATGCTTCAGTGGCTTTACTTTTACTTTTATTTCATTTCAGTATTTTGGCTTGTTTTGCCATATATTTCAATGGCTTTTACTTATTAGTTTTGCTTACTTATATATTTATTTTAGTTCAATATTTATTAAGTATTGGCATATTTAGGATGCTAGTTTTGTATTCTTACTTCAACACATTTCAGTACAAATTTCTTTTATGAAATCAGCATGTATTCATGTGATCATAAGCATGTTAAGATGAGCTTACTTTTAGTACTTTGGAGTTATTTATATATGTTAGCCTTACCTTGTTCAGCTTCATATTTAATATGTATTTTGCATACTTAGTTGTTAGCTATAAGGTATTATTTATAGCTATCTCATTCCTTGTTGCTTGTTGCACCTTAAATTACTTGCATGCTTAAGGTAATAATGTGATATCTTTAAATGTTTAGTTCACTTAATCAGCCTAAAATGTACTTAGACAATTTGTCTAACTGTAACATTTTTCTTTTATTGGCTGGCACCTGGCATTTGTGATACCGACAAATATCAGATTTGGAGCTGTTTGTTGGTGGTTCTGCAGGAGAGGAGCTTGGATAGGAGGAGGATCTTCTTATTGCTGCTTAGTTAGATTTTATTTTTTGCTTTGAGGTTGAGAGCTTTTTTCTTTCTTTTAAATATTCAGTTTGTAATAATTCTTAATCTAGATGTATTTACTTTTTGCACTTTGAACTGAGTTACTATTTCATTTTTATCTTTCTATACTATACTGTGATGTGGATGTTATATTCTATTGTTTTCTGCTTTCGCTACTTTGATATGTTGATGTATGTTCTATGTTTTTAGGTGGCAAGTCTTCTGCTTAAGGCAGGTTGGGTTATGCCTGACTCTGCTTAGGTTGAGGACTTACCATAGTTGAAGCATCGTACTCCTCATGATCATGTTAATATCAGTATTACCATGGCCACGAAAGGGTATGGGGCCCCACAGTTGGTATCAAAGAACACCATAAGGTGTCAAAATAGGATCTGTGATTCCTTTCTACCTAATAGACTGTTCATCTGAAGTACAAACATCAAGGTATAACATCCATAACATAGTACCATCGATAACTCTATGAAAAATGTAGAATGAAAATATTAAAAGATTTAGTCGCCTCTAGTTTAACAAAAATCAACAAATTCTTCTAATAGAGCCAAATGGATCTGGAGGAGTCCGACTTGGGTTATTATCTCCATGCCTTTGAGTTGGCTTGGAACTATAGTTTCAAGTAGAGACAAGAGAGTAAATGGTAGATTAAAGGAGTTTCAGCACAAGGAGTCCAAGTTCTAGACAACCTTCTTCACTAATCAGCATACCGAGGGCTTGACCTCCCAATTTATGAAAATGAGTGGTTGAGCTGAGTGGAATCAGTTCTAAGGCGCATAGAGTACCCAGAGTCCATCTGTGTGGACATCATGACATATCAAATGCTGGACTATACAGGAAAATGGTGGTTCGATACCATTAGGATGCTCGAAAGGAAACGCAAGAGGAAGCGTTAGGAAGTGACCTTTGAGGACTTTAGCTTGGCATTTAGTGCTAAGTATATTAATAGTGTTTGAGTATTATCTGCATAAGTGTCATTCCCTGTTGCTTTATGATTCCAGTAGTATTATGATCTTTGCATCTTCTTCATCTTATGTAAGCCTTCAAAAATAATGAGAATTTTTGGCATCTTCGAAGCTTGAATAATTGTCTTTCTTAAAATAATTTTGAAATTAGATTTATATTGCAATCAGAATGAATTTCAGATCTCCTCTTGCAGCTACACCCATTAAAACTGCTGTTGCTTCGAGTAGTTCTTCTGATGAAGTAACCCATCTTCAAGGAATGGTGGCGACCCTATTAGAGAACCAAGCTCAGCAAGCGCTGGTAATGTAGAAAATGATTTATGATCATTCAGTACCAACGACTACTGCTGATCATGCTGTTCCTATTCAACAAAACCCTTTTCTCTTCCCATCACTCTATAGATGGTCTCCTTCACAACTTTTTAAGGCTAAGGCCTTCGACTTTTAGTGGGAACCTATCTCCAATGGACACAGCCGACTGGTTGAAAATAGTCGAGAAGGATTTGATCAGTTTAAAAATCTCCAATTCTAAAGCTGTCCGTCTCACAGCGCATCTGTTCCATACTGAAGCAGAGTACTGGTGGGACGACATTCAAAATACCTAATGTGTTGACTACAAACTTGAGGACATCCCTTGGGATGAATTTGTAGAAGCATTTAACGCTGAGTTCATTCCCCCGTCTGCACAGAACATTATAGCAGACACGATCTTAAGGCTGACGCAAGGAAGCCACTCTATTTCTGATTACGAAAGAGAGTTTTGTAGGTTGATTTTCTTCGCTCCAGAATTGATCCAATTTGAATCGACAAAGTGCCATCATTTCCTCAGCGGACTATGAGATTCATTAAAAGATCTTATTGTCCTACTCCGTTTGACTAATTTCTTTGAACTAGTGGAAACAGCAAAGGTGCCAGAGCACCATCATTCTGAAAGAGATTATAAGAGCAAAATACAATCAATTCCCCACCGTCATGAAACTTTCAAAAGGCATAGGCAACAATCTGTAAAGGTCTATCAAATTGAAGCCGCACCATCTGTTGAACCGATTCAAGGCTATAACCGACCTCATCCCTATGGCAAGTGTTATCACTTCGGCCATAAGTGCTACACATGTGGACGTCCAGGCCATCTATTCTACCACTGCACGTTACACAGAAATCATGGATGGAGTTCATATCAAATAGTCACAGAAAAATCTCAAGTTTTCAGAGTGACTCCGTTAAACAAGAGAGAGCCCGGTTTGGCAATAATGACAGCCCTTGCTTCTGAAGCTGCCCGGGAGCAACCTTCTGCTCCAAGGTTTTAGAACAATCCCAAGAGCAGGTGAACAATCTTCCCGCTGGTCCTGCTCGAGTCCACGCCTTAACACATCTTGAGGCTGTGAAAAATAATAACGTGGATTCAGGTACACATTTTTGAACATATTCTTTTAAATCACATTTCTGCACTTTAATCATCGCAATTTGTAATGCAATTTGTATGAAATAATTTTAGGCACGCTATATTTTAATGACCAGCCCTGCAATGTGATTTTTAGTGTGTTCCTCCCTAAAATCAATAGTTTTAGGTTTCTTGCTTTTCATTTTTCCTCTCCTCAATTTCTTTTTCCTCATTAATATAGGCTCATCAACTCCTTCATATGTTGTTTTTTTTTTTGCAGTTAGACTCAACATTAATTTTCTCATTTTGTTTCATATTCAAGTCTTCCAAGCTCATTTCCTTACATCTTTCTTCATAATTTAATTATTTTCTTTTTCTTTCTCTCCAATTTAAATAAGCATTTTTCTATTATTTATTACATTCATTAGGTCAACCTCTTATTCCTTACCATTTATTCTAATTTTCATTATTCCCCTTTGCACATTAATGATCGCTCTGATTATGGCTAAAAATGTCTTCCAAAAATGATTGTTGAATTATGGTTCCATCGATCCAGTTCTCAGATTATAAAATTTGTATGTATCTTGAAATTTCCAATTTTTACTATCACATCTTCAAGTACGTTTATTAGAGTCATTAAATCTAAAATTGCAAATTCGAGGATTACAGGAGTGTCTCGCATTCTTCTAAACCCTAACTACTCGTAGATATTATATGGCATTATATTTACTAATTCCCCTAGATCATAGAAAGATTTATGGAAACCCTCCCTTCTATCACACAAGGACTGTTGAAATTATCGGTAGGTGGCATCAAGTCTCTAAAATGTATATTCTTAGATCTATAGTAGCTAATTCCTCCTAAATTTTTTTCATAATCAGGTTGCATCATATATTGATTATTACTACCATTCTCAGATTCATTCAACACCAAAATTCTCTGATTTTTCTTCCCATAATCTTGCCTCATTGGCTTGAATGGCGCTCACCGTCTCCTCAGAATTAATTTCAGTTGAGCTTGGGAGCATGCCTTGGGGTTTGTTTGTAAGTTGTTGGGAAATTTGTCCTAATTACATCTTCATGTTCCTCAAGGTTGCCTCAGTTCACTGTATTGAGGCTTCATGACAAGTCATGTTGCCTCTGTCCTTTATATGAATTTAAGTGTTTCAACCTTTAATGCATTAAAAGAGCTTTCTAGTTCATATTCTTACTATTTATAAAGCTGCCATCCTAGGTTGTTTCATGATTTTACTTATTGAGTCTATTGTTGATCGTTTGAATGAAATTATGATTGGGTTCCATAATAAGTCAGGTTGTTACCCTAGTTAATTAAGACTAAAACAAGTCCTTATTTTGATTATAGTGCTCTAATTAAGTCATTAGGAGTTCACCACAAAGACATAGTCTAAATCAAGAGTCAAATGGATCAAATCCTGATTTTTGGAATTTCAAGAACCTGGAATTTGACTTATTTAATTTAACCTCAAATCAAAAATCCAACTTCGCCATTGTGTTCATCGCTCCCAAATTAGTTAGGGGTGATATTTTGGAAGCAATTGGAAGTCGTTGGGTTTTTGGCGAATATTTTAATATATTTAAATACCCCGAAAAAATGAGATAATTAAATTGATCTCTGATAAAAAATCTGACTTCGCCGTTGCGTTCCTCACCCTTGAATTAGCTAAGGGTGAAATTTTGGAAAATTTTGGAAGTCGTCAAATTTTCTCGAAAATTTTAATATATTTAAATAATTAGAAAAATATGAAAAATAAATTTTCGTTGAAATCAAAATCCGACTTTGTTGTTGCGTTACTCACCCCCAAATTAGTTATGGGTGAATTTTTGGGATTTTTCAGAGCTTGTTTAATTATTTAATTTTGAATAATTAAATTGTGTTTAATAATTATTAATAATTAATTATTAAAAAAAAATCATGAAGCTTACGCAGCAATGGTTTGTGAGGTGGCGAATCACCGCCTAAGTCCTCAAAAATCTCCTAATTTTAATTACATTATGGAATTTAAACTTCATTGACATCATTCTTTAAGCCCGAATTAGAGCTTGTAATTTATTAAGTTATCTGTAAAATTAGGAGACATATTTTGTATTAATAGAAAAGTTATGATGAGAGCTTTTCATTGATATATGGTACACCTCATGAGGAGATCTATGTAGAGAGAAATTTGATCCTAAAGTTTCAGTTTTTTCTTAATATTTTAGTGGATGCATAAATTATTTAAGAAATTTTATTTTTTTCTTCTGTTCTTAAATATTTGCTTATTCAATTTATTTCAAATTTTCAAAATTTTATAATTTTGTAATAACAATTCCAAATATAGTGATCTATTATACCATTTTGATCATAAAATTACAAGGATTAATATTATGCAATTATTTTTTCTGTTTGGAGATTAATTTCATTAATTTATCATTTAAACTAATTAAACCTCTTAATCTTAAAATTTGATTAATTCATAACTTAGTCAATTGAGCTTCAAATCATTTGATCCAATATATTATTCTGATCATGAGAATGCATAGAATACTAAATTAAACGAAAAGTTTAGTTTCTGTAATTATATTTTTTAATTTTGCCTAATTATTTTAAAAAAATGGATTAGTGAAAATTAAGCTCCTTAATTATCCAAAATTAGAATTTCAAATTGTTGATAGCTCTTAGTGTAGTGTAGAATAAAGTGGTGAAATTAATTTTATAATTTTTTTGATTAATTTTACTAATCATTCACTAATCACTCTAAATCTTAATTAGTAAATATTAGAGAAATTAGGTATCCAAATTGAGTAATTCAAGTATCTAATAATTACTAGAGTATATTAGAACCTAGTGGTGTGATTGGTTTAGTGATTATGTGATTAATTTCATTAATCACTCACTAATTACTATTAACCCTAATTATGTCATTATTTGATCAAATGAAATCCAAAATGGCTCTACTCCCAGTTAAAGTAATCAGTGGGTTATAGGAAAGCTATAGCCACTGAATTTGCAGATTTTGGACATCAAATGAAAAAGTTAGGTTTTTGACCCAATTTATGAAACCCTAATTTCTATTTTTCAACCCTTAGTTTGTTTTGGCTATAACTTATCCAATACGTATTTGAATTTAGTAATTTTAAGTTCTATGAAAACCTTAGATAGTAAGCTTCAATAAATTGATATAAAATTTAGATTTCATTAGGTTAAATTACCAAATTGCCCCTATGAGTCAAATTTTTTAATTTGATCTCATAAGGCTTAATATATATCTAAAATTAATGTACTTTTAGGCCTTAGATTCAAGTAATAATAGTTAAAATCAGTAAGAAAAGTAATTTAGATCAAAATTTCATTATTTTAAGCCATTAATTAAGTTTTAAGAGCTCATTCCTTAGGAGTTAGGATTAGTTCTTAGGTTATAATTCATCTATTGAGTAAAATGAGTTACTCAATAGATGAAGCCTTGATTTTGATAGTTTTTAGATTTTTATAGTTTATTTATGATTATTTGATCTTTTAAAATTTAAATTTAAGACTAGAGATCCATCCTATTAAGTGTGACTTTACTTAGTAGGATTTGCCTTAAAATTTAAATTTGTGAGGTTAGGTGGTAAAACCTAGTCCTTTATGATCACCATTTGGATTGAGTAATTGTACTCCAATATTTGGAGTTTAATTCTTAATCCTTCTATCTTGATTTGGTTATTCAAGATGATTTTGGTTGCTTAAATTAATAAACTAGGTCGATTGATTTATTTAGACTTGTAGTCGACATTGAATTATTTATAATTAGGACCTAGCTAGTCCTAATTATTTTCAACTTATAAGGTCGTAAATTAGAGTTGATAGAATAAATAAATTAGATAACAATAGATATCACCTGTGTCCTAGTAGAGTCTCTTGCTCACTTTAAAAATTGATGCTTTGCTTACCTTGTTTTGAGCCTTATACATTGTCCACATATGTTGGACATAAGATATTTGATAAGTATCTCATGTCATCTTTGAATTTTCATAAACAACATTTGTATTTTTATAGGTGATTTTGGCTTTACTGAATTCAGTTAAGTATAACGTAATCTAATTAATTTGCCTCTCAGTTCCTTCTGTTCTGATCCATTTTGTGGCTGTTGGCCTGGTTCCGATATGATAGTACTAATTTTAGGTACATTTCTACTTAGTGATTCTGCCTCTCGGTTCTTTCTAATCTGATATGTTGTCTATTCCATGCTTGGGATGATCTAGGATGGTGTGTAATAGACTTCTTTTGTGGCTGTTGGCACGGTTCTAATATGGCAGTAAGTGAGTTCATATATTTTTCCATTTATATGGCAAGTTTGGCCAGTGCAAATTTTCAGCTTATATTTACTATTTTTGGTTTACTTTTTCTACATTTCAACACTTTATTACTTCTGTCTTACTGCATTTACTAGCTTTACTTCTACTTATAGGATGCTATCTTTGCTCGCTGCTTATATACATAGGATGTTAGTCTTACTTTTAGTTATTTAATTGTTTTACATGTGCTTTTACTTTAAGTCAATTAGCATGAGTTTATATTAATCATCAGCATGTTTAGGTTGAGTTTTCTTTCAGTTATATTAGTACTTAGTCCTTATATTATAACTAACCTTATTGTAGCTATACTTGGAGGTACGTGCTTACTTCTTATTTTGTTAAGTTATAGACTTATGATTTATAACTGCCTTTCTTTTTTACATTCATTCTGCTCCTTTACTGTTTGTTTTAAATTTAAAGTGTATGGTGATATCTAAATTAACATAATAAAATTTGCAGCCTAAAATGTACTTAGACTTTTTGTCTAATTAGAATTTTCTTTTGTTGGTTGGGGCCTTATCATTGTGAAACTGACAATAGTACTCTGAGCTATTTGAGGTTGTGGAGCCTTCTGAAGACATGATTCAAGAGGAGGTTCAAGCTATTGAAGACTCTTAGCTTTTCTTTTCTGCATTGTGAGGATGAGTTATTTACTTATTGCATTTCTACTTAAATCTGTTAAATCATGTTGTAATAATACAGATTTAATTTATATTTTATTTTACTGTTATTATTCTAAATTGTATCTTTTTACTACTATATTGTGATGGAATGGATGTTACTATTTTTGCTTCTGCGCTCTGCTTTCATGTACTTTTCATTTAGTGGAATAATTCTTAAATGACAAACTCATTAATTTTAATGGTTTAGGATATGTGCCTAATATATTCATAAGTAAGGATCTTGTCATTTAGTGACCCATCCACCGTAATTATGTTAACTTAAGAGTTAACAAGATCACGGCGGGGCAGGGCCACCACGGGTTCATCCATTATTATTATTCTAGAAAACTTTTGGGTGATTTCTCCACTCAAGATTATAAGTGTTGGAATAAGGATTGTTTTGATCTTGAGTGAAGTTGTTATTATTTCGCAAAAAATTGACTTGAACTATTTGAAGATGATAAGGGATTGTTTAAGTTGCAGTGTAAGTCCACCCCACAACTCTCACATGTCACTTCCATAACTACATTTACTAACATACTAGCAAGTCTTTGATTTAGGACAAAATGTCTCTCTAAAGTTATCCTATATGGGTGTTCTCAGATAAATTAACTCGCTCTCTCCTATTATGGTTTAGTTTCTCAGTAAGCCATTGGTATAAGTTTATTGTCATTTCCTCTGAGAGATCATAAGCTTCTTCTTCTATTTTATTATTTAAAGAGTCTCCTAAGACTATAAGGTTCTAGTAGATGCATTTAATCCATTATAAAATATTTGCACTTGCAACTATAATGGAAATTCATGATGTAGGCAGCATCTTAGGAGTTCTTTAAGCCTTTCCCAGCTATCATAGAGTGTTTCTCCATCTTGTTGGATGTAATTGGATATTACATTTCTTAACCTAGTTATTTTTGTAGGTGAGAAATATTTGGCTATGAATTTATGAGCTAACTCATCCCAAGTTGTTATGGAGTGACCTGGTAGAGAGATTAGCGAACTCCTTGCTGATCCCCAAGGGAGAATGAGAATAATCTCAATTTAATTGTATCATCAGTGACACTGTTATATTTAAAAGTATCACAAATTTCTATGAAAGTTGAGATATGAATATTGGGATCCTCACTAGGAAATTCATAAAATTAGGGTTTACGTATCAATTTGTAAGGCTGCCGGTTTGATCTTAAAATTATTGGCCTAAATGTTTTGTTTAACTATTGCGTTGGGTATACCTCCTACAATTGGTAAGGCATAATCCCAAAGGGCTCTCCTCTGATTTGGTTGGTGGACTTCTCCTAAATTATTTTTAGCCATTTGTCTCAAGTTCAATTCTAATCTTAACTGGGCTCTAAGTTGTCTTCAGTTACACTTTAATTTTGAGATCAAAAATTACTTTTGGTTCCTCTATTTCACATATATTACTGGGTCATACAACCAATTCAGTTATATTCATAATTTTGTTTATATATACATATTTAACTAAACACATGCAATAAAGAAATTTTTTGCTCAAATGTATACACACAAATTATATAAAAGGAAATAATGAAAGAATAACAAATTTAACGGAAACTAAACATATATAATTATATCTACTAAATAAAAAAAAAATGAAAATTTTGTTAAAATCACTAAATTAGAAGATTTATCTAATACTATTCGTTGTTCCCCGGCAACGACGCCAAGAACTTGGCGGACGATTTAGTATAAAGATTTTTCGTCACGTAGTCGTCAAGTAATATAGAAATTGTGGAATTCATTCTTAAACGATCGAAAAGGGTTGATTGATGCAAATGATTAAACTAAAATTATGCTAAAATTTTTGATGAGTTGGAATAAAATGAGGAGAATTAGGTTGTGTAATTGCATTATGCATGAGTTTTCTTCAATCCAAAGTTTTATTCAAATATGCCTTTTTATTTATTTATTTATTATTTCATTAATCAAGGGCTCTAATAGATAATTTCATTCCCCATAATCATATAGTTAATCCGTGATCATTTTGTTAAAATCACTAAATTAGAAAATTTCTCTAATACTATTCATTATTCCCCGACGCCAAGAACTTGGCGAACAATTTAGTATTAAAGATTTTTCGTCTGTGTATTACATGCAAGTGCACGCAGTCGTCAAGTAATATAGAAATTGTGGAATTCATGAGTTTACCGTCTCAAAGAACAATGTGTATAGATACTAGTTAGTTTTTTCTTGAACAATCGAAAAGGGTTAATTGATACAAATGATTAAACTAAAATTATGCTAAAATTTTTGATAAGTTGAAATTAAATGAGGAGAATTAGGCTGAACATATATTTTGTAATTGCATTATGCACGAGTTTTCTTCAATTCAAAGTGTTATTCCACTATCCGATTTTATTTATTTATTATTCATTAAACAAAGGGCTGTCATAAAAGATTTTATTCCCAATAATCACATAGGTAATTTGTGATCATTTAGTGATAAAAATTGCACTTATCTCTAAGTGATAAATTTATAATTATATTTGTGAAGATGTGTTACAGCGTACTGTAGCGTCTAACTTTCACTTGTCTGGTGCTGCGACGCACTGTAGTGTTCAGCTCTTTAATTGCAAACTCAATCATTTTTTCTTCTTTTGCAAAGATTTGTCTTTGTGCTGAAAAAAATAATAAAACACACAAAAATATCTTAAAAGTAAAAAATATTTATATATATATATATGCCATTGGGGTAATGACTATTTTTTGAACACTTCCAATGAACCTTAATCACTTGTATTGCAGCCAATCACTTAACTAAGTATCCTTGCAACCATTGGATAATTCAAGTTGGATTTGAACATTCTTGCACACATCTTTCTCCGTTCCAGGTGTCAACGCACTAAAATGTTTATCTCTTAGTCGATGAGCTCTTTGGTGCTCCGAATTATAATTGTCCTATCAAACTTAGCTTTCTTTATACTTTCAACACCATCTCCACAGATTAAATAAGCATAATTGTCATCTAAATTAGCCTCGTCACATAACAAAAATCCTCCTTTGGTCAGAGTTGCCTAGGCATGAGCCAACCTTGTGTAAACATGCTTTAAGATACTAACCCGGACTACTTGCAAGCAAGCTCTTGAATGTTATTATCTCATGCAACCCTTTTCTCATTCTCTTATATAGCTCCACTTTTGGACATAAGACTAACTGCCTCTGAAGATTTTGTGCCAATGAGTAACACAATAGATGACTCAACAACAAATTGTGGCACAAGTATCAATTGAACTCCATTCTTGCTCTCCCCACCTATGATTCCACACATAGAGTGTTGACTCTTTAAGTAGTTGTGTTCTACAAGGGGGGTAATCAAATTGAGTTGAGCTCAAGACAAATAGAGAACAAGCCCAACTCACATAAATTTATACTCGTTCAAAAAATTCAACAAAGAGTTACTTGGGAACGTTGCCTCAGCCTTCAATAATTATTGCAAACTGATAATCATTACTATAAAACATGACTTTAGTGTTTTCACTCAAACAAAAGTACAAGCACTTAATAAATCATAGAAATATAAACAATAATTGTACAAATGAATGCATATATATATATATATATATATATATATATATATATATATATATATATATATATATATATATATATATATATATAATATGGGTTTTATTGACTTCGATGGTTACAAGACCTACATTGCGTGTATAGAGTTGATGGCATCTCAACATAAGTAACAATTATTCAACAAATTAGAGCAGTTCTTTGTATAATAAGAGCTTTTGGAAACCTTTGGCACTTTAGTTTTTGTGGCTAATCACTAAAAATTCCTCAAGTTGTTTTAGAAAGGACTCGGAGAGTTAAAAAAAATTATACAATATAGCTTTCACATTATTTAGAGACTAGGTTGGGCATACAACTCACATAAGCCTCCTATATAACACTATTAGAAATAAATAGTGCAAAAGAGTATTGCATCTCTAAAATGGTTATAGGTTCAAAAAAATATAATCAATATAAATCTCTGTTATGCTTGATCAACTAAATGAAAAAGATTATTTCCTGAAAGACTTCATTGAAATTGAACCTCATCCAATCACTCATCTAAGTCGGTTGACTAACCATGGAGATAATATTGGATCACCAATGATCTCTTAGTTTATTTTTAGTTTCCAACCTTTTACAAAAAGCATGCATATCAAAATCACCAATATTTGAAACCTTCAAACAAACATAGAATACCTAAACACACAAAAACACTATATAACTTGTGCTACACTTTGATTCAAATAGAGTTAAGTCAGAATTCAAACATTGCATTGGCAGAGAATTTTAGTAGTGTACCCACTCATAAACATATCTCTCAAGGGTATTATATAGGTAAAGAAGATTACTAAGTAGGGTGAAACTTTCAAGTTGGAGCAATGCATATACTTACTTTATAAAGTTATTAATTAATATGCAAGCCCGATAATTAAAGTAGATCTAAAATCTCTAAGAGGTAAAAATGGAAATGCAAGATAGATATCATCTCTTGGGAAAGTTGAACAACTCATCAATCACCCATGTATTGTTCCTAGATCAAATGGATGAGTTAATAATTCAAGTTGAGCTCCTTGAGCTTCCCTAACCAAGGTGACAAATACAAGAGAGCAATGCCTCGCAAGTCCACACAGGCTCAGTAATCTGCGCAAGCACCGCCCGGCGAAAGTGGGACCCGGATGGGCAAATGCAGCACTTTACATAAAATGAAACATGAATAGAATGCCACGCACCACAAACTTAGGATGCAACATCCTCTTTGCAGTTGTTGATGTAATTTAGTAAGAACAATTTCAAAACTATAATCTCTAAATGTATGGATTAATGCTTCACAAGCATGGGTGAGAAAACTTGCACGAGCTAAGCAAAGATGGGTCACACGTACAGGCCAATTAGCTCGTGTAGGCAAGCATAGATGAGTATAATAATGCTTAAATGTTAACAAAAAAGCATAAGAAGCACTTGAAAATAGTATAAAATGGGGGGGGGGGGGTCATGAAAGCATATAAAATTATCTAAAAAGGCAAGAAAACAAAACAAGTAGGATGACAAAAAAAAGAAAAAACAAGTTCCCTCATCTGCAATTATTTGTTCAAGTGAAACTTGAGAAGATTGATAATTCAGATCCATGGTTTAAGGGAGCTAAGAAAATAACTTTTGAAATTCAAAGCAAAAACCATCTTTCTATGAATATATTCTCTACATTGTTTGTGGATAAGATAAGGAAAAAATGATTTACTTTGATAAATTTGATGTAAAAGGCATGCTAAACTTAATGCCAATGTTTCTAACACATATTGGACTAACTAGCTTGACCGATCAAATTGAGAACCAAAAATGAGCCTGTTTAGTTCAACAAGTTTTTCTAGGCAGTAGTTAATACCCGATTAGCACTGGCAGTGCGAATGATTGGCCAAATTTGCGTATTTTGTTAGTTTATAAGCAAATATTTTTTAATAGGATATAGAACGCGCAATGCTCATAATAATTTCCCCCTCTGTTACTCCATTCCATCATCAGACCATTGCTTGTAAGATCGACTGACGGAACCAATAAATCCACAACTCAATAGCCAAAAACCAATTCGATGATTGTTCTGATCTATTGCCAATTATCGATACTCTTGAGAAAGCACCACTACACCAGGATAAGATTGTCAAGTGAAAGGCCATTATTAGAAGATGAAATATAAAGAAAACAAAGCACGGACATTGCAACAAAAAAAAAAAAAGTGTTTCCAAATTTATACTTTGTTAAAGTAAATCGAGGGATAGAAAGGTATAGATCCAAGAAGTTCCCTTATCAATAAATCAAACCATGATCAATTAATTATGCAAAACAAGAATGGCAAAGACCATTCCCAAAAGCCCAATTTAAGGCATGCTTGACTACATGAATGGTGTATAATCGCCTGCCTGCTGAAGATGAAGAGTTTTGAGAAAGGGTAATAATTTCTAAAACACTCTTCCCTATTCTCTAGTCACTTCAATAGAAGTGATGATGTTCATGATGCTTTCAGTCACTTCTAGCTCATAGAATGGATTGATTTTCCAATTTACCTAAACTTTTGGCATTCCAACTCTCAAGCAAGCCCATCACTTCTAAATCATAAAATGGATTGAATTTCCAATTTACCTAAACTTTGCATTACAAGTTTCAAGCAAGCTCTCACCGAATTTTGATGCTCTCATTTTGGTTCATTTTCAAAGCCGAGACTTTACAATGTAGGCTAGGAGAAAAGCAACACCGATTGACATTAGGAACTTTAAGAGAAATAAGCCATCATTGTCCACAAATTATGTAATCTCTAACCACTCTAGTTTACATCATATGAATGTACATTCTATTTCATTAGACAATCCTTACACTCCTTCAAGAACATAGAAAGTCACACTCTAGTTTACCCATTTAATAGATTTGAGTACCCAAAATGTTTCAAAAAACTATAGGCAAGTTGTTTGGCTTGATCCTAATAAGCAAAACCTAAATCAAAAGCCATATTCTCGGTTCCATGTATTTAAGAAATTCAGAAAAATAAATTCTTTCAATGAAATAAAAAAAAAAAAAAAGAATCAAGCTCAAAGTTACCCACACCCTAAAAAGCCCAAGCCTTGAATAGATTTCCTGCAAGCAAAGTTGGGCAACAAAGAAAAGAGTTAAGAACATTAATTAGATGCATGCTGCACTGAACTTTCTACAACAACCGTGATAAATCAAGTTATATCCTTCAAGGAAGTTCGCTGTAGCAGCCACCATGTCATAGCTAGTTAAACTCTTAAAGCTCATCTTCGGAAAGAGTACTACAACTAGATCAAAACAAAAGAAAAAAAAAAAGAAATCGAGAAAACAAAGATAAACTAGGGAATGATAAAATAGAACAGACCCTGTCATAGCTTTTTTTACCTTCTCATTCATTCAATTAGATAGATAGAACTTATATACAGATAGGATGTGAAAGGAGATGGAAATGAAAAGCAAACAGATCCAAGATAAAGCGCGGATCAGAGACGATACGATTCTTAAACAGATCTGAAAAAAGTTATAAGAACGGCAGAAAATCATCACCCAAATCTCCGCGTACCATGAAAACTATAAGAGAGAGAGAGAGAGAGAGAGAGAGAGAGAGAGAGAGAGAGAGAGAGAGAGAGAGAGAGAGAGAGAGAGAGAGAGAGATGGAGAGAGAGAAGAGCACAGTAGATGAGAACCATGTTTGCCCCTTCAGCCTTGCTGGCTTCAGAGTCGGAGGGCGGTGCTCTGCAGTTCATCATCCGGAGGAGGAAGGAGGTTGAGATCGAAAGGCAGGGGCCCCCTGTTCTCGAATGTCATGTCGCCGTTATCGATAACGGAAGAAGATGATCCGCAATCGCTGTGGCAGTCCTGATCGCCGTCAAGAACAGGAGGCTGCGCCGGAATCCTCAGCGGACGGATGCTAGCCCATGGACGCGGCCCGCTAAAGGACTCCACGGTGCTGCTCATGCTGCTCGATGCCGGACGCGGGAGCGGCACGGGATGATGATAGAGCGATCCGCCATGGTGACCGATAGGCGGAAAGTTAGTTTTGGCCTTGGGACCGTGAAAGGCAAGGGCCGCGGTGTCATAAGCCCGGGCTGCATCCTCCGCAGAGTCGAAGGTGCCGAGCCAGACTCGCGTCTTCTTCAACGGATCTCGAATCTCGGCAGCAAAACGACCCCATGGCCTTTTGCGCACACCCCGGAAGCGAACATCCTTTCTCGAGGACAGTGGCTGCGGGCCTCCGGCAACGGACGGCGTCGCAGGCGATCGCCCTTTCCTCATCCTCGCCTTTGCCAGAGCTTGATCGGAATCAGCCCGCCGGCCGCCTCCTCGATTGATCAGGCGATCTCAAAACAAGATAAGAGCACGGATCTGGATCTGGTGGATGCCCGGCCGCTTCTATCCTCTTCTTTTAAGAAAGAGCCGTCAACCCTTTATATCGGCTTTGCTCCTGCCTTGCTTTTCTCGGATGGAATTCTTTCTTGCCCCGCTCTTTGCCTCGATCGTTACCCTCAATCCTTCCCCATGATTTATTACGCAAATTGCAATTTGGTTTCTAAAAATTTACGATCACCTAAGTTGATCCGACATTTAATATAAATCAAAGACTCAAGTTAGGTGCCTACATTAAAAATAAAAATTGAAGAAGAATGTATAAAACTATGAGATAATAATTTAGTATTTATATACATATGTATGTTCCAATGAGTCACAGTCATGTCATTTAATTTTTTGGCACGTGTACACATTCCTTTGAATATCATCATCCACTTATTGTAAATCTCATATAATAATTGCTAAATGGCCTATTTACAGCCTATTTACACCACACATTTTCTCTTGTTTAGAATAAACAGCCTATTCACACTACGGCTCATAGTTGATGATTGATCTTCCTCGGACACAACGGAAGCCTCCACTACAATTGCAAGCCTAGATGATCTCTTTTGAACGCCTGATCAAGCAGTATTGCAACAATGGAAGCACATATGCACTATAAGATTATTGTAACTTCAATTTAACTTAGTTATGAAAAAGGAGAGCCTTGTTACCATTTGATAAGGTAGGATTGCGTTAGGTCTCTATATTATTTACTTTTTAGTATAACTATATTCTAATCTAGTTAATTATCCATTCAATTGGGTGTATTAATGGTGTAATTAGATAATTAAGCATAATATTAGCTTTTACTATAAGATAAGGTTCTATTTCTAGACAAAAAAATCTCATGAGACTCAAGTTAATTTGTCATTCATCAAGACCTTGATGGTGCAAAGTTAAAGAAGACGATTACGTGTGCGTAAGCCCTCGTTCAACTTCGGAAAGACGTTTGATAGGTCAAATGAAGTCGAAATTGCTTGAATTTTTGAGATAATGTTAAAGAGATATTATAAATATAAGGCTTTTTGTTAGATTTTTTGGTGGTTGCTTTAGAGATTTAAAGACAGCAAAACAAAAGGGCTTTGAGGCTTGTCAGGTTTCGTTGGAGGGGTGTTTTGTGGCCGAAACGGAAGCAAAATTTGACAAAACAAAATGGAGATGAATTGTAATAAAAGGTACTATGGAAACAAACAAAAAAATGCACAATATATACCAAAATTATTCACACATTGATTGTTGAAGGTTATACATACCTTCAAGCCCTTCATTTGTGCGCACAGAAGAAAGAGATGGCTATCCCACCACCAAGAACTCTCAAGTTGCTTTTCTCTTTGAAAATAGCATTCATTCAACATCATCCTCCAAATGACCTACAAGGTATATATATAGAAGTCGTTTCAAGAACCATAGGTGACCAAAACAAGACCAATATAACGCCAACCCAAAACAAAACAAATAAGACCACTTGACCCGAGCAATTATAATGTGACAACTCGAAACAAATACATAATCAATCCCCAGTAGCTAACATATGTGCAATGGATCGAGTCATTTTGCATGCACATGTTGTCTTGCATCAGGCCCTCCCGCACCAAGAAAATTTTGCTATGCATAATAAATGTCCATATAATCATCCAAGATGTTGGGGTCCAACTTCTGAAGCTTCATCTTTGTCATCCAAGTCACGAACCACAAAATAGTGTAATTTTTGTTTATGGTGAACGTGGTCTAAAGTAATAATGGAATGATGAATTCCATATTTATTGAAGATTACTAGTTATTATTTTCTCTATTAATACTTAAACAATCAAAACTTGGTTATTCCACTAAACCAAAACTACGCATACAAAAAAATAAATCTAGAATTACGAGGATGTAATCAAAATTTTAAGAGATCAGGGAGTTAGGTTGATCAACTATGGTTCAATAAATCTAATTATTGATGAGTTTGAATTGATCCTCTCATGAGAATTTTAAATTTATATTTCAAAGGACTACGGATAGTTAAACTTACTAGTGATCTCTCACGCACATGCGTCATTCACCACTAAACTCTAAGGTTGTCATTAACCGAGCTCGCGCGAGACTCCATGATTTCGAACATCAACATCTAGATGATGGCTTTCTTAACTTCTATCGTCATTCTCTATCTAGGGCAAATGGAACTAGATTTTTATCTCTATTCTCATATGCACATAAGCATTTATGTGTTCAAAGGAGAGTGTATAAATCTCTCTACTTCGACAAACCTTTACTCAATCTAACCTTATGCTTAAGTGAGAGACCGTATTAGGTATGGAACACAAAAGACATGAAATTGCCAAATGCACATAACTCCTTGATCTAGAGTTTTGCTCCGATCAATACTTTAGTGCTACTTGTATGGTATGTAATTACATGCGCATACATATTGATTAGAACTAATGGTTCGATCAAAGGTGTAGAGCAATGTGCACATGCTCTTTTAAGAATAATGATTTTTACATGCAACACAAGAGATTTTATAAAATGAAATGCATGCATTCATCTCAGCATATCACAAATCTAAACTATGCATTCATATAAAAATTTTACTACATAGGTCTAGCCTAATCCACCCTGAAAGAGAGGGCTTAGGCTGCCATTGAAATGGAATCACAAGCATAAAAGGTTTTACACTCAAAAGCCTACAAAAAGAAAAGATAAAAGAGAATAGGATAGAAGTTACTAAAGGAACATCCCAAAGCGTTCTCTTCGTCTTCATCTTCTTCTTCTTCCTTCTACAGCCCTCCAATGGCAGCTTTAGGGTTTTATCTCTTTTTTTCTCTTATGGTAGCTAAAATTTTCACTTCTTGGAACTGTTATTTTCTCTCAAATTCATCCTCCTATATCGTAGGGCTTCAATTTGGCTTTTAAACCACACAAATCCACTCATTAAGTGTCAATGGACATTTATTTACATTCTGGAGGCTATTCTGGTTGCATGGGTACCCATAGCTCTATATCGCAGTTCCTGTGCTTCAGTGTGAAATTTGAATGAGTAGGGGGGGTCCCGGTGATTCGGGCTCTCATGCAGAGGGCTTCGGTGTGCAATCGGTGCATCTTGGTTCAAAGATCATGCAGTGATGAAAAATTTGGGAGGCATAGTCTCTAGGACCAGAATTTTGCATTTCCCCCTAACCATTGGTCTGTCTGTGTCGGGGAAGAGTAGAGGAGATAGTGAATAGTGGCCTGGCCGCCTTCCAACCCGCACATTTTCGATTGGGTTATTTAAATAACCTGATTAATTTGATTTAATTTCATTCTGCAAATTAAATTGAAAAATCAAATTCCTATGATTTAATAATATAAATTTTCATTTAAATTAATGAAATAAATTTCTCAATTTAAATCCAAATTCTATGATCCAAAATATTATTTTAATCAAAAAAATGTAAGGAATGCTAATCTGCAATAAAATTCCACTTTTTGTAATTAGAATTCTTAATTAAGCTCTAATCACTCTAACAATGGATTAGCAAATATTAAGCTTAATCCTTAACCAAATTTCATGATTAATAACTTAATTTTTTCATTTAATAGAAAAGAACAAATTTTGGAATTAAAAATATTTTTCTGTGCTTAATTTGGTTGATCGCTTACTAATCATTCTAAATCTTAAATAATGAATAATTAAATCATTAGTGTTCTAATTTTAGTTTTTGAGGTGTCTAACGACTCCTTAAAAAGTGTAGAACGTAATTGTAGTTTAAAATTCAATTCTTAAAATTTGAATTACTAGTCACTTCATAATAAGCTTAAACCCTAATTAGTGTTCATTAAGCCCAACTATTAACCAAATTTAGTGTTTATTATGTTAATCTTCTCCTTAGATAGTAGATAATCATTTGGCATTGAGTATATTCAATTTGGAATCCTAGAAGTTAAAGTTAACTTTTGAACCCTTCATGAGTGGCATTTCAGTGATTTTAAGTAAATCTTGATTAATGTGAAATTAGAACTTCACAATCTATCCTTTTTCCTTAAATTAATAAACAAAGTGTTTACAACCTTATATGAGTTAATTTGAACCATTATTAGCCTCAAATGCTTAAACCCTAGTTTTTGCCCTAATTAAGGCAAGTAAATTCTAAGGTTAATGAATGGATTTAACATCCACATTCCTTTTGATAAATCCTTAGCATAGCATTATAAGTTATTTATAATCAATTAGACTTGTTAGAGCTTTTAAACCTTCCCTTAGACTAAAACCTTAGAATTATATTATAGCTTAGCATATATGTAAGCTGGTGGTATTGATCCAACTTCTCCTTCTTAAATCTAGATTTTGTATGAATAATAATTTGACTTAATAGATTATGTCTTAACTTATAGATTTTAGCTTTAGATCAAAGCTTGGATTTTTATATTTAAGGTCTGATTATTTTATTTTTGATCATCATTACTTATCATTACTAGTGACATTAGTATTTCCATTCTTATTGAGCTTGATTATAATCAAAAATACTTTCTTTAACATATATCATTAGAGATCTTTGACCTTGGATGTTTAGAATCCTGGGTTAAGAGACTCAAACCCCATATATTGGAGTTTAAGATCTTAACTCTGAATCTAGATAATAATTTTCAAAGATTTAGTTTGGGATAATAAAATTATCAAATAGGATGACTAATTCATTTATTTATCCTTAATAGATAATAATATTTGATTTTAAATTAGAGCTAGATTAGTTCTAATGTTTAACCTTATAAGACTATGACTCTGAAAAATTACTATATAGTAGAATATTGGAGATCCTGAGTTTGTATTTTTTCAAAATAGTTAGAACAAATAAATTAGATAATAATATATATCACATGAGTTCTTAGTATGAGTTTTGCTTATTCCTTGATAATGATGCTTTACTTTCTTTGTTTTGAGCTTTGCTTCTTTGAACATATCACATAAGATGAATTTGATGCATGAAAATAAAAACTTAGTAAAATTAGGGTAACATTTACATCGCATTCATATCAGGGCAGGTGATTGTGTATACACATTACGGCCAATGAACAAAGCTGTACGGAGAAATAGGGTCACTTAACACATATTCATTGGGTAGAGTTGTGTTTAGTTGGGGAACCCATCTTAGTCTTGTAAACATGCTTGACTCCTCAACTACTTCTGTATGTATCCACAGTAGCAAAGTAAACAAATTAAAATAAACATAAATATGTATTTCTGCCTCTTCAGTTCAGTTCAATTTAGTTTTGCCTTAGCTCTGAGTAGCTAAGTGATTACATGACATGTCTCTGTTCAGTTCAATTATGATGGCTTTGTTAGCCAAGTTTTGATATGGTAGTCTTACTTATTTTACTTTTAATTTATGTATGATTTTACTTTAATTTCTGTTTCTTATGCAAATTAGTATTTATATGCATGTTAGGATACTAGTCATTATTTTTTTATTGACTTGGTCTATTTATATGTATCACTGCTCATTTATGCTTATTGTTTATTCATCATAATTTTTAATGATCATATTCTTGTTATAATGTTTATTTTAGTTATCACATAGATACTTTACTATTAGATGTATTATTGCCTAACCTTATTACAGTTACTGGTTTTGAGGTATGTTTCCTTACGTGCCTCATTATGATAAGTAATACATTTATGGCTTTCTTATTTATATTGTGGCTTATTTCACCTATAGCTTTGCCATTATTGTTTAAGTTAAATTTGATATCCTAAAATTGTAGAAATCATTTATCAACCTAAAATATACTTAGAAAATTATTTAGCATAAGATCTTTTTCTTTTCTTAGATAGGGCCTTGGCTTGTGAAGCTGACACGTTAGACTTGAAAATTTTTGAGGAGAATGCACCAAAAGAAGCACTTAGCCAGGAGGATGATCACGCTGCTGCAGTTTAGACTTTTAATATTTCCTTTTTGAGAGGATGAGCATTTTATTTTCAATAAAAAAAATTATCCTTAAGTTGTAATAATTCTAGACATGTATGTATTTCTTTTTCTGTATTTTCATTCTGAGCTAATTTAAGTTAATTTCATTTGGAATATGGTTGTAGATGTAATTTTCTTACTTCCACACTTTATTTATATACATATGTTCATTTAGTGATTGATTTATAAGTAGGTGGCAAATTCTGCAATTATTGGTAGATTAGTGAGAAACCTAACCTGGAAAGAGTTGAGTGTCTGGCATGGTGACCACTCAATTGTAATCATGTTAATATACGTGTTAATATGACCACAGTCAAGGTGGGGCTCTATAGTTAGTATCAGAGAGCACCAGAAGGTGTAAGATTGGAAATTGTTTTACTATCTACCTAATGGTCTATTCTCCTAGAATTGCAATCACTAAATGTATACTTTGTAATATCCATGCCTTGTCATATTAATATTTAATCAGAATGAAAAAGTATGAATTATAAGTAATGAGGAAAATACTTAGGATTAGAAGAACATTCAAGTAGTAACCTATGTAAAATAAAGAATAAGGATAAGAATAACTTAAGAAATAAAAAAATTTTAACTTATATTGATTTCTCTATTGATTTTGCAGCAAATTATTTTAGATGAATCTGTAGTCGTTGTAGTAGTTCTATCATAGCTAATTTTATCTTTCCTTAACATTATGTAGTACTTTTGCATTCTATCTTTAGTATTTCATCTTTTGTACTCCCAAGTGTAATGAGTAAGAAATTGTCATGCTTGTTATTTGAGTGTTAAATACCTTCTTCTCCTTATTTCTGAAGTAGTGAGTGTCATTAAATAAATGAATGAATCCTAGTTCACCTTCAATGACTACAACCATTAAGATGAATATTTCCTTCAACAATACGCATGCTAAAATTAATTCCAATAAGGGCATGTGAAAGCATTGGTTTAAAATCAAACCCAATAATCTTAAATGATCCAGAAGTTAATCTCAGCCCAAACTCCAATAGTCAATGCTGCAACCCCAATGGTTCCAACTGCATTAAGTCCCCATCATTTTGCAGATGGAATTCTACATAGTTTCTTGAGGTTGATGATCCCAACCTTCAATGGAAAATTATCCCCAATAGATGCAGTGAGTTGGTTAAAACTGGCAGAAAATAATCTCATTAGTATTAAGTGCCCTTACCCTGAAGTCATCCATCTTACTACGCATCTATTCTAAGAAGAAACTAAGTATTCATGGAATAACGTGATAAATGCTCACTTTACTGACTTCGGTATTGAGGATATTCAGTGGGATTTGTTCGTAGAAGCCTATAAAGCTGAATTCATTCTTCCATTTGCTTAGAATATTTTAGAAGACACCCAATTGTAAACGAAGCAAGGTGGTCATCTTGTATTGGAGTATGAGATGGAATTTAGAAGGTTGATGCATTTTGCCCCAAATCTTGTAAGAAAAAAAGATGCATGTTGCCACAAATTCCAGAATGGCCAAAGAGATTCCATTAAGTACCATGTTATTCCCCAGTGTCTCACTGGCTTCTCCAAATTTGTGGAAATCTCTAGAGTAGTGGAACATCATTAGGCATAGATGAACTTGATAAGGAAAATGCATATTATGCTCAATCAATGTGATGCCTTTAAAATGCATAGACCATAGTCTGATAAATTTTACCAGATTGAAGAAGCTTCATCATCTAATCTGATCAAGGGTTGTAGCAAACTCCATCCCTATGGTAAGTGCTATCATTTTGGGTGCTGTTGTTTTACATGTGGTAGACAAGGTCACATGTACTATCAGTGCACGCAACTGAAGATGGTGGATGGATTTTGATTTGATCATTCTCGTCGAAACCAAGTGTTTCAAGCAGAGTGCCTTAGAAAAAAAGAGATCCGAGGAAGGTAATCATGCCACCACCACAAGTTGAGGACTCAGATTCAGTCAAGGAGTAAATTGTTGCCCCTCGAATGAAAGCCCAAAATCATCCTAGGAAGTAGGTCAACAACAATCATCCTACTGGTCCTGCTCATATTTATGCTTTAACTTCTATTGAAACAATTAAAGATAATAATGTGGTTTCAGGTACTCAACTTTGAGCTTATCTTTTTTTGAAAAGTTATTTTTATTTTTGCAAGCTTTACTTTTGTAAGTAGTTAGCATATCTACAAATGCTCAATTGTAGGAACCCTGTGCATTTATGATAAACCCTGCAATGTACCATTCGATACCCATGTTAATCACTCTTTTATTTCTGAGTATTTTGCTAAGTCACTTAAATAGTCATTTTATAAATTAGCAAAAACCTTAAGTGTTGAACTTCCTTCTGGGACCCAACTGAGTGTTCACAAATTTTGCGACATTAGTATTCCATTAAATAATCAGGCCTATGAATCTAAGTTAATTATTCTATTAATAGCCAACTTTGACATTATTTTTGGTTGAATTGGCTCAGTAAGCATACTGCAGTTATTAATAGCCAAAAGAAGAAAGCTATCTTTCAATCCCATAATAAGCTAGAAACCTTTATAGGAAGGATTGATAGTTATGCATCTTTAATTAATGCAATTAAAGTAGAAAAGTTGACTAATAAGGGATGTGATGCATATCTTATCACCATGTTGGGTGAAGCAAAAGAAAGTACTTTTCTTTCTGAGAGTAGAGTAGTTAAGGAATTAACTGATGTTTTTTTGGAAGACCTACATGGTCTGTCTCCTACTAGAGAGGGGGAGTTTTCTATCAAATTAATTCCCAAAACTTATGCTATTTCTAAAGCCATGTACAGAATGGCACCCAGGGAACTTCAAGAATTAAATGAGCAGCTGCAAGAGTAGTTGAGTAACATGTTTATTAGACCTAGCATCTCCCCTTAGAGCGCGCCAATTCTTTTTGTTAATAAGAAAGATGGATATATGCTTATGTGTATTGATTTTCATGAACTGAATAAAGTCACTATTAAAAATGAATATATCTTCCCTAGGATTGATGATCTGTTCAATCAATTGAATGGAGCAGTGATATTTTTAGAAATTGATCTGAGATTAGTTTATTATCAATTGAGAGTAAAAGATTTAGACATTGAGAAGACAACCTTCACAACCCACTATGGTCATTACGAGTTTCAGGTAATGTTGTTCTGACTCACCAATGCACCATATATCTTTATGAACTTAATACAACGAGTTTTAAAGACTTTCCTGGATAAGCTTAGAGAGTGTTTTGAGGCAAGAGTAGAGGATTTTGGTCATGGGGATTTAGGTCTAGGGAATTAAGGCAAGAGTAGAGAGTGTTTTATAAGCAGCTCAAGCTATTTAGGGGTATCGGATTGCGATCAAAAGATCAAAAATTGCTTAAAATTTTTGAATTTTCATTATTTAGCAATCAAATTCCAAAAATTACAGACTTAGTATCGAAATAAGTATCTCGATGAATCAAACGTAAGCGTCTAAAAATTATTGAATTTGGATAAGTATTTTATTTTATATTAATTTTTAAATATAAAACTTTGAAAATTCATTACGATTAATCCGAAGCTTTAAAATTTGCGAAACTTAAAACATAGCATCCTCATATGATGCTTAACTTAAATATATAAAAAATTTTAAATTTTGATTTTTATTTTATCTATTATCAGCTTTTGAAGTTTAAACTTCACGAATTTACTTAGGACGATCCGGGATCTAAATTGCGCTCAAATTTTGCAGGAGGATCCTCTTAATACTCTTTATTTAAGAGTATTTTTATTCAATTTTTGTTTAATTTTTTATTTGACTTACATCAGGATCTTGATTCTCGACTTAATTTTATCAAGGTTAGGTCCAATCGACTGGGTAACAACATTGGGTTGTTACAAACTCCCCCACTTAAGAACAATGTCATCCTCAACATCATTGCTTATATGACATGAGGAAGAATCAAATTTGATATTGGCAACTTACCATATAAAGTTTCTACCTTCCTTACTTTATGATTTAGAGTTTGACCTAGAATAATTGATCATACATAATCGATTTAATAATCATTGCACACAATGGATTTATATAATAAAGGTATTATACTCATTTATTATGGGATTAATCGCATAAGAAAGTTGTCTGTATTTTATCCTAATTTGATTGGAAGCATCTAAAAATTAGAACCAAATCTTTAGCATTCCCTAGGAGAGTGATTCAAGGTTAGATGCAAAAGCTCCCGAAACAAGTGCTGAGTTTTCCAAGCTGGAGAATATACAGAATGATAATTTGAAAAAGAATGATTAGTTTTGAGGAAAGTATTGGAATGCTTAGCACCAACAGTTGGGTTGAGTGGCATAGTAGGGTATGCTACCACTGCTTTTTCCTCTAATAACTAGGGAAACAAACCAGCAACAAACGCCACTACTCACTCAAATGAGCTACCATTGTGCTACACTTGAGAAGAATATTCATGACGATGAAACAAACATCAGGAAGAATACGTGCAAGCCAGAGAAAGATGATGACAACGAGAAAGAGCAGAATAGGTAAAGTTAATTGGAACAATGCCATGCATTTAACCCATTTAATAAAGAGCGGTCCTCCACAAATATTTAACTACTTGCTTCAATAATAAAACCATGACTTCCCTTAAGCTAAGGGAATTAGCTTACCCTTTTCTTTTTAATGGTTGCTGACACAATTATGAGACAAATTATATCCTCTATTGTAGTTTTGATACTAAAGCTGCATGCGTGTTTGCTTGCAATTACTCAAACTCTCTCATAACAAGTTCAAACAAAACTTCTTAGATGCAAATACTAATGTTGGAAAGAAACTCAATGAATGCATTCCTTAATTTGAATTACCTTTAATCATTCTTTAAATCATGGAGTAAATAATATATCTGAAACTAAGTGAAGTATAACAATATATCTCTAATAAAATGCACTGGTTTACCTAATTTCTCATATTTTGATTAGAAACTTTAATTTTAATGAGCTTTATTGAGCCAACACATCAAACTTGTTGAACCCGAATCAATGAATATGAATAATTGAATCGCTCTTATACTTGATTCAACAACTATTCTTATTGAACTGATAATAATCATCATGTAGGGAACAAATGACAAGAGCTAACAATGATGAGAGTTAACCTTAAATAAATTCCTTTCTTGCTTGACATCAAAGAAAATGTAATTCATACACACAAACTGTAATAAATTTCTTCTTAATCATCATTAATTATTATAAACTGAACATAAGAAATTAACTAAATCAATTAAGCATGCCCCATTAATGTGAATGTTAGAGAATCACCTTAACCAGAGTATTTTGGCACATTCTAGTTGTAATTATAGTTCATTTTAAATTTAGATTCTACACACTAATTGCTCAAACCACATATTAGGAATTAAATTTTGTTGCAAGGATTTTGATATATCAAAGAAGTCTGAAATGGTTTTAAAAATAAAGAAGAAGAGGAAATTGAATGGAAAAATAGTATTGCTATCGAGAAAAATGATAGTAAGATAGGTATATTCATGATTGATGGCAAGAAATTTTGCAAAGTATGCTTGATGGAAAAGAAAGCTAGAAAATCATTTTCATCTGGGCAGCCTTTGAGAGCTAAATATTATTTGGAGTCGAGGCATGCTAATTTGTGTGGTCCAATGAATATCTTATCAGTTGCAAAAAGCAATATTTATTAGTCTTTATTTATGCTTATAGCAAAATGACTTGATGTATATTCTTGAAGCTGAAGATTGAAGCTTTTGTATGCTAAGATAAGTTAAAAGTTGTAATGAAGAAGCAGAGTGACAAATCTTTAAATATTTTATGCACATATCGAGGTTAACAGTTTTAATTCAAAAGAGTTCACATTGTTTACAATGATATTAGAAGAGAGTTTACAGAAACATATGCTCTTGAGCAAAATAGAATAGCAAAGAGAAAGATATGTATAATTCTAGAGATAGCTAGATGAATGTCGAAGACCAAAGAGTTAATAAACTAATTATGGGTTGAAGAAATAACAGCAGCAGTGCATATATTGAAAATTTCTGATCAACAAATTATCCTTAGTATTCTAATCGGTCTAGGACAAGAATATCCTTCGCTGGCTGCAGCTATCATAGCACATTTAGATCCAATATCATTGGATGAATTCATAGGAATCTTAATCAATCATGTTTTATTTTGTTGATTCACAGAATCAGCATGATTCCAACATCTTCTCATATCATACCTAACCACAACATCAAAAATCTGCATCCTTGTCATCATCATCCAAACCACCGAAATTATCACAGGGGACAAGGTTGAGCAACAAATATCCAAAATTTAGGTGTTATAACACTTTGCCATCCAAATCAAACTTATAGATTATAAAATCTGCTACACGTGCTAGAAATCGCAAGAAATTTAATATCAGTTAGCAGAAGAACTGCACTTTTAAGGATTGCCAGTAGCACTATACTTATTTTTCATTAGATCCTTGTGGCTGATCATACAGGATTTTTTTTTGTTTTATTATTATTAGACTCAATCATTCAGCCAAAGCAGTTTTTCTATGGGACCATTATTTATGTGAGCAAACAACCTTTTATTTTAGAGTTGATTCTGAATTTCCAACTAAAAATGTACCAATTAACGGAAATTAGAACTTGAAATCTTAAAGAGTTGCAATAATAATTAGGAATTCTGAATTCTGTTGCCTACTTCCGCCATTTTTTTTTTTTCTAATTTCTCCTTCAGCTCCACTAATTTTCATCTTCCCTTCTCCTCTCATTAACATTTTTTCATCATAACATCTCTTAAAGACATCATTACCACTGCATAAAGCAACGAATTTTTTTTTTTTTTTTTTTTTATTTGCTTAAGTTGAACCATGATGGTTTGTGTGAAAGTGAAAATTTGCTTCTTCCCTTTTACATACTCAAATCCATTACCTCTAAAGCATAGAATTAATTAATTGGGATTAACTTCGCAATGCACACGTGTTGCAGCCGCTCATAGTTTAGCTTATACATTTCTCCATTCAACCCAAATGCCATCAACAGACATTAATTTTGGTGTTGCAGATTTTAAGTCTTAATCCCCAAGATCAGTATATCCACGACTTATTACAATATCGTGATAGTTCAATCTAAAATTGCTTTCATTAAACTATAAATTGCATTAGTAGTTGCACTTCTCATAATGCAATCCATCTATTTAACAGCTCGATAGCATAAAAAAAATTTCAACAGGAGGCGTTGAATTGACTTATAACTCCATGCAAGAGTGCTCTTTAAATAATTTCAATTAGGATTTTCCCAAAGACTTGCAAAAATCAAGAAAATAGGACTTATTCTACTGATAAGGACACCAACTAACAAGACCATTAAATCAACCATCCTCCTTATCAAGGCATTGCAGATGTTATATACTCCAACTAAACCCAAAGCCTTGGCCCATTTCATAAGAGACAATGCCAAATCATTAGATGTAATATAAATAAACTGATATCGCAACTAACATGCTTGTTTGTCAGAAATCATCTTAAGTCACTTGCTCGTGATGAATGGATGACTCAATGCTTGTGATACAGAAATTCAATTTCAGAATCCTTTTTATAGAGCATCGATTAACCATCATCCATTCATTTGAAATGTTAATCCAGTAATGAATACATGATTGGACAACAATTTCTTGAAGGGAATTAACTATAACAATTAATATTTTCTAAGAAATCCTTCAACTTGACCATGTCTAAAGTACCATATATGAGCCTATATAAAACTCAGTCTGATCATATGTATTTACTTGGAACACAATAAGGTCTTTTTTCTCTAGTTGCAGGAGCCTCTAGTTTAAATTTAATCAAGTTCAAATTTCAATTACTGCTAGGTTCTCAGGTTTCCCATTTAAATCTAAATGATAATTATGTTGTAACTTAGATAACTTGAGTGTCGTTAAGTATTTAACTATTACAACAGAGATATGAATTATATCAGTAAGAATTCATCAGCTTGTGGTTCAGGCTTTTTTTTTCCACGTTCTAAATTTCTCCTTAAAAGTAATTTTAATGTCCTTTAACGTCTTTCGTTATGTTTGAGAGATATTGTATTTCTTCACAACACAAGCAGAAGCACCCACGGTAATCGACGGAACTAGATGAAACATGCAACAACATGTTGCATCCTTTCTTAAATCAGATAAGAAACATGTACCGACAATGTTTCTTACTGTATATAAGATTTAAAATTCCTATAAATCAGATTTGCAACATACAATAATGCCATAACAACAGATTTTATAAGTTTGCCTAAAACTTTGTTTGCATTTAAATGCAAAATCTTCTTATTTTCAATTATTTTCTTCCTCCAAATGAATTATAATAAGAGTAAAGCATTAAAATTATGTTATGACTTTTATTATATAGTTTGGCGATTGCAGGACTTTAGAATACTTTGACAGTGCCATCTTACAAATAGTCCTGACCTGACCTGCTGTCCAAAACAACAGAATTGCTATTTCAAGCAGCACCTAAACCTTCTAAATTTGTTTTTAACCAACTTTCCACTCCAATAACGACAATAATTCATACAAAATTCTATAAATTTAAAGTCATGGCCATCTCGTATCTAAATTAAGATTGTAGTGAGTTGTTCAATTTCAGTTGGAATGGAATAAAACTACTGCATATATGAAGTAGCCACGGTCTAAAGGAGCATGTTAATCATATCTCAACAACTAGATGAGCTTATAAATCAAGAACAACCATCCAAAAATGAAGATTCAAATCATCAGTTGCTAATAAAAGAGATCAGTAAATTCACATAACCAAACAATTTAAAGTTTGCATCTATCCAAAGTGTGATTGAAATTTCAGGATTCTATGTGTCACATTCTCTAAGTTCTAAAGACAATTTCATATTGCCCACTGAATTTCTTCACATGATGCCTCTAGTTTCTTATATCTCAGCACTTGATCCCATCTTTTTTGTTTTTACTAATTGAAAAGTGATTTTATACCAAATAAAAAACTTAACAGATGTGCATCATCCATCATGAGCGAATCCGTATGGGAGTAAATTTTTGAGTTATAGAATAAATTCAAGGAGTGGAGTCCTATAATATAAATTAACTGCAGTTTAACTTTCAGTTTGTGCACATGAGAGCTATAATTCATAAATTTTTTTTTTTTGAAAGACAGCTTTTATAAAGATATTCAATGCAGATTTTGCTTAAGAAGGTTTCACAATGTCAGGCAAGCATAGCATTGCTATTGAGCTTTAGATAAAATTTGATATTAACTTGCTCAATGACTTGAGGCTAAGGATACAATTAAGTAATTGATAATCAGAATTGATGACATGACTAATTAATGACTTTAACTTACCTTTTTAATTATCACTGATATTTTTTGAACTCTATGTGTGTATATTTTAAACTATGTGAAAAGCTAAAAAAAAGGGGGTACGATTCATGTATATAAATTCCACAGGGCTTGCATTCATTAACTCAACTTTAACCTAAGGTTCAATTCTAATTTAACTGGAAAAGTAGTTTTAATTGATTGCCCAACAAAATCAAGGAAAGAAATACAAATACAGCTTCTATAAGTTCGTCTGCAGCCGAATCTACAAATTCTGTACTTGTCTCTTTCCTTCCTATTGTTGGTAATACAATCCTTGATTTAGGAATACTCTCATGTCTTTGTTCATATATACTTCTCCTCTTCTCAACCATTGATTAAGCTCTATATAGTGTAGAGAATATTTTTAATAAATATATACATATCATCGAGGAAACCTAAGACTTGGATAACTCATGTTAGACTGAAGCCTTGACAGCCATAAGACAGAGTTGTAAGATATATCTGAACATATGCACAAACTAGTTCGCCTCACATTTTATTTTAACATTTTTAACTTGATTCCTTTTTAAGTCCTATAAGCTCTATGTTGCTCTTTCATGATGCTCTTATTATTCTAGCATTCCAATTTTGTACAAAGTGAACTGTGGATCCATATACTACCATACAAATGTTTCCCCAAATCTTGCTCATTTAGAACAAACTATCGAGTAGATAGAAACATTGCCCCTATCTGACATCCTATGGATCTCTCTAATACAAACTGTGGTGCTCGCCCCTTAATCAACTAAATTTAAGAGGTGGTCGTCAATAATACCACAAATATTAAACCAAAAATATATCCATGACACTAATTATGAGCTGAGCAAGACCTATTAGAAACATGTATATAATATAGCAGTGTAGAAGAATAAGAAAAGAAATAGCCATACACATTCCACATTTATTCATTCACATACAATACATTAAATGCAGAAGAATAAAAATAGGGAACTTACTTATTACATTTTAATTAAGTGCAGATAATGAAATATAAGGTGCATTTCCTTCTGCCAGCCGCACCTTACTTTAACCCTCTATTTAGCATAATCTTCAGGCGCTGGATCTGACCTATATTCCTGATCTGCCATATGTACATATATGGCAGGGCACAACAACAAAAAAATCTTATTATACTTTAATAAATCTAAGTACAGATACAAGTTTGATTAGTTTAAGATATCACATTTATACTAAGCACGCAAGCATTTAAAAGGTACAACAAGCAACAAGGGAATGGGAGGAAGTTATAAATAATGCATTTATAACTAAGCAATAAATGAGGCAAACTTAATATAAAGCTATGACAAGGCTAGGCATACATTTATAAATACAGTAAATATGTATGTACAAACTACCATATCAAAAAAATTGGCCAATCAGGCCACAATAAAATTTCTATAGCCTTTCTGGGCTAAGGTAGAATAGAACTGAATAGGTAGGATTGAGGAGGCAAAAAATACAACTGCAATGAATTTTAGTTTTTTTACTTTGCTCCTGTGGACACATCCAGAAGCATCAGAGGAGTCAAGCATGTCTGCAAGACTTTTTGGGTTCTAACTTAACACAACACTCCTCAATGAGTAATACTAATTTAACCCTTATTTCTCTTTACCCCTATCTAGTAAGGTAAAAAGTGCACAAGAATCGACCAGAAAATTGAACCCATAGCAATGTTATCCTAATAATTCTAAGTTTTCATTTCATACAATAATATTATCTTATATGACATATTCAAGATAATGACATAAAATACAAGGAATGTAAAAAGCACAAATAAATCAATAGTAAGCAAGGGAATCTACTACACATAGGTGATATCTATTGGCATCTACTTTAATTTATTCTATCTACTCTAAGAGGATATAAGCTTATGATCTCCAATATCCAGCTATCAAGTATAATCCTAAATTTACTGGCCTTATGAAGTTAAACATTAGAACTTAAAAAGTTCTAATTCAGTATCAAGAAAGGTCGCCTACAAGGTTTAATAAAATAATCAATCGACCTAATTTACACTTTTCTTATATGGCATTAACACTCATCTGCCCAAATATTTGATTTAATATAGCTATGTCTCTCTGAATTACTACTATTTGATTAGACTCACTACAATATTCATCTCTTTTATATTTGGGTTTAGCCACTCAATCGGCCATTGATAAGCATTATTAGTCTCTTAATACGCCATTTAAATTAAGTTTGGATGATAAATTTATTTAATTATTATTTTAGATTTAATTAAATAATTATAATCTAATACTAAACATATTATTAGCATAATTCATTTATAAGAAGTCCAAATTGGACACTTAAATAGTTCATTTCAATCACAAAAATATGTAGGACAATAATATAAAATCAAAATTTAGATTTGAACACTAAATTTCTTAATCACTTTTTAACTCTAATTAGGAGTCCCGAAAATCCTAATTTTCCAACGTTGTTCAAATTTTACCTACTTAGTGTCATTCTTCTCCTTATACTATAGAGATTCTATATTTATGTATATCATTTTCATTGGACAACAATTGTTGATTTTAGGTTCTTGGCTCCTTAATTAGTGTTATTGTGATAATTTATAATTTCTCATATTGCATGTTTTAGATAATAAAACCTTAGGATAGCAAACATGTCACATTTATTACTTTCCATATCAATTTTAACTACATGTTATGAGCTTAGTTCTCTTAAATTAATTGCTTGAATTATTAGCGAATTGCTTGAATCATTAGCGAATTCTTGATTCATCTTTCAATATTAAGATAGAAGCTATATGATTGATTTATAGCTTGATTTGTAGATGATCCTTAGAGCTATTTGTTACACCCATTAAGTGTAGTTAACCTTGATGCTTGTGTAGTTGTAGATTTTGAATCAATTAGGACTAACCTTAACTAACTAGATTAGAGCTTAGCTCACTTCACCTTAGTTCTTAAGTCCTCACTTAAGCCCTTTAAGGACTTGTAATAGGAGTCCTAAATTTATTTAAAATAGTTTAGGAATCCTATTAATTTTCTTAACCTTCAACTTATAGGAAACATAGAATTTATAATTTATAAATTCTTATTTTTAATGCCTTTAAGCCTTTTCTTTTATATTAACCTAGCTAGATTAGTAGTTGATTTTAAATAAGATCCTTTTAATTTAACCCAGTTAGATGAGTTTAGTGAATAGAACCATAACTCTTAATTTCCTTAATTGTAGTATTTACTTAAGCTTTCATTTCCTATCTAGTTTCATAAGCCTTGATTTAGTTAACATCTTTCAATCCTATGGTTTAGGATAAGGATATGATTAGTTTTATTTTTGTATTGTTATACTTATAAATTATTTTGTCATCTCATAGAATGAGATGAAACTATTATTTTTAAAATGCCAATCACTATTATTGCTTACAATTAACTTGAGATTAATATCTCAAAGTTAAATGAGAGCTTAATTAGCTCCAATCATTAAGAAGATCATTAAAATTAGATAATTTTAGATATCACATAGTTGCAATTATTAAATTTTCCTTGAATGCTTGCTTAACTTTAAGCCTGCTTCATTTGACACATTCATATAAGATATTGTGCTTAAATAAAACTCACTTTTAAAACTATAAGGGTTGATTATTGATGTAGCCAAGGGTAGGCTAATTAGGAGAAATAAGGAGACCTCATATTCTCAGACGGTGAATATGAGTGTTTATTGTATTTGAAACCCCGCTTTCCTTTACTGGTTAAACAGACATGTTTAACTTCTCGCTTCATTCTGTAAGTCCCTGTAAAATAAATAATTTCATAAAATAACTTTAATTAAATAAAATATGAGATTTTCTATAATCTTATTGATTGTGAAGACTCATCATACTTTACATAGTTTTAGACTATGTGAATTTTAGACTAATAGTCTAAGATTTTCCTTTAATTATTATGCTTTGCACTTTTCATATTTTTAATATTGTACTTTACTTATTTATAGTTCAATTATACTGTAGTGAATGTTGTTATAATTTCTTTTAAATGCTTCACTACTTATCTTTCTTACTTAGCATAATTCTATTAAACATATACATATCTCATTTTATTTAATTTTATATGCACACTTTAATATTGTTTTAAGTTTATTTAGGATGTTTTACCCTTACTTTATTTACAGGCTAAAATTATTATACTTGTGAGTATTCTTACTCACTCTATATTTCAATTATCTTTCTATACAATTGTCTATTTTCTTCCCATACTTATATGTTTTCATTTTTGCACCATTGCTTATGCTTAAATTGAACTAGTTGTGATATCCAAATTGAACTGTAAAAATGCTTAGCCTAATCTTAAAATGTTTTTAGACTGTTTAGTCTAACTATGTTTTTTATTAGCTTTGCCCTATCACATTTAAATGCTAAAATATGATATATCAGGTGCATTTGAAGGATAGTGGAACTGGACCAAGCTCTTAAAGCAATTTAATTACCTCTGCTTTTACTATCTTTTACTTGCCCTTATTTAATGTGAGAGATAGTTTATATTCATTTGTCTCTTATTTATGTTTTAAATTAATAGCATGTAATAGCTTATTTTAATTTCTGTCATTACTTATTATGTGTCGAAAATTATAATTTATACTTAAATGCTTGGGTTGGATAAATGAATACTTATATGAAAATTTAAATGAATATTTAAATGGAAATTTAGATTTATATGTGATTGGAATGTACAAATTTGTCATGCTCATTGAACTAATCATTGCATATTGCATTCATCCTTATTGTTGCATAATTGCTCATGCACTTTATCATGTTCATAAAACTAATTACTTCATGTAATTATTTGCATTCATCCTTACTTGTAGCATATTTGCATATGCATTCCTAATTGTAAATTTCATAGTGTTATATGAGAAGTTTACTTATTTTCTACTACTTGCAATTGTTACTTGTATGTGTGTAATTGCAATCATATAAAATTCTTATTTTTATTATTTAATTGCAATTATTAATCATACATGTAATTTACAAGTATGCTTGTAACCTATCATTGATTCATGTTACTCTTTTTCTCTTATTCACATATTTTGATCTCAATTACTTTTATCAATATATGATTTCTTGCTTCCGCATATATACATACGATTATTATTTTCTTACCTGCATTTGTAATCACATTTATTATGTGATTCTTTTTTTCTTTCACACATATAATTGCAACTACTTTGATCACATTGTTTTTGTGATCATTTGATCTTATACATGCATGTGAACTCATATTTATCATATCACATTCATCATACATGTATTTTTATTTTATTATCTTCCTCATCTTAACTTAAGACTCACTTATAATCATTGGTCAAACATAACATCTAATGATTTAGGGTTAGTTTTCTTCTAATCCAGTATTAGATGTTGTGGTGACACATTAATACTGAGTTTAGTTATCACTCAATATTGGGGTCGTCACAGTTTAGGTTTAAGTTCATCTCCAACACTGCCAACATGTCAGACGATTGAGGTCTGTTGGGCATGATCAGGTAGGTAGTCTAGGACGAAGGTGAGCAGTGATCGGGGCTCGCATAGCCGTCTGATCGTTCACTCGAAATGGCAGGACGGCTCAGATGCATCTGCTCGTAACGACTAAAAGGAAAATCGATTTATAGCCATCAAATCATGGGTGCCATCTAACGGCCAGAGGCTGCTCAGGGTAAGATGGAATCTAGGCAATCTGATCGACACAAAAGAGCGACAAGATGTCACTGGATTGGCAATCATGTCGATGCAACCCCACAACGGAACGCCCACAGTCTGCACAGCGGATTCTAGGTTTCAGCCGACAGTTGGAGGGTTAGAAATGCAAATATGGAAATTTATAATCCTAATTTTGCAATTTCCTTAATTTAAAATAAATCCAATTTAGGCTCAAATGTTCTCCAAAATTTCACCCTTAGCTTATTTGGACATGAAAATTTCAAAAAAGAATTAGATTTTGATTTGAAGATTAGTTTAATTTTGCTAATTTTCTATGTCAATAAATTGGCTAAGTAATCAATTGATCCAATCGAGTTATGATGGATCCCAAATTTTCAAGATTGGATCCTAATAGCATGTAGAACTTAATGGAATGGAAATTAAGACTTGGTTTAGTCTAGATTGAGTATAGTAATAACCTAGAATTGTTACATCTAGTAAGTAGTTACTTATAATGATTATACCATTTTAAATCATCTACAACATCCATTCAATAAATTGTAAAGGCATTAAGCTCAAAATAACAGCATATCATTAAGAATTAACTCTTTTATATGCACAAGATTCTATACTTCTCACATGATTTCTGCCAAACCCTCCCCAAAAGGGGTGTTGGTAGCCATTACAAAGAATATGACAAGGGAAGTACAAGAAAATCTAATTGCATACATTCTATTCTTTTTAAGATATAAAATAACAAAAATAATGGTAAGAAGATGATACTAAGGAACTGCCTTGTATTCTTTCCTAATCTTTATGCTTCCTCTTGCTTTCGTTGTTGCTTTCTCCTAAGGAACTATTCTTGATGATGTTTGGTTGCTAGATTTCCTCCCTTCTAAGGCTGGTCCAAAAATGATCAAAAAGTTCCTTCTTCATCTTCTCTTTTTTCTTAAATACTTTTTCTCTCAATTCTGATTTTTCTCCCCTATCATTCTTGAAAATTAACTATTTTTAATGTAAATGCTTTGAATATTCCATATTCTTCATTGTAAATTGAAAGTCCCTTATTATTATGCTTTATTATCTTTGGGAGCTGTAGGTTTTAATGGTTTGGATTCTTCTAACTTTTCAATTTTTCATGCGTTATTATACATTTTTGTCGAAGGACATCGTGGCTCTCTAGGGCGCCTTGGCTTAGATTAATTTTGCCTTGGCACATTCTGGTGCTATTTGACTTTTTCACATTTTTGTGTCGTGACGCGCTATGGCTTAAGACTTGGGATTAATTTCACCATGACGCGCTAAGGGGCTAGGTTTGCGATTGTTAGAAATTCTTCATTCATGCCGCAATGCACTATAGCATGATAGCTATGAGTTTTGGTGTTGTGGCGCGTTGCGACGCCCATCTTCAATTCTAGGATCAATACTACAGCATGCTATGGTGCCTTTTTTGCGTTCTTTGATGTTGCAGCACGGCATAGCGTTTTTCTTCAAAAAAATTCACTTTTTGATTCCTTTGATCCCTTTTTGCTGAAATGACCTATGAAATAGACTGAAAAACATCTATTCTTACTAAAAATGCTTTATTTAAATTAAGAAAACAAATATATATATAAATAGGGCTTACCAACCTCTTTTATAGTTACATAAAAGCAAATTTGTCTACTTATAGTGTGTCATCAAATGGTAGTTATATAAATATAACTCTTATTTATAAAATTATCTTACTTAATATCTTAGTACTTCTTAAGTTTACTTTGATACTTCGAAACCTCACACATTTTATTCTTTATAATATCTGATAAGCTTTGAATTTTCACTAAATTTACCTCATTATTGTATGTTATTTCGTAATAGAATAACGTATTTTTAATTTGATTTTGGTGTATTTAATTTTCTTAAGTATTCAAGAGCAATCTAAGGATTTATTACTCAATTATGCATCAAAAATGACAGTTCGGATGCTTGCTTAGGCGTGCCCAAGTGCCCTATTACACCACTTGAGCTTCATGTGTGCGTGTGTATATATATATATATATATATATAATAAAATAAATAACATAATAGTGTTTCAAGTGTGTATATTAATAACTAAACCCTTAATGGCCTAATTAGCATTTTGAACCATTTTGACAGTATAGGCTTTAGAGGCTTCATTAAGAACTTCCACAGGCCCACAATACACAGTGTGAAAATGGGGAGTTTCACTGTTTTCTAGAGAGCTGAATCGTTTGCCTAAAACAACAAGTCGCTCCTAACACCAACTGGTCCTTCCCCATTTTATTAAGGATTTAAGTGCCCCAAAAGCTTAGTGAAAATATCAGCTCGATTTCCATTGGCAGGCCACCAAACAATTTTGGCATTAAATGGCACCACTTTGGATAACCAACCGGAACAGCCTGGGGCTCCCAATTAATTTAGCTCACTCAACTCCCTTGGCTCCACAGCACAAAAAACTCTCTGGAGATGCTAAAAGAGAGGCACTTGGGCCGTCTTGCCGTGCTCAAAGTCCTGCTTTTTTTGGTCCCCTGCGCAGCCGAAGACATTCCGGCCATCATCGTGTTTGGCGACTCGTCCGTTGACTCAGGCAACAACAACTTCATCAGCACTATTGCGAAGTCAAACTACGAGCCGTACGGCCGGGACTTCGACGGCGGAAGGCCGACCGGGAGATTCTCCAACGGCCGCCTCGCCACCGACTTCATCTCGCAGGCCTTCAAGCTCCGGAATTCGGTCCCGGCGTATCTAGATCCAGCCTACGAGATCAAGGATTTCGCCGCCGGCGTTTGCTTTGCGTCCGCCGGCACCGGCTACGACAATGCCACTTCGGACATCGTGGTAACTTGACTAAGAAACTCATTATCTTATTAAGCATTCAAATTTTACTGATCATATATTTGCTTCATTGACTAGTAAAATGAAATGCATTTTTATGATTAGATGCGAAGGATAGAAAATTTTTTTCTTAGTATTGTAACAATATTCTTTAAGAAAATGCTTTCTCTTGAGGTGATATGGGGAAGCAATGCAGTAGAGAGCCATTTATTTGCTAGCACTTGTTTTTTTTTTTTTTTTTTAGGGAGATTTTAGAAAGTGGTTGCCCAAAAAAATCTAAGTAAGAATATAGACTTGAAAAACGATGCATCCTTTTGAAAGATATTTTATTAAGTTGATAAAATGAGATAAATTGATGGCCCACCATGAATTTACTTAGAAAAAGAAGAGAAATAATGTATAGTCCAAATATATTTGCTCTTATTTTCCTACGTATCTTCGGCCAATCAATCATAAAAAATTTAATGGTTCTAAATTAGCTCCTAATAATATACATATTTTGTCATCTCATAAAAATTTAAGATTAAATATATTTCTCAAGTAAAAATTATAATTATCTATTATTTTTATAGGAGCAAATAACATTCCTCTATAATTATTGAGAAAAACTTTGATTTTTAAGCATTAATCGCTTACAAGTTCAATCATTAAAATCACTAAAATGTTGAATACTGTATGGCTTCAGAAGAGAGGGAGAGGAGTTAGTGGGGGTCGTTTATGCCTGCAAGGCACCAAGATTAGAGAAAAATTTCGGGAACGTCATCGAAGCCGCAATTTATCTACAGTAAAAGCAATTGAAATCATAGGAAAACGAGAACTATTAGTCGATAGCAGTACTAACATAGAGGCCAAGGAATTTCCATGAGTGGAAAGAATCTGAAGAGGAGGAGGATCTATTCCAATTGTCCACAATTGATAGTAAGTCATGCTTGTGCCTTTTAGCCATGAACATAACACATCTAGCTTTATTAGTAAATTTTGATGATTTTTCTCTTGCTAAATATATTAAATCAAGAGGTTGATCAGCATAAGGGAAGCTTTCTTAAGTCAGATATTACTTAGACCTCCACTGTGGAGAATAACTTGATACAGCGATGGAGGGCAGAGGAAGGTGGAAGTAGTGGGTATTAGGTAGAATAATCCTCATAAGATTGAATGCATAAGTCAATTAAAAAATAAATGAGAATGTAAGTCAATGCTCTCATTACATAAGCAATATTTGGGGTCACAAGGGGTGCTTCTTTTTAAAAGAAGATCAAATATTGTAAAACCTATCACAACGTTTTCCAAAGCATACAAGAAAATTTTAATTTATATCCCTTATATAAAACATACTTATCCACACCAAACATTAGGTGAATTGAGGAGCAAACAATTGCTAGACTTCTTAAGAAAAAACACATTATTTGGTGACTGCATATTGGCCAAGCTCAAGACACTGTAACCCTGCAAGTGAGTCAAATAATAAGCAATGTAATGTTTTTTCCACAATATCGAGGCATTATGTTTAATAGGGCACAAGTAATTTAAGTTAGTAGCTTTCCACCATTCTACTAAAATAGAAGGTTTCCAAAGAATAGTTCAAATAACCAAGAGTATACATTTAATATGCATTTTTCTTGGAATTAAAGCTCAAAGACCACCTTTGGATTTGGGTAAAGTAATAGAATCCAAGAAAAGGATGTGTAATTTTCTTAATTGAGAATCATGATCAAGAAAATGTGCACAATTTGTATTAATAACTTTGATAATAGAATCCTGAATGTTAATAGCCTTGAAGTAGTGAATTAAAAATAGTCAAATTGAAGATTTCAGAAGTTGACATCTATCACCTAATGAGAGGAATTGCTTTATTCAATTATAAGTCAACTTCTTAATTTTATTCATAAGAGGAGCATATAAGATAGCATTAGTATATTTATGAGGTTATGTAATCTTACAAGTTGAAAGGTAATTGATTGGTATAAAGGACAATAACATCAGTTAATAAGGGATGAGAGAAAATGAAATTACCAATCTTAATAGATTTAATCCTAACTTGATTGACGTCATCATCAAGAAGATCCAGATGGAATTCATTGCAATGCAAAAAAGCAATAAAGACAAAGAGTATATAGGAATTGAAGAAACCCGAAATGAATTTGTTCAAGTTAAATAGAAAAAATATATCAGTGATATAGGCCTTGACCAAGTCCAGATAATCTTTAGGAAAATTCATTTCAATAAGTCCATCAAAAATAAAGTTCTTATTGTGCTGACCCAATATTGAATTAGCAAATGATTTAACATTATGTATATAGTCTATCGTAGGACCCAATTGAATCATTCAAGTAACGTAGATGGCATAAAATATTTATCATTCACTCATTTATCAATATATTCATAAAGCCATTAATTAAATATTCCATTCAACTAAAATCAAAGAAAATAAAAGTATAATTACTCAAGTACTCATCCATTTAATAAATTACAATGTTTCATATATATATATATATATATACATATATATATATATATATATATGAGTATAATAAATTTTAGGATATGATAACAATAGTAGCTCCTTGCCTTCATTAGAGGACACTTCTTCCTTAAAATTGCTCCAACTTCTTGAATTGCTCTTAACTTGACATGTGAAAAGTGTTAGAGTATTTGATTTAAGTTAAATATTTCTGAGTATTGGATATTATATTTACATTAAAATTTTTATATGGGATATAACAAAGCATAAAAGAGATTGAGTGGGAAATTAAAATTTAATAAATATTGGGAAATTAATATTTATATAAATTTTAATTCTATTATAAAATATGTGTTATATTACAAGCATAGAAATCAAAACACAATTTACGTATAACTGGAAGCATCATTACATTTAAGTAAGCATAAATTCTAGCATGTCTGCTTGACTTTGGCTCATATAAAATCCAATAACACACGTGCACACGCACACACACACGCACACCCACACACACACGCACACACACACACACACACACACACACACACACTAAAATGTAAATTTGTGATATCAAAGTTTCTTATATAGTTTTTGTTACAGAAAATGGTCAGGTGTCTGAATGATCTAAAAAATAAAAAATCATTTAAATTCTAAAAGGTTACTTATCATTGGTATTTTGATATTATATATATATATATATATATATATATATGTGTGTGTGTGTGTGTGTGTGTGTGTGTGTGTATGTGTGTGTGTGTGTGTGTGTGTGTGTATGTGTGTGTGTGTGTGTGTGTGCCTATATAATCTTATTATTGGTTTGGTGGGGATTATGAGTATAATTTATTAAAGCTTGCATTTATAGTAATTTCCTTATATTTTTAGATGAATCCTTAAGTAATCTTTGATTAGGGTTTCTAATAATATGTAATTATCTCATTTTTAGGTTTTAATGACTAGGGAAATACTCTATCTTTAGTGCTGAGTAGGCTTAAGTATTGGACTCTCTTAGGGAGTTATTAAGGTTAAATATTTTTTCCTAATTTTTAGACATATTCTAAAACCATTATTCACTTATATTTCAATTATTTAATGATCTATAAAGCACTATTTGACATCTAATCAGGTAAGTATGGCTTAAAGGGTAAGACTTAGATAGCTTTTTATATAATAAAATATACTTTTATTATCTAAGTCCATCTTCCTTTAAGTTAGATTAATAAGTAAATTATGAATCTACAGATGGTGCGAGTTTCCTATATGGCTTGTAGGCCTTGTGGGTCCATGTGGAAGAAAGGAGATGACTCTCCTTCTAGACTTTAATGAAATATCCTAATATTTATATTTTATTTAGTATATGTTTAAGTCCTTTGAATATATCTTATTTAAATTTAAAAATAGCAAGTTCTCCTCATTTAGTGGAGCCAAGGTGCATTAGGAGTAGGGGAAATACTAGGTGTCATTTGAGTACCTTTAATCCAAATTGTGTACAGCCTAAATTCATTGATTCCATATGGTTTTGCAATACATAAGAAACTCCTTATAATTTAATTCATTTTTACATAACTTAAGTGGGTCTTATATCCATTAATAGCTTAAGCTTAGGAGTAGCACCTCAAGTTAAAAATATGATAACCTTAGATGGGCATAAAAAGTCACAAGGCTCACCACAAGATATAACTAGCTTAGCAACCATTTAATTTTGCATTTTAATTATTTGTTTTATCATGAATATAATTGTAAATTATAAAATATTTAGCATAGGTTCATGGAATTAGCTAGGTTAAGCATTATCCACCAAAAAACTAGATAGTGCTTCTTCTATTTGACCTATGGTTGCAAGTGGCTTATTAAGGGATGAGAAACAATTTTAACATTATTAGGATAATTTTGCTTTTAAATTAATGTGTAATCTCTAAATTAAAAATCTCATTAACTAATTTATGGGTCCTTTGGCCGATGGATACGAGGCTAGTACTAATTAGGTATGGCTAATCTTACGATGGATTATTCTAGCTAAAGTCATATTTTACTATCTTATAAACTAAGTTTAGTTATTATTACTGTCTTTTGACATGAATGTTATTAAAATATGGTGTAGGGTTATGCTTAGTATTAGGGAAATTTACTTATGAGATATATGTGGATAAAATTACCATGACTTTAAAGATTTTTACTTTATTGATTCATTATGAACATTCTATTTGTCTAATCCTTATATTAATGGGTCAACTCATGTAAGTATTTTAAGAGCTCTTTGTTTAACCTATATTAAATTTATTTATTATCTCATTACATTATGAATCTTTAAATTTTAGGAATTCAAGTCTTTCTTTATTCTTACTCTTTTGTATAGTTCTAATTTATAAAAGTTTTATGGTACCAAATGAAGTTTTGGGGGTTATTTATAAGTTATTAAGAATATTTTATCATTTGCTTAATGGTGAACTTATAAGGTTTCCTTATATCTTAAAGCTAGTTTTGATTCTTAGTTAACATATCCTTATTTAGTAAGTTTGATGACCCATCTTTGGTTCACTCTTGCTTAAGGATATACGGTTAGCTTAATAGAATAAGTGTAAGTTAAAGTACATAAACCTTAGGGACTTTTACCTCATACATCACCCATGGGTGTGCCAAAATGTATAACCCATATATCATTGGATCTACTCATGAAATGATTTAAGAGGTCAAAACTTCAATATTTATTAAGTTTATCCAAACTTTTATTAGATTAATTATATGTGGTATTTACATATGCATTTATATGTCCATCTATAGTCTTACACATATATTAAGCTATTCAAAATTTTTTGGAGGTATCCTTTATATGTAAGCATACAAACATTAATTCCATCATGAGTACTTGAGTTCTAGGCATTCAAGTTTATCAAATCAATTATTTTGTTATATATATATATATATATATATATATATACATATAGTTTAAGGTAATTTGAAACTAATTTTCTATTTTGCATTAAGAAAATTAAAATGTATTAATTGACATTAGCAATTTATCTATGACTTTCATAATGATGAGTTCTCTTGATACTCATGAATGAATTTTTTTGAGCACATAGATTGGAGTAAAATACACTACCTAACACTCAGTATCACACTCTAGATCCTCTTATATCATTTAACAGTATGCCTTAGCTCTAAGATTTATATCCTTTAGTCTTAATTACAATTATGTGATTGGGAGCTCCACCCTTGAAGAGTTTGCATGCTAATGTATACATAAGTTATCATTGAATATATATATATATATATATATATATATATATAAGATAAACATAATGTCTCTTTTTACTAGTTATCATAACTACTTTATTTGATTAAGGCGGATCATAATCATCTATATATTTGCCCTTGTGTAGGTGGATGGAGCTAGGTTACACTAATGTTCATTAGTTTCTTGGATGTCCATACTACCCTCCTTTCATTTGTAGTTATTGTGTAAATTAACTTGGGGAATTAGAGTATGCCATGTTCACTAATTATTACACATTAATTTAAAATTACTTAATAATCTTTCAATTAAAGGAGTACAAAGACATACAAACACTATAATTGAAATATGCTTATGAAGTTGAATTCATTGGTGAGGGGTTACTAAGGGTTTAATAAACTCCAAGGAGATTTTCCTGAGCTCTATAATGTTAGTTATACGAAACCAAATGGCATGACCAAGAGGGGGTGAATTGGGTTTAACTTGCGAAAATTGAACTTCACAAAACTTTTCATGAGTTTGAGATAACTTAAATAAGATATTCAAAACATTTAAGTGCAAGCACAAAAAGTTAATAAAGCCTAAAATAAAAGTGAGTAAAGAAAGTTCTTAAAGACTTATAGTGGTTTTAGTATACCTGACCATATGTCCACTCCACAAGTTCTTCGCTTATGGAAGCCACTCAAGCACAAGCTGCTCCTTCCCTAGTTACACAATGAATGGAATAGCTCGCATAAACCATTCCTTTAGATGCTTTGTTACGGAGCTGTAGAATTTTCCATCTTTCCCCAAGTAGTACGAAGGCAGAGTCTGCGTGATCCCTCCTTCTTGATCTCTAGCCATAAAGATGTAGAGCCTTCCCATCTTCCTAGAGATAATGCTAAGGTGGAGTTTCATATATCATTGCTTTTTTGCAATCTGATGCCTAGTGAACCTGCCAAAATTTCTTGCAGAAGAGTAAGGTTATAAAATAAAGATATTTATACAAAAAATAAAGTACTTACAAAGAGAGATTTTCTAATGCTTATATATTATTATGGATGCTTAGAGATATTGTCCACGTCCCCTTTTTATTATGGAGGTGAATGGGGTTTCAAATAAGGCAATGCATAATTTTAAAAAGTTCACCTGGGCACGCATTAAGCATGTTTGAGTGTCTATTTTTAATCAATGGCTCATATATTTCCCTATTAGGTTTGTGATATGTGGCTTGCAAGCTATCTTAATAGGCCCATGATCTGTGACCCATGGGTTGTCTTATTGGGTCGTGTCTAGGCACGTATTTCTTGCAGTTTGGTGCATTACATATATATGCGCATTCAAGGCGTATGCGCACATAGCTTGCAAAGTAATAATGTTTAATGTGGTTTAACTAACTTATAGGTGTGATCTCTCTAAAAATATAACAAGTCTACATACAGACTATAATATATATATATATATATATATATATATAATTACATTTTATACAAAGATATAATAAAATAAAAACTAAAGTTAAGCTTTCAAATATGCAAATGCTGAAAAGCTATCTTGAGATAATGAGCTAATCTAAAATAACAATATCATATAAAATCATTAGTTTAAGGGCAAGAGAAAATATACTTTGCAATTATCAAAGATTTGGATTTGAACTCAAACCATTGAGTCAACACACGATCCTTGGCTCAGGTTTGGTTGAGCTCTAGGACAAGGTTGTCAGCTTAAGTGCATAAGGATAGCTCTCGATCCCTTGAGGATGGAAGTATCTTCAAGTGCTTAAATATCTCCATTCAATTGCTTAATTGCTCTTGGATGGCTATAAATGCATCTTAGGAGTTCATGGAGGTAATTTGGAAGAGGTAGGATTGAAAGATTGCTTGAAATAATGGAGATGGTGAGAGGCCACATACCACAAAATAGTATAACTTGAGATCACACACAAGCATACGTGGTCTAGAGTCATTGTAATGCCTCATTATTAAATTAGGCATTCTAACCCAATGGCGGGTGTTACAGTAGTACTTATTATTGGATTAGTCTATTCTAATCCATTATTAAGTATTACCTTTATTTGCAGATCTATGGGTAGAAAAAAAATCAACATCCAATACATAAGTAACTAACATCCAGCATATAAAGTCATACATAATATGAAAGAAAGACTAAGGTTATCCTAGAAAATAAAGATAGACATCCAAAGATAAATCCATAATACAAACTAAGTAAATAATCCCTCATCCTCACATAATAAAAAGAAATAATAAATGTAGTCCATAAGAAATCTTCTACTACTCAAGTTCCTCTTTAAGCACAAGCTCCGATCCAAGCTCCTGATTTATCGTATTTGATTATTAATACGGTAGGGCACAACCAATAAAAGAAAAATATGTGATTAGACTTTAAAAAGTCAGTAAAATTTTATGATTTAAAAATATTAATTTAATTTAGCAAATACCACAATAATTGTTTGTAATTGTTATATAAGTGGAGCACAATGCGAGGAAATGAATAGGTAGTATAAATTGAACCAAAATCTATAAAGTATGTAAAGCATATAGTACTCATAAAAAGTTGATTCAATCCTAAATCAAATATGAGATAAGACATTTATGGACTGCACATAAATACTAAAATAAGTAAATGAAGCATGTATATGTCCAAATAAAATAGATGCTAAGTAATAGTAAAGGCAGTGTAAGGAAATATGTATGTGACAATTATGAAAATCTACACTGCACTGACTATAGGTAAAATTATAAAGTAAACTACTGAAATAAATAAGTAAGCAAATTCAGCCTCATGGACTAAATAATCTGAAATGTAGTCATAAGACTATAGTAAATATTTATAATCAATAAGATTGTGAAAAATACAATTTTATGTTATTATTCTTGTTTAAATATATGTTTTGTTCTTCGAGTACTATACAAAATAAGTGAGGGGTCAAGTACATCTACTCAACAATAATATAAGCAGGGTCTCTTGTAAACATATACATTCCCCTTTGTAGGACATGTGCGGTCTCCTAGTCACTCTATAGCCTGCCTGGCTCAATAATAGTTGAACTTATGAAACCCCTTAATATAATGTTAAATGATTAATTTATATATAATGTATTAATGAATGTTTGTCAAAGTTTTAGTCTCAATATGTTGTAGTATTTCAAGAATTTCAAATTATTGTACACCATGTGATATTCATTATTTTCTACTTTAGTTATCTATCTTAGATATTGGGGCTAATCAACTCCCAATTAACTTAGACACTGTAAATCTCTAAGTTAATTGAGTACAATATTATGTATAATAATGGGGTTTTGGAAAATAGTAGTCTAATTAAGTACTATTTAAATGACAAAATAGTTTATAAGTATAAATACAAGTTGTGATTCAAAAACCTATCTTATTTCTAAGACTACAATTGACTAGGTTATTTATTAATATTTCCACTCTAATGAAACATCCAAAGTTACGAATTATAGGTTCACTATTGTACATACTAGGTTCTAGCATTTCTATGGTGTAGATCACTTCAACCCTAGCTTAAAATGTTCTTTATTCTTCCAACTTAATGTTCACCATCCTAGTTCCCATTTAACAACTTTATGTCCTATACTCAAATTCTTTAATTAACCTCTTAGGTTAGCTTATCCTTAGATACGCTACCAACATGTTAGTACTAATCTACCCTCAATATAATGACTTTACAAGACTATCAGTCCAATTTGGCAAGGCTTAAGGGATGATTTTACTTATGATAAGGTTATTTTAGATCTAATTCTTACTAGTTTACCACGTTAAGCATCAATTTTCTAAGTTTTTCACTTAAAAATAATTTGGCAGCCTATACTGCACTAGGTAAGTCACACCTAATTACTTAGATTATTTAATAAGTCTAAAGGGATCTAGTCACCAACTTAACTTGATGGAGTGTCACACCTAACCTCCCTAGTTAATTCCTCTCTAAGACTTTAGGATTCTCTCCTAGCACAAATACTACACTAAGGATCAATCACTACTATCTTTATAACAAATAACTAAGTTAGGTCATAGAATTATATCTAACTTATCTCCCTCTTAAAAGTTAAGCTCATTAGGACTAAGTCAAGATTTAGGTCAAACCAGTTATTTTCCTACCCAAATCATCATCTACTATTAAACAAGCCATAATCTATGTTCCCCTAAGATATCCTAGGGCATATGAAGCTTAATAAGGAAAAACCCTAATTTGGATTAAAATATTAATTTATTTAACTATCAAAAACTCATATTCTTCAATTGATGTCCAAATGATATAAAATCAATAGCTATAGCTTCCCTAAAGCATAATGAGTACAATGATAGTATGTATGCTCAAATTGAACATCATACAGTTAATCTAACCCTTAATGATAATTAGAAAGTGATTAGTTATAATAATCTCAAAATGGAAATTTACCTTCATATTACTATCATGCATATTTTTCTGATCATTTTGATATATAATTTTAATATATTTGTACTTATATTTTAAAAGTTATTTCATTAATTTAAATTGAACTAAATTAAATAATTAAGTATTTCTTAATCCGAAATTTCTACGCATGCATGTGAGGCAGCTGGAGCGCAATCAGATCGGCTGCATACACGGGCCCGAGGAAGGATGCCGCGTGGGTCAGGGCCGTCCAGCCCGACACTTTTCCTCTTCTCGACGGAGGAACAACTGGAGGAGGCTAGGGCAACATAATTTGCTTTGCATAAGAGATTCCAGCTAACCTAACATATACCAAAATAAAATTGAGATTCAAATCTATCTATATCACCTAAAAGTTATATGCATTGATGGCTATATTGCCCAGCTCTAATACACTTCCATTGGTTCGCCTAGGGCTTATTGTGGAGGGAAACTTCTCCCTTCACATTACATCTCTCAGCTTGAGCAACCAGCCAATGGGTTCCCTAGGTCAAGACAAACCCATGGATCCCTAAATTGGTGTGTGATGTGGGGTGGAAGGCTGGATTGTCGCTCGAGTTATCGAGTGTACATTACTATGCAATCATGACTATCAAGCGCCAATCGAGTTCACTAGACAATCTGCTCTACCGCTGGAGCAATAAGATAATGACCTTAAATTGATGCAAAAGCAATGTAGATTGAAGGGACTTTTGGAAGGTACTTAGCTTCGTCGAGTTTGCTTAGGGTTCGCACAAACGCTGCCTATAGACGCTATGCTCTCTTTTGGCATCTTTTGCATCTTGCCTTTGATGAAAGCTAAGAAATGGAGAGGTCACTTTGCCCTAAGGACATAAGAACAATAGTAAGAGCAGCCATGCTAGCCACGTGTGTGGGCACCACTGCCTTTCGCTGCTTATGGGCGCATCTATGGAGACGATGGGCCTCAGTCATCCGATCTGGGCGGCCGGGTATGATCGAATAGTGCATATCACACACCATTCAATCAAATAAGTATCTGTCGATTTAAAATAATTTTAATTAAATTAATTACTTGTTAATATTTTACAAAGTATTTAATTAAAATTAAGGTACCAAATGAGCTCTAAAAAATTTTAAAAATTCATCCCTATTAAAATTGGGGGTGAGGAACTCATAAATAAAGTCAGATTTTTAATCGGAGGTCAATTTGATAATCTTAATTTTTTAATTAATTAAATGTATTAAAATAATCAATAAATTTAAATGAGCTTCAAATTAAACCAAATTTTGGAGGTTGATTCCTAATGATATTTGGAGACTAATGGGGAGGTTTTTTAAACTAATTAGACTAGTAAATGATGATTAATAACCTTTGGTTATTACAGTACTATAGGGATGGTGAGTCTAAGATTTATCATCCTCAAATATTAATTGAGGGTTTTTAGCTAATATTCTCTCTTCTAATACTTAAATAATCAAAATTTTAGTTTTAATGTTAAACTAGATCTACACATGCATAATAAATAAATATAAATTAATGAGGAATGTAGTAATGATTTAAAGATCGATGAGAGCAAGACCGATCAACTATGATTCAACTTTCCTAATTGTTACTGAGTTTAATTGATTATTTTGTGAGAATGCTAAGCTTATAATTCAAGGTGCTATCAATAGTTAAACCCACTAGTGATCTCTCATGCACATTGGCCACTCACCACTAAACCATAAGATCATCTTTGGCCGATCTTATACGAGACCTCTTGACTTCGGACCTTAACGTCTAAATGATGGTTTCTTTAAGTTCTATCAGCATTACCTTTCCAGTGCAAGTGGTACTAGATTTTCATCTTTGTTCTCACATACACATAGAAACCTCTATATTCAATGAAGAGCGTGCAAATCTCTCAACTACATCAATCTTTCATTCGGTCTCACCTTATGTCAAAGCGTGAGCATTCTTAAGGTAGGGAACATAGAAGATAAGAAATGTCAAGGGCGCACAAATTCTTAATCTAGACTTTTGCTATAATCTAGGGTTAGTGCTACTCATATGTCAAGTGTATATAAATCATTGATCTAAACTTTTGTGGCAGCTGAGTAATCAAATTTGAGAATCTTCAAGAAATAATTCATATATAAAATATCAGTAATAAAAGTAAATTAATAATAAGTCCATAATTATTCATATAGGGCCATACATATATATAAAATGATAGTAAAAAAATCACAGTAATAATAATAATAATAATAATAATAATAGAAATAAAAATAATTTGAAAGAAAATGATAATAATAGTAAAAAAAAAATTGTAGTCAATAGTTAGTAAAGTTAGAAGTTAGAAATTAATGATTATTTATTTTTATTTTATTTTATTTTATTTTCCCTCCCCATTTAGAGGGGTTTCTTCCATTCTTCCTCGTTCAAAGGGGATATCTTTTTTCTTCCCTGTTCAGAGGGGATCTTTTCTTTTTCCCGTTCAAAGGGGATATCTTCTCTTTTTCCCCGTTCAAAAAGAATTTTTTTTCTTCTTCCCCGTTAAGAGGGGGATCTTCTGTCATTGGCTGCTGGTGATGGAGTTTGGCAATGGTTGTTGGTGGATGGCTTAAAGGAGGGAGGAGGAGGGATTTGTGGAGAGGAGAAGTTTTATGGTTCATTTTATAGCAGAGGGGAGGAGGAGGTTAGTAATCGCCGACGAGGTGGGGAGAAGGGTGAGGTGGTGGTCGGCTGGAGGAGGAAGAGGGAGAGGTGGTGGTCAGCCAGAGGAGAAGGTTTATGGATTATTGTTTTTTTAAGCTTACTGAGGTAAGGAAGGGGAGAAGCAGTCATGTTGTCGAGGAGGGGATGCGAAGGTCAAGGGCGGCAGAGGGAGGCTGGAGAGGTGGCTGCCGAAGGTGGGAGGAGAAGAAGGGAGGCAATTTGAGGTAAGGAGGGGGAAGAAAGATTTGTGTGGAGGAAGAGGGGGGGGTTTGGGGACCTATTTATAGGAAATATATATATATATATATATATATATATATATATATATATATATATATATATATATATATATTATTTAAGGAATAATTAGCTTACTGAAGAAGTTATTGAATAAAATATAACATAGTGAGGAAAAACTTACTAAACAGTAACGTAACTTAACGAATCTTGACCAGAAGGTGTATCTTGTCGAGACAAACACACATACTAAATTTTCTTAGTTTGCAGCTATCTTTTATTTTATATTAATTTTTGAAGATAAAAACTTAAAAATTAATTACGTTGAATCTGAAGCTCCAAATTTAACAAAACTTTAAACTTAGCCTCCTCTTATTATTCTTAACGCAACGGCATTAAAATTTTTAGATTTGAACTTGTATTTTAATTTTCCTAATATTTTGAATTTTAAATATTCAGAAATTAATTTAGAAGTATTTGTTATTTAGATTATTTTTAAACTAGAGCATTATGATCACAAAAATATAATCAATCCAACGACATATTTGGTTTGACTTAATTTGGAAGTTTCCCAGGATCCTGATTTTAACTTAAATGAACTGGGTTTAATCATAAAATAACTTAGTAACGACTTTGGTCATTATAGATACCCAGACTGATCTAAAGGTGAATTCATCATGGGAACTCCGTTGGGTGGTTCAACATTTAGGTTTATGTAATGCCTTAACCTAACCTCTACATTTGTGAATGGAGTCTATAAATTATGGGTAAATTACGGCATAGGCTGGTTATTAAATTCCATTAGTAGCTTTGGATGTTGAGACCTGGAGTTTAGTTCATCGAAGAACTAAAATTAAGGGTTTTAGTCCTTCTCAAACATTGGATATTTAAGCTAATCTTAGAATAATTATGACTTAATATATTAATATATATATATATATATATATATATATATCATTATAATTCTCATGATTATAGAGATCATTTTGAAGATATGCCTCCCTAATTAGAGGCCTGTCTAAAGAATCTCTTCAACTTAAAATTAAGATATCGAGTGTTGGGGAGGTGAGCTGAAGGATGATGATACATTGTTAATATATTAAATATTGTGCATATATTTAGTCCACAGTTTTGATATAATTTCCCCATTATATTTTAACTAATTCGGCAACTCTTATGTTATCCTTTGTTTTAATTAATATATGCCATCAGATTCAATTCAGGTCAGTATTTTATCCACATTATGTATTTTAATAATGTCATTACATCATATTCATTGTTAGATTAGATCATCCATTGATCCAATGGCCAAGGTTTAACTCGTCATTTATAAAAGGGTTTTCTTGAATTTATTAATATATATTTAATCATAAGAAATTTGTTAGCTTAATTGATAATAAATTTTGTTTATTTTTTTGCTCATCTTAAATCCAAATTTAACTAAATTTTACTCAAAGATGTATTTTAATTAAGGAAATATAAGTATACAAATACTTTAAGTTTTACCAACAAATTAATTTTTTTATATTATTCTTTTTCAATTTAAAATTTGAAGTTCATCCTTTGACATCTTGGGACGTGGTCTGAAGTAATAAAATAATGAAGAGTTTCTAATTTATCATCCTCATGGATCAAGTGATTTTTACTAGCTACCACTCTCACTACTAATGTCGAAACAATCGATTGATGGTCTGGTTATAAACTAATATCACTGTATGAAGCAAATAAAATAAATCAATGATTAAATGAGGACCTTAATAATGTTTAGATAATATGGGAGAATTAGTCCGAACAACTATGATTCATAAGTTTTAAAATATGATGAGCTTAATTTGAATAGTTTGTGTGAATCAAAATTAGTGTTTTAAGGGGCTACGTATTTGTGAAGTGATGTGTCACGCACGTGGGTCTCTGATCTCTGATGTGTGATAAATATGAATGCGCATGCAGAGTGTATGGTGATTTTATACCACTAAAATAACATATTACTCACGATTAAGTATCAACAAAATAAGATAGATTTGTGTACAAATGCAAAACTAAAAAAAATGAGATTGATATGATTCGAGCCACATTTATGCTAACACACAGAATTCCTTACCATATAAAAGTATAGAGATAAGAAGAGCTATGGTTGATCTAACATATGTCAAAGTTAAGGCAACCAGTGGCGAAGCAGAGATAAGTTGAAGTCGGCCTCTACAAACAGTTCATTATCGCAAGATCTTCTTCCTTCTTTGGATGTCCTTCTCTAAGGCTTACACTACTCACACTCAAGATTCCCTTCTCTTAAGAATTAAAGTACTAAAAAACACAATAAGAACAAATATTTTTATTCAATCTTCAATGCAATGATACATAAGATATTGATTTATTTATAGCCATATAATACATGTCAAATGATCATCAAAACTATAAACTTACTCTCTCATAAATGGACAAATTGTCTTTTCTATAAATGTCTAATAAAACTATCAACCAAACCTCCAAAGAAGGACTAAAGTGTCATTTCACATAAAATACCAAAAAAATCATGAAACAACTCTCTTATGAATGACTAAAATATATTTTCACTCAAATAACACTCATGACAAAAATATGGTAAATGGCTAAGCTAAAGGCGCCTTTAAATGGCATCCACAAATAAGCCCAAGTGACTCAAAAATAGAAAATACAATATATAATCATAGAACCATTAAGCTTCAATTATGATTTGGCGCATCGATGATGATTACGTGGATGCTCTACATCAGCATGATGTAAATTTTGCTCTCCATCACTTTGCATACATGAACTCTAATTTTTTATTAATGCTTAGGCAATAAGTCACAATCACACAAATAAATTATAATAATAGTTAATGAAAGCACATGCCATGAATTTTTCAGGAATGATCAAGAATAAAATAAAAATATAAACAGAAAATAAAATAATAAAAATAAAATATAAATAAAAATGCTTGTCACTAGCTTAAACATTTCATTAATATCGTATATGGATTCCCAATAATGGTGCCAACAACTTGACTAGCCACAAAATAGTATCTCTTAGATGGACCAAGTGCACGTGTTTAAAAGTAATAAAGGAACTAGTAAGTTCTAAATTTATCATTCTCGGTGATCAAGTGATCGTTACTAGCTACTACTCTCGTTGTTAATGCCTAAATGGTCAGTTGATGGTTTTAGTTTTAAACTAAAATGAATCTACAAAGCAAATAAAGTAAATCTACAATTAAATGAGGATCTTAACAATGTTTAATGAATTAGGTAGAATTAGGTCGTTGAACTATTGTTCAAGATTTTCAAGATATGCTGAGCTTAATTTGAATAACTTGTATGAATCAAAATTATTATTTCAAGGGGCTACATATTTGTGGACCCACTAATGATGTCTCATGCATATGGGTCACTCACCGCTGAACCTTATGATCATCTTTAATTGATATCCATACGAGATCCCTTAATTTTAGACCTAAACATCCTAAATGTGGTTCTTAATAATCTATTGGCAATCCCTATCTAGTGCAAATTGAACTAGATTTCATCTTTGTTCTCACAAGCATATAGACAGATGCATGTTCAAAGGGAAGCGTGCAGATGTCTTTAATATCACATCCTTTTACTCAATCTAGTCTTATGTCTAAGTGAAAGAGTGCATTTCAGCTAGAGCATGAAAGAATAACAATGTTCACATGCACATAAACTCTCGATCAGAACTTTGCTTCGATCAAGATTTTAGTGGAACACGAGGAAAAAGCATGCATGTGCACATGCATAATCCAATGATCATAACTTTTGATTCGATCTAAGGTCAGTGTGTCATGAATGATGTCAAGAAAAGATAGTGAACTTATAAAATAGACATTCAATGATTTTATAATAACAAAAACATGAGTCATCACAAGATTAACACAAACTAAATTTCAGCATTACATATAAAAACATTACTACATATGTTGGTCTAACTTTCTCTAAAAGGGAGGTTTAGACTGCCATTACAAAAGAATAAAAAACAAAAGATGTTTGAACTTTCAAAGATAATATTATTTATTATAATAATAAAATGCAAAAGCAAAAGAAGAAAAAAAAGGAAAGAGGTTACTGAAGGAATGCCTCTTAAGAGTTTTCTTCGTCTTCGCTTTCTTCTTCTTCCTCGTACAATTTTCCAGTGGCAGTTTAAAGGTTATTCCCTCATTCTTTCTAATCCCTAATCATCATCTAATGTATCCCCTTCCTTTTTTAAGGCTTCAATTTGTCTTTTAAGCTTCCCAAAATTGCCTATTAGGTGTCAAGGGGCATCTATTTACGTCATGGAGGCTGTTCCGAGCATCTGGGCATGCCTGGGCGCTTATGGCTCTGTTCGCAAATGCTAGAACTTGCTTGGGCGCCTATGGATCTATTCCTAGGCGTCTATGGTGTGCCTAGGTGCTTAGGTGACGGGTTGCACCAAATAAACTAGTCCTGTGGCATGTTGGGGTGCCCCAGGATGCACCGGGATGTGCTAGAGTACTCGTGGCCCTTGTTTTCTTCATCAAAACTTCTTTTAATCAATATAATAACACTAAATACCCGCACAAACATAAAACAATACAAAAATACACTTGGATAACACTTAATTCATACTAAAAAAAATATAAAATTAGAGTTAAAATGCTATTATTTTTGTCCTGATCATCAACAATGAGCTATTTTCACTGTACATATAGCAATGATTCCAATTATGAGTTTTATAGAGGACATATGAGCATAGGAGAATTAAAATTTCATTTCCCTTTCAAAAGTCAATGCATCTTGGCATATTGATGAGCTCAAAAATTTATCTATAAATATCAAATAGAGAGAGATGTTAGTTATCATAAATTTCTTAATTTTATCAAGGTTTAAAGAATCGAGTTCCAAACTGTGCATGATAAAAGCATGCCATTTTCGAAGATTTTTTGAATGTTTCTTGCTCCCCACATTCCAACTTCTATAAGAAGCTTGAATAATTTCTTAGTTTGGGTAAATATATGGAACAAAGAGAATGACAGACACCCTCTATAAAATTCATTCAAATTGAGAAAACCAAACCTTGAAAGCCATACATATTACACCAAAAGTTTTTGAACATGAGTATAGTAGCATAAATGGCTTGTTTTAATCACAAGGGAAAGTGATTTGAAGAAGCAAGGGAAATAATGTTGTTTAAAGAAGAGGGGGCAAGCTTTATCCAAGATTCATTACACAACCCACAATCTAGTTTAACTCTAATGGGGGTGTCAACTTATTGATTAAACTAAGTGAAGCTAGGGCCAATCTCAATCAAATCACAAAGCATAGAGTAAACAATACAATCTATACATTTCAGCCTAGCATACCTCATATGACAAGTGATCAGCAAGTCACCATGCACCTCGATAAGTACCATGCTCATAGGCCTGCCATTAATGCACTGCAGTCATCATCCTTACATGTTTATTTAGAGGCCTTAGCTAGCTTTTACCAGACTGAACATTTTCTTCTTATTAACGAGGATTTTTTATGGTTGGCATATATACATATAAACCCTGGTCGATTTTTATGAAAACCTTGATTTCTATACATTACGCTCAAGTTGAATCCAAAGCTTTGAGTGTTTGTCTATATTGCAAATCTTGATGTGTTTGCTCATCTTTTTAAGACTTATCATAGGCAAAGGTATATGTAATTTTTGTTATAGAGATAATCCTATATTATAAGCAACTTACTCTAATCCTATTTGACTTGACTCAAACTCGAACTCGAATAAGTTGGAACTAAATTCAAAGTCATAAACTTTAGATAGCACAAAAAAAAGAATTTTTCATGATTAAGATAATATTATGAGAGTTTTTGTATTTAATAATTAAAAAAAGAAAATTATTTCCTTATATATAAATATACATCAAAAAGTATTTATGACCAATATAATTTTTTTTCTTAGTTATTGCATATAGGTCATCAACTAATAATTTTTAGATATAGGTCATCAACTAATAATTTTAGATTTTTTATAAAATGATCAAACAATAGTAAAAAAATATGATTATACTGTAATTTACACTCAAATTTCTCAGATTAACTAATGAGTTTTACTACACAGCTTTTATATATCTTTCAAAGAGTATGGATGATTAGGATTTAGAGAGCTAAGTGCAATAAAAAATTATCATTAAATTCACTTTTACTTGTGATGCCCATAAGAATACATATTTTAAACCATAAATCATAATCATCCATATTTTTTAGAAGATATTTAATAATTAAGTAATATTTTTCTTACCTAATATCAAACAACTCCATAATAAAATAGAAATATAAAAGTATTTATCATTAATTTTATTTTCACTTATTTTATATTCATTTTTAAGAATAATATTATATGACATCTATTAAAATTGTAATGAATTAAAGATAATAAAAAGAACCATGCTATTTTAAATACACAATTTTCTAAGAAAAAAATAAATACTAATGAAATATTTTGTGTTCTATAATAAATTTAGAAGTTACTCTAAATAATTTCTCATGAGTATTACTATACTTACACATTAGCATACATAAAAATATATAAATAATATATTAATTTAATATGTAAGTAAATTGTTGGTTGAATATATTTTTTATGTGTTTTATATACAAAAATTAAAAAAAATTAAAATTCTATTAATGCTGAATAATTTTTTATATATTATTGTAATATTTTTCATCTCTTATATATCACATAAGAAATATTTTAGTATAAATGTCATAATATATATATACTTTTATATTTATCAACAAAATATTATCTTATTATAATTTACATTCAAAAAAGTGAATGCTTTAATCTCGCCAGTTTTTGTGATGCTCTGCCTTTCTTGCTTCCTCAGTCCGTCATTCCGCTGTGGAAGGAATTGGAGTACTTCAAAGATTACATAGGCAAGCTGAAAAGCTTCCAAGGAGAGGCGAAGGCAAGAGAGACAATAGAACAGGCTCTCTACATCATCAGCATAGGAACCAACGATTTCCTGGAGAACTACTTTTTGGTTCCCGGCAGGTCCTCAGCCTCTTCCGTAGACGAATATCAGAGCTTCCTCATTGGCATCGCTGAGCGATTCGTAGGAGATATCTATGGCTTGGGAGCTCGGAAGATTGACCTAACCGGGCTGCCTCCCATGGGTTGCCTTCCATTGGAACGAGCTGCTACGTTTTCTCCCTTACATTTTGACGGATGCAACGAAGATTATAACAAAGTAGCACGGGATTTCAACTCAAAGCTGCAGAAATTGGTTGATAAAATCAGTGCGGAAAAGCCGACTATAAACCTAGTTTATGGCGATGTGTACGATCTCATTGACGCCGTTATAAAAAGTCCAGCTTCCTACGGTGAGTTGAATTTTACAGTATTTGCTAGGTATTGGAAATGATTACTAGATTGAAAACAAAACTGTTGAATATTTTTCTAGTATGTTTATTAGATAATACATATTCTTAGGAGGAATAGCTTGAAGGAAGTGAGTAGAAACTTAAGAATTTAGTGAAGTTGTGTAACACAATAAAGAAAAAGATCTAAGAAACTAATTTGTGAAACAAATTCTAATCATTTACATAGAAGGCAATGTTAAAATGGCAAAAAAAAAAAGATATAAGAGGACACAAAAATTTATAGTGGTTCGCTATTGTTGCTCAAGGAAACTTAACTAAGTTTCCCAATGGTTTTTTGGATCTACTGCTGGAAAATAGTTTAATCTGGAAAATAGTTTAATAGAATCTCAACACGTTGCAAAGTATTTATTTATCATGCAATTTGCTTTGTATAATAAAGCATGTTGCAACAGGTCTTCTCCTTGCAAAGATGCGATTGCTCAATAAGAATCACATCCCGTGCTTTATATTTGCCATTGCATATATATTAAGTGAAACGCTAGAGTTCTCAGTGCATAGCTCAAAACGTGTGGGGGGAAATAGTGATTCAGCTCCCTGATTTATCCAATCACACGCGCAAAAGTGCATTGCAGACGTCCAAATTTTTTCTTAATTTGGGGACACGTTTTGGGTCCCTAATTTGTTTTTTTAATTAATTCTCCTAAATTTTAATTTCAACATTAAATTGAGCAATTTATAAACATTGCTATCTAAAATAATTTTGGAAAGATTTCAGAGTTTATTTGATGCATTTCCTCTTTTCCTCTCTTCCCTTCTCTCCTTTTATCTCTCTCTCTCTCTCTTTCCCTCCTCATCTACTACAATTTTTCATTTTTTAGATCAATTGGCATCATGGCCACAAATGGAGACTTTCTCGTGCCTTAATGACTAGATCCAAGGCAATATAATTACCATTACTTCAAAGCAACATTGCAAAGAGGGTTTTATGAGAGGTTACTAGCACTACCAATTGGAGACATCAAATTATCTACAATACAAAAAGTGTTAACCCTCTCCATTATGAGGGACGTAACCTTGCAAAAAGTTCCCAAATTTTATTGTTTCCCTTATTCATTGATAATTTTTCACATGAACTTTAGAAATTTTGCATATTTATGTCAATTCTGTATTTGCATATGCTCATAATTGAGAGGCTTTGCTTGCTATATGAGTATTTAATTGTCCCAAGACATAGTCATTAAATTATTAAGCGCAACATAACAGCACTAAATTTAAATATATATGCACTCTTTGTTTGCATTACTCATATGCACATGATTATTTATTGAAATTTAAACTTTTGTATATTATGTTGTGTATATGCATTGCAATTATATGTGTTGACATCATGTGCATATTGTGATAAAGAAAAGATAAGCATTATGCTTCATAAATTTATACCTATAGAACAATTCAAAGAGTTCTGTGACAGTATGACAAAAACGTAATAGTTGTAAGAGTCTAGAAGACTAATACACTACTTTTAACACTAAATAAGAAGAAATTATAAACTGTGCAGATTAGACCTTAGGAACCTAGTGCTTGACATCAATAAGATCATATGCCACCTCTATATCGGTGACTCATCATCACTTCAAATTACGAGGAGATACATTCCACGTTTTTCTATAGATGATCATCCTAGAGACTCTTATGGAGACACAATATATACGAGAGACACGTCAATTCTTCTTGACACATTAACTTAATTTCCCATTTCGAAATTCTTGGAAAGACAAATTAATTTAGAAAATGAAAGATTGTAGGAGATCTGCTTTGATGGCAAGAGATGGGGGAAAGTGAGAGGGAGAGATGGAAGGGAAGAAGAGAGAAAATACACCTAAATAATTTTTATTATTACCGATATTTGCCCACAATTTCATTAGATAACAAAATGTATCAATTCATAAATTAAAATTTGGATTTTTAAATTTTGAAGTGATTTTTAAAAAGAAACAAATAAAAAAATCCTAACTAAGAGATTTAGCCACAGAATCAATTAAGAGATAAATTAATTTCAATTAATTAGTAGATTGTTCTTTTAATAATTAGGCAAGAAACTTTTAATATAATATTATATGCTCACACAATTTACATTTTAAAATAATGAATTTTTAAAAAGAAACAAATAAAAATCCTAACTAAGAGATTTAAGACAAAGAAACAATTAAGAGAGAAATTAAATTCAATTGCTAGTAGATTATTCTCTTAATAACTAAGCAAGATGTTCTTAATATAATATTATACACCTATACAATTTGAATTTAATACAATATTCATTTAGTGCCCATACAATTTGAATTTAGAACTTAGGCAAGCAGTTCTTAATATAATATTATAGCTCAAATATATTTATTAAATCATGTGCTTTTCAGTATGTAATTTGCAAATATTGTGCTGCATTAGAAATATTAGTTATGAGCAAGCAAACTAATCATTACTCAAGTTTAAGTTGATCGAGAAAATATTGACTTAAGATGCCATTTTTTAACCAACAAAATAATTAATGAGCCTACTCAATTCAAATAGTCTGTATCGTATTATTTATCAAATATGCAACATTTTTGTGTGGAAATGATTAGATCAAAGCCAATGCAGTTTGGCACCAATTTTTGTTAATTAAATGAGCTTTAAGAGTTTAAGAATGCTTTTGGGAGCGTTACGTACCAATTAGAGGCGAAACAGAAGTAAAACTAGCCAAGAACAAACTCTAGGAAAAAGGCTATTTTTTGGGCCAATGCAAAGGCACACCCAAGCAATGGCCTCGTTGTTTTTGTGTTGTTTTTTCTGAGAGGCATGCATGCGCTTGACGCGCTGTCTAGGAGTATTTGGGACGCCGTATACCTGAAAGGAAAGCTCTAAGGCACGCCCAAGCGCCGAGCAAACGTGAAATATGATTTTATTGTGTGCAATGCTTAAATCAATTTATTTTGGGTGATTCAGGGTTAAATTGGAATCCTACTTCAAATTCATAAGAAATCTTTGAGTTTGAAAGAGTTTTGAGCATATGGAGGCTGTTATGGTCAATGGTTGAGAACCTTAGAAGTTGTATGATCTTCTTTTTATTTTCATTTTTTAGTGAAATGTTCTCCTCCTTCTCGTGAGCATATGTGAATATTACCAAACCACGTAAATTATTGTGTTTTGTTTCTATTGTGTGTTTTCACATTTGTTTTTCTGTGCAACTTCTTCTTGGAGGCATTCTAAGTTGTGTTCGGTAGTGCGATGGCAACAATATCCTTAGCATGGAACTCATTGGAGTTTCAACAAGTGGCAACAGAGTTGGTGGTTTTTCTGCTTTGAGGTTGGGTGGAGAATCAATTAGTTATGCCATGGTGAAGGAAGCAGGATCTACCTTAACTTTTACTGCATTGGAGAGATTCATTCATCAGATTGTGATGCATCTGGCGAAAATTGACGTCATCAAATTTGACGGAATAAATAATGTGGTGATGTCAGGTAATGAACACTCTATATACACTAAATTTTGAAGATGTTTTGGATAGTTACAAGAAGCTTGAAGAAATCTTAGAGAAAGATTGGACGATAATGAATTGGAGTGCATGCAGTTTGATCCTCAATTGCCTTGCTCAAGACATCAAATATGAAGTGATGACGGAGACATCAACAGTGAAATTGTGGGACTAAATTTTTTACGAAGACTGTTGAGAATCAACTCCATATGAAGAGGAGATTTTACATATTCCAAATGAAGAGAGGAATCTCTATTGACGAGCATATCAGTGATTTCACCATGTATTGGCGGATCTTCTAAACTTTGATTAAGTAGTGGAGGAAATAAATAAAGCTCTCTTACAATTCAACTCGCTCCCAGATGAATACGAGAACTTTATGATAACGCTCATTCATGAAAAGGAGGCTTTGTAGTATGAGGAAGTGACAACGTCATTGTTAAATCATGAGTTTTGTTGGTGGGACAAGGAATCCACAGAGACTGGCAGAGACTGGCAGAGACTGGCATGGCCGAAGCCCTTTGTCTTCGTCTCTGGCTCCTCCATTCTTTTTTTTGCAGTTTTTTATGCCAAAGATTTCCGCATTAATGAAAAAAAAGAAAAATTTGGTGTTATAATGAGGTGATTTTACCTAAGAATATTATAACAACTTGCATAATATGCAAAAAACAAAGAACCAAACAACCACTATAATCTATGTTATCTCAATAACATGGTATTCTAATAATTTAGCACATAACATCCAATCAAACAGTCCCAAAAATTTATCGCATCATTTATTTATATGTGACATCCATTCACCAATGCTAGAATTATCATATGATCAGTTTTTTAAATATTAAACACTCCTTTAGTTTCCATCAAATGTTAACTGCTTTGTCTTGTGTAGGATTTGAGGTAGCCGCAGTAGCTTGCTGTGGCTTCAGTGGAGTGACAGAAATGGCTTACTTTTGCAAGTCCCCGTTAACATGTAAGGATGCCGATAAGTATGTCTTTTGGGACGCTATTCACCCCACGCAGAAGATGAATAAAATTGCTGCCGATCACATCATCAACACAACCTTAGCTCGTTTTATGTGAACTGATAATAATATGCATTCATAGCAAAATTTACTTGTGCCGAAGGATATATATATTTTTTTTCTTTGTTTTTCCTGAATCAACTACTTATATTTCCTTCTAAAAGCCAAGTTATTTTCTCTAAGCATGTTTTTTAGTTATTTTATGACTTCCTTTAGAAGCTCCACCTCAGACAAAACCTTATATTATCCTTTGATTGTGCCAAATTTTTGGAAGCTGGAGAATACGCATTTGTTATTTCTTATGTATTTGTTTATTGAATATGATTCATATGTTCCTAGAAAATTGTTTTGAAGCAATTCAATGCTTAGTGTAATTTAACGTTTTGTATTAGTTTAGTTGCATGATCAATTTTCTCAATTAAATTGAAAATTAGAAGGACTTTTTGAGCTTCTTGTCTATCTCTAAAGGCTATAAAGATAAGATTTTTAGGTATAAAACTCTGTCCACAAACACACTATGAATTCTATTTAGAAAGTAAGAATATGGCAACTCTACATATAATCACTTAGGTATGGCAGATTGGGCTTTATGATTAGTAAGAATTGCTTGGGTGACATACCTTTTTGTTTAGGTGCTTAATGATAGAAATTCCTATAATGGCCATAAGTTAAATGTATTTATACTCTTTTGGCTTTGTTAATTCTTTTTTTTTCATTTTAAACATCTCAATCTTTAAATATCTTAATCATTAATCCCACACAAATAGAACATATTAAATCATTAGCAGCCACAAAATTATGTAATTGTTATCATCACACTTTGTGAGACATGAGGCTAGCAATCTCTTAACTTACTATGACTATAAAATAAGATTTTAAAATGATCAAAAATAAAGAATGGCTCTGCAAAATTGTACAAAAATGTACAAAAATATTATAAAAATGGTATGATACCCTTCCTATGTCTCAAATTTTTTCTTCAAACAATTAAATACCTTTAATACAGTTATAATTATGATTTTGATTAGTTATTCTCAATTATTATCAGTTTAACACTAGTTTTAAATATATTAATTATGTTGGGGCATCACAGGAGCATTAAGGGGGTAATGTAGCGATATAAAAATGTTTATTAAAAATAAAATTAATACTCTTAAACAAAATACTAAAGAAATGCAAAGTATTTATTTAACATGAGAAAATTTAAAAAATTTAGTGTAAGTAATCGAGTCACACACTGAGCATAATAATTAAAAATAAAAGGTTTGACCCAATTTTTATGGAATCTTAGCTGATGATGTATATGTATAACTAATAAAAATAATTTGTTTAAATTTAAATAATCTCTATAAACTTTGTTAAATAAATAAATTACAAAAAATATGTAAGAGCTCTATTTGCCTCTGCTATTCTAAGAGTTACAATGTAATCATGTTACTTTATGCTTTTTGGTAGTTTTACAAAAAATTAAACATTTTTCTATTTGAAACAACCTAATATATGAATGTGATGTTTTGAGTAAATTGAAATTACCCCCAAAAAAAAATTTCTTAGATTTTATTGGATATCGTTCGAACGAAATGACGAATTGTTAGAACGAATTGTTGGAACCAATGAAATCGTTCGAACAAATCGTCTAATTGATTTGAAAATTTCTTTAGGATTCATTCCAATGAAATGAATGAATGAATCTTTCATTTGAAGATTCCTTCAATTCATTGATTCGAATGAAGGATTCGTCGGTGAAGACGGATGTGTTCACTCGCTCGCTCAGCTGCTCCATGTGTAATTCTTTTAACATATATATATATATATATATATATATATATATATATATATATATATATATGTTAACGCAAAATCAAATTACAGTGAACATTTTCACCCCATTTTAATTCATGCCAAACGCCGATAATTTTCAATTTACTTGAAAAAATTTTACTGCTTTTGCCTTAATCCAAACATCCCTTAAAATGAAATGAAAATACTTATGCAAATCATTATAAATAAATAAATAAAACTTTTGTTTTTATATGCAAAAAGAAAAATTAATGCAGTGGAAGGTTGGTGGATAATGGGTTGAAAATATACCCACAAAAATATTGTTGAAAAATTTCTTAATCTCATTGATGTTTTGCGTGAAATTCATTAAATCCTAATGTGGTTTTGCTAAGTAAGAAAGCTGTCACATTGCTGCCCTTATGTTTGGCAAAATTAACCAAAAACTTTGTGAGTTCTGTGAGAATCTAACTTATTGGGTCCAAAGAGAAATGGAACTTTATGGAGTAGATTATTGTGAAGGAAAAGCTGATGCCTTGCTTCCTCTTTGAGCTCTATGGCTTCATGCACTTCTTCAAGAAATTGAAAGGCAGGGCTTAAAGGGAAGGGGAAGATGGATATCTCTAGTGAGATCAAGTTGTATTTGTTCTTGCGGTTATAAGAAAAAGGCTCTTTGTAGCAAAGTTTGATTATAATTGGAGACACATGGTTTTTGTGAGATTATGGAGAAAAAAAACCTAATTAATACTTTCACTTAATCAAGTGCTATATATATAAGAATAAGATAGATGTTGTGTTTATCTTAAAATTTGTGCCATGGCGCGCTACGATGCGCCACAACGCGCTGTGGCGCATGGTGCAGCTGAACTTTCTCAACTTCGTTCTGTATCGCCTCAGAATCTCCTGGAAGCTCACTGAAGTTCTATTAGTATCTCAATAATAATTTGAATAGTCTCCACATCCTAACAATCTTCCACTTGAAGACCTATTGGAATCATCCCTCTTCTAACATTGATCTTTCATTATCTTCTTCAATCTCGATCAAGAACGTGGTATGGTTCACCCCGCTCTCTTTTCAGGTGTTGAGGCCAACTAAAGTAGCGCATAGCTTCAGTTTCTCCACTGTTACTTTCTTCGTAAGTATGTCAGATGGATTTTTCAAGGTGTGAATCTTCTCTAATCCTAGATGTCCTTCCTCCAACAGTGTACTAATAAAATGGTACTGAACCTGTATATGCTTCATCCTGGCATGAAATGCTGCATTCTTTGCTAGGTGAATAGCGCTTATACTATCGCTGTAAGGCTTCACATCCTCTTGCTCCTTGCCCAATTTCTCCATAAAACATTTCAGCCATATCTTCTCCTTACTCGCCTCAGTAATGGCGACGTACTCCATCTCCGTTGTAGATATAGCAATAATGTTCTATAGCCCGAAGATTCATCTCACCGCTGCACTTCCCAATGTGAACAAATATCCAGTAGTGCTCCTCTAGCTATTAACAACTCATGCAAGATATGAAACTATATAGCCCTGTAGAGAAATGCCAGACCTACCAAAGCAAAGTGTTTTGCCCGTTGTACCTTTAAGATACCTCAAAATCCCCTTGACCGTGTCCAAATAGTGATTTCCTAAGTTTCTCATGAATCTATTGACTACTCTCACTGCATGTGCAATGTTCGGTCTCGTGCAGATCATCACGTACATCAAGCTTCCAACCACTGAAGCATAAGAAACTTTCTGCATGTGTTTCTTCTCCTCTTGAGACTTTAGCATCCGATCCTTTGATAAACAGGAGTGAAGTTCTAGGGGAGTGCTAACTGGCTTTTCCTCACTCATGCTGAATCTTTTCAGTACCTTTTCAATATAGTCATTATAAGATAGCTTCAGAATTCTCGCACTTCTCTCCCTATTGATTCTTATCCCAAGAATCTGCTTGGCACCTGAAGTCTTTCATGTCAAACTCCATTGACATCTATTGTTTCAACATCTTTATCTCATCCATGTCTGATCCTGCAATCAACATATCATCCACATATAGCAACAAAATAATATAGGAGAACTTACACTATTTTGTGTAACAACAGTGATCCTCCTAGCATCTCTTGTACCCAATTTCATACATGAGCCTATCGACTCTTCTGCATCATTGCCTAGTACTTTGTTTTAAATCGTAGAGGCTCTTATTAAGCTTACATACTAGCTCAATTTTTTTTTCTCTCTTGAGATTTGTACCCCTATATTTGTTGCATGTACAACTCCTCTTCCAACTCTCCATGAAGAAACGCAGTCTTAACATCCATTTGCTCCAGATGCAAACCTTTAACTGCAACGATGTTCAGCACAACCCGATAATTGTCATCTTCACAAATGGGGCAAATATTTCACTATAGTCAGCTCCATGATGATGCTAGAAGCTTTTTACTACAAGCCTCACCTTGTATAATTTGCTCCCATCATGTTTTTCCTTCAACTGGTAAACCCACTTATTCTAAAAAGCTTTCTTTCTAGCTGGTAGAGCTACCAACTCACATGTCCCATTTAATATGAGTGATGTCATTTCATCATTCATGGCAGCCTTCCACTTGATTGAATCTTCTACTTGAAGTGCCTCTTCAAAGTTTTCTGATTCACCACCATCCATTAGCAACAGATAAAATAAGGAAAAAAGTATCTCTGTGGAGGTCTTGTGATGCTTGTGGATCTCCATAACATGGGTGTTTGTGGTTCAACTTCAACACCCTCTTAAGTTTCTTTCTGCATACGCACATCTAACTCAATGGTGTCATCAACTTCTATGTGCTGGGGCTCATCATATGAAACAATCTTGGAATCAGTCACAACTCCAATACAATCTATGTACATCTCACTTTTATTAAAAGTTACATCCCTACTTCTGATAAAATTCTGGTTTTGATTATCTCAAAATCTGTAACCAAACTTGCTCATATCATATACAATAAATATTCACTTGACTGCCTTTGCATTAAGCTTTCTCCTAGATCATTCATCAATATACATATATGATGAACAACCAAATATCTTGGATTGGTTGAGTTTTGACTTCTTTCCACTCCAGGTCTCCTTAAAAATCCATTCATTTAGGGGTACAAAATGTCCCTTATTAATCAAATAAATAGTTGTGTTGATAGCCTCGGCCCAGAAGTGCTTTGGGAGACTTGCATGCAATCTCATGCTCTTGGCTCTTTCTGTGATCCTCATGTTTATCCGCTCTACAACACCATTTTGTTGTAGTGTTCCTGGAACTATAAATTTCTTCTTGATACCTCTCATGGCACATAACTTCTTAAGCTCCTTGTCAGTACTCACTGCCATTATCAAATCTCAAGCATTTAAGCTTCAACCATGTCTCATTCTCCGCAAAAGCCAACCATTTTACAAGCACATCAAATACATCAAATTTTTGCTTTAGAAAATAAACACATACCTTTCTTGTATGGTCATGAATGAATGTGAAAAATATGTGGTTCTACCTATAGAAGAAGTAGGAGCTGGCCCCTATACATTCGTATGCACCAACTTGAGTTTTTTGCCTATCAGCTCTCTTCCAACTTTGGAGAATAAAACCTTCTTTTACTTGCCCACTACTTAGTCTTCACAAAAATCCAAATCCACTGACTTCTATCTTTGGAGCTTTCCCCTTGACTATAGGGATTTCAAACCCCTCTTGCTCATATGGCCAAGACTTCAGTGCTATAGATCCGCATTTATCTGATCTACAGTTGCAATGGAAGCAGACACTTTATTGATCAGGTAAAGTATACCTTACACATTGCCCTGTGCAATAATGACTGCACATTTGGTGTCCTTACATGAGTCCCATACAAAGGTCATATTGTAGCCTTACATGGCTAGCTAGATAACTAAAATAAAGTTCCTCCTTAGACACATCATGTGTCTAACTTTTCTTAGCTTTCAAATTGCACCTCTTGGTAGCTGAACATCCACATCACCTTTCCCTATGATAGTGCATGCCTTATCATCTCCAAAATATACCTTTCCCAAGTCACCCTTGGTGTAATTCTTGAAAGCACCCATCGTAAGAGTGGCATGAAAGGATACGCCCGAGTTCACCACCAAAAACTCCATGTTGACAAGTGATAGAATCAATGCATCATGATCCTCTTTAGCTAAAACATTCAGAGTGGAGCACATATCCTTGCTCCCACCACTTGTCTTCTTTAGGGTAGGGTGGTTCTTCTTAAAATGTCTTACCTTACCACAATTCTAGTAATCAGGCTTTGCTTTTTCGAATCCTGATTTTTCTCATCTCAACATTGACCTATTTCTATTATGTCTCCAGTTTATCATTTCAGAAAATGAAGTTATATTAATACCACATGGCATTTACCTTAAATAACTCAAGATAGCATTCAAAGCATTTTAATTTAAAGAGAGCCTTAGGTATCTTGGTGTGAGCATTTTAGAGAAGGGTTTTTTGGGATGTGGTGTGGTGCCCCGTACCCTTAATCCGCCAAAGGATTAGGTTAAGGGTGGAGTGTCACTCTGGCTAACCCCTCACTTACCATTGGATTAGGATAAACTTCATAATCCACCTGATTAGGGAAGGATTAAAACAGAATCAATCTAACAGTTACTATATAAGTACACGTACAGAGTGCGGAAGTAATAAAGGACATCCAAGCATCACAATATAACATAAGTGCAAAATATAACTCAGAATATAAGCATATAAGTCCAAATGCACAGTCAAGGATACCTGTATTATTACAACATTTAAAGTTCAAATAAGAAGGAAATGCAAATGCAATCATCCTCACAAATAAATATAAGGACTAGATATGCTCTAGTCCGAGCTGCTGCTCCTCCTCTAGGTATAGCTCCTCCTTAGGTGCTGGATCCTCTATTTGCTCTATGCCTGCAATTGTCGGTTTCACAATGTAGGGCCCCAGCCAAAAAAGAGAAAATATGGTTAGACAATTTGTCTAAGTATATTTTAGGCTGATACATTTTTATAAGTTTTATAATATCACCACTTTACACAATTTTCATAAGCAATAATATATAAAGGAGCGACTGGCAATACAATAAGAAAGGGGAAAAGCTATAAATATTTATAACTTAAACAAAAGAGGCTAAGACATGCCTCAAAAGTGAGGTAAACAAAATAAGGCAAATAATATAAGTAACTAAACATATGCTAAAAGAAAATACTACATCCTAATACATGCTGGTGATCAAATGAAATATGCAAATTATAATAATAAATCTTAGCAGTGATACATATAAATAGTAACAAAATCTAACATCTTACTGTATGTAAGCTGTACAAAGAAATAGCTGACTGAATAAGCAATACCAAAACATAGCCAAATACTAAAACTGCACATCAAACTCTGTATACTGACTTGCCATATCAGAAGACTTGGCCAAACTAGCCCATATATATATACATCTCAATCTGCAAACATACTGAACATACTGCATGACTGAAGCGGCAGACAATATTTATGCAACATATTTTAGTTGTTTTACTTTTATTTCTATGGACAACTGTTAGAAACAACTGAGGAGTCAAGCACGTCTGCAAGACTATACGGGTCCCAAGCCTAACACACTCTCCTCAATGAGAGTGTTAGGCATTCTGATCTCACCTTACCCCTGTCCATCGGGGCAAATGTGCACCATAATATCTACAAACTGGACCCAAAGGCAACTGTTATCCTATTATTCTAAGTTTTCATTTTTCATGCACAAAGTTATCTTATATGAAATGTCCAAGGAAGTAAGCTCAAATATACAAGGAATGCGTAGCACAAAGTATCAAATAAGCAAGAGACTATACTAATTTGGTGATATCATTTGTTTTATATTATCCATTCTAACTATTCTAAGTTACGCAAGTTCAGGATCAACATTTTCCTACTATCGAGTGTAACTCAGAAACTCATCCTTATAAGTTACAAAATATTAGGACTAGCTAGGTCCTAATATACCAAATCAAAATCGACTATAAAAGTTGAATAACAAATCATTACGATCTAATTAATAATTTTAGACGTTCTAACTTAAAACTACTAAATTATAGATTATGGATTAAATACCACGAGATTGGGCTTAATCACATAATCCAAAAAGGGTAAGACCTAAGATCTAGGTTTAATTCTAAAAGTGATCTAATAATTCAGGCCAACCCTATTAAGTGATCAAACTTAATATGATAAATCTCCTATCTTAGATCTAAAGTTAAAAGATAAAATAATCAAAAATAAGTTGAAAAATTCTAGAAACTAATAAAACTAAGGTTTCACCCATTGAATAACTCATTTACCCAATAGATGAACTCTAACCTATGATCTAGTCCTAGTCTCAGGAAGGGTCCTTAAGGTGTAGTGTTAAAGACTTAGGAAAATTCTGGAATCTGACCTAACTGTTGATTTTACTTACTTAAATGTCACTAATAGGGTTATAATGCTAGTTTTAGTGTTTTAAAAGACTAATTAAAGGTTAAGGGTGTTTACCCTAAATTTTGGGCAAAAGGACAATTTTGCCCCTACTTAAGGGTCAGAAAAGTCAACTTTTGATTTAAGTGTCCAAAATGAAGTTCTCTTTTCCATATGATTTCTTATTGTCTAACTTGAAGATAGACAGTAAGTATGTCCAATGTGGACGAGAAACAGATCATACAGGTTCAAACTAAGGTTTATGACTTAAGGGCATTTAAGTAATTTTCACTATACTAAAAACTAAGTTTTTATGCAGTTTATTGGAGGATACTGTTCAAGGATTCCATAGAGTCCAAGAACACTGCATTCTGAGGTCAATTGACTAAGTTATGAACGTTTTAAGTTTGAAGGGCAATTTGATAATTTCGAGTCGGTCAACGGGTGACGAAAACTGAACTTTTTTGTTTGAAGTCCAATTTTAGCAAACTCAGTTTCTATAGCTTCCCTATAATGTACTGAGTATGTTGGTAGGGAGTAAACCCAATTTGGACCTCAAATGGTCAAGTTATGACCTAACTAAGACTGGGGGTATTTTGGTCATTTTCTAAATTTCTAGGGTTTATGACCTAAATGTTATTTCAGTTTATTGGTGATATTGAAATTCTAAACTAGTTAGCATCTTGAATTTTTAAATTTGGAGTTGATTTGACTAAGTTATGGCTGTTTGAAGTCTAGGGGCATTTTGATTATTTTTCACTGAGAATTCTAGGGTTGACTTTTTGTCCTGATGTCCAAATGAGAAAACTAATACTATTACAATGATGGGGCTGCTCTCCTAAGTATTTTAAGACCCATATTGACTATATTAAGTCAACTAGGTCAAAAGTTATAGGGTCCTAAAGAGGTCCTAAAATGCTACTTCATTATACATACCCAAAACTAAATTCTGCCATATGTCATTTGATTCTATTTATTTTTCTGAGTATTTTAAGACCTATATTGGCTATATTTGGATCATCTTACAAAAAGTTATTAAACTTTTAAATTTTACTATTCAAAAATACAATTTGTATTATTTTACTGTTTATTTATTCAAATTGAATTATTTTACTGTTCATCCCTAAAGTTGTATATATATAAATTCTAAAATAATTAATTCTTAATTAATCTGTAATTAATTAGGACTTTAATTTTTAGTTAGCATTAATTAATCCAATAATTAATTAATTTAAATATATAATACTTTTACTGTTATAAAGTAATTAGGCTTAATTATAGGTTAATTAATCTTAATTACATGCTAATATTTAGTTAGTAATAATTAATTATAGATCTACTGTTTAATATTAATAAATTATTTTAATTACTGTTAATAATTAATTATTATTATAATAATCATAATTATTTTCTAATTAGTTAATTAGGTCTTAATTAATTAACAATTAACCTAATTATTAATTAAGAAATTTGTTAACCTAATGATTAATTAGTTACTTAATTAATTAATGTTTTTTGTCTTAACATTACTTAATTACCCATTAATCTAACTGTTAAGTATACCTTAATTACTGACTAACTATAATTAGCTTTCATTTAATTAAATTATGATTTCTGTATGTATATTTAACTATATATATATATGTATATATATAATAATTATATTTACTTTTATTATTATACTTCTGCAGGTAATAAATGCGACGGGACCCACTGCCACGTGGCAAGCCATTACTGGCTGCGGCAGAGGGCGCGGGACCCACCACTGCCACGCGGCAGTGCGGGACACGCGGCGAGCCGCGGGGTGGGCCCCGCAGATGCGGTCGAAACGACCGTAGTGGGCCCCATAGCTGACGCGTGGCAGCCCGAACGCGGAAACGAGCTGGTCGGGCTGACCCGCTCTGGCCCGCGACTCCTCGGCTCCCCCTTCGAGCACCCGATGCCAGACGGCTAGGGTTTCGCCTCGCCGACGCCTCCGGCGACGGGCGATGCCTGCCCGCATGGCCGCGGAACGACCGCGGCTAGGCGTACCTAGCCATACCCGGTCCGGCCCTAGAGGGCATCGGTCGTGCCCGGAAAACCTAGCCCTATGTGCCTACGTGCGGTGCGTGCGCGGACGTGGCCGGCCCGAGAGAATCGGGCGTCCATACGGGTCGATCGGATCTGAATCTGCTCGATCAGATTCGATCATCAAGCAATCAAGGGATGGAGGTAGGAAAATGAAATTAAGATCTAGCAATTGCATGATTGTAGGAGGAGAACGGGTACCTGAAACGGACGGAGGGAGGCTCGATCGAAGCTGGACGGGTTTCTCCGGTTCTTAGCAGACGCGCACGGGCGAGAGAGACCGAGACGAATCTCGATCCCAGGGTTTAACGAGGCCCGGCGGAGGCTGCGAGGCTAGTCTGTGAAGACCCACTTAAGTAGTAATAAATGAAATTCTTAAACATCGAGGTGCCTTTTCAGATAACGGTGGAGTTCCTGATAAGAACTTCAAAGTTAAGCATGCTCAGGTGGGAGATCTCCCAGGATGGGTGACTTGCTGGGAAGTTATCTTCTATGGGCAAAACCGCGAGGCCTTTCAAGCCAAAGCGGACAATACCTTGGTGCTTAAGAGTTTGGGCTGTTACAAATGGTATCAGAGCAAACCATAGGGTGTCAGATAGGAGCTAAGTGCCATACTGGGTAAAATACCACTTCATATGAGCAGCCTCTTGAACCCATGATGGTTAAGGTGCTACATGGTTGTGGGTACCTCTTGCGCCTGTAGGGGTCACCTCTAGTCCTATCTACCCAATGGATGATTCTTGGATCTGTGTGTGGATACTGACGAGGACGTCAGTTACTTAAGTTGGGGAGATTGTGAAGACCCACTTAAGTAGTAATAAGTGAAATTTTTAAACATCGAGACGCCTTTTCAGATAACGGTAGAGTTCCTGATAAGAACTTCAAAGTTAAGCGTGCTCAGGTGGGAGCACTCCCAAGATGGGTGACCTACTGGGAAGTTATCTTCTGTGGGCAAAACCGTGAGGCCTTTCAAGCCAAAGCGAACAATACCTTGGTGCTTAAGAGTTTGAGCTGTTATATGGCCGGTCGCGCTGGCGAAGACGGGCGTGCAGCGCGCACGCCTAGGGTTGGCGATCGGGGACGGCGACGCCAGGACCGTCCGATCGCGGATCGGACGATCCAGATGGACCGTCAGATCGGATGGCAAAGTTAACGGCGCGCAGTTATTCATACCGACGACGTTAATTTATTAATGGACCGGATAATTAAATATTAATTTAAATATTTCAATTATAATATTAATATTTAATTATAATTAATTAATCAACTTCCAAAATTTTTCGAATATTCACCCCTAGCTAATTGAGGGGTGAGGAACGCAACGGCAATGTCAGATTTTTGATCCGATGAGTATTTTGATTCCTCGATTTGCAGGGTATTGAATATTATTAAAATATTCGTTAAATTTTCGACGACTTCCGATTGACATGAAAACTTCACCCAAGTTAATTTGGGGTCAATGAGCACGATGGCGAAGTCCATTTTTCGATCAGAGGTCAATTTAAATAGGTCAAATTTTAGGGTTTCTGAAATTTCCAAAAATTTGGATTTGATCCGTTTGACTCCTGATTTGTACTAGGTCTTAGAAGTTGACTCCAATTAACCTAATTAGCACTTATGATTAGTCTTTAGACTAAGATTAGTCCTAATTGATCAAGGTAATAACTTGGGTTATTACATATGGAGACCATTTAGATCCTAAGAGGTGCCAATAAAGTTCCCAGGTGTTCTGGGACAAGTCAGGGGCGATTAGGGCACTCCGAGCACCCTAGCGCACCCTGCAGCTCCTGAACCCAAGGGACAGGCTCCCAAGAGCACTCTAGCACAAGTCTAGGCACCTAGGCTCCCACCAGACAGATGCAAGGGTGCCCAAGCACAACCTTGGCTGTCCTGAGTAATTTTAGGGGTATTTGGGTTTTTTTGAGTATATTTAGGTTAGGTATTTAAATAAATATGTGAGGAATGTTTCCATATATGCTCAACCCTAATCTATTGGAGGCTTTGGTTGCTACTAGCATCCTTCTACCCTAGAGTGAAAAAGAGTGTGAGTCCCTCATGAGATTAACAGAGAGCCGTTTGGAAAAAATTTGTAAGAGAGTTTGAGAGGGTGTTAAAGACAGATAAGGCGTGGGTGTGTTCCTAAGCAAAGTTTTTCATCTTGTTATTCCTATAAAGGTTCAAGTCTTGGTTTGTACTCTATAATATTGTATTCTTCATATAGTAGATTTCTTGTGATGGTGTAGCTTCGTGATTTTTCCCAAGTTTTGAATTTTCCTCAAAAATTTTTATGTTTGTATGCTTGTAGCTTGTGCATGTGAATTATGTGAATTTTTGAGTTTTGCTTTGGTAACCTCAACTCAAACAGATAAATAAATCCTAATAAGTGGTATTAGAGAGTTAGCATTAGGGCTTATCGTTTGAGTGGGAGCAATAACAGACAAAGGAAGTTACAAGATTGAGAAGTTCAGTAGAATAAACTTTATGTTTTGGAAGATACATATTGAGGATTTGTTGTACCAAAAGAAGATGTAGTTTCCATTGAGAGGAGTTGAGAAGAAATACATAACTATGAAAAATTAAGAATGGGAACTCATTGGCAAAACAACACTAGGATTGATTCGCCTTTCTTTGTCTTTGTCCATGGCCTTCAACATAGTAAATGAGAAAAGAAAAGTGGATCTCATGGCGACCATAACAAGGATGTATGAGAAATCTTCGGCTTCTAATAATGTTTTTTTTAATAAAGCAACTATTCTGCATGAATGTAATAGATGGTTGTTTAGACGGAACATCTAACTGAGTCTGACACTGTAATAATCCATTTAAGCTTTGTGGGCATAAGTTTGATGATTTAGTGTGAGGTTTATTACTTATATCTTCACTACTGAATAGTTGGGATAGATAGTTATTGCGATCAGTAACTCATCATGAAATGCAAGTTTGAAACTCAACGATATTGTGGGGATTATGTTGAATGAAGAAATTTTGAAGAAGGCTTATGGTGAAACTTCAAGTTCCACCATAAGTGCTGCAAGGATAAAAATGGGAAAATCAAAATTGGAAAAATGAAAGGTTGAGTGCTAGAATTATGAAAAAAGAGGGCCCTTGAAGAAGGACTGTTTTGCCCTAAAAAAGCCAGGTGGTGGAAATCAACTTGTGAGTCATTCTGTAAATATTATAGTAGATGACATTGAAGATGTATTGGTTTTATCTTCAAAGGGTACAAAATCTTGGGTTGTGGATTCTAGTGCATCATTTCATGCTATTCCTAGAAAATATATATTCATAAGTTACACTCGAGGTGATCTGGAAAAGGTCTATTTGAGATATGATAATGGATGCAAGAATGTTGGAAAGGGTGATGTAGACATTAGGTTACTGAATAGAGCGATATTGGGTGCCCCATCCCAGCTATGTTCATGTTAACACTAATATAATAATATGATTACGGTGAAGTGGTCACCAAGACACATCCCCCATTTAAAGTCAGATTAGGTTTCTACCTAACAATCCATAATTGATAAAAATGACCCATCTGAACTGAGTGTCACTAAATGATTATACAGAAGACAAAGTGTGGAAGCAAGAAATGAGATATCCTTTAAACCATAAATGCAATAAGAAAGTAAACATATAATCATCTCAGAACATAAGTGCAGTAAATAAAAGTACATCCACAATTATTACAAAATTTACCAAAAATTTAGTAGAAGAGGAAACACTCATCCTCTCAAAATAAAGAAAGTTAACTAAATAATAATAAGAAGCTCTACCTCATGTCCAAGCTCCTCACCAAAATCAAGGTCAATAAATAACTCTGAATCTGACATATTGGGTATCATAATGTTAGGGCCCTAACTAAGAAAAGAAAATATTAGATAGACAATTATCTAAGCATATTTTAGATTAATTTAATGAAATCTATATTCTTTATGATATCACATTGAAAACTTAAAGCAATGATAGCCAAACAGGGAGCAACAAACTATAAGTAAACTAGAAAGCTATGAATGAAATATTTATAACTTAAGCAAAATATGAGGTAAGTAAACATACCTCAAACTAGAAATTACAATAAGAGTCAGTAGATATAAAAGTATATAAGATTAAAAGTACTAAAAAGACTAAAAGTATAATACATCCAAACATGTTTGCACATAATATATATATATATATATATATATATATATATATATATATATATATATATATAACCGAGAACTACTGTAAATACATAAATATTGAAAATGCTGTAGAATACTAAAAATGCTATAAATACTAAAAACTGATGTATATAAGTACTGAAACAAAAATTGCTAACACGCTAGCATGCATATATAAAATAAGTCTTATAAAACTAAGTTGAACTGAAAAACGTGCAAGAAAATAGAAAGTAAGCACAATGGTGCAAAAGTAATGAATTGACCAGTAAAGCCACTAAAATTGACTGACTTGAACTGAACTGAATAGATGTATGTATACATTAGTACTGCCTTAACAAAAAATGGCTAGCATAGACACAGAAGCAATACTAGTCCCCAAAAACCATCTAGCCAACCATAAAGCGAGATCTAGGACAGACTAAAGAATCAACCATGTATAATATAACCAACCACAGAGCTAAATCCAAATTGATTCTCTAGAAAAGACATATACCATCTAACCAACCACAAAGTTAGACCTGAGTCTATTTTGCTAAAGAAAAATTGAATAGATGATGCAGACTAACTAGAACACATCTATAAAAATAATATGATGTCTAAATCACATAACTAAAATACTAAACTTACTAAATTATCATGAATATAATTTATGCATTCAAAAATAACATAAGATACTTATCACTTATTCTACATTCAACTTATATGTCCAAAAGTATAAGGCTTAAATACAAGGTGTGTAGAGCAACAAAGTAAGAGTAAGTAAGACTCTACTAAAATATATGTGATATCTGTTGTTATTTATTTTATTCATTCTATTTATTCTGAGAGAATACAAGCTTAGGATTTTCAATATCCAACTATTAAGTAAAATCTCAGATTCATAACCTTATAAGGTTAAATAATAAAACTTAGCAAGTTTTATTTAAAAATTAGAAATGTCATCTATAAAGGTTCAAGAAATAATCATTCATCCTATTTTGATATTTTATTCATCCCAAAACCAAATCTTGATTAAGAAAATTAAGATTAAGGGTCTTAGAGTCAAACTCCAAATATGGGATTCAAACTCTAAATTCAAGGTGTTAATATCTAAATGTCTAAGGTTTCTCATAATGCTTATTCTAAGGGTTTAAGAAAATTTAAAATGAAGAGATTTAGACCTTAAGATAGGAATTTCAATACTTATGAATGGATGCATTTAATTAAAGTCAAAAGATAAAAAAATCAAACTTAAATATATAACCTGAAATTTAAAATCATGGATTTATTATATTAAGTAACACAGTTCACCCAATAGAATAAAGATAAACCTAAGTCTACACTTAGGAAGGAATTACTTAAGGGAAAGTATTATTGAGGTGATTTAGGAGAAGTTAATTAATTGAATTTTAAGATTCATATTGATTAAACCACTTTGAAGTGATATTAAGGTTTTATAGTCAACTTTGGATACTTAAATGAAGGTTTAAATAATATCTTCAGCTACTGATGTCTAAATAAAAGTTATTCTTAAAGGATTGGAGATTAAGCATGCTAAATTTTAGTTGCTGGTTCAAAGTATTTTGAAAGTTATGAATGAGCAATATTTGGGAGAAAATATTTACTATTTCTAAAATTTTCTAAGAAACAGTCATATTATTTTCCAAAATTTATATCTAAATATGAAGACATAAATGAAAAAACTAAGTTTTTGTTTTACAGTGAAGTTCTTCATAACTTAATAGAGAATAATAATGCTAAAATTTAGTTAAATCCAACGATTATATTAAAAGTTCTGATAGCAAAAATATTACAATAAAATTTTTAAAATCTCTCAAAAACTATGTTCTAGACTTCAATGGGTGTTTGCTAAAGTTTGAGTGCTTAAATAATGACCTTATATTTCAAATGGACTAATAAGATCTTCTGTGAAATTGTTCAAAAAATATAGAAAAATAAATATGCAAAGTCACAACACTTAGATCCTAGTGGTTGAAAAGTTACAGGTCTTTAAAGTTGATAAAGAAATATTAATTTCTGACAACAAAATGTTTAAGAAAATAATAAAAGAAAAATTCTCACTTTTAGAGTGATTTTTGAACATTTTAAAGGCAAAATAAGGTGTAGTGTCTTCTAGTGATTTGCTAAAAATACATATGAGAAGTATAAGTAAATTTACAACTATGAATTTTAAATAGAAATAAGAATTATTCTAGTACAAAATAAGAATGAAGAATTATAAAATATTTGAATAAATTTAAGAATTTTTTTTTAGAATTTTATGAATATACATATAAATTAAGCAATCTAAAATATTATTGTGGGTGTTCATATAACATACCAATATTGTAATTATCATTTATTTAATCTATATATATATATATATATATATATATTTCAAACACGAAATATATTTGATAAAGAAGTGAAATAATAAGAGATTCGAAGAAGAGAGTACCTTGGAGCAAAATAGTTTTGATGAAGCCTAGATCTTCTCCTTATCGTGAAAATAATAAGATAGTGCAGCCTAGATCTCCTTCTTTATGTGGTTTAGAGCTTCCCAGATCTTCTTCTTGACATGAATTTTCTTAGGGATGAAGTCCTTAGGGTTTGGAGCAGAGGAGAAGAGAAAGAGAAATGGAGTTTGACAAATGATTCCAAACAAAGGTAAGAAAAAAATAAAGATAGGATTTTAGATTTTTAATTACGATTAGAAGGTCTTAAAGTGCCTTTAAGGCTTGATCAAAAATCCAATGGTGTAGATTTGAGCAAGGTGGAGTTTGAATATTTCAAAATAATTTGTCTTAAATTTATCCTTAATTAAGAATAATTTTATTGGAATAATGATTGTTTCCTTTAATTAGGTTGTTTACATGCAAAAATCTCAATAATTATGACATAATATTATCTAATTTGGCTAAAGTATTTCTCAAAATTAATAAAAAATGTACCTCTAAAATTCAAATTTAAGGTTTCAAAATGTAGATCCCATTAAGAGGAATTCATAAACACCAAAATTATCTAATTTGGCCAAGTGGTTGCCTCAGGATCTGAGTCTAAAGTTGGCCAGAATCATGTTAGCCAAAATCATAATGGTCGAATTCTCTGTTTTTTTTAATTCCAAATGTATTTTTATCATAACACATCTATTTTAGATACAAAAATTAAGAAATTTTTGTTGGTAGCTAATTTGAAGATGTAGAATCCAAAATTTTTAAAATATTTCTATTTTGACACCCATTAATTTTTCATAATTATTTTGATTTAAAACTATCAAAAAATAATTGAGGAAAATTGTTTCATGGAAAGATCCCAAAAATTCACCCCTAGCTAATTTGGGGGCGAAGGGTTCAATGGTGAAGTCGTATTTTTTATTTGATGTCAATTTATATTAGTTGATTTTTGACTCCTAAAATTGACAAAATAGCCAATTCAACTTAATGGGTCAGATTGACTACAAAACTTCAGAGTTAAGTTCAAATAATTGGATACAAACAATGGAATAAAAATTAGAAAGTGATTATGCTCAGATTAACTAGAGTATACAAACTCCCCACTTAAAATTGATGTTGTTCTTGACATTAAAAGACTAGAATTTGAAAAGAGAGAACTACTAGAATTTTCAAAGAGATTTAGATATTTGGGGTGCATATCTGCCTCTTTCTCCTAAATGATTTTTCAAGAGAATGATTCTTCCACTGAACTTTTACCATGATAATGGAATGATTTCTTGGCTGCTTTTGATCACAAGCTAACCTTTTAATCGGCTATTCCGCATATGAAATATCATGTTGAATATTAATTGCTGGAAGTTGGATAATGTGAGAAGGATCTATAAGAAATATTTTTAATTAAGAAAAATGAAACACATTATGAACTGCAGATAAATCTTCAGGGAGATTGAGCATATAGGCTGCAAATCCTACTTTTGCTGATATTTCAAAAGGTCCAACGTAATGGGGACTAAGCTTCCTTGCTACGCCAAATCTGAAAACACCTTTCATTGGACTGACCTTTAAATATGCAAAATCACCAACATTGAATTCTAGTGGATGATTATGAGCATCATTGATGAATCCATAATTTATATCCTAAATAAAGGAAAAAGCTCATTCATTTCCATTTTTTAAACAGCCCTCTTGATCAATTTTTGCTTATTTTCAGGTAAAAAGCGAGCCCAACAAATTATGGGAAATTTTGGAGTGTTTTTGCATTTTCTTGAAGAAAACCGCTGTAGCTCGCTATAGCGTGCTACAGCGCGCCACGGCGCGCCTCAGCTATTTACATACATAAGACTCTTAACAAGTACATTGAACTCCTTGTCACAGTACTTGCCTCCATTGTCTAATCTTAGTACTTAAATATTAACCATGTCGCTTTATCAACCAAAGCTAATATATTTCCCAACACATCAGATTTATATTTTAAAAAATAATTTCATACTTTTCTTGTTCGATCATTAATAAAGGTGACAAAGTATGTGGCTCCTTCTATGCAAAAAGTAGAAGTTGGTCCCCATAACTATATATGCACCAACTCAAGTTTTATGTCTTTTAGCTCTCTTCTACTTTTAGTGAATGTAATCTTATTTTGTTTGCCCAGTACACTATCTTCATAGAAATCCAAGTCCCCTAACTTTAGTTTCTAGAGGCTTCCTCTTTAAAGTAAAGATTTTAAACTCCTCTCTCTCATATGGCCTAGCCTCCGGTGCCATAGACCCGTATCTATCTGTTCTGCAACTGCATTGGAATCAGACACTTTATTGATCAGGTAAATTGTACCTTCCATTTTTCCACATTCAACAATGAGTGCACCTTCGGTGACCTTGCATGAGTTGTACTGTAGCCTTCCCTAGCTAGTTGACTAACTAAAATTAGATTCCTCCTTATACAATGCATGTGTCTAACTTCCCTGAGCTTCCATACTACACCGCTTGGTAGATGGACATCCACCTCACCTTTTTCTATGATGTCACATGCCTTGTTATCTCATAGATACACCTTCCCTTAGTGTAACAACCCAAGGTTGTTACCCAGCTTGAATTTAGATTAGTTGTGTCGTAATTATCATTCCATTAAGTTCATCTAGTCATTGGAACCAAACTCTGAAGGTTTAGAGCAATTCAGAGACCAATCGATTATTTTGAAATATTTTAATATTTAATTAATTACAAAATTGAGGTATTTATTTTGATCTCAAAATTAAAATCCGACTTCGCCATTGCAATCGTCACCCCTAAATTAGCCAGGGGTGATGTTTTGGACGTGTTTGGAGGTCGTCGAATTTTCATCAATATTTTAATATAATTAAATACCCCAAAAATTAGCATAATTAAATAATCGTCAGAATCAAATTCTAACTTCGCTGTTGGATTCCTCACCCCAAAATTAGCTAGGAGTGAATTTTTGAGAATTTTCGGAGCACGTTTCAAAAATCTGGATTTTTAAATAATTAAGAAAAATAATTAAGCAATAATTTGATCCTTAATATGCAATTTCTCCCTCTCTATCTCCTAGTTGTCTGGCCACCTTCCCTTTCATTCGGCTGGCCATCCCTTCTTTGTCTCTTAAGCCATGCGCCATTAATGCTCATTCATAATGGCCCCTACTCCCCCTCATCCTAGCCTCCCTAACTAATGATGGAGCCTCTCTTCCTCTTCTCCTTTAAAAGAGGAGCACAACCCCTCCTTCTCCTCTTTGCTGCAAGAGCTGAAGCTTACTCCTTTTCTCCATTTCTATACCTTGTATTGAAGAAGGAGCTCTCTTCCTCCAAAGGTCTTGAAAGAAGCAAAGGTCCCTCTCTTCCTCCCCTCTCAAGGACTAAAGGTACCCCTTTGTTCCTCTCCTTGTCTTTCTCATGCTATTAAAATGTTGGATCATAGCTTTGGATGTCTATAAACATGTATGGAAGCCATTAAGGCTCTTAAAAGTATCTCATTTATTAAAGGAAAGCTGCTCTATTTTTTCATTTAATCTGCACCCCTTACATTCATCACCATTTTTAGTATAGCTAAAATGCTCCATTTGTGCTGATTTTGGTGTCGGTGGAAAGGTATTATCGGAAATACTTTTTCATTGATATATGGTACCGCTCATGAAACTCTCTGGATTAAGAGTAATTGAGCTCGAAAATAGGGATTTCAGTTTTCGTCTAGGCGAAAAACGTCGTCTGGCGCTACAGCGCCCGAAGTTGCAGAGCTAGACCGCTGCAGCGGGCTGCAGCGGCATTTTGGCGGAAACTTATATGAACATATAATAGAGTGATTGAACAGTAAACTCGCAAAATAGACAGCTACAGCGCGTTGTAGCGCGCTGCAGCAGAAATATTTTTGGAACTTTAGAAAATGTGAAAATAATTTAATTGAATAGTGATCTTGCAAAGTGAACCGCTACAACGCATTGTAGCCCACCGCAGCGCGTCGTAGCGCGCCGCAGCGGGATGCAGCGCTGCCGAGCTAAAAGCGCCCAGCACGCTGCAGCGCCCAAACTTGCAAAACTTCTCAGAATTTCAGAAAATAGCCTAGATTTTGTAAAACTACCCAGTTTTGGCTAGATGGTCAAAACTTCACTATTTTAGTATTTTAAGACCTCTAGGACTCTAGTGGGGCTAAGTTATATCAAATGTGAACATATTTTAATTAAAATTAAACATTGTATTAATTTCTATATAGAAATTAAGTTTGAACTTGTCATTTTCAATAAGTGCTCACAACCCACTATATAACTTAAATATAATTTATGCTAATTGCTAGATAATGGAATCCCTTGAATGCTTGAATTAAATAGGTTTAACCTTAACAACTAAGTAGCATGAAACCTAAGTCTTTTTGATTTGTAATTAAGTGCTAATCCCTTTGGTATGATTTAGAATTTGATTAGCATTAATTACCTTTTTATGTCATCTTTTCATTTATATGCTTTATGATTTTACGATGTATGTTAGAGAACTATAAACATTATTTGGACATTTAAGTACACTTAAATTGACATTAAACTACACTTGAACATAAGAATCTTAATAACTTTATTAAGTAGATGATACTTAATCCAAACCTAAGTCTGACATTAATAATATACTAATAAGACATTAATTTGTTATTGACCTTTAAATTAACATCGGTCTTAATGCTAGCAAGGTTAGAGGTTAAACCCTAGCTTATCTTGATTAAGATCTAAGCTTAACCACTTAATTAATTAACTTGATTGAAAGATAATTCAATTGACATTATTTTAATATTGCACATGATTTGATATAGATCTTATATCATTGAATTAGAAGTGCTAGGGTTAATATTGAATATGTGTGATTAGATTATCTGAATCTGAACTTTAGATCCTTGATTTTCTCTTATATAAGACTATTAGCATAAGATGAATAATAAAACTATAATGATTGATGAAATGACCTAACTTTAATAACATCCTTGATTTTATCCCATAATTATAGAATCAAAAGAATCAAATGAATTTCAATCATTTGATCTGACCACTTGAATGTTAACTTATGAAGTAGAGGCGTGAGATCTTAAGAGTCTTACTTTAGGATCGCCTTGAAATGTTTAAAGATTTTAATTATTGATATATTGAGGTAGGAAGGACTTTTGTAACTTATTGAAGTAAGAATCCTAGATGATCCTTCACAACGTTAGAAATTGAACTTGATACCTTGTGGTAGGGATCACCTAAAGTACTTAAATTGGGACTCATTCCTTGTGGTAGCAGCCTATAATGAGTGATCCTTTAATCACATCCTTGGAGCCTTGTGTAGGACTCACTCATTTAGAGTAAGGAATAATAGATTTTGATAAATTCTTGTGATTAAATAGAGTTGTCTAAACCCAGGTCATTGATTGGTGTAGTATGGTATACCCATAGTACTGAATTATTTTAGTAGTATCCAGGAATGGTTGAGTCACTCTACGTGAGATTTATCTTTGTGCTATCATGCGGGCTTAGACGGATATAACCTTGCTCAGAGTAAATTAATTGATCCTAAGAGTGTTATAAATAGGGACTCATTCCTTAGTTTGATTAAAATACAAATTGCCATCGGTTGATGCCTCCTAGCGAAGATCGCTTCAATAGGTGTGGCTTAAGTAAACTAAGTAATTCGAGTCACCTTCTTTGGAACACCAAGTGTGATTGTGAGTTGGGCATTTTAATAACTTAGATTGAGATACAAATAGCTATCAGATGATGCCTCCTATTGAAGATCGCTTCGTTAGGGTGGCTTAATCAAATTAAGTGTTAAGAACCACCTTTCTTGCAACCATACTAAATATGTGTATATGATCATCCCATCTAATGATCTTTAAGTAAATTCTCAACTTTAACCAATTATTGAGCTAGAACTTAGGAGTCAGAATCCCTTTAACAAGATTATGCACAATGGAGACCTAGAATTCATTATCAGATTTTAAAGCATTTTCTAGATTTTTAGATTTATCTCATGTAGCTTAGAAGCATGAGCATGAGCATAAGCATGATGTTGAGTATCGGTGATAACATATGAGTATCAATGATGATTTATGGGTTACAGAATGCTGCATACATTGACTGGGGAATTTCAGCATGCATTGGCATCGCACTTCCCAACTAGATGTACGTATACATTGGACCGTACAACTCATAATAGTTCAATGATATTTTGGTGGCATATTAGTAGCGTACAGTATTGTTGCATATTCAGATGCACAATTTCAGTGATATACATCATAGTTTTACCTATGATTACTCAGTTTCAGATTCAGTACTATTTGATTTATTTTTCGTATTCAGTTACAGTTCAGTTTTACTTTATATTGCTTCAGTTTTGTACAGTTTTGAACAGTTTTGTACTTTCAATTACCTTTATAATTTTTCTGTAGATTTAATTACATTATATAAAAGTTAAATGAATAATTAGAACTATTAGATTAGTTTCGATTGGTTAGACTTATTGTCTAACGCGGGGTACTTTTGGGATCCGACAATTTACTAGATCCTGAGCAGTATATTGAGACAGGTCAGGAGGACGCCCAAGAGATTCAGGAGGAGCTCGTAGAGCACGAGTGGACTCTCCTCCAGTTTTACTTTCTACTAAGTATTTTCAGTTCAGTACCTAATTTTATTTTAGTATTTCAGTAACAATGTTTGTAATAACTCTTATCTTAAGTAGGATAAGGATACTACTCTTATCTTAAGTATTAGCTTTCAACCCTCCTTGAGTTTGGTGGTTTTCAGCTATTTAGGGAGACGGGTTATTCCTCCCCAAGTGACGCACCGTTCCGTCGCCGAACTTAATTATGACTATTTCCCACCAAATTTAACTGACATGTCATAGTGTTCAACCTATTCAGGTGTTCTGTCACTAAGTAGTTGTCCATCATCTTCATGTTAAATAGTCTTTTCATTAGAAAGACTTTGTTGAAAACTGAAGTCTCATACATCATTATCAAGGCATCCATGAGATCTATAGTAGTTTTCTCATTAACAATATGCAATGGAAGAAGACAACAAAAGATGAATCAAACCCAAAGTTGTTATATCAAGAACCTCCCAATCTTTATCTGACATAGTGATCGGTTTTCTGTCGTCTCCACAGAGTGGTAGATATAACTTCTTCTGGTAAAGCAAATTCTCCATTTGAATTTTCCAGAAATCAAAATTAGTACTGTTGAACTTCTCTATTATGTCTTATTTCATCAGCCATTTCTCCCATTCAAACTGCAAACCCTAGAACAACAAGATAACAATAATAATCACTCTGATACCAATTATTGTGAGCACGCAGCAGAAGCATTTATCTCTTTTAGAGTTTGAAGATCGGAGTCATGTTAACGGTTACCAAGCAATCGACAAAATCAACTAATCACAAAATAAACACAACACAAAAATATGCACAACCATAAGCATTTAAACACAAGGATGTTTATGTGAAAAACTAAAAAATGGAAAAAACCACCAAGCCACACAACACATAAATTTCCATCATAATTCAAGACGATACAGAGTTGCAAAAAGCTTTACATTCACAAGAACAAAAAAGATCTACCACTTATACAGCCTCCCGATCAATTTCTTCTTTTGTAAGGAACACAACTCTTACTCTAAGTTGAAGGAGAAGAGCAGCAACCACCACCTCATAAGGTTTCTCCAACATACAAAAGCCTTTGCATAGCTGCTCACTCACTTAGGAAACATCTCCATAATGTTTTCTTATATATTTCAGCAACATTCGTATCCCAAAAAGTTCAAAATACCCCAAATTACTTAGGTCAATGCCTAACTTGAGCAAAACTTCACATGGCGCTACGGTGCTATGGCGCACCATAGCACCCAGGTCTCAGGTGGCCAGGAGCCAGGGTGCATTGTAGTTCCCCAATCTCTGAACTATATGCTGTTAAGGCACACTATAGAGCACCACTGTGTAGCGTAGCACCTCAATCTCTGAACTACCTGCCACTGGGATGCTCTACGGTGCTCCATGGAGCGTGGTAACGCCCTAATCTTTGGAGTGCATGCCACTGGGGTATGGTGTAGCTCCCTATTCTCTAGATATTGGGTTCCAAGGAGCATGCCACAGTGTGCTATGGTTCCTGAACTTTTTATTAGTAATTTGAGCACAAAGAACTTCCAGCACACAATATCCATAGCGGAAGCGATTTGATAGAGTGTGCTCTCTTCGATTTAGGATCGAGGTTGCCTTGACGGTTACCAAGCAACTTTAAGTCACAAAACTACAAGAATAGAATCACAGCACATGTATGCAAGAGATCACATCACAAAAACATCCAAACACCAAAGATTATATAAAAAACACAAGAACAGGAAATACTATGGAGCCACACCATAGAAAAATCCACTAAAAAGACTTGAAGGTTATAGAGTTACAAAGAGCTTATCTCCTAGTTAAAATATACTAGCTCTTACTCTAATATAGAGAGGAGAGGAAGCAGCCACCACTAGGAGTCTCTCCTCCAACATACAAGGGATATCTTGATAGCAGCTTCCTTAGGGCTTCACCTAGGGATCTCCTGCTTATAGCTAGCACAAGCCTCTAACTGAATATGCCAGCATATATTATCTCCTCCCAACTTTTTTGCTTAAGTACCAAGCTGAAATTCGAACCCTAAAAAGTCTAAAATGCCCTTCAATTTTCTTAGGACGTAAACATGATTGAAGCAGATTTCCTTCAGGTGCTATGGCACGCTACGACGTGCCGTAGCACCCAACTCTCAGGTTTGGACCCACTGCGGCGCACGTAGTGCCCACACCTCGGGTTGGCACCCACAGCAGTGTGTGGTAGCACCTGCATCTCGAATTGGCAACCACTGTGGTGCGCGGTAGTGCCTATTTCTCTGTTTGCCGACCACTGAGGAGCGCGATAGCGCATCTGTCTCAGGTTAGGATCGCCAAAGCACACTGCGGGGCGCCACGGTGCGCTGCAGCGCCTGTGTTGTTTCTAAACTTCACTTCTTGCTCCAAATTGCCTCGGAACCTCCCAGAAGCTCACCGGAGCACCACTAACATCTCTATAATGTACTATATGGTCTTTATAGCACAACAATCTCCCACTTGGAGACCTTTAGAAAATCTCCTCCACTTCCAACTTTGATTCTTCATTTTCTTCTTCTATTCTTATCAAGAACGTGGTGTGGCTCACCCTCGCTCTCTCTTCAGGTATTAAGGCCAACTGAAGCTGCACATAGCTTCAGCTTCTCTATTATTACAGCTTTAATAAGCATATTGGTTGGATTCTTAGAATTGTGGATCTTCTCCAATCCAACTTGTCCTTCTTCCAATAATGTTCGGATGAAATAGTAACAGAGATGAATATGCTTTGTCCTAGCATGAAATACTGCATTTTTTTCTAGATGAATATCACTCATACTATCACTATAGATCTTCACATCCTTCTGCTCATTATCCAATTTTGCCATGAAACTCTTCAACAAGATCATCTATTTACTTGCCTCTATAATGGGAATGTATTCTACCTCCGTGGTAGATAGCGATATGATATTTTGTAGCCTGGAGATCTAGCTCACCGGTGCACTTCCCAATGTATACAGATAACCTGTAGTTCTTCTCATTATATCAGCATATCTAGCAATATTTAAAACTACATAACCTTGTAAAATAATGTCAGATCTTCCAAAGCATAAAGCTTGACTGCATCCCAATGGTGTTTTCCTCAATTTCCCATGAATCTGCTAACCACTCCCACTATATGGGCAATATCCGATCTTGTGCAGATCATCGTGTACATCAAGTTCCCAACTGCTGAAACATAAGTAACCTTCAGAATATGCTCCTTCTCTTCTTCAAACTTTGGCATCTGCTCCTTTGATAAGCTGAAGTGACTTACTAAGGGAGTGCTCACTAGCTTTGCTTCACTCATGTTGAATCTTTTCAGCACCTTTTCAACATATTCTTTCTGCAATAATTTTAAAATTCCTACACCTCTTTCCCTATTGATTCTCATTCTGAGAATCTGCTTGGCCGGCCCTTAGTCTTTCATGTCAAACTCCTTTGACATAAGCTCTTTCAACATCCTTATCTTCTCCATGTCATTCACATACAGCAATAGAATGATATATGATGATTTACACTATTTTATGTAACAACAGTGATTTTCCTGGCATCTCTTGTACCCTGATCCTGACCTGAACCTGTCAAATCTCTTATACCACTGCCTTGGCGCTTGCTTCAAGCCATAAACTCTCTTCTTGAGTTTGCACATTATCTCCCATTTTCCTTTCTCTTGAGCCTTGTACCATTTAGGTTGTTTCATGTACAGTTCCTCCTTCAGCTCTTCCTAAAGAAATGTAGTTTTAACATCCATTTGCTTCAGATATAAATTCCCAACTGCCACAATGTTCAGCACAAAGACCTTGATAGTTTTCATCCTCACAACTGGGGCAAATATCTTACTATAGTCAACCCCATGCATTTACTGGAAACCCTTTACTAAAATTCTCGCCTTATAGGGTTTGCTCCCATTTGATTTTTTCCTTTACCCAATAAACCCACTTATTTTGAATAGACTTCTTCCCAGTGGGTAAGGGTGCCAACTGTAACAGCCCAAACTCTTAAGCATCAAGGTATTGTCCGCTTTGGCCTGAAAGGCCTCACAGTTTTGCCCATAGAAAATAACTTCCCATAGGTCATCCATCCTGGGAGTGCTCCCACCTGAGCACACTTAACTTTGGAGTTATTATTAGGAACTCCACCATTATCTGAAAATGTGCCTTGATATTTAAGAGTTTCGTTTATTACTACTTAAGTGGGTCATCACAATCTCCCCAACTTAAGTAACTGACATTCTTGTCAATATTCACACACAGATCCAAGAACCATCCATTGGGTAGATAGGACTAGAGGTTACCCCTATATGCACAAGAGGTATCCATAACCATGTAGCACCTTAACCATCATGAGTTCAAGAAGCTGCTCATATGAAGTGATACTTTGCCCTATATAGCACTTGGCTCCTATTTGACACCATATGGTTTGCTCTGATACCATTTGTAACAGCCCAAACTCTTAAGCACCAAGGTATTATCTGCTTTGGCCTGAAATGCCTCACAGTTTTGCCCACAGAAGATAACTTCCCAGCAGGTCACCCATCCTGGGAGTGCTCTCACATGAGCACGCGTAACTTTGGAGTTCTTATCAGGAACTCCACCGTTATCTGAAAAGGCGCCTCGATATTTAAGAGTTTCATTTATTACTACTTAAGTGGGTCATCACACCAACTCCCATGTCCCATTTGACATGAGTGATGTCATTTCATCATTCATGGCAGCCTTCGACTTGATTGAATCTTTAACCTGAAGTGCCTCTTCCAAGCTTTTTGGTTCACCTCCATCCATTAGTAATAAATAGAACAAAGAATGAGAGTACCTCTATGGTGGTTTTGTGACTATTGTGGATCTCTTAAACATGGGTATTTGTTGTTCAACATTGACACACCCCTGAGCTTCTTCTTATACTTTAACATTTGGCTCAATCATGTCATTAATATTTATGTGCCGGGGCTCACCATTTGAAGCATCCTTGGTGTCAGTCTTGACTCCAATACAATTCTTGTACATTTTACTTTCATTGAAATTGACATCCATACTTCTAATGATTTTCTGGTTCTTATTGTTCCAGAACCTATAACCAAACTCACTCGCGCCATATCCAGCAAATGTGCACTTGATCTCCTTTGCGTCAAGCTTTCTCCTAGATCCTGCATCAATGTGCACATATGATGAGCAGCCAAATACCTTGAGGTGGTTCAGTTTCACCTCCTTTCCGCTCCAAGCTTCCTCAGGAATCCCTTCATTCAAGGGTACAGGAGGTCCCTGATTGATTAGATATATCATCGTGTTAATGGCTTCAACTTATAACTGCTTTGGGAAACTCGCATGCAATCTCATGCTTCAAGCTCTTTATGTGATTGTTATGTTCATCCATTTTGCAACACCATTTTGATGTAGTGTTCTAGGGACTGTGAACTCCCTCTTAATGCCTCTCAAGACATATAATTCCTTGAATTTCCTATCACAATACTCACCACCATTATCAGATCTTAAGCACTTTAGCTTTAATCCTGTCTCGTTCTCCACCAAAGCTAATCACATTCCAAACACATCAAATACATCATATTTATATTTTAGAAAGTAAACTCATACCTTCCTTGTATGGTCATCAATAAATTTGATGAAATATGTAGCTCCACCTATGGAAGAAGTAGGATTTGGCCCCCACACATCTATATGCACCAACTCAAGTTTCTTGCCTTTTAGCTCCCTTCCAACTTTGGAGAATGAAACATTCTTCAGTTTGCCCAGTACACAATCTTCACAGAAATCCAAGTCTACTGACTTCAGCCCTTGGAACTTCCCCTTTGACTATTGGGATTTCAACCCCTTCTCGCTCATATGGCCAAGCCTCCGGTGCCATAGATCCTCTTCTATCTCTTCTGTAGCTACAGTAGTATTAGACACTTTATTGATCAGATAAAGTGTACTTTCTATATTTCTTTGTGCAATAATTAGTGCACCCTTTGTGACCTTCCACGAGTCTCCAATGAAATAAGTGTTGTAGCCTTATCTGGCTAGCTGGCTCATAGAAATCAAATTTCTTCTTAGACATGGCACATGTATAACATCCTTGAGCTTCCAAACTGTGCCTCTTGGTAGCTTAACATCTACATCACCTCTGCCAATGATGTCACACACCTTATCATCTCCAAGATACCCTTTCCCCTAGTCACCCTTGGTGTAACTCTTGAAGGCACTCCTAGACGGAGTCACATGAAAGGATGTGCCCAAGTTCACCACCCAGGACTCTTGTATTGACAAGTGAGAGGATCAAAGCATACTGATCCTCCCCAGCTGAAACATTCACAATGGGATTCATAATCTTGCCACCACCACTTGATTTCTTCAAGGTAGGGTAATCCTTCTTGAAGTGACCTACCTTCCCACAGTTCCAGCAATCCAACTTTGCCTTTCGGGGTCTTGATCTGTTATGCCTCCTTTCAGTGTGTCTTCCCCTGCTCTCAGCATTCAGTGCTAAGGTAAATGCCTCTCCATGAGATTTCTTTCGCACCTCCTCATTCAGCACAAGCCCGACTATGTTGTCGAACCTCAACGATGCATTTCCTAATGAATTGCTGATGGATATAACCAGCCCATCCCAGATGTCTGGCAATGAAGATAGGAACAATAAAGCTCATACCTTGTTATCAAAACTAATGCTCACCAAACCTAACTGGCTCATCACCATGTTGAACCCATTGAGGTTTTCAGTCACATAATGGCCTTACATCATCTTCATGTTAAACAATCTCTTCATCAAAAAAACTTTATTCAAAGCAGGAGGCTTCTCATACATTCTCATCAGGGCATTCATGAGATATACAGTGTTTTTTTCATTAAAAATGTTAAAAATAACAGAAAAAGACAATGATAAATGAATCAAACACAGTGCAGTTCTATTGAGAACTTCCCATTCTTCATCAATCATAGCTGCAGGTTTTCTATCGACTCCTTATAATGGAAGATATAACTTCCTCTGGTAGAGCAGGTCATCCATCTGCATTTTTCAGAACGCAAACTTCGTTCCGCTGAATTTTTCAATCTTGTGTCTCATCTCTTCGGCCATTGCTCCCACTCAAAAGCAAATCCTTCTAGGACCAACAAGGTAACCTCGCTCTGATACCACTTGTTAGTAATTTGAGCACGAAGAATTTCCAGCACACAATATGCAGCGGAAGCGATTTGATAGAGTGCGCTCTCTTTGATTTATGATCGAGATTGCGTTGACGGTTATCAAGAAATTTTAAGTCACAAGACTACAAGAATATAATCAGAACACATGCATAAAATGAACTCAAAAGCATAAAATCTTTTTACTCTCAATGACAACATGATTTTTCACAACAATAAAATGCAAAAGCTAGAAAATTTAAAAGGAAAGAGGTTACTGAAGGAACGTCCTAAAGAGTTCTCTTCGCCTTCGCCTTCTTCTTCCTCCTTAGGACACTCTCTAATGGCAGCTTTAGTGTTTGCCTTCTTTTTCTCTCTTGAGGCAGCTAGAATTTTCTCTCAAAGAAACCATATGTTCTTGCCAGATGATCATCCTTTTCCCTTAAATACCTTACTTGCACCACCCAAGGGAAGGTCAAAAGTCACTCTTTTTCCTCAGTGAATAGGGCACACACTTTACTTTGGTACATGTTCCTCTGGCTCCTGGACCGCCTAGGCACCGGGTCTTCTATTTTGTTGGTGCTTGGGGCGCACCCGAGTGCTTATATTTTTGTCAAGTTGGCGCTCGAGTGTGCCTAAGCACACATATTTCTATCATATGCTGCTCAGGTGCATGCGTCGAGGTGCTCAAGTGCGCCTAAGTTCCTGGCTACTTTTCTTGATAAATCATGATGTTAAAACTATCGGAATGCCTTAAATAACTATGAAATCAAAAACTTAAACAAAATATACAAAAAATAGATTATAACTAGCTTATTATAACACTAGATAACACACTAAATAACACAATAAAAAGGGATTATTTTAGTATAATTGCGTGGCTTATCAAGATTCACCTATAGTTAGTCCTCCTAGTCTTTTTGATGGGTAAAAAATTCTTCTGCACTAATAATATATTCTTGTTCTCCATTAGTGTTGCTCTTTTAACTATATTAATAAAGTGTTTAAGCATAATGGAGCAAAGTTCCATCTATAATTACCATGTAAATCAGATAAGAATTGCCGACAACCATCTTTTGAATTTCCTACATCTCATAAATGAGAAGCCAGATAAGCTCCACTTTGTAGTCAACTGCAAAAAATTTCTCTTGTCAAGAGATATAAATAAGTTCAAAAGAGTTTGTGTTAGTGGGCTCTCTCATCATGATTTATAGCAATTGTCTTGTTAATAAGAGGATAGATGTCCTTTACAATTTTATTATATGATTATTTTCTTCTATGTATATAAAGAATCTACATATAATTTCATAATTGTCTTAATCTTAAAAAATGTGATGACTGTTGTAGAAAGATATCCATTCAATTAACTAAGTATTTGCATTTTGTGATGACCGGGGATCGAAGTTCGAGAGTCTTTAAAGAACAATTCATTTCAATTTGAAAATATAGACATTTTTATAATTCAAAAAGGACATAAAATAAAATAATAAAATTTCACAGTCCTTTTATACATAGAGCCAAAACATATATTAAAAGTTACAACAGTTTGAATTTTTGTAAAATAAGAAATAAAATATCTACATTCTTTTTGCTTCTTTAAATTATTTTTCTTTTAATTTGGCAGATCTTCTAAGTTCTTTAATTATCAAAACCTAAAAAATTCAGTTTACCAGTCAGGTAGGAGTACGCAAACTGTTCTTATAAGAATAAATCCAGCATCCTATAATAGGTATGAATCACATATGAAGATGACTGAAAATCTGCATGTAAATAAAGCAATTGCTAAATTCATTTTTTGCCCTGCAAAATCGCTGTGAAAATCAATAAATTTTATCAAAAACATTTGTAACAATAAGTCGAGTCCGGAGACCGCTAAGCCCAAATGGGAAAACCCATAGGCATAATCTGTAGGAAGCTTATCTCGCCACCCGTCGGTGGCTTACTCAAATTAGGAACTGATGGTGTGTCTTTCCTCTGGATTTGCCTACTTCCTACAAGAGGCTAAATCCCTCCATATAACTCCCAGGGGCTTGCTAGCTAGCCCAATCTGTACAGATTCCAGTTTTGCATTCCACCCTCCAAAGACAAACACCACAAAAATATATATAAATTATTTTTGTTACATGCTTTTTGATATAATTCTTTTGTAGATTAAAATGCGGTAAGCAGTGCAAATAATACTCAAATGGGAAAATAGCTCAAATAATAATACTGAAATAAGACTTATAAGTAAATTTGCGTACCTTACTTGTTTTGATTCAAAATCAACCAATTTTAACTTGTTTGATCTGCCAAAAATAATGAAATTTATTAATTTATTGTTTTTTCATGATTTGTAGTATTATGTTTATTTTGATTTATTTGAATTATTTTTATTAAGTTATATTATTTATGCCTTATAAGGTCAAATTGGGAATTTGACCTTATAAGAGCATTTTTAATAAAATATAAAATTTCTGTTAGTTTATTTAATATTATGTCCTAAAGTTTCTATAGAGTCCAAAATTATCAAATTCTGATAGAAATTGGCTAAGTTATAGCTAGTCTAATTTATAGGGTTAATATTTAGGGTTAAATGTGATTTAGTGAGTGATTAGTGATTTTGGTCACAAAATTATTAAACTATTTATAGGTTCTAATTTACTTTATGAATTATTTAAAATTGAAATTACTTAATTTGGATTATTATATTTGCTAATATTTACTAATCAGTTTTTAGAGTAATTAGGGTTAATTAGGAGATCTAATCATTGGATTTTAAATATTTTTGCAGTTTACTGAAATTTAGTTTTTTCTGATCTAAATAGATATTTGGATTACCTAATTTGGAACTAAAATGGCTAATTTATGGCTATTTGAAGTTTTATATGGTTAAAAGCTCAATTAAGGTTAGGTCCTAATTATGATTAATTTTATTTTAATCCAAACAGAAAAATTAATACTTTTAAAATATTTCTTAGGTTATTCTGAGTATTTTAAGACCCATATTTGATATATTTGAGTAAATATATACAAAGTTAGGGTTATTTGAATATTTGTAATATTTTTCTTAATTAATTAATATCCTAAAATGTTACTAAGCAAAATATAAGTTCAAATGGAAATTTGACTATTTCATATTATTCCTCTATTTTTGTTGATTAATATAATATATTTAATTATATTATTTGGATGTGTATTTTATAAGTTATGAATTTTTAAAGTTTTAAAGTTTTTATTTAATTAAATGCATTATTTAATTAATCTGTTTAATTAATTTTAATTAATTTTAAAGAAATATTTTATCTTCTACTTTTATTTATATAAAAATTTATGTTATATGTATTATTTTAAATATATTCATTTAAATTAATTAAAATGTTATTATTATTAATCTAATATTTATCAAATATTATATTTTCTGAATATATATATTTTAATCTTTAATGTTTTCTTAATTTATAAATTAATTTCATAAATAAATTTTAGTTAACTGTTTGTTAAATATATTTATTTAACTAAATTATATTTATTCTTTCTGTTTATTTATATATATATTTATACTATATTAATATACTTAAATTTTTAAGTAATTAAATTTTGTATTATCAGTAACTTATAATAATTATAAGTATATTTATTATTTTGCAAGAAATGATGTTTGACAAATCCCTCTTCCACATGGCGTTTGGTGGTTTGCTGAAGACCAAATAGTGGGCCCCACAAGCTTTTAGTATACAGCATGATTTATAATAGATGGTGGGTCCCATATTTAGGATGACTGGACACGTCATCGAGAGGTGGGGTCCACCTTTCCCACACAACTGCCACGCAGGTATGCCCTCCTCAATCGCCATTTTCGCGATTCTTCACAGACGAAAAATGGCGCCGATTAGGGCATCCAAAAATTTTGCCGATCTGAGGGTTATAGAAGACATCAAATACGATTATAATTTCCTAATGATGTCCTCTTTACTCTTGCGAACCAACTTGCCGTTTGATGATTCTATACGGCTACTACTAATCCCTAATTATTTATTTAAGGTTTTTCGAACACAGCATAAACACAATAATATAAATAAAAAATGATCGTATTGAACTTAATAGGTAGAGAAGATAGGCACCTTTTGCATCGATACCTAAGGAGGGATCCTAAAGAGCTTGCAACGAACTCTGTTTTGAGGGATGGAAAGAAAGATTGACGCTTAATGGGTATAAGGTTTCGATTTTTACCTAGATCTATAGTTTGAGCGGTGAAAGGCATTTATCTGGAGCAGTGGATGGCACCTGGCACGCCGAGCATAAGGTGCGAGCGGCGACTGCCACGCGTTCTACGCGTGGCGTGGAATGGTAGTGACGAAGTGCAGACCGTCCGATCGAACCGATCGGATGGATGGAATCCTATGCCTGCTCGAACGTAGAAGTAGACGGTGATTTAGGAATTATTAGGAAAGTGACGGTGGTTAATTAAAGAAACGGCACTGGTTAATTTATAATTAAATAAATAATTATTTAATTCAATTTAATTAATTAATAATTATATTCCAAAATATTTTAAAAATAGCAATCCTAGCTAATTGAGAGCTTCTGAACACAATGGTGCACTCGGAATTTCGATTCGACGAGTATTTAATTACTCGAATTTTCAGGTATTTAAATAATATTAAAACATTCGTCTAAAAATTAACGACTTCCAAATGTGTTCAAAACTTCACCCCTAGCTAATTTGGGGGTGGTGAACACAATGGTAAAGTCAGATTTTTAATCTGAAGTCAAAATTATTTAAATATTATTAAAAAAATTGGGAATGAAATTTTGGTATTTTACATTCTCTCCAACTTAAAAGAGATGTCGCCCCGACATCAATCTAAAATTTAAAGATATTTACAAGATTTAGAATCACTTACTTAGTGGAATAAGTGAGGATATGCTTACCTCATACTTGTTTCTTCTTCCCATGTGGCTTCTTCTTTATGGCAATTCTTCTATTTAATTTTTATCATGGGAATGGATTTACTTCTTAATTTTCTCTCATCTCGCTCTAGAATCTCTTCTGGTTCGATCACATAGCTGAGATTTGGTTGCAAATTGATATCTCCTACTTCTACTCTCATTGAAGATTCAGATAAACATTTTTTTAGTGAAGAGATATGAAACACGTTATGCATCAGGCTCAGATGAGGTGGTAGTTTGATTTGATATGCCACTTGTCCTACTCTTTTCAAAACTTCAAAAGGTCTAATAAATCTTGGACTTAATTTCCCAGAAACTCCAAATCTATAAACTCCTCTGAATGGGCTTACTTTCAAATATACAAAATCTACAACAGAAAATTCAATATGATGATGATGAGTATCAAAATACTGCTTCTGCCTGTCTTGAGCTGCTTTCATTCGATGTTGAATTATCTTTATCTTTCATGTTGCATGAATAATCAAATCTGATTTTAATATCCTGTTTTCTCCAACACTATTCCAGGATAAAGGAGTGATACACTTTCTTCCATAAAAGGCTTCATAAGGTGCCATTCCAATACTTGCTTGAAAACTGTTATTATAAGAAAATTCAATTAATGGAAGGTGATCATCCCAACTTCCTCCAAAATCTAAGACACAAAGGCGAAGAAGATCTTCTAGAGTTTGATTTACTCTTTCAGTTTGTCCATCAGTCTGTGGATGAAAAGCTATACTCATACAGAGGTGTGAACCAAGATCTTGATGAACTGCTTTCCAAAATTTTAAAGTGAATCTACTATCTCTATCAGAAATAATGGTTTTTGGAATACCATGTAACCTTACTATCTCTTTTAGATAAATCTTTGCCAATTTGTCTACTGAATCTGTTTGTTTAATGGGTAAAAAGTGCACCGATTTGGTAAGCCTATCCACAATTACCCAAATAGAATCATTATTGGATTTTGAACGAGGAAATCTAGCTATGAAATCCATGGAATTATCTTCCCATTTCCATTGAGGTATAGCTAGAGGTTGATGTAATCCACCTGGTTTTTGATGTTCTGCTTTTACCAAGTTACAGGCTTCACATTTTGATATGAACTCAGCTATACTTCTTTTCATTCCTGGCCACCAAAAATGGGATTTCAAGTCTTGATACATCTTATTATTCCCAGGATGAATTGAATATCTAGACTGGTGAGCTTCTTTTAGTACTTTAGTTCTTAGCTCATCTTTATTTAGTATCCATATTCTGAATCCACACCAAATATTTTTATTTGAATCCAAATTTAGTTCTAAGTGCTTTCCTGATTGAATGGTTGTAGATAAGGAGCTATATTCTTCATCAAAATATTGAGCTTTTTTAATCTCATCCATTAATGAACATTCTACAGTCATTTGAAATAGCTTAGCATTTGCTGGCAAAATGACTTCTAATTGAAGTTTTTATATTTCCTTGAGTAATATAGGATTAGAAGTCAAAATATGCAAATGTGAAACTGCCTTTCGACTTAGTGCATCTGCTACTATATTTGCCTTGCCAGGATGATATTGAATTGATAAATCATAATCTTTAATTAATTCTAACCATCTTTGCTGTCTTAAATTGATCTCTTTTTGAGTAAAAATATACTTCAAACTTTGGTGATCTGTGAAGACTTCACATTTTACTCCATACAAATAGTGTCTCCAGATCTTTAATGCAAAGACTATTGCAGCTAACTCCAGGTCATGAACTGGATAATTCTTCTCATGAATTTTAAGTTGTCTAGATGCAAAAGCTATTACTTTTCCTTCTTGCATGAGAACACAGCCTAATCTAATTCCTAGAAGCATCACAATAAATCTGATATTCTTTTCCTTCAACTGGCAGAACTAGAATAGGAGCTAAGGTTAGACATTCTTTTAATTTATTAAATGCTGATTCACAAGATGAATCCCAAACATATGATACATCTTTTTGAGTAAGACGAGTAAGAGGGACTGCAATTTGAGAGAAGTTCTTAACAAACTTGCGATAGTACCCAGCTAAACCCAAGAAGCTTCTTATTTTTGTTACTGAAGTAGGTTGGGGCCAATCTTGAATTGCACTTATCATGTTGGGATCAACTGATATTTCTTCTTTACTAATTATATGGCCTAAGAAGGCGACTGAGTGAAGCCAAAATTCACATTTTGAAAACTTGGCATACAGTTGATGTTATCTTAACAAGTTCAAGGTGATTCTAAGATGCTCTTCATGTTCCTTAGCATTCTTAGAATAGATTAATATATCATCAATAAAGACGATAATAAAAGAATCTAGATAGGGTTTCATTATTCGCTGCATTAGATCCATAAAATAAGATGGGGCAATTGTTAACCCAAAAGGCATCACTAAAAATTCATAATGCCCATATCTTGTTCTGAATGCAGATTTAGGAATATCTTCATCTTTAATATGAAGTTGGTGATAACCAGATCTCAGATCAATCTTAGAAAATATGGAAGCACCAACTAACTGGTCAAATAAATCATCTATTCTAGGTAATGGGCATTTATTCTTAATAGTAACCTTATTCAATTCCCGATAATCGATACACAATCGCATACTTCCATCTTTCTTCTTAACAAATAAAACTGGGGCTCCCCAAGGCGAATTACTTGCTCTTATAAATCCTTTTTCAGTCAACTCTTGAAGTTGATTCTTAAGTTCTTCTAACTCTTTGGGTGCCATTCTGTATGGAGCTTTAGATAAAGGATTTGTTCATTGACTTAAATCAATACTAAACTCCACTTCTCTTTGAGGTGGCAAACCTGGAAGTTCATCTGGAAATATATCTGCATATTCTTTTACTACAGGAGTCTCTTCTAAAGTTGTAATTTTAACTTCAGAACTTGAGAGTAGAGTTAGGAATATAGGATATTTCTTTCTAATGAATTTCTCAATCTTGTTTGCTGGGATAAGACTAATAATTGCACTTCTTTGACCAATAAAAGTTACCTTCTTATTTCCATTATAAATATATACTCTTTTCTTTGCACAATCAATTAATGCCTTATTCTGACTCATCCAGTCCATCCCAAGGATAATATCAAAACTAGTTATAGGGATGACTGTGAGTTTAGCTTCCCAAAAATTTTCATTTATAACTAACTTGCAATTACAGAAGATGTTTGTTTCTAAGAACTCTCCTGATGGTAGATTAACTTTAAGGGCTGATGAAAGTTGTTCTACTGGTAATGAATATTGTTGAACTATTTTTGACGCAATAAAAGAATGTGTAGCTCCAGAATCAAAAAGAACTGAACATGGGTACTGAAATAATAAAATGGTACCTGTGACCACATTAGGTTCTTTTTTTGCCTCTTCTTGAGATAGGTTGAATATTCTAGCCTAGGCTTGATTATTTCTTGGATTACTGGAAGATGCAACATTATTTTGTTGATTTACTGGTGGTCTTCCTTGATTCTTCATAACTGCTTTTCCTTGATTTGGGATTTGATACCCATTGACTGTATAAGTGGCTCGACAGAATTTTATGGAATGATTTGTCCTTCCACACCGGTGGCATTAACCTTCACCGGTGAAGCATTTATCTGTACTATGAATTCTTCCACAAAATCTGCAGGTGTTTGGTGTGCCTAGAGTAGGTCTATTTGAATTACCTTGAATATTATACACTTTTCCTTGAGGTCTGGAGAAGTGTTGCCTCTTAGATTGAAAATGAGGGGAGAATGCTGGCCTTTTCATTCTTGAAGAGTACTGCTCTTCTTGAGCTTCCATAAGCTTGGCCTTTTCTACTAGTTGAGCAAAGTTTAAGATTTGAAGAGGTGTCAAAATATGTTGAAAGTTATTCCTTAATCCATTAAGGAACAAATGACATCTGACTTCTTCAGTAGTAACCATTTCTGGAGCAAAGCTGGCTAGACGAGTGAATTCTTCTTCATATTCAGTCACTGAATGACTTCCTTGCTTTAGGTTTAGAAGTTCCTTTCTCATCGTCTGCCTAGTAGACTGAGGCACATACTTGCCTAAGAATGTTTTCACAAATTCCTCCCATTTGATCTCTTCTTCTGTTCTATTTTGGAATGTGGTATTCTTGGTCGTCTTCCACCACTTCTCAGCAGCTTCTGTTAGAAGATAAGTAGCTAGAGATACCTTCTGGTCTTCTGAACTCTTAGCACATTTAAACTCTATTTCTATCCTTTGAATCCATTCCTCAGCTTGGTAGGGAGTTGCTTTGCCATTAAATCTGGGAGGCTGATGTTTAAGAAATATTTGCATGTCTTCATTTACTACTTTTCTCTGAATAGGATGAGGGTTCTGGATTTGTTGATTGTTCATGAATTGATTCATCATATTCATAAACTGGAGCATCTAATTTGCTCCACTATGATCAAAAGGGTAGACTGCTTCAGCATTAGGTGAAATAGTCTCATTGTGACTAGGAGTGTTTTGAGGAATATTTTCCTCCTGTGATTGATTGTTGTTGTTGTTGTTTTGACTATCCATAATCTGGGAAATAATAACTATACTTAGTTGGCTCTCCAACTTAAAATTCTAACTTCTAATAATTTAGTAACTGTATTCATATAGTTGGCTCTTTTTATGAATTATTCCTTAAATAGTCTCAAACTTTGCTCTGATACCAATTTCTGTGATGACCGGGGATCGAAGTTCGAGAGTCTTTAAAGAACAATTCATTTCAATTTGAAAATATAGATATTTTTATAATTCAAAAAGGACATAAAATAAAATAATAAAATTTCACAGTCGTTTTATACATAGAGCCAAAACATATATGAAAAGTTACAACAGTTTGAATTTTTGTAAAATAAGAAATAAAATATCTACATTCTTCTTGCTTCTTTAAATTCTTCTTCTTTTAATTTGGCAGATTTCTAAGTTCTTTAATTATCAAAACCTGAAAAATTCAGTTTACCAGTCAGGTAGGAGTACGCAAATTATTCTTATAAGAATAAATCTAGCATCCTATAATAGGTATGAATCACATATGAAGATGACTGAAAATCGGCATGTAAATAAAGCAATTGCTAAATTCATTTTCTGCCCTACAAAATAGCTATGAAAATCAATACATTTTATCAAAAGCATTTGTAACAATAAGTCGAGTCCGGAGACCCCTAAGCCCAAATGGGTAAACCCATAGGCATAATATGTAGGAAGCTTATCTCGCCACCCGTCGGTGGCTTACTCAAATTAGGAACTGATGGTGTGTCTTTCCTCTGGATTTGCCTACTTCCTACAAGAGGATAAATCCCTCCATATAACTCCCAGGGGCTTGCTAGCTAGCCCAATCTGTACAGATTCCAGTTTTGTATTCCACCCTCCAAAGATAAATACCACAAAAATATATATAAATTATTTTTGTTACATGCTTTTTGATATAATTCTTTTGCAGATTAAATTGCGGTAAGCAGTGCAAATAATACTCAAATGGGAAAATAGCTCAAATAAGAATACTGAAATAAGACTTATAAATAAATTTGCGTACCTGACTTGTTTTGATTCAAAATCAACCAATTTTAACTTGTTTGATCTGCCAAAAATAATGAAATTTATTAATTTATTATTTTTTTCATGATTTGTAGTATTATGTTTATTTTGATTTATTTGAATTATTTTTATTAAGTTATATTATTTATGCCTTATAAGGTCAAATTGGGAATTTGACCTTATAAGGGCATTTTTAGTAAAATATAAAATTTCTGTTAGTTTATTTAATATCATGTCCTAAAGTTTCTATAGAGTCCAAAATTATCAAATTCTGATAGAAATTGGCTAAGTTATAGCTAGTCTAATTTCTAGGGTTAATATTTAGGGTTAAATGTGATTTAGTGAGTATTTAGTGATTTTGGTCACAAAATTATTAAACTATTTATAGGTTCTAATTTACTTTATGAATCATTTAAAATTGAAATTACTTAATTTAGATTATTATATTTGCTAATATTTACTAATCAGTTTTTAGAGTAATTAGGGTTAATTAGGAGATCTAATCATTGGATCTTAAATATTTTTGCAGTTTACTGAAATTTAGTTTCTTCTAATCTAAATAGATATTTGGATTACCTAATTTGGAACTAAAATAGCTAACTTATGGCTATTTGAAGTTTTATATGGTTAAAGGCTCAATTAAGGTTAGGTCCTAATTATGATTAGTTTTATTTTAATCCAAACAGCAAAAATTAATACTTCTAAAATATTTCTTAGGTTATTCTGAGTATTTTAAGTCCCATATTTGATATATTTGAGTAAATGTATACAAAGTTAGGGTTATTTGAATATTTGTAATATTTTTCTTAATTAATTAATATCCTAAAATGTTACTAAATAAAATATAAGTTCAAATGAAAATTTGACTATTTCATATTATTCCTCTATTTTTGCTGATTAATATAATATATTTAATTATATTATTTGGATGTGTATTTTATAAGTTATGGATTTTTAAAGTTTTAAGATTTTTATTTAATTAAATGCATTATTTAATTAATCTGTTTAATTAATTCTAATTAATTTTAAAGAAATATTTTATCTTCTGTTTTTATTTATATAAAAATTTATGTTATATGTATTATTTTAAATATATTCATTTAAATTAATTAAAATGTTATTATTATTAATCTAATATTTATCAAATATTATATTTTTTGAATATATATTTTAATCTTTAATGTTTTCTTAATTTATAAATTAATTTCATAAATAAATTTTAGTTAACTGTTTGTTAAATATATTTATTTAACTAAATTATATTTATTCTTTCTGTTTATTTATATATATATTTATACTATATTAATATACTTAAATTTTTAAGTAATTAAATTTTGTATTATCAGTAACATATAATAATTATAAGTATATTTATTATTTTGCAAGAAATGATGTTTGACAAATCCCTCTTCCACGTGGCGTTTGGTGGTTTGCTGAAGATTAAATAGTGGGCCCCACAAGCTTTTAGTATACAGCATGATTTATAATAGATGGTGGGTCCCATATTTAGGATGATTGGACACGTCATCGAGAGGTGGGGTCCACCTTTCCCACACAACTGCCACGCAGGTATGCCCTCCTCAATCGCCATTTTTGCGATTCTTCACAGGCGAAAAATGGCGCCGATTAGGGCATCCAAAAATTTTGCCGATCTGAGGGTTATAGAAGACATCAAATACGATTATAATTTCCTAATGATGCGCTCTTTACTCTTACGAACCAACTTGTCGTTTGATGATTCTATACGGCTACTACTAATCCCTAATTATTTGTTTAGGGTTTTTCGAACACAGCATAAACACAATAATATAAATCAAAAATGATCGTATTGAACTTAATAGGTAGAGAAGATAGGCACCTTTTGCATCGATAACTAAGGAGGGATCCTAAAGAGCTTGCAACGAACTCTGTTTTGAGGGATGGAAAGAAAGATTGACGCTTAATGGGTATAAGGTTTCGATTTTTACCTAGATCTATAGTTTGAGCCGCGAAAGGCATTTATCTGGAGCAGTGGATGGCACCTGGCACGCCGAGCATAAGGTGCGAACGGCGACTGCCACGCGTTCTACGCGTGGCGTGGAATGGTAGTGACGAAGTGTAGACCGTCCGATTGAACCGATCGGACGGATAGAATCCTCTGCCTGCTCGAACGTAGAAGTAGACGGCGATATAGGAATTATTAGGAAAGTGACGGTGGTTAATTAAAGAAACGGCGCTGGTTAATTTATAATTAAATAAATAATTATTTAATTCAATTTAATTAATTTAATTAATTAATAATTATATTCCAAAATATTTTAAAAATAGCAATCCTAGCTAATTGAGAGCTTCTGAACACAATGGTGCACTCGGATTTTCGATCCGACGAGTATTTAATTACACGAATTTTCAGGTATTTAAATAATATTAAAACATTCATCTAAAAATTAACGACTTCCAAATGTGTTCAAAACTTCACCCTTAGCTAATTTGGGGGTGGTGAACGCAATGGTGAAATCATATTTTTAATCTGAAGTCAAAATTAGTTAAATATTATTAAAAAAAATTGGGAATGAAATTTTGGTATTTTACATATTTTGAAAGCCAATAGCTTGGGATATGTGTATAATGCAACAATTATTATTTAGTAATTCCAATGGAATACTCAACCAAGTTATTTGAAGTATACATGAACTATAAGCCATAATTCAAACTTAAATTTCTTAGGATTAATACTATGGGTTTGAGTTGAGATTACCAAAGTAAGACTCAAAAATTCACACAAGAGCACAGAATCATAGCACAAGCCACAAACATTCAAACATAAGGGTTTACATGAAAAACCTAAACCTTGGAAAAAATCACGGAGCCATACCACCACAAGAAATCGACTATATGAAGAATACAAGATTACATAGTACAAACCAAGACTTGAACCTTTAGAGGAATAAGAAGATGATAAACTCCTCCAAGGAACATACGTAAGCCCTGTCTCTCTTCAAGAACTTCTCAAACTCTCTCACAACTCTTCTCCAAAAATGTTTTCTGTTAACCTTAAGAGACACTTTCACCTATCCTTACAATTTAGAGTTTCCATTATGCTTTAAAACAATCCCAAGATTGCTTGAATTCACTCACAAATGACCACGGAAAGCATATTTTCGTGTTTGACCCGTCATAGGTGCCTGGGTACCTAAGCTACTATTCCTCGAGCACCTGGGTGCCCATGCCTCTATTCCATGAGTGCCTGGGCATCTAGCCTTTAAGTCCAAGAGCAGCAGGGCTCGCTAGAGAACCTGAATTTCCTCGACTTGTTACGGAACGCACCAAAAGTCAGTCGGCTCCTCCTTTGGTGATTCAATAAGTCTTTGCACCTTAACAATCTTCCACTTGGAGGCTAATTGAAATCAACCCATCTTCAACTCTGAAATTTCTTCTCCATGGCTTTAATCCTTATAAAGAACATGGTGTGGCTCATCTCGCCTTTGATCACGTACCAAGGCCAACTGAAGCTACACTTGACTTTAGTTTATGTGACTTCACCCCTTTATTACTCATATGACCACGTCTTTGGTGCCAATGAACAGTCTTAGTTTCTGCTCCCGTAATAAATCAGACGCTTTATTACTCACATAAAGTGCCCCTTCCATATTGCACTGAACTGTGACCAAAGCTCCTCTTGCCACTTTCCATGAGTCTTTAGTGAAGGTTGCAACATAGCCTACATGAGCTATCTGACTAATAGAGATCACATTCCTCTTCATACTTGGAACATGTCTAACATCACTTAGTCTCCATACTGCTACATTCAATAACCTGATGTCGACATCACCATTTCCAACAATCTTCCATGCTTTATCATCTCCCAAATAGACCATTCCCAGATCACCTCGAGTGTAATTTATAAATACTTATTTTTTAGGAGTTACAAAAAGGATGCACCAGAACCACAACCTAGCATTATGTAGTCTCCAAAGATAAGATCAACACATCTTTGACTCATTTGCTGTAACATTTGTAGAATGACTCACAACTTGATTTCCTCCATCTAACTTATTTAGGGCAAGACAATCCTTCTTCAAGTGTCGTCTTTTTCCACAGTTCTAGCACTCAAACTTTCCTTTTTCGAATTTTGAGTTTCCCCTTCTTTTGCTTTCAGCAATTAGGGTTGAACATGAAGTTTCATCGCAAGCCTTGTTCCAAATTTATTCATTCAACACAAGCTCCACAATATCATCGAGTTTCAAACTCGAATTTCCTGATGAGTTACTGACTACAGTAACTAAGTCATCCCAACTATCCGGTAGTGATTATAGAAGCAACAAAGCTCGTACCTCGTCATCAAACTTGATGTCCATAGAGCTTAACTGGGTTGTTACAGCGTTGAACTCATTCAAATTTTTTGTCGCTGACCAGTTGTTTACCATCTTTATGTTGATTAGCCCCTTCATCAGAAAAATCTTGTTGGAAACCGAAGACTTCTCATACATCCTTGTTAGGTTTTCCATGAGATTCAATGTTATTTTATCATTCACCATGTTGAACGCCATGGACGAAGACAAAGAAATGTGAATCAATCCTAGTGTTGTTCTGTCAAGGACTTCCCAATCTTCAATTGTCATAATTGCAGGTTTCATTTCGGCTCATCCAGTGGCAAGTACAACTTTTTTTAGATACAACAAATCGTTGATTTGCATCTTTTATAACACAAAGTTCGTTCAGCTGAACTTCTTGATCTTGTATCTTCCTTCGTTTGTCATTTTTCCCACTCAAACGACAAACACTTGAACTACACTCTGATACACTTGTTAGGATTAATATCGTGGGTTTGAGTTGATGTTACCAAAGCAAAACACAAAAATTCACACAAGAGCACAGAATCACAGCACAAGCTACAAACATACAAACATAAGAATTTAGGTTAAAAACTCAAAAATTAGATAAAATTATGGAATCACGCCACCATAAGAAATCAACATTATGAAGAATACAAGACTATAGAGTAGAAATAAAAACTTGAACCTTTAGAGGAACAAGAAGATGACAAATACTTCCTAGGAACACGCCCAAGCCCTGTCTCTCTTCAACCCTCTCAAACTCTCACAAGTCTTCTCCCTAAAGGCTCTCTGTTAATCTCAAGAGGCACTCACACTTATCCTTGCAAATTAGGGCTTCTAACATGTTTTAAAACAAACCCAGGATCGTCTGAATTGACCCATAAATGACCACGAGGGGCTCGTTTCCGCGTCTGACCTGTCACAGGCACTTGGGCACCAAAGCTGCTGTTCCATGGGAACCCGAGTGCCCTTGTCTCTGTTTCACGGGCGCTTAGTCTTCGGGCCTAGGGGTTGTAGAGTGCGCTGGAGCGCCCGATTTGCCCCCGACATGTCCCGAAACCCACCAGAACTCTGTCGACACCTCATTTGGTGATTTAATTATTCCCCACACCTTAACAAAATCATCACAATTATTTTTAATTTAAATAACCAAGTTTATGAATGGGCTATTCAGTCTAAACTAAAAGCTAAAAAAAAAGTCTTGATGGTATAATTTTTTTTAGATCTTAAAATTGAAGTGATTAGATATATTTTTATTTAAACATTTCTATTTATAGAAAAAATTAGAGTAGTCGAGATACCGTAATGGAATTCGCTACATAATTAGTAAAACAAATGACAGGCAAGAAGCAACGTGAGCGAGGCTCAATGCTCTCGATTAAACCCTTGACATTGTTGACGGGTTACTGACACTCTGGATCCAAGCCGCAGACAAGACAGCCCATGTGGTACATTTGAACTTCAAGAAAGCCAATTTTCCAGCACCTGTCTTCGCTTTTAAAAACTAGCATCACCCAAGGAGCAAGCAAGCATTAATGGAGTACATCAATGCACTCCTGGCCTCGTCCAATTCTCAGTTCAAACTCAACAATATTGAACTTATATTCACTTAAATTCTTATCTTATATCATGAGTTTTATTTGAATATCACTTCTGACTGCAGATATTCCTTCATGAAATTTACTCATCTTCTTCTAAAGGCATGTATAAAAAAAAAAAGAATAAAGAAGGGAGAGCTAGATGGCTGGCCATGCCCATACAAATAAAAGAAAAAAAAAGAAGGATAATAAGGGGCACCACCACTCAGGCCCCTCACTTTCAAATCAATTATAAAGCTATGAGGATCTTTAGAGTAGGAGAGCCATATTGCCAATCACTGAAGTGGGAGAGATTATTAGATGCAGACAATTTACAGTAGGCCACAGAGCATGAGTCGGGTTGGCCCAGATCCGGTCAATTCGGATTGAAGGCTCTTTTATCTGCATTATAGCTTAACCGGACCCACTCTATGGCTCGGTTTAACCAGATTATCATCTTCGGACAGAGACTAAACAGCTTATTTAAATCTATAAATAAAATGCCATAATTGAGAATACAATGTCACTAACATAAGAAAAAACTGCTATAAGCCCCATAACATATAAATTTCATGATCTGAGTAGTGCATCTTAGCGTTACTGGAATAACAAGGCAAGCATGTTATACTGAGGCAGATGACTCATAAAAAAAAGCTATAGAATTATCTGAGAGATCAATGACAAAAAAAGGGGGGGAAAAATGTATACAATTTCAGCAGAAATGCTGGAGCACCTCAAGAAATAAATAAGCACAAAGAAGCTGTAATAAAAAGAGAACCCCTTCTCCAGCATGGTACCCGATCTATTTACCACAGCAACTTATTGAGGAGCAGTCCTTTTTGTTACCTTTCAGCAAATTACAAAGATAAATTCTGCCTCAGATGAAAGCAGTGCAAACACAGCAGTATTATTCACCTCCTCATGGCATACAGCTGCCTTTGCCAATTGTAATCAACTTAAGAAGAAAAGTAACAGAATATATTAAAAAAACAAAAATAAAAAAAAGACTTTGCAGTTCATTGAATTGTTCTAGTAAGCTTGCATTTTGACATAAAGAGTGTGGCAGTATAATTCAAACTACAGAGCTTCAGGAGCTCAGCAGACCTCTGCTTCAAGGAAGGATTGCAGGCACTCTGGATGACGAGAAGAAGCTTGGCCGCCAATCCGGCCTCAACTGCAAGCGATGCGCATTCATCTGGCGCAAGCATGCAGACAGACCAAAGTATAGAGAGCGCATACTGAGTACAAGCTTCAGAAACCCTCATCAGAAGCCTCACCATATTGGGAATGGTCTGAGAGCAATTCTTCAATGCTGCAAGCCCCTCGGGAAGCAGAGAAAGCTCATCCAAGATCTGAAGATCTAATTCCAAGCAGTCGGGACTCAAGTGAGGCAAGAGCTCCACGAGCTGAGCCACGGCGCCAACGCTCACCATGAGACCCCTGACCTGTTGCTTAAGGCAGCAGATCATCTTCAAGAGCCTGAGGCCAGCAAAAGCTCCATGCCGCTTGTCCTTGACAAGCCTCAACAGCCCGACTAACAGGCTCAAACTTGACAGGATTTCCGACCGAAAGTTTTGATCTTGCATCAAGAGTTCGATCAGCCGCGCGCAATTGATCTTGGTATCGAGGGTTCCCTCGTTGAGGATGTCTACAACAAGGGAGATTTTGGCGGGCTGCATCAGATTGAGTCTAGCTTCGGAGTCCAGCTGGAGATTGACGAGAATGGAGATGACTTCGGATCCAACTGCGTGAGAGGTGAAGGGGCCTAGAAGGGTGGATAGAAGAGCGATGCCCCCTGCATCGGCAACGCCCTTTTGAGCCGCGGCTATGTGCAAAGCAACGAGCTTTCCGAGCTCTTTGAGTGTCTGAACGCGAGCTTGGCCTTTGACGCGGCGGAGAGAGTCGAGGAGCTCGGCCACTTGGCCTCCGACGTCCTCGGAGCGCTTCTTCATGTGGAGATAGCGCTGGGTAAACCAAGTGCGGATGAGATGGTGAAGAGTCCTGTTTGGAGTGAAGCCATCTTCCCAAAGCTCCTGCATAGTGGTGGGGCAAGTTCGGTGGCCCATTGACAGCCATTTTTGGATGTTGGAGCGCTCGTAGGTCTGGCCGGTGCAGAGCGTGACAGGATCCAGCATTGGATCCAGAGAAATGGGGCAGATGAAGACCGAAGGAACGTCATCCGCGCCTGAGGGCTCAAGCTCTTCGATCATCTTCTTCAGACTCAGCTTTTCGCAGGGAATCGCTCCTCCGCCACTTGCCGCCGCGCCCAAGATCCCATCTTTGACTGCAGTTTCCAGATCTAAAACCAGCCCGCCGCCCTCCGACATCCAGGACGGATGCTGCTGGAACTGTGGCATTTTATTGGAGAAATTTTGGAAAGCCGGAAGGGTAGAAGCGCTAGAAATGGGAAGCTGACTCCTTTCCTTGTTCTTTGGGCTTCTTCGAGGGATTGATACAGGATGCAGTCATCATAGCTGGTGGCATCATAGGTTTATGATCTCCCATGCCCGGCAATTAAAAAGCCCTTTGCTTTCTCTGGTCAAAGGATGAGGTTGTTGTCAAAAGGCGAAATGATCGGCGAGCAAAGCCCGCTTTGGATCGCAGGGGGGAATGGAAAGAGCAAAAGTGAGTAAAGAGGGGAAGCGCCCCGGTATCAAGGAAGAAATCATCGCGGATCAAATCTGGGAGTTGAAATCTTAAACAGCAGCATCTCAGACGCTCAAACCTCTAGGGGAGATCCCCTGAAGACTGAAATTTTTGGAAATTTTATTCAATTTTATAACGGAATATAAAAGAAATAATAATAAAGGAGCGATGACAGTCTCACAGACCTCACACCGAACGAAGTAGGGGACCCCTCGTCTCAGATCTGGTTAGAGTCCGTCCACACTCTACCCTCATTTCTCTGTTCTCCTTTGAACAAAAGAGTAAAAGTGTTGGAAAATAATAAAAAGTAAAAGATCTGATTTCTACTTTCAAGAATTGGCTTGTAGGGAGTGGGGGGTGACCACCTATGGCCGGTGGGGATGATTGTCTATAGCCGGTGGAGCACACCCCCGCACGTGCTGCCGCGCCGTGCCGATCACACCCGTCAATCCGCTTGTGGTTCGACCGGTTTCTGTGATGTCTTCCTTAAGCCGCAGTGCGGGGGATATGACAAATCTGCCCTTGCTTCCCCGATTCAATGATTTCCATGTCCTCCGTCAGGCATGGTCAAACCTGAATGTCCAGTGACCATGACTTCTTGTCTTGTAGGGATATATAATAATGAATATAAAAAATAATTATCAATAAAGGAGTGGCCAGTGATTAACTTTTTAATTTTTATTTATTACGAATCAAAATTAAAATCTTATCATGGCATTTATTTGCTTCTTCCAAATTATAATTAATTGTCGGTCTAATTATTAATTTTAAGAAAATAAGTAAAAATAATTTTGCTAAGTCCAGTTAGGTGGTTAAGTAGTCTTGATTTGCATTTAAGACAGGTGAAAATTTTGAATCTTATGGATTATATATTTACTCTATAATCATTTGGCCTATAGGATCACATTATGAGCTTTTAATTGTATTTTAGGGAGAATCTTTTCTTGTCAAATGTTATGCATCCTTGCAATGTGTTGAAAAAAATGATAACTCATAGAAGGCACAAATACAGTCATGTATTATTCCCCAATACATTATGGAGTATATTATTAATATTATGATAATTTATAGGAGTCTTTTCATAAAATTATAATTTGGAGTTGGTGAAGTTTCCTCTAAGAAGAACTGCTTTTAAATGCAAATGGGTGCGTGCTTAAAGGAAATAATTTTAAGGAGTGCTGATGTGCACTACAAAACAAGATTTGTTGCTTGATGAGCCAAATAATTATAATTAGTTTCTTGTTTAGAATACAAATTTTTGTTAAGATTAGTTGTTGTTTTAATGTGTTTTATCTCATTTCACATCCGAAGTGATCAAACAACGAAATGAAGAGAATTTGAGTGAAGAAGAACGCTACAGCGCGCTGCAGTGTGATACAACACTCCACAGCGCAAGGTCGCTCGGGGCAAGGCGCCACAGTGCGCCTCAGCTCTAGCTTCTTCGAGCCAAGCCGCCACGGAGCAAGCTTGTTCGAGGCAAGCCACCGCAGCATGCCACAGAGCTAGATTGTTCGAGGTAAGTTGCCGCATCGCATAGATGCCTGTGAACTAGGGTCGATTAGGACTTAGCCTAATCCACCTGAGGAGTGGCGAGAGTTCAAGCAGTGTGGAGCACTGCCTGAATTGGGTCGCACGCCTGAGGTGGATCGCTTACTCTGGGCTCTGGCAATTGGTGCATTCCTAAGTCGCCAATTGTGTCGACTCGTCATCCCGTATTGATCCAAGTTGATCAGTCCAAGTGTAGCGAACGCGACCTCTCCCCACTTGAGCCGATACAGTGCTACAAAGGACTATGGTTCGAGTAGGAATCCGTCGTCCGAGCCACCCCTGAGGCCAGCCAATGGAGAGCTTAGTTCTCTCGTTGCTTGGTGAGTGTGTAAGGATCAAGCCGGGACCAAATGGTTGAGTGTGGAGGACAAATTGCGCCTCCACATTAATAACTAACGTAGAGCCTCAAGTGAGTAAGGTCCGGGCTGTGCTGACCGCCTCAAATGGGGCTTTTGAGTGCATTCGATGTGCCTTGGTCCACTGAGCGTGTAATGATTGAGTGTGGGTTGTGGCGTGGTTGGAGCACCCGACATTTTGAATAAATCCCTAACCCTAATCGAACGGGAGTCGGGATCCCGAGTGTGCACGAAGGAGAATAGTGCTGGTCAGGTCAACCTGTGACCCGCGCTGTTCGACGGTAGCGGGTCGTCATGCCCCGACCAACCCGTGTGGTTTTGATGTGGGCCGACCCATCGGGTCCCGGTCGACCTGACTGACCCAGAGCCGTTGGAATTTAATAAATTTGAATTCAAATAAATTTCTTAAAGCTTAAACTTTGGAATAATGAATTGAAACTAGGGTTTGGAATATTTCATTCAACTGGCATGATATTATGTACCATTTTAACCAGCAAAATGTGTAGAACCTGCATATGCAATTATATTTAAGTTTTTAAAATTGTTTTTCTAATTCTTGCTTAATTAGGTGAAACCTTTATTAGTGCTTAACTTTTCAATTTGACAACCAAATCCTCAAACTTAGTTTCTATGTGTTCACTAAATAGTAAGGAATATTATTACATGCTTAATTTTTGAATTATGTAATATGAATTGCTAATTATATTTTAGTTACCTATTTGTGTGATTAAGCAAGATTAGCAAATTTACTTATCCAAATGGCATTTTCTTGTTTCCATTGCTTCATTTTAATGTTTTGAACTTAATTGAAATACTTGATTTGAATCCCTAAGGTTAATTTTCTTAAATTGATGTGTAATTGTATTAAAACCTTAATTAGCTTAGATTAGTATTTTAGCTTAACTAATATAAGAATTTCTACTGATTTTTCACTCATTAATTAGCAAGGACTGATTTAATACTTGCTGATTTTATTATTTGATCTTTAAATAGAATTTAGAAGATTAGGCCTTAGAGTGGTTAATATGATTAGCTATCTTAATCAAACATTAGATCTTCTTGATTTTCTTTTAAGTAAGAAAACTAGCAAAAATTGATCTGTAATAATTCAATACATTATGATTGATCTATAAACAATCAATTTCTCATAATTATATGAGCTTACCCCTCAATTTAAGTACTTATGATTAAGATAGAGTTTAGAAGATTAGCATGCTTGATTTTGCATCTTAACCTAATTATTGAAATTATAAATTATAGCGCCCCGCCCCGTCACCACGTGCAAAGGTTACAAATATAATCAGATCGGCGGCGGAGCGGTGCGCTACCCAGGAAGAAATAGCAAGATCGATCTTCCTGAATATGTTAAAACGGAAGGCTGTTGACTCGAACCTAAGAGTAGGATCGAGAGTCAATACTTAAGATAAGTGTAGGACACTTGCCTTAAGTATTAGATAAATACGTACATTAGATTTAAAGAGGTAAATATGAATCCAATATACGTTATCAATATATCAGCATTTCTAGTATGCTGATCACATCACAATATTAAGTATAATAGTAGAATAACAAAGTGCGAAAGCTAAATCAAAACCTCCAGAATACATTCATCACGGAGCAGTAGTAAACATTCGTCTCAGAAAAGAAAGGTAAAATACATCTAGAATTATTATAAAATGATTTAAATGATGCAAAAGTAAAGTCTAACTAAAGTACTAAAGGCTGAAATTGAAAAGTAAAAGGTTGAAGACAAATCTATTATGGCTCCATGTACTCCTCCTGGATCTCCTGTAAGTCCTCCTGCACTGTCTCCACAAGCTGCTCGATATCTAACAAATTGCCAGATCCCAAAAGTACCCCGTGTTAGACAAGAAGTCTAACACAATGCAACTAACTAAGCAATACTAAAGCATATACAAATAGATAGTAAAGTAAACAAAACTGTAGAAAAGCAGTAACGTACTGAATCACTGGAAAATGTAAAGACTAAATAAGTTAAAATAAACTGAAAGTTGAATGCTGAAAGTAAATGAAAACATCAAATGCTCAGAAACTAAGGTAAAAATGTCCAATACTGTACAATATGCCACTATGATAATACATCCAATCATGCCACAACATAATATGCCACAAACAAGTAACATAACTATCACTAAAAGGCTATGTAATAATCCAAGGCTGTTACCCAGCTTAATTTTAGCTTAATCGTAACCTAATTAACTTCATCCAGTCATTAGACCCAATCCCTGAATATTTGGTGCAACTCGGAGCTAAATCGAACATTTTGGATTATTCTAATATTTAATTAATTAAAAAATTGAGGTATTTATTTTGACCTCGAAATCAAAATCTGACTTCACCGTTGTGATTATCACCCCCAAATTAGCTAGGGGTGATGTTTTGGACGCGTTTGGAAGTCATCAAATTTTCGTCAATATTTTAATATAATTAAATACCCTAAAATTAGCATAATTAAATAATTGTCGAAATCAAAAACTTTGCCATCGAATTCATCACCTACTTAGAGTAAGGATTAACAAATTTGATATATCCTTGTTGATTAAATAGAATCTTCTGAACTCAGATTATTGGTTGGGTATAGTAGGGTATACCTATATTGCTGGATTATTTCAGTAGTATTCAGGATTGGTTGATTCACTCCAATATGGACTTATGACCATGTACTATCCGAGGGATTAGATGAATACAGTCCCATTAGAATAAATCTTCCAAGACTAAGAGTGTTACAATTAGTGAACAAGATCCTTAGTTTGAGATACAAATTGCGACCGGGTTCTACCTCCTATCGTAGTGCGCTTCGATAAGTGCACTTTAAGCAAACTAAGTAACTTAAAATCACTATGCGTAAGACACTAAGTATACTTGTAATTATGACATTTAATGGCTTAGCTTGAGATCTAAACTGTGATCGTGTTCTACCTCCTATCGTAGTGCGCTTCGATAAGTGCAATTTAAACAAGCTAAGGGTTAAATCCATCTTTCTTGCAAACATGCTAAATATGTGTATCCAATCATCTCAGCTAATGATTTTCAAGTAAACTCTCAACTTTAACTAGTTATCGATGTTAGAATTTTAGGAGTCAGAATCCTTTTAGTAGGATTCTGCATAATGGAGACATTGAATTCATCATCAAATTTCAAAGCATTTTTAGATTTATCTCATGTAGTTAGAAGTATGAGCATGAGCATAAGCATGATGTATGAGTATCAGAATGATGTATGAGTATCAGTGATGATTTATGAGTTACGGAATGTTACATACATTGATTGTGGAATTTCAGGATGTGTCGGCATCATCAGTAAACAGTATTCCCAACTGAGTGTATGTATACATTGGACCGTACAACTCATAGTAGTTCAGTGATATTTTGGTTACATATTAGTAGCATACAGTATTGTGGTATATTCAGATGCACAGTTTCAGTAACATACAACATAATTTTATAGATGATTATTCAGTTCAGATTTAGTATTGTTTTGGTTTATTTTCAGTATTTCAGTTTATAGTTTAGTTTTACCTTACCTTACTTCAGATTTTTATAGTTTTATACATTTTTATGCTATCAATTATCTCTATAGTGTTTCTGTAGATTTAATCACATTATGTAGATGTTAAATAAATAACTAGAACTATTTAGACTAGTTTGATGTGTTAGACTTATTATCTAACACGGGGTACTTTTGGGATCTGGCAATTTGCTAGATCCTGAGCAGTATATTGAGCCAGGTCAGGGGGATACCCAGGAGATTCAGGAGGAGCCCATGGAGCACTAGTGAACTCTTCTTCAGTTTTACTTTCTGCTTAGTATTTTTAGTTCAGTACTTAGTTTTATTTCAGTATTTCAGTAAAATGTTTATAATAACTCTGGATGTATTTTCTTTTCTTTTCTAAGATGAATGTTTTCTTACAGCTCTGTGATGAATATTCTGGATGTTTGCTTTAAGTTTCTGCACTCTATTATGTACTACTTGTACTTAGTATTGTGATGTGATCAGTATACTGCAAATGCTGATGTATTATACATATATTAGATTCCTATTGTATTCTAAATCCAATGTATGTATTTGCCTAATACTTATGATAAGGATACCACTCTTATCTTAAGTATTAGCTCTCAACCCTACTTGAGGTTGAGTCAGCAGCCCTTTAGATGGGCTTAGTTTTCAGCTATTCGGGGAGACGGGATATTCCTCCCCGAGTGGCAGCACCGCTCCGTCGCCAAAATTGATCATAACTGTCTCTTTTGTGTACGGCGACGGGACGAGGCGCTACAATTAGCATAAAGTGGATAACAAAGTTGTAATAATTTATGAAATGATCTAACTCTATTAAGATCTTTAATTTCATCCCATAATTATTAAATAGGAAAGGATTAGATGAATTTTAAATCATCTGATCTGATCACTTTAACCTAAGTCTATCAAGTAAGCCTTAAGAAGTAGAAAGGTGAGATATTAAGGATCTTGCTTTAGGATTATTCTTAAAATATTTAAGGACCTTAATTATTGATACATTAAGGTAGAAAGAGCTTTTGTAACTTTTTAAGGTAGAAACTTAAATGATCCTTCATAATTTTAGAAGTTGAACTTGATACTTTGTTGTAGGAATCACCTAAAGGACTTAACATGGGACTTATTCCTTGTGGTAGCAACCTATATTGAGTGATCTTTTGATCATACCCTTGGAGCCTTGTATAGGACTCACCCATGTAGAGTAAGGATTAATATCTTTGATAAATCCTTATTGATTAATTAGAATTATCTAAATCCAGATTATTGGTTGGTGTAGTATAGTATACCCATAGTACTGGATTCCTTTAGTAGCATTCAGGATTGGTTGATACACTCCAATGTAGACTTATGATCAGGTGCTATCCTGAGGGATTAGACGAATATAGTCCCATTGGAGTAAATCTTCCAAAACTAAGAGTGTTATAAATAGGGACTCATTCCTTAGTTTGATTAAAATACAAATTACCATTGGGTGATGCCTCCTAGCGAAAATTGTTTCAATAGGTGTGGCTTAACCAAACTAAGTAATTCAAGTCACCTCCTTTAGGACACTAAGTGTGCTTGTGAGTTGGGAATCTTAATGACTTAGCTTGAGATACAAATCGCCATTAGGTGATGCCTCCTATCAAAGATCGCTTCGTTAGGGCGGCTTAATCAAACTAAGTGTTAAGAACCACCTTTCTCGCAAGAGTGCAAAATATGTGTATATAATCATCCAATCTAATAATTTTTAAGTAAATTCTCAACTTTAACCAAGTGTTGAACTATAATGTAGGAGTTAGAATCCTTTTAGCAGGATTCTGCACAATGGAGACCTTGAATTTATTATGGGATTTCTAAGCATTTTCTAGATTTGTCTCATGTAGATTAGAGCATGAGCATGAGCATAAGCATGATGTTGAGTATCAATGATGACACATGAGTATCAATGATAATTTATGGGTTACAAAATGTTGCATATATTGTCTGGGAAATTTCAGGATGCATCGGCATCGCAGTTCCCAACTGGATGTATGTAGACATTGGACTGTACGACTCATAACAATTCAGTGATATTTCTGTTGCATATCAGTAGCATACAGTATTGTGATATATTCAGTTGCATAGTTTTAGTGACATACAATATAATTTTACAGATGATTATTCAGTTTCAGATTTATTATTATTTTGGTTGATTTTTAGTATTCAGTTTATAGTTCAACTTTACTTTACTTTACTTCAGTTTTATACAGTTTTATGCTTTTAGTTATCTTTACAGTTTTTTGCAGATTTACTTATATCATATAAATGTTAAATGAATAATTAGAATTACTTAGATTAGTTTCGATGTGTTAGACTTATTGTCTAACACAGGGTACTTTTAAGATCCGGCAATTTGCTAAATCTTGAGCATTATATTGAGCCAGGTCAGGAGGCTACCCAAAAGATTTAGGAGGAACCAGTGGAGCACTAGTGGACTCTCCTCTAGTTTCACTACTTTTCTGCTTAATTTTTTTTCAGTTCAGTACTTAGATCTATGTCTATTATTCAGTAAATGTGTGTAATAATTCTGTATGTATTTTCTTTTCTTTTTTGAGACAAATATTTTCATACAGCTTCTATGATGAATGTTTCTGGATGTTTGCTTTAAGCTTTCATACTCTGTTATATACTACTTATACTTAGTATTGTGATGTGATCAGTACTAGAAATTTGATATCTTATGCATATATTGTATTCTTCATATTGTATTCTAAACCCAATATATGTATTTGCTTAATACTTTAGGATAAGGATACTACTCTTATCTTAAGTATTAGCTCTCAACCCTCATTGAGATTGAGTCAGTAGCCCTTCAGAGGGGTTTTGGTTTTCAGCTATTCAGAGATATGGGTTGTTCCTCCCCGAGTGGCGCACCGCTCCGCCACCAATCTGTTTATACTTATCTTTTGCGCGCTGCGACGGGGCGGGGCGCTACAAGATATGAGTTGTGCGATCCAATGTACACATACATCCAATTGGGAATACAGTTTACCGTGATGCTGATGCATCCTAAAATTCCCCAGTCAATGTATGCAATATTCTATAACCCATAAATCCTCACTGATATTCATACATCACTACTGAAATCATTCATCATGCTCTAACTCATGCTTATGTTCATGCTTCTATTCTACATGAGTTAAATCCAAAATTCATAAATGCTTGAATACCAATAATGAATTCAAAGTCTCCATTGTGTAGAATCCTGCTAAAAGGATTTTGACTCCTAGCCTCTAGAACGCAAATTGGTTAAAGTTGATATTTTAGTTATAGATTATCAGAGGGGAGGTAATATACATATATATAGTGTGTTTCCAAGAAGGGTAATCCTTAACTCTTAGTTTGATTAAGCCACCCTAACAAAGCGATCTTCGATAGGAGGCATCACCCGATGGTAATTTTTATCTCAAGCTAAGCTATTAAGATACCCAATTTACAAGCACACTTAGTGTCTTAAAGAAGGTGACTCGAATTTCTTAGTTTGTTTAAGCCACACCTATTGAAGCGATCTTCGCTAGGAGGCATCACCCGATGACGATTTTTATTTTAATCAAACTAAGGAATGAGTTCCCATTTATAACACTCTTAGGATGGATTGATTTACTCTAAGCGATATTATATCCACCTAAGCTTGCATGATAGCCCAAAGATAAATCTTACTTAGAGTGACTCAACCATTCCTGAATACTACTGAAATAATCTAGTACTATGGGTATACCATACTACACCAATCAATAACCTGGATTCGGGCAACTCTATTTAATCAACAAGGTTTTATCAAAACTATAAATCTCCATGCTAAATGGGTAAGTCCTATACAATGCTCCAAGAAATGTGATCAAAGATCACACAATATAGATTCTACCACAAGGAGAGGGTTCATTCTAAGTAGCTTAGGTGAGTTCTACCACAAGATAGTAAGATCAATTTCTAAGGAAAAAGGGATCATTTAAGAGTCTACCTTAATAAGTTTGTAAGAGGTCCTTCATATCTCAATGTATATTTAATTTAGGTCTTCAAAATATTTTAGAGATGATCTTATGGTGAGGTACTTAAGATTTCACACTCTTAATTCTAAATACTAACATTTTAAGTTTTACTTATTAGTTAGGTTTAGAGCGATCATATCAGATGATTAAGACATTTGATCACATGTTATTCTAAGATTATGAGATTTAAATCTAGAATATTATTAGAGTTAGATTAGTTTATATAATCAATATAATTTTATTAGTCTTCTTATGCTAATGGTCTTACTTAAGAGAAAACCAAGGATTCAAAGCTTAGATTCAGATTATTCAATCACATGGTTTGATTATTAACCTTAACATGTCTAATTTAAATGGTTAAGATCAATACCAAAATAGATACATTATTGGAATAATGTCAATTACATTATCTTATAATTAAATCAATTTAATTGAGTTTAAGAGTTTAAACCTTAATTAAATAAGTTAGGATTTGACCCCACCCATATCTAATTAAGATCAAGTGCTTAGTTATAGGTCAAATGTCAAATCAATAGATTAGGAATGTATTATTGGTGGCAATCTCAGACTTAGATCAAGTCTTAATAACTTGATCAAAGTCTTAAGACTTTATAAGATTAATTAAGATGTTTAAGTTCTCCATTTTAGGTTTATTCAAATTATACATCATAATTCAGTATACATGGTTTCAATACATCTACCTTACTGTCACAAAGTATATTAATAAAAAAATTCATAAAAACAAAAAGTAATTAATGATAATCAAACCCTAAACCAATTCAAAAGAATTAGCACATAATTACAAATCTAACTATCAGAATTTCATACAACTTGATACATAAGTTCTATTTTATCATACAATTAATTAGAGACTATGTTTGCTAAGATTCAGTAGTTAAATGCCCTAATTTACACTAATTATGCTTTAATAAGATTATGACATAAGTTGAAATACAGATATCAGAAAAATAATTCACTTAGCACATTCATTCTACTTTTCATAAAAAAACTAATAGTACCATAAACATGAAATTTTGTTAAGTATAATTGCTAATCCATCCTAATTTTTTGTAGTACTTAGGTTAAAATAGAAAATCCAACCATTTGATATTCAATATTATTTTATATTCTTATTTCTGAAGATTTTCTGATCAATTTGATATATAATATCATAGGATTTGGACTAGTAGATCAAAAATTATTTAATTAATATATTCTATATTTTTATTTAATTAAATCCTTATGATTGGAATGATTGAATTATTTTCCTTAAGAAAAATAATTCCAATAATTCGAATATTATTTAAAACAGGTTCAGCCCGAATTCAAAACACGTGGGTCGGCCGGGGGCCCGAAGACCCAGGATTGTCGCACCGCGCGGGTCACGGGTCGGCCCGACCCGCACAGGGGCTTCATTCCTAAGCCTTCGTCCCGACAAAAAGACTCTATTAGGGGAACACTAATCAGCCAATTATGGTGCGTCCCGACCACAACACGACCAACCAACGATCATTACACGTTCACTGTGGTCAGGCGTATCAAATGGGACCCAAAGCCCTTTATGAGGTGGTCTGGATCGGCCAGACCCTACTCACCCGAGAGCTCCTACTATGGGGCTACTGTGAGGAGACAATTCTCCTCACATAGGCCATGCCAGACCCAGTGCTCGATCCCTACACCTTTATGGAGGTTAGACGGATCGGAGCCCCCTGGTCTGAGGGCTTGAAGTGTGCTGGAACGCCGGGGTCTTACTCGACCCGAGGCATCCTTAAGGGGCTTAGCCCAATCGATCGATTTGATCGATCGAGAATAGCTCACGACTCAATTACGATAGCATTAGGTTCGATTCAATAATATGCAGCCATACGCATCAGATGGAGATGAGTCCGAACCTCATTTGCTCAAGAATTGCAAGCGAGGGTACCTAGTTTCTCAGTTGATCTCGGCACCACTGGCAGAGGGTTCGGCTAACCTTAGCTGAGCCTTCAGATGCTGCAAAGGATCTTGAACTTCAGGAGAGCCTACTATCAGCGATTCGAGAGCTCCTGGGATCGCCTATGCAAGCTCGAACATACGATAATGGCAGAAGATGCAGAGAGCTCAATTGATCATCAAGGATCAAATGGAGCAATGCTAGGGCTATTTATAGCCTCAGCAAAGGGGTGGGAAGCTTCTGAAGGTAATGCCTTGGGCTGGGGAGACCCGAGAGATCGGGCCATGGCTGAGCTCTCGAATTTCTAATTCGAGCTTGGCCAGGTCACGAGGCTTAATTAAGGCTCCTTGCCAAGATGGGGGACATCGTAATGGTCTGCTGAGGTGGATGCGGGAGTGGGGGATAGGCTCGGCAGCTGGCAGTACGGAGGATCTTCTTTGTCGGGCGCGGGCGAGAGAAAGACAAAGGTCCACAGTAGCGGGACCTTCGAATGGCGTCTGATATATTGATCAGATGGCACTACGGCTGGGATCGCTCGGATCCTAACACGCGATTGTGGGAGTGATCTTGGACGTAGAATTCACAGTTTCATCTAATGGTGGATCCGTTATCCCACGGAATTAAATCTGGACCGTGGGATCTAAAGGCTCCATGGTGAGATCAGCGGGACTCCGTTGTCGCATGACCCGGACTCCACAGTGGATCGCCTGCGGTTCGCACAGCGGATCCAGGCTGTTAAATTAGTTTAAAGGGTATATTTGTAATTTAGAAAAGTTAGGGACTCTTTTATGCAATTAGACCATTTTAATTTAATGTGAATTATAGCTTAAATGATTTCCAAATTGCACCAAACTTTCACCCCTAGCTAATTTGGGGGTGAGGAATTCAAAAATGCAATCAGATTTTAATCCTGAGATCAAAATATTTTAGGTATAATCTAGGGCATTTAGACTGATCAAAATGCCATTTGGACTTAGAGAACTCCAATGGACTTCAAATTTTCTAGATAAACTCAATTTGATGTTCTAAAAATAATGGTCTTGAAATTGAAGATTGGTTAAGCTATATATATTAGCATGGTAACAACCTAGGGTTGTTACATAAATCCACATATAATTGTATCTCTACCTAATTTCTAAAATCACTTATTTTAATTATAGATCTAGATATATATAAATTAGAAGCTTTAGATCTTTTCAAGTGTAAGGCTAGCCTTATGTTTAAGTGAATGTTACATCCTTAAATAAGCTAATATTAAGGTATGAATACCTTAATTATGATGCATTAAGATAGGACCTTAGATGAATCTTATCAACCTTAGATGATTGATCTTATGCCTTATGGTAAGATAACATAAAGAACTTAAATTGAGTTATCTTTTATGATAGTCAACCTAAATTAAATGACTTATATGTCACTTTCTTGGAGCCATTTAAGTAGGACCTACTACAATAGAGATTGGATTCTACAGTTTGAATTTCCTTGATTATCAATTAGTTTGTTTATAATTATAAGTGATGAGAATATTAGCATTCTCATATGGAGATTTGTAATAACTCAAGTCATTACCCTAGCCAATTAGGTCTAATCCAAGTCTTGATTTTAATCTTAGTGCATTAATTAAGTCATTAGGAGTTCACTGCTAAGACATTGTCCAAATTAGGAATCAAATGAACCAAATCCTGATTTTGGGAAAAGTCAGAAACCCTAGAATTTTACATATCTAAATTGACCTCAAATTAAAAATCGGACTTCGCCATTGCACTCATTGCCTCCAAATTAATTAGGCGTGATGTTTTGGTGGCAATCGGGAGTCGTCGAAATTTTGTTGAATATTTTAATAATATTTTAAATACCCAAAATTAGGAAATTAAAATGCTCATCAAAAAAAAATCCAACCTTGTCGTTGCGTTCTCACACTTTAGATATGGGTGAATATTTGGGAATTTTTTAGAAGTTATTTAATAATTAAAATTCATCTAATAAAATTAGGAATTAAATTATTAAATTAGCTAATTAAATTATATTTTAAATTATTAAATCTGCAGCACCGTTAAGATTCCGACACTGCTTGCCTAATTTATGTGCACCGTCTCTTCATGCCATTCGATCGAACGATGGATCGTGACTGTTCAATCGATCAATCAAACGATCACCACGCTTCGTCCCACGGAGCCCTTCCGTGTGTCACGCCGAGAGAGAGCACCACCACAGTCGCCACTCACCGCTTGGGAAGTCCTCGGTGGGTCTGTCATCGCATCCTCAAGACCCATATCGGCTAGCCTATTCCATCTTTGAGCGATCGAAGATCTCTGAAGTCAAGCAGGTCCTCGTTAGAACCCCAATCTTTCGTAGGCGTTGATCAAGGTACCTTCAATTCTTCTCATTTCCTTATGCAATTGCCTTTAGCTACTTTTGACACCCTATTTCATGTTGTCGGTTGACAATTGACCGGTCTGATCGAGCTTCGGTGAGCTCGATAGAGTGAATTCGCCAACCCATGTACAATTCAAACTGTTAGTATCAGCTCGCCCGAGCCTAGAATGCTTGGTTTGAAATAGCTGGTGGTAGAGCCATCTTTAGGTCTCGATCCACATGTCAATCTGTAGATCTCGTTGAGACCTCTCCAACGGTGGTTGGCTTGAATCTCGCAATTTCCTGAGTGCCGAGAAAATGGTTTCCCTAGCCCCGTCCCATCGTGTCCATCGCAGAAAAGACGACCCAAGGGGACAGGTCGGGTCGAGCCCGACCAGTGTGCTACGAGCAAAGACGTGGCTTACGGGGCCCACCCCCACAGTAGTCGCACGTTGCCATGTGTAGTCAGTCACAGGACCCACGAGCCAGTTCCGTGCTTCGTGTCGTGGGCCTGGCTCTGACTCCCAATAGTGTCATCCACATGTTCTGCATGGGTCCCACCCGTGGTCACTGCGCCTGTCCCATGCTGTCGCGTGGCCAGTAGGACCCGCCTTCTGTCTGATGTTGTCTGCGATCGTAGGTCCCACCTACAGAGAATTAAATTGAATTAAGGATTAATTTGGTTAGTTAATTTAAATCAGTTAGTATTAATAATTTAATTAGGATAATTAAGTTATTAAAATACAAAATCTTTAGAGGCCTATATCTAATTAACCATAAATCCAAACATAGTAAATATATATCTAATTTTGCTCAAAAAAATAAGGGGAATTTAATGGTAGTGTCAATTTTCCAATAAGATAAATATTTCACATAGTGACATTTTAGGACATCCACTCACTTGTACCAAAACTTTGAACCCTCATAACTTTGTATCTAGTGACCCAAATATAGTCAATATAGGTCTTAAAGTAATCAGAAGAACCTCATAAATGCCATGACAGTATGAATTTTGTTGTTTGATCATTATTTTGCCTAATGACTTTTAGGACCCTCATTAATGACCCATAAAACCCTAAATATTGATTAGACCATATCTTAGTTAATTAAACACCAAATCACAAAATTTAAAGTTTTATCTAGCTTAGAAATTTAGTGCCAATAGTAAATTGAAATAAAATTAGAGTTTTGATCCCTAAAAATCCTAAGTTGACCAAAATACCCTTAACCTTAGTTAGGTCATAACTTGACCAATTGAAGTCCAAATTGGGTCTACTCTTAATTAAAGTACTCAGTGTGATATAAGAAAGCTATAGTCACTAAGTTTGTTAAATTTAGACATCAAATAGAAAAGTTAAGTTTTTGACCCATTATAACCTTGGAAATTATATAAATGCCCTAATCTTGAAACACTCATAACTTAACCAATGGATATCAAAATTTAGTGTTCTTAGATTCTATGAAATGCCTGAATAGTAACCAAAAATAAACTGCACAAATTTTTAGATTTCATTAAGTAGAATTACTAAATTGCCCCTTATGTCAAATTCCTTAGTTTGGACCTATATGGCCCATTTCTTATCCAAATTTGGTGTACTTACTGTCAACCTGCATGTTAGATAGTAAAAAATCATTTAACAGTAAGAAAATTTCAATTTAGAGCCCTTAATTAAAAAGTAACTTTCTGGACCCTTAAGTAGGGGCAAAATAGTCATTTTATCCAAATTTTAGGTTAAGTGCCTTAGGATCTTAAAATATCTTTTAAAATATTAAAAATAGTAATAAAATTAATTTATGATCAATTCAAGTCTTAAATCTCATAATTTGAATAATTTGTCAAAAATCCTAATTTAGGCTTAAAAATCTCAAAGGAAAATGTTCCTTACTTACTTAAAATGCACTCGTAACCTTCCCTAAATAAACAGAAACAATAAATTAAGTTAAGTGAAAATAAATTCAATCAACTCTTAGAATCTCTCTAAGTCTTTTTATTAGGAGCTCATTAGGAATCTTCACTTCACTTTAGGATATGTTCTTTAGGAATAAGGATATATATTATGTTAGATTTCATTCATTGAATAATGGAGTTATTCAATGAATGAATCCTTAATTTTATTAGTTTCTAGATTTTCATACCTTGATTTTGGTTATTTTATCTTTTAACCCTAGATTAAGAATAGGAGAGTCATTCTATTAAGCTTGATTATGCTTAATAGAGTTTAGCTATAATCTTAGTTCATACTTAAAATTTAAACCATAGATCTTATGTTTAATATTTGGATTATGTGATTAACTCCAATTCATAGTGCTTAATTTATAATCCCTAGTTCAGTAGATCTTGATTAGATCTTAGTCTAGAATATCTAAATTCATCAATTAAGATGTGATCATTTATTATTTAACTTATAGTCAATTCTGATTGAACTAAATTAAAACTTGATCAGTTCTAATTACTCTTAACTTATAAGGTAGTACTTCTAAGTTACACTTGATAGCAAGAATTAGAGATCCTGAACTTGTGTAACTTAGAATAGCTAGAATGGTTTAATAGATAACAGTAGTGTCATCATGTGTAGAAGAGTCTCTTCCTTACTACTTGATTATTTGTGCTACACATTCCTTATATTTTATGCTTATTTTCTTGAACATGTTATGTAAGAGAATTTTATGCATGAAATGAAAACTTAGAATAATTAGTATAATAATTGCTTTGGGTTCAGTTATATTCTAGTAGGTTCTGGTGCATATTTACCCAAATGGATAGGGGTAATGAGTAATAAGGATGCTTAACATTACTCATTGAGGAGTGTGTGCTAAGCTTAGAACCTGTATTATCTTGTAGATGTGCTTGACTTATCAGCTACTTCTGGACATGTCCACAAAAGCAAAAGTAAAATAACTAAAACTTACTGCATATGTATTTACTACTGCCTCTTCAATTATGCTGTACTATTCTGTCTGCCCTAGCCTAGGAAGGCTTTGGGAGTTTTTATCTACCCTAACCTAAAAAGGCATTGGGAATTATGTTGGGCTCGATTGGCTAATTTTCCAATATGGCAGTTGTACATACATGTTTTTATTTCAGTTTACTACTTACTTTTTTAAGGATGCATATTATTTCAGTTAGCATTTTTTTATTTGCTTACTTGTATATTATAGGATGCTAGACTTTGTTGTTATTTATTATGTATATATCATAATCTGATTCCTTACTTTAATCAACATATGTTATATGATCATCAACATATTTAGGATTAGACTTTTCTTTCAATAATTTTACTTACTGTACATGTATGCATATTACTTAGTTTACTTTGAGATGTTCCCTTTTTGCCTCAAATCTTATTTAATTATAAATGCTGTATTTATAACTTCTCCTTCTTTTGTATGCTTACTGCTCTTATGCTAGTTAGGATTTTTAATTTTATTTAAGTAAAATGGTGACATTAATAATTCATGAAAAAAAATATTCAGCCTAAAATGTACTTAGAAAAATGTCTAATGGCTGGGGCTTTGGCATTGCAAAACTGACAATGTCAGAATCGGATAGGTTTGAGGAGCTTGATGCTAAAGAGGAGGAGCCTTATCTTGAGGAGGAGTAGCCATGATATAACTAGAAGTTGTAGAGATTATTTTCTACTTATTTGTAAGGATGAGAGTTTTGCTCTTTATTTCATTAAACTATTTTAAAATATTGTAATAATATATATATCTTTAACTGTATTTTTCTTATTGTACTATTTATTATAAGTTGTATGTTTCATTTTCTATATTTATTGTGATAAATTGGATGTATGTTTATTTTACCTTGCTTCCACACTCTGATTCTATTTTTGCTTAGTGATTGATTATATAACATATATGCAGTAGCTCATCTCTTCCTTATTAGTGGATTAGGGTTTACACCTGATCCAATATTAAGTGATAAATTTGCCAAAGTAACACACCACCTCTCAGTATAATGACTATGGATTAAGGGGTGGGGTGCCACAAGATTATAGTGCATATCCATAAAATTGACTTGATTCAGTAAGTTATATAATTGGTTGATTTACTCTGAATAGAACTGTAAAGTTTTAGTCTTATCTTAGATAATTAGAAAAGTATAGTTCAGTTCAGGATAAACATCAACCCAAGTCCAAAGTATGTTATAAGTCGTGGATTGAACAGCTTAGTTTGAAAGAATAAACTGTAAAATGAATATGTCCCTTATTTTTGTGTGCATTGATAAGTTGAGTAAAATAATTTAAGTGTTTAAAGTCACCTTTCTTAGGACATAATAATCATATATATGTACTCCTAAACATGGGATGAATGAGGATGCTAAGTAAAAGTTGATTTCAGTAGAGTTTAACTTGAATTATAGCTCGTATGATTAACACACTCTGATTTGTATATCATTTATGGTGAATGTGCATATCAAAAGAATTAGGCTAAATAGTTAGACAATAATAAGGGATATTTACTTTATTTGTTTATTTTATAGTTTTTATGATTTGATAGCACTTTTTGTATTAAACTCCTTGATATATCATGAATCACATAAGCATATCATGTCATTAAAGGAACAGTTCTGCTCACCTAGGATATGTTAGCAGAACATTTATGCTCACCTAAGAAATGTGGAATGCCATATGGCATTAAGGTTATGCACATTTGTGGTAAGAATTCAATGGCATATCAAATACACATACAATAGAATACAATATAGTTCTATTTTTAGTTGTTACAGTTTACTGCTTCTTTTAGTTGATTTACTTTTAGTACTTTTGTTTTGTTACAATTTTTCCAACATTCAATTTCAAGGTTTAGATTTACAGTTTCAGTTTACTTCAGTTTTTTGCAGTCTGATTTCTATTTTATTAAATATAAAGTAAAATCCCTAAAATGTAAGAAAATATTAATTGCACCCTAAAATATACTAATATTTATTATTTGATAAGATTTTCTTTTTTTTAGATGGGCCCTGGCATTGTGAAACTGATAATGTCAGATTCTGAATAGTTAGAGGAGCCAGCTCTTGAGCCAACTTAGGAGATTTAGGAGGAGCAAGAGGAGATGTAGCAAGCATATCTTCTTACTTACTTAGTTTACTTTCTGCTATGAAATGAGAGACTTTTATTGCTCATTTTATTTTAAGCTATAGTTTGTAATAATTAAACTCTATATGTATTTTCTTTTCTTTTCTAAGATGAATGTTTTACTTATATACTGTGATGAATGTTATGGATGCATGCTAAAGCTTATGCACTCTATTATTACTACTACTTGTACTTAGTATAGTAATGTGATCAACATGAAAATTATATAGGATACTCTTATACATTGGGTGATTAATCACTTACCTTTCTAAACCTAATATGTATAAGTACATCCACAAATTCTTAGTCTAAGGATGTTATACTTATCTTAAAGATTAGAAACTTTGCAATATGACATATTAGAGGAAATTCAATCTTCTCGATTGACACACCAATTCATCGCCAATTATGTTGACATCATCTTTCTTTTGCACACGGTGATGGAACGGGGCATTATAGTTGGTATAAGAGAAGAATCATAAAGTGTCAAATAAGGAGAATGTTCCTACTTAATAATATGCTCTCTAGAGCAGATATGATCACAATCACTAAGTGTAAAGAATGCAGCTTCCATAATTCATTGAGTTGAATTTCAAAAATAAAACCAAGAACATCTAGAAAGGAAACTTTAGGGTTTGAACACAAACTTAAGGAAGTAAGAGAGACTTAAATAAATTAAAGTAAACTCAAATCTTGATATTCAACAAAATGAAATTTTAGGAATAGAGAACCATTATTATGGGCTCAGTCACTACCTTAGGCTCTTCAATGACTATTGAACGGATGATTTTCAAGATGACAAGGTTTATGGTAGAGCCATTAGTGGAGTATCTCCCATCCTTATAGAAATGATTGATAAGATCTTAGTCTGTCCAACCTTTCGAGGAACTAGCCTTCCTGCCCTTGCTTGGGAATTGCTGAATCGTGTGATTACCACTTTCAGAGAAACTACATGTCCCGAAGACTATTGTCTGCAGATCTTGGAAGCATTGCTCAGTGAACCAGCTAAGAGATGGTGGTTCTAAACATATTGAAAACTCGAAAGGAAGCACATGAGAGGACAATACATTGTCACTTATGATGATTTTTGTTTCTTTCATAGCTGAATTATGTAGCGGATTCTGTTATCATCCCTTATGTTCTTATTTCATAGCATTTTATCCTTAAACTTATCTATTTTGTGTAACTTCTCATTTAAGAAGTAATGATTAAAAAATAGCCATTTTGTTTCATTTTGTGAATCTATATTCCTGGAATTTGCAGTCATGTATCCAGGATCCCCCTCTATAACTACTTTAATTAAGAATTCTATCTCTTCTTTTAGTGGGTCTGATGACATCAACTCATTAGTAAGCTTGATCAGAACTCTAGTTGAGAATCAGGCTCATCATGCTTAAGAGACTTGTATTATCTTCTCATCTCAATAACCACCTATGATTCATGTTGCAACTCCATCTATCCTGCACTTTTTAGCAGATGACATTTTGCACAGCTTTCTCCATCTGAGGGCACCCACTTTCAATGGGGCTCTGAACCCCATGGACACCATTAGCTAGTTAAAGCTAGTGGAAAAGAACCTGATAAGCATTAAATGTCCCAATTCAAAAGAAATCCATTTGACCACCCATCTATTCTAAGATGAAGCTGAGTATTTATGGGAAAGTGAGTGAAACCTAAAGTTCACCGATATTAAAATTGAGGACATTCCATGGGAATCGTTTCTTGAGGCATTTAAAGAGGCCTTTGTTCCTTTATCTACCTAGACCATCCTTGAAGACAACTTGCTTCCTCTCACTCAAGGAGGGAGATCTGTCTCCGAGTATAAGATATAATCTTGGTGTCTAACTCATTTCACTCCATATTTAGTAAGATTAGAAGCATCAAGATGCAACTATTTTTAGAAAGGGCTCAAGGACTCAAATAGAGTGCATCTTGTTTCCCATCAGTTTAAACAATTTTTAGAACTTGTTGAAGCAGAGCGTATGCAAGAACACTTTCAAAGTCACATGGATAGGAAGAGGAAAGCTCACTTTGTTCTTGTAAGGAAAGAATCTTTCAGACATCAAAAAGTAGCTAAGGTATACTATATCTAAGCTGAACAAGCTCCGGTGGATGCCTTGATGTGTAAACGTCCCCATCCATATAGTAAATGTTACCATCAGAGAAATGTTAGTTTCACTAGCGGTAGGCCAAGACACTGTTTTGATGTGTTACTGAGAAGACTATCGATGGAGGTATTGTTATGTTATGGAGATCCTTTAGTGTTTAAGAGCATCAAAGGTATAGCTGCGCGCTGTGGTGCATCGTTGCACGCCCAGGCAGTTCTTACTCAAGACTAAGGCACTATGGCGCACCACAACGGTCATCAACCGAGAAGCATGTGCTGTAGCCTACAATGCGCCACAGCAGAAATCGATGCTATAGCGCGTCGTAGTGTATCAGCAGGTCCATCCCAAGACACAGGCGCTACGGCGCGCCACAGTGGGCTTAACCCAAGATGCGGGTGCTACAGCGCGTTGGGGCACATAAAAGCATGCTAGGGCGCACTACAGCGTGCAGGGGAAGTCTCAACTCAAGATGCGGGGGACAACGACATGCCGTAGCACCTGGCAAAAATCTGTATAGTTCAGGTTGTGCCCTAAGCTAATTTGAGGGTATTTTGGACCTTTTAGGGCCCATTTTTCAGCTGGGTACTTAAGCAAATAGGTTGAGAGGAAAACTTAAGTATTGGCATTTCAGTTTGGAGGCTAAGGCTACTATAAGAAGAAGAATTCTAGGCTAAACCCTAAGGGAGATGCAATGCAAGTTAGCCCTTGCATGTTAGAGGAGATACTCCAGGTTGTGGCTGCTTCCTCTCTTTTCCATATTAGAGTAAGATCTTGAGCATTTGTGCTAAGGTGATAAGCTCTTTGTAACTCTCTAGTGGATTTCTTATGGTGTGGCTTCGTAGTTTTTTCTATTCGTAGTTTTTCCACGTATTTCTTTGTGTTTTAATGTTTCTTCATGTGTTGTAATTTTTTAGTCTTGCGATTTTGTGATTTTTGTGATTGCTTGGTAACCGTCAACGCAACCCCGATTCTCAAATTAAAAGTGTGTGCTCTTTTTTTGAAACTGCGGAATATGACATGCGGCTGATTAAGTTTATTATCAACAAGTGGTATCAGAGAGTGTTTTACCTTGTTGGTCCTAAGGTTTGCCTGTTTGAGTGGGAACAATGGTTAAAGAAATGAGACACAAGATTAAGAAACTCAATAGAGCAAACTTTGCATTCTGGAAAATGCAGATAGAGGATCTGCTATACTAGAAGAAGTTGTATCTTCCATTAAAAGGAGCCAATAAGAAATCAACAGTTATGACTGATGAAGAATGGGAAGTTCTTGATATAATTGCACTGGGTTTGATTCGTTTATCATTGTCTTCTTCTATTGCTTTTAACATTATTAATAAGAAAACTACTGTAGATCTCATGAATGCCCCGATGAGAATGTATTGGAAGCCTTAAGCTTCAAATAAGGTTTTCTTGATGAAGAGACCGTTTAAAATGAAGATGATGGATGGGTGCTCATTGACTGAACACCTCAATAGGTTCAACACTGTGACAAGCCAGCTGAGCTCAGTAGGCATCAGTTTTGATGATGAGGTCTGAGATCTGTTGTTCCTCTCTTCATTACCGGACAGTTGGGATTGGCTGGTTACAGCCATCAATAGTTCATTTGGAAATGCATTGTTGAAGTTCAACAACATTGCTGGGCTTGTGCTAAATGAGAATTTGCAGAAGAGATCTCATGGAGAGGCATATACCTTAGCACTGAATGCTGAGAGCAGGGGAAGATATGCTGATAGGAGACATAACAAAAATAGGCCAATGTCTCGATGAGCTAAATCAAGACTCAAAAAAGTGAAGCCGGATTGCTGGAACTGTGGGAATATAGGTCACTTCAAGAAGGACTGCCCTACCCTGAAGAAGCCAAGTGGTGGTGGTAAGATTATGAACCCCACTATGAATATTTTAGCTAGGGAGGATCAGGATGCTTTGATCCTCTCACTTGTCAGCACAAAGTTCTGGGTTGTGAACTTGGGCGCATCTTTTCATGCCACTTCACCAAGGAGTGTCTTCATGAGTTACACCAAGGATGACTAGGGGAAAATGTATCTTGGATATGATAAGTCGTGCGACTTCATTGGTAGATGTGATGTAGATATTAAGCTACCAAGTAGCGCAGTTTTGAAGCTCAAGGATGTTAGACATGTGCCATGTATAAAGGGAAATTTGATCTCAGTAAGCCAGTTAGCCAGAGAGGGCTACAACACTTGTTTCATAGGAGACTCATGGAAGGTCACCAAGAGTGCACTCATATTTACATGGGGCAATATGGAAGGCACACTTTACTTGATCAATAAATTATTTGATACTATTGTAGATGCAAAAGAGATAGATGTAGATCTATGGCACCAGAGGCTTGGCCATATGAGCGAGAGGGGGTTAAAATCCCTACAGTGAAAGGGGAAGCTCTAAGGACTAAAGTCAGTGGACTTGGATTTCTGTGAAAACTGCATGCTTGGCAAACTGAAGAAAGTTTCATTCTCCAAAGTTGGAAGGGAGTTGAAAAGCAAGAAACTGGAGCTGGTGCATACAAATGTATGGGGGCCAGCTCCTACATATTCCATAGGTGGAGCAACATACTTTGTCACCTTCATTGATGATCATACTAAGATGATATGGGTTTACTTTCTAAAACATAAATCTAACATATTTGATATGTTTGGAAAGTGGCTAGCTTTAGTAGAGAATGAGACAGGACTAAATCTTAAGTGCTTAAGATCTGATAATGGCGATGAATATTGTGATAGGGAGTTCAAGGAGCTCTGCGCCTGGAGAGGAATTAAGAGAGAGTTTACAGCCCCTAGAACACCTCAGCAAAATAGTGTTGCAGAACAGATGAATAGAATAATCACAAAAAGAGCTAGGAGCATGAGATTGTATGCGGGTCTCCTAAAATAGTTATGGGTAGAAGCCGTTAACATGGCTGTATATCTAGTCAATAGGGGACCTTCTGTACCCTTAAATGAAGGGATCCCTAAGGAAGCTTGGAGCAGAAAGGAGGTGAAATTGAACCACCTCAAGGTATTTGGTTGCTCATCCTATGTGCATATTGATGCAGGATCCAGGAGCAAACTTGATGTTAAGGCGATCAAGTGCACATCTGTTGGATATAGCATGAGCGAGTTTGGTTATAGATTATGGGGCAATCTGAACTATAAAGTCATCAGAAGCAGTGATGTCACTTTCAATGAAGGTGAGATGTATAAGAATTATATGGGAGTCAAGACTAATTCCATGGATGCTTCAGATAGAGAGCCCTGGCACATAGAGACTGATTACAGCATTGAGCCAGATGTTGGAGAATATGAAGAAGCTCAGGAGGGTGTCAATGTTGAGCTACAAACACCTATATTAAGAAGATCCACAATAGTCTCTAGATCACCACAGAGGTACCCTCCTTCCTTATTCTATTTTTTACTAACGGATGGTGGTGAACCAAAAATATTAGAAGAGGCACTTCAAGTTAAGGATTCCAAGTGGGAGGCTGCCATGAATGATGAAATGGCATCACTCATGTCAAATTGGACATGGGAGTTGGCACCCTTACCCGCTAGGAAGAAGGCTCTTCAAAATAAGTGGGTTTACCAAGTGAAGGAAGAGCCAAATGGGATTAAGCGTTATAAGAAGATACTTATAGTAAAGGGTTTCTAGCAAAAGCATGGAGTCAACTACAGTGAGATCTTTGCCCCAGTTGTGAAGATGACAACCATCAGAGCTGTATTGAATATTATTACAGTTGAGGATTTGCATCTGGAACAAATGGATATTAAAACTTTATTCCTTCACGGAGAATTGGAAGAGGAGCTATACATGTAACAACCTGAAGAGTGTGAGGCTCAAAAGGAAGAAAAGTATGAGCTAGTGTGTAAGCTCAAGAAGAGCTTCTATGGCTTGAAGCAGGCGCTAAGGTAGTGGTACAAAATGTTTGACATGTTCAAGTCAGAATCAGGGTACACGAGATGCTAGACGGATCCATGCTGTTATATAAAGTAGTGTAAGTCTTCCTAAATCATTATATTGTTGTATGTTGATGACAAGTTGATCGCAAGATCAGATATGGAGGAGATAAGAATGCTGAAAGAAATGATGTCAAATGAGTTTGACATGAAGAACTTGGAGCTGGCCAAGCAGATTCTTGGAATGAGAATCAATAGGAAGAGAAGTGCAAGAATTCTGAAGCTGTCGCAGAAGGAATATGTTAAAAAAGTGCTGAAAAGATTCAACATGAATGAAGAAAAGCTAGTGGGCATTCTCCTAGCAAGTCACTCAGCTTATCAAAGAAACAGATGCCAAAGTCTGAAGAAGAGAATAAGCACATGCTGAAGGTTCCTTATGTTTCAGCAATTGGGAGCTTGATGTACACAATGATCTGCACAAGATCGGATATTGCCCATGCAGTGGGAGTGGTCAGCAGGTTCATGGGAAACCCATGGAAGCACCATTGGGATGCGATCAAGTAGAACCTAAGGTATCTAAGAGGTACAGCAGACAAAGCATTATGCTTTGGAAGATCTGACATTATTTTATAGGGCTATGTAGATTCAAATCTTACATGATATGTTGATAGTAAGAGAATCACTACAGGCTATGTGTATACATTGGGAAGTGCAGCGCTGAGCTAGATCTTCAAGATACAAAACATTGTGTCACTATCTACCATGGAGGCAAGCAAAGAAATGATTTGGTTGAAGGGCTTCATGGCAGAATTAGGTAAGGAGCAGAAGGATGTGGGGCTCTACATTTGTTGAATAATGCAGCTTTTCATGCCAGGATAAAGCACATTCAACTCCGTTACCATTTTATCTGGACACTGTTGGAAGAAGGACAGCTAGTATTAGAGAAGATCCATAGTTCTAATAATCTAGCTGATATGCTTACTAAAATAGTAATAGTAGAGAAACTGAATCTATGTGCTACTTTAGTTGGCTACAATATGTGAAGAGAGAGCGATGTGAGCTATACCACGTTTCTTGACAAACACTGAAGAAGATAGTGAAGGGTCAGTGGAGGAAATGAGGAAAGATATTCTAAGGGTCTCCAAGTGGGAGATTGTTATGTCATTGAGATACTTTAGTGTTCAAGAGCAATAAAGGCGCTATGGCGCACCATGGCGGTGCACCGTGGTGCGCCCAGATGGTTCTTACTCGAGTCCAAGGCACTATGGTGCGCCTCAGCAATTAGCAATCGAGAAGCAGGTACCTAGCGCGCTGCAGCAGAAATCATCGTTAAAGCGTGCTGCAGCATAAATCAGTGTTATAGTGCACCACAGCATGTTAGTGGGTCCATTCCAAGATGTGGGCACTATGGCGCACCTCGGTGAGCTTAACCCGAAATGCGGGTGCTACAGTGCACCACAAAAGTCTCAACTTGAAACATGGGGCACTACGGCAAGCCGTAACACCTAGCAGAAATTTGCACAGTTCAGGTTATGCCTTAAGCAAATTGGAGGGCATTTTAAACTTTTTAGGGCCTTTTTTTCAGTTGGGTACTTAAGCAAATAAGTTTAAAGAAAAACTTAAGTATTGGCATTTCTGTTTGGAGGCTAAGACTATTGTGAGGAGAAGAACCCTAGGCTAAATCTTAAGGGAGCTGTAGTGCAAGTTAGCCCTTGCATGTTGGAGTAGATACTCCTAGTGGTGGCTGCTTCCTCTCCACTCCATATTAGCGTAAGAGCTTAAGCATTTGTGCTAAGGTGATAAACTCTTTGTAACTTTGCAACCTTCAATTATTTCTAGTGGATTTTCTTATGATGTGGCTTCGTGATTTTTCCCATTATTGGGTTTTCCACATATTTCTTTGTGTTTAGATGTATCTTCATGTGCTGTAAATTTTTTGTCTTGTGATTTTGTGATTTCTAAGATTTCTTGGTAACTGTCAATGCAACCTTGATCCTCAAATTAAAAGTATGCGCTCTTTTTTTAAAACTGCTTCTGCTGCGAAATAGGGCGTGCTGCTGAGTAGGTTCATTATCAACAGTTACCATCATTCACTCCAAAAGAGATCAAGTCTTCTACCCCCAACCTTTGAATAACAGATCTCCTACTTTGGAGATCATGCCACCACCTGCTCATGTTGTAATTCCCAAAGATGAACCTGCTCTTGCCCATGCTCATAATCGTCAGGGTTGTGCACACCAGAATCATCAACCTTCTTCCCCTGCTCAAGTCTACTTATTGACTCCAGCCTCTGCTCCCAAAAGAATGAAGTAGTCTTCGGTATGTCTAAAACTCATTTCAATTTCTGCTTTTGTTCATTACTTCCTTCCTACTTGAATGTTGCAAGTAAAATTGTATTATATTTGTACATAGGAACTCTAAAAATAAGCCGCAAAACTTTTAATGTTCTTTTTGATACTCGAGCAAGCCACTCCTTTGTATCAGAAAGATGGGCTAAAACTTTAAAGTTACCTTCCTATCGTTTAGTCAATTCCTTAAGCATAGAGTTACCTTCTGGATCTCGTATGCAAGCTCAATAGTTCTGCAATATAGCAATCTCCAATGGTGAGCAAAGTTTCAAAGCTAAGCTCTTAATTCTCCTGTGGAACCCCGCACTTTTCGTGGTCATGTTGATGCTGAAATCAACACGATTACAAAGAGTACAGTCCCCATACGACAACCCTCCCAACTGTAGTCGAGTCATGTATAAACTTAACTCGCCTTAGCTGAGAGGCTTGCCGCCTAGAACTGGAGGTCAAGCATCAAAATATCGAAGTAGCGAAAGTAAATAAGAGTATAACATTCACATCATAGCTCAGTATAGGAAAGAAAAGACAATAACTCTACTCAATATGAAAATTCAGAAAAAGAAATACATCCAGAATATTTAATTATTACAAACAAAATTTAATGAAAGAGAACTCTCTCATCCTCTCAAGCAAAAATAGAAACTAGCTAAGCTTATGTAACAAGAAGATCCTCCTCCTGATCTAACTCCTCACTTGAAGCAACTTTAACAAATATCTCTAAATTTGGAATTATTGGTATCACAACGCCAGAGCCCCAGCCAAGAAAAATAAAAACTTACAGTTAGACAAATTTTCTAAGTATATTTTAGGCTGATTAAATGAGACTAAATATTCAAGAAATCACATTTTACTAAGCATGAAAATATTTAAGGTGCAACAAGCAATAAGAGCAGGATAGTTATAAATTAAGCATTTATAATTTATACAAATAAAGTATGTAAATTAACATACTTCAACCCAAAGCTGCAACCAAGGTTAGGCAGTAAATATATATATATATATATATATATATATATATATATGTGTGTGTGTGTGTGTGTGTGTGTGTGTGTGTGTGTGTGTGTGTGTGTGTGTGTGTGTGTGTGTGTTTGTGTGTGTGTGTATGTGTGTGTGTGTGTATAATAACGGAAAGAACTGAAAGTATACTCATCCTATCATGTTAATGATCAATTAAATATGTGTTGATTTGCATAAAGAAAATTTGTACTAAAACATAAAAGAACTAAAATAAAGACTAGCATCCTAAAACATACAAGTACAAACTTGGAAAGCACTGAACTGAAATAATTGTATTAAAATGAACTAAAAATGTATAACTAATAATATATATATATATATATATATATAACTTGGCTAAACAAAGCCACTAAGCTAAATGAGAGTCTAACAAATGACATCCTATCCAATCATAGAGCTAGGCTTGGTTAGGCTTAAAAGATCAGAACAGAGAAATGTATCTAAACTAGTACTTCCATGATATAAACAGGCTAAACAAAGCTACTGAACCAAAAAGTCTAATGAATACCATCCTAACCAACAGTAGAGCTAGGCTTGGTTAGACTTATAGAAATAGATGAATACCATGCTAGCCAACAATAGAGCTAGGCATGGCTTGCTCTATGCAGAAGTACTAAACTGAAGAGGCAGACTAAAGAAAATACACTCTACTAAACTAAGCACTGAAAAACAGAATGGACTAAATATACTAAATAAACTGATAAACTAAATTATTGATTTAAGTAAGGAGGTATTATACATTCAAGACAGACATATGATATTCATTAAAATATCCCATGTTCAACTATTATGACCATGGTATAAAGCTCAAAATATAAGGTATGCAAAGCAATAAAAAATCAAAGCGAGCAAGAGACTCAACTATACATATGTGATATCAGTCATTATCTAATTTAATTCATTCTATCTAATCTGGGATAGCACAAGCTTAGGATTTCCATGTAATGATCTTAATATTGAGTAGGAATTAAACTCAACATTAGAGCATCACCTTAGCATCTAATATCTAATTAGAAGGAAACTAATTAAATGCTAGATGCTAAGTTTGGCCAAGAATCATGAAGAGGGTCTTAAGTTAAGATGAGAAAATAGAAGCAAGGAAATGCACATGATAAATATAATTTGTTATGCATGTACGAAAATGATAATTGTATACTTGTGTAAGGTAAGTAATCATATAACAAAAGAAGTAATTATAATAACTTAAAAATGAAAGAGATGAGATATGTGAATGAAGGTACTTGCAAATTACATGTAGAATTAGTGGTTACAATTAGAATCAATAATAGGAATTTATCATGATTACAATTCCAAATAAGCGAGTAACAATTGCAAGTAGTAGTAAAAGTAAACATCCACATCTATCAATATGAGTTTACAATTCATGATATGCATGTACAAATATGCTATAATAAGGATTGATGCAATTAATTATATGCAATAATTGGATTTATGAACATGAAATATTTATGCAATTCATTCATTTATTCATCTATTCATTTATTCATTTATTCAAACCAAGCAATTTCAATAAGAAAGAACTACTTCCATCACAAAATAAGTAAGGACAAAAAATTAAATATAGTTATTACATGCCAAAAATTTTAAAGAGCAAGGAAGAAAAATCTCTCTCTCACAATTAAATAAAGGCAAGGAAAACTATTTAATATGGAAGCAATTATAAAGCTTTAAGAACTTGGTCCAGCTCCACTAGTATCCAAATGCACCTGATCTATCATATTTTAGCATTTAAATATGATAGAGCAAAGCCAATAAAAACAAAAGCATCATTAGACTAAACAGTCTAAACACATTTTAAAATTAGGCTGAACATTTTAATATATTGTTTTAGATATCACAACTAGTTTATAATATGAAAGTAAGTAGTGGAACAAATGAAAGCATTTAAATAGGTAAGAGAAAATAAGAAAAATAGTAAGAAAGACTAATGAAAGCAAAGTGAGTAAGAATACTCTCAAATTTAGACATTCTAGCTTGCAAAGAAATTAAGGGTAAAAGTATTCTAGATAGGCCAAAAAAGTACTAAAGTGCATATGAAAATAAATAAAATGAAGTATGTATATGTTCAATGAACTTATGCTAAATAAAGAAAAGAAGGCAATGAAGAATTTAAATGAAATTATAGCAATATTCATTGCAATCTAAAAGGACTGTAAATAAGCAAGGTACAGTACTTAAAATATGAAAAGTGCTCTAGGCTATGAAAAGTAAATATAGCTTGAAAGCTATAATGAGATATCATAATCTATAAGATTGTAAAGAGCTTATATTTTATTAAGTTGAAGTTATTTTATGAAACTATTCATTCTGCGGGCAAATACAAAATGAAGCGGGGAGTTAAGCATGTCTGCCTAACAAGTAAAGGAAAGTGGGGTTCATAATAAATTACACTAATATTCACCCTTTGAGAATGTGAGGTCTCCTTATTACTCCTAATTAGCCTGCCCTTAGCTTATCCAACAATAGTAAATCCATATAATTTTAATGTAAAAGTTTTATTCATACACAATATCTTATATGAATGTGTCAAAATAAAATAAGCTCAAAGCTAAGCAAGATTCAATAAATGCAAACTATATGATATCTAAAGTTATCTAATTATAATGATTTACTTAATGATTGGAGCTAATTGAGCTCCCAATTGACTTAGAGATATTGATTTCAAGTCATTTGTAATTAATATAAGTAATTGGAGTTTTAGAAAATAGCATTTTAATTTGATTTATAGAATGGCAAAATAATTTATAAGTGTAATAACACTAAATGAAAATTATTCCTATCCTTATCTTATTCCACAAGATCAATTAAGTTAATGAAATCAAGGCTCTGAAAACTAGTTGGGAAGAAGAAAGGTTAAGGAATTACTATACTTGAGAAAGATGGAAGCTAAGGTTCTACAAGCTCAACTAATCTAACTAGGTTGTATAGGAAAGATCAATTCAAATTAATTACTAATCTAGTTAGGTTTGAGTGATAGGAAGGGTCAAAATGTAAAAGAGAGAAAAGAATTGGGAGCTACAAGTTCTATAATTACTATAAGTTAAAGGTTAATGAACTCAATAGGATTCATAAAATATACTAATAGATTAAGGATTCTTAATTTAACTCCTTAAAGGACTTAAGTGAGGGTTTAAGAACTAAGGGTTAAGTGAGCTAGGATTCAATCTATTTTCTTAAGACTAATCATATTTGAATCACAACTTACAATAGCATAAGTTTTAAGGTTAATTACACCTAATTGGGTGTATAAAAAACTTCCAAGATCACAATAAATCATGTTATAAAATCAAACCTAAAGTATCTCTCCTAGGTTGTAATTTGAAATAAATAATTTGCTATGAATGCAAGCATTTAATTTAAGAGGACTAAGTTCCATTCATGCAATTGAAATTGATACATAGAAGTAAATAATGTGATATGTTTACTGTTCTAAGATTCAAACACTAAACATGCAATTTATAATACTAGAAAATAATCAAAATTACTCTTATTTTGGAGTCAAAAACCTAAAATTACTAAACATTATCCAAATCAAATAATACACATTAATATGAAATCTTTATAGTATAAGGAGTAAAACAACACTGACTAGGTCAAAATCAAATAATGTTGAGATTTTATGATTTTCGGGATACCTAATTCGGGTTAAAAAGTGATTATAAAATTTTTGGTTCAAATCCTAAATTTAATTATGCCATTTTATTTGCCTCGTTGTTCTGATTAAAATGATTTATACATTTATAATAAAAGTTATTAATGAAATAAGAATTTCATTTAAATAATAATTTAAATAAATCCATTTATCAAATCAGAATTGTCGGCACTGATCTTAATAAGGCACAGAAAATTAGGGCACAAGATTAAATGATGAAGGGCAGCTGTCAGGCACAGATTTCAGCATAGCGTAGAGATCCATGAGCACCGCATGACACAGCGTCGGCCCTAAAGGGCGATGCATGTCGATCTAGATGGATATGAGATTCCGCATAGGAATGTGATTCAGGGATAGCTGGGTAGGTTCGGTTTAGCGAATTATCTCAAACCGCAGCCCAATTTGCTTCAGACCCATCTTTCCCATTGCAAAAATTGCAAAGAGTAGATTAGGGTTTGATACAGCGGCCATTCCCGTCCACTCCACAAGCTGACCCACATGTCGTTCGATAGGTCTCAGAGAGATCTATCAAATGACAGGTGAAATAAGACCCGAGATATACATGATCGTCAACTAGACTTAACCCTAATAGAATTAGGGCAGTCGGTTCAGCGGCACAATATACCACTGTGGAAGGCTCAGCTAGCTCGAGCTCGATCGAGCTCAAAAGAGACTCGGAATGACAATATGAGTTATGAAATAGATTTAGGTATGTTCAATTTAAGAAAAGAGTAAGGAAATAATTACTTTCGAAGTTCGAGGTCATTCAGTTCGCCAAGTTTTATGGTTAGACAGCAGGTCCTTTCCAGTGGCTTCATGCAATGAAAACAAGAGCTCCCAAGCTTCTTAGCAGGTGGAGGAAATGCAAAATGAGAAAAAATGATGTCAAGAGAGGGAGCTCGAGGCCAAAGGAGGGAGAGGACAGCGACATGCGTACGATGTATGCGGCTCGAGCAGGCCACTATGCATGGAAGACACAAACAGGCCCAAGTTGTGACCGTCGGATCAGGACTCTAATTCGACGGTCTTATTTGGAGATCACACTAGCACCGTTAGATTGGCCTAAGTGGGTATCTAAGGCTCAGATGGCGCTAATCTGCTACATGCTATTCAGGCATGTGCAACAGATCTCTGCGGTCCTAAAATTTAGCCAATGGAAAAATAAATTAAATACATTATATATATATATATATATATATATATATATTAATTTAAATACTTTAATTAAATATTTAATTATACATAATTCAATAATTAAAATTAAATAATCAAATGCATTCTAAAAAATCCCAAAATTTCACCCTTACCTAATTGGGGGGTGAGGAACTCAAAAATGCAATCAGATTTTTAATCGGAGGTCAATTTAATTATCTTAATTTTCTGAGTAATTAAATATTATTAAAATATTTAGGAAAATTTTGATGACTTCCAAACACTTTCAAAATGTCACTCCTAGCTAATTAGGTCAAATTCCAGGGTTATTGGAATTTCCAAAATTAGGGTTTGATCCATTTGACCTCTGATTTGGACTAGGTTCTGGTGGTAAACTATTAATGAAGATCAAAATCAAGACTTGGATTAGTCCTAATTAACAAGGGTAACAACTTGGATTATTATACTAAGTGATAACCACAACTTACCAAGGATAACAATAAAAGAAATAGTTAACATTCAACCAAGCTGAATATAACTCTAAGGGTCTAAAGGTTAACTCCTAAGTCAATACATATGACTTAGCACTTATAGGATAAGACTATTACTTAGTAAGTGACATCACACACTAAGTATAGGATAATTTAGGGATAAAATATTTTAAAAGATTTATGCTTAAGTGATATTCACCACTTTAAAAAGTTTAGGTAAAATAGATAAGCCATTATGAGGCATCAAAGAACTAGTATTCTTTGATTACTTACTTTATTAAAATATATGATTAAAGTTAACTAAAGAGCCATTATCAAACTAAGTCAAATAATAAAGCCAAGGGATTGCTTGCTAAATTTTACTAAGGCAAAAAGGATCAATATCCACTTATGATATCTAGCATAAAAAACTTAAGATATTAAGTCACACATGATGACTTAATACTAACATTTTGGAGGTTATAAAAAGGCTACTAACACAAGTCATAAGTTTCGACTTGGTTCCAACAGGAATTTACTTGTCCTTATGGATAAGTAATTAGGAAGTTTAATAGGGACTAATGCAACAACCTTATGTCATAATCTATGACTTATGCCAAAAATTCTAGAACTAGATATTACCATCTAAGTCACACATGTGGCTTAGATCACTAGGATTCTAAAAGTTAATGTTAACCTAACTTGAAGGAGAACTCATTCCAAAAAAATGATCAATTAATGCTTAAGTCATATAATGACCTAGGCACACATTCGGGGACTGAACTTTAAACTACTTGAAAAAGGACATTTTCTTCTTCAAAGGGAATAAAATTTTACATAATTAGGTTATTTATTTAATGAAAATTATACTAAATGAGAGGAAATTACCATTCATTCAGAATGGATAAGGAAGGTATATGGTTAACTGATTACCATAAGTGACTTTAATTAAAAGGATTTCTTAAGGTTAATTACAAATTCTAATTTAGGATTAGAATTTAAATGCTTGGTGACTTAAAGGAAAATTAAGTTTTCAAAGAACAATGATTCTTTAATTTAGAAAGGGTTCTTATAGTTAAAGGCTAGTTAAAATACTAACATTAGACCAAGTCTAATGAGGTAGTTTTATAGTAACCTGTGCTTATAATCTTACATAGAAAGGTTAGAATAACCTAACCATGATGTAACCTCCCACCAGTAAGGACTAAGATGAACTAACCATAAGGTTAATCCATTCCAAGCCTTCTATTGATAACCAGTTATCCATCCTTGGTTAAAGAATAATACTTAGATAAATAAGGTGATTATCCCACTTGGATACTTAATCTCATGAGAGAGGGAAGTTTATTGCATCCAGTCACATAAAGTGACTTGATACATTAAAATTGTAAGAGTTAACAAAATAGATCAAGACAATGGATTGCTCATCAATTAAGATGAGATACAATCATAAGGTTACTACTAAGAGTCATAATTATGACTTAATTAGATAAGGTTCTATAATTATAGCTACTCTTTTCAAAAGATAAGGGAATACTCATCCCAAGGGAATGAGATGCTTGGAATCTAAAGGATAAGTTGGGCTAATATTTCAAGTCGAAATTGTGTCTTACTCGACCATAAATTCAAAGATATGAATCAATCTAATATAAGAAACTATAATTATTCACCCAAATTGGGTAAGTCACTTCTCAGAAGAAGAATTATTCCGGTAAGTCACAAAAGTATGACTTTGCCAAAAGAATCTAAAGTTTGATTGATTAAGCTAAGGAAGAGGCAATTGTATAATCAATGATAAGACACCTTGAATACAAGATTAGGTTTATATGCAAGATTCAAATTAAATAATAACCACAATTAAATCATTACAAATTGAAATTTTATGAAATAATAAAACTTTAAGGTTGAAAGCATTGATGGGATTGAATATGTATACCTGAGACAATATTATTATTAATTTCTTTTGTTCCCAAGAAATCTTGTACTTGAGGTTTAGGAGCAGCTACTTGCTCCTTGTCAACTGGATACTCTTCAGTAGGCGGTGGTGATGTTAGAGTCATCTTTGATTCTGTACTTTTGATTAAGCTAGTATGAAATGCTTGATTATGGCTAAAATTATCTATTAAAACTCCATCCACTATCTTTTTAGTGATTCCCTACTGATATCCGTAGTTGTAACGACCCCAATAATTGGATAGGAGATTAATCCAAACATTAGGATGTTACCTTAGCACTCAACACTCAATTAGAAGAAAACTAATCAAGTATAGATGCTAAGTGGCCAAGTCACTTTATGAGTAGTTATTAAGTTAAAATAAGGTTTATAAATGAATGTAATAAAAGATACATGATAAGGAGATATATGTAAATATAACATTGCAAGTATTTTTAATATCCCACTTATTCATCCCAAGTAGTTACAAAATAGTAAACACATTACAGATTAATTAAGAATAGGTAAAAGTAACTTAAGCAAACTCAAGCAGTTTATAATTTAATTATTACAAATCTCTTAAAAGTAAGAGCAAAAGACAATAAGTAGGTCACTCTCTCACTTGTAAAAAAATACAAGCAAACAATTTAAAATTAAGTGGAAGCAAATATTCCTTATAAGCCCTTCAAGCACTTGGACCTGCATTACCTGAATCAAAGGGCTCTTGATCTATCATATTTTGGTATTTAAATATGATAGGGAAAAGCTAAAAAAAGAAAAAGTATAGTTAGACTAAACAGTCTAAGCATATTTTAAGATTGGCTATATTTTAAATTAATAAGATATCATAAACATAATTTATAATTTAAAGTAAACAGCGGAGCTATAAAAGCTGTCAAGCATGGAAAAAGGAATTAAGTATAACTGTAAAGAAGATAATATAAAATAAATTGAGTAAAAATACTCACTTATATATTAGTTCTAGCCTGCATCCAAAATTGGTAAGGGAGAGCATCCTAAACGGCTAGAAGGTATTATGTTCATTAAAGTAAATGAAATGAAAGTAACATGTGTTCAATGAAATTTATGCTAAGTACGCAAATGAAATACAGTAAAGCATTAAATAATATTAAGCAACATACACTGTATTTTTAAATGAACTGTAAGTGAACAAAATACAATACTGGAAATAGAGAGTGTTAAGCATAGAAAATAAAGAAGTATCTTAGACTCTTGATCTAAGACAAACATAGCCTAAGACTATGAAAAGTAAGCATAACTAAACAGTTATGAAATGATCAATCAATTAATAAGATTGTAAAAGAACTCTTATATTATTAGTTAAAGTCATATTTAGAAGCTATCTCATTTTGCAGGAGTACTCAATAGAATCGGACGAGGAGTTAAGCACGTCTGCTTAACTAGATACAGTGGGGAGGTCGAACATTCATAATTACCCTCTCTAAAATGTGAAGTCCTATTATAAGAGCTATATTTCTTATTCAAATTTTCCATAAGGCATTCCCCTTAACATTTTATAAAATCTTTATTTATGCACAATGATCTTGAATGAATGTTCAAGGAAAAAGGCTCAAAGCTAAGCAAGCATTTAATAAATTGAAATAATTGTAAATTATGTGATATCCTTTTGCTATCTAAACTTTAATAATCTACTTGATGATTGCAGTAAATTGAGCTCCAAATTAACTTGTAGATATTGATCTTTAAGTCAATTTTGATAAAAAGTAGAAGGAAATTAAGTTTGAAAATTAGTATTTTCATGTAATTGAAGTTCATATTATACTAGTCCTAAGCTAATCAAATCAAATAGATTTATGATTAAAGTTTAAGGAAACTAGTAAGAAAGAATAATGTTTATAGATTTCTAAGTTAATGAAAGTATAAGCTAAAGGATATTCTAGTAGCTTTACTTATTTAACTTATAAACAAAAAGTATCAACTCAATTTAATCATGAAGTTATCTAAGATTAATTGATATTGAATATTTGAAATTAAGAAAGAGATAGATTACACCCTACATGAAATAATTCATTTTAAGAGTGTAAGGAATTAGAAATTTAAAAGCTTATCTAAAGCATGAAAGGAAGTTATTACTCTCAATCTAATTGATTGAGAACTATTTTCTAACATAAACAATTGAAGTAAATACTTATAATTGAAGTGAATACTTACAATCCTAGATATGAAATTCTAGATATTTAATAAGTATTTAACATGTGAAACTTAAGTCTACAATTTTCCATAAATTTTCTAAGTTATTAAATTCTTAAAAATTTTGGCAGAATTTCTGTTGTAAATGGCTAAAGAAATACCTGCAAAGTAGACATACAAGACTCCTATTCTAATGGAAGTTATAATTGAATGAAAAATAACTAAAACTAACATGTAATCAATCTATTACATAGGATTGTTTAGTTCCAATTCTAGTATAGAGTCAATCTATTACATAAGATTACTCATTTTCAATTCTAAAGTAAAGTCAATCCATTATATGGGATTGCTTATTTCCAGTTCTAAATTAAAGTCAATTCGTTACATGGGATTGTTATTTCCAGTTCTAATAATTTTAAAAATTGTAAAGAACATTAATTTATAAGTTAATATGTTACATAGGATTAGCTATTTCTAGTTCTAATAACTTTAGGTGAGAAAATTTAATTGAAGCAATTTGCTAACCTAAGGTTCACACCTCTTAAATCATACATTTATAAAAAATAATAAATGGTGCAGTATTTAAATTAGCAATTTAAGGGGCAGCATCATTTGACTTAATATGCACAAGATAATGGCATTTAGTTCAGCATTTCTGTAACGGCCCCAATAATTGGATAGAAGATTAATCCAGATATTGGGGTGTTACCTTAGCACCCAACACTTGATTAGAAAAAAACAAATTAAGTGTTGATGCTAAGTGCCCAAGTCACTTTATGAGCATTTGTTAAGTTAAATGAATGAAAATGAAGATACATATAAATGCAATGTTGTAAATATTTACAATGCAAGAAATTATATTAATCCACTCATTCATCCCAAATAGTTTTTAAACATAGAAGATACAACACAGATAAATGTAAGCAAAAGTAACTTAAACAATTTATAATCTAATTATTACAAACCTTTTTAAAAGTAAGAGAAAAATGCAATAAGTAAATCACTCTCTCTCACTTATACATGTAAATTATTTGAAAAATTAAATGAAAGCAGAATTCTTTATAAGTCCTTCAACTACTTGGACCTGCATCACCTGAATAAAAGGGCTCTTGATCTATCATATTTTGATATTTAAATATGATAGGGCAAAGCCAAGAAAAAGAAAAAATTTAGTTAGACTAAATAGTCTAAGCACATTTTAAAATTGGCTATGTTTTTAGATTAACAAGATATCATAATTATGATTTATAATTTAAAGTAAGCAGCAGTGCTATAAAAACTGTAAGGTATGGGAAAGTGAAGTAAGCATAACTGTAAGAAAAACAGTATGAAATAAGTTGAGTAAAAATACTCACTTCTAATAAAGTTCTAGCCTATTACTGAAATTTGGTAAGGAAAAGCATTTTAAAAGCTAGAAACTACTATATGCATGAAATGAAAGCAATATATGATCAATTAGAATATATACTAAGTAAGCAATTGACATACAGTGAAGCATTAATTAAAGTTAAGCAACATACACTATATTCAAATTAAACTAAAATAAGCAATACACAATACTAAAGGTAGAGAGTGTAAAGCTAAAGGAAATGTGAAAATATCTTAGATTCTCAATCTAAGATAATCATAGTTTAGAACTATGTTATGAAAGTATAACTAAACAGTTATGAAGAAATCTTACAATTTGTAAAAGAATCTCTTATATCTTTAGTTAAAGTTACATTTAGAAATACCTCATTCTGTATGAGTACACAACATAATGGGCAAGGAGTTAAGCACGTCTGCTTCACTAGATACAGTGGGAAAGTTGAACATTCACATTTACCCTCTCTAAAATGTGAAGTCCTAACATAAGCACTTTCTTTTGTACTCAATTTGCCATAAGGCATTCCCCTTTAAAATTTTAAGAAAAATCTTTATTTATGCACAATGCTCTTGAATGAATGTTCAAAGAAAGAGGCTCAAAGAGGCAAGCACTCAATAGATTGCAAAAATTGTAAATGTATGCAATATCTTTTTGTTATATAAACTTTAATGTTCTACTCAAAGATTGGGGCTAATTAAGCTCCAAATTGACTTATAGAAATTTGATCATGAGTCAATTCTAAATAAAAGTAGAAGGAATATATGTTTGAAAAAAATTGCAAATTAAAGTTATGAAAATGCAAATTAAAGTGAAAGTATTTTATATTTTCTTAAAATTTCTAAGTCCAAAAATTTTTAGAAATTTTGGCAGAGTCTCCTTTGTTTTTGCTCAAATAAACAATTTTACACAATCAAATATAAGTCAATCCATTGACTATTTCCAGTTCTAAAGTAGAGTTCAATCCTTTTTATAGGATTGCTCATTTCCAATTCTAAAATAGAGTTCATTTCCAGTTCTAAAATAGAGTTCAACCCTTTTTACAGGATTGCTCATTTCCAGTTCTACAAATATATAAAACTGAACTAAGCAGTTTACTCATCCTATATAAAACATCTAATAAAAAGGAAATGCAGAAGTAAAATTAGCATTTATAAGAGCAGCTTTATGTGGTATTTCACACATAGCATTTAATTTAGCATTCCTATATTAATTTTACAACTTAACATGTAAAGAATAACATCATTAAGGTTAATATTTAAATATAAAAGAAATAAGAATTAATTAAATTTAAAGGCAGCATTTGATTACATATAAAAGAAGGGCAGCATTTGAATTTATTTATATGACATCATTTTGATTTTATAAAGTAGATAGTAGCAATTTGATTTTAAAAAAATAGATAATATCATTTGGGTAGTTCTGAATGGCAGCAACTTATATGATAGTATTCAATTCCCTATATCATGGCAGCATTACATTGAACTAATATTTATTAAACTAATAACATTTGCTTCTCATAATTCATTTAACACTTTATTATATAAGAGATGGAAGCAATTTTATCACTTTATAATGAATGACAGCCTTTAGATTTCAAAGAATACATGTAACATTGGATCTTAAAAATTAATGGCAGTGATTAACATATAAGTCTAAGTAAAAATGTGATAACATATGGATTAATAAAGAATGGCAGCATCAAATTATACTTGCACATGATGAATAGCAGCACCCAATCTCTTAATGTAAATTAATAGCATAAAATTCTTATTAAAATAATAATAGCATTTTGTCCCATTCCATTTGGGAAGAAAGACAACCTGTAATAGTGGCATTTTATCTTATAGTTTAAAAAGACAGCTTTTGATTAAAATGAAATAAGGGATAGTATTCATATTTCCTAACACACATAACATAATTTTGAACCTTATAAAATAAATGATGGCAGCAATGATAGCATTTGATTCATAACAGCATTGGTTCTCTTATTTCATTTGATTTCGTAAATGGCAGCAGTTTGATTCATACTTTACATGGGAGCATCTTGAATCTTATACATTTGATGGCATGGCAACATAAATTCCCTTATGAAACTGACGACAACATATGATTCTAATGAAAGATGATACCATTTATTCCCTTAAAAATGAAATGACAATATCTGAATCTTAAAGAATACATAGCAGCATTTAATCACTTAAACTAACTAACAATACTTGATCATTTTGATTTAACTAATAGTACATAGGTCAATTGATAGCAGCTGATGGCAACATTGCAGTATTTATATTTATTGAAATAAATGGTAGCAAAGTGATTTACAAAAGAAATGGCAATATTTATCCTCATATAATCCATGGGCAGTCATTTGGATCTTATAATGCAATTGACAATATGTAGTTTTGATTAAAAAAAATGATAACATCCATCCTTATAAAAGGAAACAATACATAGCAGCATTAGATTCATTAATATAGCAGCACTTATTCTTAAGCAGCAGTTGATCTAATACTTCTCTTAGCATTTACTCGTTTGACTCAACAAAAGTTGTATTGATAAACAAAAAATATTCCATAGTATTAACAGTAGTTTAACAGTATTTAATATTTAATGGTTGATGCTATTAGTTTGGTAGTAGGAAGGAATAAACAATAAGGGTCTATATTAAGTATTAATAGAAGAAAAGAGTATACATAGTTTCCAGCAATAACCAATATCCCACTCTTCAATTTCCAACCAAGTATAAATAAGAATAATAAAGATGTTCAATACCCAATAGAACTTCTAATAGCAGCATAGTTAAATCGATCTCGATCCCAAGTACTTTTAGATTAATATTGGAGTCTTCTACTAACTTAAATCCCATTCTTTTAATTTTGATAAAACGCATCTCAACTATGCATCCATTTATTAAAACTAAAAGGCTGTACTGTATCATATGAAACGATAAATTACTAAAACTATAGATCTAGAATTAAATGGGAAATTTGAAGATTAAGCTAGCTTGTTAGATCATTGGATACTTTATAGATTATAAAAAAAAAAAAAAATTACTTCTGAAGTGTTTATGAGACTAAAGCAGCCAATTAAATAATTCAACTGAAGTTTATCTAGACTATATATATCTTAGCATACAACAACAACAATTTAGCAAAACAACTACAACAAATGAAGTTGAATTGATGCAGCTATTTTGCTATGATAAGGCTGAAGCAGTTCAACTAAAATTTTAGTTAACAACATATAGTTCTATATAAGAAGTGACAACATTTATTCTTTTATTACATTAAACATCAATGTATGGAATAACAAAGAAATAACAATATTTATTTCAACATATGAAAACTGAGCATTATATGTGAGGCTTAATAGACAATGTAAACATCATATCAAGATATGCTAAAGAACTCATGCAATTCAACTCATAATAATCCTTTAATCTAATATATTAACTTCCGACATATGTCATCAACATAATTCTGAACCTTTATGGTATTATAGCTCAGTACTGAATATTGTGTATAAGTTAAATGGGTCATAGTTATGTAAGAACTACAATACTACAAAAATAATAAAAAAAATAAGTATCCAATTTGAAATCAACAACAACTATACACTTCAATTAAATTTTATGTAAAATATTTTGAACTTTTATAAGCAAATTTCCTTAGAGTAATTATATCATATAATTTAAATTTGTTTGATCTCATAAAATAAGATTAGAGCATTGGTTCTATTTACAATATATGATAGCATTAATTCTCAATTGATAAGTGGTGACAGTAACTTTAAATCGAGCATGAGCTCACAATATAACAACCCAAGTTGTTACCGTAGTTAATTAGGACTAATCCTAGTCTTAAATATAATTATACGTGCTAATTAGGTCAATTGGAGTCAACCTCTAGGGCCTACCCCAAAATCAGGGATCAAATGGATCGAATCCTGATTTCTGGAAAATCCAGAAACCCTAAAATTTGACCTATTTTAATTGACCTCCAATCGAAAAATGGATACCACCATTGCATTCATTGACTCCAAATTAGCTTGGGGTGATGTTTTCGTGTCAATCGAAAGTCGTCGAAAATTCGACGAATATTTTAATAAAAAAAATACCCCGGAAATTGATGAATCAAAATACTCGTCGGATCAAAAATTCGACCCCGCCGTTGCATTCCTCACCCCTCAAATAGCCAGGAAAAATATATTGGAAATTTTGAAATTTTTGTTATATATATATATATATATATATATATATATATATTTAATTATTTAGTTGACGGCGCCGTCTGGCGCCGTCCGATCCGCGCGGATCCAACGGCTCATAGCCGCGATCCGCATCTCGCGGTCCGGACGGATCCTGGCCGTCCGTGTGGCATGGGATCGAACGGCCATGGGCCTTCGTCCTCGGCCCCGTCGCCCGCGAGACACGCGGCACTCCCGCCGCTCGCCTGGCTAACCGGCGGCCTCCCCCGCCTCGGCCAGTCTGTCCGAGGGTCTATAAGGACCTCCCCCGCACCCCCGATCCACGGTTACGCATCCCAGAGCCTGAATCGACCCGACCCGAGCCGAGCCGTCCTGAAAACCGCAGTCGTCGGAATTTCCAGGTATTGGATCTCACCCTCTCCTTCTCTTTTCGCCAAATTAACACCTGATTGTTGTAGATCTTAGGATGGATTGACGATCCATCGGACCTGATCGAGTTCGATCACGTTCGATCAACTCAGATCACAGTTTGAACCTTACGGGTTCCGCCTCGTCCCACCGTAACCGTAACCCTAGGACCTATGCTTGGGTTTTACCGGCGATCCCGGCCACCTTCGGCGAAGGTCCGCCCACTGACGTGTAGGCCTCGTAGAGGGCTACCGTCGGCCGTGCGGGCCGAGGTGGTCCGGTGCCGGGAAGGCCGGCATAAGTCGTGCCCTAGCCCGGTGCCCTCGGGACACTTCGTGAGGAAGACGAAGTTCGGGCCGGGTCGACCCGAGCCCGACCCGGTCACGTCCGGGTCCGCGTAAGCATAGGTGGGACCCACTGCGCCACGTGGCAGGTGGGGCCCACAGCCCGAACCCGCGTCTCTTCGGCTTCGGTCGTGGGGCCCACAGCACCACATCGCAGCCTCTAAGCCCGCCACGTGTTAAGTGGGACCCACTGCCCAGTCACCCGCGGTGTTTTGGCTCTCCTGTGGGGCCACAGTGCCATGTGGCAGCCTCTGGCAATGCCACATGTCATGTGGGACCCACTGCCCGGTCACCCGAGCCTATTTAGCTTCCCTGTGGGGCCCACAATGCCACGTGGCAACCTCTGGCAGTGCCACATGTCTAGTGGGGCTCACTGTCTGTTAATTAAAATAAATTAATTACTGTTAGCCTAATTAATTACAGTTAGTAGTTAATTAAATTAGGATTTGTGTTAATGACTTTTGAATAGTAATTATATAATTAATTAACTGTAATTAATAATTAAGAGATTAATTAAGATTATTTTAATATTAATTAAACTTTAAACAATAATTAGAATAATTAATGATTATTAAACAGTAAATTATAATTAATTATTCTTAATTAGAAATTAACAAGTGATTAAGGTTAATTAAATAGTAATTAGTGCTAATGACTTTTCAATAGTAAAATATTAATATTATATAATTTAGTTAATTAATTAAATGGATTAATTATTGTTAATTAATAATTAAGCTTAATTAATCTGTGATTAATTAAAGGTTAATAAATTCAAAAATTATATATATAAACTTTAGGAATGAATAGTAAAATCATTCAATTTGAATAAATGAATAGTAAATTAATATAAATTGTATTTTTGAATAGTAAAACTTAAAAGTTTAATAACTTTTTATAGGATGATCCAAACATAGCCAATATAGATCTCATTTTGATCAAAAAAAAATGTAAGGAATCAAATAACGAAGTTAAAAATTAATTTTAGGGTATGCATAATGAGGTAATATTTTAGGACATCTTTAGAACCTCATAACTTTTTACCCAGTTATCAGAACATAGTCAATATGAGTCTTAAAATGCTCAGGAGAGCGGCCCCATCACTGTAGTAGTATTAATTTTCTCATTTGTATATCAGGACAAAAAGTCAACCCTAGAATTCATAGTAAAAAATGACCAAAATGCCCCTATACTTCAAATAGTCATAACTTAGTCAAATCAACTCCAAATTTAAAAATTCGAGATGCTAACTAGTTTAGAATTTCAATGTCATCAATAAACTAAAATAATATCTAGGATCTGAACCCTAGAAATTTAGGTAAATTACCAAAATACCCTTGGCCTTGCTTTTGGTCATAACTTGACCGTTTCTTATCCAATTTAGGCGTACTTACTGTCTATCTTCAAGTTAGACAGTAAGGAATTAGTTGGAACTAAGAGAATTCAATTCTGACTTGTAAGTTAAAAGTTGACTTTTTGACCATTAAAGTAGGGGCAAAATGGTCATTTTACCCTAAGATTGGACTAGGTACCCCTAACCTTTAGTAAACATTCCAAAACACTAAAACTAATATTATAATCGTATTAGGGACATTTAGGTGAGTGAAATCAACCATTAGATTAGATTCCAGAAATCTCTCTAAGTCTTAAACACTATACCTTAAGGACCTTTCCTAAGACTAGGACTAAATCATAGGTTAGAGTTCATTCATTAGGTAAATGGGTTACTCAATGGGTGAAACCTTAGTTTTATTAGTTTCTAGACATTTCTTTTATTTTATAACTTATTCTGATTATTTTGTCTTTTAACCTTAGATTAAGATAGGAGATTCATCCTATTAAGCTTGATTATTTAATAGGCTTAGCCTTAACTAGTAAATCACTTATATAATAAAACCTTGAACTTAGGTCTTATCCTTTTTGGATTATGTGATTAAACCTAAATCTCATAGTTTTTAATCCATAATCTATAGGTTTAGAAGATCTTGATCAGATCTTAGTTAGAACGTCTAAATTCACCAAACTCGGATGTATGATTTATTGATTTAACTCATAGCCATCTATCCGATTGAACTAGATTAGAACCTGATCAGTTCTAATCCTTTTTAACTTGTAAGGATGAATTTCTAAGTTACACTCGATAGTAGGAAAATGGTGATCCTGAACTTGTGTAACTTGGAATAGTTATAATGGTTAAGTAGAAAATAAATGATATCACCATGTTTAGTAGAGTCTCTTGCTTCTATTTGATATTTTGTTGCCACACATTCCTTGTACTTTTGTGCCATATTTTCTTGAGTATATCATATAAGATTTTTGATGCATGAATAAAATGTTAAGAAAATATGGAGACTCCTTAGATTCCTTATGAAAATATTAAAATGATTTATGAAAAGATAATAGCTATATGAGCTACCTCTCACATATGTCCTTATTGCCTAGCCTCCTTATGTCGCTAGGGGAAGGACTTATTTTGTTGTGTGCCTTGTTGCCTAGCCTCCTTATGTCGCTAGGGGTACACTATTGGTGCCTTAACCGTACTGGTGCTAAGGTTACTTTGTGTGCTTAGTTTACTAGCCTCCTTATATCGCTAGGGGCATACAGTTGGTGCCTTAGCCGTACTGGTGCTAAGATCCTTCGATTACTTTTGTGTGCTTAGTTGCATGACCTCCTTATGTCGCTAGGGGTACACAGTTTTGTGACTTAGCCGTGATGGTGCTAAGACCCTTTGATGTTCGATGGGCTAGATTAGCTCTTTTCTGTATGGTAGTTGATGCACGAATATTTATATGCAGTTATGATATTTTGTTTACTTTTCAGCATGTTTATTCAGTCAGCTATTTCTTTGTACTGCTTATATATTTTAGGATGTTAGAACCTTGCTGCTATTTATATGTATCAATGCTGAGTTATTTTATCTTAATTAGCATGTTTCTTTTGATCATCAACATATTTAGGATGTAGCATTTTTCTTAAAGCACTTGTTTGATTATGTATATTTATATGCCTTACCTTATTTAGTTTGCATTTGAGGCATGTTTTAGCCTCTCTTTTTGCTTAAGTTATAAATGATGGTTTATAGCTTTTCCTTTCTTTTGTATTGCTTGCTGCTCCCTTATACATTTGCTGCTTAGAAGTTATAGAATGGTAATATTACATAACACGTATAAAACTTATCAGCTTAAAATGTACATAGACAATTGTCTAACCAGATTTTCCTTTTTTTGGCTGGGGCCCTACATTGTGAAACCAACAATGGCAGATCCTCTTCAGTTGGACGATCAGGATCTTGGTGTGGAGCCATATCCAGAGGAGGAGCCTGTGGAAGAAGCAGCTGTTTAGCCCTTTTATTCTGTAAGTGAGGATGAACGCACTTTTATCTTTATTATTTGAACTTAAATTGATGTAATAATACAGGTACTGATGACTGCGTATTTGGATGCTATACTTATGTTCTGAGATGCATTTCTTTATACTCATGTTGTGATGCTTGGATGTTAAATATTGAAAATTGCTTCTGCACTTTGTATGTTTACTTAGATAGTGACTGAATATTTGATTCTATGCTTACTCCTTCCCTTATTAGGTGGATTTGTGGATTTCATCCTAATCCAATTATAAGTGAACAGTTAGCTAGAGTGACACACCACCCCTTAACTTAATCCTTGTAGATTAAGGGGTGGGGCGCCACACACAACTTGAGCATAGTTTTAGCTAATACTATAGCTAGCCAACCTTATATAGAAATCAAAAGTGACAAGTGAGGAACAATAAGCCTCATAAAGAGTAAATGAAAATTATTAGAGTTTCAAATTTCCATCTTTATAAAGGTAATAATTTTTAGCTGCTACCATTGGCATTCTAATTTGTAAGCCATGTATTATAAAAAAAAAATTGTGACTTAATCAAATATCTAACTTAATCCAAAATCAACTAAGACCCTGGAGTTTGATCAATCTCTACTGAACCCTATCGGCTCAATCAAATATTAACTTAATTACAAAACATTTGATTTGAATGCTTTAACTAGTAAATTGCTGAATGGGAAATAATAGGGAGATCATACATGAGTCCTTGGTAAATTCATTCACTTCAATATGGGTCGTTTGATACTGAATATTATGCAAAGGAAATCATATAAATAGGATATGAATCAAAATGGAGGTACCTTATTCCTTGCGGCTAAAAGAGGTGTTCGGCTAGAGAGGGTTCGGCTGATGAAGAGAGTTCGGCCAGATGGAGAGGGAGGGGTCGGCGAGTGCAAGGCTTCACCAGCGTTTGGGGGAAAATAAAGAGATGGGTGTTATGGGCTTACTTGGAGACGATCATTGCGACTCCACGACTCGCGAGGAGGAGAGCTTTCGGCGACTGGTCATTGGACCTCGCTAGAGGTGGAAGCCACGCGTCCTCTGTCCTTCACTCGTTTGCTCGAAGGAAGGGATGGAGAGGAGCCGAGCGTGCATAGATGATAAGGATTAGGTCATGAATAGGGATCGGCTTGCGTAGGATGGGAAGGAAAGATTTGGCTATTTAGATAACTTAGGTTAAAAAAAAAAAAGGATGAATAAGGTTATATAAGTAAATCTAGGATTTATATCAGCCGTTGGATTAAAATAAACGGCTGGAATTTCTGAGCCAAGATCTGAAGTTATTTGAGCTCCAAAAATTACAAACTTGGTATCGATACGACCGTCTCGATGAGACGAACGCACGCATCTAAAAATTATTGAATTTGGTCAAGTATTTTTTTTATATAAATTTTTAAATGAAAAACTTGAAAATTAATTACGATAAATCAAAAGCTCAAAAATTAATGAAACATGAAACATAGCATCCTCATATGATGCTTGACTTAGATATATAAAAATTTCCAAAGTCCAATTTATATTTTTCATATTATTAGCCTTTGAAGTTTACACTTCATAAATTTATTCAGGACAATTCGGAATCCCAAATGCGCTCAAATTTTTGCAGTAGGATCCTTTCAATAGGCATTATAAGAGGATATTTTTATTTAATTTTTATTTGACTTACATTGGAAATCCTAATCTGACAAAAATTTCTGAGCGATCGAAATACAATAAAATATTCGGGAAAATCAACGACTTCCAAAAATTCCCAGAATAATATTCTTAGCTAATTTGGAGCTACTGAGTCCAATGCTGGAAATAATACTGAATTTATTCAAGACAATCCGTTTTCAATTCTGATGTCTAAATAATTTAGGCATCTTCAGAATTATCAGAAAATCAAAAAATGCTGGAAATTGACAAATGATCTCCAATTCGCACAAAATTTGAGTTGAGACTTTTAACTATAATATAAAAGTAATGAAAGAACTTTGGAGTCAATTAGATTATTAATTGACGAGTAACAACATCTAGGTTGTTACAATTTCAATTGCCATTGGTTTATAACTTAACCTACAATGAATAACAGTATTTAGTTTGGCATTTATATATAAAATAAACAAGAATCGTTTAAACTAAATTCTAACACAGTATTTGGTTCTTTCAATGCATTTAATGATAGAAGTTAATTTAATACAAATAATGTAAATGACAGTATTGAATCCCACATGATCCTATTGATTATTTCATTTATAAAAATAGCCACATATGATTTTAATAAAAGAAGTGACAGCATTTGATTCCATTTTAATATAAAAGGTAATATTTGATCACCTTTAATCATATAATAATAAAGATGGCATCATTTGACTCATCATAGCATTTGATTCACATTGAAATAAATAGCAGCACTTGTTCTCTCATTACAATTAATAGTAATATTGAATCACTTATGATCTCATTGATCTCATTTTAGAAAATATGTGGCAACATTGAATTTTTTGAAATAAATGGCGGTATTTTGGATCTCCTAAAATACATGGCAGCATTTAATTCACATAAATCAGTTGACAATATTTGATCATATAGTTTAATTTGCAGCAATTGGATCATATTGAAATTAATGACAACAATTGTTCTTCCATTACATTAGATCTTAATATATACATGGCAGCATTTAATCATTTGACCTCATATACAAATATGGCACAATATGACAGCATTTATTCTCATATTACATTAATCTCTCATTTATATAATTGGCCACATATTATCACATTTGATCTGATAATATAAAATGGCACCATGTGATGTTAATAAGAGAAACGATAGTATATATACTAGTATACAATTGATGGCATCATATGATCTTACTCATAATAGATTGCAGTATTCATTCTCTTATATAATTGATGGCAACATATAAAAAGAATGGCAGTATTTGAATTTATTGAAATAAATGGCAGTTCCTGTTCTCACTTACATTAATTGGCATCAATTGATCCATATAAAAAAATAAGATATAAGGATTTAAGCTCAACACATATTATGCAGTTTAACTAAAAGCATTTGATCACCTATATTTAGCCAACAGCATTTGATCACCTTAAATTAAGTGACAGAATTTAATCTTATATGATACGTGGCAGCATTTGGATTTCCTAAACTAACTGGCAACATTTTATCACATCACTACAAAGGCTAGGTAATTTAAATTACATTCCATTATGAAGTATATGACATTTAAAGAAACATGTAAATTGCATGACTAACATGATTCATTTATTATTATAACTAATCTTGAACTCATACGTTCATTTATGAGGTAATAATAATCTGAACTAAAATGAGAGATGGTGGATAATATGAATCCTAAATTTCGGCATTTAATAGAAAATTACAATCGATACAACTTTTGAATACTTGGCAAAATAATCATAGAAAATCATTAATTATTGGAGTATCTGTTTGATTACTATGTAAGACAAAAATAAAGAAAGTATATTACTCTTTGATCTAAGTTTGAACATAATCATAGATAACTTTAAATTTAAGTAAGACATACATCAAACTATTCTGAAATATTATTGAATGGATTTATTTCAGTTCATTTCTAGTCTCATGCTTAATATTTCCATTTAATAATCATAAGGAGTACACTTCATTTATAAAATGCAACTACTCCACAGTGCATTCATTATTATTAAAAGATAATAAACATAACATGCAAGGAACAATAGCATTTAATTCTGCATATTAAGCCTAATAATATTAATAATTAAGAGATTCAACATTTAAAATAACATTTCTAATAAAAATATCATTGGTTACAATGCATTCTGAGATGAGATTCACTACATTAGAATTAGAATCCAAGGGAAAAGAAAATTTAAAACATTCACATTATCAATCTTGTCATTAATATTATATATGCTTACTTACCTATTCTCAACTTCATATAATTCCAATATATAAGGCATTCAGAAAGAGATTCCTAAATATTCTCATAATAACATTGATAAATGATTACAATAACTTTTGTAAGGAACTTTCAACTTTTTTTTTTTAAAATGATCATTTGAAACTATGATTAACCAAAATGTTCTTCTTCAAATTTTAATGCGAAAATATATTATTCATAGTTACGTAGTTTGATTCATGACTTCCATATGTTACGCAATAATTGAAAGTTTCATTATTTGAAAGAATATTACTTCTTTAAGTATTGTTTAGGTTTACATCAACTCAAATTTAAAATAAGATGAAAAAAAGGAATTCAATTTATTAATAAAATTTTTAATATTATAATAATACACTTGAAATACATAATTATTTTGATAATTTATAAAGGATATGCAATTATTTATATCCTAGAAATAAAATCATAAAATAAAAATGAGTAGTAATCTCTATATATAAGATATGAAACTTGAATATCATTAATTCAATATATCATAATGATATTACTACTTCTAGTTCCCTCTTCCTCTAAACAGTCCATTTAACTCATTTACTCTTCTTTAGGTAAGAACATTATTGGTGCTGAGTGATAATTTGATGAGCTGCGATTTCTTTCAGTTCATTAACTATCCTCTTTATCCTATCAAACCAACATTCTTAACAAAGACAAAGGCATTATATTTCTAATTTTCTTGTGAAAAGATGAGATTGAATTCGAACATTGATTTTACATATCTCAGATCATTCAATTTTTAACTTAATATGAAGTAAATAAGAATTAAGATTCGAATGTCGAGCAGATAAAAAGAGAAAATAGAAGTAAGATTTAGGTCTCCCTTTTTTTTTTTTTTTACAAATCAATAATCCATAGTTTATATCCCATGCAATTTGTCTCTACTCACATAGAGCCTTCTTGATTTAATAGACTTAGTGGATATTAAGATCTCAGAATATTTATTGTTTCTCATAGCAAAAAAAATTATATGAGTCAAATGAAATGACGAATATAGAAAAAAAAAGTCTCCCCAAACTCTTGTCAAATTGAAGAGATATTGATGAGGAACTTAAATCAATGAGAGTACCTTTTTACGCAAGTAATGGAGTCTAAGTTCCTTTCGCCCTTCTAGCTCCCTCCGAGTTATTAGCCAAAGGATTCCTCCTCCTTTCCGGTTTGCAAGGGTCCTTGGCTACTCTTCACAAAAAGGGGGAAAATGATCTTCTAACCCTTGGACTGGGGAGCCAAGAGGGGGATAAGGTTCATAGGAGGCCAGCTGTCATGATGTTGTACTCCCCTTCCTCCTTCTCAGCGATCGTGCGAAAAGAGGGGAAGGAGGCGTACAGAAGGAGTGGAGAGTTCGCGGGTCGTTCGATCCTCCTTTCATTGATCTAGCGACTCCCTTTCCTTCGTTACACTCGACCATTGGATCTATACCTAAAAGCGAACGGCTCTTAAGTAACAAGGTCTGCTGTCTTAATAAATCAGCCGTATAATTATAATGTAGTTATTTATAAGGAAATAATGTAATGTTATATATTCTTCCTTCTTCTTTAATTAATTTTATTTACTCAAATGCACTTCAAAAGAAAAAATTTTAAATTTTCATCCTTACCTAATTGAGGGGTGAGAAAATAAAAAATGAAGTCGGATTTTTGATCTGTGGTATATTTAATTTACCTAATTTTCTGGGTACTAAATAATATTAAAATATTTGCGAAAAATTTGACGACTCCCAAACGCTTCCAAAATGCCACCAGTAGCTAATTTGGGTGTGGTGAGTCCAATGACAGACTCTGTTTTTTATTTTGAAGTCTAAATAAATTAGGTATTTTCAAAATTATCTGAAAACTAGGAAATGTTAGAAATTGTCAAATAGTCTCCAAATTGCACTAAATTTGAGGTGGAGACTCCTAACACTATTATAAGAGTAATTGATGAGGCTTAGAGTCAATTAGGTTACTAATTGATAGGTAACAACATTTGAGTTGTTACAGTGGCCCCGACGACCATAGGTGAAACAGCGTCTACCAAAATGATAACATTTGTCGAACGGATGTGTTAGTTTCCATTTGATAAGACTTGCCCTTTCATTCCCTTTTATTGACATAAGTTGAGTCTCAGTATCTATGGGGAATAGGTTTCCATTAAAGATTATAAATCTCAATCTTAAGAAGTTACTAAATGACTCATTACTAGACTGATGAAAGGTATGAAGGATATGAGGAGTAGAAGATAGAAGAGGTACCACAGTATTCACGATAATAGGAGCAGATACTAATTTATGGATGGTCACTTCTTGTGGATCTAGTTTTCTAACATGGCAGTTACCATATTCCTGAGCGAAGTAACTTCGTCGGTATTGATGTTCGATGTATCAGCAGTGTTAAGGGGAGAGTTAATGAGGGAAGTTGCAGGATTTATTCTGAAATTAATATGATAAATTTTTAGTCTCAAAAGAATAACTACAATACTTCTTAGGTTCTCATTATTCAAAGGATAATTTACTACAACATAAAAGATACTAAGTATAGCTTAACAGCTTTAATTGATAAAGATTCTATCATATATATCTAGAAACTAAACATAGACTAAAGTTAGGGTATATAACACCACAATGCTTTCTTCTACAATTCTCGGGGAGTTCTTAAGAAGAAGTATTCCATCATATTTTGTAGAATAGAAGCTGCTAGTTTAATAATAACATGATCTGGATACTTAATTATATCTAAGATAGGTTCTATGTGCTTTAATTCATTACTAGTCAAATGGGAAAAATCTAGTCTTCTAAAACTAAGATGATGTACTGATGAAGTTTGTTTAATACATGAATTCTTCTTTCTGAAAATCTCTTCATATCTTTAATCTATTTGATTGTTGAATTCCTAACATTAACTCAAATCTCTCATTATAAAGGTCAAGGTTTAATCATTTAGTTTCTCTGATCCTAGAGATCTTATAAACATTCCACTAAGTTATTAAACTATTTATCATTTTTTAATTTAGTTCTTACTTAGCTTTTACTAATTATGGAAATATTTTTCATTTCATTCCTTTCATTATGAGTATTTGATTATGATAATATGAATGGTATTTCAAGTATTCATTTAGTGACTATATAGCAGAAGAACATCTATTAGGTAGAGTATTAGAAATTCCACTCTGACTCTTTATGGAATTTTCTGATACTAACTATGGCACCCCAGCCCCATTTTGGTCCTGTTAACTCTTAAGTTAACATGATTATAGTGAAGTGGTCATCAAATAATAAATTCCTCACTTATAACTAGATTAGACATTCATTATAATCCAATATAATTAAGGAAATTGTCATTTACAAGAGAATTTCACTAAATGATAAATACAAGAAATATAAATAGAGTGCGGAAGCAAAATATAACATCCATTCCATCACAATATAGTAAAAATATATATACAACTCAGAATAAGTGTAGTAAAATAAAATACAAAGTAAACTTGTATTATTACAACATATTTAAGGATAAAAGATGAAATAAAATAAACACTCATCCTCTCTAGCAACAGAAGTAAGAGAACTAGGAATCTTCAGCAGCTCGATCCTCCTCCTGAATCCAGTCTTCAGAATGCTCGACAACTTCAAATAGCTCTAAATCTACTATTGTCAGTTTCACAATGATAGGGCCCCAGCAAAAAAAATAATCTTATTAGATAAAATATATAAGTACAATTTAAGCTACATATTATTGAATTTATTTTAAGATATCACCATTAAAACTTAACATCTAAACAAGAAAGTATATAAGCAGAATTATAACAACCCTAGGTTGTTACCCTGCTAATCTATAGTCTAAGTAATCACTAATTTTAATCCCATTACTTTTAGAACATCAAATAAATCTAATTCTGAAAATTTAAAGTCTATAGGACTTCTCTAAGTTCAAAATGATATTTTGATCAGTCTAGCTATCCTAGTTTAGACCCAAAATATTTTGATCTCAAAATAAAATTCTGATTATATTTTTGAATTTCTCACCCCCAAATTAGCTAGGAGTGAAAGTTTGGTACAATTTGGAAATCATTTGGATCATAAATCAATTTAAATTAAGATGGTCCAATTGAATTTAAGGGTTTCTAACATTTCATATTTGCATAAATATCATTTAAACTAGCTTAACAGCCGGGATCCACTGTGCAGACCACGGGCGATCCACTATGGACCCCGGGTCATGCGACAGCGGGGTCCCGTTGATCTCACCATCGAACCCTTAGATTCCACAGTTTGGATCTGGTTCCACGGAACCACAGATTTGCCATTAGATGCATCCCGTTAATCCTACTGCTCGGATTCAATCCGATCAGGCCGTTAGGATCTGGCAGATATGGATAGTAGCGTGTTCCCTTTGATCCATCAGACAGCATCTGAAGGCTCCGCCACTGTGGACCTTCATTCTGAACGCGCCCATCCCCGACAAAAGAAATCTCCTGTACCTCCAGCTGCCCAGCCTGTCCCCCCATTCTCGTGTCCACCTCAGCAAGGTTGTTATGACCTCCCACATCTTAGCAAGGACCCCCGTCGGGCCTCGTGACCCGGCCGAGCTCAACATGGAAAATTGAGAGCTCAGCCATGGCCCGGTCAATCCAACCCTCCTCAGCCCAATGAAGCTCTCCAGAAGCTTCCCTGAGCTTGTCTGAGGCTATAAATAGCCTCAGCAATCCTCCCTCTGCCCCTTTGCTGCTTGATTGTCCCCAATTCTCCTCTGCCTTCTCTCTGCCATTACCGTCTATCCGAGCTTCCTCCAGGTGATCCCAAAAGCTTTGAACTACTGATAGTAGGCTCTCCTAGAGTTCAGGAACCTTTGCAGTGATTAGAAGCTCAGCCAAGGCCAACCACTTCCTCAATCTTTGTCCCGAGCTTATCCGTCGAACCAGGTACCCCCATTTGCTAGTTCTGAGCCAATGAGGCTCAGACCTCTTCCCTTTTGATTTGTTTGAATCCGCATTATCATTTCGAACCTAATGCGATCGTAGCAAGGACCTAAGCTAGCTTCAATCCATCGATTCGATCGATCGGGCTAAGTTCCTTAAGGACATCTCGGTCGAGTAAGGATATGGCGATCTAGCCCACCCAAGGCCCTCAAACCAAGGGGCTTCGATTCGCCTCACCTCCCTGATGGTGTAGGGATCGAGCCCCAGGCCTGGCATGGTCTCTATAGAGAGAATTTTCTCACCACAGTAGCTCCATTGAGGGAGCCCTTGGGTGAGTAAGGTCTGACCAATCCAGACCACCTCACAGGGAGCTTCGGGTGTTGGTCGGTGCGTCTTGGATAGGGGATCGATTCTTGATTGACCCCAGACTAATGCATGCGCTCTAGACAGAGAATTTCACTGTCTAGGGTTTCCCAGATCAGCTCTTATAGAGGGGAGTCGGGGTGGGGACGAAAACCCTGTACGGGTCGGGTCAGCCTGTGACCCGCGCGGTGCGACAGTCCCGGGTGTTCGGGCCCCGGTCGACCCGCGCAGTTCCGCTAATGGGCCGAGCCCGTTTTAAATAAATCCGATTAATTGAATTTATTTTCCTTAAGGAAAATAATCCAATTAAGCAAATCATAGGAAATTTTAATTGGAAAAATACATAATGTATTATTTGAATAACTTTTAATCACTGGTCCAAACCTTATGATATCATATGTGAAATTGATCAAAAAATTATCAAGAATCTGAATATAAAATAATATTGAACATCTAAGGGTTAGATTTTCTAATTTTATCTAATTATTGTAGAGCTTGATTAGAGTGAATTAGTAATTATACTTAACCAAATTGCAAGTTTAGGGTGCCATTAGTCTCTTTATAAAAAGTATAATGAATGTGCTAAGTGAATTATTTTTCTGATCTCTGTACTTAAATTTATGCCCTAATCTTGTTAAACTATGATTAGTGAAAATTGGAGTTTATATATGTTGGATCTTAGCAACTTAGTCTCTGATTAATTGTATGATTAAATAGAACTTATGTGCCAATTTGAATGAAATTTTGATTGCTAGATTTGTAATTATGTGCTAATCCTTTTGAATGGATTTAGGGTTTGATTAGCACTAATTACTTTTTGTTTTTATAATTTTTCTATTATTATGTTTCAAAACAGTAGGGTAAATGTATTAGAAACTATGTATATTAGTTCATAATGCATAACTTGGATAATAATAAAAATTTGAGATCTTAAACTCCTTAATTAACTTAAGAAGTCTTAAGACTTGGATCAAGCTAGTAATACTTGATCTAGGTCTGAGATTGCCACCAATAATATACCCTTAACTCACTGATTTGACATTGATCTATAAATAAACACTTGATCTTAATTAGATATGAGTAGAGGTCAAACCCTAATCTATTAATTAAGACCCAAACTCCTAAACCTTAAGTTAATTAACTTGATTATAAAATAATGAACTTGATATTTTCCAATAATGCATCTGATTTGGTATTGATCTTAAACATTGAATTAGACATGTTAAGGCTAGTAATAAACCTATGTGATTGCTTAATCTGAATCCAAACTTTAGATCCTTGATTTTCTCCTAAATAAGACCATTAGCATAAGAAGATTAATAAAATCATATTGATTGAACAATTGATCTAAAACTTTAACAATATCCTTGATTTAAATCCAATAATCTTAGATTAAGTTATTATCAGATGACTTAATCATCTGATCTGATCATTCTAAACCTAACAATAAAATAGAACCTAAGATGTTAATATCAGAATTTAGAATGAAAGATCTTAAGTATCTCATCACAAGATTGTCTCTAAAACATTTAAAAGACCTAATTTAAATATACTTTGAGGTAGCAGAATTTTGTATGACTCATTAAGGTAGAAGCTTAGATGATCCCTTGACCTTAAAAGTTAATCTTAACCCCTTATGGTAGAAAGCACTTAAGATACTAGAATGATACCTTCTCTTATGGTAGAACCTATGTTGAGTAATCCTTGATCACATTTTCTTGGAGCCTTGTGTAGGACTTACCGATTCAGCATAGGCCTATGTAGTCCTGATAATTCCTTGATTCATTAAATAGACTTGTTTGAACTCCGATTATTAGGTGGTGTAGTATAGTTTACCCATATTACTGGTTCTTCAATAGTATTCAGGATTGGTTGATTCACTCTAATGGGGACTTATGAGCAGGTTCTATCCCACCGGACTAGATGAATACAGTCTCGTTAGAATAAATCATTCAAACCTAAGAGCATATTAAACGGGTACTCATTCCTTAGTTTGATTGAAATACAAATTACCAACTGGCAATGCCTCATATCAAAGACCGCTTCAATAGGTGTGGCTCAGACAAACTAAGTAATGAGATTCACCTTCTTTAAGACACTAAGTGTAATTGTGAGTAGGGCATCTTAACAACTTAGCTTGAGATACAAAATCGCCAACGGACGATGCTTCCTATCGAAGATCGGTTCATTAGGATGGCTTAATCAAACTAAGTGATAAGAATCACTTTTCTTGCAAACGTGCTGAATATATGTATACAATCATCCCATCTATTAATTCTTAAGTAAATCTACAACTTTAACCATTTATCACTCTAGAAGCTAGGAGTCATAATCCTTTTAGAAGGATTCTGCATAGTGAAGACTTAGAATTTATTATTAGCATTCCAAGTTTTCATGGATTTCTAGAATTTTCTCATATATAATAGAAGCATGGGCATAAGCATGAACATGAGATTGAAGCATCATTTCAGCAGTGACGCATGAGTATTAGTGGTAAAGTATGGGTTACGGGATGTTGCATACACAGACTGGGGAATTTCAGGGTGCATCTGCGTCACCGTACTGTCTTCCTAACTGGGTGTATGTATACATTGGATTGTACTACCCATAGTCTTTCAGTGATAGCTTTATTACATATCTGTGGCATATCGTGATGTAGCATATTTGAGTGCATCATTCCAGTGACATATAGCACAGCATATGACTTTCCTTTCACATAGATTTCTGAGTATTTGATGTTTTCATCCACTTTTAATATTCAGTTTTAATGTAGTCTTACTTTGTTTAGTCCTTACAGTTTAAGTTACTTAGCATTTTTCTCAATTTTTCTTTAGTTTCCTTACTTTACTGTCTACTGCATTTACTTTAGTATTGCATAGCTAGTTGCAATGTGTTAGACTTCTTGTCTAACACGGGGTACTTTTGGGATTCGGCAATTTGCTAGATCTTGAGCAGCTTGTGGAGACAGGGTAGGATGACGTTCAGGAGATCCATGAGGAGTACGTGGAGCCTTAGAGAATCAGTCTACCACCCTTTACTTTCTGCTCTCTTTCAGTATATTAGATAGACTTTATATTTCATATTTTAAAATAGTTTTTAATAACTCTTGATGTATTTTGTTTTTCTTTTCTGGGATGAATGCTTACATACTGCTCTGTAATGAACGTATTCTGGGTGTTTTACTTTAGCTTTCGCACTCTATTATACTATTATACTTAGTATTGTGATGTGATCAGTATACTGGAAATGCTGATATATTGATAACTATTAGATTCTTATTTGTTTCTTTAAATCCAATGTACGTACTAGTTGAATACTTAAGATAAGTATTATACTCTTATCTTAGGTATTGACTCTCGATCCTACTCATAGGTTCGAGTCAGCAGCCTTCAGTGTGGCTCAGTCTTCTAGCCTACTCGGGAAGATGAGTTTTGCTTGTTCTCGTCCTCCCGAGTAGCGCACCGTCCCGCTGCTAAAATACTACTTGTCTTTTGCGCGTGGCGACGGAGCGGGGAGCTAAAAGAATGCATATGAAAATAAAAGGTAGTTATAAACAATAAGTTTATAATTTAACAAAAGAGGAAGTAAGCATATACGTCCAATTATAGCTGCAACAAGGTTAGATATAAAATAAAGAGTAATTACTAATAACTGAAAGGAAAACTCATCCTAAACATGTTTATGATCAATATAAATTTATGCAAATTAACATAAAGTAAAAGAACATGATGATACATTTAAATAACTAAAAATAAGACTAGCATCCTATAAGTAAATAAGGCTAGTGAATGCAGTAAAAGAGTAAATAAGATAATACTAAAATACAGAAAAGTAAGCTAAAAATAGTAAATATAAAACTAAAAACTAATATGGCTAAACAAGCAACTCAACTGTAAATCCACAATAGCACCACTTAGACTGCTGGACTAAGGCACAAGTTCTGAACTAAATATGCACGAACTCACATAGCCTATTGGGCTAAGGCAGAAACACTGAGTAACACTGAGTAGAATTGCACCTACATCTAGTACTACCATATTAGAACCTGACTAATAAAGTCATACGGGCAAAAATTCTATTTCTCGTCACTCTAGGCAGCCATCGCTAAACCAAGCATGGGTAGACTTACCGAACACTAGTAGTTGCTGTGCTATGCTGGATCCAAATGAACTTAAGAGGCATACTAATTATGTCACAACCTACTGAACTAAAAACAAGAAAACTGAAAGCACCGATAAAAATGCAAATGACATTTATGCAAATTCAAAGTTGACATGAATTATTCATCCAATATACTATGTCTGATACATGTGACAAAGGTATAAAGCTCAATATAAGGTAAGCAAAGCATCAAATATCCAAGTGAGTAAGAGACTCTACTATGACACAGGTGATATCCTTTGTTATCTAATTTATTCATTCTATCTATTCTAAGTTACACAAGTTCAGGATCTCCAATTCCTACTATTGAGTGTAACTCATACTTACAACCTTATAAGTTGAAAATAATTAGAACTAATCATGTTCTAATCTCATTAAATCAATGTTGACTTTATAAGTTAAATAAGTAAAATAATCAACCTATTTTGGTGATTTAAGTAACCTGAGCCCATCTTGATTAAGACAAATCAAGATGAAAGGATTAAGGATTAAACTCCAAATATTAAGTTTAATCACTTAATCCAAAAGTGATCCCAAATGACTAAGGTTTGAAATTTAATCTCACGAATTAAGGTTAAGGCAAATCCAATTAAGTAAAGTCAAACTCAATAGGGTAGATCTCTAATTTTATATCTAAGGTTGAAAGATGAAATAATCATTAATAAATTATGAAAATATATAAACTACCAAAGCTAAGGCTTCATCTATTGGGTAACCCAATTTATTTAATAGATGAATTCTAACTTAAGTCTTAATCCAAATTCTTAAGGAATATCTTAAGGGACTAAGATGAACACTCAATCACTTACCCTAATTACCCTTGACTTGGAAGCTTAAGGAAAGATTAGAAGATAAAAAGGAAGGTATGATGTGAGATGAATCTCAAATTATGAAGCTTAAATAATTACTTAACATTTTACTTAAGAAGAGTTTTGGAGCTTAGAGGAGACATAATGTGAGATGAATCTCACGTTAAGTCACTTAAATTAAATACTTAAGAATAACTTAAGATTTCTTCTAGAAATCTAATTAATAGCTTAAATTAAGAGAAATTAATTCTAAATTATTTTAATTATTAATTTTAATGATTATAAAATGATCCTAAGGCTTAAGAACACTTAGACCTAATTTGGGCAAAATGATTATTTTGCCCCTACTTAGGGTCTAAAAAATATACTTTTTAATTTAAGGCTCTAAATTGGAAATTTTCAATGGTAAATAATTACCTACTATTTAATATGAAGATAAATAGTAGGTACACCCAATTTAGATAATTAATAAGCCTTATGAGCTCAATTTAAGGAAATTGACTCATAATGGCAAAATAATAATTTGTCCTAATGAAATCTAAATTTTCTATAAGTTTATTAAAGCTTATTGTTCAAGGATTCCATAGAGTCCATGAACACTAAATTCTGATGCCTAATGGTTAAGTTATAAGCAAAGCAATTTTAGGGTTATATTTTTATAAATTAAGGTTCTTAAGAGTGGTCAAAAACTTAACTTTTCCATTTGAAGTCCAATTTCAGTAAACTCTGTGGCTATAGCTTCCCTATCATCCACTGAGTACTTTAACTAGGAGTAGACCCAAATTGGACATCATTTGGTCAAGTTATAGCTTAATTAGGGTTAAGGTGATTAGTGAGTGATTAGTGAAATTAATCACTAAACCAATCACACCACTATGTTCTAATCTACTCTAGAAGCTATCAAAAACTTGAATTACTTAATTTGGATTACTAAATATGCTAATTTTTACTAATCAAGATTTGGGGTGATTATGGTTGGTTAAGGAATCTAACCATCAAAACTTAAATATTTTTACAAATTACTACTTTTTAGGTCTTTATGATCAAAATAGTATACTGGAAGACCTAGTTTGGAGCTCAATTGACCAAGTTTTTATTATTTAAAGTTATAGGATTTAAGGGTGCAATTAGGGTAGAGTCCTAAAAGTGATTAGACTAATTACACTCCAAATAGAACACTACTAGAATATTCTTGAGAGTCTCCTGATTAAAATGAGACCCATATTGGATATATTTGGGTGAGTGTGTGCAAAGTTATGATAGTTTGAAATTTGAGGACATTTAGGTCAAATTAAGGGGTCCTAAATATCACTATGTGATATATACATCCTACAGAAAATTTGACACTGTCATAATGATCTTCTAATTATACTCATCAAAATGACATATAATATCAATGCATTTAGATTTATGGATTGATAAATATTGATGCCTAAAGTTTATAATTAAAATAATTTAATTAATCAATTTAAAAATTACCGCTTAAAAATCTAAGAAAAATTAAATTTGATTTAATTCAGCGGAGGGGACCACAAAGGTTGGCGTGGCAAGTGAAAGAACGAGAAGGCGGGACCCAGAAACCCCGTGGAAGCTCGGGATTAGATGAGGAGTGGCAGCGGGGCCCAACTGTTGACAACAAGATAGACTGCGCGATCAGGAAGCAGGACCTGCCACAGTGACCCAGAAATCGCATATGGCAGCGAGGCGAGGACCGGGCCCAGCCCAATTCGGCCCAACCCGAAGAGCTCCCTTCGTCCTCTTTAACGAACTAACGGACTGAAGCTGAGCTAGGGCATCAACTAGCTCCTTCAGAGCACCTAAATGTCACTATGTGATATATACATGCTACAAAATTTTGACAGTGCCATAATGATCTTCAAATTATACTGATCAAAATGACATGTAATATCAAAGCATTTAGATTTATGGATTGATAAATATTGATGCCTAAAGTTTATAATTAAAATAATTTAATTAATCAATTTAAAAATTACTACTTAAAAATCTAAGGAAAAATCCATTTGATTTAGTTCAGCGGAGGGACCCACAAAGGCTGGCGTGGCAGACGAAAGAACGAGCAGGCGGGACCTAGAAACCACATGGAAACTCGGGATTAGATGAGGAGTGGCGGCGGGGACCAGCTATTGATAGCAGAATAGATCGCGTGATCAGGAAGCAGGACCCACCATAGTGACCCAGAAACTGCAGATGGCAGTGAGGCGAGGACCGGGCCCAGCCCGATTCGGCTTGAGCCGAAGATCTCCCTTCGTCCTCTTCGACGAACCGATGGACTGAAGCTGAGCTATGGCATCATCTAGCTCGGCCTTCAGAGCACCTCAGAGCTCAAACTACATTCCAATGGGTAGCTTATTATTAAATCATCCTTTATAGCTCGAGAACTCGATCGGAGATTGGCTGTGCGAACAGTGAAAGATAACCCTAGAAGGCTATGCATGAAATCATATGGGATAGAACTGGGTGTGACTGCATACATATTACAAAATTATCGATTGATATTCATGTAATTGACTCTGATTGATTACTAAGGACTCAAATAGCATGCAGAATAAATGATATAAATCAAAGATTAAGAGAATCACATTGAGAAAATTAGTAATTAAGAGGTACCTCTATCAAGAGCTTGATGAATGGGTTTGCATAATTTTTGCTTTAGATCCTTAAAAGAGCCTCAGACATCCCAGCCTTAAATTCTTCCTCGGGCTGAACGGATGAAGCGCTCCATAATTGCATCAGCGAACCTAAGAAGTAGCGAGTGAGGACACACGCGGCTGGTCTTTGCTGCATGTGCGACACGCGAGATGAGCCGAGGAAGACGGAGCAAGGATCGTCTGATGTCTAGATCAGACGGCCCAGAATGGCCGTTAGGATAGACAGCGAAAACAGAAGAGGGTAATGGCATCGTTTGCTTATTAAATAATATTAATATTATATTAATTTATATCAATTTTATTAATTAAAATAAATAATTTAAACGCATTTCAAAATTCTTCAATAAATCGCCCCTAACTAATTGAGGGGTGAGGATCACAATGGCGAAGATGGATTTTCAGTTCAACGAGTATTTAATTAATCGAGTTTTCAGAGTATTTAAAATATATTAAAATATTTGTCAAAAATCCAACAACTTCCAAATGCTTCCAAAATGTCACCCATAGCTAATTTGGGTGTGATGAGCGCAATGGAAAAATTAAATTTTTGATTTGTGATCAAATTAAAGAGATTATTTTCCAGGATTTCTAGAAATTCCTAAAATCAGGATTTGATCTATTTTACTCCTAATTTGGACTAGGTCTTTGCGATAAATTCCTAATGACTTAATTAACACACTAGAATCACAATCATGACTTAGTTTAGTGCTAATTGACCTAAGTAATAACCTAGGTTGTTACATTATCACACCCTCACACTTAGATTTTTGCTCGTCCTCGAGTAAGTTCAAAATTATTTTTCTGAAATTTAAATTATAGAATTATGTTATGAATACAATGTGAGTTTTTTATCGACTTATTTGCTTAATTAATGTGATTTTATAAGAATTCAGCTGCAAATAAATTCCAACACAAGTGCAGCTCCTTAATTTCTTTCTAGTCTCCAATTCTTAATTTATGAAGATGTTTCTTAATTAAGGAAAAAGTTCATAAGAATTCTTAGACACAATAAGCATGAAAGGGTGAATTAGATTTATGTGTCATATGTGCTCCTTCTTATAAATCATAATGAACAATTCAAAATTCAGGAGAGATACTTTTTATCATCCTATTTTTCTCAGTTTTTATATTTGGGAGAGATATTTTTCTTCATCTCTAATTTTTGTTCTATTTTCTTATTCAGTTCAAGGGAGATATATTTTTCTTCATCTCTATCTCAATTCGTTGTGATCATTGAAATCCTACAGAAGCCTAGCACAATCTTAGGTTCACCCATTTCTTGCCATTCATTGATTAAGTTCCTTAAATCCCCCACCCCTACACTAGGATTTTTAGCATCATTCTTTTTTTTCAAAATTTTTGGAGACTTGATGTACTCTTCAGAATATTACTTGGTTTGGAAGGCATTAGTATTATTATTTCAGCTCAATCACATAATGTCTAAGCAATTATTATGACAAAATCTTTCACATTGATTCTTATTGAATGCATCTCATTTTGAATTTTTAATTTTTTTATTTTCAAAATTTTTTTCTTGCAATCTAGTTTTTTATAGCAAATTATAGGGTGAGACAGCTTCCAAGATTCATTAAAATAAAACTCAAAAGGTACAAAAATCAGAAAAAGAAATTATTACAACCTTGTTAGTATGGGTTGCCTCCCACCAAGTGTATGTTTTAACGTCTCAGCCCGATGCTTGTAGTTTCACCTACGTGATTCCTTCCATAGAAAGGTCTTGCAATATCTATCCCCCTTTTTCCTGTAGATTTTCTTCTTCCAAGTAAGGTTTTAAATGCTGCTCATTTACCTTGAATGTGCCTTCTTTTGAAGTGATTTCTATCGCTCCATGGGGATAAATCTTTTCTATGGCAAAGGGACCTGTCCACCTTGACTTTAGCTTTCCTAGAAATAACCTCAACCTTGAAAGTGCTTTGGCTTTATCAACTTATCGTGCCATTTTTTTGTTTTTTCTTTATAGATTTTGGCATTTTCATAAGCGTCAAGCCTAATTTCATCAAGTTCACTCAATTGTAGAATTCGTCATTCTCCTGCTTGTTTAAAGTCAAAATTTAATTTTTTAATAGCCCAAAACGCACGGTGTTTCAGCTCCACGGGTAAATGACAGGATTTTTCATACATGAGTTTGTATGGGGACATTCCCAAGGGAGTTTTAAAAGCATTTATGTATGCTTATAGGGCATCTTGAAGTTTTGATGTCCAATATTTTCTATTTTGGCTAACGATTTTCTCAAGAATTTTCTTCAGCTCCCTATTTGAAACCTCAACTTGGACGCTAGTTTAAGGGTGGTAAGCTGTCCCCACCTTATGTTTCACCCCATAGTTCTTAAGTAAATGTTTAAGATTTCTGTTATAAAAATGCTTTCGACCATCATTTATTAGCACTCTCGGGGTGCCAAATCTTGTCATCGCATGCTCCTTAAAAAATTTAATTACAATTTTAGCATCCTTATTAACATAAGCAATAGACTCCACCCATTTTGAGACTTACTCTACAGTCACCGGAATAGAACTGTTTGTTTGAGACATTGGAAATGGGCCCATGAAGTCAATTCCCCAAACATCAAACAACTCTACTTCAAAAATCCCATTTAAAGGGAGTTCATCTCTTTTGTTCAAATTCCTAATTTGCTGGCATTTATCACAACTTTTGACATATTCAGAAGCATTCTTAAATAAATTTGGCCAAAAGAACTCAGATTGAAGCACTTTAGCAGCAATGCAATCAATTCCATGATGCCCTCCATAAGGAGAAGTGCGGCAATGGTAAAGGATGTTGTTGACTTCAGATTCAGGAACACATCTCCTTAAGAGTTAGTCGGAGCAACATTTATAAAGAAAGAGATCATACCAAAAGTAGTTTTTAATGTCGGCAAAAAAAAAAATCTTTGTTGAAAGTTTAGATCTTTTGGTATAACCTCTCCCGCAAGATAATTTACATAGTTAGCAAACCAAGGGGGGCTTGCTGAGACTATAGCAAAAAGTTTTTTATCGGGGAACATTTCACTAATATCATCTCCTTCAACATGATTAAGGTGAGTCAATCTAGAAAGATGGCTAGCCACAATATTGTCACTCCCATTTTTGTCATAAATTTCAATGTTAAATTCTTACAAAAGCAATATCCAATCTATGAGGCGTGGCTTCACTTTTTTCTTATGAATGAGATACTTTATGGCTGTATGATTAGTGTAAACAATGACTTTTGACTCGATAATATATGACTTAAATTTATTAAATGCAAAAACTATAGCTAATAATTCCTTTTCAGTTGTGGCATAATTTCTTTGGGCATCATCCATGAATATGTCAGCATAATAAATTGAGTGAAAGATTTTCTCTTTTCGTTGGCCAAGATAACCCCTATAGCAAGGTCATTCACATCACACATAATCTCAAAAGGAAGATCCCAGTTTGGAGCAAAAATTATGGGAGCAGAGATCAAAACAGTTTTTATCGTGTTGAAACTTTTCAAACAATCATCATCAAATTTGAACTCAACATCCTTTCCCAGAAGCCGGCACAAGGGTAAGCTTATCTTTAAAAATCCTTAATAAACCTCCTATAGAATCCAGCATGCCCAAGGAAGCTTCTTACCCCCTTCACATTGATGGGCAGAGGCAATTTTTCAATTACTTCAATTTTTGCCTTATTGATCTTAATTCCCTTTTTAGAGATCAAATGCACAAGGAAAATTCCTTCTTCGACCATAAAATGACATTTTCCCAGTTTAATATTAGATTAGAATCTTTACATTTTCTCAAAATTTTACTCAGAATTTTAAAACAGTTGTCAAAAGATTTACCCACCACAGAAAAGTCGTCCATGAATATTTTAAAGAAATTTTCCATCATATCCGAGAATATTGCCATCATGCAACGTTGGAAAGTAACTGGAGCATTACATAATCCGAAAGACATTCTTCTAAAGGTAAAAGTCCCATAGGGGCAGGTAAAAGTTATTTTCTCTTGGTCTTCTAGGACTATCAAAATCTGATTATACCTAGAATATCCATCAAGAAAGCAGAAATAAGGATTTCTAGCCAACCTATCAAGTATTTGATCATTAAATGGGAGAGGATAATGATATTTCCTAGTCACCTTATTCAATCTTCGATAATCTATGCATACTCTTCACCTGGTAACCTTTCCTATAAGGATCAATTCATTGTTATCATTTAATATCACCATCATCCCACTTTTTTTGGGAACAATATGAATCGGGCTTACCCAAAGCATCTAATAATTTTATGATTTTCTTATGGACTACCTCTTTAATGTTAGGATTCAGATGCCTCTGTGATTCAATCGAAGTTTTAGAGTTATCTTCCAAGAGGATTCAGTGCATACATAAGGTTGGACTAATTCCCTTCAAATCAGCCATGCTCCAACCAATTTCCCTTTTATGATTTCTCAAAATCTTGCACAACTGATTTTCTTGATTTAAAGTGAGCAAAGCTGAAATTATCACAGGTAATGAGGTTTCTTCCCCTAAATACACATACTTCATGTGAATCGGTATGGGCTTTAATTCTACTTTTGAAGGCACATCAATTGATGATTGCATTTTATTCTTTTCTTTGATTAATTCTTCAACCTCATCTTCTCCATCAACTTCCTCAAATTCCTCATTCATGTCTACATTTAACTCTTCTACATCTCCTGACATCATCAACTCTTCATTTGAATTTACTCTCCAACAATCCTCATTCAGCTTTATTGGGTGTTTCATGGCATCATTTATGTTAAATTTTATCTCTTCTCCCTCACAATGCAAACTTAACTCCCCTTCTTTCACATTAATTATTATTCTCCTGGTAGCTAGAAACGGTCTACCCAAAATTATAGGAATTTCTTGATTTTCATCTTCCATTTCTAAGATAATGAAATCAACGGGAAAGATGAATGTATCAACCTTAACTAGAATATTTTCAAGAATTTCCATAGGAGTTTTAACGCTCTATCGGCTGATTGAAGTATAATAGATGTGGATATCAGATGATCTATTCCCAATTTCTTAAATATGTAGTAGGGCATTAGATTTATGGATGCCCCAAGGTCACAAAGAGCTTTTTGAAAAGAGTGGCTTCCAATGGTGCATGGGATTGTGAAACTTCCATGATCCTTTCTCTTAAGGGGTATTCTTAGTTAAAGGATTGCACTACACTCTTTCGTTAAAGCAATAGTATCCTTCTCATCATTCCTCCTTTTCTTTGATAAGATATCTTACATAAACTTAGCATAACAAGGCCTTTGTTCTAATGCTTCAGCAAAAATGATATTAATGTGAGGGTTTTGAAGGTTTCTAAAAATTTATAAAATTATACATCTAATTTCTCTCGTACTATTCTCTGAGGATAGGGTATATGCGGAGTAAATTGGGGCTGGTTATTCAAGTGAGGTTGATCTGACTCTCCTACTTCCATCTTTTTATCCTTATCATTATTTATTTCTTCTTCTGGTTCCTCCTTTATGGTTTGAGACGTTGTCTCAGTTCTCTTGGAAGTTAAAGGTTCAGTAATTCTTACACTCCTTAGAATTATGGAGTTCCCCATTTTAGTTTCACATTATCTTATTACTCCCACTAGAATCAGTTTTCTTAATTTTTTAATACTATCTTTTAGTTGATGCTCAATTCTTTTCATCGTTTCTTCTTGACTTAGGAGGGTGTTTTCGTGTCAATTTAATGTTGCATCAGTTTTGTTCATGAATTCAGTCATGGAGATTTTAAATTCTCTAAAGGAGTGCTCGATGTTAACCCTACTCCCTCTCAGATTATTTCCATAACTTTCGATTGCATTGACATTTTCCATATCGTACCCCATAATTTAGGTTGCCTTGGCTTGCATGCTTTCTACAACCCTGTTTAATTGGGAGATTTTGTTTTGAAGCTCTATAATTTTCTGTGAATCAGATTGCAAATTGCATTCCTTTTTCACTATATTAAATTTCTCATTAGGCCATTAATAGGTATTTTCGGCCATTTCCTCCAACAAATTGTAAGCCTCTTCTTGGGTTTTGCTGCTTAGAGATCCTGCAGATGCTGCATCTATAAGCGTCCAGGTGAGTGCATTCAATCCATTGTAAAATGTTTGAACATGCATCCGCTGTAGAAACCCATGATCTGGACAACGTCTAAGGGACTCCTTGAAGCGTTCCCAGATATCGTACAAAGTTTCCCCCTAAGCTTGGCAAAAGTTAGTTATTTCAATTCTCAGCCTAATGGTCTTAGCAAGTGAAAAATAATTAGCTAAGAACTTCCTAGTTAAATCGTCCTAAGTGCGAATAGAATCATTGGACAATGAACTGAGCCAATTCTTAGATCTATCTTACAAGGATAATAGGAATAGCCTAAGTCTTACGATGTCATCAGTGATACCGTTATATCTAAATGTGTCACATATTTCCAAAAAAATGGAAATATGTGAGTTTGGGTCTTCAATGGCTAACCCGCAAAACTGATTATTTTATACCATACTGAGGGTAGATAACTTCATTTCAAAATTATTAGCAGCTATGTTTGGTCTCACAATTGCATGAGAGATTCCTCTAATTGTGGGGAAGGCATAATCTCTCAATGGTCGCCCTTCTTGTTCTCCTACTCTCCCAATTAGATTATCTTCTAAGTCGTTATCCATGTCAGCTTGTGGTTGGTTTAAAATTAATTGTTCTCTCCTAGCTCGTAAGTAAGCTCGTTCAATTTCAGGATCAAAAAGTATGTCAGAATAATTTCTTCTACTTATGCAGTTCACAAATATAGCTAGATAGAACAACTAAAGTAATGCAATCCACCAGTTCAATAATTGAAATTAAAGAATGACTAAATTAATAACATTAAACTAACAAATATAATACAAAAAAATAAAAAATTAAATGCAAGAAAGATAATTCTAAATCATTATTTACTTGTAGATTATCCTTAATACAAAACAAGAGCCATTTTCCGGCAACGGTGCCAAAAACTTGACAGACTATAAATCCACGTCTGCGCTTGCACGCACATGTACGTGGTCTAAAGTAATATTTAAAAGGTAAGTTCTGAGATTTATCGTCCTCAGGAAATGGTGTGTTTTGTTACTAATGTTTATCTACTTTTAATAATGTTTAGATAATTATATTTTTTTGAGTTTTATGGTCCTAATTAACAATTCTAAATCTTGAAATTAAAGATACAATGTTGAGAAGAAGGGAGAGTTGGCGTTTCATCATGCAACTTGTTATGGGACTGGTGCAAGTACCTCTTTCCATTTTATTTTTAGTGAAACTTGTTTGCATGCCAAATATAAGTGAAGATAATGTTCATTATATTGGTCCTCTAATTCCAACTATTTCACATCTAGTGCACAAGATGAACACACAAGGGTTCGATCTTGGCACATATACCCTCATGTGATCTAATTGAGTTAAAGATTCCCTACATCTAAGTTATCAAAATAATCATTTTAATTCAGCTATCACACGAACTTGATTTCCACACAATTAGCATCTCATGCTACATGTGCAGTTTAGATAAAGAAATGAATTATTGTGCTAAGTGGATTATGTCACGTTCATCCACAAGCATTTATGTAACAACCCTAGTTATTATCCTAGCTAAATCCATATTAATTAAGCTAAACTAAGTTCTAATTTTAATTCCATTAGGCTCAATGGTCATTTAAACATAACCCTAGAAGTTTATGATCAATCAGAGCTAAATTGAAAATCTTAGTATTTTTGCTTATCTTTGAGCCCTAGAAAATACCTAAATTAAATTGATTTTCAAATTAAACTCTGATTTCATTTATGAGTTCCTCATACCCTAATTAGCTAAGGGTGAATTTTTGAGAATTTTTGAAGCTTATTCATTCCTAAATTAGATCTAGAATTAATTAGAATATATTATATTAATTAATTAATTTTATATTATTTAATTAAAATTATCAGTGAGATTTGTTATCGGGACCGTGGCCAATCCACTGCGAGGTCTCGACAGCGGCACATGGAATGCAACCATTCGATGCATTAGTACGCATCCTAGCGCGATCCATCTAACAGCGGGATCTCCTCCGGGTTAAGATCTAATCCTAGGCGTCGGATCCATCACGCGCATCCGACGGCTATCGCCCGATTCGTTTAAGTAATCCATCAGAGTCGTCCGGAACCAACGGTAAATCCATCAGACGGCAGACAAAGACTTAAGCACTGTGGATCTTTGTCTACCTCTCGCCCATCGCTCGCTAGTCCCCCGCCCCTCCCCTCCGCCCCTTTCCCGACAACTCGATCTCCTCCTCCCGTGGCAGTACAGGAGAGTCCCGGTTTTCCTCTTCTACCCTCGCTGTGACCTCCTGCCGATAGAAATCTCCTTGAATTGCCCTTAGCCATTGGAACCAAACCTTTCCTTCGGCCCGAGCCTTGATATCTACCCCCAAACCTCCCTTAGACCTATAAATATCCCCAGGACCTCTCAGTGAGTCCCTTTGCTCATTGTGAATTCTCAATTGCCCAGCTAAAGTCCCCAAGAGCTCTCGTCACCTCGGTGATCTCCCTGTACTCCCAAAGCTTTGAACCGCTGATAGAGGGTATGTCTAGTGTTCAGACTCTTTGTAAGCGTGCGTCTGCTACTTGGCAAGCTCAGAAGCCCCTCAGTTCTCTTCGATCGTTCCTACAACCCCGTCTTTAGGTACCACATCTTCCCACAGAGCTGTATAAGCTTTGTTTGTCTTTTCTAGCTATTCAATTATTGCCTCTGGATGTTGCCTAGCTCCCTTCACCCTCTAGGAACTTAACCCTATCATTCCCAGTGTCTGAGCTAACTCCGATCGATCGTATCGATCGATCAAACTAGCAGCCGAGCCATTGCCGATTCCAAGTAAGGACCCAGCGATCAGCTGCACCCCAGGCTGTGAAACCTTGGGGGTTCGACTCGCCTCACCTCACCGATGGTGTAGGGATCCAGCCCCGTCCGTTTAGCGGCCTCTGTGAGGAGAATCACTCCCTCACAGTGAATCCTAACTCCCCTTCCTCAGAGTATCTTGGTCGAGTAGCAACCCGACGATCTAGCATGTCCCAGTTGGGGATTCTTACCTTAATCGACGTGTCTTAGTTCCCTTAAGGTGTAGCCGTTGAGATTAGAGCGTGGCGCGGAATGTGCGTGGAGAATTGCGCATAAAGCTTACCCTAAAGGAGCGGGCATTGTGCATTTGGTGCGGGGACGAAGCATTGGCGCTTCGGGTCGGGCCTCTCCCAACCCGCACAATTTTGAAACTGGGTCACGGCTTATTTAATGAATTTTGGATTTAATTTTCTTATGATAAATAATTAATAAACACATTTCATATGATTCTAATTTAAATAAAAATACAGAATAAATTTATTAAATAACTTTAGTTATACTTATCCAAATGGTATGATCGAATATACCATTTTAATAAAAAAATACAATGAATAATAATACAAAATAAAATCAATGATCCAACAGTTAGATTTAAAATAATTGCCTAATCTTTCTTTATTTTTATTTAGATCATAATAAATTCATTAATTATACAAAAATATTGATTAAGGTCTCTGATTGCTCATGAGATCATAGAAAACCTATGTAGACCATTAAAAGTAAGTTAAGATCTTTAACCATGACCCTACTTAAGTTGAGGATTTTCCATAGCTGGAGCACCGTACTCCCCGCGATTATGCTAATATCAGTATTAGCGTGGTCGCGGAAGGGTACGGAGCCCCATAGTTGGTATTAGAGAACACCACAAGGTGTTATAATAGAATCTGTGATTCCTTTCTACCTAATGGGCCATTCTTCTAAAGTACAAACATCAAGATATAACATCCATAATATAGTACTATCGGTAACTCCCTGAAAATTGTAGAGCTCAATGAATAGTTGCAAGAGCTCTTGAATAAAGACTTTATTAGGCCAAGTATGTCTCCTTGGGGAGCACTCATTCTATTTGTAAGGAAGAAGGATGGATTTATGTGAATGTGCATAGAATATCGTGAACTAAATAAAGTCACCATAAATAATAAATATCTGTTACCTAGAATTGATAATTTATTCAACTATTTATCTGAAGCTATCATATTCTCTAAGATTAACTTGAGATATGGATATCATCAATTACGAGTAAAAGAAGATGTGTAGGAAAAACCACTTTCTGTACTTGTTATGGTCATTTTGAATTCTTATTGATGTCATTTAAACTCACGAATGCGCCATCGATCTTTATGGATTTGATGCAGCGAGTTTTTAAACCATATTTGGACAAATTTGTAATTGTCTTTATCGATGATATCCTAATTTATTCTCGAACCTTAAGAGTTCATGAAGATCATTTGAGATTAGTATTAGAAGCTCTGTGTGAACATCAGCGATATGCCAAGTTCTCCAAGTGTGAGTTTTGGCTTAAGTCCATTGTATTCTTGGGACATGCAGTTGATGCCCAAGGTATTCGTATAGATCAAAATAAAGTAAACATTATTCAGGATTGGGTTCAACCTAAGTCAGTCACAGATATTATAAATTTCTTAAGATTAGCTGGATATTACAGAAAGTTTGTTAAAGGCTTTTCCCAGATCGCTTCGCCTTTGACTAAGCTAACACAGAAAGTCATTCTGTTCATTTGGAGTCCTAAAAATTGTGAGGAAGCATTTCAAACCTTGAAGGATGCACTCTCTACCACTCCAGTACTTGTTTTGCCCAAGGAAGGCTTGAAATATCAAGTGTACACCTATGAATCTATAAGGTGTCGCCGCGAGCAAAGAAAGGTATCGTTATACTCAGCGGCGGAGTGGTGCGCTACTTGGGAGGACGAGCTTACAAAACCCATCTTCTCGAATAGGCTAAAAGACTGAGCCACACTGAAGGCTGCTGACTCGAACCTGAGAGTAGGATCGAGAGTCAATACTTAAGATAAGAGTAGATTACTTGTCTTAAGTATTAGACTAATACGTACATTGGATTTAAAAATACAAATATGAATCCAATATACATTATTAATATATCAGCATTTCCAGTATGCTGATCACATCACAATACTAAGTATAGTAGTATAACAAAGTGCGGAAGCTAAAGCAAAACATCCAGAATACATTCATTTCAGAACAGTAGTAAATATTCGTCTCTAAAAAAAAAGTAAAATACATCCAGAGTTATTACAAAATGATTTAAGAGATGAAATGTAAAGCCTATCTAAAGTACTGAAATAAGCAGTAAGCAAAAGGTGAAAAGCTGATCCACTAAGGCTCCACGTACTCCTCTGGGATCTCCTATAGGTCCTCCTGCCCTGTCTCCACAAGCTGCTCGGGATCGAGCAAATTGCAGAATCCCAAAAGTACCCCATGTTAGACAAGAAGTCTAACATATTGCAACTAACTAAACAGTTCTAAAGTAAATGCAATAGACAATAAAGTAAACACGACTGTAGAAAATAATAGTAAAGGCGCTATTTAATTGAAACTGTAAGGACTAAGGAAAGTAAAACTACATCAAAATTGAATACTGAAAGTAAACGAAAGTATCAAAAGCTCAGAAATCAATATAAAAGATGTCCAATGCTGTACTATATGTCACTAAAATGATGCACCCAAATACGCCACAACACGGTATGCCATGGTAAGTCATAGAACTATCACCGAAAGGCTATGAGTCGTACAGTCCAATGTATACATATACTAAGTTGGGAAGAGAGTATGGTGATGCCGATGCATCCTGAAATTCCCCAGTCTATGTATGCAATATTCTGTAACTCATAATTTATCATTGATACTCATGCATCACTGCTGGAATGATTCCTCAAACTCATTCTCATATTTATGCCCATGCTTCTACTCTATATGAGTAAAATTTAGAAATCCATAAAACTTTGAACACTGATTATGAATTCTAAGTCTCCACTGTATAAAATCCTGCTAAGAGGATTCTGACACCTAGCTTCTAGAACGAATGATTGGTTAAAGTTGAAGACTTACTTAAAGATTATTATATGGGATAATTGTATACACATATTTAGCACATTTGCAAGAAAGGTGATTCTTATCACTTAGTTTGATTAAACCACCCTAACGAAGCAGTCTTCGATAGGAGGCATCGCCCATTAGCAATTTGTATCTCAAGCTAAGTTATTATAATACCTAACTCACAATCACACTCATTGTCTTAAAGGAGGTGATTCTAATTACTTAGTTTGTTTGAGCCACACCTATTGAAGCGGTCTTCGTTAGGAAGCATCGCCCATTGGCGATTTATATTTCAATCAAACTAAGGAATGAGTACCTATTTAATACACTCTTAATTTTTGGGAGATTTACTCTAATAGGACTGTATTCGTCTAATCCCTCGGGATAGACTTGCTCATAATTCCACATTGGAGTGAATCAACCAATCCTAAATACTACTGAAGAAAATCAACACTATGGGTATGCCATACTACACCAACCAATAATCTGGGTCACACAACTCTATCTAATTATCAAGGATTTATCAAGACTATAAATTCTTATGTTAAATTAGTAAGTCCTATACAAGGTTCCAAGAAAATGTGATCAAGTATCACTCAATATAGATTCTACCATAAGGAAAGGTGTCATTTAAAATCTTAAGTGATTCCTACCACGATGGGTTAAGATTAACTTCTAATGTTAAGGATCATCTAACCTTCTACCTCAATGAGTTATGTAAAGTCCTCCTACCTCAATGTATATTCAAATTTAGGTCTTTAAAATATTTCAGATGATGATCTTATGATGAGATGCTTAAGACCTCACACTCCTAATTCTGATGCTAACACATTAGGTTTTCCTTATCTTCTAGATTTAGAGTGATCAGATCAGATGATTAAGTCATCTGATCATTCCTTATTCTAAGATTATAGGATTTAAATCAAGGATGTTATTTAGATCACTTATTCAATCAATATGATTCTATAAATCTTATTATGCTAATAATCTTATTTAAGAGAAAATCAAGAATCCAAAATTTAGATTCAGAATAAGCAATCACACAGCTTTATTATTAATCTTAATATGTCTAATTCAAATGTTTAAGATCCATACCAAATCAAATGCATTATTGGAATAATGTCAATCTTATTATCTTATAATCAGTTAATTAAATTAAGTGCTTAAGAGTTTGGATCTTAATTAAGCAGGTTAGGGTTTGGCCCCTACTCATATCTTAATTGAGATCAAGTGTTTATTTATAGATCAATGACAAATCAGTGAATTAAGTAAGTATTATTGGTGGCAATCTTAGACATAGATCAAGTCTTAAAAACTTGATTAAAGTCTTAAGACTTCTTAAGTTAATTAAGGTGATTAAGTTCTCCAATTTTAGATTTATTCAATTTATACATCATAAATTAGCATACATTGTTTCCATATATTTACCTTACTGTTATGAAGCATATTAATAGAAAATTTTATGAAAATAGAAAGTAATTAGTGCTAATCAAACCTTAAATCAATCCAAATGGATTAGCACATAATTACAAATTTAGCCATCATAATTTCATACAAATTGGCACATAAGTTCTATTTAATCATACAATTAATCAGAGACTAAGTTTGCTAAGATCTAATATCTACAAACCCTAATTTTCACTAATCATGGTTTAACAATATTATGGCATACATTGAAATACAAAGATCAGAAAAATAATTCACTAAGCACATTCATTCTACTCCTCATAAGCAAATAAATGGCACCCTAAACATGTAATTTGGTTATGTGTAATTACTAATTAACCCTAATCAAGATCCTTAATAATTAGGCAAAAATGGAGAATCTAACCATTAGATGTTCAATATTATTTTATATTTAGGTTTCTGAGGATTTTCTAATCAATTTCATATATAATATCATAGGGTTTGGACTAGTGGATTAAAAGTTGTTCAATTAATTTATTTTGTATTTTTCCAATTTAATTTTCTAATGACTGGATTAATTGGATTAATTTCCTTAAGGAAAATAAATCCAATTAATCAAATTTATTTAAAATAGGATCGGCACATTAAACAAACCACGCAGGTCGAGTGGGGCCCAAGGAACCCGGCACTATCGCGCAATGCGGGTCATGGGCTGACCCGGCCCGCACAGTGCCGTCGTCCCCAACCCCTCTTCCCCGATACCCAGGGAATTAGGGTTGGCTTCTGCGGTAAAATTCCAAGCGTTGCGGTCACGCCGTCGCCCTTAATTGATCCTCACACCTTCAACGGGCCAAGACGCTTCGATCGAACCCCTTAGCCCCTTGTGAGGAGGTCGGGGTAGCCCGGACCTTACTCACTCGAGAGGCTTCGCCTTGGAGCTACTATGGGGAGACAATTCTTCCCATAGAGGCCACGCCAGGCCCAGGGCTCAATCCCTACACCATCAAGGAGGTGAGACGGATCGAAGCCCCCTAGTCTTAGGGCCTGATGTGGGCTAGATCATCGGGGCCTTACTCGACCCGTGGCGTTTCGTAAGGACTTAGCCCAATAGATCGATTCGATTGATCGGGACTAGCTTAGAGCTTAGGTTTGATAGCCTTGGGTTCATTTTGACAATACGCACAATTACGAATTAAAAGGAAGAGGGTCTGGGCCCAATTGGCTCAGGTCGAGCAAATGGGAGTACCTAGTTTGATGGGGGAGCTCGGAGCGATCGACTGAGGGCTCGACTGGCTTTAGCTAAGGTTTCAGATGCTGCAAAGGATCCTAAACACCAGGAGAGCCTACTATCAGCGGTTCGGGAGCTCCTGAGATCACCTATGCAAGCTCGGACAGATGGCAATGGCGGAGAGGAGACAGTGGAGAATTGAACTCAATTAAGTAGTAAAGGAGCAGAGGGAGGATTGCTTAAGCTATTTATAGCCTCAAACGAGCTCAGGGAAGTTTCTAGAGGGTTGGCTTGGGATGGAAAAGACCCAAGGGGTCGAGCCATGGCCGAGCTCTCAATTTTCCTAATTGAGCTTGGCTGGGTCACGAGGCCCAATCAGGACCAATATGTCATTGAGGAAAGGTCCCCAATGGCATGCTGAGGTGGAATGGGTAGCCGGGGATAGGCCAGGTTGTCCAAAATTCACAGGATTTTCCATGGTCGGTCACGGGTGTGGTGAAGATGAAGATCCACAGTGCGGGTGTGCTGTGGGCCATCTAATGGATCAATCAGGACCGCAAAACAGTCCTGATCCTTCGGATCCTCACGGCCAGATCCAATTTAATCCATGCCGTAGGATTCACGAGGCACATCTGACGGTTGATCCCTGGGTTCCACGGGATCTAATATTGGCTGCAATTATTTAAGCGCGACGGTTAGATTTACAGGACCCCGCTATCACGCAACCCGGGCTCCGCAGCGGATCGCCCGTGGTTCGCACAGCGGACCCTGGCCGTTATTTTAGTTTTAGGGATATATTTGCAATTTGGAAAGATTAGGAACCCTTTTATGCTATTAGACCATTTTAATTAAATGTGAATTATGGTCTAAATGATTATCAAATTGCACCAAACTTTTACCTCTAGCTAATTTGGAGGTGAGGAATTTAAAAATGCTATCAGATTTTAATTCTGAGATCAAAATATTTTAGGTCTAATCTAGGGCATTTAGATTGATCAAAATGCAATTATAGACTTAGGGAATCCAATTGACTTCAAATTTTCAGGATAGGCTTAATTTGATATACTAAAAGTATTTGGATCATAATGAGTGCTCAATTATACTAGAATTTAAAAGGGTAACAATCTAGGGTTAATACAGTAAATCTCCCAATACTAAGGGTGTATTAAACAGGTACTCATTCCTTAGTTTGATTGAAATACGAATCGCCAACGGGCGATGCCTCCTAGAGAAGACTGCTTCAATAGATATGGTTCAAACAAACTTAGTAATTAGAATCATCTTATTTAAAACACTAAGTGTGATTGTGAGTTAGACATCCTAATAACTTGGCTTGAAATACAAATGGCCAATGGGCGATGCCTCCTATCGAAGATCACTTCGTTATGGTGGCTTAATCAAATTAAGTGATAAGAATCACTTTTCTTGCAAACGTGCTAAATATGTGTATACAGTCATCCCACCTAGTGATCTTTAAGTAAATGTTCAACTTTAAAAAATTATAGAAGCTAGGAGTTAGAATCCTTTTAGCAGGATTCAGCACAGTGGAGACATATAATTCATTATCGATATTCAAAGTCTTGTGGATTTCTGAATTTTACTCATATATAATAGAAGTATGGGCATAAACATGAGCATGAGTTTGAGGAATCATTTCAGCAGTGATGCATGAGTATCAGTGATAAATTATGGGTTACGGAATGTTGCATATATTGACTGGGGAATTTTAGGATGCATCGGCATCACCGTACTGTCTTTCCAACTTGGTGTATATATACATTGGACCGTACGACTCACAACCTTTCAGTAATAGTTCTGTTACATACCATGACATACTGTTTTGTCACATATTTGGGTGTATCATTCTAGTGACATATAGTACAACATTGGACATTGTTCATATTGATTTCTGAGCTTTTGATATTTTCATTTACTTTCAGTATTGAGTTTGATGCAGTTTTACTTTGCGCAGTCCTTACAGTTTTAGTTATATAGTGCCTTTGCTATTATTTTCTACAGTCATGTTTACTATATTGTCTATTGCATTTACTTTAGAACTGCTTAGTTAGTTACGATGTGTTAGACTTCTTATCTAACACGGGGTACTTTTAGGATCCGACAATTTGCTAGATCCCGAGCAGCTTGTGGAGACAGAGCAGGAGGACCTACAGGAGATCCTGGAGGAGTACGTGGAGCCTTAGTGGATCAGCTTTCCACCTTTTGCATACTGCTTATTTCAGTACTTTAGATAGACTTTACATCTCATCTTTTAAATCAATTTGTAATAACTTTGGATGTATTTTATTTTTCTTTTCTGAGACGAATGTTTACTACTGATCTGCAATGAAAGTATTCTAGATGTTTTGCTTTAGCTTCCATACTCTGTTATACTACTATACTTTGTATTGTGATGTGATCAGCATATTTGAAATGCTGATATATTGATAATCCAATGTAAGTATTAGTCGAATACTTAAGATAAGTAATCTACTCTTATCTTAAGTATTGACTCTTGATCCTACTCTCAGGTTCGAGTCAACAGCCTTCAGTGTGGCTCGGTCTGTTAAGCCTATTCGGGAAGATGGGTTTTGTAAGCTCGTCCTCCCGAGTAGCGCACCGCTCTGCCGCTGATTTTGATTATACTTGTCTTTTGCGCGCGGCGACGGGGCGGGGCGCTACAATTTAATACCCAAAAAATTGGAAAATAAATCGTCTCAGAATTAAAATCCAACTTTGTCGTTACGATCCTCAACCTCGGATTAGCCAAGGGTAAAATTTTGGGATTATCCAGAAGTCGTTGAATTTTCTTGAATATTTTAATATATTTTAATTAATTTAAAAATTAAGATATTTATTTTGACCTCAAAATGAAAATTTAACTTCTCCATTGCGATCATCACCCTCAAATTAGCTAGGGGTGATGTTTTGGATGCATTTGGAAGTTGTCAGATTTTCACAAATATTTTAATATATTTAAATACCCTGGAAAATAAAACAATTAAATAATCGTCAGAATCGAAATTCGACTTTGCTGTTGCGATCGTCACCCCAAAATTAGCTTGGGGTTAATTTTTGAGAATTTTCGGAGCGCGTTTCTAAAATTGAAATTTTTAATTAATTAAAGGAATGAATAGTTATATATTCCTAAATGTATTTTTTCTTTTTTCTTCATTCTCTCTCCTAGTTGGCTATTCCATTGGCTGGCCCTTACCTCCATTTTTGGCTGACCCATCTCCTTCTCTCACATTAATTGAAAGCTTTGATGGATATATCCATCCCTCTTCCTTCCCCCTCCTTAATGGCAAGATTTGATGGCTATGGTCATCCATCTTTCTTTCCTCCCTCCTAGCTCATGATGGCTTCCCCCATTCCTTCTCCTCCTATAAATGGAAGCTTAGCCCTTCCTCTCCATTTTTGGCTATCAAAATAAAGCTCTCAAACTTCTACCCTTCCCCCCATTGTTGATCTTTGTGCTAAAGAAGAAGAAGAAAGAAGTTCCTCCTCCAAGCTTTCCAAGGTTCCTTCTTCCTCTTTTAAAGATTAAGGTACCCATTTATTCTTCTTCCTTGGTCATTTCATTCGTCTATTATGCTTATTCGCATCTTTAGACATCCATGATTAAGTATGGAAGCCATTATAGTTCTTCAAAGTAAAATACCTCATGCTCTGTTTTTTGTCCATTCTGCATACCCCTGCTTTTATTACCATTGTTCATATAGCTACGATGATTAGTTCATGCCAATTTTGGTGTCAGTGGAAAGGTATCAGAAAGATCTTTCCATTGATATATAGCATCACTCATGGAATACTTTATATTGAGAGTATTTGAGCTCAAAATGTGGCCCTTTACGGGTCTCGCACAGGCGAAATTACCGGCTGGCGCTACAGCGCGCCGTAGCGTCCAAAAAAATGCATTTGACCAAATCTTAGTCATTTAGATTCCAAATTAAGAAATTTAAAGTGCTAGATAGCTTAGAATTTTAGTGCCAATAATAATCTAAGATAATATTTATGTTTGGAACCCTAAAAAAATTAGTAATAACCAAAATACTCATAACCTTAATTAGATCATAACTTGACCAATCAAAGTCCAATTTGGGTCTACTTCTAGTTAAAGTACTCAATGTGATATAGGGAATCTATAGTCACTAAGTTTGTTGAATTTGAATATCAAATGAAAAAGTTAGCTTTTGACCCCCCTTGGCTTAGAAAATTACCAAATTGTCCTTGAAAATTGAAATGACTATAACTAATTCATTAGACCTCAGAATATAGTGTTCTTAGACTCTATAGAATTCTTGAATAGCAACCAATAGAAAACTGTATAAAAATTTAGATTTCATTAGGTGTAATTTACTAAAATTCCCCTTACATAAAAAACCTTAGTTTGGACCCATATGACTCATTTCTTATCCAAATTTGGTGCACTTACTATCTATCTTTATGTTAGAGAATAAAGAATTATTTGATAGTAAAAAATCCTAATTTGGAGTCCTTAATCAAAAAGTACCTTTTTTCGGACCCTTAAGTAAGGCAGAATGGTCATTTTACCCAAACTTTAGGTTAAATACTTTTAACCCTTAAAATACTCTTTGAAATCATTAAAATTAGTAATATAACTGATTTAGGATCAATTTAAGTCATAAATCCCTCAATTAGGATAATTTGTAAAATATCTCAATTTTAGGTTTGAAAATCTCTAAGTAAGATTAATATGTCTTACTTAGTTAAAATTCATCTCTAACCTCCCTAATTAAATAAAATCAGCAAGTGTGAAGAAATTCAATCAATTTTTAGAAATTTTCCAAATCTTATCATTTGGATTCCTCACTTCACCTTAGGATTCATTCCTTAAGAATAAGATTAGATATTAGGTTAGATTTTATTCATTAAATAATGGGGCTATTTAATGAATGAACCCTTGATTTTATTAGTTTCTAGATTTTATAACTTATTTTGATTATTTTATCTTTCAACATTATATTTAGGATAGGAAATTCATCCTATTAAGTCTGATTTACTTAATAAGATTTACCTCAATTATTAGTTTATATTTAGATTTAACCTAGATCTTAAGTCTTACCCTTAGGATTATGTGATTAAGCCTAATCTCATTGTGTTTAATCTATAATCTCTAGCTTAGTAGATTTTGGACAAGCTTTTAGTTTAAAATGTCTAAACTCATAGATTAGGTTGTGATAATTTCTCATAGTTGACATTAATTTAATCATATCTAGTCCTAATATTTTGTAACTTATAAGGACCTACTTCTAAGTTACACTCGATAGTGAGAATTGAAGATACTGAACTTGTATAACTTGGAATAATTAGAACATTTAAATTAGATAATAAATAATATCACCATATTTAGTAAAGTCACTTGCTTACTACTTGATCTCATGCTACGCATTCATTGAACTTTGTGCTTATTTTTCTTTGAACATGTCATATAAGAAAAATATTATTGCGTGAAAAATGAAAACTTAGAATATTAGAAAAACATTTGCATTTGGGTTCAGTACATGGTGGATTATGGTGGTAAGGAGCGACCAGGATGCTTAACATCACTCATTGAGGAGAGTATGTTAAGCTTGGGACCCATTCAGTCTTGTAGACGTGCTTGACTCCTCAGTTATTTCTAAAATTGTCAATAGAAATAAAGTAAAATAATTTAAAGATATTTGCATAGTATTATCTACTTCTTCAGTCATATTGTACTATATTGTGATATTATGTCCATCCTAGCCTATAAAGGCTATGGGAATATATTGTGCTGGATTGGCCAATTCTTTTTGATATGACACTTTGTATATTATTTACAGTTTTTTAGTTTACTATTTATTATGTTGTTGATGCATTTTATTTTGGTTAGCTATATTTTTCTATGTTACCCGCTTGCTTGAGTAGATGCATACATAGGATGCTAGACTTTACTGCTTATTATATGTACCATTTTCAAATTTATATTTTAAATTAGCATATGTCATATAATCATTAACATATTTATGTTAGACTTTTTTTTCAGTATTTTTACTTACTGTATTACATATATATGCCATACTTTGTTTAGTTTACTTGAGGTGTGCTTTTACCTCAATTATTGCTTAGTTATAAATATTATATTTAGAATTTATCCTCATTCCATTGTATGCTTACTTGCTCCCATGCTAAATAGATATTTCATTTGGTTTAGAGTAAAATGGTGATATTAACGAATGCTTAATAAATTACTTGCCAAAAATATACTTAGACAATTTGTCTAATAAGATTTTTCTTTTATTGGAGGGGGCCCTAACATTGTGAAACCAATAATGTTCGATCTTCTTCAATTTGATGAGCCAATGCCTGAGGAGGAGCCTTATTTAGAGGAGTGCAGTAGCCTGATGCAGAAGACCTCTAGTTGTCTTTTTCTTCATTGTGAGGACAAGTGATACTCTCATTTTCAATCTTTTAAACTTTAATTAAATGATGTAATAATATAGGTACTCATGATTATATTTACTTTCTGCATATTATTATTTTCTGAGCTATTTCATTTTATTTCATAGTTGATGTATGGTGAATGGATATAATCCTTACTTTTTATTGCTTTCGCACTCTGTATGAATATATAGATTTAATGACTGATTTTCATAAATATTAAGTGCACATCCTTTCCCTATTATTGGATTGTAGACCTTACCTAATCTAATGATAATTGAGGGATTTGCCAGAGTGACACTCCACTCCTTAGCCTAATGATTGCGGACTTAGGGAGCGGGGCGCCACACTTTGCCACATGTCTCAGCTCGTTTATGCTCTTAGCTTGCTTTTGCCACATGCTTCAGTAGCCTTTTTATATTAAATTTACATGTTATATATATATCTTCCAAATTGTGTAGTTATTAAATAATTGCATGTTTAGGATGCTAGCTTCATATGCTTCATTTCAGCAATTTTCCGTTCAATTTACTTTTACAAACTCAGTATGTCTTAATGTGATCATAAGCATGTTAGAATCAGTTATTTCAGTACTTATAGTTTAATTTTGCTCTTTAGCCTCATCTTGCTTAGTTTCATGCTTTGTATGTTAGTTTATATATCGTTGTTTAGCTATAAATGAGTAGTTTATAGCTATCATGTTCTTTATAGCTTGATGCATCTTATAATGCTTGCATGTTCAAAATAATTAAATGTGATATCTTTAAATATTTAATTCACTTAAATAGCCTAAAATGTACTTAAACAATTTGTCTAACTGTAATATTTTTTTTTTGTTGGCTAGGGCCATTGGCATTTGTGATACCGACAAATGTCAGATTTGGAGCTGTTCATTAGTAGTGCTGTAGGAGAAGAGCCGGTGCAGGAGGAGGATCTTCCCACTAGTATTTAGTTAAATTGTCTTTCTTGCAGTGAGATTTTTTAGAGATCTTTCTTTCATTTAATTCAATTTGTAATAATTAAATTCTGGATGTATTTGCTTTTTACACTTAAACTGAGTTACTGTTTATTTTACTCTTACATACTATTCTGTGAATGTCGATGTTATATTATATTATTTTCTACTTTTGCTACTTTGATTGATGTATGTTCACAGTTTTAGGTGACAAGTCCTTGGCTTAAGGAGGGTTGGGTCTTACCTGACTCTACTTTAGTTGGGGATTTTCCACATCTGGAGCACCGTACTCCCCGCAATTATGCTAATATCAGTGTTAGCGTGGTCGCGGAAGGGTACGGGGCCCCACAATTTAATTATTCCTCTTCTTCCTTTCACGTATGCTGAGCTACGAAGCTTGATTGGTGGCGCTTGGCTCACATGCATTGACCTCTCGACTGAGCTCAAAGAATAGTGTTATTATGCTCAAGAGCTTATTACTGGGCTCTAAGCATTAACACACATATTCCTAGCTTTACATCAATCGGTGAGCTATGGAGCTCAAATAGATTTAAGTTATCTAATCTCTTTTTGTAATGACCCGAGTTGTTATCTTAGTGAATTATGACTAATCTTATTTTTAATTTTGATCCTAAGTATTAATCAAATTATTAGGAGTCATCCATTAAGACCTAGTCCAAATCAGGAGTTAAATGAATTAAATCATGATTTTTGAGAAATCCCGAAACCCTAAAATTTGACATATCTAAATAGACTTCAGATAAAAAAAAAACTTCTCCATTGCGCTCATTGCCCCCAAATTAGCTAGGGGTGATGTTTTCGTGTCAATCAAAAGTCAAAAATTCGACGAATATTTTAATAATATTTAAATACCCCGAAAATTAGGAAATTAAAATGCTCATCGGATTGAAAATCCGACCTTGCCGTTGCGATCCTCACCCCTCAATTAATTAGGGATGAGTATTTGGGAATGTTTGGAAATTAATTAATTAATTAGAATTAATTATTTTAAAAAATTATGTTTTAAAAATAATTAATTAATCAAAATTATTTAATATTTATTTAAATAATTCTACGCATCGTTTAAATCCCTAACGTCGTTCACTGTGCCGTTCCCTTCTGCGCCTGCAGTCAAGGATCTGTCGTTCGATCGAATGGCAGGATCGGACCGTTCGATCGGGTCAATCGAACGGTCTAGGCCTTTCCTTCCTCGCCATCTTCGCCGAGCGCCACACGGCTCCTCCGCCACGCCTCTGGCCCACCGGCGTCCACCCAAGACTCGCGAGCTCCGTCCCAACTTCCTTAAGCCCTAGAGCTTCTGATCGGCGCGAGCTCTCGTCGGTGAAGAACCTGAGGAGCTGTTTTGCGTCATCCGAAACCTAAAGTGGCCCCCACCATCTAAACCAGGTACCGTTGATCTCTCTAATTCTTCACGTAATCTTAATCACTGCAATTCGTTTGTCTATTTCACAACTTGGATTGGTGTATGCTAGCGTCTGATCGAAGCATAATGGTTCGATACTTCAGAATTTTGCAATCTTTGAGCAGTATAGTTCACAATCTCCCGCCCCCCCCCTCTCCGTGACCTAGAAATCTAGGTCTAGCCATCTCCAGCATTTTAGGCAACCTCCCTCACCGGCCCGGCCACCTTTGGGTAGTGCTCGCCAAGCCCTTCCCATGGCTATGTGGGTCAGGCCCTATCGTCGTCGGCAGGGCCATCAAACCCCGTGCACTAGGCGTGTTCTTCCCGGGTCTGCCGGGGATGAAAGCCATCGCCCAGGGTCGGGTCGGGCTAGACCCGACCCGCTTCCTCGCGTGCGGACCGCGTGCGCCGTGGAGCTCGAGGGTGTGGGTCCCGCTATTCGTCAGCCGACGCAGAGCTGTTGACTCCGCGATAGTTGTGGGGCCCGCCGAACCGTCCCAGCCAGCCAATGGCCGTCACGTGGAGCTTGGTGGGACCCGCCTGCAGAGAATAATTAATAAAATTATATATATATATATATATATATATATATATATATATCCATATTATATGTTATATATAATAAACAGATAGTTTAATCATTGGTAATGATAATATTATCAAGTAATTAAAATTAGTGATTAACCAAATTAATTTGGTAGTAACAGATATATTAGGATTAATTAAAATAAGTTAACTATATATACATATATATTGTTAGTGATCATTAATTTACTTAAGTATAATTATCATTAATTAATAATAAGTTTAGTTAATTAACCAGTAATATTAGTTAATAAATTAATGTTAGTTGATTAAATTAGTTAAATTAGCAGATTTAATTAAATTAATCAGTAAATTAATAAAACATTAATAATTAGTGGAATTAACTTAATTAATTAATTATTAATTAGTAGATTAATTAACAACAATCATTAGGTTAAGTTAATTAGCATTTTCTCTAATTATTAAGAACAGCAAATTAATTTTAAATAATTAAGGATAGTAAGAATTTATTTCATTTGTATATTTGAGCAGTAAATAATTTAGGATAATTGATATTATTAACTTAAATGAATAGTAAATTCATTTAAATTGAATAAATGAATCATAAGTTTAATTAAATTAATTTAAATTTAATTTAATTACACTTAAAAGCTTAATAACTTCTTGTACAATAATCCAAACATATTGAATATAAGTCTTATTTTACTTAGAAAAATAAAAAGAATCAAATAAAGTAATTCAAAAATTCGTTTCAGGGTATATATAACGTAGTAATATTTTAAGACCTAAACAAACACTCATAACTTTTAACTTAGTTATCCAAACATAAATAATATGAGTTTTATAATAGTTAGGAGAACAGCCTCATCACTATAGAAGTATTAGTTTCCTCATTTGGAGCTTGGTTTGAAAAGTAATATTTAGGACCCTACCCTAAAAATGACCAAAATGCCCCTATTCTTCAATTAACCATAACTTAGTCAATTCAACTCCAAATTCAGAAATTCAAAGTGCTAACTAGCCTAGACTTTCAGTGTCACCAATAAATTGAAATAATATTTAGGATCTAAAATATAAAAAATTAAAAATGACCAAAATACCCCTAACATTAATTAGGCTATAACTTGACTATTTGAAGTCCAAATTAGGTTTACTTCCTGTTAACAAACTCAGTACATTATAGGGAAGCTATAGATACTGAATTTGCTAAATTTAGATATCAAACAGAAAAGTTTGGTTTTTGTCTCGTTTATCGACAAAATTACCGAATTGCCCTTAGAAATTGAAATAGCTATAACTTAGCCATTTGACCTCAGAATGCAGTGTTCTTGGACTCTATGAAATTCTTGAACAGTAACCAATAATAAACTGTATAAAATTTTAGATTCTTTTAGGGGTAAATTATTAAAATGCCCCTTATGTCAAAATATTTAGTTTGGACCTGTATGACCCGTTTCTTATCCGAATTGAGCGTACTTACTATCTGTAATAACCTTAGGTTGTTACTATGCTAAATTACAGGTTATATAATTCAACTTTTAGTGTCATTGCCTTTAGAATATTAATTTAAGCCTATCTAGAAAATTTGAAGTCCATTGGACTTCTCTAAGTCAAAAAAATTGCAATTTAATCAGTCTAGATGTCGTAATCTAGACCCAAAATATTTTGATCTTGGAATTAAAATCTGATTATATTTCTAAATTCATCACCCCCAAATTAGCTAAGGGTGAAATTTTGGTGCAATTTGGAATTCATTTGGGCCATAATTCAATTTAAATTAAATTGGCTCAATTACACATAAGGGTTCTTATTAAACCATAATTGCAAATATACCCTTATACCTAAATAAACGGCCGGGATCCACTGTACGGACTGCGGGCGATCCGCTGCGGAGCCCGGGGCACACAACAGCGGGATCTCGTGCATCTGACCGTTCCGCCTTTTATATAACGATCGGGATTTAATCCCGCAGAAGCGCTGATCCGCCGTTAGATCAACCCGAGCGATCCTACGACGTGGATTTAATCTGATTCGGCCGTTATGATCCAGCTGATCAGGGCCATTGCGTCTTTCCGATCGATGCATCTGACGGTCCATAGCGCACCCGCACTATGGATCTTCGCCTTCATCACGCCCGCGGCCGACCGAAGGAATCCCGCGGATCCTCGCCAGCCTGGCCTGTCCCCCACTACCCATTCCACCTCAACAAGCCGTTGGGAACCTTTCCCCAACAGCATATCAGGCCTGGTCAGGCCTCGTGACCCGGCTAAGCCAAATGGAGAAACGGAGAAGCCCGGCCATGGCCCGACCACTCCGGCCCTCCTCAGCCCAATTAAAGCCTCTGGAAGCTTCACGGCACTTCCCTGAGGCTATAAATAGCCTCAGCCCTCCTCCATTTGATCCTTGCTAATCAATTGAAGTCGAACTTGCTTCCGCCATTTCCCGAGCTCCAATGCTGTATGTCCGAGCTCCCCAGGCGTCCAGGCGTGCGTACCGCTGATAGGAGAGTCTCCTGGAGTTCAGGAACTCTCAGAGAAAGCTCAAGGAAGCTCATCCAGCCCAGCATTTGCTCCCGCGATGCCTGCTCACCCTTTGGCAAATTCAGGTATCCCAGTTGTAGGTTCTGAGCCAATAAGGCTCAGAACTTATTCCATTTGACACGGTTTCCTACTTATTGTTGTTTCGAACTCAGCAGTATCGCAATTAGGGCCTAAGTTAGCCCCGATCGATCGAATCGATCGATCGGGTTAGTTTCCTTATGGATCGCCTCGGTCGAGTAAGGACCCAGCGATCCAGACCACCCCAGACTCCCAAACCAGAGGGCTTAAATCTGCCTCACCTCCTTGATGGTGTAGGGATCGAGCTCGGGGTCTGGCATAGCCTCTGTGGGGAGAATTATCTCCCCACAGTAACTCAAATGGCAAAATCCTTGGGTGAGTAAGGTCTGGCTGATCCAGACCGTCTCACAAGGGGCTTCGAGTCCCAATCGACGCGTCTGACCACGGTGATGGAGTAGCGATTGAATGTTGGTCGAGCCGTGGTCGGGTCTTTTCGTCGGGACGGAGGTCGGGTCTTTGGCGATTAGGGTTCCCTAATCGGCTCTTATCGTCGGGACGGAGGATTGGGGACAACGACACTGTGCGGGCCGGGTCGACCCACGACCCGCGCGGTGCGACAGTGCCGGGTCTCCTGGGCCCCGGTTGACCCACGCGTTTTCGATTTTGGGCCGAGCCATTTTTAATTAAATCGAATTAATGGAATTATTTTCCGTAAGGAAAATAATTCGATTAATCAAATCATAGGATTTTGATTAAATAAAAATACATAATGTATTATTCAAATAACTTTTAATCATATATGAAAATGATCAGAAAACCCTCATGAACCTAAATATAAAATAAAATCATGTATCTGACAGTTAGATCTTTAATTATTGCCTAATTACAGTGGATCTTAATTAGGGCAGATTAGTAAATTTACTTATCTAAATTGCATGTTTAGGGTGTCATTAGTTTACTTATGATAAATAGAATGCATGTGTTAAGTAGAATATTTTTTTGAATTCTGTACTCTTAATTATGCCCTAATTTTGTTAAAACATGATTAGTAAATTTTAGGGTTTATACTTACTGGATCTTTGTAAACTTAATCTCTGATTTCTTGTATGGTTATTTAGAACTTGTGTGCCAAAAATCATATAATTTGAATGATTGGATTTTTACTTATGTGCTAATCCCTTTGATTGGAATTAGGGCTTGATTAGCATTAAGTAACCCTTGCTTTAGAACTTGAGTTATCAATTTGGTTTAGAGCAGCAAGCCAATGAACTGAATTTATTTTTATAACCTTATTAAATACACTTGAATAAACTCAAAGATATAGAATCTTAATTATCTTAATTAACTTAATAAATCTTAAGATTTGGATTAAGCTTTTAAGACTTGATCTAGGTCTGAGGTTGCCACCAATAATGCATAATTAATCTACTTATTTGATATTGATCCTAAATGCATAACTTGATTTTTCTTAAGGCATGAGAAGGGATCAAATCCTAAGCTACTTAAGAAGAATCTAAACCATTAAGAACCCTAATTTAATTGATTGATTCAAAACTTTGGATTAAACATTTTTCTAATGATGCATTTGATTCATTATTGATTCTAAACATTTGAATTAGACAAATTAAGGTTAATAACAAATCTTTGGTGATTTCACTATCTAAATTAAATCTTAAGATCCCTGATTTTCTCTTAAGTAAGAGACTAGCATAAGAAGACAATTAAAATCATAGTGATTAAATAAGTGATCTAATCCTTAACAATATATTTGATTTAGATCCCATTATCTTAAATTGAGTGTGATCAGATAACTTAATCATATGATCTAATCATCTTAAACCTCATTATGGAACAGAACCTAATAGCTTAATGTTAACATTTAGAGGAGAGGACCTTAAAGTTTCTCTTCCTAATATCATCTTGAATTATTTAAAAGACCTAAATTCATATATCATGAGGTAGGAGGCCTTGTATGAATCCTTGAGGTAGAAGCATAAAAGATCCCATCACCTTAGAGATTGATCTATTCTCTTTGTGATAGCAGTCACTTAAGACATTAGAAGAGATACATCTCCTTATGGTAGAATCCATATTAAGTGATCTTGGATCACATTCACTTGATGAAACATTGTATAGGACTTACTTATTAGTTTAGGACTTGTAGTTTTGATACATCCTTGTTCTATTAAATAGACTTGATTGAATCATGATTATTGGGTAGTGCAGTATAGTATACCCATATTACTGGTCCCCAATAATACTCGGGATTAGTTGAGTCACTCTAAGTGAGATTTATCTTTGTTGCTATCCTGCGGGCTTAGGCGGATATAACCTCGCTTAGAGTAAATCAATCGATCCTAAGAGTGTATTAAACGGGTGCCCATTCCTTAGTTTTATTGAAGGACAGTTGCCATCGGGCTATGCCTCCTAGCAAAGATCGCTTCAATAGGTATGGCTTAAAATAAAACTAAGTAAAAGGGGAGCCATCTTCCTTAAGACAGTAAGTATGATTGTGAGTTTAGTGACTAAATGCTTAGTTTGAGATACAACAATCATCATCGGATGATGCCTCCTAATGAAGATCACTTTATTAGGGTGGCGTAATCAAACTAAATGTTGAGAGTCCTATCTTTGTAGCATATTTAATATGTGTATACAATCACCCCGCCTAGTGATCTTTAAGTAAATAAGCAATTCTAACTAAATATCGATCTAGAGATTTGGAGTCAGAATCCTTTTAACAGGATTCTGCACAATGGAGACTTAGGATTCATTACTGTTTCTTACTATATTCTTCATGGATTTCGGGAATTTTCATTCATACTATATAATGGCATAAGCATAAACATGAAAGTTGAACCATTCCTTCTGTTGTGACACATGGTTGTCAGTTATACAGTATGAGACACAGAATATTATATACACTGACTGGGGAATTTCATGGTGCATCTGCATCACTATACTGACTTCTTAACTATTGTGCTTACATTGGACCGTACGACTCATAAACCTTCAGTGATAGTTCTGTGATATACCGTAGTATAGCATATTTGTGAGCATTGTTTCAGTGGCATTTAGTGCAGCTTATAGCATCCTTCTCAGCATCTGACATTCCTTTTACATCGGTTTATGAGCATCTATCATTTTCATTTACTTTCAGTATTTAGCTTTGATGCAGTTTTACTTTGTTTAGTTCTTACAGCTCAGTTATTTGATGTCTTTACAGTTTTTCCTGCACTTTTACTTTACGTTCTTGCATATTCATTATGTTTAGTTTACCTTGTATGGCTAGCTTCGATGTGTTAGACTTCTTGTCTAACACGGGGTGCTTTTGGGATCTGGCAATTTGTTAGATCCCGAGCAGTTGTTGGAGGCAGGTCAGGAGGACGTCCCAAAGACTCAGAAGGAGCAATTGGAGCTGTAGGGGATTGAGCACCTACTTTTACTTTCTAGTTCTTTCCAGTATTCTAGCTAGACTCTTTATATTTCTGCATTTTTATGATTTGTAATGAACTCTGGATGTATTTTTACTTTCTTTTCTGAGATGGATATTTACTACTGCTTGAGACGAATGTATTCTGGATGTTTGGCTTTTAGCTTCCACACTCTGTTATTCTACTATACATAGTATTGTAATGTGATCAGCGTACTAGAAACGCTGATACATTTTATAACGTACATGGGTTTTTCTCCACTCCCTTGCACCTTATGTACGTACTAAGTCTAATACCTAAGATAAGTATTCCTTTCTTATCTTAGATATTAGCTCTTGAGCCTACTCTTAGGGCTCGAGTCAGTGGCTTTCAGTATGGCTCTGTCTCCTTAGCCTATTCGGGATGATGGGCTTTACTTGTACGGCCCACCGTTCCCGAGTAGCGCACCGTTCCGCCGCCGAACCATAAAATGATACTTGTCTTTTGCACACGGCGACGGGACGGGGCGTTACACTATTTATCTTCATATTAGGCAGTAAGTAATCATTTGGCAATAAGAAACTCTAAATTAGAGCTTTTAATCAAAAAGTAACTTTTAGGACCCTAAAGTAAGGGCAAAATGGTCATTTTACCCAAAATTTAGGTTATCGATCCTTAACTTCTAAAATATCTTTTAAATCACTAAAATAAGTATGAGAACTGTATTAGAATATCTTAAGTGATAAAAAATCAGCTTTTCAAGCAAACTTGATAAAATTCCTAAAAATTTCTCTAAGTCTTTTCCTTAGGAAATTTAATAACTCATATCAGGACTGTTCCTAATATTAGTTAGATTTCATTCATTGAATAACAGAGTTATTTAATGAATGAATTTTTAGTTTTATTAGTTTCTAGATTTTATAACTTATTTTGATTATTTTGTTTTTCAATCTTAGATTTAGGATAGGAGATCCATCCTATTATGTTTGATTTGCTTAATAAGATTTGTCTTAATCATTAGATCACATTTAGATGGAAATATAGATCTTAAGTCTTACCATTATGATTATGTAATTAAGCCCAATCTTATAGTATTTAATCCATAATCTCTAGCTTAGTAACTTTTGATCAACTTATAGTTTATAACATCTAAAATCGATAATTATGTTATGATGATTTCTTATTTAACTCATATAGTCGATAGTGATTAATCATATTATGACCTAGCTAGTTCTAATATTTTATAACTTATAAGAACGTACTTTTAAGTTACACTCGATAGTAGGAATTGGAGATCTTAAACTTGTGTAACTTAGAATAGTTTGAATGGCTTAATTAGACAATAATAGTGTCACCATGTTACAAGAGTCCCTTGCTTACTTGATTTTTTTGTGCTACGCGTTCCTTATTTTTGTGCTTAATCCCTTGGACATGTCATATAAGAAAATTTTGTGCATAAAATGAAAACTTAGAATAATTAGGATAACAGTTTCCTTGGGTTCATTATATTTTGGTAGGTTCTGGTGCATATTTACCCTAATGGACATGGGTAATGAGTAATAAGGATGCTTAACATTACTCATTGATGAGTGTGGTGTGTTAAGCTTGGAACTCATATAGTTTTGCAGATGTGCTTGACTCCTCAGCTATTTATGGATGTGTCCACATAAATAAAAGTAAAATAATTAAAAATATTCTGCATTTGTATTTACTATCTCCTCAGTTCTGTTCTTCTATTCTGTCTGCCCTAGCCTAGAAAAATTATGGGAATTTTTATTTGAGCCCAATTAGTCAATTTTCTGATATGGTAGTTTTTACATACCTATTCAGTTTCAGTTTACTATTTTATTGTATTCAATTAGCTGTATTTCTTTATTTACCTGCTCATTGTACATATTTATAGGATGCTAGACTTTACTGCTTACTATATATACCATGTTCAAACTTACTATTTTTAATCAACATATGTCATATGATCATCAGCATATTTAGGATTAGATTTTACTTTCAGTACTTTTATTTACTGCATTATACATATATATGTCCATTCCTTACTTAGTTTACTGAGGTGTGCTTTTGCCTCACCTTTTTGTTTAGTTATAAATGCTTTATTTATAACTTATCATATTCCTTATACGCTTACTGCGCCTATTGTTTTTAGTTTACTTTTTATTATGCTTAAGATTAAAATGGTAACATTAATAATTCATGTAAAATATTCAGCCTAAAATATACTTAGACAATTATCTAATAAGATTTTATTTTATTGGTTGGGGCCATAGCATTATGAAATCGATAATATCATATTCAAATATATTCGAGGAGCTGGGTATTGGAGAAGAGGAGCTTTACTTAGAGGAGGAGCATCAGCCAGAAGAGACAGACGCTGCCTAATCTTTTTCCAGTCTTTTTGTGAGGATGAGAGATTCTTAGCATTTATTTTTCAGTCTTTTTAAACTATTTATTAAATATTATAATAATGCAGGTACTGTGATTGTGTTTATTTTATGCACTTTATTATTCGCTGAGATGTAGTACTATTTCTTACTTGATGTATGAGGAATTGATATAATGTTTATTTCATTTTGCTTTTACACTCTGTATGTATGTCAGATTTAGTGACTGATCCTTTTATTCATTCTGTGCATACCTTTCTCTTATTAGTGGATTGTGGATCTTACCTAATCTAATGATAAGTGAGGGATTTGCCAGAGTGGCACACCACCCCTTGGGTCTAATCAGGGGGTGGGGCGCCACACCTTTTTATCTCAAGCTAAGGTGTTTTATACTGAGAATCCTCATGCAGCGAATGTGTATTTGCAGCAAGGACTTTTATGTGCATTCCCTTGTGCTTGATATGCCAAGTTGATTCGATATTATCTTCATTATAAAACCATTTGTAAGAAAAATATAATAAACATTCATCACATGCATGCGTACACATGAAACACATCTACATCAAAAGATAAAGATTTTTATTCATTAAAGAAAATTCCTATAAGCACCATATATTCCTCTACTTGTTATATGATTCTATCTCAATCCTCCCCAAGGTGGGGGGGGGGGGGGGGGGGGGGGGGGTAGCTCTCCATGCCAAAACAAATACAGAATATGGAATACAAAGACATGAACCATTGCATGGTTCTACTGTAAGAAAGAAAATAATGAGAGGTTTAAGAAGAATACTAGGAACTGCCCTTTGTTGGGCTGTGGAGAATTCATTGTCCAAGAATAACACAAATGCTGTAGCACGCCATAGTGCGCTACAGCAGAACCAAGCATGAAGCTGAGGTGCTATGGTGCGTCTCAGCTGTCAGTAATCGAGAAGCGGGCGCTGCAACGCACCGCAACGCGCCACAACGAAATCAAACACGGGCGCTATAGGGCACCGCAGCGCGCTCCAGCAGATGAAAAAATGAAAGTCGACAGCTACTGCGCACTGCCGTACGTCGTAGCGTGCTATAGCGACCGATAGAGTTCTGCTTCGTTCCAGGTCTCAATCTGAAGAAATCTGAGAGGTATTTTGGATTTTTTAGGTTCGAAATGGAGCTAGCTGCTTCAGCTAAAGTAGTGGAGGAAAACCTAAGACTTTTGTAATCAATTTGGAGGCTCTGGAGGCTGTGGAAAAGAGAACCCTAGAAGAAACCCTAGGGAGCTGCGGAGCAAGTGAATGCTTGCTGTTTGAAGAAGAAACTTCAGGAGGTAGCATTTTCTTCTCTTCTCCATTCTAAAAGTAGGGCTACAGTTGTGCATGCTGAGGTGATATAGCTCTTGTAACTTTGTAAACTTTGAAGCTTTTTCATAGTGAATTTTCTCATTTGTGTGGCTTCGTGGTTTTTCCCAATCTTTGAGTTTTCCATATATATGCTTGTGTTTGGATGATTTGTATGTGCTACAATTTTCTTGCTGTGATTTTGTTATTTTTAAGCTAGCTCGGTAATCGTCAATGCACCTTGATCCTCAAAGTATTTGGACTTTGGTTTGATGTTTGCATTACAAGTGTCATTCAGCATTGCTTATCTTGTATTGTATTTTACCAACAAGTGGTATCAGAGCGTTAGGTTCTTTGCCTTGTTATTAATGAGGATTTGCTTGTTTGAGTGGAAGCTATGGCCGAAGAAATGAGACACAAGATTGAGAAGTTCAGCGGACAAACTTTGCATTCTGGAAAATGCAAATGAAGGATTTGCTCTACCAGAAGAAGTTGTATCTTTTATTGAAAGGAGCCGACAAGCAACCTGGAACTATGATTGATGAAGAATGGGAGGTTCTTGGTAGAACTATTTGAGTTTGATTCTCTTATTACTGTCTTCTTCTATTACTTTTAACATTATTAATGAGAAAACTGCAGTATATCTCATGAATGCTCTGACAATGATGTATGAGAAGCCTTCAGTTTCAAATAAAGTTTTTCTAATGAAGAGACTATTTAATATGAAGATTATGGATAGGTATTCAGTGACTAAACACCTTAATAGATTTAACATTGTGACGAGCCAGCTAAGCTCGGTTGGCATCAGTTTTGATGATGAGGTCTGAGCCCTGTTGTTCCTCTCTTTATTGTCGGACAATTGGGATGGGTTGGTTACAACCATCAGCAATTCATCTGGAAATGCGTCATTGAAGTTCGATGACATCATTGAGCTAGTGCTAAATGAGGAGGTGCAGAAGAGATCTCGTGGAGAAGCATCTACCTCAGCACTGAATGCTGAGAGTAGTGGAAGACATGCTGAAAGGAGACATACCAAGAATAAGTCTATATCTCAACGAGGTAAATCAAGACCCAGAAAACAAAGCCGAATTGCTGGAATTGTGGGAAGGTAGGTCACTTCAAGAATGATTGCCCTACTCTAAAGAAGCCAAGTTATTGTGATAAGATGTTGAACCCCATTATAAATGTTTCAACTGAGGAGGATCAGGATGCTTTGATCATCTCGCTTATTAACACGGAGTCCTGGGTTGTGGACTCGGGCACCTCTTTCCATGCGACTCCGTCGAGGAGTGCCTTCAAGAACTATACCAATGGTGACTTGGGAAAAGTATATCTTAGAGATGATAAGGTGTGTAATATCATCGATAGAGGTGATGTGGATGTGAAGCTACCAAGCGGCACTGTTTGGAAGCTTAAGGATGTTAGACATGTGCCATGTCTAAGAAGAAACTTGACCTTAGTGAGCCAGTTATCCAGAGATGGCTACAATACTTATTTCATAGGAGACTCATGGAAGGTCACAAAGGGTGCACTCATTATTGCACAGGGCAGTTTGGAAGGTACACTTTACTTGATCAATAAAGTGTCTAATACTATTACAGCTGCAGAGGAGATAGATGCAGATCTATGGCATCGGAGGCTTGGCCATATGAGTGAGAGGGGTCTGACATCTCTATAGTTAAAAAGGAAGCTCTAAGGGCTGAAATTATTGAGTTTGAATTTCTGTGAAGATTGTGTACTAGGCAAGCTGAAGAAATTTTTATTCTCCAAAGTTGGAAAGGAACTAAAAAGTAAAAAATTAGAGTTGGTATATACAGATGTATGGGGGCCAGCTCCTATATTTTTCATAGGTAGAGCAACATACTTTGTCACCTTCATTGATAATCATACAAGAAAAGTATAGGTTTACTTTCTAAAGCACAAATCTGATGTGTTTGATGTATTTGGAAAGTGGCTAACTTTGGTGGAGAATAAGACAGATTAAAGCTGAAATGCTTAAGGTTTGACAATGGTGGCGAGTACTATGATAAGGAGTTCAAGAAGTTCTGTGCCTTGAGAGAAATCAAGAGAAAAGTTACAGTCCCTAGAACACCGCAGCAAAATGGTGTTATAGAATGGATAAACTGTATAATTACAGAGAGAGCTAGGTGCATGAGATTGCATGCAGGTCTCCCAAGGCAGTTATGGGCTGAAGCCGTTAATACGGCTATATACTTAATCAATAGGGGACCTTCCATACCCTTGAATGAAGGGATCCTCGAAGAAGCTTGGAGCGGAAAGGAGGTGAAATTAAACCACCTCAAGGTATTTGGCTGCTCATCCTATGCGCACATTGATGCAGGATCTAGGAGCAAACTTAATGCAAAGATGATTAAGTGCACATTTGTTATATATGGCACGGGTGAGTTTTAATATAAATTCTAGGACAATCAGAACCAGAAAGTCATTAGAAGCAGGAATATCACTTTCAATGAAAGTGAGATGTACAAGGATTATATGGGAGTCAAGACTAACTCCAAAGATGCTTCAAATGGATAACCCCAGCACATAGAGATTGATGATAGTGCTGAGCTAGATATTGGAGAAGCTCAAGATGTTGTCAATGTTGAATCACAAATACCCATATTAAGAAGATCCACAAGAGTGTTTAGACTACCATAGAGGTACTATCCTTCTTTGTTCTATTTGTTATTAACTGATAGTGGTGAACTAGAAAGTTTAGAAAAGGAACTTCAAGTTGAAGATTCAAGCAAGTGGGAGGCTACCATGAATAATGAAATGGCATCACTCATGTCAAATGGGATATGGGAGTTGGCATCCTTACCAGCTGGGAAGAAAGCTCTTCAAAACAAGTGGGTTTACCAGATGAAGAATGAGATGAATGGAAGCAAGTGCTACAAGGTGAGACTTATAGTCAAAGGTTTTCAACAAATGCATGGGGTCGACTACAGTGAGATTTTTGCCCCAGTTGTGAAGTTGACAACCATAAGGGTTGTACTGAATTTAATTATAATTGAAGATTTGCATCTGGAGCAAATGGATATTAAAATTGTATTCCTTCACGGAGATTGGAAGAAAAGCTTTATATACAACAATCTGAGGGGTACAAGGCTCAAGGGAAAGAGAAGTTTAAGCTAGTGTGCAAGCTCAAGAAAAGCTTCTATGGCTTGAAGCAGGCGCCAAGACAGGTTCATGTCAGAATTAAGGTACAAAAAATACCAGGCGGATCACTGCTATTACATAAAGAAGTATAAGTCCTCTTATATCATTATATTAATGTATATAGATGATATATTGATCGCAGGATTAGACATAGAGGAGATAAAGATACTTAAAGAGCAGATGCCAAGAGAATTTGACATGAAGGACTTGGGGCCAGCCAAGCAAATTCTTAGAATGAGAATCCATAAGGAGTATAGAAATTCTGAAGCTATTGCAGAAGGATTATGTTAAAAAGGTGCCGAAACAATTCAACATGAATGAAACAAAGCTAATGGGCACTTCCCTAGTAATTTACTTCAGCTTATCGAAGGAACAAATGCAAAAATCTGAAGAGGAGAAGGAACATATGATGAAGGTTCCTTATGCTTCAGCAGTTGGGAGCTTGATGTATGCGATAATCTACACGAGACTGGACATTGCCCATGCAGTGGGAGTGGTCAGCAGATTCATGAGAAACCCAGGAAATCACCATTGGGATGTGGTCAAGTGGATCATAAGGTATTTGAAAGGTACAACGGACAAAGCTCTATTCTTTGGAAGATCTGATCTCATTTTGCAGGGATATATAGATTTAGATCTTGCAGGAGATATATAATAGCAGAAGAAGTATTACAAGATATATCTATACATTGGATAGTGTAGCGGTGAGCTGGATCTCTAGGCTACAAAATATTGAATCACAATCTACAACAGAAGTAGAGTACATTGCCATCACGAAGGCAAGCAAGGAGATAATTTGGTTGAAGGGTTTCATGGCTAAATTAGGCAAGGAGCAGAAAGATGTGACGCTCTATAATGACAGTATGAGCGCCATTCACCTAGCTAAGAATGTCACTTTTTATGCTAGGACAAAGCACATTCAACTCTGTTACCATTTCATCTAAACGCTGTTAGAAGAGGGACAGCTTGGATTAAAGAAGATCCATACTTCTAAGAATCCAGTCAACATGCTTACTAAAGCAATAATAGTGGAGAAACTAAAGCCATGCGCAGCTTCAATTGGCCTTGGTACGTGAATGGATGGCAGTGGTGAGCCACACCACAATCCTTGATAGGTACATAAGAAGATAGTGAAGTTTCAATAGAGAAAGCTGAGGAAGGTTGCCTGAAAGTCTCCAAGTGGGAGATTATTGTGTTGTAAGGATTTCATTGTTCAAGAATAGTGCAGGCACTGCAGCGCATCATAGTGGGCTATAGTGAAACCAAACTCGAAGCTGAGGCACTATGGCACACCTCAGCGATCAGCAATCGAGAAGCGGGCGCTACAGCACGCCCCAGTGCACTGCAGTGGAACTAAACGCGAGTGCTACAGTGCGTTGTAGCGCTCCAGCTGATGCAAATTTGAAAGTTGACCACTATAGTGCACTGTAGCGGCTAATGGAGTTTTGCTTCATTTCAGGTCTTGATATAAAGAAATTTGAGTGGTATTTTAGACTTTTTGAGTTCAAAATGGAGCTAGCTACTTAAGCCAAAGTAATGGAAGAAAACTTAAGACTTTTGTAATCAATTTGGAGGCTTTGGAGGGTGTAGAAAAGAGAACCCTAGAAGAAACCCTAGGGAGCTGCAGAGTAAGAGAAGGCTTGCTATTTGAGGAAAAAACTTCAAGAGGTAGCATCTTCTTCTCTTCTCTATTCTAAGAGTAAAGCTACAGCTGTGTATGCTGAGGTGATATAGCTCTTGTAACTTTGTAAACTTTGAAACTTTTTCATAGTGAATTTTCTCATTAGCATGGCTCCGTGGTTTTTCCTAATCTTTAAGTTTTTCACGTATATGCTTATGTTTGGATGGTTTGTATGTACTGCGATTTTCTTGCTGTGATTTTGTGATTTCTAAGCTAGCTCGGTAACCGTCAACGCACCCTCATCCTCAATGTCTTTGGACTTTGGTTTGTTGTTTGCATTGCAAGTGCCATTCTGCATTACTTGTCTTGTGTTGTATTTTACCAACACCCCTGGCATTCTTCGGATTTCCTCTTGCTCTCCAACATCTCCTCTTTCAGCTCATTAGATTTCCTTCTTTTCTTTCTCCAAATGGATTTCTTCTCCTTCCTTGGTTTGGGTTCTTCTTCCTTTTTGTATAACAGCTTTGAATTTATGATCTTTAATGTCAAAGAGGGGAATCCTCTCTTAGTCTTGCATGTAAGCTTATATAGAATATCCCATAGCTCTTTGAAATCAAAAACTGTTTAGCTTCTCAAGTCCTTGCCATAAATGCTTATTCATAAATTGATTCAATTAATTGTCTTGAGAATGCAAGGTATAATGAATAGAATAGTTGGGGAAGGTAAAAGAATTAAGTTTTTGTGTCCTTCCCTATGATGTATTTATTGATGATTCTGACTAAAAATACGGTGACCGCCACGGCACGCTGCAGCCCTCTATGGAGCGCTGGAACACCTCGCTTTCGAATTGAATCCACTGTGACGCGCTATAGTGGCTGCATTACATTTCATTTCATTTATATGATCATTTTATTCTGTTGTGGTGTGTGGTAGCATTGAACTTTTTGAACTGAACCCACTATAGCACACGGTAGCGGATATATTAAGAATTATGTCAAGTCTAATCCCGCTGTAGCGCTCTAGCGTACAGTAGCAATGAGGTTTCGAGTTGGATCAACTGTAGTGCGTGGTAGAGGATCAATTACTCTTCATTTCATTTTTACTTCGCTGTGGTGCACGATAGCAGTTGAAATTCCAAGTTAAATCTGCCTTGGCGCACTGTGCACGCTTAGGCGTGCTACAATAGTTTTATTAAATCCTTATTTGCTGAGTCTGTGTTTAATAAATGCCACAATGGCGTGTGATAGCGGTTGAGGTTTCAAGTTCGACCCGCCTTGGCGCGCTGTAGTGCGCTAGAACGGTTTTCTTCCAAAACTTTCTCAGCTTGTTTTTTTGGCCTGAAAATATGGGAAAATAAATCAAAGTAGACCATCATAACATAAATTTGCTTGTATTTCTTCTTTTATTTTATTATAAATCTTGAACTTATTAGTACTTTTTAAATACCTTAGGATTCACTTGACCACATCCCAATGGTACTTCCCTGAATTTCCAATGATTTAGCTAACCACTCCCACTGCATGGGCAATATCCAGTCTCGTGTAGATCTTCGCATACATCAAGCTCCCAATTGCTAAAGCATAAGGAACCTTCAGCATATGCTCCTTATCTTCTTCAAACTTTGGCATCTGTTCCTTTAATAAGCTGAGGTGACTTGCTAGGGGAGTGCCCACTAGCTTTACCTCATTCATGTTGAATCTTTTCAGAACCTTTTCAACATATTCTTTCTGCAACTACTTCAAAATTCCTGCACTTATTTCCCTAATGATTTTCATTTCAAGAATCTACTTGGTCGGCCCCAAGTTCATCATGTCAAACTCCTTTGACATAAGCTTTTTCAGCATTTTTATTTCCTCTATGTCTGTTCACGATCAACATATCATCCACATACAGTAACATAATAAAATAGGAGGACTAATTCCATTTTATGTAATAATAATGATTCACCTAGCATCTCTTGTACCCAGATTCTGACATGAAACTGTTGAATCTCTTATACCATTGCCTTAACGCTTGCTTCAAGCCATAGATGCTTTTCTTAAGCTTACACACTAGCTCATCTTTTCCCTTCTCTTGATTCTTGTACCCTTTAGATTGTTGCATGTATAGCTGCTCCTCCAACTCTCCGCAAAGGGATATCGTTTTGATATCCATTTGCTCCAGATGCAAATCATCAACTATAATAATATTCAGCACAACCCTGATGGTTGTCATCTTCACAATTAGGGCGAAGATCTCACTATAGTCGACCCTATGCCTTTACTGGAAACCCTTTAATACAAGCCTCTCCTTGTAGAGCTTGCTCCCATTTTGTTCTTCTTTCACCCGATAAACTCACTTGTTCTGAAGGGCATTCTTCATAACTGGCTGAGGTGCCAACTCTTATGTCCCATTTGACATAAGTGATGTCATTTCATCATTCATAGAAGCCTCCCACTTGATTAAATCTTCAACATGAAGTGCCTTTTTCAAGCTTTCTGGTTCACCACCATCCATTAGTAAACATGTAAATAAAGAAGGAGTGTACCTTTGTGGCGATCTTGTGACTCTTGTGGATCTTCTTAATATGGGTATTGTGGTTCAACATTATGCATATATATGGCATATATTATATAGCATATTCATATGCATATTTAAATGCATATTCAGTGGCATGCATTATAATTTATTTTCATATTTTATTCAGTTAATAGTTCCACTTTTGGTTGCTTTATGATGAATCCATAAATTATATCTAAAACAAAAGAAAATTTCATTCATTTATGATCTTAAAATTATTTCCTTAATCAAATTTTGTGTATCTTTTCAGTAAAAAGACATATCCAAGGAATTCTGAGCCATTGGTGCAACTTTCCAGATTTTTTCAAAGAAAACCACTGTCGCGTGCTGCAGCGGGTCATTTTGCAAATTTAGGCGATGTCGCGCGCTGCAGCGAGTCATATTGCAAATTTAGGCACTGTCGCGCACTGCAGCGATTCAGTTTACAAACCGCGGGCGCGATCGCACACTGCAGCAGGTTTAGTTTGCTGACCGGGTGTGCGGTAGCGCACTGCAGCAAAGCAGTTTGCAATTTGCTAGAGCTACCACACACTTTAGCGGTTCAGTTTGCAAATACTAGCGCCACAGCGCGCTGTATCGGGCCTCTTTGAGAAAAAACAGACGCGATCGCACGCTGCAGCGGGCCTCTTTGCAAAACTGTGTCCGTCATAGCGCGCTACAGCGGCCTGCCGCAATTTTCTCTGGTAGAAGCATTTAATGCAGCTGGGACAAGACCCCAACTAGTATCTTATCTCCAGCCATCATTCCCTCTGTAGCTACTACATTTTTTTAAAATGGAAAAGAGGCTTATGAGGTGATGTAATGGCTAAAACAAATAAAAGAATTGGTCACCTCATCCATCAAGTGGTTTTTGCTATCATTGCTCAGATTCTTAAAGGAATGTGTTGGTTTTTAGATTTGAAGAATGAAGAGGCAGCCTTTATCTATAAATACATCTTCTCTTGATTAGAGGAGGGTTCCAATTTTCGCTCCATTCAACTAAGTAAGGCAGAGGGGTTGCATAGTGGAAGAGAGAAACTCCCCAAGGGTGGAAGAGCTCATTTTGCTAAGGAGAATGAGAAGAAAGGCAGCACTAGCAACCTAAAAGAAGAAATTTAAGCAAGGAGAAGAAGAGTCCGGAGAACTTCCAAAGAACGTTCATAGTATCTTCTAAACCCTTATTTTATAATTTCTTTTTTTAGTTAATTATGAAAGAGTCTTTATCCATGTATGTGTTTTTTTTATCTCTTTTGTAATAGAGAGCTAAATCTCCCTTGGGGAGGGTTGGGGTAATCCCATATGTTTGATAGTTACTTTTATTTGTATGAAATTTTCCTCAAGCATTAATAAAAGTTATGAACTCAGTGCCTTGCTCAAGAAATGCTTTATTAATATAGCCTTCATTGTGAATTAAAGGAAAATTGACTAATGAAATCAAGAACTAAAGTGTCTTATGCTCTATAGCTCATATTGGGTTAGATGCTAGATTTATGAGTGCATGAGAGTTTAAAATTATGTGAAAAAGTTCTTGAGCTTAGTGTACCTTAATCTAAGCTCAACTAAAGTGTTGATGCATGTGATGCTAAGACCTACTAATTGAGCCCCTTAACTCAATATAATTGAGGGAGGGAAATAAATAGTTGTGTGCTCATGAACGAGGTGGCATAGTCATTGAGCCCAATATATTAAATCCCTCATTTCAACTATGTGCGATGCGGGTGACACTTTTTGTAACAACCCTAGGTTGTTACCAGGCAAATTACATGTTGCCAAATTCAATATTTTTGAGCACCATAGTCTTTAAGACATCAATATAAGCCTATCTGGAAAATTTGAGATCAATTGGACATCTCTAAGTCAAAAAGTGCAAATTGGCGGTCTATATGCCGTAAACTAGACCCAAAATATTTTGATCTCAGAATTAAAATCTGATTGTATTTTTAAATTCCTCACCCCCAAATTAGCTAAGGGTGAAATTTTGGCTCAGTTTGGAGTTCATTTGGGCAATAATCCAATTTAATTTAAATTGGTTCAATTGCAATTAAGGGCTCCATACAATTTAAATTTGCAACTATACCCTCTGCCGTTTCAAAACAGCGGGCGCGATCTGGACCGTCCAGTTCTCGGCCCAGATCGTGCGGCCCGCATTTTATCTCTGGATCGATCAATCCAGACCGTTCCGCGGTTCGAGCGACAGATCGAACGGCATCCTGCTATCCGCCGTAAGTAACGCTGCGATCCGTCATATTCCGTGATCTGAATCCAACGGATGATCTGCTCCCCGCGATCGGCCGTTAGATGTCCTCAGATCAGGGCCGTTCAGTCCCAACGAACGATCCATCAGACGACTGCCGTAACTCCAGCGCTGTTCATCATCTTCTCCACTCCGCGCGAGGCTCCGACAGGGAAAATCCAAATCCCCGACAACAGGACCTGTCCCCCACTCCCCCTATCCAGCTCAGCATAGCCGTTAGAGGTTTCCTAATCCAATGAGGCCGCTTAGTCGGGCTCTTCAGCCCGATACCTCCTTTTTGGAAGCTTCGAGAGCTCCTCTTGGCCCGAGCTCTCGGGTCAAGCCAGACCAAGCCCAGCCCCGCATTTCCTTCTGCACACCTTCCCGAGTCTATAAATAGCCTCAGACTTCACTCTGGAGGCTCCTTGCTGCTCAATTGGGTCCATTCCAATTCTTCCTACTAGCGCCATTCCTGCTCCATCAGACTGCTTCCAGTCGATCCCCAACCTTGCGTACAGCTGATAGAGGGTAGTTCCTGGAGTTCAAGACCCCTAAGAGCCTCGCTGCTGCAGCCGATCATCCCCGTCGTCCAGCCGAGCTTCAACCAGTAAAAACAGGTACCCCTCATTTTGGACTGAGTCGTGTGGGCTCAGTTCATGTTCAATCCCTATCTCCAAATCTTTCCCTAGCTAAGGTGAACCCGTAGCAATCAAATTGAGGAGCTAGGAGGGTCCGTTCGATCTTATCGATCGAATGGATCATCCGCCTCTCAGAGCTCAGGGACCGAGTAAGGTCCCAGAGATCTAGAGCCTCCCAGGACCTGTTAAAAAGGGGATTCGATCCGTCCTTACTCTCTAAAGGTGAACGTATCGAGTCTTAGCCCTGATGAGCTCCCTATGAGGAGAATTTCTCCTCATAGTGAGCACCTTCTGATGGAAATCAGGGAATAGGGTCCAGAGGAATTGGCCCATCCCCTTTAATAATTTAAGGTTCCAAGGATCGGTCTTGGTCCCAGGAACGTGTGGCCGTCGTCTTTGAGCGCTGGCCTGGCCCTGAGATGAAGAATTTTGCCTATTAGGGTTCGACCTAATCGGGCTCTGTCGGGGCCAGACGCCAGAGGAAGAAGACGACAGCGCGGGTCGGGTCGACCCGTGACCCGCGCTGTCGAACAGTAACGGGCCTCCAGGCCCGATCGACCCGCGTGTTTTATTTCGGGCCGACGCCGTTTTAAATATTAATACTCGATTTATTTAATTATTTTCCTTAAGGAAATTAGGGAAAATTAAATGAAAAAAATACATAATGTATTTTCTTAATAACTTTTAATCCACTAGTTAAAAATTTATGAAACCTTATATCAAAATGTTCAGAAAAATCTTAGAAACTTAAATATAAAATAAAATCATACATCTGATAGTTAGATCTTTAATTATTTCCTAATTATATTGAATGTTAATTAGGATACATTAGCAAATTTACTTATCCAAATTGCATGTTTATGGTGCCCTTAGCTTACTGATGTTAATTAGATTGCATGTGCCAAGTATAAAATTTTTCTGAGTTCTGTAAATGTAGATATGCCATAATCTTGTCAAATCATAATTAGTGAATTTTAGAGTTTATACACATTGGATCATAGCAAATTCAGTCTCTGATTATTTGTATGAGTAATTAGGACTTTCATGCAAAATTTCATGTAATTTGAATGGTTGGATTTTTATTTATGTGCTAATCCTTTTTGCTTGAGTTTAAGGTTTGGTTAGCACTAAGTAACCCCTATTTGTTAAACTTTAATTATTATTTTGCTCTAAAATAGTAAGCTAATTGAAATAAAACCATCCTTTATTACCTGCTTAGTATACTCAAACAAATCCAAAATATTAGAATCTTAAATATCTTAATTAACTTAAGAAATCTTTAAATTTGGATCAAGCTTTAAGACTTGATCTAGATCTAGGATTGCCACCAATAACACATAATTAATCCACTGATTTGACATTGATCTTTAAATATACACTTGATTTGACTTAAGATTTGAGAAGGAGTCAATCCCTAATTCTACTTAAGGCAAATCTAAAACCATAACAACCCTAACTCAACTATATTGATTTCAAGACTATGAATTGAATATTTTCCAATAATACATCTGATTTACTATTGATCCTAAACATTTGAATTAGACATGTTAAGGTTAATAACAATCTATGTGATTACTTGATCTGAATCTAAACTTTAGATCCCTGATTTTCTCTTAAGAAAGGAGACTAGCATAAGAAGATAATTAAAAATTATATTGATTAAATAAGTGATCTAATCCTTAACAATATGCTTGATTTAGTCCCATAATCTTAGTCTAAGTGTGATCAGATGATTCCATCATCTAATCTAATCATTCTAAATCCAATAATGAACCAGAACCTCATAGTCTAATATTAATATCTAAAGAATAAATCTTGATGCTCTCTTCATAAGATCGTCTTAAATTATATAAAAGACCCAAATTTATATATCATGAGGTAGGAGGCTTTGTAAGAATCCTTGAGGTAGAAGTATAGAAGATCCCTTCACCTTAGAACTTGATCAATTCCCCTTGTGGTAGTAATCACTCAAGACATTAGAAGAGATACCTCTCCTTGTGGTAGAATCCAGGTTATGTGATCCCTGATCATATTAGATTTTTGAAACCTTGTATAGGACTTACATATTAGTTTAAGACTTGTGGTCTTGATAAAATCCTCATTATATTAAATAAATTTGATTGAACCACAATTGTTGGGTAAGTGTAGTATCGTATACCCATATTACTGGTCCCCAGTAATAATCTGGATTGGTTGAGTCACTCTAAGTAAGATTTGTCTTTGTTGCTATCCTGCGAGCTTATGCGGACATAACCTCGCTTAGAATAAATCAATCAATCCTAAGAGTGTATTAAATGGGTACCCATTTCTTAGTTTTATTGAAGGACAGTTGCCATCGGGCAATGCCTCCTGGCAAAGATCGCTTCAATAGGTATGGCTTATGTGAAACTAAGAAAAAGGAGAATTACCTTCCTTAAGACACTAAATATGATTGTGAGTTTAGTAACTAAATGCTTAGTTTGAGATACAAATCATCATCGGATGGTGCCTCCTAATGAAGATCATTTTATTAGGGTGGCGTAATCAAACTAAATGTTGTGTCTTATCCTTGCAGCATATTTAATATGTGTATACAATCACCCTGCCCAGTGATCATTGAAGTAAATAAGTAACTTTAACTAAATATCGATCTAGAGTTTTGGAGTCAGAATCCTTTTAGCAGGATTCTGCACAGTGGAGACGCAGGATTCACTTATGTTTCTTATTACATTCTTCATGGGTTTGTTTGGATTTTCCATGCATATCACATAATGACATAAACATAAAGCATAAACGTGAGTTGACCTCATTCCTTCTGTGGTGACACATGGCTATCAGTGATTACAGTATGAGATACAGAATATTATATACACAGACTAGGGGAATTTCAGGGTGCATCTGTATCACCATACTGACTTCATAACTGTTGTGATTATATTGGACCGTACGACTCATAAACTTTCAATGATAGTTCTGTGATATACTGTGATATAGCATATCTGTGAGCATTGTTTCAGTAGCATATAGTACAGCTTATAGCATCCTTCTCAGCATCTGACATTTTTTTTAGGTATTTTCAGTACTTGGTTTTGATGCAGTTTTTTTTTACTTAGTTCTTACAGTTCAGTTATTTGATGCTTTACAGTTTTTCCTGCATTTTTACTTTATGTTCTATATTTTTATTATATTTAGATTAGCTCATATAGCTAGCTTCGATGTGTTAGACTTCTTGTCTAACACGGGGTACTTTTGGGATCCGGTAATTTGCTAGATCCTGAGCAGTTGTTGGAGACAGGTCAGGAAGACGTCCCAGAGTCTCAGGAGGAGCACTTGGAGCTATAGGGGATCAAGCACCTACCATTACTTTCTGATTCCTTCCAGTATTTTAGCTAGACTCTTTATATTCTATATTATTATGGTTTGTAATAAAACTCTGGATGTATTTTCACTTTTATTTCTGAGATAGATATATTTTCTACTGCTTGAGACGAATGTATTCTGGATATTATGCTTTCAGCTTTCGTACTCTGTTGTATTACTATACATAGTATTGTGATGTGATTGGCGTACTGGAAACGCTGATATGTTTTATAACATACATGGGTCCTTCTCTCCTCCCTTATGCCTTATGTATGTACTAAGTCTAATACTTAAGATAAGGGTTCCATTCTTATCTTAGGTATTGGCTCTCGAGCCTACTCTTAGAGCTCGAGTCAGCGGCCTTCAGCATGGCTTTGTCTCTTTAAGCCTATTCGGGATGATGGGTTTTACTAGTATGGCCCACCGCTCCCGAGTAGCGCACCGTTCCGCCGCCAATCCATGAATTATACTCGTGTTTTGCGCACGGCGACGGGACGGGGCGCTACACTTTTAGTGGAATTAATACTTATAAGATCGTAAAAATTAAATAATCATCATCTTCTTGATCAAGAGATAAGATGAAAACTACAAATCTAAAATATTATTAGATCTTTGTGCCAAAATAGAACCGACTGTGTGTTCATTTCGTGCATAAGATTTGAACTTGTGAATCATTGAGATAAAACTCAAGGAAGAACAATGTGCACTTAATTTAAATTTGAGTAAATGAAAGATAAATGCTTGAGAAATCATTATGCATAAGTGACCTATTATGACATATGGGATAAACCCAACTCTCATCTTCCTTTTTTCTGACTTATTTTCTACTTAGCAATTGTTGTGCTTGATCTAAAACTAACTAAAACCAAATACTCATAGCTTAAATATTAATGAGAATAGATACACTTTAGTAACAAAACATTCAATTCTCCGTGGTTCGATAAATCCCGGAAACTCACACTTTCCACTTATTACTTTAGACCACATACACTTGCGCGCAAGCGCAGACGTGTATTTACAGCCTGTCACTTTACTTTCAGTATATTTTCTCTATGCCAATATTACTCCGTCTTGCTTTTAGTATTTAAATTTATAGTTACAGTTTTATTTAGCTTATATAGTTCATTTTCTATTTTATTGTCTAATTTCTGTTATGATGAGTAATATCCTTTAAATGATAAGAAAGCACTGTAATTAACCTAAAAAGCACTTAAACTTACTGTATAATAATTTTTTTTTTGCTGGGGCTCTAGAATGTGAAACTAACATGTCAAGTTTGGAGTAGTTTGAGGAGCTTTCTTTCGAAGATATACAGGAGCTTCAAGAGGAGACAGAGGAGCAGCATCCATTATAACGTTTATTTTTAGCACTTAGTTTACTCTTTTTGCTGGTGAGATGAGAGGACAATTTTATTTGAACATTTAAATTCTGGTTTATAATAATTAATGATGGATATATTTTTCACTTTTCTTTTCTGAGATGAATGTTACTTAGTTTCTATGATGAATGTTATAGATGAATATTTAAGCTTTTGTACTTTGATTTTATACTATCTTATACTTAGTATTATGAAGTGATTTGCAACTAAGTACTTACTTCATATCTATTGGCTCTCCATAAATCATCATGCCACCAATGTATAGGGGTAAGTTACCTAATACTTAAGATAAGGAAATTATATTTGTCTTAAGGATTAGCCTCAGTTGCTTGTACATCTAGAGGTGACCCATTTGATCCTAATCAACTCAGCATGAGCGTTGGGTTGATGACAAATTAGGATGGATTATCCCAAGTTGATGTCTCGGGCTATCAATGAGCAATATTTAATGTTCAATATTATTTAAGACTTAAGTCAGAAAATAAGTAAACATTAACTCCTCTTCTATCATCAGCTCAAATGATCTCTAGTCACCACCAAGCTCTTGACCTAACTCATAAAATGTGCTAGGGTAATTAATCCAATTTAATTTCTCCAAGTATTTGAATATATCATTTATAATAAATTGTGCATCGATATGCATCAAAATAATCGCTCATATAAGAAAAATAGCCACAACATATATCTCCTAAAGTCTCACTCATGAGAATTTTAGAAATTATTACTTGTAATGTAAATGGCAAGACATCTAAAATCGAATATGAAAATTTATATAAGCATATCTCAAGATTTTTAAGAAATTCCATCACATCATAAATGTCATATAAAATGTTATTAATTAAGAATTCTATCATATCATAAATGTCATATAAAATGTTATCACTTAAGAATTTGAGATATGCTTATATAAATTTTTATATTTGGTTTTAGATGACTTGACATCTATATTGCCATGATGTATCTAAGCATATTTTCCTAATTCTTTGGTTTATAATTATTTCATTATAGATTATAGAAATTCCCTATAATACATAATATAGTCTTTTTATAATTACTAAATGGGTCTACCCAATCCATTATTTGTACAGATTCATAAGAATCATCCTATGTGGAACCCATAAGCATAGCTTTATATAAGATATGAAAACTTTATAAGTGTGACAACATCAATAATTCGAAAGTGACATCGTATTCAATAGAAATATAAAAGAGGCTAAAAAATGCTATGTATTAGTAATATATTTGGTCTTTAAACATAAATTAATGGAATTCATGTATCTTTAATAACTTGATTTTTATATAATAATAATTGTTTATTGAAGTCTTAATTTATTTGTTTTATATCTTAATATTTTAAATCTTTTAGTGGGTTAAACTATGTTAATATTTATTTTGGGAAAGTTCTTTCAAAGGTTTTAAGATAATGCAATTATATTCTATATATGATTTATATTGAACCAGGTTCTTTATGATCAACAACATTTAGGAAGTCTAAGAGATTTCATTATTATTATTTTACATTGAGGGTAAGTTTAGAGTTGAATAATAATAGTTTAGATTTAGTCTATGATCCTACTTATTTCTATATTATAATTTATCATTTATTTTACATTCACAAGTTACTATTTGAGTTTTCTTAGGCACTCATACTATAAGCCTACCTTCTTATTGCGATAATTAGGTTCATAATTCCATAATTTAAAACCTTATTAATATCTAGGCGTTTATCATTGATGATATGTCATTATGCGATTTCAATACTTATAGTTATCTATTTTTATGTATCCTTAAATTATACAGTTATAGAGCTTTTTAATCTTTCAATGGGTCTTGCTATCTTTTTATATAATTCTTTTTATTATTACCAAGACTTATATAACTTTCACTATTATTAGTATCCTTATTATTGATTATTATTATTATATTATTATTATTATTATTATTATTAAAGATTATTATATATATAATAAAATTTTTTTTATTATTATTATTAACATTATTATTCTCATTATGATTAATATGAGATTAATAAAATATTATATATTATTATTATTATTATTACTACTACAATAATAATATTATTAATATTAATATTAATATTAATACTAATATTAATAATATTATTATTATAATGTTGTTATTACTTATTAATAAAATGTTTTTATTTATGATATTATTAGTTTAAATATTATTATTAATATTAATATTATTATAACTCTTAATAATAATAATAATGTTAACATTATTATTATTATTATATATTATTATTATTATTACTACAATAATAATATTATTAATATTAATATTAATACTAATACTAATATTAATATTATTATTATTATAAATGTTTTTATTTATGATATTATTAGTTTAAATATTATTATTATTATGCTATTAATATTATTATTACTCTTATTATTAATAATAATGTTAACATTATTATTATTATTATTATTATTATTATTATTATTATCCAAGCGATGAAGATTCGCCCAGCGGCACTTCACTGATATATTATTTCACATTAGTCGAGATGGGTCACTTTTTTAGTATGTCCGCACCTAATAAATTGTTCATCGTTCCGGAGAGCGGTTAATGATATCGACAATTGAATTTCCGTTGGCATGCAGCTGCAGGCTCGCAAGATAGCTCTATCTTGCTCCATCCCTCGCGTTCGAGCGTTACAGTTTCTTACGCATAAAACCCTAGTTTGTGCTGCTGTTGACTGATTGAATCCTTTTTTTCTTATCAACGCTTGAATCTCTTCCCCATCTTCTGTAATCTGCTATGGAGAACGCCTACGCTAGGTCGGTTATTGAGGTACATCTCATTTTTTCCTCTCTTTCTCTCCTCAAAGCACGCTTTGTTTTTCATGGAGCTGATCAGTGTACGTTCGATCTTCTTCGTAGGTTCTGGACGCGTTTGGAGTTGATCCAACCAAAGGTCTCAATGATCACCAGGTATTGATATGCTTCTCTCATGGCTTTGTGGTGTTGCACCGGTGCGGTTTTCGGCTATTTGCTTCTCTCCCTTACTGCTTCTCTCATATCATGGCAGGTTGCGGAGAATTCGAGATTATATGGCAAGAATGGTATGCATTATAATTATTGTATAATTGCGCTTGTTATTTTGGTCCATTTTTGTGCTGTGTATTCTGATCTTAAAGCGTTATACTTCTTTCTTTCTACAAACACTTTCAAGCAATCATACAAGATATTTGCTGCTGAATTTATTATCACCATAAGGGGTATATGGATGATAATTTAGCTTGTACTATTCAAATTGCTTTATTACATAAAAAAGGCCTTTGGTGATTTTATAAGAAAATATGGTGATTCGGAAAGATAAATTAGAAAAAATCATAATGAGGTGATACATTTTATGAATTTGAGAACTGACCACATAAATAAGTTTAGTGTACGAGAAGGAAAATATTATATTTACTATTTAACATAGATAGTGAAAGATTTAGTTGTCTCTTGACCTTCTAATTAACCTTCTAATTTAATAAAAGTTCCTACATGAGTTTTGAATGGAAAAAATTGTTTACTATGACAAATAATCTCCCACAAGAAGTCAATAGCCTAGCAGGATATTATAATTTTTTTAAATTAAATTATTTTCTTCTAAGGATTTCATATTTAGAATATTTACCAGAAGAAAAATTTGTGAATTACTTAAAACCTTTGGTCATATTGATAATGAGGAAGCATCATAGGTCTTAATTCTTAAGTACTATTTAGAAAATGATTATATACCAATACTTTATTACCATATACTTTTTTAGAATAAGAATTTATTATATTAAAGTTTATTGAATGTAGTAATGGCATTGATATTAGTTGCCTCAAATATTTCAAAAAACAACTCAGTTTTGTTTTTGTTATTGGAACTAAGATGCTAATAGATTATAGGTATCAGTTCCATCACGTTATAAAGAAAAATTTGGGTCTGTTTGGTTTGATGTGATTTAATTTTTGAGGTAATTAAATTACATTATATTGAATTCAAATTTTGCTTTGCTAATGTTTCAATTACAATAAAATATTTTTTAGGATTTAAATTTTGATGATTTTTGGACTTAATTTGTCTCTAATGAAAACTTTAAAAAAACCCAACTTGTTATGGTGACAATTGCATGTGGTTAGTCAAGTTTGGCTGGTGGCTTGGGAATGATAGCTGGTGATCAATTCTTGGTCGAAGAATGCTGGGGAAGGCTAGTGCCGGCTGAAAAGAGGTTTATGAATGCTGCGGACTACCAATCAAAGACTCGTGCTCGTCGACGAATGTCGGTAAAGGTCTAATGGGGCTAACGATTTTTGCAAATTTTTTGTGCATTATTTTGCATGATTGTTTACCGCCCAATTTGGGTGGTATTCAATTATGCCAATATAGAATTGCAAGGGAATTCAATTTGGGCAATCAAAGGCCGGTGCCGGTTTGTGAAGGTCTGCAGAGACTGATGAATATTTGTGAAGGCCTAACAAAGGTCAATGATTTGTGCAAAATTTATTGTGCATTATTTCACGCGATTGGTTACCACCCAATTTTGGTGGTATACACCAAATATGGAATAGCTGATTTGGCTGATCAAAGGTCCGTGCTAGTCATCGCAGGTCAGCAATGGTTGATGAATGTCAGTGAAGGCTTAATGAAGACTGACGATTTGTGCAAAAAAAAAATTTGTGCATTATTTGGCGCAATTTGTTACCAACCATTTTGGGTGATATTAACTTGCTTCACATGTAGAATAGCGGTAGAATTCAATTTCTTCCAAAATTCTCTTTACAACCCTAGTTACTTCAAACTAAACATAATGATAGTGAAGGCCTATTGAAGGCCAATGATTACGTCACACAAAGGCTGACGAATGTCAATGAAGGCCTGATGAAGAGCGAAGATTTGTGCAAATCTTTTCTATGTGAATTATTTTACACGATTGATTACCAACCAATTTGGGTGGTATTAAATTATGTCACATATAAAATAGCAGGAGAAGTCAATTTTTTCCCAAATTTCACTTTACACCCAAGCCTTCACTGACATTCATCATGGTGATGATGTGAACGAATCAATAAGTCAAAACTTAATCGAATTGTTAGACAAGCTGTCTTAATGATGATAAATAAACTTCTTCCAAATGATGCATACTATTTATAACTGGAACAGCTTGCCAAGCCTTTTTACAAATACCTAATGAAAGGTTCTCAGTAATTTGCGTTTTGCAAGGTACAGTGACGGCATGCTTTATTTTATTAAACTTGGCTTATGTGGATCTAGAATTAGAATTACAACAACATTTACAAAAGAATGCATGTGCAAAATGTAGAGCATAAATTCGAAACATAAAGGCCAAAAACATTGGAATTTAGAGCAAAGAAAAGTTCTATTTAGAAATAAGGTATAGGGGTGTCTTTTTTATCAGTATTGATAGTACTATGTAAATCCCCTGGTGTATCCCAGCTTGTGAAGGTGGTTGAAGAGTTGGATGCCCAATAAAATTGGCTACCTAGTGGTCTGCAACTTTCTTTGATAAAAAATATGTAATTCTCAATTGTAGAGTTCAAAGTAAAAATTTTGTTTTGTTGATCAAACAGAACCTCTCATAAATCAAACTTGTGGAGTTTAAAATACAGCTCATAGCTTTTGTAGAGCCAAATTTAATCTTCAATCAAAAGAAGTCATGGAAGAATCATAGGAGAACGAACACCATATTCCAATGCATGAAGTTCCACATGTAAGGCATCGACAGGATTTGAAGGCAGTAGCAAGGTTCCCATTGTGATCTAGAATGTGTTTCCCTCTCAAAAATAGATTTATACTTGGGGCATATTAGTAGATTGTTTGCTTGAATCTTTTTTTGTGATGACATGTTTTAGTTTCCATATTAAATGTTGGCTCACCTTGTCACATTACCAATTTTCTTACAAAATCATTTATGAAATTGCATTTAGGATTGGTCTGCCAATTGTGTTATTATCTTTGAGCTTTTTATTTCTTAGACCCAAAGCCTGACATCCTTCCTTCACCTTTTTATGCTTTTTTATGTGCATTGATTTTAAAAGCTTAAAGTTCTCTTTACTATAATATTGATGCTGGATTCTTTTTTTCTTATTAAATTTACTTTACTAATTAACCTGACTCTATCTGCAAAAAAATAAAATTTTTGACAAGGTGTGCTATTGTTTATTTTTTCTTCTTTTCTTGTTGACTTTTTTAGGGACTATTCTGTTTGTTGACAAGTTATTGTTTGATTTTGATTTCCGCTGACTACCGTATTTTCTTTTTTGCATATTTTTCACTGCAGTGCTTCCTCAAGAAGAAAGTAAGTGATTCTTTTATGCTCTATTTCTTAAAACTAAATGTCTATGAAAACTTTTTTATTTGTTTAAATAGGATTCAATTTTCATATGTTTAAGTCAGAAAATATTAACCTTCCATTGAAATATGGTCAATTCTAAGGATTTTGCTGTTGACAAGAAATTTTAGTCAATGCAACTTCTTATTTCTTTGTCTGTGTCTTAGATATTAAAGTTTGTCTCTCACGTGATATTTTTACTTAACTTTGATATTGAAATGTAAACTGCCTGTTATATTTATTTTGATGGCCGTGAGAGAATTCTTATAGTGTAGATGCCACTCTTTGACGTGGTTTTTAAATTTTATGTTCTCTAAATATTTTGATCACCACATGGTTTTACCTTAGGGGATGTTTGGTAAGTGATAATCTGAGAAATTTGGGTGTAAAGCAATCTGATTATAATGGAATTTGATTACAGTGTAATCATATTACTTTGCTATTGTTTGATAATTTTGTAGGAAATTTAACATTTTTCTATCTGCATGAAATAATCTGGGAGTATGGTATTTTGAGTAAATTGGGAGGTAATTTAACCATAAATCGTTTGTTCGTTCGAAATCGTTGGATCTGCAGAATTGTTTGGTTTGGAGAATTGTTTGGTTTGGAGAATTGTTTGATTTGTTCGTTCAAACGAATCGAGGCCAAAGAAGACGTTGTTCGGCTACTCCGCTTCTTTCGCATAATCGCGAGTTACGCCCGATTCGGGAGTAACTTGTTTACCCTGTTTCTATATATATTGGCGCAAAATTAAATTACAGTGTAAAATTTTTTAACCGTTTTACTTTATACCAAACCAAATAGCCCCTTTATATATATATATATTTGTACACATTTGTTATACATATATATGTATATATATTATTGCATTTTATGAATATATCAAGAAATGAGTACAACCAAGAGGGAATTTGCTGAATTCAAACAAAAAGCTAAAACTAAAAAAAGAAAAACAAACAAAGCAAAAAAGAAGAAAAAGTAAAACGGTCAGTAAACTTCACAGGATTTGAGATCCCAACAAAAGCTGAAAATATCAGCTTTAGAGAAGCCATCGCCTACTAGTGATTGTCTCAGCCTTAGATTATAATTAGATTTCTGTCTTTTCTAGTTCATTTTATTTTTTCTTTTGTTTTTAACAAGGAATCCTATAATAGCTCCAAATTCAATAATTTATCCTTTAATTCTTCATTTGAGTCTATCTCAATTTTTTCTTAAGAATTAGTTTTATCTTTCGGTGTAGAAGTAGCTTGAGCCCTTTCATGTGCAAACCGATGAAATTCCTTTGCATAAGGATTCATATTCGAACAAGCCTCCATACCTAGAGGAGAGTTCTCCATGGATGAAAGGTCATTTTCCACTGTGCCTCGCCTACACAAAACAATCGAAATTTCATCAATATTTAATTGGAGCAATTCTGAAGGGATGTCCATATCATCCTCAACAAAACTCCCTCAGCCCTCAAAATATTTCATGGGTTTCCAATAAATCGGTTTGAAGCTATAATGATGAAAATGCCGTGCACCCCGCAAGCTCCCCTCCACCATCAAAGGGATCTAACAACAAAACAACCAAATCGACATCCTTTGTTACCTCTACCAACAACTGGAAAGAGGGATCAGCCTGAGGAGTAGAACCCAAGCAACCATCCACACCAATGGCATCACTATTAAGATAGGCCTCCAAGGAGCCAGCAGTCTGTATATATATAACACGCACGCACTCACCCACGCACATGCACGCACATGCGCGCGCACACACTGTATGGCTGAAGCAATGTTTATAACTTTTATTGTTTAGTTTGTTGAATTTCTATTTTTGCTGAATTTTTATTTTACTATCTATGGTAGGCTATATATAACTTGCTAAATGTATGTTGAATGATCATAATTAGTTTAGCATTAATTTGAATTTAAAATCATATGGAATGCATATAAAAATCATTTACATAAAATGTTCATAATAATTTAAATTTAAATCTTCAAAGCATCAGTAAGTAAAAATGGATTATATAACACATTTTCTTATAAGAAAACACTAATATATAATAAAAACTAGTTGGTCATATATTTGTTCTATAAAATTTCCTTAATTACACAATTTCATAAAAACAATGTACAACATAAAAAGATTCCATGCAGTTTTACATTGGCATTGATCATCTAACACAACCTCCTTTCTCATCCACACTTTGGACTTGATAATGGAGTTTAAAAAACATTAATATTGAATTCAAACGTTATTTTAAAAAATATTATATGAAAAATCTAATATTGAATAATATTTTTGAAGGGGATAATGCTTATGACGACATGTAATTGTCTAAAGTGATGAAATTTGAACCGTATTAAATTTTAATTAAGGGATTGTTTGATTTGAGATGATAAGTGCTAGAGTAGACAATGTAATGTAAACCTTTTTTAGGTTAAAATAAATGCTATGTAAAAAGTTTTAGATGTTTAGAGTTTTTATGACATTATTGGTTTATGATGTTGGCTGGGTGAAAAAAAAATGTAATTCAGTAATAGTAAATTATTCATTATGAAAGTTTCTTACATAGCATTTATTTAACTTTAGAAAGTTTACACTACGTTTTGTTTGCACTAGCATTTCTCACCTCAAACCAAACTTTATGACAACTAGTTTTTATTGTTGGTTGAGTGAAAAAAAATCATCGTTAATAAATTACTCATTGTAAAACCCAACGAACTCCCTTAGACACTTGTGCTAGGCAATGAAGCTAGATGTTAGCTAGAGATGCCTAACAAGGGTTGATGAAGACCAGTGAGGTCCAGCTTAGGTTTAATGAAGGTTTGGTTAGGGCTTGACGAGGAATTCGATGTTTTAAGGTGAGCATTGCTGGGGGTTGTGGATCGATGAGGAGTGGCATAGGTTAACGAAGGCTGATGGATGGAAAGGCTGACTATGGGCAACAAGGCTTGAAAAGGGACAAAGCCCTCTGAACAGCACTCTAGGCATGATGAGTGTTTTTCTAGCCTCTGAACAGCACTCTAGGCATGATGAGTGTTTTTCTAGCCGGTAGAGGAGTCAGTCGGTGATGGTGACCATTTTGTGAAAGATGAGATTTTAAATCTCACTAATTTAAGCAAATGTTTTACACAAAAAAAGTGATTTTTTGGGGTAAATGATCACAATTAAATTTCATGTTGTATTGCAATTATTTCAAACCAACATATATTTTTAATTATGCATGTAAGATCTCCAAATCAGAAATGTAGAGGGTTGCATTAGGTAGTTAGCTAGTTTAAAACGTGTTGAACTAATATGAAATACTCAAAAAAAATTAGTGTTAGAGCAATGACATATTCTCGAAGTGGTTTGCTGCATTGTCTAAACATAATGAACGTAAGCAAAGGCAGCTACAATAATGTCGGATGTAGTGTTAAGTGTGCGAGGGCTTTTGTATAATGGATGGATGTGGGTAAAAAAAGCTAGTTCAAGACATTAGGTTGATAATGAGATCTTGGAATAATGATACTTAGATAGAAAGGTTTATCAAGTTAGTGGATTAGGAAAATAAATACTCAATGCCTTCAAGAAATAAAGTGGTTCTGTGAGAAAGAACAATAAATTGATAGTTAAATTATAAGCTTTGTTAGTTAGATAATAACTGACATAAAAATGCATGGGTGTTGTTTTGGATAAAAATTTAAAGGCTAATGCTGTGAAATTTAAGAGGATGAGAGAGAAGCTTTGTTTTGAATATTGTAACCATTAGTGATATTAATATTTTATATTTATCCCTTAACTTGGTTTGGTATGATATAAAAGAAAAATATCATTATTTGTAATAGTGATTCAAGGAATGTCTCAAGAGGAATTGATAAAGGAGATTTAAATTAGCATGTTGGAAAATCAGCTAAAGAATTTAATGGCATTATAACAATTTTGGTTTTGATGCTACTAATGAAGAAAGAAAAAACAAATTGGAAGTTTGGTTTAATTATGATTTTGTGATTGCCATGATATTGATTATGACAAATGAATAGTATGCATTTATAAGAATGAATCTTGTAAAATTTTAATAGATTATTTCAAATAAAGAAAATGAATCAATTTAATTGCAAATAATATAAGGTTATCAAAAAAAGTAAAGTGGGCAACCTATTATTGGTTATTGATTGTAGATTTTAAATTAATGTGCTAAAAATAATGAACATATATAATTTTAGAATGAATATAAGAATATTCTTTGGAGTAGGGTTTTGGAACATTGACTGTTGAATATTTTGGGTGAAGCAAATGCTGTAATGTTTTAAATAAAGATCTTATATATTAGTTTTTTCCCAGATCTTTTTTGGTTCTCTTTTTATTTTAACATGGGTAAATTTCATATGCTTAAATTATCTAATAGGAGCATTGATTGGTCTATACGCTTAATATGCTCGAGCCTTCTTAGACGACATTCTCTAATGTTATCCACTATTAGAGCCACTCCAACCTTGCCATAGATAAACTAATTTCTTATTCTATCCTTACAAGTATACCCACTCATTCATCTTAGTATCTTCATATCTGTAAAACTACTTTTATCAGCAAGTTGCTTCTCTATTGGCCAACATTCAGCCCCATATAACATAGCCGATCATATAGCTGCTTTTTAAAGATTTTCTGTAATTTTGAGTGTGATTTTCCTTAATTTGTCATTATAATAATATAAAATAACGATAACCGGTTATTATAACTGGCTACTTACTATATACGGTCACCTTTATGTAACCATCTATATGGTAATGGAGTCTTTAATAGTATTAGAGCAAGGCAACACTTCTCTCCGGTGAAGACTAACCTCCCCTTCCTATGAAGGTCTCCACTCTACCCAACTCACTGAACCTCTCCCAGCCAACGACTTCCCCTCCAAGAAACTCTAAATCCCCATCAAGACGACCAAGAGCTCCAAGAAACTCACTCCAGTTACCCATCCAATCATCATGACATCCTCCAACATGGAAACCAATGCCAAAGACAATATAAGAACCAGTCAAAGCAGCTCCATCGACCCTCTCAACACCAAAAACCTAAAATTCTTGATATCCAATATCAAAAACTTGATCCACAACCCATTGACAACTGATAATTATCCATATGGAGGGCACAAGTAACCAAGTTATTCATAACAAATGACCTCTCCAATCACCTAGATGGTTCCTACTCCATCCCTAACACTGACACCGAACACCAACATGACTGACAACAACCTCCTTGCTGCCCTCTATTATATCACATCTCCCTCCATTCTCACCTACATCTTGGAAGTAAATTCTTGCAATAAAGCATGGATTACCTTGGAGAAACATCTACAATGATCAAACAGATCAAGAGTCATCCAAATAAAGAACAAACTCCACAACATCTCTTTCAAAAACCAGCCAATGGGAGAGTACCTTTCAGAATCCAAATCCATAGGCGATCAAATAACGGTATCCAACTCCAAATTAGACAACAAAGACGTCATTCTCTACACCCTCAATGGTCTCCCCGCCACATATCAATCTTTTAAAATGGTCATTAGAACCCCACTCACCCTCATAAGTCTTGACGACCTCTATTCACTCCTATACAGTGAAGAAATTAATGTTCAACAAGATCTTCACAAAGAACTGCAACTCTCCAACTCCACCACGAATAGTAACAACATACCCCTATTCTCAGGCCACTCACGTGGCCAATTCCGCGGCCGAGGCAGGTTCAACAGGGGTAAAGGTCGCGGTTCCCACCACCAAACCAAGGAGCCCACCCCAGATAGTCCTACGACAACAGAACAACCTATACAGAGTGCCAATCTGGCAGAAACATGGTCACACAGCAAAAACCTGTTGGTCTGCATGGATCCTAACTATCGTGAAGCCTCAAACCAATACCAAACCTATAGAGCAGCCCTACGCATGCCTAGATGGTATATGGATTCGGGAGCCTCCAATCACATCATCAATGACCTCAAAAATCTATCAATCGCAGAACAATACAAAGGCAACAATCAAGTAACTACAGGCAATAGCCAATCTCTTCAAATTCTTAACACAGTAACCAGTATTCTTCCCACTCTAACTTGTAAGCTTCACATAAATTATCTTCTTCACGTTCCTCAATGTCAGCATAATCTTCTTTTCATTCATAAATTATCATCTAACAACTCTTGCTTTATCCTATTTGACTTACATGGAATCACAATAAAAGACCACCACACAAACATTCCACTTATTAAAGGAAGATGCATCGACGGTCTCTACACAATTCATCTAACTTCAGAACCTTCTACATCCAAAACCATTTTGCATCCACATTCTATCGACCCATGGCATCTACGATTAGGGCGTCCAAGTCATGCCATCCATCAACTACTTTCAAAGCAACTTTCAAGCATTCATAAAAACACCCACAATCTTCTTGTATTTCTTGTATCATAACTAAGGACCATCAATTACCTTTCTTTAAATGCACCATGGAAATTATGATGTATGTGAATTTATATATTCTAATGTATGGGGTTCAGCCCCCATTGTTTCAAATGAAAAGGCTACAAATTTTATGTCATTTTTGTGGATGATTGTTCTAAATCTACTTGGCTATGTCCACTTAAACAATATTATAAAACAATCCACAAATTCATCTATCTTCAAAAATTAATTGAATATCAATTTAATAAAAGAGAAAGTTCTCCAGACGGATGGCAGGGGTAAATATAACTCAACCTCCTTCCACAATCTCCTCAAGAACCACGAAATACACTACCAAATATCATATCTATACACACCACAACTAAATGGAGTTGAGGAACGCAAACACCGCCATATCATCGAAACAACCCGTGCTCTTCTTGTAACGACCCAATGTCGTTACTTTGCAAATTAGGTTAAAATCCCGACTTTAACATCAGGATCTCGGGGAACTTCAAATTAGGGCAAACAAAAAATACCTTTAGATAGACATAATTTTTTAAGATCAAAGTGCCTTAATTTGGGAGAAATTTGGATAACAGAAATTCTCACTTTATTTTTCTGAACTTTTTAAATTCAATAAATTAAGAACATAAAATACGTGTCCAAGTTCATAGATTTTTATGTAATTGTGTTAAGTATATTATTTAAAAGCTGCTCATGAAGTTTCATCGATTTTGGAGCGCCGGTGTTATCTCAATTAATTTTTGAAGTTAAATATTTCAGAAATTAATTTAAAATAAAATTTTGCACCGAATCGAAATTTTTTGGCGCAAGGGTGTTTGTTTTGTCATAATACACATCAGTGTCAAATTTCGTTATTTTTGGACGCCAAACGGCGGAATAATGAGAAAAATTTAACTTTAAGTAATTATTTAAAAATTCCTTGAGAGTTTTTCTTCTCCCCCGGTCTGCGATCGCAGTCTCTATCGCTCGACAGAGCCTGCAAGTGGAACTTTCGTCCTGCCAGGAAGGGCCCCTGCGCCATTTTGGCGCAGGTTGGTCGGCACTTGGCCGCCAACCCTCTTCCCTCTCCCTTCTTTTTCTATTTATAACCCTCAGCCCACCCCCTCCTCTCCCATAGCAGCCAGCCCCCTCTCCCACAGCATCCAACCTTCTCAGCCCTATCAGCCAACCTTCCCAGCCAGCCCTCCTGCCGCAGCCAGCCGTCCAGCTAGCCAGCTCCCTCCAGCTAGTAGCAGCCAGCCAGCCCCGTTGCTTCGACCACCCCCTCCGGCCCCCTTCAGCCATGTTCGACCTCCCTTCCGCTTCGGCAACCCCAACCTTAGGTAAGAGAAGGAAAAGAGGAATAGAATGAGGGGGAATTTTACTAGTATTTTCTTCATTTTTTATTTTAATTACATATACTTAATAAATCATTATTATGAAAATAATAATAATAAAATAACATCATTTACATTATTATTGTTGTCATTAATTAATAATGAATAACAATAAAAATATTATAAGATGATTATTATTTTCATTTTTGTCAATTTCATTTCAGTCATTTTCATTCTATCCTTTTTCTTTCGTATATTATTATTATAATGATAATAATAATGCTCTAGTAAATATTATAGCTATCTCAATAACTTAAAAGTCAAACTTCTATCAAAATGAGAAAGTGAAAGAAAAAGAATAGAAACAAAGATAAAAATTACTCCTAAAAATATTGGCTAAAAAGGCTAATTTAAATATCAAATCTAAATGCAGATTCGATCAAACTGTCGCACTTTTGAACTTAAAAAAAAGGTACCCAATATATGAACATGTATTAGTTTTTGCACTTTACTGTTGCTTAGTTTCACTTTGAGCCAAATTCATATTGAAGCTTGGTTGATTATTCGGAACCAACATCTCTTTCATAATGTGGTTGGTCACTAGAAAATATCATCAGTAATATTCGTGGTTGATTACTTGAAAATGACATCAGTAACATTTGTGACTAGTTACTAAAAAAATAATATTAGTAATATTCATAGTTAGTTACTGGAAAAATGACATCAGTAACATTTGTGGTTAGTTATTAGAAAAATGACGCCAGTAACATTCGTAGTTGGTTACTAAAAAAACGACATCAGTAACCAACATCTTTGTGATAATGCTTGTTGTAGTAAATTATTTATCCCATTTGCGCTATTGCCTTATTTTTCCTGCATTTTATTACATCTTTATTTCCACTAATCGTATTTCTGCTATTATAAAAAATGCATTTGATTACATCCTTATTTCTGCTAATCACTTCTTTGCTATTATTAAAATGTAATATTTTATTATTTACTGTGGTATTTAGAGTATTCTCTTATTATTGAGAATTGTAATCCCGATATTATTTTTTGTATAATACCAGATCAGGTGCTTCTGGGAGAATTCGAACAAGAACCCTAATTCTTAAATTTTCAAACTTGCTGAGAGATTTATGACACTACTTTACTTAAACTTTTATTTTTATTTTCCTTTTGTTTCAGTTCATCTTTGATGAACTTTATAAGAGGAATGTTGGAGATTTTTGTAATATGAAATTTTAATAGAAGGAGAAATATCTCATGACTTTTATATTTGTATTCCTTTTTCTTTCAAATTTCACAATATGACCCTACGGTATGTGACCACCTGAATGCCGGGACAGTTCTCGCTGAGCTGACGTTTTGACATCACACTTTTCCATGCGTCTCATCTACCAAAATTTTTGAACTCACGTAGCCCTCACCTCCACATACCTAATCAATTGATTACCATCCCCTAACACCAAAAACATCTCATCCTTTCAAACCCTATACAAAACCGCACCCGACTACAACCACCTTAGAATATTTGGTTGTTTATGCTTTTCTCTCCTACCTCCAACAAAAACAACCAAACTTAGCCCCAAACATTGCCATGCTTCTTTCTTGGATACCCTCCACATCACAAGCTATGTATGTTTTAATCCAAAAATATCAACCACTCATATCATGTCACGTACATTTCATAGAAAATGTATTCCCACACTCGCTACCTCGAATCCAACAAACACCTTACCAACACATACATCCCAGCCCCTAACTCTCGTACCCATCACTAACTCCTCCTTAAACCCATCAACAAATTAAAACACTAGTATCCATCAACATCAAATAGAAAAATTGGGCGCCCAGGTGCAAGCCTTGCCTGGACAGAGAGATAGACTCCCAGACACAAACCCAGCCTAAACAAACCTAGAAATAGTGCCCAGGCGCATCCAAGTGCTAGCGCTCTGGTAGTGCCATCCAGAAACTAGCACCAAACTGGTAGTAGGGCGCTCAAGCACATTTATTCGCCATCCAGAGCCCAACAAACCTTTAATAGAGTCCACCCACCTGAACCCACTTCTTCATCTACCTCTCAATCATCCACACTAACACCCATCCAACACACCACTCTTCCCACAATCAGACAATCGATCCTACCATCTCATATTATGCTAACACGCCTCAAAATTGATGCAATAAACCCAAAACCACTCAGCTTTTTACACTCCACCTTTCCCACACCCGTTCCTATTTCTTACAAGGACACAACTAAGCTCAAACATTGGCAAATGGCCATGGCCTAAGAAAATAAAGCCATCACTGATTAACAAACATGGACACTAGTACCTCCAAACCATAACCAAAATGTCTTCGGATACAAATAGATGTAAAACAAAATTCCACATAGATATGGAACTATAGCACGTTACAAAGCCCAATTAGTGGTTCAATGGTTCAAGCAACACTACGGTTCAGATTACTTTGAAACCTTCAACCCGATCGTTAAAATGCCAGCCATAACTCTTCACGAAAGCCACTCACTTTACATGGCCTACTATCCTACAGCTTGATGTCTCCAATTTTTTTTTCCATGGAAACCTCAATGAAACAATCCATATGAAGCAACCACCCAGATTTAAGGATCTACATCAACCCAACCATGTATGCAACCTCAACAAAGCAATCTACAGCCTCAAACAATCACCCCGATGAACTAGCAAAGTCGGCCCCTCCCTCTTTATCCATGACATCACCCTTGACAAAACTTATCTCCTAATCTATGTGGATGACATTCACATCACCACCATTGACAATAACCTACCTCATTCAACCCCTCACTCAAAAATTTAGAATTAAACATTTAGGAACCCCACCGCCTTTCTCGGCATTCAGCTAACCCAATCATCCCATGTCCCGATTCTCAACCAATCAACATACGCATCCAACATCCTTAAAACCTCGGGATTGGCTAAATGTAACCGAGCTCTCACTCTTGTACCTACGCAACAGTCCCCCTCAATCTCCCTTCTGTTTAAATATCCCAAGCTATACTAACAAATTGACGGTTCTTTTCAGTACCTCACCATAACACGTCTTGATCTCTGCTTAGCCGTCAACTAAATATGTCAGCATATGCATAATCCCACTCAAATTCATTTTGACAAAGTCAAACGCATCCTCCACTACATCAAATGATTACTTCATCTTGGACCTCTCATTCCAGGAACATGCAACTCAGAGCATACGCTGACTCAGATTTGGCAAAGGACACCATCAATTGCAAATCCACTTTTGGATACTGCATCTTTCTCAGCAACACTTCCATATCATGGAGTGCAAAGAAGTAAAACGTCGTCTCACACTTGTTTATCGAAGCAGATTATAAAGAGATCATCATGACAACCACATATATCATATGACTCCGACGCCTCCAAGAATTCAGTATTCCCCAGGAAGCACTCACTCAGCTATTTTGCGACTATTTATCAAGTATAGCCCTCACAAAGAACTCAATCTTTCACGCAAGAACGAAGCACGTTGAAGTTAATTGTCATTTCTTTCGTGACGATGTCCAGAAACAAGAAATCGAACTTCTACACATCCCCACTGAGGATCAAATAGCAGATATTCTTACCAAATCGCTATACGCCGCTCGATTCAATCAACATAAGGACAAACTCACCATCCGAGTTCAAGATAACTCGTTAGTGGGGGGCATAATAACGGATAATATTGGTAACCAATTTTTATAACTGGCTACCTACTATATACAATTACACCTTTATGTAATCATCCATATATAGAGGCCCATTGTACTTGTAATGGATTCATTAATGAATACTATCATTTACTCACAATAATACTTATTCTTGGCTCTCAACTACCTCCTTTTAATAACATAGTCGATCATATAGTTGGCTTTTAAAGATTTTCTTTAATGATTTTTTCGTTGCACAATACTCAAGATGCGCTTCTTCATTTTACCAACTAACTTGGTTTCTATTGATCACATCGCTCTCTATTTCATCATTATTTTGAATAATCAAAGCAAGGTATTTGAACCTCTCACTCTTGATCACATGTGTCTCAATATTTATATCCTCGAGATTTTACTTTTATTATGATTAAACTTGCACTCTATATATTCTATTTTAGATCTATTAAGATGAAATTTTTTAAATTCTAAAGTAATTCTCCATAGCTCAAGTTTTTCTTTAACTCTATCTTTAGTCTTATCAATTAATACAATGCCCTCAACAAATAACATGACCAAGGAATCTCCTCTTGAATTTGCTCAGTAAAAATATTCATAATTAAAACAAAAAGGTATTGACAAAGAGTAAAGCCTTGATGTAACCAATAATAAAAGAAAAATCATTAGACTAGCCAGCTTGCGATCGAATACATATTACAGTCTCATTACACATATCTTTAATAACATCAATTTATGCTACAAATTCTTTTTCTTCTCTAAAGATTTCCAAAGAACTTCTCTTAATATTCTATCATAAGGTTTTTCATAATAAAAAAATATTAAATTAGGATAATTTCTTTTTTTAATTTTTCTATCAAATCTCTTAATAAATATATAGCTTCCATGATAGAGTTACCTGGCATATAACCAAATTGACCTTGTAAAATGTAAGTATCAACTCATGATCTTTATTCTATTAATTCCCCTATAATTTCAGTCTTAAGCATTGCCTTTTTTCTTGTAATCAGGTATAACAATAATCTTTCTCCATAACATTAAATAATTTGGCAAGCTAAGAAATTCCTTCATAACCTTATTTTTTTCACAATTTGATAGAGTTTCCATTTGATACTACTATTTTTTTTTCTTCATCAACTATTTCAAATCTTAGCTTTACTAATACGTCAATTATTCAATTTATTTTTAGAGGTGAGTTATTTTTAATTTTAACCATGCTCTGACGTATATACCTTTTAAAACTTTTCATTCAAGCTTACACTGTTTTTTTATGCATTCATTTTTATAATTGTTATTTTCAGAAATCTTTCTTTTGCTTTCTCTTTGACTCACATGTCTATAAAATTTGCAAGTGTTTAGGCATAACCTTTAATTGCCTAAATGGAAAGGATTTCTCATCAGAAAACTCTGAAAATTTGTTCATTGAGAGGTTTAAATATTATCATAAGTTTTACTTCTTAAATGATTGACCGGGAACTTGCTGCTATCCTTTCTTCATGATTATTGTTTTCTGGGAATCTACTCTCTTTTTTGCACAGAATTTGGATATTAAAATTCAAATTGCTTGCAGGTACCCCCTTTTGGAAATTAATTCTAAAGCAGTTTGATGATTTGCTCGTTAGAATTTTGATTGCAGCTGCCATTATATCGTTTGTTTTGGCTTTGATTAATGGTGAAACAGGACTATCAGCTTTTTTGGAACCTACTGTAAGGCATTTTTTACTTTTGGCATGGCTCTTTTTATATAAAAACATTGATCAACGTTAGTTGTTTTAGTTTGGTGTTCTTCTAAATAGCATTTTTGCTATATGTTATTGCAGTAGTGCTGATGTGTAATTTTGTTCTCTTAAAATACATAATAAAAAAGGATTTTGTAGTTTTGACATTTGTTAATTTCGGTGTCAATAAAGAGTAATCGACTTATGGTACTTCTTGCGAAAAAACTCAAATTGGGTGCCAAAGGGTGTTGTGTTTTAAGTAAAAGTGGAAAAACAATAAACATGAGTAAAATGGATTGCTTGATTAAAGAGTATTTGAAACCATAAAAAATTGTATTTGTAGTTGAAAGCAGTTCTACAAGAGGGCAAATTTGTGACAACGTATTAGAAAGCATGTTTGATATCCAATGTTACTTGGCAATAGTCAAATAAATTGGTAATGTTGGGATGAATTTTTTATATCGCAGGTTTTAAGTACTGGTATAGTATGCATTTTAACATCAAACAAGTATTTATGAATTGTCATTTTGTTATTGATTTCTCAATAGGGTTCTTTTTGCAAAAATTAAGCCTGTGGATGCTTAAAAATTGCTGTTGAAATTGAAATAGAAGTGTTGAATGGCGAAGGGGACAAAAAATATATATTTTTTTCTCTAGTCTAAATGTCATCCCAAGGGGTGGCGGGCTAAATTGGTTGTTCCCTTGATCTGCTTGACAAAGTTAATTTAAACGTATCATACGTATTTCTCAATAAAAGAAGCAACAATTACATGCCATTTGACATTTTTAATACTGAATGCCAAGCGACAGGGACAAGCTCAGGCCACCTTCATTTTTCTATAGTGTTTAGAGAGCTTGAAGATTGTATTGTAGCTTGAAGCTATTATAATGTATCTCCATTTTTGTGGATGTTAATATAAGATTCTCCTCTTTATACTCTCACGCTGAGCTCACTTAGCAAAGAGTGTCCGTAGGACTTTGCCACACTTAGGATGTAGCTGAAGCTTATTGTTGTAGTTTTTGATCTTGGGTCGGCCATGTTGTTGTGATGGGCTGGAGAGAGGAGGAAAGAGGGAAGTTTTTGATTGCCTACAAATGAAAGAGTATTCTATACTTCTTAAACTTGAAATGACTTCATCAGAACAAGCATGAAAAGTGAGAAGGGGCTACAACAATCTTATTTTAGAGTCGGAAGGTGGAAGAAGTTTGAAGAGAGAAGAGGTTAAAAATTAGGTCAAAAACTAATTATTTTACAAAAACGTGAGAATTTAAAAAATGAATTCTCATCATTGAAATAAGAGAAAGTACATCTTTTAAATAACTATGTAACTATGTAACTAAAAAAAAAACCAATCAGTTAGGATACTTACAAGTGCAACAGATAGTTGTGAAATTAACTCAAAACTAACTTGCAACAAACTACAAGTTCTTACAAACTTACAATAAACTTGTGACTAATACTTAATAGGCCCTTCAAACTCATGGGGGAAAACTTTCTTCATTAGAGTACTACAAAATGAGGAACAGTGCAGGATTGAACAAGCCTTTGTATGTAAACTCAGCAACCTGATTATCCACTGAAATATACTTAACTATAACAAGCCTTTTTCACAACTTTATCAAACTAATTTCAATACAAGGGCTGTTTGGCATGGAGTAAAATTGGTATAAAATAAAAATTTTTCGAGTAATTCAGGAATATTGGCGCTTGGCATGCAGTAAAAGGGGTGAAAACTTTTTACACCGTAATCCAATTTTACGCAACTATAAAGACAGAACATTTTAAAAGTTTACGGCCAAATAGGCTGAAATCGCGCTTTACGCGAAGGAGAGCAACGCATTGCATAGTTTCATTTCCGATGTTTACCTCGCCTTCGATGTTCGCTTCCTGACGCCTTGTCTCCGGCCTCGCTGCACGAAAGAGCTCCCTCTTCTTTGTGCCTTTGTCCACAGCTTCGTTCGAACGATTTCATTCGAAGAAATCATTCAATTGAAATGGAACAATTTCGATTTCGTTTCAGCGAACGGTTTTGTCGAATGATTTCAAAATCAAATGAAATTGAAATGTTTTGTCAAACGATTTCTAAATCGAATGAAGTTATGTTTTTGAGCCTGAAAATGTAAACAGTATGAACTTTTTATTTTCATCACGCTTAATAAAATTATTCCCATTTGTAATTGTCATAGGTTCCTTAAAACTTTAATTCATACTGAACTTTCACATCACTCTTTTTCTCTTCCTGTTTTACTTGGCGCAGGTCATCTTCATGATTTTAGCAGCAAATGCAGCAGTTGGTGTTATAACTGAAACAAATGCTGAAAAAGCACTTGAGGTAATTTTTTTTCTTAAAAGGCAACTGCTTTTTTATCGCAAGCTTGTTATGGTTAATGGGCATGGCTCTTTCAAAGGCTGAAAACTTCTCATTTTTGGTCCTTTTATGCTGTTTGGATCACAACCTTAAAATGTTTGATGTAGTGTTTTCAACAATGTGTTTCTTTTGAAGTTGCCTTCATAAGGTTATTTTTTAAGAATTTTTAATTATTGTAATATTTAATCTTTGAAAAAAAATGGCCAATTTAGGTTCTGGATTTTGCAAATGAGCCAGTTTTGTTCCTAACTTTTAGAAGTGGTCAAGTTGTTTTCTTAAAAAAAAAGTTTTCGTTACCAATTTAGTCCTACGCCGTGGCTTTGTCCAAACAGCCTTAAATTTAAATTGTAAATTTGGAAATAAAATTTCTACATAATTATTGTTTCTTTTATATTTTGGTAAACATAGCCGCACGTGTTAACTCACGTGTCAGCTTCAAATCTTATAGTTTTTCTGAGAGAATCTCTATAAGCAGTGCACAAATGGGATTAATACATGGCAATTAATTTCACGTAAGCAATTATTATAGAGAAAAATCCCGCTCTTCCTTGTGCACATTGTAAAAAAAATACAATGCCTCTCTTTCACGATGCGCAATATTCCAAACTATATGATATAGCACTGGACACACTCATTGCCGCAAAGGTTGACAACGAAAGGCTGAGTCCCTCTTCCACCATCGGCTTTCTCTTCCCAGACGTTGCCTTTTACCTCCTTCCCCAATGTGGCCTTTTTCTCATTGCTTCATCACAGGCCTTTGTGTCAGTAATTTTACTAGACAAGAGGTGTTGCATGAGAGAAGATTTCAGTTAGGAAATAAAAAAGAAAAATTGAGAAGATTGAAAAAACAACTGAGCTTGCGGTGATGAAGAGGACTTATAGAGCTCTCAAGCAAAACAAAAAAACAAAGAGCGGGAGGAGATGAAGTGGGGTCACAGATGCAAATTTTAAGGATTGCGATATCAAAATTATGATAAATGGTGAAATATATAAAAGGTTATTGAATTGTTTTTCTATAACACTCACAAATATTTAAAATAAATTTAATATGTAGGCATAACAACTCTCTAAATATACAAATATTTTCCCCAAAATGCCCTTGTAACATCATATTTATTTTTTTAAATCTAATCATCCTTTTGTATTTTTAAAGTTCAGAATTAAATATGCAAGCGCTATGTCTATCTAGATTTTCCCCCCAAATTTTCCTCTTAAAATCTTACACTGTTTTGGACGAAGGTAATAGTTGGGACTAAAATGGCCACAATAATGTTTTTTGAGGGACTAATTTAGCTAGTTGTAAAAGTAAAGGACTAAATTGGCCCTTCTGCAAGTAAGCTTTTCTAAAGTCTCATTTAACTTTTAAGATAACTTTTATTGTTTCTTATATAGGAGTTGAGAGCTTATCAAGCTGATGTTGCAACTGTCCTACGAAATGGTGAGGAGGCCATTACCTTTTTACTGTTACAACTGAGACCATATATTTTAATCACATCTACGACATGATTATTTCTTGATTTTTGAATTATCAACAAACACTCTACATTCCTTTCTTTGGTCTGGGTTTGGGGTCAAGTTCAATATCTTCTTTTGTATATATTTTATGCATTTTTATAATAGAATGGGAAACAACTGATTTGCAAAATTGAATGACGTACAGATTGTCAATTGCTCTATTATTAACCTGCTAAGGAGCTTATTAATCTGGTCTGCATTTTAAAATTGCTCTTTCTTTTAATGTTCAATGAGTTCCTTGCATTTGCTTAAATGGTTTAATCAATTTCTTGGCGATTCCATATTCCGAGTTAATATATTTTTCATTTTCTCGTGGTCCTTGCCAAATTATTTGTTATAATTTAGAGGCAGATCTCGTGCAATGGTTTAATTTCAGGTGTGTAAGCTATTCTGAATGGTATATGAACCTGCCACTTAGTGCTGCATTAGGCTTAGCTTGAGTTCTAAGCATCGGATGCACCAGTGTCCAAAATCTATAATTTGGTTATTACTTTAGTTAGATTTTAATCCACTTGTAGAAAGATGTTTGCAGTTAGCTACACTTATTATTTAGTGGAAAAAATAGTTGTTCTTGATTGTTAATATATAATACTTGCAAATATTTACTTTTAAATTACTCTGCAGGATGCTTTTCCATTTTGTCTGCTACAGAACTTGTACCTGGAGATATTGTTGAAATTGGAGGTAGCCTAGCTGTTCAGTTCATCTTAGCCTATGAAATAAATTTTCAAGCTTTAATCTTTTGTTCATTTTTGTCGATGCTTAAATATTCTTTGTTATTTTGATAGTGGGATGCAAAATACCTGCTGATATGAGAATGATCGAAATGCTTAGTAATCAATTGCGTGTTGATCAAGCAATTCTTACTGGTATGAAATTTACTGCTACTATTCTAAATATTTCAGATTTGCCATCTTAAGTGTTCAATCATTCTCATTTTCTTTGATGAATAATGCAGGGAATCTTTTATTTTTTGGGCATTTTGAATTTGTGGGCAAGTTTAGTAGTTGGTTACATTTGTTGACTGGAATCCCTGACTTTTTATTATTAGGAACAGCCTTCTTAAAAATTTAAAGGTGGGATTGGATGGAAGATCGTGAATTGGGATATCATTCAAATGAAGAGCTCCATGAAACCCTACAAACAAACCATGCAGTGTTTATGGCATTCCAAATCCCCCTTGAGCAATAGATATCAATGCCCTTTATTTCAATAAGTTTTGCCAATAACTACAGTATAAATCAAAATTTTTAGTTATTTGAAAAAAATCCAAATATCTGAAAACAAGGCGTTTCTGTAAAGAACTGCTAAACCAGACATTTCCGATGCTTAAAACTATTTTTGGTGATGATGATTTTAGAAAAATCTCCTTTTTTACAGCTTCGTTGTCCTTTAAGCTAATGCTTTCTTCACATACGCTTGTCTGTATTCCCTTTTATTTTTTGAATCTTTACGGTCAGCTGTGCTTATCTTTTTCAAAATGAGAATAGGTGAGAGCTGTTCAGTGGCAAAATACCTTGAATCTGCATTGACTACAAATGCTGTCTATCAGGATAAAACAAACATACTCTTCTCGGTAAGACTGCCATCCATCACATCGACTACTAGTTTTTACTTGGAACATATTCTCTAAGTTTATTCTGTCTATGATTTTAATACTTAGTTGCACATCTTATAACTACCAGAAAAGTGTTCTGATTTTGTATAACTACTAGTATAATTTTATATTGCATATTATGTTTCTGTTCAAATTGTCAAACATTGTTAATTTTTTTTTTGTTTAAAGTTAGTCATGCAAATGCTTTGTGATTTTTGATCTAAGAAGATACTGATATCGGTGTGCCTATCCTCTTAATATTTTTCTTACATTTGTTTGTATTCTCATAATGCTTTTAAGTTAGTTATCTATTCTTTTTACTGGTTATCTAGGGTACTGTGGTGGTAGCTGGCAGGGCAAAAGCTGTTGTTGTTGGTGTAGGTTCTAACACTGCTATGGGCAGTATACGTGATGCAATGTTACGAACAGAAGATGTACGTTTCATGTGCCCTGTAATGTTCTTTTATTTTTATGATGTTTCTGGTTAATTTTCTAATTTCATTTGTGTAATATGTCCCGTACCATGCTTTTGTTACTGTGCTTTTATAATTAAGACTTTGCAATGCAGGAAGCTACACCTTTAAAGAAAAAGCTCGATGAATTTGGAAAGTTCTTGGCTAAGGTACTTTCTACCATTCCTTATCCTCATTCTGTACTCTTTGTTCATAGGTGTTTCTATTTGAAAGCACAAAATAGTACCTAGCAATGATCTTTTATTATTTTTCTTATTTTTAGATATTCATAATACTATTGCTAACATAGAATTGGTCTCCTGTTTTGAGAAGTTGTAGCACCATGTAGTCATTGTTGATTTTGCTGGTTGTTGTAATTAATTATTTTGATTTATTAGTAGTAGCATGTTAACTGGATATTTTTAGTTAGAACTCCCTCTTATTCTTAATGCATATAAGTATATTTTTGTGTCTGCTGCTGTTTTGTGTTATCTGGGGTTTGTCATAATTGTTATTAATTATGGTTTTAACAAGTGAGAGCTTACTAATTCTCATGTAGCTGTCAAGTTGTGGACAGTTCTTGTGTTTGAGGGGGCTGATCTATGTATAACTTTATAGGTCATTGCAGGGATCTGTGCACTTGTTTGGGTTGTAAATATTGGTCATTTCCAGGATCCTTCTCATGGTGGCTTTATAAGAGGTGCCATCCACTATTTCAAGGTATTTTTTTTTTATTCAGTATCATTCATGCTTCATGGACTTGGTTGTTTCTAATATTTCTATCACAATCTTAGATTATATTTGTCATTAGCGAATAGCAAACCATGACACAAGGTGCACTGTTTTAGACCCTTTATAAAAATTGAATATTATTTTGAATTTATTAATTTTCAACAATATATAAAAAATTTAAATGCACAAGGTTTTATCACTGACAAATAACTAGAGCATAAGAGTACTATAACTTAGTTTTGTTTTGCAAATTTATTTCTTAAAGAAAAATTATATACTCATTAAGGGAATCATCATTGTTGTCTAAGGTACCATGCTATATTATGTTAAAGTGCATTTAATAGTTTGCTCTTGACTTGCATGTTTTGGTGGGAAAAAGTATGTCATCTTCATAATTGGACACTATTATACATATAATATATATATATATATATATATATATATATATATGTATATATATCCTTATATAAGAAAACCTAGAAATTTATATTGATATATTTTAAGATTAACTTCTTGGACTAGCTGACATAGAAAATATGGGCATGATAAATGTGCATTATTAGTTATTTTGTTTTCTGTTTTAGAAACATGTTATTTAACAGAGGTATAGTAGATATGGCGTAGAGGGAGCTCCATAACTGTAATGTTACTTAACTTACTGGTGAAACAACATACAAATGTCTCTACCTGTTTTTGTATTAGTTGGACTTCTGTGCAGTGTAGTAGTGTGTACACCCCTTTTTTCCTACATTACATCCCTACCAACTATATAGCAATCGCATTATATTAGAAATTTTTTCTTATATTTTATATGCTTATTGGTCGATTAGCTAAATAAAGCTAATCTTTGAAATGTCGCGTTATCTTAATGTTTGTAATTTCTGTCACATATGGTGTAAATGTTTCTAACTAACACCAACTCTAGTGGTTTCACATTCCTTTCTTTCTAACGCTTATTTGGATAGATTGCAGTGGCTCTTGCAGTTGCAGCAATTCCTGAAGGCTTGCCGGCTGTTGTTACTACGTGAGTGTTCTTGGATAAGCTAGATTAGCTAGTTTTATACAAGAGAAGTATCTCTTCTATTTTGACGCTATAGTAAGCATTATTTTTATTTTTTGCTCTATGTTCTTGATTTCAGTGATTTAATGCAATCGTTAACAAAGTAGAGTAGGACACATCTTAAATTTGCATTAATAGAAAAGAAAACATGCACAAGTTACCTCATAGAGTTTCAGGTTCTTACCTGTGAGAGTGTAAATTTCTTTTCAGTAAAACAGCAGTTTCTTGTAACTCGTGTAACTGAATATGTTGAAACTACTGTTTATTGCGCTCCAAAAACTTTATGCTGGATTGCCATTTTTATATTTTGAACTATGTTACCATGAAAAATTGTGCAAGCTGCTTGGCCTTTGAGATTAGGCTAACTGTTTTCTCTGAATCAAATAGTAGTACTGCTTGTTTTCCTGCTCACGTGCTGCCACTCACCTTCACCGAACTACCCCTAAATTGATCCCCCAATTGCTGAACAAGGCTCATAAGCTGTCATGGTAGGCTTGGGACGGATCATGTTTCTCTATCTTCAGAGCCTAGGTTTTGCTTGAGCGAAGGTAAAATAGTCAGAGGAGGATAAACTGTGATTCATGTTCACACAAAAAGGTTTCAAAGTTTACGAAGATGAGACAACAACACCTGACATTTCTTACAGAAGAGGGCAAAAGTTGAGATTGCACCATTAAGCAGATTGCAGATCCTCCCAAAAGTGTAACAACATTGACCAACGAATGGCAGAATTGATGTCCATGATGAAAATATAGTTATACAGTCAGAACTGTTCCAATAATGAACCAGCAAAATGAACGATATGCCAATGTATCCCATAAAGCTAGCCATGCATAGAGTGGATAATTTTATTTTTTAGTTAAAAAAATGAATATAAAATTAATTGGAATAAATCACAACATGAAACTCTGCAATTAGTATAGATTGAGGTTTGGATTTATATGTTAATCATTTAGGTTTTTTTCATATAGTAAAGTTGAGTGATCCACTATCTAAGGACCTGTGGCAAGAAGTTTTTTCCAAATTAAGGATGATCCAATCTTTAAAGAAAATTTTTATGGAAGGAATGCACAGCTTTCTGTAATGTGTACTTATATAAAAGCACGTTCTATATTCTGTAATTGGGCATTATTTTAACATATTTGTAAACATTGATATTTGCATTGAACTTTTCTTTTAAGATGCTTTAATTTTAGTATGCTTGGTAAATTACATGTGAGGTCATCTAATATGTAAAATAGACTATGTAATTAGATCATGTAACATGAATGTTTAACTCTGTGTGCAATTATTTTTTATTTAAGAAGCTAATCATTTTCATTTAACATTATATTTAATATATGAAGACAATAATATATGAATAATGTTGATTTAATTGGGGGTAAGCTGAGACATGAGCCTAATATATTGGTTTTTAAGCTATAACGAACAAGGCTTCTACTACAAGATTAAGTTATAGGTGACAAGAATACCCCTCATATAGTCTATATATACCATTGATATGTACCTCTATCAGAATGGATAATAATAACTTCATTTACCTATGTTGTGATTACTTCTGTCTCTCGCACCTCTCTTTCTCAACTGAACACTCCCTCTGCCACAGGCCTCTTTTATGGTATCAGAGCGGCCCTTGATTGTCTCTTCCACTCTGTACACTGCCAGTGAAGCATTACTTCTTAGCTCTCCAGCCTTTCAAGATGCTCGTCTCCACCTAAACTCTCGGCTCTCCAGCCCTCCAAGGACCTCTCTTCAGCCCTCCAACACCCGTGCCTCCCTTCAGTTCCTCAAGAACTGCACCTTCCAGTTCAAGAACTCAGCTGTTACCCCGGGTTCTCCACTATTCTCCCTCTATCTCAAAAAACTATATCTTGTCTCTCAAGAAACATATTACTTTCTTTATCGCCTCTCAAGAATCTCTCAGCCGACACAACCACCTCCCATTCCTTGCTGAACCCACTCTCAAGAAGTCTCTAGCCACCTCTGTAACCCTCATCCGAGAACCCCATTTCATCCTTCCCATGGAAAAAACATCAAACTCAAGATCCACTCCCATAGAATCAGAAAATAGCCACTCCAAATCAACTACTCTCCCTCCCAACCTAAAATTATTGGAGGTAAACATCAAGAATCTGATCCACTCCACCATAATCGTTGAAAACTACACCATATGGAGAGCTCGAATCACACCACTATTCAAGATAAATGGTTTACTACAACACCTCACAGCCACCGCCATTAGTTCAATCAACATCAGCTCCACACTAGAAGCTGATAGCAGCACACAAGAAGAAGCTGATAGCAGCTCCACACTAGCAGCAGCCAACTGTTGCACCACCACCCAGAACCTAATCGCCTCACTGTTCTCCACCATATCCACTAGCGTACTGCCCTATGTCTTTTAGGTTATTGTTTGTGCTGAAGTTTGGAAGACCTTTGAAAGAAGATTGCAGCCTACCAACCGGCCACGCACCATACAACTGAAGAATCGCTTGCACAACATCTCATTGGAAGGTAAAATCAGGACTTAATACTTATCTGAAATTAAATATATGGTAGATGAAATCACAGCCTCCGAATCTCGCATCGACATTTGCACTCAAATGAACCCATCAGCATAAACGACTTGTATTCTTCTATTTTGCAAAGAAATCAACATCCTTCAAGATTAACACCAAGAACCGCAGCCTCCAACTCACACCTATCCATCACTGTTATTGCTTCACCTACACGGCCGCAATAGAGGCTGATGCCAACAAGTAAACCATGGTCGTGGACGTCCTATACATGATAACCAATTTAATACACAAATCAAAATACTTAGAGACAATAGTAGCGGTGAATATCACAACTCTCATTTCGCATCGCAACTAAATCAATATGGCATCCAACACCAATCCACCTGTCCCGACACCCTTGAACAAAACGGTGCCATGAAAAGAAAATAGCATCACATAATAGAAATCAAACATGCCCTACTTCACACAGCCAATTTCCCACACTGCTTCTAGGCTGACGTAATCCTCATAGCCACACACATCGTCAATAAGCTACCCACATTATCAAACTATTACATATCACCCCACGAAAAATTTACAAACAAAAACTCAATTATGACTACATGAAAGTATTCGAAAGTCTACATTTCCCTCTTCTTTCCCCCTAACCCTCCAAATTTCATTCGAAATTAACTCCATGCATCTTTTTAGTATATGCCACAAACCAAAAAGGCTATAAATGCTAAACCCTTTTCACAAGAAAACTATTAATCTCAATACATGTTCAATATAATGATGAAATTTTTCATGGTCATTCCATCACATCAAACAACCAACCCACCAGCCTAACACCACATAATCCTCTCCTCCTAGTTCTAGCTTTATCTCAATCCCCAAACCCCTTGTCATACACCATTAACAAGCCCACACCACCTTGTCATATCACCGAACTCACCCCTACCACTTAGACTTTGTCACCTATCCCACCCACATCTTTCCTTTTGGCAACCACCTCAATTACCTCAGAACCACCAACATCCACTCCAGAGCCAATACCTACCAAATCTCTTCCCTCTCACCTCATGTAAATAAGAACTAAAACCAGATCTCTAATTCGAAAACCAATGCTATATCTTCTTACCCCATCAAACATCAAGCCCACACCTACCTCCTACAAAGAACCCACCTCTTTTCCTTAATGGCAAAAAACTATGCTTGAAGAATTCAAAGCCTTACAAGATCAACAAACATGGATCCTTGTACCCAAGGACCACACAGAAAATATCCTTGGCTACAAATGTACATATAAAACAAAACTTGTACCCGACGACACCTTGATAGATACAAAGCTCGCTTAGTAGCACAAGGATACAACCAAAAAGAAGGGATAGACCACACTGAAACTTTCAGCCCAACAACAAAATTGCCAACCTTTCACATTCTCCTCTCCAAGCCAAAACCAACAATTGGCACATCACTCAACTAGACATCTCCAATGACTTCCTCCACGGTTCTTTAACCGAATATGTTCTTATGAAACAACCACAAGGATTTGAAGATCCACATTATCCTAATCGTTTGTCTTTAAAAAAGGCTATTTATGGTTTAAAGTAATCTCAGACAATGGTACATCACACTCATCATTTTTCTAAAGAAACATCACTTCACTCACAGTCAAACTGATCATTCTCTTCTTAAATATCATCGCAATGGTACCTCCATCTTCATTCTCATCTATGTCGATGACATCCTTATTGTTGGCAACAACACCCATAAATTACAACAAATCATCACAGCCTTGAGCCATCGATTCACGGTCAAAAACCTTGGAACCTCTACATAGTTCCTAGGCATCCAAATGCAACACCATGGCAACAACATACTCCTCCACCAGGCCACCTATGCTCTCACCATTCTCGACTAAGCAGAGATGCGAAATTGTAAGCCGCACCCACTCCAACCTCATCAGGCGGTGGCATTCATCATCCAAGTACAAGCAACAAGACAATTTTTTTCTGCAATCCAACCTTATATAGACAACTTACCGGGTTACTTCAGTATCTCACAATTACTCGCCCATGCATCTCCTTTGCGGTAAACAAAGTTTGTCAGCATATGCACCAGCCCACTGAACAAAATTTCATTACTCTAAAAAGAATTCTATGATATATTAAAGGAATTACAAAATCAATGAATAAATCTTCAAACAATGGACATCACTCTTTCATTAGGCTAATTAATCAAGGAAGGAAATAGACTTATAAAATATAATTATAATTACTGATGCAACAAGACCTAAGCGAGAGCATGTGATGACACAAGTATATGCTAAGAGCATAAAGACTTCAGGGTGTGATAATCTTTCATTGTATTTTATTTTAATTTTTGTCATGAATAAAAAATTTGGTCAACTAACATGTGACTCATGAGGGTGGTAAGGACCTACTTAGTCTTTTGTGTAAAAAATATCTTAATGCTTCATGAGAGATTTGGTATGGGTTGGCTTATGGTTTTTATTATAATTTGGCATGTCTTATGTGCTATAAATAAGGCTCCAAATCTCTTGTATCAACATAATTAAATAAAGGTTTTTTACAAAAATTTGGCTTGAGAGCTCTTGGTTTTGGTATGGATAACCAAAACTCTGTTGGTGTGCATAATCAATGGGCTTCAGGGTGTGTATATCCTGAAGAGATCAAGGTATGCACAATCTTGATCAAACCTATCTTTTATTATTTTCTCTAATTTCTTATTATTCAAGCTGTTCTTTCATCTCTGTTTTATTTCGCTAAAATCTGCTTCCGTTTAGGCCATCAAACACCCCTCCAACGAGACATACGCAAACCCCAAAGCCCTCCCACTTCGCTGTCCATAACTCCCTCAAAAACTCTCCAAAAATTCTATAAAAATATCATCTAGATCCCTAACATCCCTATAAACATACTCCCAAAATTTTGTCCAATCGCTTAAGCATTGGAGGCATTACTTATTGTATCATAAATTTACCCTCCACACAAATCACCATGCACTTGAGTTTATAAATATGCAAAAGAATCTTAACCATAAACATGCTAAGTGCATATAATTCTTACAAGATTGCACTTTTGTTTTGAAGTACAAACCTTATCTTTAAAACAAACCTGCTAATGCTTTATCAAGAGTAGCTTTGTTGGTTACATCACTCACGAATCAGATTCCTGGCCTTAATTGCTTAAGGAATGAGTATTGTAGCTGCCCCAAGTTTCATAGTATTTACACTGAGTCTATAGAGGGTGTATTGCCATCCCACTTTGAGTACCATATTATTGATGAATTTCTTTTTCATGGACTACTACTTTGCATTGTCGACATCTCCCTTAGGATTTTCTAATTCAAGAGTTACATTTTGGTGGTATAGCAGGCCACCTAGGGAGGGATAAGACTATCAATCTGGTGGAGACCAAAATTATATTGGCCATCATTGAAAATAGATGTGAGCAAGCTTGTCTCCCAATGCTTAATTTGCAAGAAGGCCAAAGCTCAAAACAAAAGTCTGGAAGATATATTACCTTTCCTGTACCGTACTGATCATGGGAAGATTTATCAATGAACTTTGTGTTAGGACTTCTCAAAATCCCATGGCAATATGATAACATTTATGTAGTGGTCGATGGATTCTCTAAAATGGCTCACTTCATACCCTTGTTTGAAACTAAGTGATGCATCTCATATAGCTAAACTCTTCTTTTCACAAATTACCAAGCATTATAGTTTCGGATAGGGATGTAAAGTTTTTCATATTTTTGGAAAACCTTATGGCGGTTATTAGACACTACATTTAAGTTCACTTCAGCCTTCCACCCATTGACTAACGGTCTAATTGAAATTGTAAATAGATCCTTTGGGAATTTGTTACGAAGCATAGTGGGTGAAAACTTAGGCATTTGGGATCTCCACCTTCCTACTGCAGAGTTTGCCTACATTAGCAATGTTTCTAGGACTACCAAGAAAATACCATTTGAAATTATTTTTGGGTATAATCCTAGGAAAGCAGTTGACCTAATTAGCTTGCCTAGCCATGCATATTCGAATGATGTCTTTACATTTGCTAAGGAGTTTCATAAACTTCACCATGATGTTAGAATTCAAGTTGAGAAATCTAATGAAAAATATGCATCAAAAGCTAACATGACTAGGTCTAATATGAGTTTTAATGAAGATGATTATATGCTCATTTGCATTCGCCTTAAGAGGTACTCTACTACAAAATGTAAGAAATTATACGCTAGAGCGGCATGACCTTTTAAAGTCCTTAAGAAAATTGGGCTGAATGCTTATTTGATTTATTTGACCTTCTGAGATCTTTATAAGTCTTGTTTTCAACATTGAAGACTTAATTCCATATCCAAATGAGCTTTTACAGAAAAGTGCAGGCACTTCTTTAGAAGGGAAAAATGGTAAACCATTTACAGAAACTAGTCATCCTTTTTTGAGATTGATGCTATTATTTTTGTTGAGGTTGTTGCAGGCGAGTAGACTGAGCACAGGTTCCTAGTTCGATGAAGGGACATACCATCATCTGAAGATACTTGGTTGACACGCAAGGAGTTACAGAAGCTCAACCCCGACTTACTTGATGGCTCTATTAACTTCAACTCTGCGGAGCAGAGTTCTTATGGTGGGGGAGAGTTTAATGTAGAACAAAGGCTTACACGAGAGCATGTGATGACACGAGCATATGCTAGGAGCCTAAAAACTTAATGATTTGATAATTTTTGTCATGAATAAAATTTGGTCAAATGACATATGACTCATGAGGGTGGTAAATAAGAATTGACTTAGTCTTTTATATGTAAAATATATTTTAGTCCTTGAGATATTTGGTTTGGGTTGGTTTATAATTTTTATTGTAATTTGGTATATCTTATGTGACTATAAATAATGCTCTAAATCTCTTGTATTAACGCACAGTTGAATGAAGTTTTCTTACAAAAGTTTGGCTTGAGAGCTCTTGGTTTTGGTGTAAATAATTGAAATTTCGTTGGTGTGTATAATCAATGGGTTCAGGGTGTATATAATCTTGAAAGGATCAGGGTGTGCACAATCTTGATCAAGCATATCTTTCTTTTAATGTGTTCTTTAATATCTTATTGTTCGAGCTGTTACCTTTCATCTTTATTTTATTTTGCCAAAACCTGCTTTCATTGGTCATCAAACACCTCTTCAACGAAACATACGCAAACCCTGACGCCCTCCCATTTCGCTGTCCATAACTCCCTCAAATAGCCTCAGCTTGGTTCTAGATAGATTTGGTTTCTCGCGGAGGTGGACGGACTGGGCCATGCAGTGCGTGGAATCCGCCAGGTTCTCAATCCTGGTCGGTGAGCACAAGCTTCCCTGGATAATGGGCAGGAGAGGTTTTTGACATGGATGCCGCCTCTCTTCTTACCTATTCATCTTGTGCTCGGAGCTCTTTTCCCTTTTGATCAGGTGGCTTGAGCGGATCAGACGCCCAGTTTGTATCACTATCGATCGGGGCGGTTCTAGCTTCTCCCACCTCATGTACGCAGATGATTTGATACTGTTTGCCCCAGGTTCTGAGGCGGCAGGGAGAGAGGTGCAGCAAATTTTGGCAGATTATGGTTGCTGAATTGGACAATTTGTTAACTCGTGCAAGTCATAGGTTGTCTTTAGTAGACAGACCCCAACTATTGCCAGTGTAGGATTGCGATCTGGCTGGGCTTCCGGAGAGGGTATTCTCTCTGATACTTGGGAGTCACGATCATTGGCCGACCTCCGTGTAGAGCAGATTTTGCAACAGTTATTGAGCAGGTCTGAGCTATGATGGACTCATGGAGCAGTCGCCACCTTTCTCTTGCTGGTAGGTTGTGCTTGATTAGATCCGTGCTTGCCATGATCCCTAGCTATCTGATGTTGGTTGCCCCGATTCCGGACTCCTGCCTCTCGAACATTGAGCTTATTTTTTGTAAGTTTTTTTTGGAAGGAGCGGAGGGTAGTGGTTTGCACTACGTGAGATGATAGAAGGTCTGTCGACCGCTTGAGGCTGGTGAACTCGAGATCAGAGACTTGAGGAGGACTCTTCTTGTAGCCCGTCACACGTTCAGCTCGTCAGCAGGGAGGATCTCCTATGGGTGAGAGCCATGGAGTTCCGCTACTGCCATCGGGGTGAGGACTTCACAGTTCGGCCTTCTGATTCTGCAGTTTGGAGGATACTGGGGTATGGGTGGCCGAGCGTCCAGCGCCACACTCTGTCAGTAGAGGAGAGTTTGTAGTGGCAGGTTGACGCTTTCACAGATAGTCGGGCTAGCCAGATTTACAGAATGGAGGTGGGTAATCGGCCTTGGCAGTTTGCGGCCATGTGAATGATGGCTTTGGGCACTAGGGAGGCTTGCTTTCTGTGGCAATTACTCAGTGATGCCATCCCGATGGGGTGTTGGTTGTTCAGGAGTGAACTCACTCAATCAACAGCTTGTGATACTGATGACTACAGGGAGCACTTCGTGGCCCACTGCAGTCTCATGCGGGTCATACTAGAGACTTTTGTGCATTGGGACTTGATGTCGGCACTCTAACCTCCTGGGACCAGTTTACTGCTTTGTATTCGATTGTTATTGCATCTCGCCACCGCTGTTTCAGCTGTCAGGTTGTGGCCTACTCTCTCTACCAGACTTGGCGGAGTAGAACTAAGTGTTCTCACGGTAGTTCGTATTCGACTCCGCTGGTTTGTGCGGGTTCGATTCTCTCGGCGATGGTCAATGTTGGTCTGCATGACAAATCTGATTCCTGGGTTTCCACGGCCCGCCAGGGTCCCTCCATCTCCTTGAGATGGTGCCCCCTGTTTGCTAAAGGCCAACATTGATGCTTCCTATAGATACGGGGAGCCTGCTGCTTTTGGCGGAGTTGTGGTCTGCGACTCAGAAGGCTACTTGCCGCTGTTGTTGGAGCCCGTTTACAGACCCTGTCTTCTCTTCAGGTTGAGATGCAGGCGGTTACTATTCTGCGAGCAGGCCATGCTGCCCAGAGATGTTGACACTGAGGGAGTCATCATAGGGGGTGATTGTCTTGGAGCGATCCGGAGGCTCCAACGCCACGCTGACACCTTACTTTCTTGCTAAACTTTTCTCGTGTGATTTTTGTTCACCGTTCGTGTGATGAAAATCACACGGTGGACTTTTGTTCTATGTTAGCCCGACATGGTGAATTTCTTTTGTTAGAGGATATGTGCTCCCCGGGAGGCTCTTAGACCTTCTCGTTGAGGACACCGTGGAGTTTGATTCTAGTTTATGATGTACTGATGCTTTTACTTATTTATGCTTAGGCTATGTCCGTCTTTCTCCAAATAGCCTCCAAAAATTTTATAAAATATTCTCTAGATCCCTTGCATTGTAAGTGAAAAAAAGCTAATGATTTGAATAAATATGAGGTTAATTATTTTCTCTATTATTTTATTGTATTATATTTATTTTTTACTTTCTCGTTCGTTTGTGTTGCTGCTCACCCCTACTAAACTATAATCATTGTTTCCCAGATTACAGAGTATGGCCCATAGATAGTCATGTTCATCTTGGGATGAATCAAAGACGATTCAGGTCTAAATTAAGTAGTTTTTTTTGACGTTGGGCGTGCTCGAGTGCATTGATTTTGTGTTTCTTAAGGATATGTTGGATCGATACTGTTGTCTGAGTTGGCATGATTTGATTACAAACTAGTAAAATACAGGTTATCCTTTAGGAAACATCTTGGGCTGGTTTTAGTTTAAAGCTGTTGCTATTAGATTTAACTTGAACAGGTTTGCTTCTTGCAAAATCAAACTGTCAATAATAATAATTAAATTTGCTTAAAATATCTGTTAAATTATGAAGGAAAGTAATTGTTTTGTCAAATTTGAGATGACACTGGTGTTCATCAGGAATTATCAGTGGTAGAGAAGGAATAGTGCTGTTTGATGACTGGAGAATTTTTGTTGATGCTGGAAAATGGTTCATTGTCATTGAAGAGGGTTTGTCATTGCCTTTGAATGCAAAAGGTTTGTCGCCATCACTGAATTCAGAAGCGTTTATTGTCCATTCTAAAAGAAGCTGTCTAAATCTATTAAAGTCGACTTTGTCATTGATGAGGTGATAATATAAAGGTTCTTCAATATCAACGCAGGAAGGAGATTTGTTAATGACATTTAAACTTTATGGCTGTTTATGAGTACAAGGTTTCTATTTTCTTTTAGTTGTTTAACACTTTTGAATGCTTGTAGGGTTCATTATTGTAGAGAGGAAAAGTTGAAGTTGATGAATCAATTTGGCATAAGTAAAGAATTTGTCGGAATAAGAATTGTGAGCATATTTCTTGAGTGGCTGTGATACCAAATTAGCGGAGTCTACACAAGCTGTCAATAAGGATGACAATTCACCTTATACTAAACATACTCTCCTAAATACAATAGAACGCCCACGCCCTCCTATGTAAAACTTTATTGTCATGCCAAAGGAAAGAAAGATGTGATATTTAAAATCAAAGTATACTAATGATAACTTGGATGAAATAAAGTGCATAAAATGCTAAAGGAATACCAAAAAGAAAAACACATAACATAGTTGATATGTTGTTACATCATGAACAATGTATGATAATTCCTATTTAAAGATAAATTGTCATAACCAGTTAAAGATTACCTCACGTAATTATGAAGAATATTTCTAGATACTTTTGAACATGTTTTATGTTGCACTTTACTTTATTTATATATTATTAATTGCTTAAAATGCTCTTTTCAAGTTTTCAACTTTGTTTAAATAAGTTTTACCTTTCTCCCTTGCAATTCAGGATTTTATAATGATATTAATTAACTATTACACAGTAAATAATTTGAATTGCTTGCAGAATTTCATTTGTGGTAATTAATCTTCTTCCGTATTTCACTTAATCTTCCCGGTTTTTCTTAAAATGTTTATTAAAATTGTGAAGGCTCATCTTGTAGATGTATTGTTTTGCTGTTGCAGAGCTCATTCTGCTTCTATGAAATTTGATGTTTTCCCTTTGAGATCTTCAGATTTATTTTCAGATTTTCTTGCCTATTTTTTGTCTTTTTATAGATGTTTGGCTCTGGGAACTAAAAGAATGGCACGTTTACATGCAATTGTGAGATCTCTACCTTCAGTGGAGACCTTAGGGTGCACGACTGTAATTTGTAGTGATAAGACAGGCACCCTAACGACAAATATGATGTCTGTGTCAAAGGTGAGATGAACAAAACCTTGTTCTCTCTCTTTCTCTATATATATATATATCATTTATATTCTATCCATTTGCTACTAAGGCTCAAGATATAGTTAATGTCAGGACTCATGCCATGAAAGTTGCGATTGTATGCTCAATAAACTTATTTTTTATTGCTCTTTTAATATGCATGTTGATTTAAAATAACAGTTTCTTTTCATTTCATTTTAATGGATTTGTGAACACTTTATTTGCAATGGTTATTACTTAGAGATCGATGTCTTTGCAGTCATGTGAAACTGTACTGCTTTCTTTATACTCTTTTGGTTGTAGAAATATTCTTGGCCTTTATTTTAATTTACTTGGCAATTCAGCTAACAAGGTATTTTGCACTATCACCAATGAAATCTTTTTGGGAAGTTTAAAAATGCCATTTGACCTTCTTAACTATTTACTTTCATTATGGTTTTATGTATTTTATTTAGCTGATATTAACATGCTGAATTAATAGCTGTTCTAATGACTGTTTAGTCATAATGTTCAAATTTTGTAATCCAAGCTTATTGTATATTTACTGACATTTTGCATTTTACTTGAGGTCTCTACTATATGGAATTATATGCCCTGATACTTTCAATATGCATTTCAGGAGTAAGTGTGGTGGAACATTTACTCTGTTTGTCATCAGCCGCCTTTTCCCTGTTGGTGCTGTTTAATTTTCCACCTAACAGAGTGCTATTTTACCAAAATTGGACAATGTTCACTTGTTAGAAGAAAAGTGAAATTAGCAATTTACATGGTACCGATTGACCTTCGCTATTTGAACTTGACAGGTTCTATACTTAAAACAGTGTTTGCAGCTAAAAAAATAATGAAAATGAATGATGAAGAAGAAGAACCTGCCTCTATTTATGCAGAAGATGCTTTTTCACCATCAACACAACAGGTAGTGTCGGGATCTCTGCATCATGCACAATCGAACCTAAATGTGTGTACGAAGAGAAGAAACATCAAATGCATGTGCGTAGGCTACGGTCGACCTCATTTGAGATTTTAGGAGCATTTAATTAGTGATACAGATATTCATTGCACGTGATACCACACATAAGCCCTGAAGAGCTCATGATGAAGATACTATTTGTGATCCCCAAGGCCTGGACACACGTGGGAGTGTCAAGTAGTTGTTGAAATCAATATAAAGCATCCTGAGATTCCTTCTACAATTGATTGAAACCACCACGATTGCACAACAACCATCTGACTGTCTGGGAGTTGCCGCTCAAAATTTTGCTGCAATTGCTCGAAAACTGTTTGTGTAACTATTGCTCGCTTCCTCTTGCCTATAAATATTTAGCCCTCTTTCTTTGGTTGAGCTAAGCATGTGACACAGAGAACATACGCACAATGATGGGGCTCGAGAATTAGCTAGAGAAAGAAATAAAGAAATCACTTGATTTCTAGTGGACCTAACTTGCAGTACTCTAACTAAATCAGGTGAGAACAATATAAAATCCAAATACTTTGATCATAATTGAAGCAATACTAGTGCATATGATCTAACTTATGAAGATATAAAAATTTGAAATAAATGAGTTGGGCCAACTTGTGTAAATGATCAGACCGTAAGACTCACTATTTTAGACATTGTGAATAGATGTAAGCTCCCGTTCTAAAAATAATTTCGGCCGACTTTGTTTAAATAATAAGGCGTAAGACCCACTATCTCGAGCATTTTTAAAATTGTAAGCCTCATGCTAAATATATTTTTAAGCCACATTGTCTAAATGATCAGGGTGCAATATCGTCTATCTTGTGTATTTTAAATAGATGTAAGCCCCATTCTAACTATAAATTAGGGTTGCATTTTCTAAATGATCAGTCCATAAGACCCATTATCCTAGGCTTTCCAATGGATATAAGCCTAATTTTGGAACTAATTTCAGGTTTCCCTGTGGATCTATGACACATCTTGAATCTAATCTTGGGCCTTCCAACGGTTGTAACTCCAATTTTAGATTAAATTTTGGATTTAATAACTACTAATGGGCCCCAAACTTGGATAACAAATACAAACTTGAAAATTAGATTCTTAACAAATATTACCCAATCTACTTGGGATCTATGAGAGGAGACAATGCAAGATGGCTAATTAGAATCTCCCAACAATATGGATAAAAGTTTTTCTAACGTTGGCAATTTGGATCAAAAGTTGACATGAGATTATCTTACCATAAGATCTTGAACAAGTTTACTTTAATCGACCCCATTTTTGCTGCTTGCTTAAAGAAAGGTATGAGTTCTTTCCTAAAGCTAGAGGGATGATTAATTTTAGTGGCTTGTGTCTATAGGAAACCCTCTATCTTAAATCTAACTAAACCTTGAATCTTTTATCATGGTAAAGTCTGTTAAGAATCAAATTTATCTCATGGAAGATCTACTTCTGAAACTGAAAAAGTGGAGATCACTGCACTTTTTAGGGCGATCAAACAATCTATTTGAATAATAGTAAGGTCGTTCGGAGTGGGTGAGGGGATCCATCTTTAAGGGTTGAACGATTAAATGTCATTATTCAAGACATGTTACTATTAGCAACCTTTTCCATGCCAGTGCAATTTGACTTTTTGCCAAACAGAGTACTCCTTTATCAAGATTGAACTATTTGTCACTTGTTCGAACAAATTAAAATGACAATTTGCATGGCACTGATTGACCTTTGCTAATTGAGCCAATTATTAAATAAAACTCAGCTTTTAACATTAATTTTGGCTTGGTTCTCTATTGAAATTATAGTTCATCAAATAATAAAAAAATTGTTTTGAGTGGCAGGGGATCATCTTCAAGGTAGTTAAACTAGTAAATGTCACAATTCATCACAAATTATCACAATGACATTTTGGTAGAATCAATGAGAAATTTTACAAACAGCATTATTAAGGCTACTCCATTAATACATTGTTGTGTGATTTCAATTTTAACTAGTTTATACACACACACACACACACTCAAACACACACACACACACACACACATATATATATATAGATTTATTTGTGAAAATAATCATTTCTCCTTAAATTATTTAAAATAATTCTTTAGCTCCTTCAAATCTCAAATATGCCCTCAACTCTTAAAAATGATGCAATATTATTCTCACAATTTAATTTCAATAACACTACTTGCACTATGAATAAGTAGTATTTGGGAAGGAAAAATTCAATTTGACATTTATTTATTTTTATCGTAAAACTTATTTTGACATAATTGTTGAAGTCATTAATTGTAGGATTTGCAATAAAAAGACTTAAATATATTGTTTGTCTGGTTTTCCAAAATACCTAATATATTGTGTCATTTAACGTTACATTATTGAAACTTAGTAGTCGTAAGACTAAATTTACATTAGTTTTAAGAGTTGAGTGACCAAATTGAGATTATAGGAGTCAAAGGATTATTTTTGACAAATTTAAAGAGATGGAGACTATTTTTGCAATAATTCTTTATTTCTTGTTTTGTAGTGGTGAATCCATTCAAGAAGAAATTGCTTGTTTAGGCTTTAAACTATGGTAAGAGTCATCATAAGAGTGACGTGGATATGAGATAAGAATCTAAAGGCTAATGTACTGCAAGTAAGAGGTAGGGAGATAAAATTATAATTATTGATTAAGTTTACTATTGCAAGTGTTTATGCCATCAAACTAGATTGAATATGAGTAAAGAAATATTTGACATAATTTGGAGTTGATCCAATGAATACCTCAAGAGATGTTACTTGTAAAAAGAGGTTTAATTGGACATATCAAAAGGGTGATTGAAAAATTTAATAACACTTATGGTACTTTTGATTTTGGATAGATGAATGAATGAATAATATGGTTAGAATTTATTTTAGCTTATGATCTTAAGATTGCTATTATTTTTTTTAAAAAATGAACATGTTCTTATAAAAATGTAGCTTTTAAACTCATGTTAATTACTTTCTCTTAAGGAAAAGAGTTTATTTATATTACAAGGATTGTATGATTATTTTTTGTGATTATTTGACAGCATAACATCATTTATTAGCTTTTGATTTGAAATAAGGAGTAAAAAATAATACTAAATTTAAATATAAAATATAATTAGATGGTGGAACCAAAAGAAGAGTGATATAGATTTTTAGAAGAGTAAAGTTTAAAAATTTGGATAATAGGATTTTGAGAGTAAAGTCAACTTTAAGTAAAATTCGATTGTTAGTTGTATTCACAAGATAGCTAAAAGTATGTGGTGAATTAAAAAGGAAAGCATCTAATAGTTAATTTCTTGGTGGTAGAAACAAGATGTTCTAGTAAATATTAAAGGAAAAAATGTTATAAAGAATGATTTAAATATAAAAATAATGAGTAACAAAAAAAATATAAATTAACTTGTTAATGCAAAATTGTATTTCATGATATTAAGAGTGCAACACTTAAGAATTTATATGGTAAATTAGAAACAACTGAGAAGAGAGAAATTTATAAGCTAGCTAAATTCAAATATATGATATAATAAATTCTTTCTTAAGGATGAAGATATTCAATAGAGATAAGTGGATTATTTTACTAATTTTTTAAGTGAAACTTGTATCAATACAATTATTGTAACAAAGTTTACTGGTTAAAAATATAATATTTTTCACTTTAATTCGATAGATAATTAGTAAAATAGAGATTTGAAATGTTTTAAAGAGGATGAGAGTCGAGAAGCTGCACTATTGGATATTATTATCGTTGTGTGAAATATTTGGTTGATGAAGGAATTTTTTTGCTTAATTTTGCATAATAATATTTTGATGACTTAAAAGATACTGAATGAGTGGAGGGGTATTATTGTACTTATTTACAAGGCGATGCTCAATAATGTGCGAATTATATGGAAATTAAGTTAATGAGCAATTGTTGAAGCTCTTAAGAGTGACTGAATACAAATTATAATGATATAATCATTATAATGAGACACCATAGCGGTCATATATTTACTAAGATGTTTGATGGAGAAATTTAGAACAAGAAAAGAAGATCTTCATTTGATTATCTTGATCTTGAAAAGGTTTATGATAGAGTACCAAAAGAACTTCTTTGGAGAGGTGAAAAAGAATTTGTGTGGAATTTAATATTGTATTTAAATATGTATAATAAGGCTCTAACATGTATTTGAATTCATTGTGGCTTGTTATATATTTTTCATGTTACTATTGGATTATATCAAGGCTCTGTGCTTATAGCATATCTTTTGGCTTTAATTTTGGATATTCTTATTGAACATATAAAGAGGCGGTTTCTTGTTGCTTGCTATTTGTAGATGATGCTTTTCTTAATTAAAAGATTAGGGATAAAGTTAAAGCAGAATTCAAGTTTTGGAGGGCTACTTTAAAATCTAAAGTATTTTGTCTTAGTGAATTAAAAATAGTATATATGAAGTGTAAGTTTGATCATAATAGAAGCCATAGTCTTGAGGACACAATTATTGAGGTTCCTTTAATCAAAAGAACTATAGGTTCAAATATCTTGGTTAATTATTCAAAATAATGATGAAATAGTACAATGTGATTAATAGAATCAACTGGTTAAATGAAATGGATGAGTACTATTGAAGTGTTGTGTAATAGCAAAATTAAATGAAAATGTTATGGAGGAGCTGCACAATCAACTATGGCACATAGAAGAAACTTATTTATAAAATAAATGTTTTCTGAAATGAGGATGCTAAGGTGGAAGAGTGGGTATACTCGACATAATAGAATAAGAAATGAGGTCAATAATAGCAAGGTTGGAATGGCTCCAATGGTGGATACTATTAAAGAATGTGGTCTTAGATGGTTTAGGAACATTGAGCATAGATTCTTTAATGCCTCTGTTAGAAATGTTTTAAATATTGAGTATTTAAATTTTGCTGACGTTACAAGAGAAAGATGAAGATAAAAATAATGGGAAGTAACATTAGATAGGATCTTCTCTATTTGGAACTTAGGGAGGGGCTTCTATTTGATCCTTTCACAATGGAACAAAGGATTCATGTAGTGGAGCCCACCTAGTGGTACTAAGGCTTGGTGTTGTTGTGATGAATCGTGCCCTTTTTTTTTTTCTCATTGGACCAATTTTAAGAGAAGCTATCATAGGTTTATGACTAAAAAGTTCCCATGCCCTTGTACTGTTAGCATCTTTGAATTTTGAATTTGTTTGCTATATTTTTTATTTCTTACCTACAAGAAGAATGAAATTTTTTGTTTTTTGTTTTGGTTGCTTACATTGTCTGTACCAATATTCATTTATGATTATGCTCTTAGTTCTCTACTCGCTGCCTGAAAAAATAGTTTTATTGCTGTACAGTTTGCTAAACATCTGTGATTATAGTTATGTTACTGCATTGGCTATGCATGTTTCCTATTTTAATTTTGTAATATCTTATAGTTCCTGGTGTAGAAATTTATTAGCTTATTGATATTTTTTCTCTTAATTTTGTGCAGATTTGTGTAGTTGGATCTGTGCATCGTGGTCCTATCACCACTGAGTACACTGTTAGTGGAACAACATTTGCCCCAGAGGGTTTGATTTTTGATGCTACTGGAATGCAGGTTATATTTATATGCTTGTCATTTTATTCCATGATTTAAATAATGGAAATAAAGCTGATTGCATAAAATCCTATAAAGGAACTTCAAGCTATTTCTGCACTGCACTACCCTTATGTAGAGAGGAATTTTCATTATATTCTTCTATGTTATTTCCAGACTACTAATTTGAGCCGATTTGGTTCATGCTGCTTGTGAATGTTTAGCTATGGTTTTTGCAGCATACAATGCATTATGAACGATTTATTAGATTATCTCATGTTTTCTTGCTATATTCAAGTTGAACATGTTATTAAGGATGTTCTGGTACCTTAATGTTGGTATTAAGGGAATATTTTATGCCCATATATATTTTCATTTAATACAATGTTTTTTGCGAGGTTGATTTTTAGTTTTTATAATCTTTAAATTTCATCCTGAGTTTTGAAGTAAAATATTGGAAGTCCAAGAGTGTTCAGTGATACACAATATGTCAACACATTCTTAAGCTTATTACTGAGCTTAATTTGGCAGGGGCTCTATTATCTTGTTTACTCTGTCAATTTTATCAGTCTGATCAGTAGCTATGCTTAAAAGAGCTGAATAAAGGCTCTCTTTTTAGTACAATCTCTTGGAAAATATTTTCCTCTGATCTTATAACTTATTTATGTAGCTTGACTTCACTGCTCAATATCCATGCCTGCTTCATATAGCCATGTGCTCTGCTCTTTGCAATGATTCCATTCTGCAATATAATCCTGATAAGAGGATTTATGAGAAGATTGGGGAGTCTACCGAAGTTGCTCTCCGGGTGCTAGTCGAAAAGGTCAGTTGATAACCACACCAATATTTGGTGAACGAGTTTTCCCTTAATCTGCAAGCAGAATTTTTTTTTCTTTTATATCTTTTTCTTCATATGAATTTTATCAGGTTGGCCTTCCTGGCTTTGATTCTATGCCTTCTGCTCTTCATATGTTGAGTAAACATGAGCGAGCATCCTACTGCAACCACTATTGGGAGAATCAGTTCAAGAAGGTCCACCTTTCCTTATAATGTTGTCTAAAGCATATCACTGTTCTAATGTTTTTCTTAGATACATTTTAGTGCAAATATTCATAAGCCATACTTGGTATACTGTACAAAAAAACTTATTTTATTGTATTTTTGTGTGTATAACTAATCAAGATTGGTATCACCTTGATGTAGATTTCAACTTTGGAGTTTTCTCAGGATCGCAAAATGATGAGTGTTCTCTGTTCGCGGAAACAGCAAGAGATTATGTTTTCCAAAGGTGCACCGGAGAGCATAATTTCAAGGTGCACTCATATTTTGTGTAATGAAGATGGTTCCTCTGTTCCACTTACTACTGATATCCGTATTGAGTTGGAAGCTAGATTTCAGAGGTCAGCTTGTCTTCTAACTTTTGTGCTATGCCATGCTGACATTCATTTTTTCATTGCTTAATTTGATTTACTTGTTAGTAAATATGAATGCAAAGCTTATAAATTTATTTTAGTGTGTTTTACTCAATTTCCTTGTATGTGACATGTTCTTGGGCTGATTTTTTGCAGTGAAGAAATCATTTACTGTAATAATAAACCTTGATTAATTTTTCAACTTTGACAAAACCAGCCTGTGAATTTTGTCACATATATATCATAATTATTATTTATATATTCTATTACTTGCTCTTTACCTTGCCACCTTTGCTTGTTAAGGTTCATAGGGTAATGACTCGAAGTCTGGTATTAAATAAAAATAATAAATTTAATTAGTATGCAAGTTTTATAATTTTAAAAAATTAAGCTCAATTAGAATTATTAAATTTCTTAGATAATTATTGGCATAACACCCAAATCTTGGGTATCCACAATTCTAATATCCAAAATTATATATATTGTTATTAATAAAATATCCATTCCATTGCATGGAATCTTATCCGCTTACCATGATTAGTAGAGGTGATGCAGGTGATAGTTTTGATGTAATAATAATAATTTTAGTGGTGGTTTTATAAAACTTAAAAAAATTTATTAGATATTTTAATAAAAAAATGTGAAAATTTCCCAAAATTTTGTTGAGACTTAAAATTAAATTTTAATTTAAACAATATTATTATTAGTGTTATTGTTATTATTTTCTTATCTTTCTTAGATCAATCACATAATAAATCACAGAGAGGTGAGACTCCTAGTTTTGGCCAATTTGTTTAGGGCTTGTAACCACTTAAGTGTAAGTCGTAACTTTCTTCTTTATATGCTAGTGGCTCACCAAGCTTTTTCCTTTTTACACATTTCTAGTACGGAACTTTTCTTTTCAAGCTCATGAAAGAACTTGAAGCCCTCTTCCTTTTCATGGATTTGGGTTGAGTTTTCTTTTGCATTGAACAAGCCAAGTTTTTTCATAGCACACGTATCTTTGATGTTTTGCCCTCATAGCTCCTTACTTTAACAAGGATCATGACAGGTTCTTTTTTTCCTCATACTTCAGTCTCTTCCTACCGTTTGAACTCTAGCTCAAAATCCTCTTGCATACCTCTGATGCAGCTGTAACCTTTCCTTTTCTTTTCTTTGTCATGTTAAAGCACAAGGTCTTCACATGATCTTGACATTTTACTAATAGTAACATGTCAGCACCCACAGCAATCAAAGCTAAAGTCAACTTCTTCCATTGTTACAGTCAAACCCTTCTTTGTAGTTGAAGCTTCTTATGGAAGCAGAGCCGATTTGCTTTCGTTTTACAAGCATGCTAGAATTCCTCTCTTCTTTCATGCAAAGAAGCAATTCAAATTCTTCAATAGAGATTTTCACCATGTTCTTGACACCAGCAAAAGCTAAAAGAAAGATATAGTTTTCCTATTTTAATTGTTTAATTATTAATTAATGATTACCAACTTCATTACTACAAATTTGTTATGTGAAATTTGTAACCAATCATGAGCATGAGTTAACTTTAAATTTGTTCTTTATCATCCTACAATAAAAAATATGAGTTTTTTTATTTTAATGTTATCATTAAAGCCATATAAATAGAAGCATTGCATAATTGGAGTTTGGCAATAATGATTTTAAGTTTATCTTTCCGCAGGTGACATTCATTTGAGAGTGATTTAAGAAAATTGTTTAGATAAGAAAAGTTAAACTTAGTTATTATATCTAATATACGAGTCAATTTTTAAATTTCATGATTTAGTTAGGTAATTATTATTATTATTGTTATCATATTTTAGATTCACCCTAAAAGTTCGAATCTTGTTTTTAGACACCAACCCATTTAAATACATATTTGTATATAAGTCAGAAAACATAATAAGATAATTTAATAGCAATGTTGCATTATACAAAATAATTTAAATATATATTTTAAAACAAAAACTATAAGCATAATTAATGCACATTCATCTTTTTGTGCAGAGTTTTAGGAAAATACGGATACTTCTTTATGTTTAAAATTAATTAGTGATTATTTGATTATTATAAGTGTCTCAAGATGATTTCATGCTAGTTTTTTAGAAAATTGTTTAATTATTTTTATAATATTACTATGAAAAATTAAAAAAACAATATTTGACAAGGAGATGATATCTCCTCAAAGCTTAATTAAGTTACCCATATGTGCTGAGAACAATCACAAGGACATTTTGTATTTAGTACAAATAGCTTAAAGAATACAAAATATAATAAAAGGAAATCTGTTTTGCTTGTAGAAGTGATTGTGAACTTTGAGTTGTTTAGGAAACGCTATGGTTGTTTGAATTATAGCTATGTTATAGCTTTCTTCTTGTCAATAATCTCTAGCATCTCTATTACAACATTTTCAATTTAAGCATTTTACCTTTTAGTTCATTTTTATTATATGCAATATGCACACTTACTCTTTTTTGAAGTTTTAAGTATAATCCTAGCTATCTTTAAATTTTTGTTGTAAAATTCATACCCAAATCTTAGATTTAAATTCTAGATTTGTGAAGGATCGACCATAGAATAGAAGGGAAGAACATTCTCATAAACTACATGTACTTGTAGAATGATACTAGTCTTTGGAGTTCTAGTTTTCATTTGTAGTTGCATCGTTGTCATAGTAATTTATGGTTGTATCGCTTTATAATTCCAATGGCCACGCAAGAATCTTATTATTATTTTGACATTATTTTTAATCTCTGAAAGCTATTGCCGTGGACAGAGAAGACCTCCGCTTGCTCGCTGCTCCGATGCTCCACTTCTTTCACTTAATCTCGAGTTAGGCCCGATTCAAGCATAACTTGATTATGCCATTTCTATATATACGAACACAAAATCAAATTATAATGTAAAAGTTTTCATTCGTTTTACTTCAAACCAAACATAAATAATCTCACTTTACCTAAAATTTTTTTAATTTACTCTCCTTTTACTTCAAACCAAATAGCCCCTCAAGGTAAAGTTATCCAAATATTTGTTAACATTATTTCAAATTCCAAGCAAAAGAAATAGTTTATAAAATACAAGAAAATGTGAAAATTAAGATGTGAATGGAGCATTTGCAAATTCAGGCCTCATCAGAACTAGAGTAAGAAATCATGAAAGTTTTGTATTCATTGCTCCACTCTCATTTGTTTACTTCCATATTTGCATGCAATTTGTATAAAAATATTTTAGTTATCTAAAAAATATAAATCTTACTCTATAAATTTGAAATTTTTATAGGGTTGTGATCTTTAGCTCTTGATTTGAATAGAAACTAGTTCTCTAATGTATACTCGCATAATTACATTCATTAAATTTCTTTTGTTTTAATATGTTTTATGGGGTGTGTGATGAAGATGGAGTAATTCCATGCATCATTGAATGTAAGTGGTGTATATGGTTCAGATTAGTCGTTATTGAAGCCTTGGGGTACAATATCTTTAGCTATGGTATTATTCAGTTCTTTCCAAATCTAGACAAAAGAAGGCTTAGCGTTCAAGAATTGCAACAAACTTAAATGTATTATCTCAAGGTTGCTGTGTTGAGCATGGATTTGAAAATAGAAAAGGACAAGTACATGGATTAGAGGTTCTTCTCTTACTTGTTGCCCATGCGGTAGGGTTAAGTGTGAATGTTGTGCCCAATTGTTTGGCTTAGCTGCTTTGATTTTTTCATTATTACAATGTTGAATCTCTAGGTCATTATTTACATTTTCCAAAAATAGTATTTAAAATAAGATAACGAAAATACATAATTGTTCTAATTTCAAATATTTTAAAGCTAATGCTAGCCTTAACACTGAGTGAAAACTTATATTTCATCAAATGTCCCTTGCTTGGAAAAATTTTTCTATGATAAATTTTTTAATCGATATTTATTGGGTAGGTCTGTGAAATTTGACTCAGTTTCATTCAAGTAATCCTTGAATTATTTAGCTCGTTCTTTTTTATTAAATTAATTACGCATCATTAAAATCTTCCATGAGTAGTGAACATTATTGTAATCAAGTAATGCATGTAGATTAAGTTGTGCTAATGTGATTTCATTAAACTGGATGTGGCCTCATAAGCTGTGGAATGTAGAGAATCCACAATATTGGTGGATGGTCTCTGATACAATGTTCAATTTCTTATAGTGAATGCTAATGCATCTAACATTTCTAAGGGTTATAATCTTGAGCGTTGGTGCAAATGCGATGGGTTATTTTAAAAGTATTTGCATTTCTTACATATGACTTTTTCGATTTTCTGTATGAAATTTTCTTTTGGTATTATACATGGTATCACTCTATCCCAATTATTAAACTCAGCATGCTTCTATTTAAATTTATAAAAACAATTTATTGGTACAATTCAAACTTAATTTTCTACCGATCTTCTCATTTAGTTTGTACATTTTAGATGAATATTTGATAAAGTGCATTGAGTCTAGATTATATAGACAACTCTATTTGATCAATGCATTTCTTATGCTGTCAAGCTATGATAATTTCAATTGGATCCATCCCTATTGATTTATTGATAAAGATGAATTTTATGCAAGTTTATCCACAGATAAAAACAATTCCTGCCTTTGAGCATATTCCTTGCCACACAATGCTATATATTTCGTAGACTCTTAATTGCCTCACATGCTTATTCAACAGTTTGTTGTTGCGATACACCTGAAAAGTATGCCCATCACATTCTCTTCCAAAAGGAATTTTAAGAAATAACACATACTATTCTTGTCCAAACATATGTTGAGTAGTTTGTGTAGCTTAGATATTTTTCATAAAGTTGGTGTTGCATGCTCTAATGGAAAAATAATTAAAAAAATAAATTTCTAGCATTGTAAGCTTTAATGGAGAAAAATACAAAACATAATGATAAATTAAAAACAACAAAATAATTGCTAACGAATGTCATTAAATCAAATTAGTCTCTTATCTTTCTATAGATCAAAATACCTTAAAAAATAACTAGTGATAATCTTTGAATATGGAGGTGTAAAATATGATTTGAGATCCTCAAAATTTGTTGGGTATATTGGCAAATGGATGTGGCTAAACATCTATATTTCATATATTTTCTTGGGTGAATTGGCAGAAGGATGTGACTAAACATCTATATTTCATACATTTTCTTGGGTGAATTGGACAAATTCAAATGGGCATAGGAAAAGATAGTCTCTATTTTATTAGTCTATTTTGAATATATTTAGCAAATCATCTAACATACTAAGTCAATAAACATATTTCTTAATTTAGGTAAAACTATTCTAATGCCAGAGTGTCCATCAATTTTTTATATGTTTGAGTCTAGGTTCATCTACTTCAATCAACATTCTTGGTATAACAATCATTTTTTGAAAGTTGTATTCAAGCTTTGTTCGGTCTATCGCTCATTTTCTAGTTCGTAATATTTGTTAGTTATTTTAGATCTCCTTAAAGTCGAGGTCTTCCTCATACACTTTTGTACACTTAAAAATAGAATTTTCTACCGTCACAGCATGACATAAGAGCGTTGTTGAGAGGGTATATCAGCTAACCTGTTTTGTACTCTCTTCTTATATTTTACTATAAAAATGAATTGTTGTAAATAGCACATCTATTTCATGTACTGACCTTGGTGAATCTTGGATTGAGAATTGGATATATTGCAATAGCTTATGGTTGATATGTATGATCACTACTTTCTTGTGTAATGCTGTCAATTCTTAATTGCTCGATGGAGTCCTACTTGCATTATCATACATTATATAGTTCTCATGGGCTCTTTCCAACATTTATGGTCAATATGCAATCGATGACCTCCTTGCATAAGAAGAATGCCTATTGCATATCCTTAAGCATCATCTTCCACTTCAAAGTTCAAATGAATTATGCATATCAAGCAGTGCTAACACATGCACCTCCATTATCTTCTACAGAATTATGCCATTTGAATTGATGTTTTACTTGGGGTATTTGGTTCAAAGGAGATACAATAATAGAGAAGTTTGGGATAATCTTTTACACATGTTGGATACCACCAATGAAGCTCCATTCTAATTTACATTACTTGGTTGGGGCTAGTAGGATACATAACTTACCTTAGAGGGATCAACTTTTATCTCTTTTACTTCAATCCCATACATTAGGTGTAAGAGTCTTGTTTTCTAGAACTCACAATTTGCATTCGATTATAGCATATGCATTTTTTGATGTAATAATTCAAATATCTTGTCTAGATGTTTGACATGAGCTTGTTTTAGTTAAGATGCATAGTTGTATGTTGTTTAGATAAAACTAGGCTATAATTATCCATAAATGATCTCAAAATATTATTTATTGGCTTAAATATGTGGAGCATTGTAGATCCCAATTGGAATCACAAGCCATTCATACAAGCTCTTGATGGGTATAAAAAACTTTTATGTAAAATCTATTTGAACTTGATGGTATGTCAACTTACAATCTAGTTTAGACAAAATTTTGACAGACTTAAGTTGATCCATTTTGTCATCTATTCTCAACAAAGTAATGATTTTCACATTATTTTGTTGAGTGCACGGTAGTCTTATGCCTATGACATCATTCTTGTTGGGCATTATGACAATGAGTAACACACATGGTGAGGTGCTTGACTGATATAACCTTTTTCCAATGTCTTATCTTTTTGTGTTCTTTAGCACTTATGGGAGAAAGATGTATCACCCCCGCTATCTTGGAATGACGTCAATGAGAGCAAATTATTGGGCTCAAATCTTGTGATTCAAACTACGGAGAAAATCAGATTAATTCAACATTGAATGAAGGCAGCCCAATATAGGCAAAAGCAATACTTTGATTCTAGTCATCATCACATCGAGTTTGCAGTGAGTTTGTGTATCTTAAAATCAGTTCGTACAAGGGAGTTTCAAGATTTGGAGTCTTTGGAAAATTAAGTCTAATGTATATTGGCCCATTTGAAATTCTGAAATGAACTGGGTCAATTGCTTATCAGCTCAAATTGTCTCCATATTTAAGTTTGATGCATGACGTCTTCCATATCTCATTCTTAAGAAAGTGCTCGTCAGAACCAACATTGTGAACTGAAGTAGAAGAAATAAACCTACAACCAAATCTCAGTTTTGTGATTGAACCTGAAGAAATCCTAGATTGAGATGTAAGACAATTGTGTAACAAATCGATTCCCATGGTAAAAGTGAAATGGAGATTGTCGAAGTGAAGCAACTTGGGAGAAGAGTTATGAGGAAAAATTTTCCTCAACTATTCACCTAAGAACTACAAGTAACTAGAACATTATTTTTTTTCTTTTCAATTATTGGATTATTAAAATTTCAAATTTGATGTCGAGATGACATCCTCTTAAGTTAGGAAGGTTGTAAAATCTCAAGATTTTGAGTTAATAAAATTATTGTTGATTATCTTAGTTAATTTGAGTAATTTATTAGTTATTTTTGAAAAAGGAAAATACTAGGTTGTTAAGAATAATTTTAGAGAATTTATGGAAATTTTTAGGAATTTTTTCATTAGAGAATTTTCTCCGGTTATTTTATGATGTATTTAAATCAAAATAATTATAAAAAATTATTGGGGTGTCAAAAGTAAAAATTTCTGAATTTTTGAATTATACACTTTCAAATTAGCTGACAACAAAAATTTCATAATTTTTGGAGCTAAAATAGATGAGTTATGCTAAAAATACATTTGAAATTAAATTAACTGAATAATTAAATTATTTAATTCAAAAAAAAATTGTTCGTTAACGGCAACGTCAAACACCGTTAAATGGTGTCTAGCGCCGTCTAACGTTAACGGCGGATCCAACGGATCCCGCAATTTGCCGCTGAAACCAACGACGCGGATCGTGGCACAATCTGATGTCATTAACGGTGAAAGCGACTGGTGTAACGGTGTTAACGACGTCGACGAATCTGAATTTGGCCAACTTCAAACTCAAATTCTAGGTCAACTACTTGGCCAATTGGACAATTTTGGTGTTTATGGATTCCTCTCATTGAGATTTACATTTTGGAATCTTCGATTTGAATTTTAGGGTATATTTTTTATTAATTTTGAAAAATACTAAACTTTTATTTTTAGCCAAATTAGGCAAACTTAGATCATAATTTTTGAGTCTTTTATATTTAAACCACCTAATTAAAGGCACCGATTGATATTCCACATAAATTAGTCTCAATGCAGGTGAATTTAAGTCAAATTATTTTGACCTATCCAAATTCCACCTTGATCAAACTTACACCTTTCGATCTTTGCTAAAGTCTTATAGGCACTACTAGATCTTCTAACCCTAATTAGAAACCTTAAAGTCTACCTCTTTTTCCTTCTTACCTTCATTTGAAAGTATTTATGCAACCCCCTTCACTTTCCTCTTCTCCACCTCTCCAAGCCCTAGGGACTTCATCCCTAAGCAAATCATATGGCAAGGAGAAAATCTTGGAAGCTCTAAACTACTTTAAGAAGGAGATCTAGGCTGCACTATCTTTCGAGCTTCATCAAAAATACTTTGCTTCAAGGTAATCTCTTCTCTTTGTTTTTCTTATTCTTTCACTCCTTTACCAATAAATTTTATATTTTAATACATATAACAATCAAATAAATGATGATTGCAATATTAATAGGGTCTAGGCACACCCACAATAATATTTTATGTTGCATAATTTATAGGTGCAGATTTATAGAATTCCAAGAAAATTTTCTTAAATTTTTTCAAATATTTTGTAATTTTTCATCTAAACTTTATGCTATCATAATTCTTGTTTTACTTAAAATTAGTATTGTAATTTTGCACACATTCTTTTATGTATTGTTAACAAATCACTAGGAGATACTACACTTTAGTTTTGTTTCTAAGATGTCTAAAAATCACTCCAAAATAGGGGAAAAAATCTTGTTTTTATTTAAATGTTTTCAAAAATTTTCTATTTTTTTTTCAACTTTGGAATGCTTTAACTTCTTAACCACTAGGATTTGAGTGATGTAACTTTGCATGTTTACTCTCCTAAATTTTGTGAATATTTTCTCAGAAGACTACTGGTCCATTTGAACTTTAAGGTCACCATTTAGGCACTCAAACTTTAGCATACACCTATTGAAATTCAGAAATAGTTTTTGACAAATTTTAGAAATTTTCATGATATGTTGTTGTCATAACTTTTAATCTAACAATTGGATTTAGCTGATTTTTGGCATGATTAATCTCTATTATGTTAGGAACAATTTCACTATTGAATACATAACTTAATTTTGTCATTTAGGTCTTTATATTTATGTCCAAAATTTGAAAAATAATATGACTGTTTCTTAGAAAATTTCAAAAATAGTTAATATTTTCCCCAAAATTTGCACATTCATAACTTAAAAAATACTTTGAATTAGCAGCTGAAATTTGGCATGCGTAATCTCCAATCAATTAATAACAACTTTTATTTAGACATCAGTAGCTAAAATTATTATTTGGACTTTTATTTAGGTGTCTATAGTTCAATAAAAACCCTAATCACATTACCTAACCAATTTTAGATTTTTCATCTAAACTTTATAATGTTGACCAAAAATTTTTATATTATCATTTCCTAGTTTTTTAAAATGTTGATTAATGTATAAGAATTAATTTTTAACATATCTATATAAGAAAAGTTTTGCTGAGTAAACGAACAGATCAGTTACATAAAGTTATTCTAATTGTATTAATTTTAGCATTGTTTGAGCTTACTTTTTTGAATGTATAAAATTATTGCATATACCCAAGTGTTATGTTAAGTTAAATTGTATTTATACATTTATCATAAATGCTTGTGACAAATATATGTGGTGAGAGTTTTTGGAGGTAGAATAAAATTGAACCTGTAGGGTTTGTTAGCAACCTATAAAAAAATAAGGAGGGATCTAGTTCACTAGGAAGGGGCAGAAGATCCAGAGGAAAGACTCACCAAAATAATATTTGTGTGAACAATTATCGATGGGTAATTGTATACCTTCATACAATAATTTTGATGCTAATATCTGGGTTTCCCAGTGAAGCTTGTGGGTCATAGGCTTAAAATGATATATTTATGTCATATAATAATTTATGCTAAGTTATTTCCATTCATATCAATTTATATATTTTCTTTGAAATTATTTGAGCTGTTTGAGCATTGCCAGTTATTGTTGAAATTAGCACAACCCTCAAATTGTAATGATGATGTTTCCTTCACACTTTATTGCATTGATTTTGCAACTTATATATGAAGCTATAAATTAATACTTTAGATGCTCTACATACTCCTGTCTGATTGTCAATATTGATAATTAATATAGGTCGTGAGAATTAGAAGCGGAAGCTAATTTGATTTCAAGAGCTAGAAAGGATTCTATTATTATGAGTGAGATGGAGACTCATTATTTGAATTTATATCATTTTATATTTATTTAAATAAATACAATTTGTATAATTTTAATTTAAATTCATGACTCTATGAGCTATGTATATTATTTTATTTAGTAATTTTTGTGATGAATATTTATTCTTGAATTATTACTTAAAATCTCTCAATGAGTTCAGGTCATTATAGTAGAAGATCCAAATGAGTTCAAGTCGTAACGATAGTTGACTACTTATTTTATGTCTCAACAAATGTGGAGAAACAACATTATACAATTTTCACTAGAGCAATGATTGATTATTACAATTCGCTTCAAACAAGCTGAGTTTTTTTTCCCACTCAACATTATAGAATTTTTGGTTCTAGGAGAACTAGAATTATTATTGTTACATTTTTAATACTATCTATACTGTAAAAAAAAGGCACATTAAATGTGTATCCCTTGGAAATGGGCAACTTTCTATGTTGCTATCTTGCCCACAATATTTGACATCTTTTGCATGGTCTCTTTATCTTAAAGTTTGCAACAAGTATTTGGCAATCATGGGTCGACACATGGCACCATTGGGTTGTCTTTATAAATAAAAATATGGGACAATCCTGGGTCCAAACTGATCTGGGCTAACATGGGAAAGCTTCTTCTTACTTTGATATTGCCGAGTTGAGCTACTTAACATGTTGAGTGACAATTATGACTTGACAAGAGACAACTCAACATATTTGTGACATGATGAATTTTTTAGAGGACTCTGCAGTATTAACTCAGCAAGTCAACTATAATCATTGACTATTAGTCAGTTGAGGTTTGTTTGATAATTCCACACTCCACTAGTCGTTGTGTAATTTCGGTAGTGATTCATATGACTTGACTAGATGCTCTAATAACTTAGTCAATTGAGGTTTGTTGTTAACTCCACACTCCACTAATCATTGCGTAATTCTATATGAACCAATATTTTTCATAGTGGTTTTATTATTGTTGAACTATTAACATATTTTCTTCTATTTATGTCATTTCTAAGTGATTCAAGTGCTGGGACAACCAATGGGGGGCATGCTTTCTTAGTGACCCCTTTTATCTTTCATTTCATCTTGTAATAGGATTCATCCTATAAGCTGAAAAATTGGAAATCTTGATTTGAGAGTTAAGCCATTGCCTAATTGCATATTCCATATTGGTAGTATAGTTTGTTAGGTTTTTTGTTGGCATATTTTGCAAAAACTATGGATTTTCACATCCACAGGTTTGCTTTTATTTTTTATTTTTATTTTTTCTTTTTTTTCATTGTTTTCCTTATCTACCGCTATAGCAGTACGACATAGATAATCTCACTATGTTTGTACTCTTTCTTAAAGGCATGCCTTAACATAATATGCAAAGGCTTTACCATGCTTGGTGTTCGACATACTGAGTTGGGGATGGATAGAATGATACAATGATCGTCATTTCTTATCATTTTTTTTTTAATTTGCACAAGAAGTCTTCCAATATGAAAAATTGCTATTAAATCACAAAAAATTCTTTTCACATATAAAGCATTAAATTACAAAAGCAAATGTGTATGGTATACTTATTTTCATCACTCTTAATTATCTTTAAAGCAAATTATGTTTTACAAAATTTGCATTTTTACTAAAACACCTAGAATCCAACCTTTGGCTTTGATATACTAACTCTTGCTTCATTCAATTCATATTTTGTTTGAAACAAAACTAAATGAAAGATGATTCAGCCTTTCAATACTAGGATTTTTTTTTTTTTTGAGTAATAAGAGCAAGATAAGTGATAGATATATACTTTCAAGTTATTTACAAGCAAACACTTGAGATAAATAATTGCAATATTTTATTATTCAGATATTACTTTGCATAAAGCTCAGCTTATATATTATTTAACTACACATTTTGAATTACATAATGTTATTTTAATTTCAAGGTAATAATAAATAAACTGTCAACTTGGTTCTTAATAATAAGTTGAGCAAACATATCATTTTTATGTCTTAACGGATAAACACTTCTTTTATTAGTGAAAACACTCCCCGACATAATTTGATGAGAGATTGTTGTTCTTTGTTACTGTTAGCTCTGCTAAAAGAAGAACCTCGAATCATAGTTTAGTGAAACAATATAATTTTGTGATTATTAAATGTGTGAGTGTGGTTGATATACCTTGCTTGCACTATTAAGGAAAGTTCAAAGTTGGCACATGTAACATTACTTATACTTCAGCCATTTTTCTTATCTTACTATGAGCTATTTTTTTAAGTATTGGCATATAATAAAGTTTGAAAGAGCAACAGTAAACATATTGTAACTTCTGAAAACATAAAATGAGTCAAATTGTGGAGGTAACTTGCAATTTTTTTAATATAATGTTGTTTGAAGCATTAGTAAGGAGAAAAAAATTATATAGCATGAAATTGAAATAAAAGAAACGAATCTATATATGAGCATATATGAATTAGCACATGCGCATTTGTTAGATATAGAATTTTTTTACTATTAAATAGTATTTTATTGACCCATGAACTTAAATTTTTTTATCATAACAAATCAAATGAAATGCTTGCATAAACATGCACAATTTGCTTATAAATATTTAATTTAACAATATTATTTTAATTGCATTCTATTCATTTATTAAAATATAAATTACAGTTCTTTAATTAAACTTTACCTTGTTTGTGGACCAAAGAAATTTTAAATAAACTCCATTCAAGTATATAATCAGCATTTTTTAACTTACACAAGAAACTCCCCAGTAAGGTCTTTCTAGAAGATGCTTTCTAAAGTGACTTCAAAGAAAATATCAAATCTTTCATAAACTCACCCAACTTTAATTTAAATTTTTGAATGGAAGTTTCCTTCAATTGAAAAGTTTTTCCAACAAATTGGAAAAACCTTAATTCTTCCAAAAATTATAAATCGATTTCAAAACTTGAGTAAGAGTTTAAGTAAAGTTTTATCACCTTTGCTCCACAGTCAAGAATTCGCATTTAGAGTTATCTATATTTGAGAAAGAAATATTTTTCTTAATTTAAAATAAATAGCCTAAAAATATATTGTTAGCTTAATATATATAGCTGAAAATTATTTGAATATAAAATAAAATAATTCCTTTTCTGCACTCTTAATAACAGCCATTAGTGTTCTTGGTATGTGTGCGCCACTGGCTAATTCTATGAGCCACAGATTAATTCCATGCACCATTGAATAAAAGAGAGGTAAAACATATTTCAGTATTGAAGCCTTAGGATCCAATAGCGAAAGACACGATTCAATTTTTTCTAATTGAACACAAGGATGCACAACAGTCAAGGCTGCGTCCAACATGTGTGCATTATAGGGTTGTTGGGATGAGGGTGGGCATGCCGCCAATTGGAAATAAGTTGTTGGATTAGAGGCTTCCACCCATGCAGAAGGAAAATTGAGGGATTGCCGTGTTTGATACTTTGGCTTAGCTACTTTGATGTCTTTAATATCACAAAATTTCTAGTCCGTTATACAATTTTGGTCAAAATACTAAATAAGGTAAAATAAAGTACATAATTTCTTTTAATTACTAAAATTTGTAAACTGATGTTGATTCACATCATGTAGAATTGATTTTCACTAGTCTACTTGCGAAGACCAAACATAAACTTAATAATACAACTGCTTGATACCCTCATACTCTTAGGTCCAGTGCCAGTGCAAATGGGCTGCATAGAGATTTTTGCTTCCTGCTATAAAAAGGATCTAGTGGTTGTAGTTCACTATTCATGTATGCACTCAAAGCATTGATTGATGAAGAGGCGACAGCCATTCATGCAATAGAGGCGACAGCCATTCATGCAATAGTATATTTCTCTTAGTGTTAATGTCTTATTTTGTTTCACATGCCTTTTGGCATATTTTGAAACGGAGAATAATATACTTATCAAATGATGCTCTTAAGCCATGTCTTATACTAATCGTAACTCGGCTGTGTTTGTCTGTAAAAGGGACAGTGAAGTTATTATTTCAAAATTACCGATTCTGAATAGATTCCAGTATAAAGTATTTGCTTAGCAACCTTGTAAATATCTTGTTTGTTGTTCAAAAGATTCACCAACTTTGTAATTGGCTATTCATGTGTATATATTCAAAGCATAGATTGAAGAAGAGGCGGTGACCATTCATGCAATAGTATGTTTCTCTTAGTCTTAATATCTTATTTTGTTTCACATGCCTCTTGGAATATTTTGAAGCAGAGAATAATATACTAATCAAATCATGCTCTTAAGTCATATTTTATGCTAATTGTAATTGGGCTGTGTTTGGCTGTGGAAGGATAGTGAAGTTTGTATCATTTCATAATTACCGATTCTGAATCGATTCTAGTATAAGTTTTTTGCCTAGCAAGCTTATAAATATTTGCATACTTAACTTGTTTGTTATTCAAAGGATACACATACTTCATTGAGGATTTTAAAAGTTTGATTATAGCGGTGAACTTCTAATAATTGACATTTTTTTATGGTCAGTTTTGCTAGCAAAGAGACCCTAAGATGCTTAGCGTTGGCGTTGAAGCGCATGCCAAGTGGTCATCAGCTGCTTTGCAATGATGATGAGGCAAATCTTACATTCATTGGATTGGTATGACATTTTAGGCTTCTTGTTGCTTGGTAGTACATATTATTTCATTAAGTTTTGACAGTTGACCTAACTTTTTGATCACTTTAATTTTTCACATTAATGTTTTATTTCATAAATTCTTTCTATTCTACCACTTGATCATAATACATAAGCACTAAATGGTCTATGAACATATAAATAGCCAATTTGGGTAGAAGTCACCAATTTTAATAATCACACGTCAGGTCCCTTCACCTAAAGCATTTATAAATTATTGGATGTATTTTTGTGAGTCACTGCTGCCAGTCATTTTCACTTTGAGAAATGCATCTTGTCAAGAAAAACAATAAATTCTGAAATATGTTTTTCTTTCTCAAATAACTTAAATGAAAAAGCAAAGCAGCCTGGTAAAGGCAGAGTGTGGTATGCATATTGTTTCATACTTTGCAGCAGTTTCCATTATTTTATTATTAAAAATCTTCTATATAAATTAAATGAATTAAAGAAAAATGTTGCTTCAATCATTTTTATTGAAGAAAAAAAACTGTCTATTTAGGCTTTGGAGAGGTTAGATGAGTATTGATCTGTTCGTTGCTCTAGAATGCCACATGTCTTTAGTGAGACAATTCTCACAGAAATTCCTTGAGGAGCTCCTCATTTGTTCTTAGACATTAGCTAAGAAGTAGGTTTACCTAATTGATACTTTTTTTGCTTGTTTTTATTAGCAACGATGATTGTGCTTAGGCGATGTTGTTATAAAGACATCTAGAAAGTAAAGAATGGTTTCTCTTGTATTTCATCATGGAAGAGTTAAATCCATTTTATAAATAATATTTCAGCATATATTGTTAAATGGCAAAGGTTCTAACAAATTTATAAGCATTTTGTTACCTATAGTATAGCTTAAATGGATGGAAGTCAATCATAGCATTGTTAAGACCTTTTCAGCATTCAAAACAAGTGATCAGACCTTTGATCTGGAAACTTCTTAATTCAGACAAGAAAGGAAGCCTTTGGGAAATTCTATGAAAGCAAATACATCATCAACACCAGCATGAAAAAGATGGAAGGAAAATAATTTGACAAGCCAAAGAAAAGCTCTATTTTTGGCAAATTTTATATATGGAAAGTTTCCAATTTTGGAAGTGGATAAGGATATGATTTTATGAGTTCAAGAAGAAAATCTGTAGGACCATCGTTGTTATAAAAGTATTTTAGGAGGTTCCTATTCTTAAAAAGAGTTTTTTAAAGATAAAAACTTTCAAATTATTTACTTTTTCTTAGTAATGGCTATATTTGAAGATGCATTTGGATTTAATCAAGAACGAGCCTTAGTCGGCCCTAACCTCATTTGCTTCTAACCAGCCCTACTAAGATCATAAAATTTTGTAGGCTTTGCTTAGCTCCACTTTTTGCTACTCAATTCAGTAAGAAGCAATTAGTCTATTGTTTGTGAAGGTGTTTTTAGCTTCTTTTCATGAAAAGTTGAGAATCAGCCTAAAAAAAGCTGCTCTTTATAAAGCTGCCAGGCCTGACTTCTTTGCTGCTTAACTTTATTTGTTGTCACTATTCATGAGATTACCCACCACTTACTAACCTAAATAATTAATAAATTGATTAAATAGTGTAATTAATCAATAAATATTATTAATTAATTAATCATAAAATAAATTAAATAAGTAGGCATTCAGGAAATACGGTCGTAGCCTATGCATATATAAATAATATCAACAGTACAAAAGCTCAACCGAGATCAAACTCCACAGTATCCTACGCAAGGAAGCATTCATAAACAGCATAATTAAATGTAAAATAAGTACAATAAACACAATAAATGTTATTACATAGTTAGCGTAAGTAATCATAAAATAATGCAACTAACTGTTCTAGTTCATATCATTAATGCTGTTAATATTATTTGAAAAAAATAATTGAATAATATAAGTACTTAGTTAATGAAATTATCATAATTTGTATTAATAAACATTTGTTAATAATTTAAATTATAATTTATTAATTATGTAAACTTAAAAGAGTTAATTAATTATGAAATTATCAACTAACTTGATCTAAGAAATTGTATATGATATTTTAGATAATAGAGTTAGCTTCAGATGCATGACAATAGTGCCATCAAATAATAATTACAGCTTCTTTACTAATAACTTCAAATAGCAACTTTTTCCTAGCTACTCTTGTAGTTTCTTTAAAGATGTTCAACTCTAACAAGCAACCCCTAAAAAGAAAGGAATTAATCTTCCTTTTTCAAACATGAACAACCGTACTTAATAACTAAGCAATTGGAATTTGCTGTTTATAATAGATTTAAACTATTCTCGAATGCTTACACTGTTCCGAAATGCAAAAATATCTTATGTAATGTTTCTCTTATCTTTCAGAATCTTCATTTTGGAGTTCTCTTCTATTAGTATTTGAGCTGTTGATTATTTCTCAAAGCCACAATGAGAACCTCTTACCACTATTACTTGGGTGAGATTAAGGAACCCCATCATTTAAAAGTTTTTATGAACCAAAATATTTATTCAAATTTTTCAAGGGTATGATAATGTTTTTAAATTATTATGGCATCAGAAACTACAAAAGAATCTAGATGGCAATGAAGGAATTTGATTGTAATCAATATAATGCTAGAATTTTAGATAAGCCTAGATCCTCATGGATATAGATGAAAGCTAATTTTCTCTCAGAAATTTTCAGGTTGTAGTCTTTAAATTGTGCCTTATGTAAAACATCCATCTCTTCTAAAACAGCATTACTAAAATTATTCCACCCCACTTAAGTATCTGTCTTCTTATTTAAAAGTGTCAGACCTGATTGCAACCTCAAGACATTGGATATGAAGAATTTGTTTGAACTTTGTTAGATTACTATTCAAGTAGAAAATTTATTGACATAGGGATGCTAGGGAGTTAAATATAATCATGGATAAAAAATTCAGTATAAAAAGATGGGAACCTACACCTCCAAACCAAGGCCTATGGTGATAACACACTCACCATCTTCCTTACCAAAGCCTTCTCTACTTTAATCTTCTTCATCACCTTCCAATGATATACCCCATTGCTACTAACTACACACTTCCGTTGTACAAAACCTATGGTCATAAGGCCTCTATCATCATCACCAGTACCTCTCTTACTCACTCCCCCAAACTGATGTTGTGATAATTCCATCATCACCACAACCTATGCTCCCATCACCATTTTTACATCTTCCTACATTAAGACCAACCCCTCTGTTTTTCCACCATCTCTCAATTTTTTTTAATCACCCTTTTGAGTCCCTCCCAAAACCATAACCCTACCCCTTAGTACTTCTATCTCTTTGACAACCCTTGAAAAAACTTGCCTCTACCAAAAAGCATAATTCTAAGCCTATCTTTTTCTAAACCCATTCTTATCATATATGATCATTTTCTCATAAATTCACATTCACGATCTTTCAATTTATTTAAGTCTTAGCCCATTTTTTAGAAGATCATAAAAATATTCAACTATATGGACATGGTTTGTTGGAGTCTCTAAAAGATTTGATACATGATAAGAATGGAGGTTTTTGGGTAATTCTATAGAGATGCTATTAATTGTGACATGAAGATTGAAATAAAAGAAAAGGGAAAGCCTAAATGTAAAAGTTCTATTTTTTGAAACTTTTGTACATAAAAATGTATAATCTAAAGTTGATAGAGATGTAGTCTTATGAGTTTAAGAATGAAGGTGACTTTCATTACAAGAGAAGAGATTTATATTCTTATTTAAAAATTTTAAATTATAAATAATGAAGCAATTGAAATCAATCTTAGAAAAGTTTTTTATATCTTCTAAATAAAAAACACCATTCATCAAAATTTTCAATAGCTGAATATATTTAAAGAATCTAACCTCTAGTGGACCTAACCTCTTTTGCATCTAACGCATTTTTGAGATGCTAAAAAATTACAAAAAAAGGAATCAACCTCCCTTGTCCAAACAGAAACAGCATTATGAAGCAATTGAAATCAATCTTAGAAAAAAGCAATTTTGTTTCTTCCTTGTTTAAGAACTTTGTATTGCCGATTAGCAGTATTTGTAATCAATAACGGCAAGAATTAGTTGGCCATTCACTTAGGTTTTGCTACATAAATTGTTTATAATTTTATCAAGTATTGGGATTCCATTTCCTCAAATGTTGTTATTTAGAGTCTATTCAAATACTTCATATATTCTATGCTTCAGATTTTTGCAAAGAAGGTAAGTATGAGATATAATTCTCTCCCAAAGGTCCCTTGCAAAGCTTCATTGAATGATCTAGGGTTTCTGGAAGGAGGTGATTGAGAGCAATGGAGATCAGATACTGTACCAATAGTAACTGGAGGTGGTGGTGGTATGGTGCTTGATCGAAACCCCGGATCATATTATTAGCGAGAGGCCAACCTGCCAATCAAAGCCATTAGACATGAAAAGATGTGAAAGAGTACATCAAGTAATACAAAAAACTTTAAGAATCCACACCAAACAAATATTACAAACTGAGCACATAGAAAAAAAACTTTAGCTATCAAGTTCGAAAAAGGAAAGTAGTTAAATAGTGCTAAAGTCTATATTTCACCAGGTAGTGGAACCTTAAAGGCCAAAGGGATGAGGGGAACCCAAATTTGTCAAACAACAATAAAGTCACCACAGATCAACATAGCGTTGAGAAATATCGAAAATTTAAACAAAAATTGTAGGAAATCATCGCAAAGTGGCCATGAAATACAGAGTTTTGTTATCAGGTAGAGTGAAGAATGTGAATACCTTCGAAACACATATTGTTTGTAGTTATTGAACTTAATTTGTGGCTTAAACCGATGAGAGCACCCCCACATCGTGAGTTGATTTATTAAAGAATATGTATTTTTAGTTGATGGTGATTTCTAAGAATTCTTATGAAGGAAAATGAGTAAAAATGTTAGAACATGAAGAAAAAGTGTGTTATCTTCTTAGGAATGCATTTCACTCGCTCATGCACACCTTAATTGGTTAGATAGATGTGTTATATGTTTTCCTTTCTCTCAACATTTTTGGCGGAGCTACATCAGATGCCTTCTTGTGTTCATGTACAAATCTTTGTGACTAAGATAGTATATAGTACAGCTATATGTGACACAAACATAATATCTTCTTCACTTTAAGATATTTTGATCATGTTGATTTAAGCTTGAAGACATTTTTAGGCATTCATTTTGCCATAACTTGAATGCATATCTTGATTCATGAATGATTATTTATTTGCATACTTCATATATAAATTGAATTTTTGAAAACTTTATACATAGGAATGTTGTTACTATGTTTTATGTCAATGGTGGTTGTAAAATTGTTTAAAAGATTTCTTTTTGTTAATTTAAGGGTCTTCTTGGTTGCCAAGATTTGATTTTGTAAATCATAAAATCCACAATTTAGTAAATCCTCAAATCCCTAAATTATAAAAATCACTCATTCTGTAATTTGCTAAATCTTGATAAATCTCGAGATTCTGTTTGGTTGCAACATCTCTAGATTTAAGGATTTATGTGATTAACAAAGTTTATATAAACAAAGATACACTACAATAATTACAACTAAAATACATAATTTAGTGTTTAATTTTAATTAGTGTTCTAACTAGTTACTTATGTTTTTATGCTTAAATTATATGAATTGCAAAATTTATTTTTAACAGTAAAATTAATTGTCGGTGCTCTAAAGTTTAAATTAATTTAATATATAATTTTGTTGAAGTTAACATTTAAATTAATAAATCATTAATAATGATTTGTTTACTAAAATAATATATAATAATGTGTTCATTAAAGATGTTTAATTTAATAAATAAGTTCTTATCAAAATGATTAAATGCCTTTCATCTATCTCTAATGCCTCTTCCTCTAATTTTTTTTATTCTTAGAGATTTGTGCGATCTCTTTTGCCACTTTTCTTCTTCCTCAATATTGCCATATAGATTTGGATGATTGAAGGATTAGCTAAAGTGTTCTTCTCCATATTCATGCAATTTGAGCACTTAACTGGGGATTTTGATTTAAGTTTAGTCCATCAATATCCTTATATATCGATTGGAAGATTTTAAGTATTTACTGAACTGTTAAGTGGCTAAATTCTGTTATTAAACAACCCCCTTAATGCATATGTCAATCAATTTGGAAATGCTTTATTTGAGAAAATTTATTTGTGCTTTTTTTTTCTTGCAAGGTGGGGATGCTTGACCCACCAAGGGATGAGGTAAAAGATGCTATGCTATCATGCATGCATGCTGGAATTCGGGTTATAGTTGTTACTGGTGATAACAAGGTTGGTTAAAAGCATGATCATTGTTTTTTTTTTCTTTTCATGTACTTGAAGTTTTGTAATTTTTAAAATTTTAGTCTACAGCAGAATCGCTTTGTCGTAAAATTGGTGCTTTTGACCACTTGCATGATTTTAGTGGGTACTCTTACACAGCCTCAGAATTCGAAGCTCTTTCTCCCATTCAGCAAACATTAGCACTGCAACGAATGGTGCTTTTTACTAGGTGAGCTATATTTGATTATGTTTAATAAATGCTTGTTATCTAAGTGTTTGGACCTGGCTGAACTTCATACTTCTGTTTTTCTTGCACGGATCAGAATCTTGTCTTTTCAAAATTTTTGATATATTTTAATGATTTAATTCTCTTTATACTGAACTATTTCTTGCAAAGGTCTCTTTCGTGGAAGCACAAATTCTTCTAAAGGTTACCACAGTAGTCCGGCATGTGGAACATTGCCTTTGCTCTATTTTTGAGTTTAATTACTCAAGTTGGACACGTAGTCTTAGTTTTTTTCTTGCATGCGTAGTGATTTTGCTATCTTTAATTCTGTGTGATTCAAGTGTCCTGCCAATGCTTTCACCTTGCTGAGCCATGACTGAGCTGCATTTGCGTCTATGTTCTACTCATATCTCAATGCATCATTCTGCACCCGATGCCCCTATTTGTCTATGCTCACACTTTGTGCCTCACCCACATTGCCCCATGCTCAAATGCACCATTGGCCTCGAACGCACGCTCTACTCTATATGCTCACCTTTGTTGGCCTGGACCTACGCTTAAATATGTTTCCCTCGCATTGTGATGCACACGTAAGGAGCACTGCGATGCGCTCGTGCTCGGCTTTGCATGCCCAATGCTCATCGTGGTTAACCCCATGGCATTTCGCTTCGCTTTCACCGTGCTAAGTATTTGTCCTGGTTTTCCCCCATTGGTATTATAAAGAGTGGTATATATGTAAATTTGTAAAAGTTAAATCTTTATTATGAAAATTGAAATTAGAGTTCTATTAAGTTAATATTACTCTATTAATTTTTTTTTCTCTTTTCTCGCTTCCACATGACCTCTCTTCTCAAAAGTTTTTATACTTTTGACCTTATTGAAATTTGTTGCACTATTTTATTAAGCCCAGAGAATATAATAGTAATTTCTAGCATGTACACTTAAAGAAGTATTTTTTTTTCCAAAGAATTATAATTTTTTCATTTCAATTTGTTACATCAAATTTGTATTTTATATAATTGGGACAACATTTTATTTTTCACTCCAATCCGTGCATTTTGTTTTTCTAAAAATTATGAAAAAGGAAGTAATACTAAGCAGTACGGCAGTGATTTCAGATATCCGTACAAACCTTCGGTTAATAGAATATATAGATGCGTTGAAGAAATACATCAATTTGATTATTTCAATTTTGAATTGTTAAACTCTTAACGGTTGGATCAGAGTTTCTATTTATGTGTATGCTGATCTTTTGCTGCAACTGAAGAATAGTTTGATGCAACAGAGCAAGGAAAATATGTGCAGCGAATTAAATTACAGTCTCCATTAGCAGAGGGGCAAGCCTTTTTCAGTTTCTCACAGATTTTGTAATTATCATTGCAACTGAAAGGTTTAATATAGCATTGTCAATTATAGCATGAATTTAAGATGGCTTGGGATTGTTTAAAGGAGATGGATTTTGAAGGCAGATGAAGGCAAATATATTGATAGATGGTTGAAATAAAATAATTGGTGAACATGAAGAGTAATGAAAAGGTGAGTTAGTTTAATGACCAAAAGTTGTTATTTTACAAATTAGGTTAGAATCCTGCCTTAGGAATCAGGATCCTGGGGAATTTCAATTTAGGGCAAACAAAATTACCAGTAGATAGAAACAACTTTAAAGATCAAAGTGCCATAATTCGGGAAAAATCCGAAAGACGAAAGCTTCTGATCAATTTTTTGAAATTTCTAATTTTTAAAAATCGAAACATTGAAATGTGTGTCCTAATTCGTCGTTTTCAGTATCGACGTGTTAAGTATATTATTTAAAGGCTGCTCGAGAAGTTTCATCAAATTATGAGCGCCGGATTTATCGTAGCTAATTTCTGAAGTTTTTAACTTCAGAAATTAATTAAAAATAAAGTATTTGTCAGAATCGAAAAATTTCGGCGCGAGGGTGTTCGTCATGTCGTAACACACCTTGGTGCCAAGTTTCGTCGTATTTGGACGCCGAATGACGGAAAAATGCAAATAATTTAACTCTAAGTATCATTTAAGTTTTTTTTTTTTTTGTCTTTCCCAAAACCCTAATCCCCCCTGTTCACGCCCCCCTCTGTGACCCGCCCCAATAGCATCTGGCGCGGAACCTTCCGCGCCAGGGAGGGGCTGCCTGCGCCGTTTTTGGCGCAGGCTGGTCGGCCCACCTGGCCGACCCCCTCCCCCTCCTCTCCTCTACATAAGCCCTCCCATAGCCCATCTTCCCCTCCCTCACACAGCCCTTTCCTCTCCCCCTCTCCCTCCTCTACATAGCAGCTTCCAGCCCCCTCCTCAGCCCTTCCAGCAGCCGGCCACCCCTCCTCAGCCGCTCCAACCTCCTTCCAGCAGCCCAACAGCCCCCGACAGTTCCATCCAGCACCTCCGGCAGCTCCCGGCAACTCCCGACAGCCTCCGGCAGCCTCCGACAGACCCTTCCAGCAGCTTCCGGCAGCCTGGCAGCCCCCGGCAGTCCCCTTCAGCCAGCCAGCTCCCTCTCCGGCAGCCTCCAGTAGCCCCCGACAGCCTCCGACGACCAGCTATCAAGCCGCCAAGACACTCAGTAGCCGCTGCCAGCCAGCCTCTTGCCGTTGCCACCTCGGCCAGCCATCCGGCTACCCCGTTCCAACCCTCCCTTGTTTTTCGGCAATCCTAAAAGCTAAGGTACGAGAGGTTGGAAATGGAGGATATTGAAGAAAACACTTCTTGCTAATCTTATTAAATCATTGATATAATTTTATATTTAGTCATTCGCATTTTGATCATTCTCATTAATTAATAATGGAAATAGTTCATAATGCTATAAAATGACTACTATTTTCATTCCTATCATTACTCTTGCAATACAGTAACATTATTATGAAATACGGATTTTAAATCATTATAAAGAAAAATGACAAAATAAAGAATAAATATAAAAATAATGACTATCGCTTCACTTGTAAAAGAAACTAATTTAAAGAAATATCGGGGACTTAAATGCAGATTGAGCGAATTCTCACTCATTCGAGCTGTTGAACTTCTGAACTTAAAGAACAAAGGTACCCAGTATATAACATGTATTATATTTTGCATTTTTATTACTGCTTTGCTTCGCTTAAATTGCTTCGAGCCAAATTTCATTTTGAAGCTTGGTTGGTTGTTCGGAACCAACGTGATAGCATTCGTGGGTTACTGGAAAAATGACATCAGTAACATTAATGTTTGGTTGGTTGTTAGAAACCAACATCCTTTTCCTTCGTGGCCAGTTACTGGAAAGAAGACATCAGTAACGACATTCGTGGCTAATTACCAAAAAAATGACATCGGTAATAGCATTCGTGGGTTGTTACTGGAAAGAAGACATCAGTAACAACATTCGTGGCAGGTTACTGGAAAGAAGACATCAGTAACCTACATTTTTGCGCTAATATCTTTTGCATGAAATTAATTATTTTATTTGCGCTTTTTCTTTAATATTTTTCCTGCATTTCCTTTGCAAATCGCATCTCTGCTATTATAAAATGTAATACTACATTAATTACTGTGGCACTTAGAGTACTCTCTAATTACTGGGAATTCCAATCCCGGTATTATTTGTTGTACAATACCAGGTCAGGTACTTCTGGAAGAGCTTAAGAAAGAACCCTAATGCTTAAAATGTTCAACTGCCTATGAGATCCACGGCGCGATTTATTTTTGTTTATCTTTTATCTTTTCTTTATTTTTACTTTTGTACGAGGAGTATTGAAAAGACCTTGTAAAGTGAATATTGAAATAAATGAATATTATCTTTTGGCTTTTCATATGTGTATGCTCTTCTTCTCTCAAGTTACTCAATATGATCCTGCGATAAGTGAACGCCCGACGTCGGAACGGTTTCCGCTGAACCGACGTCGGGGTCCTCACAGTTAGGCAGTTTGCTATTTTAATGATGTATAGTTTTTTCAATGGTCATGCAATCATGTTTAAACAACTACAATAGAGCTTGACAGGAGATATTATCTGTGATGTAGGGAACTATGGGGCACTCAGCTGGGTCGTTGCAACAATAATGCTTAGAGGTTTACTGGTCGACATTAGTGCATATTGTGGTACTAGGTATTGTTCATGGTTTATGTGAGATACATTGGTGAAGCGGGAACAGAAGTTGCAGTTATAAATCATGATAATGCACATGCAAGATTGATACATGAAAGGATGACATTAGCCATTTACAAGGTGAGCTTTTTCATCAGGAGGATCTTCCATCTAGCATAGGAGAGTATTAAATTTTTTTGAAATCGTCTGTATTCTATTGTACAATAGGAAACTTGAGAATTAGAATGAAAGTAGGAAATTTTTCAAAATACTCCCTCAACTCTTTCAACTTGCCAATTTGTCTCAAAATTTTCGATTTATCTAATTTAGCTCCTTCTCTATTTAATACATCTGATTTAGTCTTTTAGCTTTCATTTTTGCGCCCAATCAATTTTCTAGAAATGAAAATTTTAAACTAAATTAGCCTAATTGAATATTTTTGGAGGATTAATTTGGATTTGTTGAATTCCTTGGGATTTAAATTAGAGATATTGAATTGCTTTGAACTATATTGGTCAATTTGAAATTGCTAGAGGATTAATTTGGCAAATTACTTCTAAATAAACAATGTTGGAAGAATAAATGGAAATTTGGGAATTAAAAGGATAATGGGAAATTTGTCAAAATAAATCCTCAACTATTTTGACTCGATCAAGTAATTGTTAATTTGTCCAAGTTATCCTCTTGACTAATTAGTATATCCAACTTAGTTACTCGGCTATTATTTTTGTACCAAATTTTGTCTAAATACATAAAAAATAAGATACTTTTTAGTATATATATTAATATTTGAGTGATTAAATTGGATACATTGAATAGTTTCTTAGTTAAATTATAGATATTGAATAGTTTGATACTATATTTTCCAACCCAAAATAGTTGTAAGAACTAATTGGGAAAATTTAACTCTTGTAAAAATTGTAAGAACTATATATTCAAAAGGCATAATTGTTTTCAACATGTTGGTGATTACTATAATTTTTTTTTTTTTTTATTGTGCAAATTTGACCCTTGCTTTTATTTTAGCATGAAATTTTAAATTATGCTTTGATGCACCTCTCTATTTTGCTTTATTGACTAAATTTGCTTTATTGACTAAATGAGTAACTGTGTTTCATTTTTGTACGTGGCCATCTTATCTTCATTTTTGAGTGTCCCAATTTTATTTTAATACCTCCTTTTTTTTTAATTATTAATCATATTAATCTGATTTGTATTATATGTTGTGCAGAAAATGAGGTATTATGCAACTTCAGCTATTTTATTTTTGATGCTTTTGAGTCTTTGAATTAGTAGATAAATGTTGTATTATTAAAGTTTGTTATTGTTTTCTGTTTAAAAATAATGTTGGAGTTGATGAAAAACTCAAGTTGCGAATGACTACTTAAGAATCTCAAAGTTTTGATCTTAGTAGATTTAAAACATAGTATATCGAGTATATGTTTAATTATAATTGAAGCCTTAATTTCGAGGACTTAGCTATTGAGAACCATGTGATCAAGAAGAGCAAGATGGTCAAATATCTCGATTCAATTACTCAAAATAATGGTGAAATAGAGCGCGATATGATCCAATCTGAAATGGAGTGCCTTTGAGTGTTGTGGTTGAAAAATCCCGCTCAAAATAAATGTTATAGAGATAGGAGGCTAGGATATATGAGTGGGTATACCCTTAAGAATAGAATGAGCATTAAGTTCATTCAAAGCAATGGTGGAGTGGCTCCAATAGTGGATAAGATAGAGAATGCTGTCTTAATTGGTTCGGGCATATTAAGCGTAGACCATTCAATGCCATTGTTAGAAAAATTAAGCATGTGAATCTTGCCTTTGTTAAAAGAGGAAGATCCAAAAAGATGTTGGGAAAAAATCATTAGCAAGAACCATAACTATTAGGAATTTATTAAGGGACTTCTATTTAATCGTGCATGATGGAAACAAAGGATTCATATAGTTCTCACCTAGAGAGGCTTGGTGCTGTTGTTGTTTATTATTTTTTATGTAATTTTAGAATGTTTCTTACAGGATTCACTAATAACTCTTCTTTTTCAAAGCTTTTATTGCCAACTCCTCTACTTAGTTAAGGATAGTATCTCAAGTCTGCTGTGTGCATTTTTGCCATTCATAATAAACTGTTATGAATTTCTTACAGGGTAGAGCCATTTCATAAAAAGATGCTGGTGGAGGCCTTGCAAAACCAAAATGAAGTGGTAGGTGTTTAATGATATGGCGTTCATGTATTGATACTATTTATGTCTAATCACTGAGTTTTATCCATGTAATTTCCACTAATAGCAAATCCCAGAATCCAGTAAGTATGCATATGAAATGAATGCTTGTGTGAGTGAAACATTCCCATCTGCACGCACATACTAGCATGCATGTTCAAACTAATTTGTAAATGTATGTGTATATGTAGACATTTTGTGTTGCGTTCCGCTCAACCTAAGAGCTTAACCTTCCCAAATGAACCTTTTCCATTTATCTTGAGCGCTATAACGGCTTTTAGGAATTTCTGATCCCACTCTAAAAGTCATTTGTATCTCACAAAAACTCAACACTGAGCCAATATATAACATAAAGGGATATGCATTATTTCAAGCATTTAACGTATATAGCACATACTAGTTTTTTTATGTTAATTGTTATGGTAATTGCAAATGTAGCGTGCACTACATTAGGCTATGTACTATAGTGTATGGTATTTCTTGTTATTCACACGTATGATTGCAGCAAAATACATTTTCATTATTCATCTCAGGTGATACAATATTAAATAACATAGAAAAAGATTGATTATACATTAAATTTTAGAAGAAATTTCTTTATACGTTAGATTTTGCTGTTCATGTTTAGTATAAACTGTTTGGAGAGCATGTCTAATTCTACTTCTTGTGGTTATGGTTTATATGATCATCATCAAATGCGTTGGACATCAAATTGATGAACTTGCCTTATTTCTTTTTCTTTTTAATTGCGTTATCAGTAATACGTCCCTTAACTGCACCTGTTTACGAACCATCAAAGAATTAAGTAGCTAAGAATTTTGATTTGTAGCGCGATCCTTACATTAAAGTATTACAGCCACTCCTGTATCCCATTTGGTGTTAAAGATTTAGTAATTTTTCTATGAGCTCTTGTTCTTTTGTGTTATTCTAGATAATACTAGGTATTTATAATATTCTTGATGCAAGCATTACATTCCTGAAATTAATTCTAAAGGAGGCATACAAAAAGCTCATGACTATGTACCAAGTTTTTTGTATGTGCATCTCTAACTGTAAAAGCTTTAAGTATGCTTATTTTCCAAAATTCTCTACCTGTTGTTATAGTGTAAGTTCTCATTTTGATGTTCTGTTATAATGCACAATGACGAATGCTTATGACATTTGCATTCTATAAAATATATGCTCAGCATATGTTTACATATCCTAGTACTTATCTACCTTACAACATCAACAATCTTTACTGGTGATGCATATAAATAGGTAAGCTTTTGAACCAATGAAATATTGTTAGCTCTAAGCAAAGTTGACAATATTTATTTTGTTTCCTACAAAAATCAAAATGTTTCTTATCAAGCAATGGATTTTATTAATAACTTTTTCTTATGGAATGGATCCACAGGGAAACCGTGTGCCATTGGAATGATCTATTTCAGGTTTTAGACCAAAATAGAGATGAAGATTAGATACCAATTTATAGTTTGTGACCCACCAAGATGGGCAAGGAGTTAATAGAACCAAAACCCTATATTTTGAAAATATGCTAATTGAATATAAATGCATAAATTGATGTGTGGTGGAGCATCAAGTGTAGTGGGGCATGGAGTGTGGTGGACTAGACATATGGCATTCAGGTGCGATCGAAGGTTCGCTCAAGCGTGCAGGAACAATAGTAGGCGCTGAGAATGCCAGATAAGGTGACTTCTCAAAAGCTTGCACAATGCCCAAACTAGCGGGCGTGCTTAGGTACGCTCAGACGCACATGAAAAATGGCTAGATCACATTCTCATTAATGGGTAATACTAGCACACCCAATAGCAATCAAGCTTGCGCTTAGGTGTGCATGACCGATAAGAACACACTTGAGAACAACTTGATGTGTGCAAACATAAATACAATTATCATGGCAGTGTGCCTTGAAACGATCGAAGTTGTGCCCAGATGCGCATTGTCTATCTGAACACATAGACCTCATTTAAGGGCTAATGAGCAATCATTACTATGTGCCCAAGCACGCTCTAGCACGCACCCAAACACATGAAATAGAATGAGTGCAGTGAAGCTTGTAATCTTTCTTCAATATTCATAGTGAAGTTTTTTGTAGTGTGTAACTTTGGTCTTTTATTATTTTATTGTTTTTTTATATAAATTTTGGTATTTTTAGTGTTTTTTGGAATATTGTTTGATTTTCTACGATTTAGTTGTTCATGCTTGTTCTTGGAGAAGGATTTCGCTGCAACCTTTGAATTTTACAACAAATGGTATTGGAGCATTGTTCATTATTCGAGTGGGAGTAATGATCAATGATACGAGATACAAGATCAGTAAGGTTGACAACATGTAGTTTGCATTTTGGAAGATTCAAATTGAGGATTTGCTATATTGAAGAAATTAAACTTGCCTTTAAGTGGCATAGAAAAGAAGCTAGCATATATGAATGAGGAAGAATGGAACATAGTTGACAAATTTGCTCTAGGTTTGATTTAAAACCTAAAAGAATAGATGCCAAAGGAAGATGAAGATATGCGGATACAGGAAGATGAAGACTCTTGCACTAAGACAACAAGACTATATTGAGAAAATACTGCAAAGATTCAATATGCGCACAATAAAGATGATGCACACACTATTGGGAGTCATTTTTATCTTTCAAAAGAGCAAACATTAAAAAATGATGCAGAGTGGGCACCAAAGAATGATGCAGAGGGAGAACAATTGAGTAAAACTCTACCTTTTAGATTTTGAAATTTTAATGTATCACATAATCTGCACCCTATCAGATATAGTGCATGCAGTGTAAATGGTCGGCAGGTTCGTGTGCAATTCTAGCAAGAAACAAAGAAGTTGTCAATGAATTTATAGGTATCTCAAAGGGACTGCAAGTAAAGCATTGTATTTGGTGGACCTAGAGGAGAGCTACAAGAATTTGTAGACTCAGATCTAGTAGGAGATGTGGACAATAGAAGGATCACAACTGAGTGCATCTTTACAATGGGAGGCACTATATAAGGGGAATCTCTAGATTGCAGAAGATTGTGGTTGATGCAGCGCAAAGGTGTATATGGGAGCACATGATGACACGAGTATATTCAAGGAACTTGCGAGCTTGAGGAGTACCCTTAAGTTGTGTTTCATGACAAAATATAGTGTCACGTGGGTTATAGTTTGTTGTGTAGGCCCGTCTCATTTATGTAATAATTTATTTCTTACATTTATGTTTTTGTCAGGATAAATATATGTCGAGAATGTCTCAGGCCGCCTGTGGAGGCCTATTGGGGCTTTTATTGTCTTTTTAGCATTGCTAGTGTGTTTTAATGTTTAACTATTGTAAATAGTTTTTGTAAACTCTATTTTCGTGGTTAATGAATTTTTTTTCTAGAAAATTGCTTGAGAGCTCTTGGTTTTTGTGAGGACAATTGAAACTTCTGTTGGTGTGCATAATTAGTGGGATCAGGGTGTATATAATTATGAATGGATCTAGGTGTGTATATACTTGATCAAATTTATCTTTCTTTTATCTATTTTCTCCATCTTGTATATTTGGGTTGTTCCATCTGTTCTATTCCATTCCCAATCATTCAATTGTGTTTTGTTTCCCTTTTTGTTGAAAACTCGCTTGTCGTGAAATGTGTAAAATTTGCTCTTGCTTCTCTTTGCTAATCACAAACCCTTAAAATGACTACAAAAATTTTAAAAAGATAATTTTAAAGATTCATATCATCTCCACAAACATTCTCTTAAAGTTTCATCAAAATTGACTTCATTTGACCCGCCAAATGTCTTTTCAATGTTGAACGACCTTTTTTGCGCACATAATTGCATTCTTTAACTTTGCCACAATTTTAGGTATCAGAGCTGGTTTCGACACTTTGATGCAAAAGAAAAAGTTGCTCTACTCATCAAGAGTTTTCTGCAAATTTTTTTTGATTTATTTTATCTTCTATAGTGCATCGATCGTTGTTGGCGATCAACTGTTTCACGCTAGCCTTTGTGCGCTCAGCCACACGCACACATGCTAGCGCACATGTTAGCTAGCATTCCGCCGCACACGAAGAGTGTGATGCTTCACGTGAACCGGCCCGATCTGATTTTGCTCGCGAACCTAATTCAGCCGAACCCATTGCTCGTGCTGACCCGAACCGACTCGCTGAATTGAGCAGCTAACACAGTTCGAACTCGATAAGGCTTGAACTGATCTATTAAGGGTCATATCATGCCAAAAACATGCAACAAACTTTTGGAAGCTATTATGGACAATCTAGAAGTCTGATTTTCATGTTGTTTGCGGCATTAGAAAGCTAAGATCCTTAAAATACCCTCCAGTGACCTCCAAACAGAGATTTGAGCACTCAATTGAGGAGGAAGGTAGGAAGTTTTGACACGTGAGCTGTGATCCGTTTACCCTCATGTGAGGTAAGTCCTGCAATTTGTCTTGCTTTTAAACCTTATTTAGAGTGAATTTTTTTGTCAATATTACTTTTAAAAAATTTATATATCGATTGCAAGTCTTGTGCAAGTTTGTGGTTTTGCATGGTTGTAGTGAATTCCATCATACCCTAACTCTTGAGTGACCCCTTGTGAGCTTGTGAGCTTGTGTGCCACTAAAACATCTCTCCTTATAAGTGATTGAGCTATATTTAAATTGAATTTGAAAAAAAATTTCACTAGCTTATGTTAATCCATTGATTACACTACTTTATTTGTAAGACATCTGACATTCAAACTTTGTGTTACTTGTTTATTAAAGCTTTAGCAAATTTAAAGGCAACATAGCTAATAATTATAAACTAAATGAGAATGGGATGAATCAACGAGCTGTGTTTAAAGACTTCCATAGCTACGACATAAACTCAACTTAGGCATATATTAGAAATAATGAATATCAGGTATGATCATCGATCACAACATGAACTTTTGATACATGTTAGAAATGCATATTCTATGAGATTAGACACAACCCTAATTATAGGAGAGGTAGGATTTCTAGGGATGATGACTTTGATGATGAACTAGATTATATGTATCCGAGGAGGAGATTATGATTTTTAGAAAGAATATGAACAGATCCGCCTACGAGAATAGGTACACATAAAAGAGAACAAGCCAAGAGATCTTTTAGGTAAAATCAAAGCAGAAGCTTCTACGTATGACAGCTCTCACAATCTTGATAAGTTTTAGATTGGATGACCCAACTTGAGGAATTTTTCGGGTGGCTCAATCTTGATGACTACGAGCGAGTCACCTTTCCTCGCATGAAATTGATTAGCCGCGCCAAAATATTATGGAATAATCATCTCCAAAAGGAGATGAGTGGCTGTAGAAGAGTCATATGGGTAGAAATGCATGAAATATTATTTGATAACTATCGATATCATGACAAACAACTACACACAAATTTTCCCACTTTGAAACAAAGTATAATGTATGTCACAAACTATTTAAATGCATTTGAGGATCTAGTTGCCCACACAATCTGTCAAGACTTGGATTGGTGACTAGCCAGCACGCTTGTGTTAGGTTTAAGGGTGGACATTCGTCACCAACTAGAGAGGAATAATCTGTAGATCGTAGAGGATGTTGTACATGATGCCTTGCTTATTGAAGCTCAATCTAAGGCCTCATCCTCTAAGGCCAAACCATCTACAAGTGGTACGAAGAGTATTATTAAATTTAACCTTTCTTCAGTACACCAATGAGGATACCTAGTCCCAGACAAGTAAACTTATGAGAGATGTTTGCTATAGGTGCAAGCAAAAGGAACACCTAAAGCATGAATGTAAGGCTATATTAGTCATTGCTGTGGATGAAGCAGAGGAAGAACAAAGAGTTGATCTAAAGGAAATCCAAGGTAATGATGATGTTGATATTTTTTATATTGATAATGATGATATTTTCTTAGGAGTGGTTTGTTGCTGGAGTATGTTGTTGGTAGGAGAGGATTGGAGATGTAGAAATATTTTTAGTAACTTTATGACTTGCAATGGAGTTGCATGCTTGTGATAGATGGAGGTAGCATTATGAACGTATTTTTTGCATGAACATTAACAAAGGCTAAGCTTCAAGTTGACTCACACTTGAATTAATTCAGTGTAAGTTGTGTGGATCACACCTCTCTTTTTGTTGCACAAAGTTATTTGGTATCAAGAAAAAGCTAGGGAGCGATGTTTTACCTACAGATATAACATACATACTATTGGGTAGATTTGACTTTTTGATACAGAAATTATGCACTGTGGTAGGGAGAACACATGCACATTTACATACAACAATAAGACCATAACATCTAATCTCATCCCTAGACACCTCCCACACCTAATACTGATTTAGGAACACTACCCTCACTTGTTTTTGTTTCATCAAGATCATCACATCCGTCAAAGGAAGGGATTAAACTTCAGCCGATTACTATTATCACCTCTCTTTTAACTTTTGAAAGACCACCTACACCCTATTCTACCTAGGGATCCTAAGTATCTCATCCCTGCACTTATTGTAGACTTGGTAGGATACCGCACCTTGCAAAAAGAGTGAAAATTCTGAAGGGGTTCAAATATTACATGTCAAAGAAATTATCCTAGATAGTGAGGAAGCTGTTATTCCTCACCAATTGTGGATCTCTGATCTCCCTGATGAATTGCCACCTCTACGCCAAATTCAACACGCTATCTATTTTGCACCAGGGTCCCAACTTGCTACACTATCGTCTTTGTCATATGGAGCAATTTGAGCTCCAACAACAAGTAGAAGCCTTTCTCCAAGAAGGATTCTTACATGAGAGTTTGATTCAGGTATTGTACAAGCACTTTTAATCCAAAAAAAGATGTCATATAATGATTGTGTGTTGATAGTCACACTATCAATAGATTAGCATAAAGTATATATTTCTCACCCCTATACTAGATGACATGCTAGATCTGGTAGCCAACTCCAATGCATTCTCAAGATTTGATCTTAGGAGTGGTTACCACTATATCAGGATACGACCGGGGATGAATGGAAAGCCACATTTAAGACATCTGAAGGATTGTATGTGTGGTTGGTGATATTTTTTAGCTTATCCAATGCACCCAACACCTTGATGCACTAAATGAACACCGTATTACAACCATTCTTGGGAAAATATTTTGTATCATACTTTGACGATATTTTACTTTTTAGCATAGATGAGAGACACCATTTGAGTCGTTGTGATTGATACTAGAAAAGTTTTGGGAGGAAAAGCTTTTTGTGAATAAGTGTTAATTTATGCAGACTAAGATGACATTATTAGGATTTGTTGTTTCTGTTGTGGATAAAGGTAGATCCTTCTATGATTCAGGCTATTATTGACTGGCCAAACTCCAAAGAACTTCCATGATGTCAGAAGTTTTCATGGCCTGATCACATTTTATAGGTGGTTCATTAGGAATTTTAGTTTTATAATGGCTCCTATCACTAACATTCTTAAGAGAAGTTTTAGTGGTCCCAAAGAGCAGAAAAGTGCTTTTTGCCAAATCAAGGTGATGACCACCGCTCTAGTGCTTTCGATGACCTGACTTTTCTAAGGTGTTCGAAGTGGCGTGTGATGCTTCTGGTATTGGGAGAGTTATATCCAAGGAAAACCATCATGTTTACTTTAGTGAGAAGCTGAACAAAGCAAAACAATATTATTCCAATTATGACGTGAGTTTTATGTGATCGTTCAATCGCTTAAACATTGGAGGCATTACTTGTTGCATTGTGAATTCATTCTCCACATGGACCACCATGCGCTCAAGTTTATAAATGTGCAAAGGAAGCTCAACTATAGGCATGCTAAGTGGGTGGAGTTCTTATAAGACAATACTTTTGTTTAAAAGTATAAGCCTGGTGCTAAAAACAAAATTGCTGATGTGTTGCTTAGAGTAGCTTTGGTAGCTACGCCACTCACGAATCAGATTTCTGGCTTCGATCACATAAGTGACGAGTGGGTAGTTGTCCCGACTTTCATAGTAATTTACACTAAACTTGTAGAGTGTGTGTTGCCATCCTACTTTGCATATCACATTATCGATGGATTTTATTTTTGTGGGCTACTACTTTGTATTCCCCTCATCTCTCTTAAGAATTTTTGATTCAAGAGGTATTCTGATTCTATAGAAGTCACCTAGGGTGAGAAAACTATTCATCTGGTTGAAACCAACTTTATTGTCCTTAAAGAGATACGAGAGCAAATTTATCTCCTAATGTTTAATTTGCAAGAAGGCTAAAGCTCAAAAATAAAGGTCTGTAAAATATTTTACTTTTCCTGTACCATACCGACCATGGGAAGATTAATTGATGGAATTTATCAGGACTTCCCAAAACCCACAACAACATGATACTATTTATGCGGTGGTTGATACGTTTTCTAAGTTAGTTCGCTTTATGCCCTGCTCGAAACCAAATGATGCATCTTATATAGCAAATTTTTTTTTGAGGGGTAATTAAGCTTCATGGATACCAAGCATTTTAGTTTCAGGTAGGGATGTAAAGTTTGTTATATTTTTGGAAAATCTTATGGCAGTTATTAGGTACTACACTTAAGTTTTCATTAACCTTCCAATCACAGACAGTAGGTTAAACTGAAGTGGTTAATAGATCCTTAGGGAATTTATTAAAAAGTATAGTTGGAGAAAACTTAAGCATTTGGGATCTATGTAACGACCCAATGTCATTATTTTTCAAAATTAGGTCAAAGCTCGCTTCAGACATCAGGACCCTGGGAAATTTCAAATTAGGGCAAACAAAAATGCATTTAGATAAGAATAATTTTAAGATCAAAGTGTCCTAGTTTGGGAGAAATTAGAATAACGAAAGCTCCCGCTATATTATCTGAATTATTAAAATTCTAAAAATTCAGAACCTTGAAATACGTGTCAGAATTCATCGATTTCAATGTCGTTGTGTTAAGTATAATAATTAAAGGCCGCTCGAAAGTTTCAACAAATTCTGAGCGCCGATTTGATCGTGGTTAATTTTTGAAGTTTAAACTTCAAAAACTAATTAAAAATAAAATATTTGTCTGAATCGAAAATTTTTGGCGCGATGGTATTTTTTATGTCATAACACACCTCGGTGTCAAGTTTCGTTGTGTTTGGACGCCAAACGATGGAAAAATACAAATAATTTAAGTTTAAGTAAATATATAATTATTTTTTAAAATTCCTCTTCCCCCCCGTTTCTCGCGACGCTCTCCCGACAGGCCTTCTGGCGCGGAAGGTTCCGTGCCAGGAAGGGGCTGCTTGCGCCGTTTTTGGCGCAGCCTGGTCGGCCCACCTGGCCGACCCCCCCCCTCTCCCCTCCTTTCCTTCTACATAAACCCTCCCCACTCCCTTCCTTCTTCCCCCACAGCCTCCTCCAACCCTAAACCTGCAGCCCCTCCTCCCCCTCTTGCAGCCCTCTCCTCCCCCTCACAGCAGCCACTCTCCTCCCTCAGCCTTCCCCTCCCCTCCTTCTCCCAAAGAGCAGCATCCCTCAGCCCCTCCTCCCTCTCCCAACAGTCCGGCTAGCCGCCTCCCTCCTCCGACCGGCCAACAACAGCCCAGCTAGCCTTCCTCCAGCTGGCCAGCCACTTGCCAGCCTCCGGCCACCTCGCTCCAGCCTCCCTCTGTTTTCTGGAAATCATAATCCTAAAGGTAGGAAGATAAGTATAAGAGAAAGAAAAAGTGGAAAAGAAAATAGGAGAATTGATTTTGCTAATTCTTCATTCTTTTATACCTACTTAATAGTCATTATTATGAAAATAATAATGATATAACATCGTCATTCACATTAATATGGTGCTCATTAATTAATAATGAAAACTATACATATGTTATAAAATGACTATAATTTCAGTTCAAGTATTTTCTTTTTGACAGTTATTTCTATTATGTTCTTTCATTCTTATATTATTATTATCATTAAAATAATGATAATAATAATATTATATTAATATGATTCTATCTGCAGCGACTTAATAAATGCTATAAATATTACTGTCATCGCAGTACCTCAAAAATCAAACTTCAATCATAATAAGAAAGTGAAAGAAAAATATAATCGAAATGAAAATAAATGTTACTCCTTAAAATATTGGCGAAGAGCTAATTTAAAATTTTCCAAAACCTAAATGCAGATTGAGCAAACTGTTACTCATCCGAACTGTTGAACTTTTGAACTTAAAGAACAATGTACCAGATGTCTTTTATTACTCTTGTTTAAATATGATTTTCTGCTCAGCATCGCACAAATTTGATAAAAGTGATTTTTAAAGTCACATAAAATAATATATGAATAAGTTTGGATAAGTGAGAAGCAAGGGTTTCATGTTGCTTTATACTTTTTGTCTGATCATACAACCGCTAGGACGGGGCTGTCCGACAGCAGGAGTCATAAGGAGCCTATACTGATAAGCTTTTGAGGGGGCAGGTATAGAGGGAAGTTGAGATATGTAACATAAAAATGAACCCCCCTTTTCTTCAATTTTGTACTTGTTGCTATTGCTATTCGAGCAAGCAAATTGGTGCTGGATCTGCTCCCGCTGACCCGGCACCGGGTCCTCACAATATACACCTTATTGCAGAATTTGCTTACAATAGTACTATTTCTAAGACTATTAAGAAAATACCATTTAAAATTATTTGTGGGTGTAATATTAGGAAACTAGTTGAATTAGCTAGTTTGCCTAGCCATGCATATTTGGATGGTGTATTCATTTTAACCAGGGATTTTAATAAACTTCATTATGATGTTGCTACCCAAATTGAGAAATCTAATAAAAACTATGCATCAAGAGCTAGCATGACTATGTCTAGTATGAGTGTTAATAAAGGTGATTATGTACTCATTCACTTTCAATCTGAAAGATATTCCATAACAAATATATGAACCCACATGTTAGAGCTGCAGGACCTTTAAAGATCCCTAGGAAATCAAATCGAATACTTTCTTGAGTGATTTTCCTTTTGATATGTTTATAAGTCTTCTTCTTAATCTTGACAATTTAATTTCATATTCAAATGAGTTTTTACAAGAAAGTGCATGTACTTCTCCAGAAGGGCCCAATGGTGAACTGCTTACTGAAACTCATCAACCTTCCTTATCTGAGATTGATGTTATTATTTTTGATGAGTTTGTTGCATGGTTGGATGGATCAAATAGTGAATAAGATTAGAGAATGTTGTTTTATATGGTTTGAGCATTTTAAGCATTGGTTGCTTAATTCCCTTGTTATAAATATCGAGTTTATGAATTTGAAAAATAGGAAGAGGAAGACCAAAAAGACATGGGAAGAAATCGTTAGAAATGATCTTTTTTAGTTGGCACTTAGGGAGCGTTTCTATTTGATCGTACTCATTGGAAACAAGTGTTTATGTATCCAATCCCACCTTTTGGGATTAAGGGTTCTTGTTGTTGCTGCTGTTGTATGCAGATGGGTCAATAACTAATCCTTATATATTATGATACTATTAAAGAATATATTAATCCATACAAAATATATAAAGCAATGCATTGTGAGCCAAATATCTATTAGCATATATTTCTCACTTTAAGTAATTTGTATCATATATTTAATTGCAGAAAATATACAAATATAGCACCTAAAACATAATTATTTATAAATCTATACAACGCATAAAAATATTAATTTAGCATTTAAGTTCTTAAAACATAAAAATAGTACTAACATTTATATATAGAAAATAAAATTTTTAACTGATAAATTTCATACCAAAATTTAGATGTTATATTTAAATAGTCATTATTTTGGTATGAAATTTATCAGTTAAAAATTTTATTTTCTATATATAAATGTTACTTAATATTGCACTACAAATTTAATTATGATTTGATAAATTGTTTTTCCAGGATCATAAATATGATTGACTATTCGAATAATGATCTAGAAATGATCAAGAAACCATGTTGATTCCATGACTTATTTGGGTTAAGAAATTTTGATGAACAAATTTTTTAAATTTTCTCAATGATTTGATATTGACATATAATAAGTTACTCTAATCACGTAATGAGCTATTGTGAACAATAGTGGGAACAATTTGAATTCAAATATATAAATTATTTAATTATCTTTATTCATAGTGTTGTTCAGAATTAATCCAAAAAAATGTCCTTAATTAAATTTGAAATCAAGACTTGTTTAATTTTTAAATTTATGAGGGAAAATGAAAATATATCAAATAATAAAATCAGAATATAAAAATTAATCTCTTATTAATGAAAGTCTTGATGATGTGTTGCGTCAGACTAATAATTTAAAAGTTTTGTTGACATCTTTTGGGTTCTCTGAATTGGTTTCTCCTTCCTTGATGATTGGATCATTATTTGGGTTTGAGTTTATTAATACTTTGGATCTCATAGACACTGCCCCTTGTTTTTCCTGTTTTTAAGTCGTATTTTCTTGAAAATTATGGTGGCTGAACAGAAACTTTTGTCATTAAATGGGCCATTTTTTTCCTGCTGTTTTGCTTGACTGAAGTGGTTTATTCCAAATGTCATCTCTTCTACTAGGTTGCAATGACTGGAGATGGAGTTAATGATGCTCCTGCTTTAAAGAAAGCAGACATTGGAGTTGCTATGGGGTCAGGAACAGCAGTAGCCAAGGTATTTATTTTTTATGATAATGGAAATGTGCACTTGTTTTCTTCTCCCCCAATTTTGACTTGTTTTAAGCAAAATTATAAGTTGTTTTATGAGCATAACTTTTAAGGTTCTGCCTTTTGTATTTCTTAAGTGCTTTGTCAATACCTGGAGTAACTGGTTAGTTGATGTGCCATGCTTTTGTATTGTTTCCTCTAAATGTACTTGATTTTCTAAGTTGGAACTGCATGGACCAATCAGGCATCATCTAGATTGCCAACATCTGTTTTGGAATTGTCTTACTGGCCTTTTCTCTGGTTGGAATTCATTAGAAAGCATTAATAATGAGTAGTTTGAGCAGTCCTTTAGCATTGGCTTAACACGATGACGGTTTGCCTACAATGATAATGCTGCGTTCTTTGTTGCTACAAGGGATTGGTATGCCTGGATGTTTAGTATGCACCTGTCTATCATGGCCTCCCATATACCATTTGCGTTGTACACCTTCTTGAGTTAAGAATCCTTCATGGTGTGTATTGAATTATTTGTCTTTTAACATTGGCTTTAGTTAATGACATGTGCCTTTAGGCCATAATTAAATCATCTTATGTTTATTTTTCTAGTTCTTGCTTTTCATCTAACGTTATATACTTTCTTTTGTCCAAGCTGTCTAATTTGTATATTTCTAGCATTTACTAGCAATATATGTATGCGTATGTGTATGTATATGTGTGTTTATATATATATATATATATATATATATATATATAGATATAGATATATATATATATATATATATATATAAACTCCTTTTCAAGCTTGTATTACTCCTGTGATGCTAGGATTTGTAATGATCTTTATTGTGACTTTGCAATTCCAGAGTGCTTCTGATATGATACTAGCGGATGACAATTTTGCTTCAATTGTTGCTGTAAGTGTTTCTTTCTTAAACAATGTTATTCTGGCTTCATCTGCGATGAAGTTTGAGGTATGTCTTCGCAGCATAATGCTATTCCTTGTCTTGGGCAGGCCATTGCAGAGGGAAGAGCTATATATAATAACACAAAACAATTTATTAGATACATGATCTCCTCAAATATTGGAGAGGTTGTTTGCATTTTTGTTGCAGCCGTACTAGGAACACCCGACACCCTTGTTCCAGTAAGTTTTATATTCAAAGTGACAGTCAAGTTTTGGGTCTTTATAAGAAAATTTAAAAAGTATTATTGGAGCTTTTTTTTATTCCTTTTTAGATTATATTGTGTTTTTGAGGCTATTTCATAATCTTTTATTATAAATTTAAAGAGACACTCCTTCATGCTACGTTTTCAATCTAATCTTTTATTATAAATGTAATATTAATTCTCAGGTTCAGTTACTTTGGGTAAATTTGGTTACTGATGGCTTACCTGCCACAGCAATTGGTTTCAATAAACAGGATACAAATGTAATGCTTGCTAAGCCTCGTAAGGTATTGATTGATTAACCAAAGCAGCCTTGTTTATCAAAATATGCTCACTGTTTATTTGAATAAAAAAATTCAAATAACTAACCATCGTAAGCTTTATGAATTTTGCTTTAACTGATTAACGTAAGGTAGAAATATAGGTTGGACATGTTGTAAACCCATTTTATTTATTTATTTTTAAGAAACTTTTCAAAATGGTCTTTTAACTCTTGCAATTTGTTCATTTTAGTTCTTTATAATTATTTTTTATAAGAGTAAGGACTAAAATAAACAAATTGTAATAGTCACTGATCATTTTGACAATTTAATCATTTATTTTTATAAGTTGGCCCAACATCTTTCAATTGAGTCATGATCTTTAATTCTTATTTCAGATCATATATTGGGATGTGAATGATATATAGTAAGTACATGCAGGGTTCTAAACAAAAGTGAATTTGTTGTCTGATTATCTTTTTGTCTTGCAAGCAAGGCAGAATACTTTATCTCCAGTGTTTCTTTCTTTAGCCAAAATCATATTGCTGAAGATATTCTTATAAATGCGGGCGCATTTGCCCCTTGTAATGTCCATTTAAATTTTCAATCCTCCAGTAGTTTATCTCCTCTGTGTTCCGTACAAGAACCAATTCTTTAAATCAACAAGCAATCATTTTGGTTTCTTTCTATAATGAAGATACTATAGTTTTATCACATTAAGAATTTTAGAAGCTCAAGCTCTTGAAAATGTTCAGATTTCTTTTCTCGATCTTGGAAGTAGTAGACTTGAATAAGTTAAAAAGGGCAAAATTATGCTGAGAAGTTCAAGCTTTTGAAGATGTTCAGTTTTCTTCTCTTGATCTTGGAAGTAGACTTGAATAAGGTAATATGAGCAAAATGATGGTGTTTTGAGTTTCAATGATGGACGCCAATAGATACAAAAATGATATTGGATGGGAAGAGAGAGACAAAGATCAGAAAAAGAGATTATTGCATTAGGTACAGAGGGGTACTAATTATGCTTGTTTTTTAGGCTTTTGCTTCTAAGAAGGGAAGATGGTGTGTGCTAAAAATTTGTTCGATCCCTTAATTGGTCATTGCTGACTAATCAATGACTCATATTATTCCACACAGGCGTACATACACTTTTTTTATAGAGAGATATGGGGTGCCTTGCAGTCTCTTTTTCTTGTCACTTCTCTTTTAGGCTGACACAATTAGGCATGAAGGCTGACTCCAAGATCAATATTACCACCATTGTGTCTGATGGCTCGTTGTCGACATTCATGACCCTTGCCACAATGGTTAATGCTATGTTGATCAATCTTGCAAAGCTTTTGCTAGCTGGGTTTGTGGAGGCTTTACATTGCATGTTGCATTGACGGTAGTTATTAAGATTTTATATTTCAATGATTCAAGGCTGGGGTTGTAGCCAAACCACCTAGTGGGAATTAGGCTTAGTGCTGTTATTGTTGTTGTTGATTCAAGAGCTGAGGTTGCCATTAACATGCTGCTCTTCTATCTCCTGGTGGTGTTGGTGGTACACCAGGGTGTCTCGACACCACTGCCACCTTGCTAGCCTGTGAGGCTGTTGGTGCACAATGCTCCACTGTCGTTTAGCTTTTCTCATGTTGCATTTGGATCAACCTCGGGTTTCGAGGCCGGTTGTTTTTCATGTGCCTTTGTCAACAAATGGGATGGGATTTGTCATTGTCGTTGTCCCTAGCTCAGCCATGGTTGAGATTGCTTTGCCTTGGATCATTGATTCAATGTCTTCTTGCCCTATTGTTGAGCACATATTTAATGGAAAGCTGTTTCAATCTGTTATTTTGGAACTCACGTACCTTGGAAAACATTTTGGGTGTTTCTTCTCCTTGCCAGCTCAGTCCCATTCTCAAGGCTTCTTTAGCATCATCGATGGAAAGCTAGACTAGCTATTTTTAGATGATGAGATTCAAAATCTTGACAAGTATTGATAGTTTTTAGAGTTCAATTTGTTTTTTGTAGTCCATCTTTGGCTTTTACCAAGCTCTATACAGTCTTAATCTTTTGGGGCATGATTTGTTGTTTTGATTGAATATTGTCATGTACCATTAAGCTGTTCATTGTGGTAGATTGTACTCATTTATTTACTAAAGCTTTTATTTTCATTGATGTGTTTATCATGTAAGTCTTTAATGATCTTCAAATTTTGATTATTGATATGGATCCTTTTGTGAAGCTGTTTTCTGATGACTTCTCTAAGTTACAGATTTATTTTTTCAACTAAGATCTTGTGGATTTTTGGCAACCTGCTTGAATTGGGGGAATGCATCTTATCCTTTGGTGGCAACAACTTTGGTAGAGCTGAACATCTCAATTGATCTCTTTTTGGTGATTAGTCTTGGCTTTGGTGATGAGGCATATTGGTAGAGGATCATTTTTGAGAATATGCTCAGATATTGCAAGATGGTGGAACATGATTTGTAATTTTTGCTTCAGGCTTCACCTTGAGCTTAAGTTTCTACAATTCCCATTTCACTAAGTGCTATTTCTGATTGATTGAATGGGGTTGTTGTTGGTGGTGCTCATTAGCAATTGGTATTTCTTAAGTCTTCTGACTCAGCAGTATTCTGAAGGACCTCTTGAATTTTTCATTTCAGCTAATATGCATTGTCTTTCAACATATTGTGGCAAAGAAATGCATTCTAATATTCCATCCAAGATTGGTATAATGGTTCAAATACTGTAAGTTTAATGAAGTGATCATTGAGGGTAAATTTTATCATGAGGTTGTTCATCTTGCACGCTATAATATGTCATCAACCTTAAATTATATTTTTGATATGTCTTTTATTGAAGGATGAAATGGGGTATTTTCTTTCCTATCAGTCGTGCTTATGGGCATTGGTGAAAATGAATAAAAGGGCCGGCAATTTTCATTCATTTTAAAGGGAAAGTTTAGAGTAGAAGGCGCTTGGGAAGAATAATTTTGGTCTGCCGTATTATCAGCTTTTAAAGGGATCTACGAGAGTTAGGGACTATTTTGGACAATTTAAAGAAGTCAAGGCACTAATTTAGCAAATAACTCTTTTTTTTCATTGTGGTATTGGGAACTTCCCATTAGTTATCTTATCTTTAGCTTGTAAGAATCAAATTTTTGTTCAATAATTTAATATTATTTTAAAAACGTTTTCATAGTCTTTTGTAAATCACAGTTATTATCACTTACAGTATAATTTTAAAAAGGCTTCAGTCTTTTGTAAAATGGAAGTTATTATCACATACAGTATATATATATATATATTATATGTAACTCCAATCTGCAATTTACGATTATAGAATTATGCTTAGAAAATTTACAATTTAATTTTTTTTTTGGAATTTGTTTTTGAAAACCAAAACTATTTATTTTAGCCAACCTTTCTTGGGGTGATTCTGTGGATGTTTTTTTCTGCTATATTTCTAATTTTGTATTTTTTATATATAGATCAATGAAGCTGTAGTCAGTGGATGGCTATTTTTCCGTTATTTGGTTATTGGAGGTATACTGAAAGTCGCCATGTTGCTTTCTATATTTGATTTTTTTGAATTCAACAAGACAAACTTTTTAGTCATATCCTCAAAAATGTCTTCGTTTATGCAAAGCCCTTCAATTTTGTTTGACTCAAAATTTAAATTACGTAAAGGATTTTGCTATAGCTATCAAACTTCATTTTGGCATCTTAATGATGATTTTATTCGCCATAAAATTAATATTTTAATTTTAAATTTATTGTATTCATTTTTCTTTCCAAAGTTTATGATTTAAAGTGTATAAAACATATATTTATTAATCTGTTTTAGTACATAATATACTAAAACGTTAATCTAGTTTACTAAAATGCAATCATGGCCTAAGATTATATGGCAAAAAATTAACATAAAATCAAACTTATGCATCTTATTCATTTTTTCTTTCCAAAGTGTATGATTTAAAGTGTATAAAACATATATTTATTAATCTATTTTATTACATAATTTACTAAAATGTTAATCATAGTTTACTAAAATGCAATCATGGCCTAAGATTATATGGCAAAAAATTAACATAAAATCATACTTATGGTGCAAGCTGTCATTTTCATTGGCCATGTGCATGCTTATTACATAGGATTATTATCAACTTAGTGCTGTATAATTTTTCAAAAGATTTGTGTGTACATGATTGATATATTTTTCCTTCTTATGCTATTTGATATGCAAGTGCTGATTGTAGATAGAACAAAAACTTAGGATACTTAAATATTAAAGATTCCATCATAAGTATTAGAATGTTCATGTAGCTGAAGTAATTCAATATGCATAGCGAAGGCAGCAGCATATTACAAACAACACAAGTTTTCATGATAACAATCACAATGCAAAACTGTATTTGATAGAGGCAGGTAGAAAAAATGGGACGGATAAATTTTAAACCCCACATATACATATAGGAGTGCAAAATTTGATGCACAGCTTGAGTAATCTACACAACATGGATTGGGATAGAACACCACAATAAGCCAAAATTTAAAGGCATGTAGATTAGTTTTGTTCCAATCCTTGGAGCTTTCTCATTTTGGTTCTCCTATAAAAATAAATATATAGAGACATTAGGGGTATATTTGGTGGCTAAGAACTAACAATAATGTAGCATACACTTGCCAATTGCTTTTCCTGGAATAGGTTATAATTGGAATGTTAGAATTTGAGTGAACATTTATAGATATGGATTTTAGAATGTAAATTGGATAACCTCGTATTAGACTTTATAGTTGAGATATTGAGATCATTATAGAACCTTGATATTATTTGATTTCTTATCAACTGGTTGACTAATTGAACTTAGTTCTTATTGATCAAACATACTATTCTATTTTTAAGGCTAATGCTTATGATATAGCATATGATGTTGAAGTGAATAGTTTCTTGTGGTGATGGTAGATTCACATAAGTTTAAAAGCTTAAGAAGATCTTCAAGAAGCACTAGGTATTAGTTTGAATCTTAATCTTGTCTTTCATACTCTAGCAAACAAATAATTAGAGACAAAAATTTAAAATTTAGGAAATTTACTCAAGATCTTTTGTGATGGTTGAGTACAGTTGATTAAGTTTGCATGCAATAACAATTTTCAATTGAGCAAGGATGAGATTGTATGAAGTAGTTTATTGAAGAAGGACCATAATGTCTTTATTTGGATGAGAGATGTGCTAAACAGATGATGGGTGTAGGCTGGTGGATGAAGCTATGCCTAAGATCAGATTAATTTGGATTATGCTGACAAATTGAAGAAAATTTGTGATATTAAAAGCATAGATCTTTGAAAATTGAAGTTAGAAATTTTGGACCTGTGAATCCTAAATCTGATGAAAGGTATATTAAACATTAGGCTAAGTAAGTAAGTCCACGGCTTGTCAAATCTTATAAGTTTATAAATCCAACTGAAAATATTGTAATTTTCTTAGCTTTGTCAATACAAATGCATAGCAGTAACTTTCTTTTCTATATTTCTTCATTTAGGAAATTTGTATTGAATGAATCAAAGAGAGCCAATCAGATTCTTTAAGTTTAACCTAATAAAACTTATATTTAAGAACCTAATGTTTTTCAAATGAATATCTCAAACTAATAATATGAATATGAGAACTTCACCTAAGAGTTTTAATGAGCCTAAATGTTTTTAAAAGTTAGTCTACTTCAGCTCTTTAATAGTCATTTGACATTTTAGTTAAGCAATGAATTATTGGCCTTTTTTTATATAAAGATTGATTGTATTGCATCAAATGATTCTTACATTTTTGTCCAAATGTTATGGTGAAAATATTTGGATTATGCTATTGAGTTAGAAATGTGGAAACAATTCCTTTCACTCGTCTCTTATTGTCAAAGAGCTACTTTGAATTGCTCATAGTGAATTCATTATTTTTTTAAGAGATTAAGCTTCAATGAGATAAATATGTCAGTAAAATTTGAACTTTTGATCTATTAAGAGTTTAAATATAAAGACCTCAATTACTAGATTAAAACACCATTCACTTAATCACTATTTTCTCTATCACTAATTTTAATCTCACCTGAAAAATTAATGTCTATGAACCATTTGATATTGAGTGTAATCCAATTTGTCTGTTTAGACACTGCTTCCAAATCTTGTATTTATGCTTTTCTATGCAAGATCCGCCTATAATTTAACTGATTAAAAGAACTCAACAGATTGCTCGGTGAAAAATAAAACCTAAAAGTGTAAAATTCAAAATGTGCGGGACAAACATAATCTCTAACCAAAGTGCTCTTTCTCGAAAGGTTATTTATGATTGGAAAAGCTTTTTTAGCTTCTTAAGAAGTTATTTATTTGTTTGATAAATATGTATATACTGAAGGAAAAAAGAACTGAAAAATACTTTAAAAACTTGTATACTTGCATATTTTAAGGGTGAGGGTATTCTGATTACAAACAATGAAGTGTTGACCCTGAAGTGCTGTTGTATTGGTTTGGAGATTCATTAATTTATTTCATTTTAATTTTTTTTTAGTTGCTCCGAATTCCTTATAATGTACTGCTTCTGCTAGCCGATTGTTTTCTTAACTGAACTACTCTCTTTTGCAGCTTATGTTGGTCTCGCAACAATAGCTGGGTTTATTTGGTGGTTTGTTTATTATGATGCTGGTCCTAAGTTGTCATATAATGAATTGGTGAGATGCGTACAATCATTTTTTGAAATATATGCAGCCGATTGTTCTGTCTGTATTTGTGCACAGTTCAATAATAGTTTTACTTTTTTTTTTCTATGGATGAAGGATCTGATTCAGAGGCAATATATCAATTTATTTAGATAAATTTGTAAAAATTAGGAAATATACATTTGAGTAAAAGTTTCATTTTAAATAAATTGCAATATTATGTTGTATTTTATCTGGCAGCTGAAAGTAGGGAAAACCATTATGGGTATTGTACTATGAAGTTTATAGCATAGGCATACCCAGAAAGGGTCACAATGGCCTGTCAAACAGTAATTACATTTTAAACCAATTTATATTGAAATTAAGATAATTAACATGAATCAGAGACATGGTACTTTGTATTTGGTTTAGAACCAAAGCTGCTTACATTTACATGCAATCACCACTCATTTTCTGATTTCTCTATTGACTTGTTGCCTCAAGTCAAATTTTCACTCCAAGATTAGGCAAGAAACATTCAAACAATCTTTGTTAAGGAAAATAGTTCTCTCCTTTTTTTGTCATTAGCACATCACAACAATTTTGCAACCTAAAAACTTTTTTGAGTCCTTCAAATCTTGGCACAAACTATCTTATAAAAAGAACCAATAAAAATTATTATGCATTTGGTGATGTCCTGTTGTGGTGGTATTCTAACATATACATGAATATACAATCTTTAGATGATTTTCATAGTATACAACAATGCTCAATAAAATATTACTAGAGGTTAATTAGTGAAGGATAACCACATGGAGGAAAACAAAAACTTTTCCTCCTGATGGTTCCTCTTAGTGAAAGCTTGTTAATTAATCATTGGTATTTCTTTTATTAATTAATACAGTTAGATAATCATTATTATTGTATATATTTAATTAAGTATAAATTAATGATGCAATTAAGCTATTTAATTAATATTTTATAATTTTAAAAGTTTTAGCTATATATAGATAATAATTTTCTATATCATTAATATTAATAAAGTATATTATGTAAAATTAATTACATTAATAAATTATAGTAATTATATATAAATATTAAATTTAATTATTAATTATGTATGTGATTCATTTTATTATTTGTGCTATATATATTTAATTATTTTTGCTATAAATAATGAAATAAATTAATTGGCAATAATTTTAATTTAATTATAATTTAATTTTAATTATAATAGTTGTATTTACTTGTATTTGCATTAACTAATCTTAATAATTACTAAGAATTATTATTATTGATTAGTTAAGTTATATATTTATATTAATTAATAAACTCTACAAGTTTTAACATGTATAAGTTAGCTTTAGTTGACTCAATAGTTCAATCATCTTTGATTAACATCTTAGCTTAGCTTAGCAAGATTAAGTCAAGCTATGCATGAACCAAGCAGGATTTTTGCATTGATGAACACTTACGCTTCATTTAGAACAGTTTATTCCTTTTTTTTAAAAAATGCTTTCATGACCATAATTTCCGCTCTTTTTCATAAAACAACTTTTGAACAAGAAAATAGGAAAATGAACATTTTTTTTTGTATTTAAGTAAAAATTACATTTTAAGTAGTTGCTTTTATTTTCAGAAAATTAGTATAAAAATCCCACCACAAGAAGCCTTGAATCTTGTTGATACTATAACGTCATGCCTTAATCCTTTGTGGGGTCAACTACATGAATCATTTGTTTCCATTGTGCACAATCAAATAAAAGTCCCTCTTTGAGTTTCAAATAGAGATATTTTCTATAGTTTTTTCACATGTCTTTTTTACTATTCTTCTTTTTGTAACATAGGAAAAATTCATATACTCAATTTTTTTAACATGGGCATTGAATGCTCTGTGCTTATTAACTATAAGAGACACTCCAACCTTTTCACATATGAACTCATTTCTCATTCTACCCTTACTAGTATACCCACTTATCTACCTTAATATCATCTTTGTGACACATATTTTATCGATAAGTTTTTTTTTGTTGACCAACATTAGCCCCATATAATATAGCTAGTTGTATAGCTGCTCAATAAACTTTTTCTATTATTTGAATGTGAATTTTTGATCGCAGAACACTTCAGAAGGGCTGCTCTACTTCATTAAACTAACTTGGATCATATTAATCACATTGTTCTCTATTTCATTTTTATTTTAAATAGAGAAATTTTTCAAAATGCTCTCTTGACTCTTTCAAATTATTCATTTTAGTCATAGAATTGTATATATAATTTTTTGGTCCCTTAGTTTTGAGTTAAGTTTTTTTTTGGTCCTATGCCATTAATTTAGATGAAATCGTTAAATATGAAAGTTAAATGTCATTTTATGATTTATCTAATAAAATTCCACATATGATTAGAGCATTTTCTCTAATTTTAGTTAAAACAATTGCATCATTTGAAGTTTTTGGAAAAATTACATGCTTGGCACTGAAATCCTTTTCAATTGCTGATTCTGACGCTTCCGACATCTACAACATTGCCAACGCTTTCAATAGGGCAAGATGTCGTAGATGTCGGAAGCGTCATCGAAGACGGGGGTGCCACTTTTCTTCATTGCGCAAGAGATAAGCTTTGGTTTCGTGGGCGTGGGAGAGATTGTCGGCCTTGACATTTGACGAAGAGGCGGCAACAGACCAACGATGAGACCATCAAGGCGATATAGAGGTAGGACGACAGATGGGAAGGCATCAGTGGTTGCTGCAAGCTCTAGCTCGAGCTCAATTCCCGCCTTCGAGGAGAGGGAGAGCAACGACCATAAAAGGCAGCTCTTCTCTATGAATTGGGAATTGGAAGCTGCAGTTGCCTCCCTTGAAGATTAATATAGTATTTATAGGGTTGCTTGCATTACGGTTATGTGTCGGGTTGCTTGCATTACGGTTATGTGTCGGGTTGCACAGCTCTAAGATTTTGTTTACTCGGTTACCATTAACCACACCTCACTGCCATTCACAATTTTTTTTGAACTCTGCTACACCTCAAAAATAAGAAAATGCTCCAAATGTTCTAAATGCTACCATGGCTTTAACTAAAATTAAAAAAAAAAAACTTTAACATATGCAGAGTTTTATTAGTTAAATCTTAAAGGAACAAATTTTCCCTTCATATTTAATGATTTCCATCCAAATTAACGGCATAAAACCAAAAAAGTAATTAACTTAAAGTTAAGGGACCAAAAATTATATAGTAGATTATGGGACTAAAATGAATAATTTGCAATAGTCAAAGGGCTATTTTGATAATTTTATCATTTTGAATAATTGAACAAGGATTTGAACCTCTTGCTTTTTTTGATCACATAATTCTCAATAATTATATCAAGAGTAGGACTTTTATTATGATTTAATGTAAACCTCATATATTTTTTTTAGATCAATTGAGACAAAAACTTTTAGATTATAAAATCATCCTCCACAGCTCATGTTTTACTTCAGCCCATCTCTAGTCTTATAAATTAATAGAATGCCATCTAAAAATTACAGGCACCATGGAAGCTCTTCTTGAATGTGCTTAATAACAACATCCATAATAAAACAAAATGATATGGACTAAGAGCAGCGTAATCAAATAAAAATAGTAAAATCATTAAACGAGCCACCTTACAATCGAGTACATATTACTGTCCATTATTCATGTCATTAATAACATCAAAATATGCTACATAAATGTATTAGATGCAATCTCTACAAGATTTGAAGTTTACTTGCTGGATTTAAAAACAGCAACAAAACCAATACAAAGGGATGGATGGATGATCTCTACTTTAACTCTTTCAAACCCACTTGAGAAAAACCTTCGATAATATCACAAAATTAGCACATCAAATTTCAAGATCCCCTCCTTCTATCTCCTTTCAAATTTCTTACCTTTAAAAAAAAATGCTATCTAGACTGCTTGAGTTCGTTGAACTCTTATGAATGTTCATACAATAGTTGCAATTAGTGAATTATGGGCCATTTTCTTTTTTTAAATAGTTCCAGGTTAATCGTTTGGTGATTTTCCAAAACGCTTGGAAATTGGATCGTGACAATTTATGAAAATTCTCTATATAATTGGCTGCATTAGATTCAGTCTAGTAGCCAATGACTCCATTTTACACTCCAATTTCATTACTCTGTGGTTTGATGTTAGGATTACTTCTGTTTGCTAAACATTTAATTCAACTTAAAAACACCAAAAACTTAAACTTTGCATAACTAGAAGAATTAGGGATTCGATGGTGATAGTTCACAATCTTTTATTGTTTAACAGTATTTATCCTTCATTCACTGTAGAATGGCTTTGCTGCTCTTGTTTATATCTTGCCAAACCAAGCACCATAAAAGATGTTTTTCCTCTTCTAAGTCGGATCACTACTTTAATTTATGGCTTTTAATATAGTCTTAGGCGTTTCTTCTGTCAACCATTTTTGCACATGGAAATATGTTATCGTGGAGGTGACCACCTAGGTGGTATCTAGGTCTGATATGAGTAGGCTGACATGCTGTCTTCAGGGCTTCTAAAACTTATTTGGGAATTCTAGAAAATACCAAAAGATTTATAAAGTGAATCCAGTAGTTGAAATTAATTAATAACTTGTTGATGTTGGTGATTTAGTGTCGACCTTTAACTCTGTTTATTTTACTACTCTGTTTTCCTTATATATTTTTTACTTTTTCTTGTTCTGTACTCCTTTTCTTCTTAAAGTCATATTGTTTTTGTTCAAGTAGGTGTATCATTGCCTTATGTTTATTCTCTTTTTGTTCAGGTTAATTTTGATACATGTTCAGCAAGAGAAACAACGTATCCATGTAGTATATTTGCAAACCGACATCCATCAACTGTTTCTATGACTGTTCTTGTAGTGGTCGAGATGTTTAATGCCTTGAATAACCTCAGTGAAAATCAGTCGCTCTTGTATGGTTTTATCTCTTTTTTACAGCTTTCATGCCACCATTTCAAATTAGCACCATGCCACAGTAAATTTGCTTTAGCGTTCCAGCTTGATAGACGTAGTATCCCAGCATTCTATTACTTTTTAGAGTGCTACCATTTTTGTATCTAACAATTACTGGGAACTAATTACTATCATTAATACATATTGAGTGTGATGATAATGTTTTTCAAATTTTTCTGCATGGAAGTTTAATTTTTTAGTTTGTTGAACATGTCTGTAAACAGTTGGAATGCCTATACTTTTAATTTTTTGTTGCATGTGCCACACAATTTTCTCATCTTGATTTGTTTGCATAATACATTGAGTGTTTCATTATCATATAGTCTGCCTGGGTTCTTAATTGTCAAAGTAGTTGTTTAGCCTACAATCACTGATATTGAAATAGTAACAATCCAGCTCCAGAATCGCAACATCCCACTGCAGGAATGAAGGTCAGGTGACCTTAAGAAGGATACTAGAAATTGTAGTATTAATTTTTCAATGCCCCAAACGAAAACATCTAGAGCATTTATTGGCTATATTGAAAGCCTAACCTAACTTGTTAAAATTATTATTACCAACTCACTAGAATCTTAAGTAAAAAACAGTAGGTGTGCTAATCATTCACAAGAATCAATCTGTGTATGCCTTGATGTTCTTAAGGATGCTGTCATTACTTGTTTTGATTTCTTGAAGTCTTCCCAAGAGGTTGCACGTAAAGAAACTAGCCCAAAGTACAAGAATTTGGTATGTGCTACCAATTTCTGAGCAATGTTATCAAATTTGTTGAGTTTTTGTTGGTTTCAAAACAGGGACTATTTACGCTGAGTAGATTGAAGTGAATGGAGTTTTGCAGTAACACTTTTAGCAATGAAACATGGAAAATATGATCATTCCTAACAATTTTCCTTGAGTTTATGAATATAGAATGGAGTCTAAGAAGCCGATGATCTACATGTTTCATAGAAAAAGATTCAGGAACAGAATCCCACTGCTTTTCTGTTGAAAGATGCCATCCTTGTAAATGAAGCGAATATTCTAGGTTAAGGTTTTCTTGGAGCTTTATTCGACACTATCATACTTTGGAATGTGCTTCAGCTTCATAAAAACTTGTTGAGATGATGAATCTGAAAGCAATTTGCTTGAAATATTAACAGTCTATTAAGAGTTATAATAAAAACAGTTATTTGGGAACTGCTAATACATTTTTATAAATTAATGAAAAAGAGTGATTAGGAGAGGTTGCTGCATAAGGATCGTGGCTATTCCTCAAGTAGGTTCAAACCTTTTGAGCTATATATGAAGTGAGGGAACTTCTTGATATTTAAATAATTTAATAATAATAATAGTAATAATGGTATTATTAATACTCCTTAAAATTGCATTTTTAACTTTCTCAATAAATTTAAAATCATAAAAGCAACCTAATATACAAATTTTATAAGGTTATGAGTTATGGATGCAATGGGAGAGGTAACACTCTTTTGTATGGAAGGCTGCTACGGCTCTTATGCATGCAGAAAAAAAGATGAGTGTTGTGAGGACATAATGGTGCACAAATACTATTCTTTGGAGGTATAGAAGTTTTGAATTTGATGATATGTAAAGAAAGACTTGGAATTGCTTTGGCATTAGGGAGGAAAGGAGCTTGAAATTTTTCAATGAAACGAAGGGCTCAACGTTGTATAAAGGAACTTTGGAATTGGTCAGCATAGAATGCTTGGCTCTACCTGTTAAACATGGAAAATGGCAGTTGTAAGGGTGGCTACGATTTTTTCTTGATAGTCTTTTAGGTGTTCAAGCTTAATATGAAGAGAGGTTGCTGATTTATAACTAATAATTAAATAATAGCAATAATATTATTAGTACAACATCAATATCAAGTCATAGTTCCATTAAGTGACCTCGAATGTTTGAATCCTTTGTTTCCATTGCGCAATATCAAATAGAAACCATTCCTTATTTTAAAAAATAAGATACTTTATAGTATTTTCTTCTTATAACTTGTCTTATTCTTCCTATTTTAATGTGGTTAAATTTTACAATTTCAAGTTCAACTAAGTCAACATTCTATAATTCCATCCTTCATTGGAGCCACTTCAACCTTGCTATATATGAACTTATTTTGCTTACTATATATTTCAAGTATGCTCACTGATCTGCCTTAACATCCTTTTTTAATAAGACTTACTATATCAATAAGTTTCTTCTTTGTATTTCAATACTTTGTTTATTTAAAATTGTTGGCCTTAGAGCTTCTCTAAAATTTATCTTTAATTTGGAGTGGAATTTTTCTATCACGCAACTTTAGAAGCTCCTCTGTTACATCCAATTTGAATTCTATTTATAACATCATATTCTATTTTGTTGTTAGTTGTATAATTAAACTATGATATTTGGACCTCTCAATAGTTATGCATTGAGGTTATGATTTCTATTGTGATTAAACTTATATTACATATATTTGATTTTAATCTACTAAGATGAATTTAATTTATTGTATTTGTCAACAACTCTGCTTTATTTAACCATGTTCCTAGTCTTATTAATTAGGAGAATGCCATTGGCAAATAAATGCACAAGGAATCTTCTCATGAATTTGTTCAGTATGAACATGATAAATGCAAAGGGAGATGAACTAATTGCGATAGTTTACTAATAATAATAATAATAACTTAAAATATCAATGTCTGCCTTAAAATTTCTGAAGTAATAACTTTCATCTTTTAAATTTGATCTAACTCATTTGTTGATAATTTTAAAATTGTGTTATTGCAGTATAACACTGATAAACCTTGGTCACATTAATGGTTTCAACTATATGAATCTTGTCTCCACTATTCCCCCAAATTAATAATAGCCCGTCCTTGAGCTCTTAGCTGGTTAGATGCCCGTCCATAGAATTTTTCATGTATTAGGGAAAAAAACCTTTGTAGATTTTTAAATTGCCAATAGACTTAATTTTCACCTAAGCCTCAAAATATGCTTAAGAACAACTTCATTCAAAACAAGGTGTTTATCTTGAAAGATCTAAAAACCTAATGTAAATTATGCAATTGCTTACAGTGGAGCTGAATATTATCGAAAAAGTTGTGATATTTTTTGCTCATAAGAGCCTCAAAGGTGGATGGACCATCAAAGAAACGAGTCAATATTACTAAAAATATGTAGTTATCGTGAGTTTGAAAGCTGCCTGATGTAAAAATCTAGCTAGCTATAATATCACAAAAGCTTATTTGTTTTTGTTTTGTGGGTTAGTTTGAGCAGCAAAGGGTGAAGAGGTAGTGATATCGTTAGAATCATGTCCCAAGCAAGTATCATTATTTCTTATGAAAAGAACATGCAAAGATGTATGACAATTGTTGCTTGGTGTATATTATTCTCTTTGCAATAGAAGCAATTTTCCTTTGAGCAGAGCATGAAAGAAGATAGAAAGGTGAGAACTGTTTTAATTTTTCCTTCGATCACCCAAACAATGAATCCGACATTGCCTATTTGTAGTCTGCATTGGCTGCCTTTTCAATCAATTAATTACATTGTTAATGCAAAATTACAAGAGCTTAAACTCAAATGAACTGCTGCCTAAATTAATCGTTTTGGCATTTGAGTAACCAGTTGCACAAGTTTTGATTGCAATTTTCTTCGCCTTGTAAGAATTCAATGCCTTTTCTCATAACATTAGCTGTAGTCTATTTAGGTATTCTTGTGGAGTGCTTGTTAAAATATGCAATTCTTGGTAATCCAGCATTAATCTTCTGAAATGATAAAGCATAAACTAATTTATGCATGTAGAGGTAATTCATTTTCATTCTAGTAATGGCTACAAAAGTTTTGACAAAATTAGGAGGATATTATGTCTATCAGACTGCTCTTTTGATTATGAAAAAAAATTCATTATTGAAGAAAGCTGATTTTTTTCCAGTGTCATCTGTCCCTGGAGCAATCCCTTGCTTCTGTGGTCTATAGTATTGACAGTGCTTCTCCATTTACTAATTTTGTACATTGAACCTCTTTCCATCCTTTTCTCTGTAAGTTTTTTTTTTTCTTTTTACACACTTAATTGTTTGTTTTCTAATTTTTTAGTGATTTTCTTTGATATTTACTATTATTCCACAGGTAGTTCCATTATCATGGACCGAGTGGAAAGCTGTCCTTTATCTCTCTTTTCCTGTTAGTATATCTTTGTCTCTTCATGCTTTTGTTTTCAAGGATGGAGTGCACTATTTTGAAATTTAGGTCAAATAGACATTCTCCGCTGGCAGGAATTGGATATATATTCTATTGTGTACATGCTTACGGCTTATTAAAGAATTTTCTCACCTGAGCTTATTATATGTATTTAAAAACTAAATGCAATTTCCCTTGTAGGAGTATAATAATAAGTTATGTTGCTTATATTCCCCTCCCCTATTCATTTTAGACTTATTTTGACTTTGTGGCATAGCTTTAGCTGCTTCTAAACCACTAAGCAGTTTTACTTATCTTATCTATCCAAAAGTCAACATAAACTAACTAAATTTATATTATATATATATGTGTATATATATATATATATATATGTGTGTGTGTGTGTGTGTGTGTGTGTAACGGAAATAAAAGTTTTTATTTATAAAAGAAAGGTACAAAGAGCCTTGAACAAAAGATAACAATAGCAAACAAATACAGAAGTCTCAAAAGAAAACACGAAACAAAACTACTATGGATTCCACATCTTCACACAGACACTATGTTTATTAAATTCCCAAGTAAAGCTTGACACTCCGATATTAGTAGTTCCTTGACCAGATCAAACAGCCACCAGCACATGCTTTTGAGTGTGTGATCTTTATTACCTTTTCAAGTCCTTCGATTCCACAGTCCAACTTGATTATCACTTACCTGTTAAAACCTCGATTCTTTATGCATCTGCAAACAATCAATAGGAAGAAAAGCAGGCAGACAGGGTTTACCACTGAGCTCAGACCAACGTAGGCTAGAATTAATATTGCATAAGAATGTCGTCCAACAAAACAGGGTTGTGTCCTTGGATATTATTTCTTAAGAATTTCGATACCTAGTTTAGCAAGTTGATCAATCTCACCTAATCATATTTTAACAATAATAGTATTCAAAGTAGTATAAAATGATTCAGTAAATGCCCGAACTTTATAGTACACCACAAAATTTTATTAATATTATTTTGCTGAATCAAATTTTGAAAACTGGAGACCATCCATTCCCAACAATAATTTCAGTTTGAAAAGCTTAGCAAATAAATAGACCTAAAACCAACAATTTGTATTGCAAATTCATCAACCAGAAGATAATAAATAGAGATTACTAGCCAAACCCAACAACCTGTATCACAAATATGATCGCACTCAAGAGCTGAACAGAGAATTCAATTATAGCTTTTTGCTAATCAAAACTTATATATATATATATATATATATATATATATATATATATATAGTCCATACAGAAAATGTTATGCGAAGCGGAATCCTAGTCACGCGATTGGCCTGAACGTGCGATCGATGCATAGATGCCTAAGCCGATGGTTCCAAGTGCGATGGTGCCAGCAGCGAGGCTAGCTACAGACTCATCGAGCGCCGCCTACATCGAGATCAACTTTCGACGCTCATATATGGGTGCGCAAGAGGAAAGCTTCCAATGCTTGTTTGTTAGTTTGGCGACTCTGAAAAAGAACCCCCTGCTTGACTTGTAACTTTGGCAAAACCTTCGGTAAGGGAGGAGTTAGGGGGCTCCCAAATCAATTCGAGAGGCTTTGACAAGCCCTTCTTCAACATCAGATTAGATCGGTATCAAGCCAATCGCTCTTTTTCGAGGTAAACCTGCGCTTATCCTCTCGAATGATGAGGTGAATACCTTATCTAAACCGTATGAGCACACCCTCGTGGGGAAGTTTTCCAATGGTAGACCTAATATGATCAAAATTAGGAATTTTTTCGATGACCTAGGCTTATATTAGCAGGCACGTGTTGGGTTGATTGATGCTAGACATGTTCTCATAAAATTATCCTACAAAATAGACTATTCCTGAATCTTTTCTAGGGAAATCAACTTCGTTGAAAACTGTCCAATGAAAGTTCTTAAATTAACACCCTCTTTCAATCCATCTTGTGAACCTCCTATTGTTCTTATATGAATAAATTTCCACTTTCAAGGTCCACCTTATCACTCATTCGATACTTCTTGCTTTGGGCTCATACTTTGGTAAATCGCTGAAAATCGATTTGCTACGAAAAATGTAACTAAACCATCTATAGCTTTGGTCTTGGTTGAGTTGTATCAGACAGAAAAATTTGAATCTAAAATATGGATCGATGGAGAGGAATCGGGATATTTCCCGAAAGTGCTACTGTTTGATAGTTGGACATGACAAATTGAATTGCTTCAAGCTCAACCCTCACCTTAGGAAAAAATCGAAAGAAATTGTGCCCTCGAAAGTTCGAACAGACCCTTAAAAAGGTGAACTAGTTGGTGTTGTTTTTCCTTCCTCCATTGGCCAGGAATGTTGGGTGACTGTGAACCCAAAGGTTGATTTGGGTGCTTGCGGGACATGCAGATTCCCTTCGCAACTTCAGGACGTTCTATTGAAATCACCAAGGTACTGAAAAGAAGGGTCGAGGGTATTTTTGGTGAGGAAAATAAAAATATCCCTTTATCAGATCTTCTTGCATTTTTTATGATGTTTCGATTGTCTTGCGTAGAAGGGGCATCGAACCTTTTCCCATGGGGATTTCTTTGAATCTGAATCCACATGCTTTAGAGTTTGATCCATTCAATTGTGGAAGGCCTCAAGCTGTCTGTGAAAGATGACTCAAACTCTTAGGTGGATTCCATCGAGGAATCTATGGATAGTCTTTCGGACTGGAAGCTTTTATACTATTTCCTCGTCATGTATAAATACAAAAAAAACTCTAAATCTAATTGGATATCAAATTACACCCTATGGCAAAGATGCATTAGCTAGTCGAGCCTATCTAGAGTAGGTTAATTTTTCAGCTTTTGTTGGAACTTTGGATCCCATGAATTTGGTAACTGTTTTTCTCTCTTTTTTGTTTTTTGCTTGTTTGTCTTATCATCTTTTGCTTTTTGTTTTTGAGGTCACTAATTGTTCTTTCTGCTGTGCTGAATTCTGGTTACATTAATATATACATAGTCCTTAAACCACCTCAAATTCTTAGTTTTATCAACCACAACAATACGCATATAATAACTAAAAAAAAGCATGTGCAATCAGGCAGTTAATCAGAGATAGCTGTAGCCCCTTTCAACCAATAGTATTGGTTAACATGAGAAGAACAGCTTGAAGATTTTAATTGCAGCTAAAACCAAAGATACAAAAAGAGACAACGCCAGAACTAATAAACCAACCCATAAAATTTGTATTCATTTAAAGAATAGAAATCGTATTGTATCCAGGGCATTGTTGGGGAGCAGAATTTTAATTTTGTGTACATCCCGACCAATCTAGCAAAATAGTTCAGACCGAAAACATGTAAAATGCCAGAAACCTCGAGTATTTTTTTTAATAATAATGTTCATATTAAAGTTAGCCGCACATTGTCTTCATTATTCTGGCCACCCAGAGGTGGCAAAGAACATGTGCATAAAAAATGCGAACAAATTGAGATTTTCTTGCATTTCTTGAGGGGCTAAGGAACTAGCATTGTAACAATAATTTTACACAATTTTGGTTAGGGTTGCAGTAAGAACTAAGTTTCAGTGATAAAATATCCCAAATTTAGTAGCAAAAGGTCTTTCAATGAAAATATGATTCAAAGTTTCAATTGAGTTGCAACAATTGTATCTAGAAACCATATGTAAACCTCAGGCCTTTTAAGAATGCTAACAACCGGATATAGCTCCTATCAATTCTTCATATGCTTATAGATTAGAAAGCAGGGATAGTATTTTTTATTTTTCCAGAACCTAGAGTGATAAGACTTGGGCTTTTAGGATCGATATATGTTCCAAGTCGTTTTCAAATTAAAGTTACTGTTTGGAGCTAGTTTAGACACTGTTTTAAGTAATTGAGCCAGCAGGTTTTATTCCAAATTTGAATAATAACACAATTAGAAGCCGGTATTTTTTGTAGTAATATTTGCCAAATCTCCCTTATTAAATCAGTGATCAAATTAGTGCTAGTATCATTTTTTTTCCAGAAAATGAGTTTTTTCATTGTACTCCAACACACACACACACACACACACACACATATATATATATATATATATATATATATAACACTGCCTGACATTAGCTTAAACTTTCACTCCCATCCTTTTAAAGTTACAATGCAGTGTTATATTTTTGTTTATTGACGGGATTCACATTTTATCAATGTGAAAGTAAATTTGGAGTGCAAGATATGTAAATAAAAAATAATTAGTTGTTGTAAAAGAGAACGATGGGTAAGAGAGTTGTCGTAAATCAATCTATGTTAAGCTTAGTCTAACTCCGGCCAACCGACTTCTCTGAGCTCAAGTTCTTATTAATATAAATATGATTATCTATATATTTGAGCTTATTAAAGTTGAAACTCATTTCAACGAAGTGTTGTTTGCCCTTGATCAAATTGAACTTGAGCATGTGTCCTTTGAAAACAGAAAGCTCTTTTGACCACTATTTCTTTGTATACATCCTATCAAGAATCTTTCTGAAGTTAAATTTGTATTTACTTTGGTCCATTGTCTCATGACTGTAGGTGCTGATAATTGATGAGATTTTGAAGTTCTTCTCAAGAAAACCTCGAGGTAACATATCCCTTTTACCTACCAGAGGATCGCATTGCAGAGGACCATTTTGCTCTTTAAATTGGATCACATGCATCGTATTTGGAGTGCGAATTCACTGTGCCCATTCTTTTATTTCAGCTGGCAGAATATTCAATTTTAAGTTCCGAAGAGCTGACTTGCTGCCCAAGAGGGAAGAAGGACATGACAAATAAACATATTACTGCCTCAAAGTCGCATAATACTTTTTTTTTCTTCTGCATAATTACCCTCATCAATCTTTAGTTATTTACTTATCTAACACCTGAAATTGATTGTTACAAAACTATCACATAAATTTATAATCCCGGCCACTTGCGTCGATCCAAATATAAAGAAAGATTTAGGTGATAGTTTTGAAAATGTTGAAATTTGGGTGCTAGACATGCTAAATATTAAGATTTGAGTGGCATATGCATTATGAGAAATTTCCTCCCTTTTTTGTTTGTTTGTGCTCGGCAAAGAAGATTCAAATTAGAGAAGGGCTTTGAACACTGCTGTCCGATCAGATCAGCAGCTACGTGAAATGACATAATTGAAATATCATGTTTTTACTCTTTCATAACGCAATAATATCATCTTCTTACTGTAAAGATGTGATCATTAGAATAAACCTCAAGAAAAATACTAAGCCTACTATGTTAGTGGTATAGTATTTAAAGTTGCCACAACAACAAATAGTAAGCGGCTGGGAGAGCGCATGGAGAATCTCATGAAAGATATACATAAAACGATCGATTACTCATATGAATAGACCAAAGTACTATCAAAGGAGCGACAATTGAGTAAAATTTGAGTCTTTCACTCCTAATGTTGCCAGAGTGGAGCCTTGTTCGGATTAGAGAAAACTGTGACTTTCTCAAAAAAATTAAGCAATTATTATTATTTTTATTCTATTTTTTAAAATGGATTATTATATTATTCTACGGCCAGTCTAGATGCGTGATGAGCTCAGATGTGTGCGTTAGGCAAGTCCAGAAGTGTGGCAAGTTCAAATGTGTAGAAATAGATCAAGTGCGACATGCCTTGAGGCAACTTTGGATCAGGATAGGCTGTTTTGCATTAAATAAACTCAAAAATAATACAGTTACCCTACAAGAGTACTAAGGCACTATACGATATAATGATCGAGTTTAGCAGATTGTGGAGTATTATTTTTCCGAGCTTCGGCATTAGTCGCGTGATGTACATTTTAATCTAATCTAGTTATTAGATTGCTTATTAAGCCAGCGAGTGTTAGCTTTGTGCGCTTGTTTGTTGATTTTTTTTCTAATTTGATTATATGCTTAAATTGTAACCTACAATTCTTTCATAAAATGTTATTTCATTCACTTTGTTTCTTCCTTTGATAACTAGAATTGTCATTTGCTTTGAATGTTGTTATCTTTATGATCCTGTATAATAAATATTATACAACACTTGTTATTCTTTTATCTACTAATTTTGAATACTTTGTATGTCATTGTATTTTGAAATAAATATATAAGATGATCTCATTGACACATAATATAACAAGTAGTCTCTATAAGCGTTGTTTGAGTAAATTTAGATACTTTAGTGTTTCCCATCCCATTCAACATAAGATATGAACAAGTAGTCAGCAAATGCCCCATTAACTAATTAGGCATCTAATGAGTTTTAACTTTCATCGCGTTCATTAATAAAATTTATTTACAAACATTTTTAGGGTTGCTTATGAGAAGTTCACTATCCGCTCCAAAAGCTAGCCATGTTTAGGCTTTACTTGCCCAAGTTTCATTAAAGTTGTATGTTTTGTGAATATTCAACATGCCTCAAGCAACATCGCGGATGTCAAGCAATATAATCGGTAAAACGATATTTAACAACTTCATTGATGAAATAGATGAAATGTAGGCCTCCTCTGAGTGATTGAATTTCCAATCCCATGGAATAATATTCCATCATCAATGCTCATATTAATTTTGTGATGCGTCATTCACTATTTCTATCTTTTGTTTACTGTGTCATTGTCTAATTGCATGGGTTAAGTCACCATACTCACCAAATCGCATGTCGATCAAGTATATTCATCATGCTCACCCGCTTGCCCTATATACCATTCACATCTTAAGGATACAACATGTTATGATTGTGACCTCCTAGCCTTCTTTCCCATAACTTGAGAGATATTTTTGTGATTACCTTCCTATTGGCTATAAGATGTCACAACTGGGTACGTAATGAGGTTCAACCAACTCAGTTTATCGCATTGGACCCTTTTGAAAACTTTATATTATTCTGTTGTGTTCCCAATTTAGACAACCCTTCATAAGTCTTCTAGGTCCTAGTTGAAGGACTTGCAAGAAAAATTCATAGATTCATTCTTGCATATCTAACAATGGTTCAATGCAAATTTGCAACTTCTCATTGATCATTTATTATCCCATGGGTATTCTTCTCAATCCAAAAAAAGATGAACGTATATACTTCAACAAAGCCTTTTGAGAAGTTCCTGAGACCAACAAGTCCTAACAGTACATTTATCCATGTACTTAATCAAGCAAACTTGTCACAAAGAAGCTGCCAGCCTACTTGGGGGAATTACTTAATCAAGTTGTCACAAAGAAGCTGCCAGCCTACTTGGGGGAATTACTTAATTAAGTAGTAGAGTACAAGTGTATTTAGGATATTATTAATCTCACAAACCAATTGTTTAGTTCTCGGCTTACTTAGGGAGCTAAACCAATGGTTTTTTCTATTCACCCACCATATGGTGTAACCAAGCCACACACCAAAAGGTAGTAAAGATCACCCCAATCAGTTATAGCAAACTAGTGCCTTCGTTGTTAGATGCCTCACCAATAGTTTTTTCTAATCACCCACAATATGAACAGCCACACCAATCATATATATACCGAACAGCCAAGAGCAAATATCAACCCAACCAATTATTCAACCACACCAACACCTTCACTACCCAAGCATGTGATAATAGTTCATCTTTGGGAGGTGCAAGTTGTAGATCACCGACCACTTTTTTGGCAAAACCCAACATATTGATGGCATATCCTCACTTGTGTTTGCTTGTTCTCATCTTGTGTGGTCTTTAAGAAATAAACAATACTTCTAGAGCCAAAAAAAGAGAAATCTTGATTGGTTCTGCTTGAAGGTACAACATAAAAATAGTAGAATTAATTTGACTTTAGTTTTAAAAAACTAAATATTTTGAGTTATATAGAAGGAGAAAAAAAATTAAAAAACAGAAAATTAAAGTGCAACTTTAAATAGTGATGCGATCGCAACATCCAAGCTCTAAAATTTCATTTGCTGAGAGCTATATGCATGGTGGTGTCCATTTTCTTTGTTTTTCTATTTTTTGCTTGTTTTTTTTTCTAGATTTTTTCCTTTGTGGGAGGTCAGCACCTCTACTGTATGTATATATATATGCGCGCGCGCGGCACAATTGCAAAAAAAAAAAGGGCTAGAATAACTGAAAAAAAAGCAGACAAACAAGATCTTTATAATGAGTTTAACTCACCCAATATTACCTTCTGTTGTTGGAGTCAGATCGTCTGACTTCCACTAGTAAAATCAGTCTCCTAATGTTACAAGCTAATGTTTGATGGCAGAGTTGCCAAATGCTACACCTTACACAACTCTACAACGAAAGGTTCACGACAAGACATGTGCTATGTGCTTGATCCTGGTGTGAGCCTTCCCAACTCTTGATCTAATTGGACATTAAAACTGAGACAAAGAAGGCTTTTAGAGAAATTTTTTGCATCTATGAGGGCTTCGAAGCTCCCGAATTATAACCATCAAAGTTAGACAAATTTAAGAAACATTAAAAATTCTTATGTTGAAGCATATGCCAGGACGAGCGTTTTCATGTTAGTATCTTTAGGGGGTTTGAAGCACTAAATTAGTATCAAATATACATTAGCAATTCAATCATGAACACTGACAGTTCTTTAGCCATTAAGAAATCTTTTGGTCCAGCATGTAATCCAAACCAAGGCACTGGAACAAATTCACCACCAAGAAACCTTCTCTAGCATCGATCTTGGCATCAAACCTGCATAATTTTACAATTTTTTTTTCGGAGATGGTTCCATCGATCCTTCGAAGAACTTGTCCTGGAGATCATCATCATAAGCAGAAGGAAATAAAGGGCCAATAATAGTCCTCCGACGAGTCGAGACAGCTTCCTTCAGCATCCTTTTTCTCATTCTCTTCCGTTGAGCCCTCGACAGCTTTTCGGGTCCCTCATCCTCTGCCTCTTCTAACTCTGATCTCCAAAGGAAAAGGCTCAGTCAGTAATAAGGCTGCTTTAGATTTTATTATTTGTTATATATGTATGTATACCTGGGTTGACATCCGAGCCTGCTGGTGCAATAGAAGGAACTTCCACCGACTCTTTCGCTTCAGCCGCTGCCTAGCACAGACACAAGTTGGCAGGGCCAAACCATTTAAATGGGTAAATTTAAAGTAGAACTCATATGCAAGCTCATTGAGCTAATATAGAATTTACAATTCGCAAAACTAAAGGACAATCAAGCCCATTTAACAGCTGTTTCTACAAACGGCATTAAGATAAAAAAAAGCTAAAAATCAGTAGAGAGATGTTTTCTTTGGGGTAAGAAAAATGTAGTCTAAGAAAAATGTAGCATAAACTGTTTTTGGATAAAATAAATGCAGCACCAAACATTTTCAAGTTCAAAAGTATTTTTTTTTTCGTAAAATAGATTTTGTATGTTTATTTGAATGAATTGCAAACACAAAATAACTTCAGAAACAAAATAAGTAAAAAATAAAACCGACAACTTACCAAAGCCTATTTCAACTATGCCTGCAAGAAGAGAATTGGGTTTGATCGGGCCTCTCTCAACCTAGATTCAATGCAATGTGCATTGGATCAAGACAGCTCATTGATCAGGTCTAGGTTAGCCTAGATCCAATAAGTGAACCTTTGTTGGTTCAGATATTCGGGTCATTCACTTTGATCAATTTAATGAAACAAATGCAATAATGATAACTTTTTTTAAACGTAAACAGATATGCATTATCATTAAGAGATACGATGGAGCTCAAATTCGTTTGTTCTTGATCTTTACATAAATACAGCAGACTCTGGTCAAAGAAAGTTAGGGTTCTCTTTTCTTTGCTCAAGCTTTTCTAAGCTTTTTCAGTTTTTTTTTCTATTCTTATGAGCGAACTGTTGAGCTATTTTTTTCTTTTAATCTTAGCTTACGTTTCGTCTGTAGCATTTATAACTATACTAACGTCTTGTGCAAGGTAATTTTATTTATTTATTCTTTAAATAAATATTATGAGGTTAAAGGGGAAAATTATATGGTCTATGAAATTTGAACCTGTCATCTCGAATGACAGAAGCTTTAACTGTTGTGAAAGAACTTTGGAGAGAAGTTGAAACTCTTGCACAGCAAAAATTTTCAACCGAAAACAAACACGAGCTAAGAGTTGATTGTAGAAGATAATTTCACACAAATCAGAAATACAGAAGTACACAGCAAGAAACACAAAAATTTTATGTTAAAAACCCTCAATATGGAATTATCACGAAGCCATACCACGAAAATATCCACTATGAAAAAATGAAGATCAGAAAACACCACAACACTTGGCATGCACAGCTTTGAGCATAACACAGCTATTTATAGATTCTTGCTTGAAACAACCTTAATAAACAAGCTATAGAAAAATCTAGCTATTTATGTCAGCTTCCTGAGCCCACTTTAGACCCATTTTGCATCTATTTCATCTCCGATTGATCCGTAACACATTCAAGATTACTCTAAAATGCACAAGGCTCCACATAACATTAATCACTACTCATAAACCACAAGGCTAAAAAACATTTGTAAAAATTTTAGAGTTACATGCAAGCAAGTTTAACACAAATCAAGTACATACTTTTTACTATTATATGCAAACATATTATTTATACTCAAATACAATAAACCAAATGCCCACTAAATGTTTTTTTAAAATATAACCACTACTTTTATTTTTGAAACAAAGGTACGTTTCATAAAGAAACGAAGTGGGTAAAATCATATTAAGCCTGGTAAGGTGGGTAAAATCTTGAATTAGCCCTAAACAATTCTGGCCATTCATGTGGCACCACTTCAATGATATCGTCAGCTAGGCGCCATAGGCAATAAGCCGCTAACTCAGTCCTTGGGCAACAAACTATAAAGCAAGCTACCTGAAGCTCCAAATTAGTTCACAAGTTGGGCATTTTAGTCTGGTCCTTGCCAAACAAAAGCTCCCACAGGAATTTTGTTTTAGGGGATGTTCGGTGAAACAAATGCCAGTATACAACCTTATTGATTAGTTGGTTGTTAATTGCGTTTGGGTGTACAATCATTTACCAATAAAAACACAACTGATGCAGAACCCGTAGGAAACAGGGTTGAAGATTTCAATTGCATGCCGAGATGGCAGAGGCCAGCAGAGCTTGATTAAGTACAATGAAAGCTCGCAAACCCAGCGGAGACTCAGTCTAGGCCGGACATAAAGATTAAAGCAGCCTGGTCTTGGGGCTGGGAACCCCGATGAAAGCCATTGATGGCCTGCAAGGAGAAGGGAAATAGCGATGACGTGAGGCGGCGAACATCTAGGAAGCCAAAGAAAGTAGGCCTTCGCCAACAGACCTTGCAAAGGCCGAAAATCCATGTTCAAACCTAGCATGTCTGATTTGAGCCTTCGCAAGACTCAAACAGACGGTAACTGTGTTGGCCTGGAATGGCCAACAAACCAGGATAAATTTTAACTTTTTCTTTCTTTGGAAGATCAATAATTTAGCCAATTTGGGGGTAAGAATATCACAGGAAAATGAGGACTTAGGGAATTCTTAATCCCTCAAAATGCAGCACGCTAATTGCCCAAATTTAAGAATACTGGTAAAGTTTTTACAACACCCAAAATACAGCAAAAAAAACTCCTTAAATTCAAAATGCAGCAAGGCAAGGTTAAGTTTTTACTGTACACCCAAAATGCACCAAGCCAAACAGACCCTGATACAACAAATTGTCAAATGAAGTAATATGATCTATAGAATCAATTGAAACCAGAAAACATTCTAGCAAGTAAAAATTTAGCAGGTAAAGGGAGATCGTCCAATTAAAAATATCAATTTTCCAGTTACACCGATCACATTGGGGAAGACTCAATCAGGAAGAATGTGAAGAAACAGATGGAGAAGCTCACCTACCTCTACTAGTCAAGTTTTTGGTAGTTCTACTAAAAACCATGGCCTGCGTCATGCTGCTACTTAAGATTACAGGTAAAATAAAACAATAATCAACAAATAAAATGATGGAGAAACTGCACCAAATCAATTTTAAGCAAAAGCTTATTAAAGCACGAAAGAAAACGGAAGGAAACATATATTAATCACAACAGGTCCTGAGACTTAATTGAAGTACATGAGGCCTTAGTTCAAACTGGTTCAGGCATTAAAAAATCCCAACTTACCAGTAAACAAGCAGCCGATTTGCCTTCTCTTTTTGTGAGTGAGTTGATATAAAAGTTTGTTTTCTTATTTATTAGTTGCTTAATTGATGTAAATACGAGTCTATTTAAATACTTGAAACTTTGTGCAATAACAGGTTTTAAATGATAATGAAATCTGGGATTAATGTGCTCTCTTTTTCTCATTCTAATTTTATAAATAATCTATTTCGTCTTCCTCCTGTGATTTTATAATATATTTCTCTCAATACTATTGCCCACCCTACCTTTGATCACAGCTTGACCCACTATTGTTTCTTAAAGATCACTCCCTCAAATTACCGACAACTAATCATCGCTTAGCCAGTACCTAGTTGGCTGGAGAACTCATTTTGATCCAAAATGAACCCAACCAATTAACATAACTACACGCCCAAAAAGGCCTCTCACTAGAATTCACATCTGTTGTGAATATGATGAGAGAAAGGAAAAGACTCTTTACACTACATAAGATGTCACAAAAAAGAAAATAAACCAATATATAAATAAAATGCAAACAATCATAAACACAAAAACTACAAATGTGATAATTATTTGCCTATGTCCACATGCTACACCATAATATCTTCTTTTACTACTCAAAAGAAAAAGGGTAAGAAGGTTTATAAGAGTGACCAGCTCTTGTAAAAAAGAAAGAAGCTACCTTGAGATTGTATAAGGTGAGAAAGAGATCATGACGACTAATGAGGGAGGAGTTTTTCTCAAAATTTCCTTTATATTAAATTAAATCTCCTCTTCCATCATATCTTAAGATCTTATTAAATTTTTACTTTCCATCACATCAAATCTACTTTTATTATTTTAGCCAAAATGAAGATTTACGCATCATATCATATCTCAACATTAATCAAAGTAAAAATGATAAAGTTTTCTATATAAATCTAATCAAAATTTTAAGAAAATTTAAGCCAATTTCAGCCTTGACTTGTTTGATCTAATTTCGCATGCTAAAAAATAATCTCTACATCCACAACAATCTCATAAATCTAATCAAAGTTTTCTATATAAATCTAATCAAAATTTTAAGAAAATTTAAACCAATTTCAGCCTTGACTTGTCTGATCTAATTTTGCATGCTAAAAAATAATCTCTACATCCACAACAATCTCATATTTAGATAATATCCCTTTAATCAATTGTTGCATCTCTTTCTGGCCATCAATTGATATGAATATTATGATCAATTTTTTCTAATTTAACATCTCTAATTATCAGGAATTTTAGAGACTAACTGAGAAACTACATTACTTCAACTTTCAAATGATAACTACTTTTAACTGTATATCAATAAAGTTTTTTGCACTAAGTATATATTCAAATAGAATTGTTCCATCATTAATCAGCCAATAGAAGACAAGATATCTTAATTGTATGTGTATTTTCCTGGCATGAAATATAGATTCTTCGCCAAATGAAAAATTTTTTACTACCGCAATAAAATTCATTATTGTCTTGCCCTTAACCTAGCACCAAAAAAATTTATTAACAATATATTCTTTTTGTTCCATTGACATTGTCAAATACTCCTTCAGTGAAAAAAAAAAAAAACTTTTGAGTTGCACTATTAAGCTAATTCATACTCCTCGGGACATCGAAATCTTCACTCAACTAACATCAAGATAATTATTTATAATTAACGCAAAGAGTCATGCCTAAAACTCTTTTAAGTACTGTAAATTTCATTTATAGCTTCCCAATATTCTCTTAAATGTACATTAAAATAGCTCACGACTCACACTGCATGATCTATAGTAGCCTTGGTACATACCACAACATACATTAAACTACTAACATGTGAAACATATAACTTCTCCTTAGATCTTCGACAACAACCCCTTGGACAATTTGAAGTATCCTTGTGGAAAAATCTCTCTCGAATTTAACTCTTCGATATTGAAGTTACTCAATACCTCACTAAAGTAACTAATAATTATTTCCCAAATTCTTTATTTCAAATTCATAAAATAATTGTTTCTTTAAGTTGTTGGTCTTCGAAAAATAGCATGTTATCAACATAAGACGGTAAATACTATAATTCTCCATTTGAAAGCAAGAGCATAATCGCTGACGAGAGCAGCTGCGACAATTCTTCAAGATTCTTCTTGTTAGTGATTCAGGAATGGGAAGTCGCAACTTGTTGTCACCTTAAATCCCTCACCAATGAGAGCAACTGCAACAATTCTTCAAGATTCATCTTGTGATGATCAAGTTACCCTTTCCTATGTAGCTACAAAGATTCTTCTCATCGGCAATTTAAGCGTAGGAAAGGGTAATTTGATCATCACCTTCATTTCCCAAGACGCCGACAATCCAACAATCCAACGCCTACTATCAGTGAGAGACTCTCAATTTTTATTCTCCTAAGTTTGATTTTTTTTGCTACAATGATTCAATTTCTATCTGTTAGGACAATCTAATATCTTGCTATTGTATATCATCATTTTGGTTTTGTGGCATGTTCATTATTTGCTGCTAGGTATGAGTGAGGGGATTGTTGGTGATCCCACAAGCAAGTCTTTTGACATTACAGTATGTTAACATGAGGCGTTAGATTAAGCGGTTCCAATTGGAAGGCTGAGATTGAACCAGCGTGTTATTAGCCCCTGCAAACTAGTCATACAGGACTGCGATGGTGAGTTTGGAGTAAAGTTTGTTGAACCATGCCATTGGGAGGGGTTTCGTAAGAATGTTCGTCGGCTGTTCTTCAATAGGAAAGTGCAAGAGCTGATTTTTAGTTTTTTGAATACTATCCAAGACAAAGTGAGAGTCAATTTCCACATGTTTTGTTCTTGCATGGAATATTGGATTGTGTGTCAATGTTATTGCTAAATTGTTGTCATAGAAGAGTTGTGTCGGCATGTCTTGAGTAACGTTGAATTCTTGAAAGAGGCGGCAAAGCAAAAGTATATCTGTGGCGGCTGTAACAAGTGCCTATAATTTTTCTTCTGTTGATGATCGTAAGACAGTATTTTATTTCTTAGCACTCCAAGATATTGGAGTATCTCCTAGGAAGATGCAATAACTTGCGGTTGATTTGCAATCTTCCGTATCTCCAGCCTAATCAGAGTCGACATATGCTCGGAGAGGGAGACTTCAAGGTGTGATTGAGATCCCATTGTGCAGTGAACCTTTGATGTATCGGAGAATGCACTTGAGCATACAAGTGGGTTGTCGTAGAATTATTCATGTGCTGACATATCTTGTTTATGGTCAGGCTTAGATCAGGTCGAGTAATAGTTATGTATTGTAGAGAGCCAGCTAGTTGCTTGTATAGTTTAGAATGATTGAAGTTGGTAAAGGAGCTTGTTTTCGGTGGTGAGGTAGCTGTTAGAGTAAGTGTCGGGTTGTAGAAATCCATGCCTTAAATTTTAAGAATTCTGGAGGCATATGATGCTTAACTGAGGGAGGTGTTGGTGGCTGACTTGGAGAGCTGGATTCAGAAGAAGGTGGAGGAGGGTACGCCAAGCTATTTCATGCGAAAATGGTGAGTGAGGGCTTGGATGAGGGAGTTGATGGCTTCTTGATGTGGACCAGTTATGAGTATGCGAATGCGTTTGGGTGTGACGTCAAGGATAAGGAGAGAAGGATCAGCATGACTTTTTTGAAAGCCTTGTGAGTGGAAAAATTCGGTAAGAGTAAAATACCATGGTTAGGGTGACTGCTTGAGGCCGTAGATGGCCTTGTGAGGTTTTCAAATACGATTAGGGAAATGTGGATCTTTGAACCATCTAGGTTGTTTCATGTATACCGTTTCATTGAGGTGCCCATGAAGAAAGGCATTTGAGACATCCAATTGTACTATCGGCCATCGATGGTAAGCAACAACTGCAAGTAGAGCTCATAAAGTTGACATTTTGGCAACCGGACTGGAAATTTCCATGTAATCGGTCCCATAGTTCTGGTTGAACCCTTGAGCAACCAATCTTGCTTTATAATGTGTCATTGTGCCATCCTAGTATTTGATTCAGTATGTCCACCGACAACCAAGCACATTTTGATGTGGATGTGGGGGTACTAGGGTTTAGGTGTGCTGATTCATTAGAGCGCGATGTTCTTCTTGCATAGCAAGCTTCTAATGTTCCTTTGTGGCTGCGGTTTTGTATGTCGAGGGTTCAATTGCTTTGGTTAAAAGAGAAGAGAGGTGAATGAGGTTGAAAAGAAGCTTGGGATTAATAGTTCCTCTTTTTAATGAGTGAGCATAGGATGGGTGGGAAGTTTGGCTTTTGATTTTGGTGGAGATTGGAGAGATTGAGGTGAGGATGAAAATAAAGAGTCGAATTGAGTAAGTCGTGAGGTTGTTGGTTACGGTAAGGTTGCTGGTTACTGTGAACTGGATGAGGTAGAGAAGAATCGGGAGGGGGATTCATGACTCTCTTGGTGAGAGCTGTACGGGGAGTGATAGGTCGATTGTGCAGAGGCTGGGACAAGAGTGCTTGGATTGGTATATGATTGTGCAATTCAGAAAGGAGTGGAATGCTGATTTTGTTAGGAGAAGGGGAAGGCATTTCAATGAATTTGACATTTAAAAATAGAGAGGTTGAGGTTTCGGGGTTACAACAATGTATCCCTTGTGATTTCGATGAGTAATCGAGAAAGACACACAGTAGAGTTTTTGGTTCAAACTTAGTAGTTTTCATGAGAGGTAGAAGTGGAAAACACAAGCATCCGAATACATGAAGATGGTTATAGTTAGATGTGATTTTTTAGAGAAGTCGAATTGGGGATAAATTCTTGATGTTGTGAGACGGCAAGTTATTTATTAGGTAGGTAGATGTAAGGGCTGCTTGAATCCAAAAGTGTTCGAGAAGGCGAGTAGTTTGAAGGAGAGCACGAGTGTTCTCTATGACATGCCGATGTTTGTGTTCGGCGACACCATTTTGTTGTGGCATGTATGGGCAAGACATTTGGTGGTGGTTGCCAAGGTTTTTTAGTATGTCTTGAAACTTATTTGAGGTATATTCCCCACCTCCGTCGGATTGGATGATTTTTATGCAGGCGTTGAATTGGCATTCAATGAATTTGTAGAGAAGAATAAATTTTTGCAATGTTTCGTATTTTTGTTTCATAGGAAAAAGCCATGTGGATTTTGAGTGATCATCCACAAAAAGCACAAAATATTTATAACCTTCCTTTGATAAAATTAGAGCTGGGACCCACACATCTTAGTGTAAAAATATGAACGCATTATAAGATCTATAAGAATGTTTTGGAAAGAGCAGTTTATGACTTAGTTGTAATACAAATAGAGCAAAGATAATGAAGACTGTGGAAATTGAGAGCAGGAGCTTGCTTGTGGAGAAGATGTTGGATCTCACGATTAGGGTGGCCTAGCCGAAAGTGCCATAGAGGTGCATCAGCTGTGGTTGAATACCAATGACTGGCATGACGAGGATGAGGTTCAGTGACGGATGTATCGTGTAAAGTCCATTGGCGCAACGACCTCTAAGAAGCGGAGTGTCTGTTTTGAGATCCTTTATGATAAAAATGTTAGGATCAAACAAGAAGGGGTATGAATTGCCAATTGTCAGCTTATGAATGGAGAAAAGATTGTATTTATAATGAGGAACATAGAGTAGATGTTTGAAGAGGATCTTACGATTAGGAGTTGGGAGTATACCGTTTTTGATTGCTAGAGATTGGAAGAATATGACTGCTTCCAACAATGGCCCGTTAGCCCTTTGATAGGACTTGGCAATGAACATATTGTTGAAGTCATTAGTAACATGAGTGGAGGCACCAAAATCAAGGTAACAAGTTGAATCTGGATGGCTGTCAGTGCGTAGGGCTGCAGCTTGGTTCGACGAGCTGTTCTAACTGAGGTTTGTGCAGTGCCAGCAATCTCTAGTTGAGTGTCCTGATTTGCCACATATTTGACACTTTACGTTCGTTGCCCTAAGAGCACACGGAGCAGCGAATGAACCTCGGAATAGCGTGTTCAAATGACCACATCCTCACTGGACTCGTCCCTAGCCACAGAATCTACTAGAGAACAAGGATAGGTGGTTCAATGAGTGTGTAGGGGGCGGATTGCTGAACTGCATTTCTTTGTGTGCATCCTAATGAACATTAATTTCCTCACTGCAGAGAAGCGAATAGAGATCTAGACTAATTGGAGTCAAATTGGTGCTGTTAGCTATCTTGAAAGCTTGATAGGTAGAGGGAAGATCATTGAGAGTATAGAGGATGATATCTTCATTATCAACTTTGGATTCAACAGCAACGATTCTGTCCACGATGGATTTGATTTCAGAAAGATAATCGCGCATGGATCTTTCCTTTAATAAGACATTGTGTAGCTCGTTCTTGAGTTGTATACTCAAAAATGATTGATTGATTGAAGATGTTTGGCTATTATACTCCAGGCATTAACGCGAAATTCTACCTCCAGAATATAGAGGAGAAACTTGAGGGGGACATAATCGAATACAGAGCAGCGGTTAAACCCTGATCGGCATATATCCGGGAAGAATAACTTAGATTGGGGATCAGTGGTTGGGGTTCTGTGTCATCCAGGTGTCCATGTAGATTGTTTGCTTTGAAGAGTTGGAGGGCTTTGGCTTTTCAAATGGGGCAATTATTGGCTGTAAGGGGTGTATGTATAAGACTTTTGATGTTTGACATTACAAATTGTGTTGGGATGTGGACACTATTCAGATCATCTTAGAGGTGCTAATGAAGCTCCGGTGGACTTACAGGAGGTTCCGAGGTAATACAGAACAAGTTGGAGAAGTTCAGAACCTGCAGCGCGCCGTGGCTCCCAGCACCCGAGACCAAGGCATTGTAGTGAGCCCCGACGCCTGTCTGCCCAAGACTGAGGCACCGTAGCCGTGGCGCGCCATGGCGCCAGTCTGCTTGATACCAGAGCGTTATAGCGCGTCATGGCGCCTGTCTGCCCAAGACCAGGGCGCTGTAGAGCGCCCAGACGTTTGCCTACCCGAGACCATATTGAGCATCGTAGCATCTGGCGAGTTTTAGGTCCGATTTAGGCACTACCCTAGTGATTTGGGGGTATTTTGGACCATTTGGGGTCCGAATGTTGCTGGAATATATAATGAAACATTATGGAGATGTTTCCTATGTGAGTGAGCAGTTGTGCAAGGGATTTGGCATGTTGGAGAGAAACCTAAGAGGTGGTGGCTGTTGCTCTTCTCCTTCAACCTAGAGTAAGAGCCGATGTTCCCTACTAAAGAAGAAATCGATTGTGAGGCTATGTAAGCAGTAGATCTTTCTTGTTCTTGTGAAGGTGAAGCTCTTTATAACTCTGTATCTTCTTGATTTCATAGTGAAAATTTCTGTGTGGTATGGCTCTGTGATTTTTCCCATCTTTGAGTTTTCCACATAAATATCCTTAAGCTTGGATGCTTGTGGTTGTGCATGTGTATGTGTTGTGATTTATCTTGTTGTGCTTGGTTGATTTCGACGATTGCTTGGTAACTGTCAACGTAACCCCGCTCCTCGAACTCAAAAATGCTTCCGCCGCGTGCTCACGGTTGCTCGCAACATTTAGATCCTTTGAATCGATGAAGGGAGTGGATCTGCTGCAAGATTTAAAATTCTCACCGGCTTGGGAAGTCGACGTTAGTGGATTCCATGGGTGAGAGAGGAGGAGGTAGAGCTGGACAATGACGTCAAGTTGTAGTGCTAAAATTGTCATTGGGTGTAGGACAAGTGCGTCAGCTCTGGACACAGACAAAAAGTTGTCAATCAATTGGTGCGAGAAATTGCATGGATTAGGGTTGGCCGATCAATCGATGATGAAGACTTTAAAGAATTTTCATGAATAAAGATTACGGACTAGAGGGAGATGGAATTTTGAGGAAGGTATCGCTTTGATACAATGAAGAGAAGCATATGAGAGGAGTGGAGCCGAGAGATGTCAGGAGAGAATTAATGTTCATTCATATCATATAATGAGAGATTACAAGTATATAGATACAATATATTAACATGAGGCATTAGATTAGGTTGGTTCCATTTGGAGGGCTGAGATTGAATTGGGTTGTTATTAGTAAGAATCTCTCCACTTTCTTGTGCTTATTTGTTTTTGCAAATTGAAAAGGGCAATTTACTTCATTTGGGGGCAATCTTAATGCTGAAGTACTCAAAGCATTATAATATACAGATTAATTCATCTCAAGCAAGAAAATCATGGTTCCTGTAAATTAATTACAACCAACCAAACAATTGCAAAATAGTCAAATAATGCTGCAACCAGAATACATTACAATTAGATTACACTTCAAAAACAACATATCAAACATACCCAAATAAGTTTTGCTACACAAAAAATAAAGAGATAAAAGTAAAGTTTGATAATATGATATATCCTCCGCGCAATGTGCGCAATGTAAGAATTAGTATAATGCGTTTCTCTAGAAATATAGTCCATTCATATATCTCTATCTATTATTGTAATAATTATCTAATTTGTTGGGGCATCGGGTATATCTCTTACTGATAAATTGTTGGATCATGTGTGCTAAATATCCCCAAACTGATTATTTGCTGAAAGCTCTTCAACAGGAATGCCCATTCCAAACAAATTTGAGCGAGATATACAGAATTTTAAAGATTAAGACAAAAAAGTGGTAAGAGAAAAATCATCAAGAAATCACAGGTAAGTAGAAACCCTAAGATGATGAGTGAGTTGCCCCGCAGATAGATTAAGTTGAACGAAGAAACTCACAGAGCTCAATAGCAAAATGGATATTAGGTTTTATCATCTTACCAGAGATGCTTCGATATCTGGAGGCTCCTGCGTCGACGGCGAAGGACAATAGAGTCTGAGGAGCGCATGATGGAACCGTTTTCGCTTCTCCATACAAGATGGGCTTTCCGAACTAGCATAGTTATATCACTAAGGCTAAGAAGGATCAGCTTTTGTAAGGCATGAGTTCATTTTTATTCATCGGAGGATATTTAAGCAAGTGGCGGCGGTTAGAGGATTTTTTTCTAAATTTAAGCTCTCTATGCTCACATCATATGATTCTCATTTATGTACAAAGAAATATATATATATATATATATATATATATATAAGCATGAATGTGCAGAGGGAACATGCAATTAAGAATATTGAAGTTAACATTGAGAAAGTTATTAATGCTAACATATGCTCTCTCTCCATAATCAATAAATTTTCTTTTGCTTTTAAGATGATTAATGAAATATCTTTCAAAATCTAATATATTCATCTTATTAATGTTCAGTTAACACACTTTAGCATCTATAAATATGATTAAACCAACCATAGCAATTCATTTTGGTATTATCTTTGTAAAGAAGAATCAAGTTATAAAAGAGAATATACTTTGAAATCAGAATATATATTTTTGATTGTTATCTAGTAAAGAACTTAAAAAAACTAAAAAAAGGATGAACAAGAATAAACACGAAAAGAACTCAAAATCTCAGAACAGAGATTTCTTGATTATCCACTGAGCAAACCATTTATGTTAAAATAATAAATGGAAAAGTACAAATAGCATAGAGATAGTATATAAATTATCAAAGCAAAGTGAAATCATAGAATATTCAAGGCAAAGATTAAAAATTTGGGTGATCTAATTCAGAAAAGCAAAAGTTCAATGTGAATCATGTGTACATTACTCCTCTTTGTATAAAAAATAGACAAAACTCCCGTCACCTAAATTTCAAAACTCAATATACTATTGGGTGCAACATAAGACAATTATCATTCAAGTGAAATGTCAGTAAAACTCATCCATTTTAAATCTAAAAAATTACTTTAGTGTTTGCACGTTTACAATTATGAGCATTGAGCAAAAAAAAAAATAGGGATAATTACTTTCCAAACATAATAAATATAACAAACGCAAATGAGCTTTAAGCTTAATTTAAGAAAAATAGTGTATGAAACTTTGCATACCTAAGAAGGGAATGATGATGAAAACATTGATGAGCCAATAAGCAAAAACGATGCATAGAGCCACACCAATGGTAATTTCTAACATAAGCATCGACTAAAAGAGCAGTGTAAGGTCATAATATATAATCAAAAATCGGATTATACGAAATAGAAGAGGTTGACGCTCCCATTATCATACCTAGAAAAAATTGACACCGTAATCAAGAAAATGGCAAGTTAGATATCACATAATGGGCTAAGGGCCCACATTTAGAGAGTTGCGGCGGATTTAGTGACAAATTCGACGTAAAGACTATGCATTTGAACAAAGAAGTCGCTAAACATAGTTTAAAGAAATATGCAATTGATGAAAGGAAATTGAGAACCTAGAGAAGAGTGTTTCGCACTCTCTATTCTTTTTTTTCTAGGGCGGCAAGACTGCAATATATCCCGAAGAAGAATACATGGGAATGTGAAGATAGAGATTTGAACACCTTGGGGCCAAGCAAAATTTCCACGAAGAGCGGCAAGACTGCAATATATCCCGAAGAAGAAGACATGGGAAGGTGAAGATAGAGATTTGAACACCTTGGGGCCTAGCAGAATTTCCACGAAGAGCGGCATTGATTTATGTTATCTTCCATCTTGCAAGCCTTGAGAGGGTTGTTACCGCCCAAATCGTACTACCCTGCTCACCATAGTAAGGAAAGTCGAAAAGATGGAGTAAATTGGCCTGCCATATTGCGCTTGCAGTTTTTTTTACAGAAAATAGAGAGCGGTGCAAAGAGGAGCAGAAGACTGTAACAATCCAAAGGTTGTTAATCAATAATTATTTGTCAAATTAGTTTTTAATCATCTCCATTAGTCTCTGTGAGGTGTTTAGACCAAACTTTGAAAATTTGGAGCAATTCAGAGCTCAATCGAATACTTGATTATTTTATTAATATAATTAATTAAAAAATTAAGATAATTATTTTTATCATTGAAATCAAAATCTGACTTTGTCATTGCGCTTGTCACTCCCAAATTAGTTAACTACAATGTTTTGAAAATTTTTGGAAGTCGTCGGATTTTCCCAAATATTTTAATGTAATTAAATACCCAAAAATTAAGATAATTAAATTTATCTTCAAATTAAAATTCAACTTCGCCATCGAGTTCCTCACCCCCGAATTAATTAGGAGTGAAAGTTTTGAGATTTTTCGAAGCTCGTTTATCTGCCTAATTTTGATTAGCAAATTGTATTAATTAAATTTAATAAATTTATTATATTTATCTGAATTTAATGGGCGCTAGGACCCACTCCCCTTTCTTCCTTCTCCATCAACTTCAGCCCACTCCAGCCCACTCCTCCCCCCTCCTTTATATAGCACCCTCAACTCTCCCCCTTCCATTACTAGGCTACTGAAAGAATGAGCTCCCAAGCTTTGAAGAAACCCCAACCCTCTTCCTTCTTGTTGCTAGCAATTGATGAAGAATAATTTTTTTCCTCCCAAGCTCTTGCATAAAACCTTTAGCTGAAACTCTTCTTTTCATTACAAAACTAGGTACATCTTCTTGTACCCTCTTTATATATTTTCTTTGTACCTTTCCTTCCCCCATTAGTTTGATCTAATGGTTACTTCATATCATTTGCATGCTTAATACTTGTCCTCAAGAACATGCATGTTAGCAATCGAACTCAATAGAATTCGATCTGAATTCAAAAAAAGAAAAAAAAAAGAATAATGTTGTGTAAAAAGAAATATTGCATATGTTTAACATTGTTGTTTACATTATTAACATGGTCCTTTTGTGTCAAATTTGGTACCTATGGAAAACTCTCGAAGAGACCTTTTCATCGGTATATGGCACTGCACTTGAGGTATTCTGAATCATAACTATTTGAGTACAATATGGGAGACTTCACGTTTTCACCCAGGCAAAATGTCTGTCGGGCGCTACAGCGCGCCGTAGCACCTGACTTTCAGCCAGAAAGCGCTCCAGCGTGCCACATCTCGAAAAATCTAGCATTGTAGCGCAAAGCCTAAAAACACTGCAGCATACTGCAGTGCCTGCATCTCAAAAAAAAATATGGTGCCGCAGCGCCCGCATCTCGAAAAGTTTAGCGCAGTAGTGCGCCACCACGCCTGAAAGAACAGCCGCGCTCCACGGCTCCCGCGCCTTAGAATATTTGGCGCCATAGCGCCTGGCTCTCGTCTATGAAAGCGCTTCGGCACGCCGCAGTGTGCAGAACTGTCAAGATTTGCTCAAATTTCATATTTTTCGTATTTTGATGACCACATAACCCTCATAATATAAGAATATCCTAAAATCGTAGTATGCATGTTATATATAAAATCCTACATTGTGTAAATATATGTGTGACTTTTAATGTGAAATCTATTTCGTATCCTAAATGGCATGTTTTAGTTCCTAAGGGTTCGCTTGAATGTTTTGCATCGAATTATAGAGTTATATTTTCTTTGCTAACTTCTACATTGTTAATTAAATGCTTAGGATTTAATTAGTGATTAATTAAGCATTTAATGTTCTTTGATTTGGCTACTTATGTTTATATATTTCATTAACAGTAATATGCATGTTATAAAACTTAATTTTTAATTTGGACATTTAAATGACTTGCATAATTCTATTAATTCTTGCTGATTTATCATGTGATCTTAGAAGATTAAATCTTATGATGATAAATATGATTTTACTATCTTAATTGAAACCTTAAATCTTCTTGATTTCCTCTTAAGTAAGAACATTTGCATAAATTAATCTTAATAAAATATGATTGATTTACAAATAATTAATTCCTATGGGTTACATAATTTTATCCCATAATCAGAGTTTTGGGTTGAATTTGAATATAAAATATTTGCATACTTGACTTTTACATCTGAATCATATGTTTTGAACTTTTCAACCTAAATTGGGACTCATCATCTTAATTTTTTAGAATTTAGTTTATGAATTAAATGTGATGATTATCAGCTTTAGATGTTCAAAGTATAATTATAGTTCTAAGCTTAAGTAAATATTATACATTTGATCGAGTTACTTTTGAGGTAAAAAATATCTTAATTATCTTTTTGAGATTGACCTTTAGATTAACCCCTTAACCATTAGATAATTGACCTTATATCCTTGTGATAAGATAACCTAAGAGGCATTAGTTTGATACTATCTAATTATAGTAGCATACTTTTATTGAGTGACTTCTATGTCACCACCTTGGAACTCCATTGCTTAGTATCTACAATAAAGATAGGTTCATTAGTCTGAATTTCCTTGAATTCTAAAATAGTTAGTATATAAATAATAACCTTAACATTAATCATGTGAAAATTGTAGTGTGTATCCACATGACTGATTTAATTTAGTAGAGTATGAAATTTATTTTGTTATCCCAAATAAGATTGTAAAAGGGTTTCGTCTCCTTATTTTTGTGTGCATCGGTAACTGTAGTTCAATTCGGGGTAAAATATCCCAATTTCAAGTATGTGTTAATTAGGGAATTGAACACTTTAGTTTGAGAAAATAAATTGTAAAAGAGTTTCATCCCCTAATCCTTGTGCGCATTGATAAGTTCAATTAAACAAACTAAGCATTTAAAATTACATTTCTTGAGAACATACAAATTATGTATATGCACTATCATCATGTGATAACTTGAAAAGTTATAAGATTTTAGTTAAATTGAGCAAATCTAGCTTAAGGTAATATATGATCAAATTTATGATTATAGTAGTCTGAATAAAATGTGCTTGTTAATGCCAATTAGGATGTATAGTTTTATGTTTTCCTTTATTTTATTTCTTAATTTTTGATGACTTAAGAATTATGCTGATTTGAAAGCATTTGGCATAAATGACATAAGCATCTCAAAAAGCATTGTGAACTATGGGATGCAGCATGCATCAATTTGTGTAGGACCTATAAAATGCAGCAGGCATCATGGATATTAGGATTCCTTGGGGTGTATGAGGCACCAAATGCATAATAACAGCATAAATCAGTGGCATAACCAGATGCAAATTCAAAAACACACAGCACAATTTTATTTCAGATTTTATTCAGGCGCAACAGATTTCACTTCCCTTGGAGTCTTGCCTCAGCTTCTTTACTATTTTCTATTTTCAGTATTTAGTCTTTTAGCCACTATTTTGCCTCATTTTTCAGTTTGTACAGTTTCACACATTTCAAGTATTTTAGTGCTTTCCTATAATATTGATTGCTTACTTAAATGTTGAACTGTAGATAACTATAAATGTATATAATAGCTTCAGTTATTTTTGACTTATTGTCTAACATGTGGTACTTTTGAGATCCGACAATTCGCTAAATCTAGAGCAGTTTGAGGAGTAGGCTCAGGAGGCTTCCCACGAGATTCAGGATGAGTTTGTGGAGCACTAGTCAGCTTAGTTTTAATTACTACATTAGTTTACTTTCTACCATAAGTGAGAGACTATTTCTGTATTTTATATTAAGCAATCGGTTTGTAATAATCTTAATTTTTGAATATATTTTCTTTTCTTTTTTGAGATGAATGACTTACTTAGCTTCTGTGATGAATATCTGAATGTATGCTTTAACTTCTGCACTATGTATTTAATACTACTTATACTTAATATTGTGATATGATCAGCATATGTGAAATGTTAATACTCATGTATATTGAATTCTTATTCTCTTCATGATCCAATGTACATAAGTACCTTAACTAATGCTTAAGATAAGGATTTATACTTATCTTAAGGATTAGCACTCAGCCCTCTTTTGGGACTGAGCCTCAGCAGCAATTCAATTATAGCAGATTTTTGAGAAGGTTCAACAGTCCTTCCCGAGTAACGCATCGTTCAGCCGCTAATTATTTATTATAGTTCCTCAGTTGCGCGCGGCAACGGGACGGGGCACTACAAGGACAAACGCAAAAATAATTTTTTCTCCCATTTTTCTCTGTTTGTGGTACCTAATAGTGCATGAAAACCACACAATGTGGGCGGCAACACATAAAAAAGAGAAAATATTACACTTTAATCACATAGAGATAAAAGTCATAATAAAAGAAAGAATTAAAATCACATGTTAGCTTTTTGAATAATGTTAAATATCTTTTTGCATCTATCGAGAGTGTTCGATGCAGACTTTAAATATATATCTGCGCTTACACACAAGTGCACGTGGTTTGAAGTAGTATAGGATTGATGAGATCCTGATATTTATCGTCCTTGGGGAACATTGATGGTTTGGTTACTAAAGCGTACTAGAATTTACTAATGTTTAGGTTGATGTTTAGGATTTGTTGACAATTTGGTTCAAATTTTGACAATCAAGGTTTTCTTTGACTTGAGCTTACTTATTGTGAAAGTATGGAGAGTTGGGTTTAACATGCAATCTGTTAAAGGTTTTGTGCAAATACTCCTCTTTATTAACTTTTAGTTCCAAATTGCTTAGATGATTTAATTATAACAAAGAAACTTAATCTTCTCCAGGGTGTCCCCCAAATTGGACTTAGTTTTGTTTGGTGATTAGAGATGAACACAACACGGTTCAATCTCGGTACATAAGCCCTCATGTGATCAGTGTTGTTTAAATTTGAAGCTCATGTCTAAGTCATCAAATTCACTATTTTAGTTATGCATCACATGAGCTTGATTCCACTAATGGCTCACTTGTATCAGTTCTAAGTTCAGCTAAGGAAGAGAGTTATTGGGCTAAATGAGTTATGTCACATTGCCCATAAGCACGTAATGCATCATAGTCCTCGCATAAGCCTAGAATGAGCTAAGGAGCTCAATCGGTGGCTCTTGGCTCACACGCATCAACTTCTCAGCTTAGCTAAAAGGACAATACTACAACACTCATAAATATTATCACAGGATTCTTGGCAATTATGCATATGTCCCTAGCATAAATAAATAGTGAGTAGTGGGGCTCAAGATTATCATTTGTTCATCGCTCTATTCATCTTATCAATCTCAAGGGCTTGCATAGATCACTCTCGCTCATCAAACGTTGTCACAAATATTCGTGGCAATGATGCTCATTATGCATGATCTTGGTTCTTCAAGATAAATCAGTTTGATGGTTTTCAAATTTTCAGAGCATTTACATAAAAATATATCCATGACATCATATTTATCCAAGCATTCTACACATCAATAATCAAAGATGTGATTAAAGAAAATATTCATTCATAATTTTTGGAGTACAAAGACACTTTGATTCCCTTAACTTATTACATGCATATTCCCAACCCTCCCTAAGGAGGGTTTAGGCTTCCATTGGCAAAAAGATACAAGGAAAGTAAAATAGAACTATGAGCCTTTGCATGGCTCTTACAGAAAAGAAATTGAGAGAGAGATCGAGATACAATACTATGAACTACTGTCACATTTACCGAATTATCTTTATATCTCAGACCTCATACTTTCTTCTCTTTTCTGATGCTCAATCCTCTTTCTTTAGAGCTAGCCTTCTCCTTCCTTGGGGTAGTAGAACTCTCCATCCTTTTAGCTTTCTTCTGTTTTGAATCCTTAAGTGTCAAAATATGGAACCATTTATAAATCTTCAGGCTATGCTTTTATAGCTCTCCACAATTAAATTTTCAGCATTTAATCTCTATCCTTCCCAATTCTTGAGACTTAAATTCCCTTGAATAATTATTCTGATATGCTCTTGGAACAGAAGAATTTTAATTATTTTGTAATTAATACTTACTGCGAGGGAGAGGAGTTATGGCCTCAGCACTTCCCTATGCTGCCTTAAATGCCGAGGTTTGGCAAATTCTGCGTCTGGCACTACGGCGCGTGGTAGTGCTAAGCCTACTGTCTGAAGGGCACTGTGACGTGCTGCAGCGTCAGGCTTTCTGCCTTTGTGTTGTTGCAACGAATGGTAGCACCGAGGTTTTGGTCCTTAGACCGCTGCAGCGCGCGACAGCACCTCATTAAATTTGTTTTGAATGTCGGGAAAGAATATAATTTTGCCACTGTGCACGGTAGCACCTAGCTCTCTGTCTTGAGGTCGCTACGACATGCGATAGTGCTGAGGTTTTGGTCTTTGGACCGCTGTAGTGCGGGTAGCGCCTCATTAAATTTACTTGAAATATGGGACATGATTTTAAATCTGCTGCAATGCGCGGTAATGCCGAGCTCTCGAGTTTGGGGCCACTACGGCTCGCGATAGCGCCGATGTTTCAAACTTGTAAAGCTACAGTGCACGATAGCGTTGAGCTATTGGGTTGATATGCGTCTCAATGCGCTAGGGCGCGCTGTAGGGCATTTCTTGCAGATTTTTTGATTTTTTCCAGAATTCAGTGTAGCTCCTCTTTTGCCTTGAAAAATAGTAAAAAACACATCAAAGCACACAAATTCTAATAAAATGTGTTGTCTTTATAAACTTTAGTAACTATAAATATTGGGTTCATTACTCGACAACCCAATCCACATCAACCAAAATAAAATGATTTGTCGCCACTTCCCTGGATGATTTCCCACATCTAGATCCATTTTTCCTATCTTCACTACATTCGCTCTGGAATTTAAGCACACATGCGGGTCGATCTTCTTTAATAGGCGAAGTTCGAATCAAATCATATGCAAACCCTTGCTCCAAGTGAAGGCAGTTAGTGTCATTAATGCATGTTGTGGACTAAATTTGCATTCTTATTTTCCTATAAGTTGTGGAATATTTTAGAATTTAAAGGTTTTCATCTTAAATAGATCTAAAATAAAATATATATTGTAAGTTTAATCATAATCAATACCCTAATTTTAAGGACAACTTGTAGTGCCATGCCCTGTCGCTATGCTCAATAGAATAATATTAGCAATGGAACGGTTCATTACTAAATCTCGTTAATCAAGTTAAGTATTTCATTAACCTGATTAACAATACAACTCTACTAACACTGATGATTATAGCACAATATAATTAGTATACTATAACATTGAGAATAGAGTGTGAAAGCTAAATGTATATTATCTATACATTCATTCATCCAAAAATAGTAAGTAAAGGCATACATTTCAGAAAAGAAGATAAAAAAATACATCCATATATATTGCTTATTACAAACTTTAATAAAAATGCAGAAATAAACTCTCATCTTACTAAAGTTGAAAATAATTACGGAAGAAGGCCGCAATAGCTTCTCAACAACGCCACACTTCACTTCCTCTTGAGCCTCATGCAGCTCCACAAATAAAGGATCCTCAAAGCAAGATGAATTTGATATTATCGATTTCACAGTGCCAGGGCCCCAGCCAAGAAAATAAATTCTTACTAAGACTATAAGCCTAAGTATATTTTATGCTCATTAAAATGCATTCATTACATTATAAAGATATTTAACATAAAGCAGTAACTAAATAGAAAATATTATTGAAACAATAAGCAAGCAACTAAAAGCAATTGTAACTACGGTAAAACAGAAAATCTGAACTACAAAAAATACATAAAATTTATACAGTAAATGTAAAACTGAATGTCATAATTGTAACAATCCTAGGTTGCTAACCAGCTTAATCTAAGCTTATCCATACATTAATTTTTATTCCATTGCACTCATTGCATCATTATAACCTAACCCTAAAAATTTGGGGTTAATCAGACCTCTCATGATTTAAATGAATATTTTATCAATTTAGATACCCTGAATATTATCAAAAATATTTTGATCTCGGAATTAAATTATGATTGCATTTTTGAATTTCTCACCCCCAAATTAGCTAAGAGTGAAATTTTGGAAAATTTTGGAAATCATTTAGACCATAATTCAATTTAAATTAAAATGGTATAATTGCACTTTAGGGTTTGCATAAATTGATAATTGCATTTATACCCATTTACCCGATTAAACGATCGGGATCCGTTGTGCGAACCGCGGGCAATTCGCTAAGGAGCCTAGGTCATGCGACAGCAGTTCTCCTGCTAATCCCGCCATTGAGTATATTAATCATATGGCTAGGATTCAGATCCGTGGATCTTCCATTAAATGCGACCCGTGGATCCTAAGGCGTTGATTTAATCAAATATGGCGGTTAGGATCTGGGGGATCAGAATCATTGCATCTTTCAGATTGATAGATCAGATGGCTCTGGACTCTCCCACGATTGTGGACCTTCGTCTTCACCTTGCCCACGCCCAACAGGGAGAATCCATGTGATTCTTGCCTGCCTGCCCTGTCTCCTGTGATTACCTCCACCTCAGCATGCCGTTGAGGATCTTCCCTCAATGACATATCAACCCATTCAGGCCCCATGGCCCAAATAACCCAAGATAGAAATTGGGGCTCGGATTGAGCCTGAGCTCTCGAGCCACCCTCAGCCCAAGCTAACCCCTCTAGAAGCTTGCCATTTCTCTGCTGAGGCTAAATTCTTCATAAGCTTCTTTTGCTGGCCAATTGAAGTTGAACTCCTGAACCGCCATTGTTGAGCTGCTCAAGATTCCTTAGGTGATTCAGACTTGTGAATTGCTGAAAGAGGTGTCTCCTGGTGTTCATAAACCCTGAGAAATATCTCTAGAAGCTAGCTGGGATTTGCATTGCTCTTTGTCAGCCGATCCTTCCCCATGAGACCAGGTACCCTCCACTATCCAATTGAGCTATTGAGGCTCAATTACACCTCTCTATTATTTTGTTTCAGTGCTCCTAGAGTAGACGGTTTCAATCTAAATGGTTGTAGGCTCTGGGATCGATCCAATCGATTGTATCGATCGATTGGGTCAAGCCCCTTTCGTGCGTATTGGGTCTGAGTAAAGACCCATTGATCCAGTCCATCTCAAACCCTCTGACCATAGGGCTTTGATCAGTCTCACCTTTCTAAAGGTGTAGGGATCAAGTCCTGAGTCAATTGTGGCCTCTATGGGGAGAATTATCTCCCCACAGTAGCCCATTACGGGAGCTCTCGGGTGAGTAAGGTCTAGAAAAACTAGACCACCTCTATGACAACCCGTGTCATCATTAAATAGTATTACTATTAAAAAAAAAAAAACTTAGCAGCTATAGTTTTCTATATCACACTCAGCACTTTAATTGGGAGTAGACCTAATTTGGACATAATTTGGTCAAGTTATGATCAAAATGAGGCCAGGGGTATTTTGGTCTTTATCTAAATTTCTAGAATTCAGATCCTGAATATTATTTCAGTTTATTGATAACATTAAAATTCTGAAGTAATTAGCATATTGGATTTTTGAATTTGGAGTTGATTTGACCAAGTTATGGTCATTTGAATTCTAGGGGCATTTTGGTCAACTTTCCCTAAAGTCAACTGAGAATTCTAGAGTTGACTTTTTGTCATGATATTCAAATGGAAAAACTAGTACTACCACAGTGTTGGGCTATTCTCCTGAGTATTTTAAGACCCATATTACCTATGTTTGGTTAAATAGGTAAAAAGTTATGGGAGTTTGTTTATGACCTAAAATGTCATTAGGTTAAATAACCCCGAATTGAATTTTTGAATTACGCCATTTGACTTCATTTATTTTTTAGAGTAAAATGAGACCTATATTCGATATGTTTGGATCAATATATTCAAAGTTATGATATACTAAAGTTTAAGTAAACAAATAAATAAATTAATTAATTAATTAAATATAATATTTCCATTCCCGAAAAATTTAAAATAATTTTTACACCTCAAAATTAAATTTTGACCAAAAATTTAGGTCCGGAACGTCAAAATTAGCTAGGAGGGAAAATTTCAGATTTTTCGGAGCTCAAACGGACAAAAAATGCGCATAATACATTTGAAATTAAATTTTTCCTAAAGTTTTTAATTAAATTTGTATTTTTCGAAATTAAAAAAAAAAAAAAATTTGCCACGTGGCAGCGTGCATGAGCTTCGGGCGTCACGTGGCAGCGCGTGGAGCCTGCATGAGCTTCGGGCGCCACGTGGCAGCGCCTCATTGCACTGCGTCCCCCCATGCGCCACGTGGCAACACCCTGTTGCGCCACGCAATTACAGATGCCACGTGGCAGACACGTGGCGATCCCACATTGCACCGCGTCATCGGGCGCCACGTGGCAGCATCGCAGCGCCGCCGCACAGGTGGTCGCCACATGTCACGCCGGGATTTGGCGGCGGCGGCGGCGGGGCGGCGACGGAGCCTACGAAGGGGGGCACCCCTGCCTATTTAAAGGCCTCAATAATGCCGATGGGAGGGCACCTTTAGATCGTTGGAAGATCGCCGGAGTTCACCGGAAAAAGCTCCAGAAGTTCGCCGGAGGCGGAGGTTCGCGTCAGGTACGCCGGAGAAGATGAACAGTAACTGCCACATGGCAGCCATGTGGCAGTTTGAAGGTCCACAGTGCCATGTGGCAGACACGTGGCAGCTGAGCGGTCTCTGTCTGTACACGTGGCATATTTCTGTGTACACTCAGCCACGTGTCAGCCACGTGGTCGCCACGTGTCCGCCACTTGGTCGCCACGTGGCACCCACCATCCACCGGTAACAGAAAGAGAATATTCTCGGAATATTCCCTTACCGTTAACGATAACTTAACGGAAACCGTTAACGATAACGGAATATTCCAAAAATAGTAAAAATTTAAAAAATTCCTAAAACTTCAAAAATTCATATCTTTCAAAATAGGAGTCCAAATATAGTGAAATCATATATCAAAATGATAAGAAAAATTCAAGAATTCTGAAAATATTATCATATTTTTTATTTGATCTCAAAATTTTAAAAAGTTATTTTTTGCCTCGTAAAGCGTGCCATTTTCAGATTTTAGTAAAACTGTCGCCGTTGTGCCCGTAATCACCCGAATAACTTAAATAAATAATAATTAATAATTAAAACTTGCACACCCCTTTTTGTGCCTCGTAAAGCGTGCCAAGACTCAAATTTAGGCTAAGTAGCCTTATTAGGAGGATTAATCAACTAATCATTAATTTGTCTAAATACTAAACCATGCAGGTAACTTAGAAATCACGCAAGAAAGGTACCGGATATTTTCTTACATTTATTTCTTACTTAATTTCTTTTAAATGCTTGCGCATTGCTTTGAGCCTTATATTTCTTTTTAAGTTATCTATTACTGTCACTTTAAATACTGAATGAAATATCTTGAGAATGCATTCATTATTTTTTTGGGTTCTCAAAACAGTGGCTTGGGTGGGATATATGGCGGGGCTAGCCAAGATGGGAGATCGTGTTGTAGCCTACTGGGGGGCACAGTACGGTATTATGTTACAATATGAACCCACATTCTGTCTGACCCCAAGATTCTGTGTTTGCCCAGCAGGACAAATTATTTATGATTATGCTTACTGATGCAAGACATATCATATTGATTCTTGTAATATATTTCAGCACATTTTTGTGAATTTTTTTTTGAACCTAATATATTTCAGCACATTTTTGTATGCTTATATCTTGTACTTAGTCTACGGGACTAACCGGCATTCCAACGCCCGCACTTTTATGTGCCAGGTCAGGAGCTAGTGGAGATCGAGGTAGCTGAGAAGTGAGGAGGAGCGGCTCAGCATATCTTTTTTTTTTCTTTTTTTTTCTTCTTTATGATGTTGTATTAAATTAAACTATGTGATGTAATCTTATTTTAATTGAATGGATGATCTCATTTATGCTTACTTGCTGTACTACTTAAATTGCTCAATCGAATTCCTCGACGGGGAATTTCATGCGGGGCTGATCCTCTGATATCAATCTGGCATGAGGAGGGTCCCCACAATCTCATAGAGGGCTTCGGGTATCCATCGATGTGTCTGGTCATGGTAAACGTGTAGCGATCGTTGGTTGGTTGTGTTGTGGTCTGGATGCTTGGGAATTAGCAGATTAGGGTTTCTCTAATAGGTCTAAGGGTTGGGGTGATGGATCGGGGACGACGACACTGTGCGGGTCGGGTCAACCCGTGACCCGCGCTGTGCGATAGAGCCAGGTTCCCTGGGCCCCGGTTGACCTGCGCAGTTTGGATATTGGGTCGAACCCATTTTAATAAATCTGATTAATTGGATTTATTTTTCTTAAGGAAAATAATTTAATTAATCGAATCATTGGGAAAGTTAATTGGAAAAATGCTTAATAAATTATTTGAATAACTTTTAATCCACTGATCTAAACCTTATAATATTATATATCAAATTGATCAGAAAATCATAATAAGTAAAAATATAAAATAATATTGTAATTTTAATGGTTAGATTTTGTGATTTTAACTAATTACTTCAAATTTTAATTAGAGTTGATTAGTATGTATATTTAGCCAAATTGAATGATTTAGGTGTCATAATGTTCCTTATTCTTAGTAGAGTGCATGTACTAGGTGGATTAATTTTCTAATTAATGTATTCTTAATTATGACATAATCTTATAAATGCATGATTAGTGAAAATTAAGGTTTTTAATTATTCAAATTTAGTAAACTTAGTCTCTTATTACTCATATAGTCTAGTAGAATATAAATGCCAAGTTTCATGACTTTCTAATGGTTAGATTTGTAATTAGGTACTAATCAATTTGGATTGATTTAGGATTTGATTAGCACTAATTACTTTCTGTTTTTTATAAATTTCTATTATTATGCGGTTGTAACAGCAGTATGAATGTAATTAACCTTTCTCATATGCTTTGAACACTTGATTTGATTAAATTGATATTAAATCTATAATAAAGTTTAAAATCTTAAGAACTTGATTAAGTAGCTAATACTTAATCCAAATCTAAAATTTTCCATCAATAACACATCAATAATATATTGATATACTATTTGATCTATAAATCAACTATTAATCTTAATTTAATGAGGCTAGGGGTTAAACTCTAACTTGTTTGATTAAGATCTAAACTCTTAATCATTTAATCAATAAATCTTGATTGAAAGATAATTCAACTGACATGATTCTAATAACACATTTGATTTGACATTGATCTTAAATCATTAAATTAGAAGTGTTAACGTGATGGCCTATTACATTTATAAAAGGCTGGGAATTAAGGGAATGGAAAGCACCCCTACAATCTTAGTATTTGCCAACTTAGACTCATTAACCCCGCTGAGTGTGGTTAGGAATGTTGATGTGGGTTTGGGAAGTTTTATAGTTCCCACTGACTTCATAATCTGTGAATGCGATAGATGAAATGAAAATTCCATTATCATATTTGGAAGACCCTTTCTTGCAACCACCCAAGCAATTATTAATGTAGCAAGGGGAATAATGACCATTAGAATAAATGAGAGAACAGAAGACATAGACCTTGTGCCCACAATATTTAAGCATAGGAACATTGAATTAAATTGGAGAAGGAAACTTATGAAAGAATTACCTCAGGGGGTATTGAACTAGAAAATCTAATTTTGACTGAACACAATTCTGAGAGTAGTAAAAACACCTCATCTCGAGGAAGTGTTAAGGAGCTGATAAAAAAAAAGCTAGAACGAGGAAGAGAAAAAAGAAGGGCATCTTCAGATCCAAATCTGAGAAGAGAGAAAAAGAGAATGAGCAATTTGAAGTCATGGGTTCGAGCACAACTCCTGTTAGAGCTCACCCACACAATTCAAAATATGTAAAGAGAAACCCCCGAATAGTTAGCTGTTTAAGCTCCTAAATTGGTTAGGTTGATGACATTAAGCCAAGCGCTTGTGAGAGGTAACCTAAATTCAATTAAGTTTTAATTTTGTTGTGTGTATGTAGTAGTTTGTTTATGTAGAATTAAAAATTGGCAACTTGTTTGATAATGTTAGAAAAATTGAAAAAAAAATGAACTTAGGGAATTTTCTTTTCAATACACACTATAGCGCATCATAGCGTTTTAGTGCGCTCGACGCTATAACGCGCTGCAGCGCAATTCGACGCAGGAGCGCTGGAGCGCGCCGTGCCACCCCTGATCCTGAAACCTTGGTGCTATCGCGCGTTGCTACGCGCAATGCAAATTTTTTAGCTGTAGACTTTAATGATTGGGAAGGAATTCCCATGTGGTCAAGGCCGCTACATTGCACCTTGGATGCTGAACCCTAAAAAATTGGATGGAAAATATCATTTTTTTATCTTCCCAAGGACTGTTTGTTGCTCACACTTTTGGCGTGCATTAAAGACTTTTGACCAGCCATTTGAGTATGATTATATTATCATTAAAGAGGAAAAACAAAATTATAGGTGTCTATAAATAGAGAGGAGTGGAGAGGACCATCACACACCCTTCTCTTAACCATATTTCTTCCTTCATACTTAGAACACTATACACATCTTCTATACTAATGGCATCCCAAAAGAAGAGTGTGGTGAGAAAGGGAGCAGCATCCTCAACTTTTGGAGGAAATTTTAACAATAAGAGTTCTCCTTAGTGGAGGCAGAGTAACATTTTGTCCAGATCACGTCTAAGAGAAAACTCATCCCGGAGAGGGGATTCACCCTCCCTTATTCAATGAGCCACAACGATGTGGCACACCGAGGATGGCAAAGCTTGGTTAGCCTGTTGACTGATTCTTACCCAACTATCGTACAAGAAGTTTTTGCCAACGCAATCAATGTTGAAGGACAAAAAAATTTCGTACAAGGGAAGGCAATAAGCTTCAAGCTCGAGCAGATCGAGCAATTTTATGGACTCAGGCTAGTATAAGAATGTGCTTACTAAGCTTGCTTTAATGCTGAATTTGAACCCTTAGTGATAGCAAATGCCCTCATCTCTCACGATGCTATATGGAGAGGGAACCTCGCCAACATTCCACGAGCCCTCCTTAAGGACTCGTGCAATGCGTGGCATGTTCTTATCTCCTGCAAAATAATGTCATCTGGAAATTTAAGTGAGATGACCAGGTCAAGAGCGATGCTCATTTATGTGAATGAACGCCCCAGAGATATCCATATCTCTGGGGTCATTCATGAGCACCTTTGGCACGCCATGACCGAGCCGTACGCAGCGTTAAATTTTGGGTCCTTAATTTTTGGGATTTGCTTTGGCCATGGGGTCAAGGCAATATTCAGTGACACAGTGATTCCTCCCCGTGTCCCTCTTACCCGCTACAACTTACACTCTCGTTACCAAGAAGGGAAGATGAGCAAGAGAAGAAGACAAGGTGAGGAAGGAGAAGCATCTTCATCTTCATTAAGGATATTATAAAGATTAAAAAGCCTGCAAAAAAGAATGACTAAGATGAGGGCTTATCAAACTCAAATGGGGAAGTGTCTAGAAGAAGATAGGCGGTACTACAAATCCTCCTTGTCTAAGAAGCACCGATTCCAGCATGACTTTCACCCAGCTCTCGGAACTATGTTCTCAAATTGGAGCTTGCATGGTGAACCGGGTGAGTGTGTCCTCCACAACCCCAGAGTTTGAACCCCCTCCAAACTTACAATGGCTCGATGAGGATGAAGAAGATGAAGAAGAAGAATAAGAAGATGATGAAGATGACGATGAAGATGACTGAATAGGTTGCCACTTTTCTTTTCTTTTTGCTATTTTTCTTAGTTTTATTTTGTACCTTTGTTTATGTTTTTAATAAATCTTTGTGAAAATCATTCCTCCACTTGCTTGTGCTGCAGAAATTTTGATTTTATTACTCCAATTTCATAAAATACTTCTTATAGCACAAATATTTATTTGCAATAGTATATCAAAAATTTTCCTGAATATGAGTTACTTAACGACACATGAAACTTTGAAATTAAATGAGTCTAAATTGTTTTTGCCAAATGTAAGAATATTATTCAATCACTATTGTATCCTAAACTCAAAAATCTATGTTGCTAAAATGTAAGTGTGAGGGTGGGGAATTAAGGAGCTTAATTGAGAGGAGCAGGAAATGGTGAAATCAAGAATGAGCTAGGCTTCTGTAAGACTTACTGAATGCAATAAATAATAAAAAGTGATGAATGAAAATGTCTCTCCCTTAGAGTAAATGCAAAAATAAAAATATAGAGATGAAAAAAATATCTCTCCCAAAATAATGACACAAACTAAGAAAAACATGATGAAGAAAACTATATTTCCTAAGAAATGATATTTATTACTGTTTATAAGAAGAAGCACATATAGCACTAGAAAGTTCTAATAATATTGAACCTTGTCTCTCCTCAACTAAGAAATCCTAGATCACCCCCCCCCCACCCTCCCCAAGAATTTAGATGTATATTTCACTGATCACATTGATTAAGTAACATTTTAGAAGAAGAGAATATTCCATTTACCATTCTTGAAATCGTGAAAATAAAAAGCATTCAGAAAAGTCATTTTTATGATTACTCAAGAACGAGCAAGAAGATGTGTGGGGGTGTGATAAATCTAAGATTTGTAGTAATTTAAGTTAATAAATACGAACACTTTTTATCAGAACTTGCATGTTTTAATGTGCTTTCGCTGCTTTTTAGGACAAAACAGGAGCTAAATTAAATTCTGGAAGAAATCATAAAACCTGGGAGAAATGCGCTATGGCGCGCCACAGCATGTTGTTGCATATATCAACCTGAAATTGTCACTCTACCGTGCACCGTAGCGAACCAAGACCCAAGACTATCATGCTATCGCGTGTCATAAAGGACCTTCAACAAAGATTATGGCACTACTGCGCGTCGTAGTGGATGTATAATTCTTTCCATGATTTAATTATTCAAAGTATTGTGCTACTGCACGCCGTAGCAGTTCAATGGTCGAAACACTCACGCTACTGCGCACTGCAGTGGGCCAAAGACTGAAACACTGACGCTATCACGCATTACAGCGGAATTAAAATATTGCCCAACGCATTAAATAAAGTTAATATTCAAATGTATGGCGCTACCACGTGCTGCAGCGGTCTGACAAACCTTAAATACATGTCTGCAGTTACATGCAAGTGTACACGGTCTGAAGTAATAAATGGAAGGTGAGTTCTGAGATTTATCATCCTCTGGGAACGGTGTGTTTTGGTACTAAAGTGTATTCACTTTTAATAATGTTTAGACATTGTCATTTTGGTATTTTAATGGCTCCTATTCAATAATATAAAGATCTTAAATTAAGATACTATATGATAAAGAAGGGAGAGTTGGGATTCCATCATGCAATTATTGAGGGACAAGTGTTAATACTCAAATTCAATTAACTTTTAATGAAATTGTTTACATGCAAATTAGAATCAAGTGACATTAGTGTTTCTTAGATTAGTCCTCTAATTCTGACTAACTCAAGTCTAGTGCACAAGATGAACAGATAAGGGTTCAACCTTAGCACATAGACTCTCATATAATAGCATTGAGTTGATTAATATTTTCCTACATCTAGGTTATCAAAATATTCTTTTAATTGTTTGCAATCATACAAGCTTGATTTCCACCAACTAGCGTCACGCGCTACATACGCAGTTTAGCTAAGGAAGAGAATAATCGAGCCACATGGATTATGTTACATCATCCAAGAGCACTCGATTAATCTTCTTCCTCCTTAAACGTCTGCTGAGCCGCGGAGCACGATTGGTGGCTCTTGGCTCATTTACATTGACCTCTCGACTGAGCTCAATGTATGATGCAATTAGGCTCAAGAGCTTGTCTAGGCTCTAAGCACTAATTGCATACATACCTAGCTTTACGCTAATTAGCGAGCTATAGAGCACAAGATAAATTATTATTGCCAAGTCAACTTCTCATTCAATCCCAATGTGTTTTACACCAAGAATCATCGCTCAGCAAATATGTGTTAACGGTTATGACCTTTATGTGCATTCCCTTTAGGCTTGAATTGTCGATTGACTTAGCATTATTTCATTAACAAAATATCCTCAATATCTTCACAACATGCATAACAATAACATATCTTAAACATAAAATGAAAAGGTTTTAATTCATTAATGAAAATTCATACAAACACCTCTTTTTATCCCTTTACTCTTACATAATGAAGGCCCAACCCTCCCTAAGGAGGGTTTAGCCTTCCATTACAGCAAAAAATAAGGCAAATACATACAGGAAATTGAACCTTTGCATAGTTCAACTAAAAAGAAATCAATAAGAAGAGTTAAGGAGAATACTAGGAACAACCCTTTAATGACGTTCTCTGGATCTTCCTTGGCCTTCTCTTTTTTTTCCTTCTAGCTCCTTGGTCGTAGTCTTCCATTCTTTCCTTTAGCAATGGTACTCTTTCCCCTTCCATGGAGAGGTCTCCTTCCTCTTCTCTTACAATAGGTTTTGATTTAAGAATAGTGAATATCAAAGAGGGGAACCCCCTTTTAATCTTTCTTTCTTTCTTTTATAACACATCCCCAAGCCCCTTGGAAATAATTGTTGTCCAACCCTCCAACTCTTTCTCCTTAATGGCTTGCCCTTTTGATTTATTCTATTCTGCCTCTTGAGGATACCAATACTAATTGAGTTTTGGAGTTAATACAGCTGGGGAAGGCAAATAGTTTTAATTTGTGGCTTTCCCAATGTTATCTTAAATCCATGCTTTTATAATCTTTGGAAGTCTCTTCAGCTTTTAGTGTAGTCACCCCTTCCTTCTTCCTCATATTTTAATTTGCTTTTCTATGAATTATTCTTTCGTCCTTGAAAATGGGAAGTTTAAATTTATTTGCTATTAATTTTTGTTGTGGGAAGGGAAAGAATAAAATTCTTTGGCTTTCCCTATGCTGTCTTGAAAGCTTATTCTTGGCAAAATTTACTGCGGGCGCACTGCAGCGGTTCTGCTTCAAAATAATCCTCAAATGAATGACCGCTGCGATGCGCGGTAGAGCTGAGCTCTCGGGTTTGGACCCGTTGCGGCGCGCGGTAGCGCCGAGCTCTCAGGTTTGTCCCCGCTATGGCGCGCCTGGGAGCACCATGGCAGATTTCTTGCAGAATTCATATTTTCCCATATTTCAGCCAAACTTGTCAATTGGCCTGAAAGTAGTAAAAAGAACTCATCAAAATATATAATTTTAACTGAAAAGTGTTTATTTTTATAAACCTATTTTACTATAAATCTTAGAGTTATCACGGTCAAAGGCCGAAACACTGGCGCTACCACCGCTGTAGTGGGGCAAAGACAGAAATGTTGTTGATACCGCACGCTGCAGCGGAACTGAACCCAAGACCTTGGCGCTACTGCACACTGCAAAAACGCCCTCAGAGCAAAAACCCTGGCGCTACCGTGCGCCGTAGTGCCCGACGGACTTTTTGCCCAGCAACAGCATTTAAAGCAACATAGAGAAGGCCAAGAGTCTAATTTTATTCTCTTCCCACAATAAGATTTAAATGCTAAACAACTGAAACTCTTTATTACCAAGAGAATAAAGAATAAACATTGAATGTAAACACAACTTTCTAAATGAAGAACTTATGGTTGAAATTAATTCTGGAGCAGCTGAAAAGAGTCTATAAAAAGAAGAATTAAAAATTAAGTGAGGGTTCCTGATTATTTGTCAAAGTAAGGAGATCTTATATCAGCAACTCCTACAAGAGATAGAGAAGGAGAGTTCCCCCTGCACAAGGAAGGAGAAGGTTGAAATCTAAAGGAGAATGATTCGAGCACAAGAACTGAAAGGAGGAGAAACTCGAAGAAGGGGAGACAGGCCAGTGAATGCGACAGCAGTTCCTAGATTTGTATCACCTCCTAAACTCATTATCTTTTCTGTAAAAGCCATGCAAAGGCTTCTTGTTGCTTGTCACCTTTTATGTGTTTTCTTTATAATGGTAGCCTAAACCCTCTTTAGGGAGGGTTGGGCATAAGCATATCACATTTAATGAAATAGAATGTGTTTGTACTCATCAAAAATAAATGAATGTATTTTGATCTTGTCTTTTGATTTAAATGATGTGAAGAATGAAATGGATAACAGAATATTAATATGAAAATACTTTTTATAAATGACTGGATTTAAAATTGAGAAAAACATCTCTTAAATCACTAAGAACCATGAGTTTGCATGTTGAGTGTTCTCGCCACAAATGTCAGTGATAACATTCATTGTGCAATAAGTGCAACCCCTTGAATCTAAGTGGATTAATAAAGCCATGAGTATTTAATGATCTCTAAGCTCCATTGATCACCATCAGTTTATGCGAGAAGTTTGTGCATAACGACAGTTATTGCATGACTCCTTTTTGAGCAAAGAGGTCGACGCATGTGATGTCGAGAGCCACTAATCGAGCTCCATAGCTCATTTTAGGTTTATGCGAGGAGTTAGATGCTTTATGTGTTAAGATTAATGTGGCATAGCCCCATCTAGCCTAATTGGTAATCTCCTTAGCATGTGAGCCATTAGTGGAACCGAGTTCATGTGATGTAAAGCTAAAATTGTAGATTTCATGACTTAGACTTAAGCGTTGAATTCAATCATTAAAAATCACATGAAAGCCTACGTGCCAAGATTGAATGTTAACACGTTCATCTCTGAGCACTAGGTTAGACATAGTACATTTGGGAGACACCCCAGAGAAGATTATGTATCTTGATTATAATAGTTTGTTCTTCTCATTCAACACTAAATTAATATTAGAAGAGTACTTACATGAATTCTTGACAAATTAAATGCTGAAACCTAACTCTCTCTATTTTCTCTAAAAGAAGTTTCTAATAAAAGAAACTCTTACTTGCTAAGATTAGGACCAAACTATCAAAAAACTTATATCATCATTCAAACATTAGTGAATTCTAGTAACTTTAGTAACAAAACTAATACCATTCTCAGAGGAAGATAAATCTCGGGATCTCGACATCCTAATATTACTTCAGACTACGTGCACTTGCATGTGAGCGCAGATGTACAATAAAAGTCTGTCAGCTATAATGAAAAAAAAAATTCCCTTTGCATGAGACTCCTGCCATAAGGATCTATGGATAAGAAGCTTAAAATCTTGCTTTAGAATCACATTATAACACCTTTAGCAAATGGTGGTCTCGGTCTTTGTTCCCACACTGCTCTTCTAGCTTGATGTAAGCAAACAACATTCTAGAATATTATTACTTTTAACTCCCCCATTAGCTTCTTAGTGGAAAGAAAAATTATTGCATACTAAAACAAATTCATGTTGTTGTACAAGCTTCAGGTTTAACTTGCAATAAGTTCTCGTTTGATGGGTCAACTAATTTTATTTTGGCAAAGGAAAAATCTTTATAATATGTTGGTTGCTACATTGTTGACTAGTAGAAACATATTTGGTTTAATGGAACTATTTTTGCTTTGCTCTCCGAATAGGAAATGATTAATCACGCTTTCAAACCTACTAAGATCCTTGCCTCTCAAGGTATAATGGTAAAATACTTTGTGCTTTATGCATTATGCACAAAGAAACACACTATCACTTTTTTTTTAGTTGTCATATTGCTTTTGAAGTTCTTAAAAGTTATCTATCTTTGATGCTGATTAGTTTATTTCTCACACCTTGCCCCAATTGTTTAAAAGTGGCATAAAAGCTACTTTTATTCTTGGGGAAAACCTGACACTCTTATCAATTAGTGTTATCGTTCATACTCTTTGGGAGGTGAGAATTTTTCGCAATCAATATCGTTGTGCAATCACTCTTTCGAAGATTTGCAAAGTGAAAACTAAGAAAGTGGCTTTATCGTGGAAGATCATGGCTATTTAAATCTCTGGGACAATTACTATTGAATCGATTAGTATTGCCAATTGGTTGAATTCAATTGAAGGCACTGTGATATCCCTCGATTAGTGCAAAGGCTAGGGTTTTTGGTTTTGTTGGCTCAATAACTATTAGAGAAAATGAGCCTATGCACATTGGTATTTCTTAACTGTCCTAGCCATTTTTTGTTGTCAACCATTATGTTGTACAAGCTGGTATGTTGCTCATTCGATTTGCTACTCTTGTGAATTTGCATATTACTTTAAATTCAGCTTTGTTATGTGCTTGTCTTGAAGTTTTTGAGGGTTCACGTTATTAGGACAATGAAGATCCCTACAACCAGAGTTTGACCGTTAAGAATCACCGAAACAAACACGAAAAATACTAACACAAACAAAAGATAATCACGCACAAATAATCACATCCATACAATCATACAAACACAAAGAAACATATGAAAACCCAATAATGGGAAAATCACAGAGCCACACTACTACAATAAAATTCACTATCAAAGAAGATGAATACAAAAATTACATAGAACTTATCAAGCACTAGAGGAAGAAAGGAATCGCTACTTTGAGATCATCTTCTCCTTCTTCCAAATTTCTCCTTATAGTTCTCACTCTAGGGTTTTAAATTTTCAACCACCAAAGAGCTCCCACAAAATATGACACCAAGTAACCTATCACAACATATAAGCTTTTTATATGGGGCTTTAAACAAGTTCCAAAGTGCCATAAGCAGTCATTAGGACACGTCACACCCACGTTAGAATCTAGCAGGTGCACTTGGGGGCCTGCCTCACTATTGTCGAGCGCTTGGGTTGCTGTTTGTTAGGCGCCTGGCTTGTGGTCACTTGGGCACGCCTGTGTGCCAGGCTTAGTGCCTGCTACTGCTTCTGCTTTTGGGCGTCTATCTTGCTGTTTGTTGCTGAAGACTTGCCCCATAATTCATCGAGACTCCATTTGCACTTGCCTTGATGATCCAATTGGTATACATACTATAACGCACGTCATATATATGTTTGTACGCTTCGATCCATATTTTGGCATTCTATTTGTTGCTTATGAGGGAAAGATGTGCAGATGATTTGTTACGGTCAGGGATAGTGGGGGCATTATATCCCTATGATTTTTAGTTGTTCTTTCATTTTTACAATTGCATTGAGAAATTTAAGTAAAAATGGATTTGGTAATTGTTTTTCTTGATCATTTTTCTTCTTTTCTATGTTGTGTTATGATCTAACTTAACTGAGTTGCTACTACGAATCTCAAATAGAAAATGACGGACAACGACGAATTCCAGTTGTTTGAGATGTCGGCGACCGTTCGGCTCTTACCCCGAGAAGATGCTACTCTAAGAGCAACCTCCTTTGCTATCTCCACTTTAAGAGATCATTCAGTCCTAATTTCGTGTTTTAACTTCGCCATTTTAATTTATGTAATTTTTATTATTTGTAGCTATTTTACTTAGCTTTTTTTTTCTTTTAGTTATTGAAGCTTGTAGTACTTTGTAGTTTATTCTTAATAATCTTTGTGTTAAGCCTGAATGTTCTTAAGAAAAACTAATAAACATATAACTATTTAAATTTAAAAATAAAACTGGTGGGCTTGGCTGGGAGATTTGCAAGTGACGAAGAATGAGGTGACTTGGTGGCAGCTGATGGCTCGCTTTGAAAGGTTTTGAAGCCTTTGCATATGGAAGAATATGTCTCTTTCGGAGGAGAGAGAGGATCTGATGGCATGTGACGAGGGGTTACCATTGTTTGTGATTAACTCTAAAAATATGTTCAAATTCAGCTCACAAGCTTGTTCATCAAAAACCAAATCAAGTTTTATAATAAAGCCGAATGCAAATTGTTAACAGAATTAACATTATTATATTTGTATTTATTAACATATCTTTATATGAATACTTGCAATCTGAGCAAAAAGAAGAGTTCTCAAAATTTACTTCTTAAAGATAATCATTATTTTCTTCACCGATCCAAATTTCATTTTCAAAATGCTCGGTTAAGTCGATTTCTACAAGGACTAAGGCAACAGACGACCTAAGTAGATTTGAAGTTACGAAATCTACTTCGTGAGATTTTCCAAAGGATGAGCCCAAAGAGAAGAATGGCATGGCTGATCAAATGCACCTTGAGTAATGGGAAAGAGATTCAGACAAGAGCAATAGGAGGTTCACTCTTGGATCAAATGAAGGCATCAATTTGAGGATTTAATTAAAAATGAAATAGGAGGTTCTATAGAAAAACCTTGTATAATCTCCTCTTCACTCGTGTGTTTGATGAGGATGTCCAGAATCAATAATTCCAATATTGTAGGGAGCTAACAAACCTAAGTCATTGAAAAACTTTAAGATGGACAATAAAGAATAAGAAGGCTTCTCATTAAGAAAAATTTTAACCAAAAAAAACTCAAACGGCTTAACAAGAATCCCCACCCTTCCTCCATTAGGATAAGTGCAGATTTACCTCTTAGCATCAAAATATGTTTAATACCAACATGACCAACAAGATTTAAGTTGTATGCCAACAGTTCAATGAAAGACTTGATCCCATAACTCTACTAGTATGAAACCTCTAGGGGTGGGGACGGGTCTGCCCGATTAGGGGAGGGGGTCTACGTAGCAGCTCTAGAGGGTGAGATGCCCAACACATGCAATGTGGAGCCGTACAGCATTGCGGGATTGCAACTGGCGAGTTGCTAGGGTTTCTGCTTTGTTCATGTTCGAGTTTGAATTCGCAACATTGCGTCATGATATATATATATGCATATGCTTCCACTATGACTGTGATTATAGAATAATAAAAAACCAAAGCAAGATTAATCGTTATCGTGTCAACAATGAACATAACAAATCCAGCAGCACCCACAAAAAATTTATTTGGCAAAAGTACCATTCAATTCAGTTACATAGGCCTGTGAGACATCCACCTATAAAAAATAGCAGAAGTTTCCATATTCCTATCCTTGGACGGCTCATGGCCGCCACCCTGCAGGAAAGCAAGTAATAAAAGCTTTCTTCAAAAGAGCAAAGTCATTAAAATACTAACTACAATCAAAGAAAAAGCAGCTTTGTTACCTTAACTGTTGCAAAAGTAAGATTGTTGGAGTATCTCACAGTGTATCTAAGTAGTGAGTTATTAAGCCATTGTGAGAATTAAGAAAATAACAGTTAAGAAACTAAACATCACAGTTGAGGAACTTACCCACCAACTTGGCCGTTAACATGCCATGATCTCCAAGGCTCAATGACAGAAAAGTTGAGAGATTCAATCCATTCCATTGTTCCCGAAAATGGAACCACAAGGTCGTGATCACCACTGTTTGAACAACATCATACAATAAACCATATAATTCCAGGCATTCAGAACTTTGCTGAATTTTAATCAAAGAATTTAGCATTCCTGGTATTTACTAAGTCTGGATCTAATTAAAACCTACTATAATCAAAATAGTTCAGTAGACAGAGAAAGATAATGATGAGCTCCACCTAAGAATTAGAGCACGGTAGCCTCTGCTTATTACATTGTAATGATAAGGTACACTGCTACCGATAGTTCTTTCTTTATAGGCAAAGTTATTGTTGCAAACCTGCCACTCCTTCACGGTTCCCTGTTGACAGTAATTAACAGAAAATACAAATTGTGAAACGTTAAAACAAATAAGAGCATTGCTCTAGAGAGCAAAGACACGTAATGCTGTCAAACATCGAACTCAATTAAACATAATTTTTATATAAAAATCAGTAAATATCATTATTATCTTTTTATTATCCTAGAACACTTTGGCACTATATAAGTATGCATTATCATTGTTTTTTATTATATAAATAAGAAGACTTATATAACTAGATAATTCTTTATGCTAGCTATCTTAAATAAGAGTCAAACACGTATGTGCTAAATCTTATTCTTTGTTTAGCTTGGAGATTTTGAAGAAGTTAAACTAGGCCTTTCAAAAATCAAGGATCAATATTTTTATCATCCAACTAAATATACTTTCCATAAATTTCATCACCCAGAAAGCTGACGATAAAACTACACTTTACCTCCTTGACGTGGAGAGCCCGCCTGGTATCGTTGTTGTTTGCCCAATAATAGGCAAGATAACTAGCATATGTCTGGAGATGATGATTTTAATCAGGAAAAAAAAAGGCTTTTTCACTTTTTCACTGTTTCCATTGAAATTGCATCAAGATAACAGTGGGATCGACTAACTGTGCATTTGATGTCAGGAACAACAGGCGTTGAACAAAGATTAGTTGATTTTTGCTTTGTCACGGATTTGTTTGCTTTAGGTCCATTGATTAAGGCTGGCCTTGTACTTTCCCCTTCACAACGTGGAGTCAAGAAATTATCCAGCATAAGCTCATTGAGGGTCTGCATATTGATGCGCTACAAATCAGCTCAAATTCATCTAGAAACAAGAAAATTAATACAACCGGAATCCACGTTCTTACGCTATTAAATATTTTGATCTGTTCAACGCAAGGGTCAGTTCTAGGATACTTGTAGTCTTCTCCTTGACAGTTTTTTTTAATAGCCTGATAAATGAAATTCAGTAGCTTATAAACATATTAATACTGTTATGAGGCTGGATAAAGATATGTTGTTCTTTCATATAGCAAGTTCAGAATAAAAATCTTCATTAAAGTCTTGGCATTGAAGTAACTCGTATTTCACAGAAATGAGATAGTTGTGCATGTATATGTGAGATGTGTGTGCATGCATATATATACACGTACTTATTTTATCATTATACATGCACTGGGAGAGAACATATGTAGGCTATTGAAAATATACCTCAAAAAATTCATCTGAAATAATTCCCATTCCATGGGCATAAGGGGCCTTTGAATTATTGTCTACAAACGAACTAGTGACTGGGTTGCCACATATATACCCCTGAAACCATTCCAGCATATATAACAGATCATGAAATCTAATAACAAATTGAATATCTCAGCATAAATTAATAAGCATAATTACAGATTTTAAATGATTCCATAATGTAAGTTTAGGCTGTCAATAAAACAGAATTTAGTTATAAGATTTACACACAAAACAACAACAAAATGTAATTAGCTAATGCGGCATTCAATTCATAAAACCTGGTTGGCTATGCGTGTAAAGCATTGACACACATGTGGCTAAGTGAATTCTTGTAGTATTAGTACCTTGAGGTTGATTAGTGGATGCTGCCCAGCTTCAATCCCTACAATTCAACATGGATAAGGTTTTATAATCGAACAACTGAAAAAACAATATTGATCCGCTATCTGACAAGCAGAAATGGCCACGAAATAAAACATTTTACCTAGTGCTATCTTGTAAGCCACAATTGGTACCATCTTGGCCCCGAAAGAATTGCCACCAACATAGAAAGGATTCGAGAGAAAATTCGGGTGATCAAAAAACCACTGAAATTCATTTACATTACTCAAAACAAAGAGCATATGTGTTAATGTAAAATTATGAAAGGAACAAAACCAAGATGTTTAAATACTTGGAATATAACATACAGAGCACCTAAAACTTTTTTATTCACATATCCAACACCGAAATATTCTTATGCCCATTAAGAATAGCACCCACTAGGGGGGGTTCGTTCCAAATGAGATTTCATGGTCGGGGGTTACTTTAAAAAATATTTACCTTGTGTGCCAGATAAGTAAATATAAATGGTTTCAATGCTTTGTATATAACTCAACTACTTATGGAACATATAGAATAGAAGTTTAACAAGTTACATTTCTTAGAGAATATCATTATATTTAAAGTAGCTAAAAGTAAAAAATTTGATATCATAATAAAAATTTATCTTTTTTATCTACTTAAATCTTAGTAGATATAGAATAACGCCAGTAAAAACTGAAATGTTTTTCCCGTGCACCTGCTTAAGAAAACTGTAAAGTTCATTTGAAGATTTAAAGTCATCTCCAATGTAGTCTTCAGCATTTCTAACGTACGAGAATCCAGACACAGTAGGCCAGTCAACGAAGATAATGTTGGAGATCTAAAGATCCATAAATAAATTGCTAGAAAAATGAGGAACTAATCAGAAAAAATTTCACTAAGCATTTGATTATTCTTTACCCTTGTCCAAGCATAAGGATTAGAAACCAAAATAGGTAAGGTTCCATCAAATGGGGCAATCTTGAATCGAATTGGACCTGCAATACACAAATAACAGAGAACAATATAAAATACTAACAATGAAGTAGGAAATAATATTAAAAAATGATGTGGTTGATTTGAAGCTTGGAGTTTGATCAATGGGTGTGATGGAATCCGGCTGCACTAAGCACTATACTATTGAAACAAAATTTGAATTTCTCCTTTTATCTACTATACTCATCTTTGTGCAATCCACACCAAAGATGTGTAACTGTTCCCATTCTTATTCACTGCTATATGTATTGGCCATCTGATTGTTTTTTGACAAATCAATAATGAAATCTTCTTCTTCATTTCTGCCTTCGACCTTCTCTTAACATGGTACCAGAGCGCCGTGTCTCTCCTCACTCCCAAAATGTTCGGTGCCGAGTGTCTCCCCGATTCGCCCGTCAGATGAGAAATAAAGGACTTATTGCCCCACCTGGTTCTATCGCCCACTGCCCTAAATTTTGGTAGCTTCCTTATCCAGCATCCATCGTATTCTAAATGTCAAACTCGACAAGTCGAATTACGCTATTTGTAGATCGCAGTTCATTCCCATTTTTCAGACTCGTCATCTCATGGGGTATGTCGATGAAACCCTACCTTCTCCGTCTTTGATTTTACCAAGTGGTCTTCCAAATCCCAATTATATAAAGTGGTTCAACAGATCAGTTAACCCTTTAGATGGATTATATCCTCTCTCACTGAATCTACATTAGCTCAAGTACTTGGCTACGACTCGTCTCTCGCAATTTGACGAGCATTTGCTACGATATACATATCTGATCCTCATACAACAACTGGAATTTCAGCTTCACTCCATTAAGAAATCAAACCTACTGATGTTCGACTATCTTTAGCAGGTCAAAATTATTGCTCACAATCTCACAATCTCCAGTTCCCCCCTTCTGTTCAACAGATTGTATTGAGTATTATGACTGAACTTGGGCCAGATTATTACACCCTCAGAGCTGCTGTAACAGCCTATATGGATCTCGTTTCTGTAGATGAGATGTGTGGAATGTAATGAGCTATTATATTCGGCTAATCAACCGACCACTATTCCTGCTACTGCAAATCAGATCAGCTTAACCATTAGTTCGACTGTGCAAAAATATACATTTGTTCAACTTGCCAATTCGTGTAACCAATTCTCTCCTCCAGTTTTCTAGGGTCATGGCAGATCTAGAGGTCGTGGTCGGTTGTCTGATCATGGAAGAAACATATCGTTTGCCAAGTTTGCAATCGAACCAGTCACTCTGCCATTAATTGCTATCACCATCAAAATATCACTTCTTATCCACTTAAACACCCGCTGCCTACACCTCATGATTTTCATACTACTTCAGACAGATGATTTCCATACTCTAGGCAACACATCACACTACATCCAACATGCAGAATCTCCATCTATCGCAAGCTTACACTGGAACTACGAGTGTTCATATGGGAAATGAATAAACTCTAGACATTAATCATGCATACAATTCTTCTGCTCGCACCTCTACTTTTAAATTTTATTTATCAAATGTGTTGCATGTGCCTCAAATTACAATGAACTTGCTTTATGTTAGTAAATTTACAAAAAATAACAGTGTATTGAATTTCATTCGAATTTTTGTGTTGTGAAGGATATTTGCATCAGGAAGGAGCTCATCAGTGGAACAGTTGACCAAGGCTTGTACCAGTTTCCATTGCAGCAAGTCTCCTCTTCTCCATATATCTATCACTGTAATACCAAATCCGTTTCCACATGGCAAAATCAAGTTGGCCGTCAAACTCTAGTCCCACTACTACTCTAGAATCTTCCTCACATTTCTACTACAATCAAAATTCCAACTTCCCAAAACAGTCCAAAACAATCACTTGTGTAAATCCATACTGCCTATGTCGGTTCTCCTGCTCCTACCCATTTCTTCCTGGCGTCCAAACATCCAGAATGGCTTGCTGCAATGAACACTGAATTTAATGCCTTGATCAAGAATAACATTTGGACCCTTGTTCCTCGGAGCTCCGAAATGAATGTAATATCCTATATATTGTTTAAACATAAATTAAATTTGGATGGAACTATAAGCACGTATAAAACCATCTTGTTGTTAGAGACTATCATCAACAAGTGGGTCTAGATTATGGGGAGACATTCAGCCCATCATCAAACACCTGACAATCAGTGTTATTCTCACTCTTTCCATGACATATAATTGGTCGCTACACCAGCTGGACTCTGACAACGCATTCCTTAACGATGACCTCACTGACAATTTTCATGGCTCAACCTAATGGCTTTACCAATAGAGACTATCCTAATCATGTCTATTGAATCAAGCTTTACGAAAACAAGCACAATGTGCTTGGTTTGACAAGCTGTCCTCTTTTATCATGTCGAAGGATTTCCATCAAAATGCTACCGATATTTGATTGTTCATTTTCAGCAAAAGCAACACTATTATTTTTTCTGCTTGTCTATGTAGATGATACTTTTAATAGCAAACAGTACAACTGAGCTCAATAGTTTCATAAAGAAACTGGAATCAGCTTTTGCTATTAAGGATCTTGGTTCTCCTTCCAATTTCTTGGGAATTTCCTTCAGGCAAATTGCTTCTGTCTTGCAACTATTGTAGTCCATACATTACCTCTATTATACAGCAAACTGAAATGCTTAGATGCAAGCCCTCAAACAACCCAATGCTTGTCTCCTCTCCCAATGTTGAAGCCTCATTTCTCAAAGGCGGCGACAACATTACCAATATTCGCAGCATAGCAGGCACCTTTCAATACCTGATATTGAATCAATTGGATATTACATTCAGTGTTGACAGAATATGTCAGTCCATGCATGCTCCCACAACAATTCATTGGCAAGAGCTCAAGCGCATCCCTCGTTATCTTAAAGGCACACTTTGTAACGACCTAATGTCGTTACTTTTCAAATTAGATCGAAACCCGTCTCAGACATCAGGACCCGGAGAATTTCAAATTATGGCAAACAAAATTTCATTTAGATTGAAATAATTTTTAGATCAAAGTGCCCTAATTTGGGAGACTTTGGATAACAGAAACTTCTGCTTTATTTTTCTGAATTATTTAAATCCAATAAATTGAGAAAATTAAATACGTGTCTGAATTCATCGTCTTTTGTGTCATTATGTTAAGTACAATATTTAAAGGCTGCTCGAAAAGTTTTATCGATTAATTTCTGAAGTTTCAAACTTCATAAATTAATTAAAAATAAAATATTTGTCCGAATCGAAAAATTTTGGCGCGAGGGTGTTTGTTATGTCATAACACATCTCGGTGTCAAGTTTCGTTATTTTTGGATGTCAAACAATGAAAAACATATGAAAATTTTAACTTTAAGTAATTATTTAAATTTTCCTTTAAGAAATTTCCATTTCCTTCTCCCCCTGATTCCTTACGGAATCATTCTGCCTACAGGCGTGGAACCTTCCGCGCTAGGGAGCTTTCCTGCGCCGTTTTGGCGCAGGAATGGTCGGCCAAATTGGCCGACCAGCCCTCCTGATCCCCGTCCCCTCTATTTATACCCCCAACTCTTCTTCTCCTCCCTCACAGCAGCCCCTCCCTGCCAGCCTTCCTCCCCAGCTCTCTGCTAACCCTCCAGCAGCAGTCAACCACCCTGCCGGCCAGCTCCTTCCTCCGGCCAGCCAGCCCCGCTGCTCCGGCAACCTCCAGCCGGCTCCCTTCCGCCACGTTCGGCCTCTCTCCATTTTTTCGGCAACTCTAACCAAAGTAAGAGGAGAATGAAAAATAAGGAAGGAAAATGATAAAAGATTTTGCTATTTCTTCGTTCGTTTATGTATAATTAATAATCATTATTATGAAGAAAATAATGATAAAATTACGTCATTTACATTTTTATGGTTCTCATTAATCAATAATAAAAAATATACAAATGTTATAAATTGACTATTATTTCAATTCAAGCATTTTATTCTAGTATTTTCCTTTTTATTATTATTATTATTATTATTACTTTTTGCAATTTATACAGTCATTTTCATTGTCTTTTTTTCATACATTATTACTATCATTATTATTATTAAAATGATAATAATAATGCTATTATAAATATTATTACCACATCAGTAACTTAAAAATACGGACTTCTATCGAATTGAGAAAATAAAAGAGAAATAGAATAGAAACAAAGATAAAAATATTGGCTAAAAAGACTAATTTAAAATATCAAAAACATAATTGTAGATTGAGCGAACTATCACTCTTCCGAACTTAAAGAACAAGGTATCATGTCTTTTATTACTTCTGTTTAAATATATTTTTCAGCTCAGCATCGCACAAAATTGATATAAATACTTTTAAAAAGTCACAAAATGATATAAGAAAAAGTTTGAATAACTGAGAGACAAGGGTTCCATGTTGATATATTTTTTAGTCTGATTAGACAACTGCTAAGATGGGTTGTCCGACATCGGGAGTCATAAGGAGCCTATACTGATAAGCCTTGAGGGGGCAGATATAGAGGGAAGTTGGACATAAAAAAGAAAAGATGAACCCATTTTCCTCGATTTTGTACTTGCCAACAAAATCATATTTTGCGCCAGATAACAAACGCTGAAATTCTATATTTATTTTTGTGATTGCAATTACTTTTATGCTAAAATTTCAGTGCAATTAAAACAGGTTTGCAGAGATAATTTTATACAACTTTTATTTCCTGTCAAATTATTAAATATTCTGCTTATTATTTGTAAAGATGGCATCTATACTTATTTTCACAACTAACTGGCATTTGAATGCCCGCACTTTTAAAACGTGCCCAGATCAGGAGTTCGTCTTGAAGAAAGGTGCTAAAAACCAAACAGTGCTGATACTGCTTCCTGCTGATCCGCTTTCTTTTTGACACTTTTAAAAAATTTATAACTTTTATTTTATTTTAATCTTTGTAATCATAACTTGTGAATTAATAAATAAATGAGTTATATTTGATGTCTATATATTTGTCTCTTAAATCACTCAATATGGTCCTGCAAGTAGAGGGCTCATTATCGCGCCCTTGTTACATCCTTACAACTGGTGCTGGATTAGCTTTCGCTGACCCGGTATTGGGTCCTCACACACTTGACTACTATTTTCCTATCAAATCATCACTGCACTGTTTTTTGTCCGCTTATATAAATGTTGAATGGGCCAGCTGCTAGATTGATCGAAAGTACACTGCGGGTTATTGTTAGGACTTGTAATGAGGGTTCTCGTTGGGGTTACCGAAGCAAAATACAAAATCAAGAAAACACAAGAAAGATAAAAACCATAGCACAAGAACATCCAAAGGCAGAGATTTATGTGAAAAACTAAAGAATGGGAAAAATAATGGTTCCCCACCACCAAACAAAATCTTCTATGAAAATAAGAATGTTACAGAGTTACAGAGGGTTTTCTTATCTCAAAAGCAAGAAGAATCTACCGCTTTCAAGCCTCCTGATCAACTCCTCTCAGATTTTCTACAACTCTCATTCTAGGATTGGGAAGAAGAAGCAGCCTCCACACACTTTTTGTTATGAGTTAGAGTTAGAAACTTCCATAACATGTTCCCTTATATACTTAGATCCCAATGGATGGCAAAAGACCCAAAATATCCCCAAAATTATTTTGGGAATACCCTAAGCCTGTGACATGGTTCCTGCGGGCGCCTGGGATGCGCCCAGGCTTTGATTTTGGTTGCTTGGGGCGCTCCCCAACGCCCAGGCTTCAATTTCGGGTGCGAGCCCCAGCGCCCAGGCTTCGATTGCACAGGCATTGTGGTGCCCATGTTTCGAATGCCAGGCGTTGGGGTGCGCCCTAGAGCTAGGCTCTCTAGTTCAATTCCTGCAGAGCGTCCCGGGAAGCGCCCGAATTGCTGCCAACTTGTCCCAGAACACCTGGGACCTCCCGGAAACTCACCAGTGCTCCGTTAGCACCTCCATTGATGATCATAACAGTCTCCACATCCTAATAGCTACTACATTTTTCTAGGACCAACACTTATCTCTTGAAATTCCAAGAAGTTCTCTACAGTAGCTTAATTCAGTACTAAAGCCGAATACAAGGCAGTGGCTAACACAACAAGTGAAATCATGTGGATCATTCATCTTCTTCATGACATCAAATTTCCACACGTCTCCATCCCCACTATTTGGTGTGACAATGTCGGGGCCACATATTTGTCTATCAATCATGTTCTACATACGCAGATAAAACATGTCAAGATCGATTATCACTTTGTTCATGAGCTCGTGGCAAATCAAGTTATATAAGTTTGTCGCATTCCAGCTATGCAACAGCTTGCGAATGTTCTCACCAAGTCATTGCTTCCAAAACAGTTCAAGTAAATTATATCCAAGCTCGACACTTCAGCCTTATTGCATTTGAAGGGGTGCATTAAACAAAATTAGTATTTCTCCTTTTATCTACACAAATAGTTTCTTTGCACAATCCACACCGTAAATGTGTAACTGTTACCGCTCTTATTCATGGTTATATGTATCAACCATCCAAATGTTTTTCGACAAATCAATAATGAAATCCTCTTCTTCGTTTCCACCTTTGACCTTCTCCTAACATTGAACCACTTTTCATGAGCACAATGAATGAAGATATTCTTTGCATGACAAGAAGGCAAATAGCAGTTTCTAGAGCACCCCCAATGTAAAATTTTTACACCTTTTCTCATTGTACCGAAGGTGATCTTCTTTCTCCAATGGTATTTTTCATTTTGGGTTTCCCACAAAAATTTATATATTTTTTGTGCTATGATTTATGCAATCTTAGTACCTTCTTGCTTGCAGTTTGTTCATTTGCCTTATCGAAAAGTCAGTCTACCAAATTATATTGGTTGGCCAATATTGTTTTGGTTGACCAGCAAAATGTTTTAAAACCAACCCATGGTAACTCCAACAGATTGTTAGTCGACTAAGACAATGCTAGATATCAATTCTTCTATTTTTTAGTCAGCCATTTATGAGCTTTGCCGACCAATGGAACAATTAAGGACACCACAATGTCAAGACATTTGCATAGGTATTCAGAGAAAAACCCACGCCGACTTTAACATACAATAGACTTCAAGATAATGGAATGACAATTAGATTCTTCAGCCCAGATTGACAAAAGATTCACAGGAGACAAATTTCAGTTTGGGAACCTTTTTAACAAATATTAATGCATAGATTGATTTTGGACTATTCAAGCCACTGAATTCTAAATTGCAAAGAGTTAAAAAATAAATTAAACAAAAAACCCTTGGATGTAAAACTCACTTAGGCTATTTTATAGTTTTTTTTAAAACAATTATGCAGTTGATATGCTTTATATAATGCCGTTAAAAACCTTTAATGCTCATTCAGACAGAAGCATCTAACCCCATTGTATAGAGTTAAATTTCAAAACAAAGTTTTGAATAAGCATTTTGTAACAACTTCTTACAAAACATTATTTTCATGAGGTTTGGTTCATGTAAAAATACCACGCTATCCTTTTACACTCACATCGATTCTACTCGCCATCACCATTCAACAACCATTTTTTATAAATAAAAATGGCATGCAAATAAATTCACAACTGCGCAACCAAATTATAGTTGGATCTCCAAACAACAATTCTGTTTCACGTAAAGTGCTTCATATAATAGCTGTATCTTAAGTTTTTGAAACAACTAACCCAATCCAAAGTCATCGACTTCATTTGTAATAGCTGCAAGTGTCTCAAAAATTTATTGGGTAGATCTTGCGAAAGTTGCTGCAGTTGAAACTGCTATTATTTTTATTTATGTCCGATGTCTTCCTGGAGTCAGCAGTAAGCAACCGCTAGTGACAGGCAAGGGGGTGTCTGAGAGCGGAAAAAAAAGTGATTTTATACTCTAAATAATAGAAAACAATCTAGCAGTATTTTGAAATTTGCTTCCTGAAGGCGTCATTTTGAGAGACTACATAATATAAAATAGATAGAAAGTAGCTTTCTCTAATAACCAATACTAGACAAAAAGAAATTTTATAAGAAACGGAACACCCAGAAAGCTGCCATATACGAGATCCTAATTCATGATAGTAAGTGAAAATGTTGCCAATATTAGTAGTATACACTGTCGCATTAGCACTGTTTCTTCAGAAATACGAAAATATGGCATATTAGGTATCTGATAACTAAGATGACGATGCCAATCCTAAATTCAAACATCATTGAAATCAGATTCCATTAAGAAGAGAAGAAGAGAAGAAGAGAATATTGAAATTAGTCAATGTAGTTTCATAGATAATTTGTTCAGCTTTTGACCATATTTGTTTGCCCATAGACAAAAATTATGCACAAAAGGCAATTTTTGGTTCCATTAAAAATGTAATTACAATAAACTCAAGCATTGAACTATTGTGTCTACAAATAATGCTCTATTAATGAAACTGTCTGAACTCTTAAGCACCAATGTATTATTCATTTTTTTTTTAATAATTTCACAGTTTTGCCCTCAAAAATTAAATTCCCAGTAGGTCACCTATTATGAGAGTGTTCTCACCTAAACACATTTAACTTTAGAGTTCTTATAAAAAACTCCATTATTATCTTAAAAATCATCTCAATATTTAAGAGTTTAGCTTAACTTATTGAAGGGGGTTTCACACATAGATCAAGAACCATTCATTAGGTGACTATGACTAGCGATGGCCCCTACAGGTACAAAAGGTATCCCCCACCATGTACCACCGTTTCCCATCATTGGTTTAAGAAGTTACTCCCATGAAATGTTACTTTATCTTGCCTGACAATTAGCTCCCACCTGACACATAACATCAAGCTATGATACCCATTATAATAATTAGAATTCTTAAGCACAAAATTATTGTCCATTTTAACCTTAATAGCCTCACGCCTTATCCTTAAAATATAACTTCCCAATAGATTATCAATCCTAGGCTTGCTCCCTTTGAAAATGTTTAACTTAAAAATTCTTATCAGAAACATTATTACTATTTGAAAAAGTGCCTCAACATTTAAAAGTTCAACTCATTTATACTTGGGCTTCACAATCTCCTAACTTAAACAACTAATGTCCTCGTCAGTGTACACATAGATCAAAGAACCACCCATCGGGTATTGTAAAATACCAGAATTTCTTTTTAAATTTGTTTATTAATATTTAAATAATTTTGACCTCAAATTAAAAATCCGGCTTCACCATTGCTTTCATCACCCCTAAATTAGTTAGGAGTGAAGTTTTGGAGATATTTGGAAGTCGTTGAATTTTCGTCGAATAATTTAATATTATTTTAAATACCTCGAAAAATCAAATAAATAATTACTCTCCGGATCAAAAATCCGATTGCGCCGTTGCGTTCCTCACCCCTCAATTAGCTAGGGGTGAATATTTCGGTGATTCTTGAAAATCATTTAAAAATGAAATAAAAATTGGAAATCATTTAATTAAATTTTAATAAATATATATATATATATAAATCCATTATTTCTTCTTCATCTCTTAACCTAAATTCCTATCCTCTTCGCACGCACGCCTCTCCCATCCCGAGAGCCTCCCGTTCCTATCCTCCTCGGGACACCTTCCATACGCACGAAGGCCTTCCCTCTAGCTGTCCATGCTTGGCGATAAGCACCACTCCATCCATATCCTTCAGCCACTACTCATCATTACGAGAGAGGCATTAAAAGGAGAGGTGCGTGCAAAGGAAGGGGACAACGAACCCTAGCCGATCCTTCTTCCGATTCTCCTCCATCTGGCCGAGCCTCCTCTCGCCGAGTCTCAAGAAACAAAAGTACTCCCTTACTTTCAACATGCTTTATTTTCAATTAATCAATGCTAAATCTCGATTCTTATTAGGGCATTAGGGATTTTATATGGTTAAATTAAAATTATCAGGAAGCATATTTGTACTCTCGTTCCGATTCATACTATAGGCATACATTTCCCTTTGCATAATATTAATCTAAATGCTGAATATTAGATTATGTGTTTTGATTTAATCTAAATATATAACTACGTAAAAGAACTTGTAGGCTTCGAGGTACCTCTCAGTTACTTCCTTTGTCTAACTTTGATTATGAAGATGAGATGCAAATTATTATGTATTAGGCCTAAGAGTTCCTTTTCAAATCAATTTGATTTGATTTACTTGAGCATGATGTGGAGTATTATACTTTTTGGTCAGATTTGATCTGATTATTTGAGTTTGGGAAACTTATAAAGAAAATCGAATGATTCTTTATTTTGTTCTTCTCAACCCTCATCCATTCTACAACTCCTTAGAAGAGAAGTTATACAAGTAAATTGTAAAAATTTAAACAAAGTATTTTGGAGGATTGGATGTGAAATAAATATGTTAAAGCTTCAGCATCATTTCTCATCACGTCTCCTTACCATGCAGTGAATCAATAGCTAGTGTAATATTCTTATATAAGAGATTATTTTATTTTGCAATTTTGCTACAATAAATATTTATATTCAGCTCAATTTTGATAAATGAAACTCTCTTCTTTATACTGGCTTCATCTTTTGAATATGAATAATGTGAAGTCAAAGTTTCAAAGTCAAAAGTTGTACAGTTAATTAAGGAATACACTAACTTATATTCATATGTTACTTTTATCAGAAATAATAATATTATGAAATGCTATTTTAGACATTTTAATGTTGTCATATCAGTGAAATACCTGCCTCTCCAATATATGATGCAATTTTAAGTATATAGATGGACGTATTATAATAATATTACCAGTTAGTTATAAGTTTCTATTTTGTGTGACGGTGTGGATATGTAAGGCTATTAATTGGGCCAGGGGATTGTAAAGGCTGCAAATATTCTTGATGGGGGAAATATTAAGTATGGGTAGTCACAGAATATCCTCAAGGTTGTTACTTCCTAGGAGTTAATCCACGAAGCCTCACTCAAAAACCAAAAGTGCAACTATTATTTATATCAATTTCAAGATAATTTATTTTAACATGTTCATTTATATTGTGAATAACCTGTTCTAAAATATTGGTTGTTGTACAAACAAAAGAAAGTTTAAAGCTGTTTATTTGTAATGATTATTTTTGTTACAATGGAAGGATGTAATATTGTATAAATGGGAGAAGATATGCATTAAAATCATGTCTATGGTTAATTTCAAAGCTTTATTGATTTATTCATATTATTTTGTATGCAAGTCCTTGTAAAGTCCCTGAATTTTCAATGTTCACCATTATTGTTTTGAAAATGTGTAATCTTGAACTGAATGTAAGATGCCATATTTACAAGTGCTCGCTGAGATAGATAATACTTTGTATACTTTGATTTATTTATGAAGGTGACGTCCCTTTGATACTGAACTTTACTGCTCCTTAGCTAAAATGTTGATGGTAATTCTGAATTCTCATGGTTGATAATGATGTCACAATAATTAGATTAGATGCTACTATATCTTTTAATAAATCAACAGCTGCCATTAATTGTATAAAATAATGAATCTATGAGTAAGATACAAAAGCATCCATGTTGTTACTCTATGAGATCTCATTATTGAGGATAAGTGTTGCCTCTTATTTCAAGATAAAGCAAGTGCTGCCCATTAGTTTATAATATCCGATACTGCCATTGATTTTAAGATTTAATGCTGTCACTAGTTAAGAGACCCACATGCTGTCATTTAAGATCCAAGGCTACATGTATTATTTGAGACCCACATGCTGCCTTTTGTTTACATTTGTTGTCATTAATTTCAATGTATTTTTTTTACTGCCATCTATATGCAGAACCAAATGCTACTAATTTATTAAATGAGAATAAATGTTGTAGTTGCCGTTATTAGCATCATATGCCGCCATGTATTATTTAAGATTCAAATATTGTCATTCAAATACTGTCATCTATCATTTAAGATTAAATGTTGTTATCTCAATGAATCAAATACTGCTCCTTACAATTGCTACTATTATTCAACTGAGATCAAATGCTGTCAACTAAATTAAGTGGATCAATTGCTACTATTTAATCTATGAAATAAAATGCCGCCATATCTTTTAATGAATCAAATGATTGCCTTTATTTTAGAAGATTCAAATTGCTGGTATTTTATAAATCAAATTGCTGTCATTTATTTCATTATGAGTCAAATGCTATACTTTAATTTTAAATGCTGAGATAAATGATGTAAAATATTACATCTTTAAATTGACCTTGTTGTACTCTAAGTGTTGTTAGTTAGATTAAAATGATCAAATGTTGTTAGTTAGTTTAAGTGATTTAAATGCTTTTATCTATCATGTGCAAAATCATATGCTGCCATTTTTATATATGAAGTCAAATAATTGAATGCCGTTACTTACCTCAATGAATTAAATGCTATCATGTAATTTTTGTAAAGGAGATCAATGATATCTTAAGTGATCCAATGCTATTAGTTAATCAAGTGATCCAATGCTATTAGTTTAATCAAGTGATCCAATGCTACTAGTTCATGAAATATGATCAAATGCTTCCATCAAGTTCAATTGTGATTAAATGTTGTCATTTATTTTGTAAGGCACAAATGCTGCCTTCGAACTTATATATAATCAAATGTTGCCATCTTTTTTTTATGAGAATGAAAAACTATCACTTTCTTTCATTAGAATCCATGTTATAAATCCTTACTACTGTATTTTTACAATTGCTGAATTTCATATTGATATCCATGAGTTTCTAAATCCATGCTATAGATTCTTAATGCTGTATTTTATTGCTGAATTTCATATTGGTATCCATAAATTACTATAAATCCTTAAATGCTATATTTTGTAATTGCTGAATTATATATTAACATCCTTATAAATGCTAACTTTAATACTGTTGTTCTTTATAATATGAGCTATAAGTTAAAACAAAAAGAATGAAATACTAAATTAAATGCTATTGTCTTATGTGCAATAAGTCAAATAATGCTACCCTTATAAAATTGCTTTCTATATCTTTTTAGATGTTTAATATAGGATGTATAAATTATTTTGTTTAGTTTTATATATATTTAAATTCTATTGTAGAACTGAAAATGAGCAATCCTATAAAAATGATTAAACTCTATTTTAGAACTAGAAATAATCAATGGATTGACTTATATTTTGATTGTGTAAAATTATTTATTTGAACAAAAACAAAGGAGACTCTGCCAAAATTTCTAAGAATTTTAGGACTTAGAAAATTTGTGGGAAATATAGATGTTTTCACATGTTAAACACTTATAAAATATCTAGAATTTCATATCTAGGATTGTAAGTATTCACTTCATTTGAAAATATTAGTCATAAGTTAATCAATTGAATTCCAAATTAGATAATCCAAAAAAAAAATCAATTTAGATCAGAAAAATCTTATATTACAAATCATATTTAAAAGTATAAAATATTTTTGGCAGATCAAAGAAATTGAATTAGTTGATATTTTATCAAAACAGTCAGGTACGTAAATCTACTTATAAATTTTATTTCAGTATTCTTATTTTGGGCTATTTTCATTTGAGTACTATTTATTACAAAACTGCTTACCGCTATTAAATCTGCAAAAGAATGTTATCAAATAAGCATGTAACAAAAAGATAAAATATGGTATATATTATTGTGATGTTTGTCTTTTGAGGATGGAAAACAACACTGAGAATCTGTACAGATTGGGCCTGCTGGCAGCCCCTGGGAGTCATATGGAGGGATTTAGCCCTTATTAAGAAGTGGGCAAATCCAGATGAAAGACACACCATCAGTTCCTATTTTGAGTAAGCTACCAACGGATAGTGAGAAAAGCTTCCTACAGGTTATGCTTTTTACCCATTTGGGCTCAGGAGTCTATAAAACTCGACTTATTATTACAAATGCTTTTTATAAAATTTATAAATTTCATGCTTTTCATATATGTTGAATTTCAAAGCTAACTTGCAAGGCAAATGTTGAAATTTGAAAGTTTGCTTTTCTTTCATAAATGTTATGCAGATATTTCATTCAGTTTTATATTTGATTTATATCTATTATAGAATGCTAGAATTACTCTTATAAAAATGATTTGCGTACCCCTACGTGACTGGTAACTGAATTTTTCAGATTTTGAAAATTAAAGTATTGAAGATCTGCCAAAATAATAAAAGAAAAGAAAAGATAAAGATGTGAGATATGAGCAGTGAATAAATTTTTATTGTAAATATTAAAACTGTTGTAAATTTCATATATGAATGGCTCTGGATGTAAATATGAATATATATGTATTTTATTTTTTTTATTTTCATAAATGCATATTCTCAGTGTATGAATCATTCTTTCAAGACTCTCGAACTTCGATCCCCGGTCGCCACAGGTATATTGGACTAGAGGTGGCCCCTATTAGCTCAAGAGCTATCCCCATCATATAGCACCTTATCCCATCTTGAGTTTAAGAGGTCGATCTCAAGTAGTGATACTTTTCCCAGCATGACATTTAACTCTCATATGAAATCCCATATTCTGCTATAATACTATTTATAACAGCCCTAACTCTTAAGCATCAATGTATTATCTATTTTAACTTTAATGGCCTTACAATTTTGTACTTAGAAGATAATTTTCTAGTAGATCACAGCCATCGTAGAAGTGCTCCCGCTCAACTAAGACTAACTTTGGAATTCTAATTAATTAATTTATTGTTATTTAAAAAGATGTCTCTATATTCATGATTTCAACTTAAATCTAACAATCTGCATCTGCCATGAGAGTTCACGGAGAGCCATTTTACATATCAAAATTCCTCAATAGAAAATATGTTGAATCAATGGCCATGATATTTGACATGCATGCATCAAAAATCCCACCAGGGATTAAACTTTCAAAAAAGATCCTCAAGAGTTGTAACAGTGTTCTCAATTCTGTTAATAGTTCTGCAAGATTCATAAATAAAAATCTGATAAGATTGATTTGTGTGATAAAAATTACCAATCTCTCTGGCCAAGCCATAAAAAGATGTGCAGCCTGGGCCTCCAGTGAGCCAGAGAATAAGAGGGTCATTGCTAGGTTTTCTCTCTGATTTCACGAAGTAGTAGAAAAGATTGGCATCTGTTGCTTCATCCACGGTGACATACCTTCATATGGATACGAAAGCATACAAAATGGGTATGAAAATAAAATCTGAAGAAAAAAAGGAAAGCTTCATAACGAAATGAGCGTATCATAACCCTGTTTCCAGATGGAAGGGAAGAGAGCCATTGAAACCGGGGAGATTAGTGACGGTGGATGCGGAGAGAATGCAGCGCCATAAACTGCTCGATAAAAGAACGGCGAGCGAGAGCAGGTAAAGAGGCCTCATCAATTTCTTTTTTAGGTAACAAGTCAGTGAGAAATGTTAAATGTCTGAACAGGACAAGACTTGTAGGCTTATATAGGCGTGTTAGAGCGTCAACTTATATACTAATAAGTCAAGTTAATTGCCTATAATAAATTAGAGAAATGTTAAATGTCTCTAATATAAAATTGAAAAATGTTAAATAACTTTTAAATATCTTTTAAAAATTATAGATGATTAGGATTTAAAATTTTAAAAATATATTTTTATGAGTTTCACAAAGTAAATTTAATAATATTTTTTATTTCACTTCTCTCTCTAAATTCTAATCATCTATACTTTTTAATAGATATTTAAACGTTATATAGCAATACTCTATAAAATTATATATTTTTTAACATGATCTGTGGGTCTACGGACTACGTGTCTACAGTTCCTCGGTTGTTGGTAGTCCAATCGGAATAGTTAAGAGGAGAAAATCTCTTAAATTTATATTTTTTATTTGGTTTTTGTTAACTATTTATATTATGAAATATACTATTCCCATACTAAAAAAATTCATTAAATAAGAATTATTTATCATTACAATAAAAATTTATATTATTTTAAGAAAAATATTATTTGGACAATATAATTTTTATCTATTATATAAATGTTATTTAGACAATTGCATCTAAAAAAACACATTTAATGAAATTATGATATTAATTCATTATTATTTATTTATTTATATTAAAATAATAAAAATATAATTTTTAAGATATCCAAATCTCATTTGATAAAATTTTTAGGCGTCATGTCAGCGAGTTTAAATAACATTTCTTTATTTTAATGTAAATAAATAAACACTAATTAAATAATATCCAAATCTCATTTGATGGATTTTTTTTTGTGCCACCATATCAGTGGGTCTAAATAACATTTGTCTTATTTCTTAGATTAGATTAGTGAGAGAGAAGTAGTTATATTCAGTTCAAATTAAATTAAAAATAGTATTATTATATTAACATATGAGTATACATCAAAATATATAGATATGTGTCAATTTAATGTGTAAGTAAATTATTTGTTGAATATATTTTTTTATAGAGCCTATATAAAAAAAATTAATCTTGAATATTTTTTTGTGTATATTTTTGTGTAAATATAATATTTTTCTAATTTTAAATATTTAATACATATTTTTTTAAAAGTATTGCTACATTTACATATTAATATACACTAATATATATAGATGATGTGTCAATTTAATGTGTAAGTAGATTATTAGTTGAATATATATTTTTTATATTTATCCTGAATACTTTTTGGTATATATTCTTATGTAAGCATAGTAATTTTCAAGTGAACAAAGTTTAAACAAAATCAGCACTCCCAAAGGAGTGAAGAGCAAGCAACAACAGCAGAGCATCAACGGTCGGCTACTGCAATTTAGAGTCAACGGCACGATGTAGAAACAAAGACAAATAATCTGCAATATATTTTTCTTAAGTCGATTTGAATTAAAATTTGAGATAACAAATTATGAGCCTCAATCATTGAACTCTCACTCAAAGAAGCTTTTGTTTCCGACAGTAATAAGAAACGACCTATATTGATAACTTGCATCAACGTTATCCTTAGCATCCGTTCTAACTAGCCACATAAAACCATCAGAATATATTTTAATCTTAAGAATTTAAATTTTATGACTCTAACCACTGAGCCGCAACACAATACACAATTAGAGCGTATTTTAATCTATGCATCGAAAACACCTGCCAACAGTTCAGCATAGGCAAGCCTCCATTAGCGATCACCCCTCCAAAACTTGCTCGACACCAAACGAAGGACCAAGATTTCAACTTAATGAATTACTCCTCTGGTACAACTCGTCGATAGTTCGCATCAGTATTAGAATATAATAATGCAAGCTCTGATACTATGCTTAAAATTGAGCTCAAAATATATGAAAAAATGATATATTTAGACGGTTAGATAGGAAAGGAAGGGGGCACGATTATAATTTTTTTTTTTGTCCTAACAAAAAAAGTGAAGAATAGTTGTTGGCTCGTTCCAGCCAAAGATAAAGGTAGTACTCGTCGGTTAAGAAAATGGGCGAGACTCGCCATCCCAACCTAATGGAGCGCGCCTTCTCATCTTCGCTCGTCCTAACCGCAAAAAGAGTTGAAATTTTTCTAGATTGCACCATAAGAATTTGTTGTGTTATATTGATGCAAGTTCGGCCATTTGATTGTTATGAGAATGATGCTAAGAAATACTCTAAGACATCTTATATTAAGGATACAAAGGCCATCATATATCTTTAAGCGTTTTATTTCTTCATTATTGTGCGAAGATATAAAAATCGTGAGCAAATGCTATTTAATTTATTGATAACTGCAGTAGACAAATGAATTCCATTCTCTTAATATGCAATGAGATTCCACACTTAAGCTTTATGGAGTTGCAAGCGACTCACAGAGGATAGAAAATACTGAGCATTATATACGTTTATTGCTATAGCCGGCTCATCTGCATAGGAGACGAATTTTTATGCAAACTTCTAATGATTCAACTCTAAATCTTTATCGAAAATACTGAGCAAATTTGCCAATTTGCTAGTCTTTGTTTCACCAAAGCACAATAATAGTATGCAAAAATAAGGTGTTAACATTTAAATTTTCTACTGAAGAAAGGAAGAAATCTTCACTCTAAGACATCTTTATTCACAAGGGATGAGAATCCATCTTTGATTATTGTTAAGAAATAAGGTGACAACGAACATCCCTAACAAAGGCCATTGAATCAGGAAAAGAACAAACTTTAAGAGTACTATTAATAATAATTGTAAAGTGGGTGATCGAGATACAACAATCAATCAATTAAATAAAATCATGAGAAAAACCTTTGTCTTTTAGTCCGATAACTACAAAAGTTTTATTGATGTTGTCAAACACTTCCTAATGTTCTTCTTAGCACTAAAGAAGCAATCATTGTCAACATTAAACTTATGTAAATCTCATAAGCAAGAAGAATGTTGTCTGTGATAGTCTTACTTTGTAATAGTTTAACGCCATTGTCGTCTATATGCATTTGTGTTTGAATTACTTGATATTAAGTATTTTTCGTATGTATTTATGTTTGTGTAGTGATTCATGTGGAGTGATTGTACTCAAGGAAAGAAATGGGCTAAGGGGAAACAAACCAATTGCGCGTAAGCGTCTCTTGCCAGCAAAAGCAGTGTTGTAGCGTGGAGACCATTTAGTACATTATGGAGATGCTAATTGCGCTCCAGTGAGCTTCCGGGAGGTTCCAAGGCGATTCAAAATAAGGAGTGAAGTTCAGCAACAACGCAGGCGCTACAGTGTGCCGCAGTGAAAATTGGCGCTGCAGCACGCCGCAGCAGGTCCATCCCAAGATGCAAATTTTTGCTTTGGTTCAGGTTACGCCCTAAGTAAATTTGGATGGCATTTTGAACCTTTTAGGTCTGAAATTAAGCTGGGTACTTAAACAAACAAGTTGGGAGGAGTTTACTATATTGGCATTCTCAGTTTGGAGGCTAAGGCTGCTGTGAGGAGGAGATCTCAAGGTGAAGCCCTAAGGAAGCTTGTAACGCCTAGTCTCGTCACCACTCACAAATGATTTAGTTTAAGGAATAATAATTGGCGGCGGAATGCTGTGTTACTCGGGAAGGGAAACTGAACCTCTCCGAATACATTTATTAGGTACAAGAATTGCTGAGACTCATCTTCAAGAGAAAAAGGTTGAATACTAATCCTTAAGATAAGAGTAGTAACATTATCTTAAGTATTAGGTAGGGTATTCGTGTTTATTGGATTATTAATAAAGGCAATATTCAAGTTACACGAATACTAGCATTTACGTATATCCTGATCACATCATAATACTAAGTATAAGTAGGATTAAAATACAGAGTATGGAAGCTAAAGCATACATCCAGAAATATTCATCATAGAAGTTAAGTAAAGTATTCATCTCAAAAAAAAAAGTAAAATATATCCAAAATTATTACAACTATTTACTTAATAAAAATACATAGAATAGTCTAAATATTAAACTAAAAATAACTAGTGCAGAAAATAAAGGCTGATGAAGAGTCCTTTAATGCTCCACAAATTCTTCCTGGATCTCTTGTGAATGCTCTTGATCTTATTTCACAAGCTGCTCTGAATTTAGCAAATTGTCAGATTCCAAAAGTACCATGTGTTAAACTTATAGTTCTTGGATCATAAACTATTATAATAGTTATAGTTATCTACTATTTAGCATTTAAATAGTTTAAGTAGAACTGTAGATGTAAAGACCTACTTAAGTAGTAATAAGTGAAACTCTTAAATATCGAGGCGCCTTTTCAGATAACGGTGGAGTTCCTGATAAGAACTCCAAAGTTAAGCATGCTCAGGTAGGAGCACTCCTAAGATGGGTGACCTGCTGAGAAGTTATCTTCTGAGGGCAAAATCGTGATACCTTTCTGGACAAAGTGGATAATACCTTAGTGTTTAAGAGTTTGGGCTGTTACAATTGGTATTAGAGCAAGCCATATGGTTTCATTTCCAATTGTTTATTAATATTTAAATAAATTTGGCCTCAGATTGAAAATTTGACTTCGTCATTGCTTTCACCACCCCAAAATTAGCTAGGGGTAAAATTTTGAATGCATTTGGAAGTCGTTAATTTTTAGACGAATATTTTAATATTATTTAAATATCTGAAAATTCGATTAATTAAATACTCGTCGGATCGAAAATCTGAGTACGCCATTGCGTTCAGAAGACCTCAATTAGCTAGGAAATATATTTAAAAAAAAATTGGAAAATATTTATTAAATTAAGTTTAATTAATTAATTAATTAAAATAATTATTATTTAAATAAAATAAACGGCGCCGTTCACTTAAAGAAACGCCGTTCCTCTTATCCTTCTGTAACTGTTTGAAGAAGACGGAGTCTTCGGACCGTCTGATTGAGCGATCAGACGGTCGAGACTCATCATCTCTAAAATCATCGCACGCGGCGAAGGCAGGGACACGCGGCGAAGGCGAGGACGCGCGTCGCCATTCCTCCTCACCTCGTGCCAATCCACCGCTCATAATGACAGTTTAAGACTCCAAGCATGTAGTTTGCTCGATTTTCACACTCGGCAACCTTAATATCTTCGAAAATCTCTGGATCTAACCCTAAGTGTCGTCGGCTGTTGATCAAAGGTACTTCTCTATCTTTACTCTATCTTTATGGATCAATTCAAAACTAATTTGCAAGCTTATTCCAATTCATGGATTAATGAATCGTTATTTCTGATTGTCAAAATAACGGTTATATTAATCAAATTTTTCAAATTATGTATAGTCGAAACCGTTCACTCGTCGAACACAGGAGCTAGGGTTAACTCTTACAGCTATGATAGGTCACCTCTACCAGTAAACCATATACCATTAGGTAGCTATAAGCGTCCTCTGTCTAAGTTTATGCGGGTTGAGCCTCACCTCCGACAGAATCAATGTCAAAACGGCTGCCCTAGCTCTCCCTGTCACAAAAACGGGGCGAAGAAGAAGAAGAATGACGGGCCGGACCGGGTCGACCGGGCTCGACCCGTCCTAGCATACACGTCAGCAATCAATAATAGCGCTGAGGGACCCACTGACTGACCCAGCAGTTCCAGAGCCAATAGCCGTCTTCCACGTGGCTGGTGGGTCCCGCACGCCATCATTAACCTCCAGAGTTAAATCTAAAAATATATATATAAATATATATATATATATATATATATATTTATATAATTTATAAAAGTTATATATATATATATAAATGTCAAATCAGATAATATAAAATAATATATAAACAAAAAATTTAAATAAATATGATAAAGTAATATTTAATAAATATATTTAATAATTAAATAAAAACAGATTAAATAAAATAATACATTAATTTAAATATAATAAAACAGATAATAAAATAAATACAGTAATTGAATATATATATATAATAGAAAAATAAGTGTAATTAATTAATAAATATAAATTAATAAATCATATTAAAAATAATAATAAATAATAGAAATTTTTTTTATATATAATAGTAATATTAATATAAATATACTCATAAAACAGATTAAGAAATTAAAATATTAATTAAAACAGTAAAAATTAATATATAAATAGTCAAATTTTTTGAAATTCATAACTTACAAAATACTCATCCAAATATTACAAATATATATACCATTTCGATCAACAAAATTAGAGGAATAATATAAAATAATTAAATTTCCATTTGGACAAATATTTTATATAGTGACATTTTAGGATATTAATCAATTAGGAAAAATGTTTCAAAAGATCAAATAAACATAACTTTGAACTCACTATCCCAAATATATCAAATATGGGTCTTAAAATACTTAGAAAATCCTAAGGAATAATTTAGAAGTATTAATTTTTGTTGTTTGAATTAAAATTTGACTAATTTCAATTAGGACCTAATCCTAATTAAGCCTTTAAACTTAGAAACTTCAAATGGTCATAAGTTAGTCAATTTAGCTCCAAATTAGGTGATCCAAATATCCATTTAGATCAGAAAATCCTAAATTTCAGTAAACTGCAAAAATATTTATGATCCAACAATTAGATCTCCTAATTAAACCTAATCATTCTAAAAAAAAAACTTGATTAGTGAATATTAACAAATATAATAATCCAAATTAAGTGATTTCAGTTTAAATGACTCATAAAGTAAATTAGAACCTAAATGATTAATTAGTTTAATAATTTTATGACCAAATTCACTAATCACTCACTAATCACATTTAACCCTAATTATTAACCCTAGAATTTTGATCAGCTATAACTTAGCCAGTTCATATTAGAATTGAATAATTTCAGGTTCTATAAAAATCTTAGGATATAATCTTCAATAAACTAACATAAATTTGATATTCTATTAAGGGTAAAATTACTAAAATGCCCTTATAAGGTCAAGTTCCTAATTTGACCTTATAAGGCATAATAATAAAATAACTTAATAAAATAAATCAAAATATTCATCTTATTAGGAAAACTGATATTACAAATATAAAATATTAAATTAATAAATTTCATTATTTTGACAGATCAAAGAAATTAAATTTGGTTGATTTTATCAAAATAAATCAGGTACGCAAATTTACTTATAAGTCTTATTTCAGTATTCTTATTTGAGCCATTTTCCATTTGAGTATTATTTTGCACTGCTTACCGCATTTTAATATGCAAAAAGATTTATATCAAATAGCATGTAACAAAAAGAATGAAAAACAAAATATATATTTTGTGGTGTTTGCCTTTGGAGGGTGGAATGCAAAACTGGAATCTATATAGATTGGGCTAGCTAGCAAGCCCCTGAGAGTTATATGGAGGGATTTTGCCTCTTGTAGGAAGTAGGCAAATCCAGAGGAAAGACACACCATTAGTTCCTATTTTGAGTAAGCTACCGACGGGTGGCGAGATAAGCTTCCTACAGATTTATGCCTATGGGTTTACCCATTTGGGCTTAAGGGTCTCCGGACTCGACTTATTATTACAAATGCTTTTGATAAAATTTATTTCATAGATGTTGATTTTCACAGCTATTTTGCAGGGCAAAAAATTAATTTAGCAATTGCTTTATTTACATGCAGATTTTCAGTCATTTCATATATGATTCATACATATTTTAGGATGCTAGATTTATTCTTATAAGAACAATTTGCGTACTCTTACCTGACTGGTAAACTGAATTTTTTTTCAGGTTTTGATAATTAAAAAGCTTAGAAGATCTGCCAAATTAAAAAGAGGAAGAAATTTAAAAGAAGTAGAAGAATGTAGATATTATATTTTATATTTTGTAAAAATTCAAACTGTTGTAACTTTTCATATAAGTTTTGTCTCTATGTATAAAAGGACTGTGAAATTTTATTATTTTATTTTATGTCCTTTTTGAATTATAAAGATGTATATATATTTTCAATTAAGATTGAATTGTTCTTTAAAGACTCTCGAACTTCGATCCCCAGTCACCACAGTGCCACTTCATGTGAGCAGCCTCTTGAACCTATGATGGTTAAGGTGCTACATGGTTGTGGGTACCTCTTGTGCATGTAGGGGTCACCTCTAGTCCTATCTAACCAATGGATGGTTCTTGGATCTGTGTGTGGATACTGATGAGGACGTCAGTTACTTAAGTTGGGGAGATTGTAAAGACCTACTTAAGTAGTAATAAGTGAAACTCTTAAATATCGAGGCGCCTTTTCAGATAACGGTGGAGTTCTTGATAAGAACTCCAAAGTTAAGCGTGCTCAGGTAAGAGCACTCCTAGGATGGGTGACCTACTGGGAAGTTATCTTCTAAGGGCAAAATCGTGAGACCTTTCTGGCCAAAGTGGATAATACCTTAGTGCTTAAAAGTTTGAGCTATTATAGTAGAAAAGATAGTAAAATAGTTGAAAGCTCAAAACAATATAAATCTGAAAGTAAAGTAACATTGAAATTACAAACTAAATACTAGAATATAAAAAAATAAACTAAAACTACAACTGACTATTAAAATGTAGAAAAATAGTAAATAATCTGAAATTAAGTAAATGGAGATTTAAAATTGTGTTGTATGCCATTGAATTCATAATTATGCATCTGAATATGCCACGTAACTGTATGCCACTAATATGTTGACTTAGTGTTACATAACACTCCACATATCCTAGGTGAGCAAATACTCCGCTAACAGAGTCCTTATGTGAGCTCATTCTCTCCATTAATGCTGATATGACTTATACATTTCATAATATGCCAAGGCTTTTATGACTATTTGCTTTAAATTATTGAAATCCAAAAACCAATTCAATATCAAGCGATGATTCCATTTATCTCCATTGTGCAAAATCTATCTAAATGAATTATAACTCCTAATTTTAATCCACTGTATGGATTTAACTAAGATTGAATTTAAACTCATCAACTGAAGAGGTTGCATATACATAGTTGGTATATTTTAGAGAAAGATGACTTTAACACTTAGTTTGTTTAACTGCATCTATCAAAACACATGATGATAAGGGCATGACCCGGTCATAGTTTATTCTCTCAAACAAAGCTGTTAAATACTCTAATTACAAGCATATTTATAGTGCCCTAAGAAAGTTGACTTGAAATACTTAGTTTGTTTAACATTACTTATCGAAACGCATGACGATAAGGGGTATGACCCGGTCACAGCTTATTCTTTTAAACTAAGTATTCAATCTTCTACTTGTAACACTCTTAAAATTGGCATATTTATCCTTAACTAAACTGTATTTATCTAATTACCTAAGATAAAACTGAGACTTTACATTTATATTCAGTGTAAATTAACCAACTATGTTATCTACTGAAATAATTCAGTTATATGGATATAAACTATCACCTCAAACTGATAGTTCTACTGATTTTAATAATTCTATTTAATAATCAAAGAATATCAAACTAATGAATCAATTCTCTGTTGTGGTGAATCCCACACCAAGGTTCCAAAATTGTGACTTAAAAGTCACTAAATTTAGGATACTACCATAAGAAAATAACCTTAATTTAAATTATTAGGTTATCCTACCATAAGGATCTAGGATCAAGTATCTAAAGTTAAGAATGTGCATCTAAACTTCTACCTCATTATTAGACAATAAGTTCTTCCTACCTCAATAACTCATCTATTGATAAGCTTAGAAATTATTAAATTATTATTACTAGATCATAATATTAAAGATCTAGTACTAATATATGCAATTATAGTATAAGATCTAAGATATATAATAAGCTTTCAATTCTTAGTTCATTAAATTGAATTACACAAATTAGATGGGTAAACCCATCTGACCACAATATATACTACAATTATGGGGTAAAATCATGTGATTTATTAGGAATTAATTATTTTGCAAATCATTATCATTTTATGATTTATCTCATGCTAAGAGTCTTACTTAGGAGAAAATCAAAGATTTAAAGGTGTAGGTTCTGATGATCAATCACATGAATTCATTATAGATCTTAATATTTCTGATATAATGGTTTAAGATCAATGTCAAATCAAAATGTATTATTGAAATCACGCTAGTTCTTTATATGTTCAAATCAAGTGTTTTATTTAAGGTGATTAAGGTTTTATACCTAAATTTAGACAAGTTAGGCTTAACTCTTAACTTAACCAAATCAAGACCAATTGTTTGGTTTATTGATCAATGATAAAATTAGTGAATTATTAGTGCTATGTCAAATTCAAGTTGAATATCATATTGATTAACTTAATCATTCTTTAAGATTCTTAGGGTTTAAGATTGAAAATTATCAAATTAATCATTCAAAGTGTCAAAATTAGGGTTTGAGTTCTCTAACATGCATATTACTGTTATTGAAGCATATAAACATTTAATTAAGAAAAATAGTAGGTAATTAAGGCTAATCAAACCCTAAATTAAGCCAAAATGGATTAGCACTTAATTATAAATCAAACTATTCAAATTATATAAAACTTGGTAATTAATTTCTATTTATCCATATGAACAATCAGAGACTTAGTTTACTATATTTAGTTAAGTTTAAACCTTAATTTTTACTAATTATACATTTTTAAGATTAGAGCATAATTATTAAAATAATAATAAAAAAATTATTTCACCTAGCACATGCTTTCTACAAAGCATAAGATGCATAATAGAACTTTAATCATACAATTTCGTTAAGTATACAAGCTCATCTACCCTTCTCAAGTTCTAGAATAATTAGGCAAAATCATAAAATTCAACCACAAAATGTGCAATATGCCTTTATATTTAGATTCCTCATAATTTTCTAAAAAAAATAATATATAATTTTATATGGTTTAGACAAGTGGATCAAAAATTATTCAATTAATTTTATCTGTATTTTTTTAATTGCAATTCTAATTTTCCATTTATTTTCCTTAAGTAAAATAATTTCTAAATAGGTTTATTAAAATTAAACGGGCCTTGGCCCGTTAACTAAAACACGCGGGTCGACTCGACACAGTGACCTGGCATTGCCGAACAGCGCGAGTCGTGGATCGGCCCGACCTGCACTGTGCATCTTCCACACAATGCTCTCCCCGACACCCGCAATTAGAGCTTAACCCTAATTGCAAATATTACGAGGCTCTGGGATGCGCCAGAGCCTCCAATTAATTCCTACACCCTCACCATCCGATGACACATCGATAGAACATCAAATTAGGTGCCGAGATGGTCAGGATCATCGAGGGGCTATTCTCCCCAAATCGGCTAAGTTCCCTGATTGGGGATCCCTCTGTGAGGCGAAATTCTTTTCACATAGACCAAGCCAAGGCTAGAGCTGTAACGACCCAAGTCGTTACTAGGATAATTAGGACTAAACCCAACTCAAAAATTAAAATCCCGAGTGACTTCAAAAATTAGAGAAAACTAAAAATACCCTTGGATAAGAATATATTTTTTGTAATCAACTAAAAATTGGGAGTAATCTGGATAATGTATACTCTTGAATTAATTTTTGAATTATTTAAATTCAGTAAATTGGAAAAATTAAATACAAGTCCAAATTCAGTGATTTTAGTATCATTGGATTAAGAATATTATAACAAGGCTACAAAAAAAGTTTCATCGAATTTATAGCTCCAGATTGACCAGAATTAATTTTTAAAGTTTTTATCTTCAAAAATTAATAAAAAATAAAATATTGCTCCAAATTAAAAAATTTCTATGCGAGTATGTTTTTCTCATCAAGATACACATCCATGTTAAGTTTCGTTATTTTCTGGTAAAGAAATGGAAGAGAGAGAAAGTAGAGAGAGAAAGAAGAGAGAAAAAGAGGAGAGAGAAAGAGGAGATAAGAAGGAGGAAGTAAAGATCAAATTGAACACTCCAAAATAATGATAAATTTTCTCTCATACATCTCATCCAAATAATGGATGAGAGAGAAAATAATTATTTAATTAATTAAAAAAAAGTTTATAAATACCCCCCATTCCTCCTCTCCTCCCACACTTCATCCCCACTCACTCTCTTCCCCCCACCTACCATCTCCCCCTCTTCTTCTTCATCCACCACCGATTCCCCCCGTCAACCTCTAATAAAGCCTCATTAACGTCAATATAGGGTAAGAAATATGTAAGAAATGAATTTTTTACTCTTTTTATTTATTCTTCTTTTTTTTTTATAATAATAATAATATTATTATTATTAATGTTAATATTACTACTATTAAACTTTCATTTCTATCATTTTCTTGCTTTTTATATATGTATATATTTTTTATTTTTTGAAATTTTTATTTCTGTCATTTTCTTTCTTTTTATATGTGTATATATTACTTAATTTCTGTAATTTTTATTTCTTTCATTTTCTTTCTTTCTATATATATATATAAATTTCTTAAATTCTGCAACTTTCATTTCTGTCATTTTCTTTCTTTTTATATATGTATATATTTCCTAAATTCTACAACTTTCATTTCTGTCATTTTCTTTATTTTTATATATGTATATATTTCCTAATTTCTGCAACTTTCATTTCTGTCATTTTCTTTTTTTTTTATATGTATATATTTCCTAATTTCTACAACTTTTATTTTTGTCATTTTCTATATATATATATATATATTACTTATAATAATAAAACTTATTATTTTGATATATAAAGATAAATAATCAATATAAATATTAATATTGATATTTTAAGATAAAATAAAGAATATTATTCTTTTTTATTAATGTGGCACCCCACCCCTTAACCCGCAAGGGTTAAGCTAAGGGGTGGCATGTCACTCAAGCTAACCCTTCACTTATAGTTGGATTAGGATGTAATCCACAATCCACTTAATAAGGGAAGGAGAGAGCATAGAATCAAGCATTCAGTCACTATCTAAGTAAACAAACAAAGTGCGGAAGCAACTTAACGAAATGTAAATCATCCAAGCATCACAATATAAATAGAACTCAGAATATAAGTATACAATTCAAATACACAGTCAATGGTACCTGTATTATTACATCATTTAAAAAGTTCAAATATAATAGAATGTAAACCACTCATCCTCACTCGGGAGTATAAAGGAACTAAATGACAGCTTCTTCCACGGGCTCCTCCTCTGGGTAAGGCTCCACACCTAACTCCTGCTCGTCTAATTGAAAGGAGTCTGCCATTGTCAGTTTCACAATGTAGGGCCTTAGCCAAAGAAAAGAAAAATATGGTTAGACAATTATCTAAGTACATTTTAAGCTGATTATTATAAAGGTTATATAATATCACCATTTTACTACTTCTAAGCAATAATGTGTGTAAGGGAGCAGTAAGCAATACAAATGAAAAAGGGAAGGTTATAAACCATCATCTATAGCTTAAGCAAAGAAAAGGAAAGAGGCTGAGACATGCATCACATACAAACTAAACAAGAAAAGACATATAAATATACATAACTAAATGAGAGTTGTAAGAAAAGTTCTATATCCTAAACATGCTGGTGATCAACAGAAAATATGCCAATTAAAATAAGTTAACTCAATACTGGTACATATAAATAGTAGCAAAATTCTAACATCCTAAATATATATAAAAGCAGTGCAATGAAATAGCTGACTGAATAAGAATACTGAAAAGTAAACAACAACAATTGTATATAAAACTGTACGTGTACAATCTGCCATACAGAAGAGAGCTACATTAGCTCACCAAAAAGGGCTGAAGATCTTAGCACCAGTACGGCTAGGGCAGTTCCTAGCATGATACGGCTAAGGCAACAACAGTCAACATAGAAGGCCCTAACACAGTACGGCTATGACAGTTCCTAGCATGATACAGTTAGGTCACCAATAGTCATACCCGAAAGATCCTAGCACCAGTACGGCTAGGACGATTCTTAGCACGATACGGCTAGGGCAACAATCGGTATGATCAAAAGAACACTGAGAGGCAGCTCAAACACATCAAATTATTATCTTCTCATTAATTATTTTAATATTTTCACAATGAATCTAAGGAGTCTCCATATTTTTCTAACATTTTATTTATGCATCAAATGTCTTATATAATATGCTCAAGGAAATAAGGCACAAGAATCAAGGAATGCGTAAGCAACAAAATATCAATAGAAGCAAGGGACTCTACTAAATATAGTAATATTATTTGTTTTCTACTTAACCATTCTAACTATTCCAAGTTACACAAGTTCAGAATCACAGTTTTCCTACTATCGAGTGTAACTCAGAAATTCATCCTTATAAGTTAAAAAGGATTAGAACTGATCAGGTTCTAATCTAGTTCAATCAGGAAGATGACTACGAGTTAAATCAATAAATTATACGTCCTAATTTTGTGAATTTTGATGTTCTAACTAAGATCTGATCAAGATCTTCTAGACTTATAGATTATGGATTAAACACTATGAGATTTTAAGTTTAATCACATAATCCAAAAAGGATAAGACCTAAGTTCTAAGTTTTATTCTATAGGTGATCTATTAGTTTAGGCAAAGCCTATTAAGAAATCAAACATAATAGTATGAATCTCCTATCTTAAATCTAAGGTTAAAAGATAAAATAATCAGAATGAGTTGTAAAATAAAAAAAAAGTTTAGAAATTAATAAAACCAAGGTTTCGCCCATTGAGTAACCCAATTTACCCAATGAATGAACTCTAACCTATGATCTAGTCCTAGTCTCAGGAAGGATCCTTAAAGTGTGGTGCTTAAGACTTAACAGAAATAATTGGAATCTCACTTAAGGGTTGATTTCACTCACTTAATTATTATTAATATGATTATAATATTAGTCTTGGTGTTCTGGAATGTTATCCAAAGGGGTAAGGGTACTTAATCCAATCTTAGGGCAAAATGATCATTTTTGCCCCTACTTTAAGGGTCAAAAAAGTCAACTTTTGACTTATTGGTTAGAACTGATTTCTCTTAGTTCCAATTGATTCATTACTGTCTAATTTGAAGATAAACAGTAAGTACGCCTAAATTGGACTCCAAACGGTCAAGTTATGACCAAAACAAGGCCAGGGATAATTCGATAATTTACCTAAATTTTTAGGGTTTAGACCCTAAAGTTTATTTTATTTTATTGATGACATTGAAATTCTAAACTAGTTAGCATCTTGAATTTTCCAATTTGGAGTTGATTTGACTAAGTTATGGTCATTTGAATTCTAAGGGCAAATTGGTCATTTTTCACTAAAGTCAACTCTAAGTTCTATGGTTGACTTTTTATCCTAATGTCCAAATGATAAAACTAATACTACTACAGTGATGGGACCGCTATCCTAAGCATTTTAAGACCCATATTGACTATGTATCGATAACTGGGTAAAAAGTTATGAGACTCTAAAAAGGCATAAAATGCTACCTCGTTATACGTACCCCGAAATAAATTTTTACATTACGTTATTTGATTCCTTATATTTTTCTGAGTATTTTAAGACCTATATTGGCTATATTTGGATCATCCTATAAAAAGTTATTAAACTTTTAAGATTTACTATTCAAAAATACAATTTGTATTATTTTATTGTTCATTTATTCAAATTAAATAATTTTACTATTCATTTCTAAAGTTTTTATATAATTTTTCTGAATTATTAATCCCTAATTAATCTGATTAATTAGGCTTAATTATTAATTAACATTAATTAATCTATTAATTAATTAATTAAATCATATTTATTAATATTTTACTGCAGCAAAGTAATTTGCACTAATTATTATTTAATTATTCTTAATTATCTGTTTATATTTATTTAAGAATAATTAAGTATCTTTTACTGTTTAATAATAATTAATTATCCTAATTACTATTAAGGTTTCATTAATATTTAATTAAACCTAATTAATCCCTAATTATACTTAATTAATTAAGGTTACTTTTCAAAAGTAATTAACACTACTCCTAATTTAATTAACCACTAACTGTAATTAATTAATCATTAACATTAATTAATTAATACTAACAGTAATTTAGCTAAATTTTTATTAAGAGACAGTGGGCCCCACTAGACACGTGGCACTGCCAGAGACTGTCATGTAGTACTGTGGCCCCACAGGGCTAAGTCAGCTCTGTGATGGGCAGTGGGCCCACCTGACATGTGGAACTACCAGAGGCTGCCACGTGGCACTGTCAGCCCCACGGGGAAGCCGAACCGCCTCGAGTGACCGAGCCGTGGGTCCCACTTGACACGTGGCTGGCCCAGAGCTGCCACGTGGCACTGTGGGCCTCACTAGGGAGCCGAACCGCCGTGCGGCTCGGGCTGTGGGCCCCACGTGACACGTGGCGTGACTGCTGGCTGCCACGTGGCGCTATGGGCCCCACGGCCGAAGCCAAAGGGTCGCGGGCTTCGGCTGGTGGATCCCACGGGACACGTGGCAGGCCCAGAAGAAGCCACGTGGCGTGGAGGGCCCACCCTGGCTGACGCGGACCCGGCTCGGGCGGGTCGGGCTCGGGTCGACCCGGCCCGACCCGGACTTCCTCTCCTTCGCGGACCCGGCTCGGGCGGGTCGGGCTCGGGTCGACCCGGCCCGACCCGGACTTCCTCTCCTTCGCGGAGACAGCCCGAGGGCGCCGTGCTAGGGCACGACTTTTGCTGGCCTTCCCGGCGCCGGACCCCCTCGGCCCGCACGGTCGACGGTCGCCCTCGACGAGGGCTACACGCCGGTGGGCGGACCTTCGCCGGAGGTGGCCGGGATCGCCGGCAAAGTGGAACCCTAATTTTCTAGGGTTACGGCTAACAGTTTTTACTGTAGCCCTAAGCCTAATTGCCGTCGATCCGGCTTGGCTAGCCTAGATCAGACCCGTTGGATCGTCAATCAGGACTGTGGAATAGCTAATCGAAACAATAATTGCATCAATTGAATTCGAGAGGGGGGAGATCGGGGTTCCTGGCTTGGACGAAGGACGGTGGCTCGGGGCTTCGGGCTCGATTTGGGCTCAGGTTTGCAAAAACTCGGTGCCCAGAGGTCGGCCGAGGTCTTATAGACCCGACGACGACCTCGCCGAGGCCGGGGGAGGCCCTGGTGGGCCGGAAACGGCGGCTGACGCCGCATGGCGCACGAGGGCGACGGGGCCGAGGGAGACGGCCTAGTAGCCGTTGGATCAGGATCAAATCCAACGACTGCGATGGCGCCGTCAGCTACAGTTGACGGTAACAGTAATTACTTAACGGCGACCGTTAAGTAATTAATTAAATATTATTATTATTATTTTAATTTCTAGAAATTTTTTGAACATATTTTTCCTAGCTAATTTGGGGTCAAGGAATTCAATGGCGAAGTCGGATTTTCGATCCGACGAGTATTTTGATACATCGATTTTCGGGGTATTTTTATTATTAAAATATTTGTCGAAATTTCGACGACTTCCGATTGACACGAAAACTTCACCCCAAGCTAATTTGGGGTCAAGTAACGTAATGGCGGCATCCGTTTTATGATCGGAGGTCAATTTAAATAGGTCAATTTCTAGGATTTCTGGATTTCTAGAAATTAGAATTCGATCCATTTGACTCTTGATTTGGACTATGTTTGAGAGGTTGGCTCCAATTGACCTAATTAGCACTTATAATTGTGTTTAAGAGTTAGAGTTAGTCTTAATTAACTATGGTAACAACTCGGGTTGTTACAAACTCTCCCACTTAAGAATGATGTCGTCCCCGACATCACTCAAGTGGAACTAAGCATGACTCGAATTGAAATTTAAAGGTTCAAAATACTAAGAAATAGAAGTACCTGGGTTTTCGAAGAGTTTGGGATGCTTGGATCGCATATCGGATTCCTTTTGCCAGGTGGCTTCGTTGCAGGAACGATTCTTCCATTGGACTTTAATCATGTCGATTGCACGATTCCAGAGTTGCTTGCGATCATGGGCCAGGATCCTAATTGGTTCCTCGGTAAATGATAGGTCTGGTTAGATTTGAATTCCCGGAAGTTGCACAAGATGAGACGGGTCCCGAAGACACTTTCTTAGGGATGATACATGAAAAATATTGTACACTGCTGCAAAATTCTCTAGCAAGTCTAATCGATAGGTAGCTGACCCAATCTTCTTGAGGATTTTTAATGGTCCAACATATCTTGGACCGAGTTTACCGGCAACCCCGAAGCGATGGACTCCTTTCATGGGACTGACCTTTAAGTAAACGGAATCTCCTTCTTGAAATTCTAAGGGTCGGCGGCGGAGATTATGATATTTACTTTGTCTATCCTGGGCTACCCTGATACGTTGCTGAATAAGTTTAATCTTTTTGTTCGTCTCCTCGACCAATTCTGAGCCGAACAACTGAACGGTCGAGGACGACATCGTTCTTAAGTGGGGGAGTTTGTAACAACCCAAGTTTTTACTTAGATTAATTAAGACTAATCTGAGTCTTAATTAAGGATCTAGTACACTAAGTCTTTTAGAACTCAACCCTAAGATCTAGATCAAATTAGAAATCAATTGGATCAAATCGTAATTTCTAGAAAATTCTAAAACTAGAAATTGACATATTTAATTAAACCTCAAATCGAAAAACAGACTTCACCATTGCGCTTATTGCCCCAAAATTAGCTAGGGGTTATATTTTCGTGTCAATTGGAAGTCGTCAAAATTTTGACGAATATTTTAATATTATTTAAACAATTAAAAAAATAAGAAAAAAGTAAATAAATTGTCGTCGAAATCAAAATCCGACTTCGCCGTTGCATTCCTCACCCTTGAATTAGTTAAGGATAAAATTTTGAAAAATTTTGGAAGTTGTCGAATTTTCTCGAATATTTTAATATATTTAAATAATTAGAAAAATACGAAAAATAAATTCTCGTTGAAATTAAAATCCGACTTCGCCGTTATGTTCCTCACCCCAAATTAGCTAGGGGTGAATTTTTGGGATTTTTCAGAGCTTATTTATTAATTTAATTTTGAATAATTAAAATGTATTTAATAATTAATTATTAATTAATTAAAAAAAAATTCCTTCTTTCTCTCCCGAGCTTGACGCGCGGCAATGGCCGCTTGAGGTGGCAAAGTCATTGTTTAAGCTCCTAAATATCCCTGATTTTAACCTCTTTTAGATCCTAAATTTCATTGACATCATTTAAATCTATCATAGAGCAGAGTAGCATATTCATCTTCTTCCTCCAAGCTCCAAATCGAACCCTAAAGGTACCTCTTATTTTTCCTTAAGTCCGAATTAAGCCTTGAAATATTTTAGATAATTTGCAAAACTATGAGGCGTGTTTGGTATCAATAGAAAGGTCTCGATGAGAGCTTTCCATTGATATATGGCGCACCTCGTGAGGAGATCCGTGTAGGGAGAAATTTGATCCTAAAGTTTCAATTTTTTTTTAATTTCTTGTGGGCTGCAGAATTATTTCAAAAAACATTTTATATTTTTCTTTTCTTTAAATTTTGCTTATTTCAATCCATTTCAATTATTCAAATACTCATAACTTTGTAATTACATATCCAAGCATAGTGATCCAATATATCATTTTGATCAGCAAAATGCAATGATTAATATTATATAATTAGTTTTTCTGTTTGAGAAATAATTTCATTAATTATCATTTAAATTAATTAATCCCCTTAATCTTAAAATTTGATAAATTCATAACTTAGTCAATTTAGTTTCAAATCATATGATCAAATATATCATTTTGATTAGGAGAATGTGTAGAATGCTAATTTGCAATAAAATTTTAGTTCTGTAATTGTATTTCTTAATTTTGCTTAATTACTTTAAAAATTGATTAGTGAAAATTAAGCTCTTTAATTATCTAAATATAGAATTTCAACTTGCTGAAATCTATTAGTGCAGTATAGAACTTAGTGGTAAAGTTAAGTTTTCTATTTAGTAATTAATTTCACTAATCAACCCTAATTACTTAAAATATTGATTAGTAAAAATTAGCAAATCTAATAATCCAAATTGAATAATTCAAGTTTCAAAAAACTCCTAGAGTACATTAAAACCTAATGGTGTAGTTGGATTAGTGATTTGATGATTAATTTCACTAATCACTCATTAATCACCATAAATCTTAATTAGGCCATAACTTAGCCAATTAGAGTCCAAATTGAGCCTACCACTAGTCATTAGAATCAGTGGATCATTTGTGATCTACAGCCACTGATTTTACTTAATTTAGACACTAATTGACCAAGTTAGAATTTTTGACCCATAATTAAGAAACCCTTAATTACCCTTTTACCCCTTAGCTTGTATTGGCCATAACTTGGCCAATACTTATCAGAATTCAGTAAATTTAGATTTTATGGGAAGCTTAGACAGTAAATAACAATAAACTGAAAGAAAATTTAGGTTTTATTAAGCCAAATTACCAAAATGCCGCTATGAGTTAAATTCACTAATTTGACCTCATAAGGCTTAATAATTACCTAAGATTAGTGTAGTTGCTATTTAATCTTATATTAGATAGTAAGAAACAACTTGCAAATGAAAATTTTATAGTTGGAATCTTATATCAAATTTGATCTTTTGGAACCCTTAAGTAGGGGCAAAATGGTCATTTTGCCCAAAATTAGGGTTTAGCATCTTAAAACCCTAAAATCACTTTCTAAATACTATAAACAGTAAATAAAGTGATTTATAATAAAAATTAAGTAAGTTTAAGTCTTAATTAGATTTTTATTAAAACTTCAATCTTAAGCCCTTAAGGAAAATCCTAAGTAAAATGTGAGTGTTCATTCCTTCCTAAAATTTTTCTTAGATCTTCCTATAGATCTTATAACATTAGTTAGGATGTGTGTTATGAGAGATACTCTTAGTAATTAAGAGCATAAATTCCTAAGATTATGAATAGATCTTAGGTTAGAATTCATCTGTTGAGTAAGTTGGGTTACTCAATAGGTGAAACCTTGAGTTTACTAGTTTATAGATTTTTCTTAATTTATTTAATAATTATTTAATCTTTAAATTTTAGAACTAAGAATGGAGATCTATCCTAATGAGTTGATTAATCATTAGGATTTGCCTTAACTTAATTAGTGAGATTTGGGTTCTAAACCTTAGACCTTTAGATATACCTTTAGATTGAGTAATTAGACCCCATCATTTGGAGTTTAATTCTTAATAATTCCATCTTGATTTGGCTAATCAAGATGGCTTGGGATGGTTTAAATTATCAAATTAGGTCGATGATTTGTTTATTTAAATCAAGTAGTCGTCTTTTGATTATATATAGTTATGACTTGGCCAGTCCTAATTATCTTCAACTTATAGGTACGTAATTCTAAGTTACAGACTGTGTAAGAATTGATGATTCTAAAACTTATGTAACTTAGAGTAGATAGAACGAATAAAGTAGACAACAATGGGTATCACCTGTGTCCTAGTCGTGTCTTTTGCTCACTTTGATTTGATGCTTCACATACCTTGTAATTGAGCTTTATACCTTGAACATATATTATGTACATAGGATATTTGATGAGTATCTTGTGTCAACTTTGAACCTGCATAAATATCATTTTCATTTCATTATTGTTTTGTGACCTAATTAGTCTGCCTCTTCAGTTAGTTCGGCCTAGTAGTGGAAACACTAGTTTGTTGGTGAAACCACCTAGTGTTTCACTTACTAGTTTGTCAGAGAGAGATAACAGTTTTGATTCAACCTAGTAGAATGAAAACTAGTTTGTAGGTGAAGCCACCTAGCGTTTCATTTACTAGCTGTTGAACAAAGAGAATAAATTGAATTTGTTGTGACTTGAGGAGTCATTTGTTCTGATATGGCAGTACTAGTTTTAGGTATACATCTACTTTTATCCTTCTGCTTTAGCCCATCAGGCTAAGAGAGTTGATATTTTCTTTCAGCTGGTTAGCTTAAGTAGCCAGTATAGTTTTAGTTTACTGCTTTTAATTTACTTTCCTGCATGTATGTACTACTTTACTTCTAGTCATTACTGCATTCTCTAGCCTTGTTTATTTATAGGGTGCTAGATTTACTTGTTGTTATTTATATAGGATGCTAGCCTTGTTCACATGTTTTCTTATTTTATGTCGATTAGCATATAATTGTATTGATCATAAGCATGTTTAGGATGTATTTTATTTCTAGTCACTTGTTTTATACTCACCTGACCTTGTTGCAGTTGCTTGGAGGAGGTATGTACTTACTTCCTAGTTGTTTAAGTTATAAACTGTTTGTTTATAACTTTATCATGTTCTTTTCTTACGCGTTCTGCTCCTATTATGCTTTTGTACTTAATTGTTTATGGTGATATCTAATTAACATAATCAATTGATTACCCTAAAATATACTTAGACAATAGTCTAACTAAGATTTTTCTTTTGTTGGCTGGGGCCCTATCATTATGAAACCGATAATGATAGGTTCTGAGTTTCTTGGTGCAGTAGATCCAGTGGAGGGCTTACCATTATAAGAGGAGTCTGTACCAGAAGATTTGTAGACTTAGCTCTCTTTCTGCATTTGTGAGGATGAGTGTTTTACTTTTCAGCTCTTTTAAAATGTTTAAAATTTATAATAATATAGGTTATCTTTACTTTAATGCTTTACTTACTCTGAGTAGGATGCTTAGTTCCTTTTATATTGTGATGAATGGATGTTATATTTTTATGCTTCCGCACTCTGTTTACTTGTATTTACATTTGGTGATGAATTCAATTGGAGAAATGGCAAAGTCCTCACTTAGGTTGGATTAGAATATGTGTCTAATCCAATTCTAGGTGGGAACCTTATTATTTAGATGACCCATCTACCGTAATCATGTTAACTTAAGAGTTAACAGGACCACAGAGGGGCAGGGCTGTCACATGCACAGACTTAGTCAGTCGATCAACGATGACCCAAATAGTGTCTGCCCTAGATCTCACACAAGGCAGACCCATGACAAAGTCCATTGATATGCCCGACCACTTTCCACTCTGGGATTTCTAGTGGATGAAGCAGACCTCCTGGCCTTTGGTGTTCTGCCTTTACTAGGCAACATGCGTGGCACTTTGCCACAAAGTCTGCTATGCTCTTTTTTATCCCTGGCCACCAGAATGATCATTTTAGATCCTGATACATCTTCGTGCTTCATGGGTGCACTTGATACCCTGAATTATGACCTTCAATCAGTATCTCTCGCTGCATGGACTTAGGGATCCACAACCGATTCCCCAGATAGATGACACTATTCTGGAAGCGAAGATCAGTATGGCGACCACTCTCGATAACCATCTTGAAGTTTTAGAATTCCTCATCCTTGGTCTGTGACACAGACACATCCCGGTGGAAGGTAGGTTCCACATTAATATTTGATAGAGTTAGGCTGAGCCTGTCCCCGCTAATAGGTTTGATACCCATTCTGCAAAATTCTTCTATCAACGGGCCTTCTGATATATGGCATTTAGGGATGCCTGATGACTAAGGGCATCGGCCACCACGTTGGCCTTTCCTGGATGATATTGAATATCGAGGTCATAGTCCCTGATCAGCTCTAACCACCTTCTTTGTCTACAGTTTAACTCCCACTTGGTGAATATATATTTTAGACTCTGGTGGTCAGTAAAGATTGAGCATTGAACTCCGTAGAGATAGTGTCGTCAGATCTTCAAGGCAAATACTACGGCGACTAGGTCAAGGTCATGGACTGCGTAGTTCTTCTCGTGAACTTTGAGCTGTCGTGAGGCATAAGCTATGACCTTCCCTTCTTACATTAGAACGGCCCCAAGGCTTATGCCCGAGGCATTTGTGTATACTTGAAAATTTACTCATTCCTTCGGAAGGACCAATATGGGGGCAGAGTAAGCGCATCCTTAAGTGCTTGGAAGGCTTCTTCACATGCTGGTGACCATTCAAGTGGTACCCCCTTTTGAGTGAGTTTGGTGATGGGGGAGGCGATCTGGAAAAATCCTTTCACAAATTTCTTGTAATATCTTGCTAATCCCAGGAAACTCTTGACCTCTGTCACTGTCTTGGGCTGAGCCCATTTCTGGATTGCATGGATCTTATTCTGGTCCACCCTAATTCCTTGAGCATCCACAATATGGCCTAAAAAGGCGACAGACTCTAGCCAAAATTCGCACTTCGAGTACTTTCGTAAAGTTGGTGGTTCCTCAGCTCTTCCAATACAATTCGGAGGTGTCCCTCGTGTTCACTTTTGAGTTTGGAGTATATCAGAATATCGTCTATGAACACGATGATGAATTTATCCAGATACGGCTTCAAGATACGTTGCATCAAATCCATGAATATGGAAGGTGCATTTGTTAGCCCAATGGACATCACTAGAAATTCGTAATGATCGTATTTAGTTCGGAAGGCCATCTTTGCAATGTCAGAGTCTTTCACCTAAAGTTGGTGGTAGCCTAATCACAGATCAACCTTTGAGAACACCTTTGCTCCAGCTAGTTGATCGAATAGGTCATCAATGCGGGGTAGTGGATATTTGTTCTTGATTGTGACCTTATTCATCTCTCTATAGTCAATGCACATTCTCATTAACCCATCCTTCTTCTTTACAAATAGGACTGGAGCTCCCCATGGAGATGAACTCGGTCTGAAAAGACCCTTTTCTAGCAATTCCTGTAGTTGCTTATGTAGCTCCTGCAACTCCTTGGGTGCCATCTTATAAGGTGCCTTCGAGATAGGCTGAGTTTTGGGAATCACGTCAATGGCGAATTCAACTTCTCGGGCAGGTGGAAGACCGGGAAGATCTTCAGGGAAGATGTCGGTGAACTCGCAGATGACAGGATTTTGGGAGAGAGGAACCTCTTCCTTCTTTTCACCTAGTATAGTTACTAGGAACGCCTTACAACCTTTGCTTACAAGTTTCTTTGCTTGACTAGGGAAGTTTTGGTGCTAAAGTTCCCCATAAAGGACTTTGCGTGTTTGCCACTGCCTAAGGTAATCTTCTTTTTCTGACAGTTAATAGTGGCATCGTGTTGGCTTAGCCAATTCATGCCCAGGATAACATCAAAGTTGGCAATTGACAATACTATCAATTTGGCCCCAACCTTTGCTCCTCCAAAGGGAACTTATAACTTGCAAAACTGGTTGGCCTGAAGTTGTGCTCCGGATGGCAGCCCTACACTTAGCGGTGTCGTCAAGCGGTGAACTGGTAGGTTGAGGGATTTTATCCAACTTTCAGAAATGAAAGAGTGGCTTGCTCCGGTGTCAAATAGAATATTACAAGGCTTACTATTTATATATATTGTACCTAATTATAGATGCAGGATCTACTGGTTATTACTAAGCATGAATGAGTAAAAATTACTGAATTGGTTCAGAAGCATGTACCTGACACCACATGGTTGTCCTCAATGGCTTCTGCTGGCGTGAGAGCATACACGCGTGCCTGGCCAGTGGGCTTATTATAGTAAGGCTGCTTGGCCGACAGTCTGGAGGTGTTTGGATGAGAAGCAGGAGGCATTTCCCATCGAGGGGCAGGAGGTGGTAGGGCTGGACGTGCTGTAGCAGTGGCTCATCGGTACAGATCAAACACAGGCTGGCCCTGCACCCGCTTGATGGGCATGCCGTCAATCATCTCAGTGTATTGGCTCAGGGTATAGCTATGCCCTGGCCTACCACAGGTGTAACACACCCGCTGTGCATGGAAGCATCTGTCATATGGATGTGGCTTGGTGCAGCCATTATAAGGATCCACAACAGGGGTTTCTGTCTTAATTTGGTACACCCGGGCCTGCTTTGGGTTCTCCTGGCGTAGTATGGTAGAGCTGGCAAGCCGTTTTGCCTCCCCCTGTTGACACTTTTTCGTGACTTTTGCAGTTTCCAGCAGCTCCTAGTAATTGGTTAGGCGGAAGGGAACGACCTGGTTCTGTATGGAAGGCCGAAGACCGCTTTGGAACCAGTGGCACCGGTCTTCTTTGGTGGGTACCAGACTCGAGGAGAATCTGGCAAGCCTTCGGAACTCCGCATTGTACGCGGCCATGGTGTGGTCCCCTTGCTGTAACTTGAGAAATTCTTCCGCCATACTGCGGCGTTCAGACAAGGGAATATATTCCGCCCATAACACCTTCTCAAATTCGTCATAGGAAATATCCTCAAAGTTGATGCCTTCGAACTTGGTGGTGCGTGTTTGATGACACCAGTGCTCAGCCTCTCCGTATAGCAGATGAGTGACCAGTCGGATCACTTCCGTTTCGGGGCACTTAATGTTGGTCATGTTCTTTTCTATCATTCGCAGCCAAGCTTCGGTGTCCACAGCTTGACGCATTCCCATTGAACATGGGAGGCCTCAATCGGAAGAAGTTATGTAACAGTGTGTCAGCGGATGGGGTGAATAGTTGGTTGTAACTCTGGGGTGCTGAGGTAGATGATGTTAACGCACGATTCTGATTAATCTGCGACACCAGGAGGCGCTCCATGCGTTCTGCTTGACTGGCTTGGGCCTTGGCGGTCTCCTCTGCCTGTCGCTGGTGGGATTCCACCATCATTCTTACAGCCTCCAGTAAGGCGTTAACCTCACCGGATGCAGTGCTGGATGGGGCAGGAGAAGAGCTTTGGCCGGGATTCATCTTGTCTTACTAGAGTCTGGATTAAAAACAACACAGTTTTAGCATCTCAGAAAAGAAAATAACGGAACAACTTATCTTCTCTTTTATTAACCAAAATGATACATAATGGGAATCAGAGTGCGAAAGAAAAAAGACAGTCAGTGGAGAAAAACATAGAATCTATCCTATGTATCTCCTCGTGAAGGCTTGGACGAAGTAGGCGTATGTCAGAGTCCGACCGCGATGAGCGTGTCATCGCTCAAACTTCCATACCTCCTGTGCCCACCATTCTTCTGCGTAGTCCTGAAGGTGGATCTCCAGGATGTCCAGTCACGCGTCATCGGGGAATTCCAGTTCTTCGAAAATTTGGGTCACTCTGCACAACCATTCTCTGGCCATGATGGGAAAGTCTAGTCCTCTATATATCGCACCTTCCAGCATCCTTTCCAGAATGCTGGCTCCCGCTGGGGAGACTCCCTGAACTTCCCTCCCATATCTCCTTGCCAGGAATACGTCGTATGTCCACCTGTCCTTAAAATAGGCGAAGAAGTATATTCTGCAACTTTCATTTCTGTTATTTTCTTTCTTTTTATATATGTATATATTTCCTAAATTCTACAACTTTCATTTCTGTTATTTTCTTTCTTTTTATATATGTATATATTTCATAATTACTGCAACTTTTATTTCTGTCATTATATATATATATATATATTACTTATAATAATAAAACTTATTATTTTGATATATAAAGATAAATAATCAATATAAATATTGATATTGATATTTTAAGATAAAATAAAGAATATTATTCTTTTTCATTAATATGGCGCCCCACCCCTTAACCGTAAGGGTTAAGCTAAGGGGTGGCGTGTCACTCAAGCTAACCCTTCACTTATAGTTGGATTAGGATATAATCCACAATCCACTTAATAAGGGAAGGAAGTGAGCATAGAATCAAGCATTCTGTCACTATCTAAGTAAACAAACAGAGTGCGGAAGCGATTTAAGGAAATGTAAATCATCCAAGCATCACAGTATAAATAGAACTCAGAATATAAGCATACAATCCAAATACACAGTCAATGGTACCTGTATTATTACATCATTTAAAAAGTTCAAATATAATAGAATGTAAACCACTCATTCTCACTCGGGAGTATAAATGAACTAAACGGTAGCTTCTTCCACGGGCTCCTCCTCTGGGTAAGGCTCCACACCTAACTCCTGCTCGTTTAACTGAAAGGAGTCTATCATTGTCGGTTTCACAATGTAGGGCCCCAGCCAAAGAAAATAAAAATCTGGTTAGACAATTGTCTAAGTACATTTTAAGCTGATTATTATAAAAGTTATGTAATATCACCATTTTACTACTTCTAAGCAATAATGTGTGTAAGGGAGCAGTAAGCAATACAAAAGAAAAAGGGAAAGCAATGAACTATTATATATAGTTTAAGCAAAGAAAAGGAAAGAGGCTGAGACATGCCTCGCATACAAATTAAACAAGGAAGGGCATACAAATATACATAACTAAACAAGAGCTGTAAGAAAAGTTCTACATCATAAACATACTGATGATCAACAGAAAATATGCCAATTAAAAAAAGTTAACTCAGCAGTGGTACATATAAATAGCAGCAAGATTCTAACATCCTAAATATATATAAAAGCAGTACAATGAAATAGCTGACTAAATAAGAATACTGAAAAGTAAACAACAACAACTGCATATAAAACCGTACGTGTACAATCTGCCATACAGAAGAGAGCTACATTAGCTCACCAAAAAGGGCTGAAGATCTTAGCACCAGTACGGCTAGGGCGGTTCCTAGCACGATACGGCTAAGGTAACAACAGTTAACATATAATGCCCTAACACAGTACGGCTAGGACGGTTCCTAGCACGATACGGTTAGGTCACCAACAGTCATACCCAAAAGATCCTAGCACCAGTACGGCTAGGACGGTTCCTAGCACGATACGGCTAGGACAACAATCGGTATGATCAAAAGAACACTGAGAGGCAGCTCAAACACATCAAATCATTATCTTCTCATTAATTACTTTAATATTTTCACAAGGAATCTAAAGAGTCTTTATATTTTTCTAACATTTTATTCATGCATCAAATGTCTTATATGATATGCTCAAGAAAATAAGGCATAAGAATCAAGGAATGCGTAAGCAACAAAATATTAATAGAAGTAAAGGACTCTACTAACATAGTGATATTATTTGTTTTCTACTTAACCATTCTAACTATTCCAAGTTACACAAGTTCAGGATCACCATTTTCCTACTATCAAGTGTAACTCAGAAATTCAACCTTATAAGTTAAAAAGGATTAGAACTGATCAGGTTCTAATCTAGTTCAATCAGGAAGACGACTACGAGTTAAATCAATAAATCATACATCCTAATTTTATGAATTTAGACGTTCTAACTAAGATCTGATCAAGATCTTCTAGACTTATAGATTATGGATTAAACACTACGAAATTTTAGGTTTAATCACATAATCCAAAAAAGATAAGACCTAAGTTATAGGTTTTATTCTACAAGTGATCTACTAGTTTAGGCCAATCCTATTAAGAAATCAAACTTAATAGGATGAATCTCCTATCTTAAATCTAAGGTTAAAAGACAAAATAGTCAGAACGAGTTGTAAAATAAAAGAAAGTCTAGAAATTAATAAAACCAAGGTTTCACTCATTGGGTAACCCAATTTACCCAATGCATGAACTCTAACCTATGATCTAGTCCTAGTCGTAGGAAGGATCCTTAAGGTGTGGTGCTTAAGACTTAACAGAAATTATTAGAATCTGACTTAAATATTGATTTCACTCACTTAATTGTTACTAAGATGATTATAATATTAGTCTTGGCATTTTGGATTGTTATCCAAAGGGGTAAGGGTACTTAATCTAATCTTAGGGCAAAATGACCATTTTGCCCCTACTTTAAGGGTTAAAAAGTCAACTTTTGACTTATGGGTCAAAACATATTTCTCTTAGTTCCAATTGATTCCTTACTGTTTAATTTGAAGATAGACAGTAAGTACGCTTAAATTGGACTCCAAACGGTCAAGTTATGACCAAAACAAAGCCAGGGGTAATTCGATCATTTACCTAAATTTCTAGGGTTCAGACCCTAAATTTTATTTTATTTTATTGATGACATTGAAATTTTAAACTAGTTAGCATCTTGAATTTTCCAATTTGGAGTTGATTTGACTAAGTTATGGTCATTTGAATTCCAAGGGCAAATTGGTCATTTTTCACTAAAGTCAACTCTAAGTTCTATGGTTGACTTTTTATCATAATGTCCAAATGATAAAACTAATACTACTACAGTGATGGGACCGCTCTCCTAAGCATTTTAAGACCCATATTGACTATGTATCGATAACTAGGTAAAAAGTTATGAGGCTCTAAAGAGGTCCTAAAATGCTACCTTGTTATACGTACCCCGAAATAAATTTTTACATTATGTTATTTGATTCCTTATATTTTTCTGAGTATTTTAAGACCTATATTGGCTATATTTGGACCATCCTATAAAAAGTTATTAAACTTTTAAGATTTACTATTTAAAAATACAATTTGTATTATTTTATTGTTCATTTATTCAAATTAAATAATTTTACTGTTCATTTCTAAAGTTTTTATATAATTTTTTTGAATTATTAATCCTTAATTAATCTGTGATTAATTAGGCTTAATTATTAATTAACATTAATTAATCTATTAGTTAATTAATTAAATTATATTTATTAATATTTTACTATACCAAAGTAATTAGCACTAATTATTATTTAAATAGTCTTAATTATTTGTTTATATTTATTTAAGAATAATTAAGTATATTTTACTGTTTAATAATAATTATTTATCCTAATTACTATTAAGGTTTAATTAATATTTACTATTAATTAAACCTCATTAATTCCTAATTATACTTAATTAAGGTTAATATTCAAAAGTAATTAATGCTAATCCTAATTTAATTAACCACTAATTATTATTAATTAATCATTAACAGTAATTAATTAACAATAACAGTAATTTAACTAAATTTATATTAACAGACAATGGGCCTTACTAGACACGTGGCATGCCAGAGGCTGCCCCGTGGCACTGCCAGAGGCTGCCACGTGGCACTGTGGTCCCCACGGGGAAGCCGAACCGCCGTGGGTGACCAAGCAGTGGGTCCCACTTGACACATGGCGGGCCCAGAGGCTGCTACGTGGCACTGTGGGCCCCACTGGGGAGCCGAACCGCCGCGCGGCTCGGGCTGTGGGCCCCACGTGACACGTGGCATGCCGGCTGGCTGCCACGTGGCAGTATGGGCCCCACGGCCGAAGCCAAAGGGTCGCAGGCTTCGGCTGGTGGGTCCCACGGGACAATGGCAGACCCAGAAGGAGCCACGTGGGGTGGTGGTCCCCACCCGGCTGACGCGGACCCGGCTCAGGCGGGGCGGGGCGGGCTCGGGCGGGGCGGGGCAGGCTCGGGTCGACCCGGCCCGACCCGGACTTCGTCTCCTTCGCGGAGATGGCCCGAGGGCGCCGGGCTAGGGCACGGCTTTTGCCGGCCTTCCCAGCGCCGAACCATCTCGGCCCGCACAGCCGATGGTAGCCCTCGGCGAGGGCTACACGCCGGTGGGCGGACCTTCACCGGAGGTGGCCGAGATCGCCGGCAAAGTGGAACCCTAATTTTCTATGGTTACGACTAATGGTTTCTAATGTATCCCTAAGCCTAATTGCCGTCGATCCGGTTTGGCTAGCCTAAATCAGACCCGTTGGATCGTCCATCAGGACTGTGGAATAGCTAATCGAAACAATAATTGCATCAATTGAATTCGAGAGGGGGGAGATCGGGGTACCTGGCTTGGACGGCGGACGGTGGCTCGGGGCTTCGGGCTCGATCTGGGCTCGGGTTTGCAAAAACTCAGTGCCCAGAGGTCAGCCGAGGTCTTATAAACCCGACGACGACCTCGCCGAGGCCGGGGGAGGCCCTGGTTGGCCGGAAACGGCGGCTGACGCTGCGTGGCGCGTGAGGGCGACGGGGCCAAGGGAGACGGCCCTGTATCAGATCCAACGACTGCGATGGCGCCGTCCGATCTGACGGCGCCGTCAGCTACAGTTGACGGTAACAGTAATTACTTAATGGCGACCGTTAAGTAATTAATTAAATATTATTATTATTATTATTTTTTTAATTTCCAGAAATTTTCTGAACATATTTTTCCTAGCTAATTTGGGGTCAAGGAATTCAATGGCGAAGTCAGATTTTCGATCCGACGAGTATTTTGATACCTCGATTTCCGAGGTATTTTTATTATTAAAATATTCGTCGAAATTTCGATGACTTCCGATTGACACGAAAACCTCACCCCAAGCTAATTTGGGGTCAAGAAACGTAATGGCAGTGTCCATTTTCTGATTGGAGGTCAATTTAAATAGACCAATTTCTAGGGTTTTGGATTTCTAGAAATTAGGATTCGATCCATTTAACTCCTAATTTGGACTAGGTCTCAAAGGTTGACTCCAATTGACCTAATTAGCACTTATAATTTTGTTTAAGACTTAGAGTTAGTCCTAATCAACTATGGTAATAACTCGGATTGTTACAATTAATTATTTCATTTGCAACATTTGCATCATTATTAAGATTTGACTCACTTTGATATATTTATATGAGATTTTGTGCTCAAAACTTGAAATAAATAATCAGAAATCAGTATTATGGGTTCATTCAGGTTGATCTCAGGTCTGTACATACAATACGTTAGGCCAGGATAGGTTGATATCTGGAGAAATAAGGAGACTGCACATAGCCTTTGAGGGAGAATGTGTAGTTAGTCAGGAACCCGCATCTCAGAGAGTTATATAGACGTATTTAACTCCTCGATTATTTTGTAACTTTGTCCAACAAAATAAATATTATATATTGCTGTATTTTCCTTAAGAATGAGCACATATCTTAAATATATTTTCTCATGCAGAATCATGACGCTTAAATGCAAATTTTGATATCATACAAATCTTACTTAGACTTTTGTGTCTAATTAAATCTTTTCTTTTCTTTTCTTTCTTTATTTTCTTGGTTCGCCTTGTCATATACATATATATATATATATATATATATGGCAGTTCAGGATCAATATCTGGATCAAGCTATTGAGGAGGAGCTGATACAGGATGGAGCAACTTAGACGATGATTTTCTTAAAGTTTTAAATTATTTTTGCTTAGTGTGTAATAAATTTTGTAAAATAATTATTATCTTTGTAATGAATATGTTTCTTTTATTATTCTGGTATTTCTAAATGTTACAATGAATGTGGAAGTGTGTATATATTTTATACGTCTCTAAATACATTGTTATACTAAACCCCGATATGATCCTGAGAAGTGAGCACCTAATGCTGGATTAGCTATGCTGACCCAGCAGAGGGTCTCCACAGTTGGTATCAAAGCAGGATTGGGAGAAAATTAGTATAAAAGTGTATAAGCCATTATTCATATAATTAGAATTCGAGAATAAATAAAAGGAAAATATATAAAGTATAAATTTTCAAAAGTTATCAAAAAGACAATAAAAGGATAGATATATAACTTACGTAAAATAATATACTTTTTTTTATTTTCTAGCTAATAAGAATACTTTTGTTTTTATCTAGTATTTGATAATTATATTTATGTAAATCTACTCCAATAAAAGAAGAATAATAAAAATCATATTTTTCAGATGGATCTTGAAGATTCTCCTTTGATTGTCGGAACACACTTAAAAGATCCGATATCTGCCAATACTTCCGTGGACCGTGTCGACAAATTGTTTGATATTGTGAATGCTTTATTGGAGTGTGTTGATACACAAAATTAAACATTTTTAAAGCTTCAAATACAACAAACACCTATATAAATAGTCCTACTTCTATACTATTAGCTACCCATTTCCCAAATATTGAGATAGATGGACTACTTCAAGCCTTCTTAAGACTCCAACCATGGTATTCAATGGAAGTGCTAACCCAATGGATGCTGAAGATTGGGTTAAGAAGATAGTAAAAATACTAACTAGCATGAAATGCCCACCTACAGATATAATTAGATTAACTATCTTTAAGTTAGAAGGAGAAGCGGAACGCTGGTGGGAAACCACAGTAAGCTTACAGTTCATAGGCATAGATACTAGGAATATCCAATGAGAAGAATTTATCAAAGCCTTCAGAGCCAAATACATGCCTCCTTCTGCTCAAGCCATCATGGAGGATATGTTCATGAAGTTATGTCAAAACACCTGTAGTGTCGCTGAATATGATTTTGAATTTGAAAGACTATCCTATTATGCACCACTACTAGTGAGTACTGAGTCTGCTCGATACAGTCGATTTTTAAAAGGATTAAAACCTTCTATCAAGAAAATGCTTATGGCTCTTCGAATCTCTAAATTCTCAGACATACTTGAAAGTGCAAAAATATTAGAACATGAGGAACAAAAAGAAGTTGAAGAGCAAAGAAAGAGACCCCCATCTACACAAGTACAATAAATTGAATACAAAAGGCCAAGACCACCTCAAGCTAGGGTTTATCAAATAGCTCAACAATCACCTACTGGGAAATGCAACCGACTGCATCCTTATGGTAATTGTTATCACAAGAGCGGAATATGTTATACGTGTGGACGACCAGGTCATAACTTTTGGCAATGTCAAGCAACCTGTACAGTGGACAATCAGTGGATCACTCATCCTTCTAAGATGCAACAACAAGTATCCATACCACATGGAAGGCAAGAACTCACACCAGCAGACAGACCAGCTCATGTACATGCAACTACTCCAATACAAAGGAGAGGTCCATCTATTGCTCCTAAAGCACCAGTTGCTAATCAAAGGGGAAAAATAATTGCTCCCCAGCATGCTGCTCATGCAAGGATCTATACCCTTACACCAGTTTTAGCCCTAGAAGATAATGAAGTGGTATCATGTACCACATTCTTTCCTTTTATAAATATCTTTCATATTATATTTAAATATAGCATGAATTATCTTTCATTTTAAACTCTAGGCACCTTATATTTCAATGATAATTCTTGTGATACATTATTTGACACTGGTGCAAGCTACTCATTCATTTCAGAAAGATTTTTCAAGACTCTTGAACTACCATATTACAACTTAGTTAAAGCCTTGAATGTCGGGTTACCATCTGGTGCCCTTATGAGTGCACAAAAATGTTGCGCTTGTAACATACCAATTAATGGTAAGACATATAAAGCAAACCTAATAGTACGGCCTATAATAAATTTTGATATCATTCTAGAAATGAATTGGCTCAGCAAACATAAAGTTATGATTGATTGTCAAAGAAAGAAGATTATTTTCAAGGGTGGGAGCAAGCCTAAATTATTTATGGGAAAATTAGCTATTTCAACATCCTTAATCAATGCTTCACAAGCAAAGAAATTAATTTGAAAGCAGTGTAATATATACTTAGTAACAATGATGGGAGAAAAGATGGAAGAAATTTCTTTAGCAAACACTCAAATTGTAAAGGAGTTTGAAGATGTATTCCCTGATGAATTACTTGGATTACCACCAGTAAGAGAAATCAAATTTTCAATTGAGTTAATTTCTGACACTCAACCAATAGCAAAAGCACCTTATCGCATGTCACCCAAAGAACTGCAAGAGCTAAGCGAACAATTACAAGAGCTGATGAACAAAGGTTTTATTCGACAAAGCATGTCACCATGGGGAGCCCCTATGCTCTTTGTAAAGAAGAAAGATAGTTCGATGAGAATGTGCATCGATTATCATGAACTCAATAAAGTAACCATTAAAAATAAGTACCCTCTACCCCATATTGATGATCTATTTGACCAATTAGCTGGAGCTAATATATTTTCCAAGATAGATCTAAGATCAGGCTATCATCAATTAAGAGTCAAAGAAGAAGATATTCTGAAAACAACATTTAGAATTCGCTACGAGTATTACGAGTTCATGGTCATGTCTTTTGGTCTAACCAATGCTCTGTCCATCTTTATGGACTTAATGCAAAGAATCCTTAGATCGTATTTGGATAAATTTGTAATAGTATTCATCGATGATATTCTAATTTATTCTGAGAGCAAGGAAGAACATGAAAATCATCTAAGAACCGTTTTGGAAACTCTAAGGCATTACCAGCTTTACGCTAAATATTCTAAATATGAATTTTGGCTATATTTTGTAGCTTTCTTAGGTCATGTAGTGGATGCCGAAGGAATCAAGGTCGATCAAAAAAAGATAAGCGCCATTCAGGAATGGCCCCAACCAAAGACCGTGACAGATATTCGCAGTTTTCTCAATTTAGTAGGATATTATCGAAAATTTGTTAAGGGATTTTTGCAAATAGCTGTACCTTTAACCAAATTAACACAAAAGCAGTTCCATTCATTTGGAGTTAGAAATGTGATGAATCTTTTCAACAGCTAAAGCAAGTATTAACAACTGCCCCAGTACTAACTCTACCACAAGAAACAAGAAATTATCAAGTTTATACTGATGCGTCCATAGTAGGGCTTGGTTGTGCTCTTATGCAAGAGAAGAAGATAGTAGCATATGCATCTAGGTAATTAAAGATTCATGAAAGGAATTATCTAGTGCATGATTTAGAACTGGCAGCGGTAGTATTTGCCTTAAAAATATGGAGGCACTACCTATATGGAGTAAGATGTGAAGTTTTTACTGATCATCAAAGTTTAAAATATATTTTCACTCAGAAAGAGTTAAATTGTCGACAGAAGCGATGGTTGGAATTAATCAGTGACTACGACTTAGACATACAATATCGTCCTGGTAAAGCTAATGTCGTAGCTGATGCGCTCAGCAGAAAAGCAGACCTAAATATTATAATAGAAAGTCCATTAATGGAAGAATTCAAAAAGTTAGGTATAAAACTTATTAATAGAAAATAGTTAAATAATTTACTTGAAAATAGTTCTACAGAGCTTACATTCATGCAGCGTATAAAAAATGCCCAAGAGAATAATAAGGGATATTCTAAGCTAAAAGTAGACATCGAAAATAGTCGCATAACAAACTTACATTTACAAAAAGAAGTTTATATTTATCATGGAAAAAGGATTTGGATTCCAAACGATACATACATTCGGAATCAAATTCTAACTGAAGCTCACAACTCAGGATATACAATTCACCTTGGAAATAATAAAATGTATAGGGATCTAAAAGAGACATTTTGGTGGCCTGGATTAAAGAAAGATGTAGCTGAATATGTTACTAAATGTCATGTTTGCAGTTTGGTAAAAGCAGAACATCAAAGACCAGGTGGACTATTACATCCATTAGATATACCAGAGTGGAAATGGTCAGATATTTCTATGGACTTTGTGATGGGATTGCCTAGGAGCTGTACTGGAGTAGATGTGATTTGGGTAATCGTAGATCGTCTAACAAAATCAGCACACTTCCTTCCGATTAAGCAAATAGATTCAGTGGAAAAGCTGGCCAAGTTATATATTAAAGGAATAATCAAACTTCACGGAATTCCTAAAACTATTATCTCGGATCGTGACGATAGATTTACCTCCCATTTTTGAAAAACAATACATCAAGATTTGGGGACATCATTGGCTATGAGTACAACATTTCACCCTCAAACTGATGGTCAGACCGAGAGAGTAAACCAAGTACTTGAAGATCTTCTTCGATTAAGCATATTAGACTTTGGCGGTAGTTGGGAAGATCACATTCTATTAGTGGAGTTTGCATATAACAACAGCTATCAGGCATGTATTGGAATGGCCCCATATGAAGCTCTATATGAAAGAAAATGTAGCACGCCATTGACCTGGACTGAAGTAGGAGATGTTCAATTATACAGATCTGATCTAGTTGAGGAGACTAATAGGAAAATTCATTTAATAAAGAGCAGGATTGCTACAGCTCAAGATTGATAAAAGAAATATCATGATGCTAAACATAGAATGCTAAAATTTCAGGTAGGAGATCATGTCTATCTAAGGGTAAGCCCAATAAGAGGAGTTCATAGGTTTAGCATAACAGGAAAGTTAAGTCCAAGATACGTTAGACCCTTTGAAATAATTGCCAAAATTGGAGACGTCGCTTATAAGCTCAAACTACCAGACAATTTTTCTGTCGTTCACAACGTATTCCACGTTTCTTCATTGCGTATGTGTCTACAGAAACCGTTCCAGCAAGTGTCTATCCCTTCAATCAACCTCCAACATGATCTAACTTATAAAGAAGAACCACTCAAAATATTGGGTTCAGATAATCGGAAATTACGGAGTCGCCACATCCCAATTGTAAGAGTACAATGGAAGAATTCATCAGAAGAAGAAACCACTTGAGAAAGAGAAGACTCTATGAGGAAGAATTACCCAACACTGTTCAATATGTCAGGTAATATTCTCATCCATAAATATTTTTGTTTGCGTGATGTCAAGGACGACATCATTTTTAAGTAGGGGAGTCTGTAACGACCCAAGTCGTTATTAGGATAATTAGGACTAAACCTAACTCAAAAATTAGAATCTTGAGTAACTTCAAAATTATAGAAAACTAAAAATACCCTTGGATAAGAATATATTTTTTGTAATCATAATATATAAGTTTGGGAGTAATCTGGATAACGAATACTCCTAAATTAATATTTGAATTATTTAAATTTAGTAAATTGGAAAAATTAAATATAAATCTAAATTCAGTGATTTTAGTGTCGTTGGATTAAGAATTTATAGCTCCAGATTGACCAGAATTAATTTTTAAAGTTTTTATCTTCAAAAATTAATAAAAAATAAAATATTGCTCTAAATTGAAAAATTTTTGTGCGAATGTATTTTTCTCATCAAGATATATCTCTATGTTAAGTTTCGTTATTTTCTAGAAAAGAAATGGAAGAGAGAGAAAGTAGAGAGAGAAAGAAGAGAGAGAAAGAGAAGAGAGAAAAAGGAGATAAGAAGGAGGAAGTAAAGATCAAATTGAACACTCCAAAATCATGACAAATTTTCTCTCATTCATCTCATCTAAATAATGGATGAGAGAGAAAATAATTATTTAATTAATTAAAAAAAAGTTTATAAATACCCCCCATTCCTCATCCACCACCGGTTCCCCCGTCAACCTCCAGTAAAATCTCATTAACGTCAATATAGGGTAAGAAATATGTAAGAAATGAATTTTTTTTATTTTTTTTATTTATTCTTTTTTTTTATAATAATAATAATATTATTAATAATGTTAATATTACTACTATTAAACCTTTATTTCTGTCATTTTCTTTCTTTCTATATATGTATATATTTTTTAAATTCTGCAACTTTCATTTCTGTCATTTTCTTTCTTTTTATATATGTATATATTTCTTAAATTCTGCAACTTTCATTTCTGTCATTTTCTTTCTTTTTATATATGTATATATTTCTTAAATTCTGCAACTTTCATTTCTGTCATTTTCTTTCTTTTTATATATGTATATATTTCTTAAATTCTGCAACTTTCATTTCTGTCATTTTCTTTCTTTTTATATATATATATTTCCTAATTTCTGTAACTTTTATTTCTATTTTATATATATATATATATATATATATATATTACTTATAATAATAAAACTTATTATTTTGATATATAAAGATAAATAATCAATATAAATATTAATATTAATATTTTAAGATAAAATAAAGAACATTATTCTTTTTCATTAATGTGGCGTCCCACCCTTTAACCCGCAAGAGTTAAGCTAAGGGGTGACGTGTCACTCAAACTAACCATTCACTTATAGTTGGATTAGGATGTAATTCACAATCCACTTACTATCATTTTTTTATAATGATGCAAACCTTGATTTGATGCTGATATGTGTCCATTGCTTCCGAATTTCTCTCATCGTAAACACAAAAGTACATCTCAGCCGTCTAATTTTTTTTTTCTTAGTTGCTACATTTGAATTCCAGGTTGGAGCTGTATCATATATCATATGATATCAACTTTAATTATAATGTATGAATGAATATTTTGGGGATATAATGCTAATTTTATCATAACTTAGCATCTATCCTCAAAAAAATTTCTCAATCCATGACCCATCGAATCAGATAACACTATTTTCGGTTAGCCAAACGACACTTAGGTTATATGTTCATGAATCATCGGTAAACGGGTTGGTGGGCAAAGAACGGACCGACCCGAAACGACACGGCCTGGCTCCAACAAGCCTAATGTGCTCAAGAAGAGAAGGGGTAGTCTTCTTCGGACGCTGGAGCAGAGAAAGTATCGTCGGCCATCGCCCTTCCAACTTTATCCGATGATCTCTGTACAAAATATTTGGTAGATCGCGGATTATTTAGCTGGCCTCTGGTGAGTATTGATCGCTCTCTTCGGCGATCATGCACGCAAATCTGGTCTTCTATTTTTCTTCATCGTATTCCATGGATTTTTGTTACTGCTATTAATCGATAGAGTCCCCTTTCTCATCCTTAAGAATCTGTATGGGAAATTTTTCATTGTTTCGATTGTTATTCGTCCTCATCGTTGCGCTTCAATTTTTTGGGGTAATTATTGGGATATGTATTCACGGCTTCAATATATCGACGATTAATTGCCAGTCTGGAGGATTTTCTGTTATCGGCTGTATTGCTCTAATGAGTTAGATTATTCTTGTGCTGGAAACCTTGTTCCGCGCACCTTCGATATTACTGGGGAGTTTTTTATATTAATTCATGAGGATTTGAAGTTTTGAATATTTTTTAACTTTTAATGCTGTTGCTGTTTGGATTCTCTGTTATGATATATTTGTTCTGATATATGTTTTGTTTCTCATCTTCTTTGGCCCAGGCTTGCGTTCTAAGTCAATAACTTTCTCTTTTCTGTTTATGCCTATGCTTGGATGCCCATTTCTCTTAGTTGTTTGGTAGCGCATTACCAATTTTTCAAGAAGAGGCTGACTATTGAAGTACCGAAGATCGAAATGGCAACTATGGTAACCCGGGGAAGTAGCCCATTAGCATCTTCTATCTCGTTGAGAGAGAAGGGTAACAGGAACAAGAGGAAGTTCCGAGCAGATCCACCTTTAGCCGACTCAAATATTCTAAATTCCCCTCCGCATACTGATTGCATCAACTATGACTTCTTTCCTATGGAAAAAGTTACTGATATTCCTAATGTGGAGCCACATTCCAGCTTCTGTGATGTATGCAGGGCGGTTTCTTGTAGTTCTAAGGAGGAGCTAGGGCTAGAGGCTCCCCATGAAGTAGACTGGAGCAGCCATACTGAGAACAAACTTGAGGAGCTTATTCTGAGCAACTTAAATGACATGTTCAGTGGAGCCATAAAGATCATTGCCTCTTATGGGTATTCTGATGAGGCTGCTACCAATGCTGTGTTAAGCTATGGGATATGCTATAGATGCAAGTATACAATTTCTAATATTGTCGATAATGCTTTGTCTCTTTTGAGGAATGGGAGTGAAATAGATTCTTCACCAAGAGAGAATGTGGCTGAGGATCTACAAAAGCTGTCTAAGAGTGTTTTGGCTGACATGGTTAATTTGCTTAAGGCAGTTAGACCGTTTTTCAGCACTGGGGATGCAATGTGGTGCTTGCTGATCTGCGATTTGAATGTTTCGCACGCTTGTGCTGTTGAGTGTGATGCTTTGAGTATTGCAGGTTTTGACGAGAAATCAAGCAGTTGTAATGTCTCCCAGCCTGAGTCAGAGGCAAGCTCGAGAAGTTTAACTTCTCAAAATGTGACTGAAGCTGAGGTGTCAGTTAGCAGGAAGACCTATCATGTTGGTAGTTCTAAGAGAGAGTCTATCCTACGGGAGAAGACATTTCACTTTGAGGACTACCGAACAATAAGGTCAAAACAAACTCTAAGGGCAAGCAAGCATGGGGGCATAGGTGGGCTACTTATAAATGAGAAAGTCAAATCAGTATGTGATTCTTCTGGTGTAAGAGTCAAGTGCACTTCTACAAAGCTAAGCAAATCAGTAGGATTAGATTCATTACAGACAAATGAATCATTTGGTCTTTCTTTAAGTGATGTACCTTCCTGCGGTCCTTCTGCAACCATTAAAGAGGCTATTAACCCAACATTTCTTACTGCTGCAAACACTGACCTGTCTTTGTCATTGCTACCTTCCACAAGCTCTAGTTCTGTCTATGGTATCAAAACCGATATGCATAGCAGTTGTACAGGAACAGGGTCTGATAAATTAAATGGTAATTGGATCCCGCAGGACAAGATGGATGACTTGCTTCTCAAATTAATTTCTCGAGTACGAGAATTGGAGACCCAGAAGCAAGAGTGGACTGAGTGGGCACAACATAAGATCATGCAGGCTGCCCATAGGCTTAGCAAGGATAAGCCAGAGCTCCACACTTTAAGACATGAAAAGGATGAGGTTACCCGCTTAAAGAAAGAAAAACAAACCTTAGAAGACAACACTAAAAAGAAGCTTATAGAGATGGAAAATGCACTCTCCAAAGCTAGCAACCAGATAGAAGAGGCAAACATTACTGCTCGAAAGCTTGATATTGAGAATTCGGAACTGAGGAAAGAGATGGAAGCTGCAAAATTGCGGGCAGAAGAATCAGCAGCAAGTTGTCAAGAAGTTTCCAATAGAGAGATTAAAATTCTTAAAAAATTTCAGTCTTGGGATAGAGAAAAATCATTGATGCAAGAGGAGCTTATGAGCGAGAGGCGGAAGTTATTGGAACTGCAGCAACAATTTAAGGATGCTAAAGAGCAGCATGATCTTATGGAGGTAATTTTCTGCAGTGCTGTTTTTAACCTATTCTATTTGTTCATTAATTTTAATATATTCATTTACTTTATGCTATGTTTTAATCTGGCGTTAGCATGCACAAAGGGAACTATTGTCTCTTCCCACTAACTTAACTGTCTTATGTACTTCTTGTACATGTATGCGTTGTTATAAGAGACCATTTTGTGGTCCTTTTGTTTTTCAGTGCTGATATATATCTTCATGCTTAATTTGTTTGTAAATTCATTTCCAGTTGTGATTTATGACTTTCTATTCACCTTAAAACTTTCCATCTATGCAACAAAGAAGAATAAAATGCAGTAGATTGTCAAACAGTATGGAAATGATTAGAACCAACAAACAAATGCTACATAGAGTGAAATGATTTAAAAAAGGTGTAAAGTGTTTGTTGTTATGATTAATTTTGGCTAAATATATGTTGTCTTGTTATAAAATGAAGGTTTTGCTTATATAACCATTTGCAAGTTGAATTTTGTCTCTTCCTTTATTTATGAATTGGGTGATTTTGCACGCATAGCACTAAATCTTTTCCCTGTTTACATATCTAACACCTATACATGGGGCAAGCATCCAAAAAGCACTGTTCGTTCTCCATTTTTTATAATGTGTCCTTTATTTCAAATAGGATATTAAAACCCTACCCGCATATTTGTAAAATACACATTAATATGTCATGTGTAAATATACCGTGTCCTTAGTTTTTTTTATTCAATTGGGTGCTAATTATGAAAGTTGAGTAAGTTTGGGTGTTTACTATATAGTTATACACTATATTATTTTATTCACAACCAAACTACTACCTTCCTTTAGAGATAATGGCAGCTTCCCTCTAGTCTCCTTTTGTGAAAATCAGCTCATGCTTAATATATCATATATCAAGTAAATATAAGAAAACCAGCCTTAGGTACAAGATACCCCATATCATCCCGAAGCATACCAAAAATTCTTTCAGGAATAGTATCCCTGAGAATTAAAAATCCTAGCCGTTAGCAAAATAGGCACAAAAATCGACAGCTCAATTGCACTTTTGAGTTTTATGAGTAAATAGAGCGTTATTATACAGGAGCAAAAAGGTGAAAATATCAGAATGTAGATTTGCACCCTTTGATCTGGACAATGGCATATAAACTGCATCCTTAATGATGAGATCCCCCATTTCTGTCATCAGTTTCTACAACACTTTCTCAATCAACAAAGCATCCAAAAGTTTAGCCTCAGGAGATGTCTTAGCCTGAATCTAAGCACCGCAAGCAGCTACCTACTCCCCGTGTTTGTCACACCAGCTTCATTGTGGCTCTTCAAGGAGATGGAGCTAGGGAAAATGATGGCATTGTTGAAATTCAGGTGGATGTCGATTTAGGAGTTAACTACCCTTCAAGATGCAGAGGAAGAATGTTGTGAAGCTAAAGGATGACTCTTTATGTTACATGATGTTTGGTGAGTTAGTCAGTGATCCTTTTGCGACAAGTTGTTCTAGTCATCTTTGTTTACCTTTACGTAATCCTTAGTCCATTTGTATTGGGATTACCTTTAATACCAATATCCTAAATTATGCAATAAATAAATAATGTGTTTCTTAAAAGAGCTAGTATTTGAATTTTTTATTGGTCAAGAAAAAGGAAACAAAAATGATTGTGTAGTTTGTTAATCTGGAGCGAATGAAGAAAATAGAGTTGGTGGAGAACGTTATCTCGTAAGGGATGAAGACTAGGATGATGACATTTATTTTTTATGGTGATAATGATGAAAATTATGGAGAAGATTGATAATTTAATTTCTAATGAAGCCTATGCTTTAATTGTATTGCACATTAGTATTTTCCATTTTTGAATTAGTTACTTTAAATTTAATTTACTGTTTTCATAACTTGCTAGCCTGATTGACTGTCATTTACTCTAATATATTGATGAAGTGCGTATTATGAATTTTTGTATTTTAATCATTTTAGATTATTGTTAGTGTCATGCTGTACATTTTGTTTTATGACTCCATGGAGCCTTTGCACAATGATGTAAAAAATTATTGTTGACAGCTATGAGACTATAACTAAAAACTATTAGGAAAATTGAGTTTATTAATTTTTTCCATGTTAAAAGAGGAAGAGGAGATCAAAAAAGGACATGGCAAGGAACTCTTAGGTTTGATCTGAAATAATGGAGGTTAGGGAGTTGTTATTTGATCATGCACAAAGATTACATGTAGCCAACTCCACTTGGTAGGATTAAGGCTTGGTGTTATTGTTGTTGGCGATTATGGGATTCATGTAGAGGTTAACACAGTGGGTGGCTCTAGGTTGGTGATGCAATACCAAAATATCATTGTATTAAGTGGTTGATATATTAAAAGAAGTGGTGGGGAATCAAAGGGAGACTGGCGAAAGGAAAGATAATGTATCAAATTCTGCTGGTGGAGCTAAAGGTAATAGGAGTGCAGGCTGCCTTTATCTCTAACTGAAGATGGCAGTTTTGCTCCATTTAATGAAGTTAGTGGTATGCAAGTAAATATGTTAGATCACCTATTAAAATTATTAATATAGAATATTTTTGTACTATCCCATTTGAGAAGAATATACTTTGGTTTGTAATGAAATGTTGTTAATTAGCTTAAACTCTTCCACTTAATCATGTTTACATTAATGCATAGTTCCTCGAAGTAGCTTACCAATACCCATCGTCTTGAATTGTTTGAAGGAAGTTTGTAGTGAGTATTCGGAAGTGTTTGGATTTCATGTGATATTCGTTTTCTGGAAATATGCTAGGTTGCAGCTGTTTTGTCCTATAATATATGAATCATCAATGAAAAGGTTGAGATTATCCGTGATCTTTTTTACAGTGTTAAACATGAAGAAAAAATAGAAATAAGTTCACTTGTATAATTATTAAGTTTGCTTGGGCAATATTAACATGCCAAAATTGTAATGTGGGACTCCAGATCTAAAGTAATTTGACCTCATATTTTACAATATTTATGAAGCAATTACAAGTTGACATTAATTATTATATAGTTTGCAAGTTCTTTGCATTAAAATTAAAAAAAAATTGACTAATATGATCTTTATTCATCAAAGCACACCCATTCTCCACATCGATGCTGTGTATGAATTGTGATTGCTTGGGTAATGAAAAATTTATTGTTTGATCATTGTTAGTGGGTAATTTGATGAATGAATCCGGGATTGTAGGGTGGGGAATTTGAGAAGCATAAACACAGAAAGAGAACTATAACTAATTTCTTACTAACCAAATGTCTATTTGAACTTGAAAAAATTTGGTGTAAAGTAAAAGCTTACGAGTTATTTTATTTTCATGTGCTTAGTAGTTTGGGGAAAAACAAATTTTCATTGCAAAATTTTGGAGCAAAATGAACTTGTTTAGGTTATTTTCTTTTCAAAAAATCACTCAAATTAGGGAATCAAACTTTACATGTAAAATGGTATGTTTGGGCAACTCAGATTCTAACTTCATATCTAGTCATAATCGACCTCTCTGCCTATCCTTCGATTGTCGCACCCCTTGATTGGCATAGCATTTTTGTCGTCGCCTTCTTGCAAACAAACTCACTGCCAACATCTCCCATCAAAATATGAGATTCCGCTTTTGACCTAGAAACCAGACCATCATTAGCCACCTTGTACTTTTGTCTATCCACCAACACCCTTCCACAAGCAGAAACATCCTTCTTGATCACATTTTCTCAAATACATGCAAGATGTGACTTATGGCTGCGAAATGTTGTACGACAATCGTTGAGATACTAGCCTCTTGCCTTCATCTTGCTTGCGTATTACTGGTTGTTTACTTGGAATGTAATGGTTTGGATTTTTTTTTAATTTAATATAATCACTAAAATATACAAAATAATTTATGAATTTTGCTTTTTCTTAATTCAAATTGTTTAGAAAACCAAAACCAATACCTAAAAGCCCTTAATGTGAGAAGAAAGTCTACACATAGTGAGGGAATATTAATGTTCTTAAAATTTATTTATAAGACTCAAAATTTATTTGTCATTTTAACTATTCCTAATTCCTCAAAAAATAGTGCAAAGTTACCTTTAATAGTTGAATTTTTGATCCATTGGTATGTTTTATCATCCCATACACAACCCTATATAAATGTATGTGTATTAAACATATTGTATTTGTTTGTATCTTAAAATTAAAGCACACATATATATATATATATATATTGTGTGTGTGTGCGCACGCGCGTGCGCGTGTACGTGAATAGTATTGCAGCCTAGTGGTTGAGGCTCATAATTTATTATCCTAGGTCATGGGCTCAAATCCCACTTGCCACACATAAGAAAAAAATAAATAATGTATATATATACATTATATTATATATATGATATTATTATTATTATTAGTATTATTATTATTATTGTTATTATGTTTTTATACTCTTAAAAGGTAATGCTTCCTTCTAAATTGAGTGTGTGCCGTGAGACACTCCCTGCCCGATTAGCTTGACATTATTTAGGGTGGAGTTTGGGCCTCAATTTTACCTTCATAGAATTAGGTCAAACCTAGCAAGCCTAGCTTAAATTTATGGAAGGTTCGAGGCTTTTTGATATTTTTCCCACCATCCTAACTTGGACTTTATAAGTTGTCTTATTTTATAATCTAACATACATGCAATGATTATAAAGATCTAAATGGGCTCATCATTTTAGTGTGGTAATGAAATTTTGAGTGATAGTTTTTTAAATATTAAAAATTGAGTTACACTTGTTAATAATGAATATTTTAGAGGAATGCGTGAAACCTCTTCACTATTAGATATATGTTGTAATATTTAAACATATTAACATTAGCAACAACTCCATTTCCAAAACTTCTGTCCAACCAAGTGAGTCTGCTGCATGAATCCTTTGACTCTATTATGCTTAATTGCACAACAACCTCTTTCTAAGGTCCAAGTATATAAGGTCATTCATAATTCTTGCACTGTCTTTTTGGTTTTCCAATTTTCTTATTAGCATGGGTATTTTTTATTTACTTTACTTTTCTAAACTCCAACCTTACTATTAATGTATTCATTTCTTCTTATATTTTTTTGTGTATGAAGAATCACTAATCCATGATATGGTTTTCATTTTTGTAACACTTACTTTATTAGTATGATTCAATTTTTGCAGGCTAATATTCGACTTTATAAACAGTGGTTCTCTTATGATTGTTCTATAAAACTTTTCTTTAATTAAAAATTTTCAATCACACAACATTTTTAAGTGATGATCTATTTCATCCAACCTATCTAAATATTTTTATTACATCATTCTTTATTTTGCCATTTATTTTGTATGATAGAACCAACATATTTGAACCTCTAACTTTTCTTGATAACTTGATTTTTTATGATTATATTCTCAATATTATAGCTTTTATTATTGTTAAACTTGCACTCCATATATTTTATTTTAGATCGTCTAAGATGAAAACCATTAGATGATATAGTAGATCTTCATAGCTCGACCCAATTCGATATATTTAGCCCACATAAGGGGCACATTATTTGGGCTTTGGACAAAAAGAATTGATTGCCTGACCAAACCCATAAAGGGCTTGATTTGGCTTTTACATAAAAGGGCTTACATTTTGTTGAGACAGGTAATTTGGTTGTCTCAACTTAACTCATGTCCAAAATATTTTAAATTAAAAATTTAAAGCAATTTAATTTCATAGTGTTGTATTTATAAAACATTTTATATTATCTGGATATTTTATGCATATTTTACGTGTCATTCTTATTTTTCTATCTTTACTAATATTTTTATCCTTCTATTAATATGTATTTTATTAACTTCAAAAAGCAAGACTTTATTTTTTATTATTTTTAGAAGAATGTGAGATTCAAATAAGAAGTAAATAGATATATGATCTATAAAAATTAAACTTCTAATATGGGATAACAAATTCAAAGTTTGAATCACTAGGTTACAATGCTATTCAGACTTCATATTTTGTTGTTCTAAAATATTTTAATTTAAATAAATAAAAATATAAAAAATTTCAAAAAATCTAAACTTTTGAAGTACTCGTCCCTTTTTGGAGTTCTTAAAGCACTAATTATTTCAAAGCACTTTTGAAATAATTTTCTTAAAAATATTAAAATATTTATTGATTTTGAAATCTAGCTTTTCTTTTTTCTTCAAATAAGCATTCTCTCTACGGAGGTTGCATAAGTGCGGGATCACAACTGACACCCTCTCCTGTGGAGATCCCTCACACCAGCATGCTCCTCTTGCTCTGGTGCCTTTTTTTAAGATCCTTTGCACCAGCACCCTGCATCACCTCGCTCACCTCTTTCCTGTTAACACCCTCTCGCTACCTTGGTTCCTACTACCACCAGTCCCATTGACAGTACTTCTAGCATCACTTGCTTTTGCCAACAACCCTTTTCTTGACGAACTTCGTTTTGACATGTCTGCTGATGCCCCCTTTTCCACCGTATTAACTTTGATGCTGCTTTCTCCTGCGATTCCTTCTCTTAACAATAGCCTCTTGCGGCAACCCTTTCTTCGACAAGCTTCATTCTGATAGATTTTTGCCGATATCCCCTCTTGCACCTTAACTCTTTGATTTCACTTTCCTTTGTTAACCCTTCTCTTACCAACAACCTCCTACCGATGCACCAAATTTTTGACGTTTCTATCTCCAGCTTGCTTTTGTTTTCTCCTGCCAACATTCTTGCAACTACCTCATGATAACACCATACTGACTTCTCCTTGCTAGTTTGAATCTGACAATGACTTATCGTTTTAAATTGTCAGAGTAATATGCAGTTTTACATATACATTGTTCCCATATCGATTCAAGTCTTTTTTAGTGATATGAAATCATCAATTAATTGGAATGCATCTCTATGGCTGCCTATGATAACAACGCAGTCTTTTATGTTTTACAGACCCACAAGCTCTATTAGTAAGCATTTGATTGCAAGGATGAATGGGTTACATGTTGTTCTACCCTACCTGTTATCTATAAACTACATTTGTAATAGTTATGGATATAGCAAATCCATTTGCATATACCTGATAATTTCTCAGTTTGTAAGTAAAGGAAGGTAGCTTTCCTTAATTTTCATGCATACTCTCATAACTGAGTATAATAAAATATTGATGCAATCAGTTATTTTATTGACTTTATATTGGTAAGGTATTTAAGAGGTTTCCTAGATCTCTCAATTTACCATTATGGCTTGGAATTTGTAGTAACCTAGAAATTTCCCTCATTCCTTGCTTACCGAGTTAATGATGTCAGTCGCTTTATTTTTAAGTTATTTGGTACCTTCAATACTACATATTGGTATCAGAACTAGGATTTTATACCCTATGGCTATGAAATTTGAGAAATAGATTTCGGATGGTTTTACAATTGGTTATGCTTGGTTTCTTCCTTTTCTGGATACAATCAATGAGTGGAAGTTTTGTTTCTTTTGGTTTATGCAAAAGCATTCGAGCAAGCGCACAAGAGGATGGGATGACACCACAGGAACTTTATAAGGCTAATCGTGTTTGCGCTGCACAATCACACTGCTGAATACAAACTTTAATCCAAGTATGTGAATCTGCTACATAAACCCTAAACAGTGTGTTTTTTCAAATAAAAAGGCTTCCTTAAGTTCCAAATATATGAAGTTAGCCTCCAAATATAACTTAGTTGAGCCAGGAATGTCCTTCCTCGTCATAAACATTAGAGAAATCATCGCATCATGTATATGTTGTTTTTTGTGTGCCATTGATTAAACACTAGAGAAAATATAGGGTTTATTTCTTCGCATTTACATTCTTAATTATATTTGGGAATTGAATATTGAGGGGAAGCTAAAAGAAAGAAAGATGGGTGGCAGACTAGGTGGAAGGAAGAGCAGAAAGCGAAGGGGGAGGCGCGGTTGCAGCTGAAGAGGGAGCGGAGGGAGCGAGAGCAGGCGGAGGCTTCGGGGAAATGGAAGGAGAACGAGATAGCGATGGAGGCGGAGAACGAGGCGCAGAGATTGAAAGAGGAGGTGCGGAGGCTGGAGCTGCGGCTGAACGCGGACTCGTCCAAGATGGCAGTCCTCCGGTGGAGCCCTCTCCTCGATCAGGAAGGAGCCGAGGACGACGACCAGCTGCTTCTGCGCGAGCGGGAATGCGTGATGTGCCTCTGCGAGGAGATGTCGGTCGTCTTCCTCCCCTGCGCCCATCAGGTCGTCTGCACCGCCTGCAATCTGCTCCACCAAAGCCGGGGCATGAGTGACTGCCCCTCCTGCAGAACTGCTATCCAGCGCAGGATCTCCGCCCAATTTTTATAGCCTCCCTCCTCCTCATATGACCTTTTTTATATATATACGCTTTTTATTGTTGTCATTTTGAGTTCAAAGAGAGAGATTGAGAGAGATTGAGAGGGAGGGGATGAATAATGAATGCCTTTACCGGCGGACAGACTCCCCAGAATTCAATAATTCATATATTCAAAGCGCTTTGCCATCATCGGATTCCGAACTTCTTCTCGCCCCCACATATATATTATATTATATTGAAAAATATTTAAATGCTCATTTTATTTTGAAAATGCTCCTAAAATATAGAAAAAGTATTATGCTAAGAATATATATAAAAAAATATTTAATATTAATAAAAAATTTTTTTTTATTCTTACATATAGCAACTACAAAAAAAATATATATATTCAATTAATAATTTACTTGCAGATTAATTGAGTTTTATTCATATATATTTATAAATTTTTTGTGTTTATTGATGTGTAAATATAGCAATACTAATGTTAGATTATATATGCTTGCATTAGCCTCTATCAACATTGTCATCTTTGCTCGTGAAATAAATTGTTGAAATAACTTAAATTCTAATTATATTATGCTCAATAGTGTAGGACATACTATATAAATGGTATGATATCTATTATACATAGATCTGATTATAGTTTACTTCATATATTTGATGAAATTAACTTTTATTTTTGAAAGATGAGAATTAGAAACTTTTTGTTGTTCGGTAGGCTCCACAATAGAAAATGATTATGAGAAACCATCCGCACATTTTAATGAATAGATTGATGAGAAGCAAATACAATAGCACTAAAATATTTTCTTATTGCAAAGAAAATTTGGACTCTGAAGAGATGTCTTTGAACAAAAATCATAGTACGAAAACACCGTATTGGATGTTTATAATTTATTTCTATATTAAACAATACGATTATAAATCATAAGAAAAAACATATGTGCTAAGATTTAATCAAGATTTTACATAATGGTGCAAGAAAAAAACAAAAAAAAGGAACATTTTTTCCCATTGATCATGGTGAGCAGCTCTTGAGGCTGTAACAACTCGAGCAGCGGCCGCAGCTTCGTTGGCCGCACGTATGCGGCTGTAACAACTCGAGCAGCGGCGGCGGCAGCTTCGTTCGCTGCACATATGGCCTGTTTTACCTGCTCTTCCACACGAGGCAGAAAATATGCACTCTCTGCAGCATTTCTTCCGCACTATATATATATATAGATAAGAGAATATATAATTAAAGCAGTGCATGCATTGAAACTATATTTCATTTCAGATTGAATTGCGCCGCATATATACCTGAACAGATTTAAGTACAGCAGGGTGTGAAGCATGGAAAAAGTTCTTCAGAGTTCCATAGTCCCATTCTCCAGCGATGGCATCGCCTTTTCTGAAGCCGTAAATGCCAAAGCCTTGCCGAGCGCCTTCGTGCCATGAACCAACGTACCAATCCCCATTCGCAAACTGATAAACTCCGAATCCTTCAATCATTCCATTAAAGTATTCACCCGCATATCCTTCACCGTTACTAATCTCAACATAACAACACACAATTAATAATATAAATGGTGAGATTACGAAAATATGTTGCAACAACCATCCATGAATATTGAATGTGTGTGTGTAGACTAATCTTAAAATAAGCACCTGAATTGATGGAATCCGAGGCCGTGCTTAAGGCCTGCCTTGAACTGGCCAGCATAGAAGCCACCGTCGTAACCGCTCTGCAGCACTCCTTGGCCATGGCTCTGCCCGCAAACCCACTGGCCGGCATATGTGTCGCCATTGCCGAACTGATGCTCCCCTATGCCGTGCCGCAAGCCCCGGTGAAACTTTCCGCTGTACCGGCTTCCGTCTGGGCCCCGTTCGATCCCATAGCCATCGTAGTGCCCATCGACCCAATCGCCCTCGTATCTCAACTGGCCGTTGAGATCATAGACGCCGCTCCCATTGCGCTTTCCCAGATTGAATTCTCCCTCATAATAATCCCCGGCGTTGTGCAGGCTGTCGGCATCGCCGCCATCCCCAACGAAAAACTGAACAGGCTTTCGTCTACGAGCCCACTTGATGGCTGCCAAAGCTGCGACAAAAGCAAGGCTGATTTTGGGGAAGGACCAAAGGGAAAGGCAGATGATGATGAGGGTTGGGATCAGCACCACCCGCTGACCCAAGCAAGAGATGAAGTTTGTGGTGGGTGATGGTTGAGGTGAGCACAGTAGTTTACCCTCCTCCATGTCCTTCAACTTCAAGAGGGAGGTGGTGGTATTCGCTGCCATCAAACACTTTGGGGAGTTTTCTCTAACAATAATTATGAAATAAATATATTTTCCCTCTGTTTTTATTTATAGTATGAGCAGTCGGAATTATTTGGGAGGAGCTCTAACGGCCTTATCGTTTGAAGGTAATTTCCTAATCGGAGATACGAAGATTCAGCAATCCGTATTTTTTCTCTTTATACGGACGGTCGGATGCTAACTTAGATTCTAGATGGACGGTCAAATATAGCTCTCTAATTTATTGAATTGGTCAAGACGGAAAAGAGGAAGGGAGCTCCCTATTTGAGGGGCGATCGTTGCTGCACTTTTTATTTATTTTAAATTTGTTTAATCAATTATTTATTTTACTAATATATCGCAAATTTAAATGTTTACAAATATAAAATTCCTTTTAAAATAGAAAAATACTGTACTTATACATCAATAATTATTTTGGACCAATAAAAATTTTTTTTTTTTTAATTTTTAAATATAAATCTCATAAAAAAAAAAATATGATCATTTATTTGCATATTAAATTAATATATCATCTATATATTTTTGATATATATTAATATATAAATAAAACAATACTCTTTAAAATAAACTCCTTTGCATGATTTGATTTGATATACACTCGGTATAAACTTTTTATCTCTTACTATATTTTTTAACAAAAATATTATCTTTTTTCAGACTTAAGAGAACGGACAAAAAAAAAAAAGCTTTTAATCTTATTTTTAAGCAAAAAAAGTGCATCGCTATATCAAGTAAAAATATTTTTTTCTTAGTTTAGTGCATGTACTAAGTGTTACGAATAATTCGAAATCATTACAAAATAACATGATGTGAGGAGAGGAGCAGAAGGCTTTACTAATCGAAAATATTATGGTTACACAAGAATATATATCAAAAAGTATTCAGGATCAATTAGAAATTTTCTTTTTTTATAATTTTTGTATATAGGTCTTATCAAAAAATACATTCAACCAATAATTTACTTACACATTGGATTGACACATCATCTATATATTTTGGTATATACTAGTGTGTAAGTGTAACAATACTCTTTACTAATTGCAAGAGAAAGATGGATGATCTTTTGAGGTTTTAAGCCTCTACTATATGATTGTCTCTGCACAAAAAATCAATCACTTTTCTCAAACATCAAACTCTAAGCAAATAGGGCTTTAAACAAAACTTCTAATTAAGTGTATCTTGACGCGAATGTATGATGCGCCTGAGCGCACCATGTGCCAGATTGCTTCGTGTCTCATTTGATTTGAGCGTGTTGCCTCGAACTCTCCTTCCGCAATTTCGTAGGTGTAACAGTCATAACTCTTAAGCACCAAGGCATTGTCCGTTTTGACCTGAAATGCCGCATAGTTTTGCCCTCAAAAGATAACTTCCCAGCGGGTCACTCATATTGGGAGTGCCCCACCTTAGCATGATTAACTTTGGAGTTCTTATCATGAACTCAATTGTTATCTGAAAATGTGCCTCAATGTTTAAGAGTTTTATTTATTACCACATAAGTGAGTTTTTACAGTAAGGTGCATGAGCATGATTCTTTGCTCTTGGGTACATCTAAGCATCGTTTCGACCTTCAACCCAAGTGCTGGGCTCCTTGGCATGCCAGATTGCTCTCTTCTCTATTGGAAATAATCAAGCCACATTCCTATACGTGCCAACTTACAATGGATGTGCATGCCCAAGAGTCAAGTTCTCTGTATTAACGACACAACTACACGTTTGGGCGCGCCTACTTGCACGTTTGGGCGTGCCAATCCTATGTGCTTGGACATGCCTTCATATGCATCTATGGATGCCAATCCAAACACCATAATCTCACAATTCTTCACATCTCCCCTTATTTGTGGCAAGTGACAACCTCAATCAAATTGGCTGCACCATAGAAGGGTTTCCCATGTAACTTCCTCCCAAAATAGTCAAGCCAAGTGTAATTTAGGGTTTGTTGTGCTCACATTGGAGGTATACCATATTCTAGATCATCTGCTTTATGTTTTTATGTGCATACCCTTACTAGCAACCAGAATCAGCATGAAATGAACATCAAGATTTAGCTTAAGCCTTGCCATTTGACTCGATTTACTTCTTGGCCTTACTACTACCTTCACACATACACTCTTTCGATGTCCTAGAGTCCTTTAGCTGAGAGCTATCCTGAGCTTTGTGCATGTCTCTTTATTTGAATTTAAACCCTAAATATTTTGACCCCTTAGATTCAAGTGTCCAAAATAACTCATTCTAAGCCATAAAAATGCTATAAAATCACATTCTTAAATTGGGGGACTCCTAATAGGATTTGAACTTAAGTTTGGACCTACCTTACTCATTTATGCTCCATGATTAGAAGTTCCACTTATCCAATTTGTTATTTAATGGGTTCAACAAAGAGTCAAATAGAATTACATATAGTGATCTTCTCTAAATAAAATCTTATTATATAATTTAATTGCACTTCATATAGCTTAAGCCATGACTATGCAAGAGGAGGAGAAAGAGGTTTTAACAAATCTTGCTCCTAAATCAAGATTTTCAATATTTTCTTCAAATATTACCTCTAAAATCATAATTTAAGCTTTCAAGAACTCTTTAAATTACACTCATAGCATTGTATGGGATGAAAACGAATAGGAATTATCTTAAGTACTCAGTCAAACGTGGATCCAACCAAGACGAGCCTTTCAATTGGATCAAAGGAACAGTAAATACTTTCTAAAACTTAAAAAAAGATCAAAATACTCCCCAACAACGTAGGTTAGCTAGTGTGTTCTAATGGTAAGACCAAAAGAATGGTTCCACTCTCGTAAAGAGTGTCCTTTTATGGGATGTAGGTCTTGAAACCCGAGTAGAACTTGTTGTATCTCCTACAAGAAGAATTTTAAGAAGTGTGCTTAGAATTTGTTATAAGATGCACCCTATCAATCATATTTATTTGATTAAGTTGGTTGTTGCAAAAAGTATTTTCATGGGTCATCAAATGTATTTGATTTAGCTGAATATGACATATGCCTTACAAAATTAAATATGCCTCTTTTCTTTATAATATATCATTTCTGAACTCAAAGTAGTGAAAAAACTTGGCAGCAGCAGTGGTATAAATTGCAAAAATATATGTTCTATTTGCTTGGTAGATCATTTTTTTCAATTGTGTATGATCCTTTAATTAGTAAAACAGAATAGTATCGCATCTTCTTTGATTTTCTCTCCTACTTTAATGCAATTTAATGATAAAATTGGTGATTTAGCTTGAAAGGATCAAGATAATATTTTTAAGTGCCAATCTATATGAGCTGCCACCATGAAATGCTTATTTTTTCAACTATATCAATATGCAAATTAATAATGCAGGCAGCCACTTGGTGTGTGTGCTAAGGAGAGATTAAGAGACGACACTCTCTTTTAAGCATGTATGGCAAGCCACACTTGAATATTAGCCAAATGGTCTTGCGATCACCTTAGAATTTAGTGCCCATTAAATTCTCGATGAATTCCTGAGCTCTAAGTCGGATTTGGTTTTTTCCCAATTTTATCCTTTCTTGCAGAATTTCAGCTGAAGTGTTCCCTTTTGTGAGATCTATGCTATTGTGCAGGTTGATTATGCTCACTTTGCAGCACGATCACAATTTGTTTGAAACCTTATGAATGGTTCATATGCTCACTTTTATCTTGGTTGCGCTTTCGTGGTACTAGAGATTGGCTTTTTTCTCCCTAACCTTGTCGATCAGTAGACGCAATCATTCCCGATCAATAAGAAATCATCGTTGCAGTCCTCTGTAACTCCATCCTCGACCACCTCTGCCTCCCGCATCTCAGATTTGCCAACCCTGCTTCGATTCATCATTTCTTATCGGTGAAGCTCGACGACAACAACAACTACGTCCTATGGAGATCCCAATTCCTGACAACCTTTCATGCTCTCGATCTGATGCGCTTTTTGGATTGCTCACACTCTGCGCCACTTCCAGCCCCACCAGACAGCAACTTGTCGAACCCTGGGTATGTTTCTTGCCTCCAGCAGCTCAAGTTTCAACTTCAAAGTCCCAAGAAAAGATATATGCAGATGTCAAGATTCATTCAAAAGGCAAAGTACCTAGCCCAGCAGCCAAACATTATCGGCTCTCCGATCACTAATTATCAACTTGTTCTAAGTCTTCTTACCGGTCTTGGTCAAGAGTATGCCTCTTTAGCAATTTCAATTACGGCAAGGATCGATCTCATTTCCCTTAACGAGTTCATCGATATCCGTATAAATCATGATCTTATGTACTATGAATTTCACGCTCCGACACCACTTGCAAATGCCACCAAGCTTCAGCCTCCTCGCTAACTTCCAACAAATCCCAGTTTTTTGTCTTTTTGGTCTAGAGGGAGAGGCTGTCGGGCCATGGTCGTGGAAATGGGAAAGGTCGTTCATCAGTCATTTGCCGACTATGTAAGCGTTCTAGACATCTTTCTATTAATTGCTATCATTTGCAAAATTTAACTTTGCATCCAATAGTTCACCCACTCCCCATCTGGTATCCTACCTCTCTACAGCCCCCCAACAAAGCCATGGATCCTTGACACTGAAGCGAGTCACCATGCAACACCGAATGCAGCCCACTTTTCAGCACCAATAGCATATCAAGGAAATGAATAACTACAAATTAGTAATGGTAACCCATTGGATATAGCCAACGCATGTTGCACTACTCTCCACTTTCCATCTAGTTCTTTCACTCTTCACAATGTTCTCCATGTTCCTCACTTTATTAAAATCTCATTTCCATTAGTCAATTTATTTTAGATTATAATGTTTGCATTGAGTTTCACCCTTCTTTTTGTGCCATCAAAAGGATGTCCATGCCAAGGAGGAGATCTTGCAGGTCACACTTTCTAACGGATAATACATTTTTTTCATCAATTTTGGCCCCTGATACTTCATATAGCAAGCTCATTGCATTCCACCTTTTGCAACAACGTCTTGGCCACCCATACATTGACAAACACAAAAATCTTTCATATTTATTGCATTTTAGCTGTCCTTCAGACTTTATTAATATATTATTATCAAATTACACTCATAGCATTGTATGAGAGGAAAATGAAGAGGAATTATCTTAAGTACTCGGTCAAAAATGGATCCAACAAAAAGGAGTCTTTCAATTAGCTCTAAGGAACACAAAAAGCTTTTTAAAACTTAAAATAAGAACAAGATACTCCCCAACAACATAGGTTGCCTAGTATGTTCTAATGGTCAAACCAAAGGAATGGCTCCACTCTCAGTAAAGGATGACAGTTTATGGGGTGTAGGTGCTGGAACTAGAGTGTAACTTGTTGTAGTTTCTACTGGAAGAATTTTAAGAAGTGTGCCAATAATTTGTTGTAAGATACACCCTATCAATCATAATTATCTGATTAATTTGGTTATTGCAAAAAGTGTTTTCATGGGTTATCAAATAAAATTGGTGCTGAATTTGGCACATGCTTTACAAAATTAAATCAGCCTCTTTTCTTTGAAAATGTATCAATTCTAAACTCAAAGTAATGAACAAACTCAGCAGCAGAGGTATAAATTGCAACAAAATTTGTTCCATTTGCTTGGTAGATCCTGAAATGGTGGAACATATTTTTTTCAATTGTGACTGATCCTTTAATTAGTAAAATAGATTAGTATCACATCTTTCATTTTCTCTCTTACTTTACTGCAATTACTAGAATCGAATGCTAAAATTGGTGACTTAGCTTGAAGGGATTATGAGAATATTAAAGTGTTAATCTATATGAGCTACCACTATGAAATGCTTATTTTTTCAACTATATCATTATGAAAATTAATATATGCACAATGGCAAGTCACTTGGTGTGTGCGCTGAGGGATTAAGAGAAGGCACTCTCTTTTAGGCATGTATGGAAAGTCACACTTGAATTTTAGCCAAATCAATACTACATTTTTAATTACAAGGTCTTGCAATAACGTAGAATTCAATGCCCATTAAATTCTCGATGAATTCCTGAGCTCTAAACCCACTTTGGTTTTTTCCCAGTTTTACCCTTTCTTGCAAAATTTCAACTTAAGTGATCTTTCGCTGGATTTATCGCTATTGTCAGCCCAAATAAATTTTCGGATGAGATTTAACGAGACTCTTTACAATGGCTTTGGGTTTTGGTTTGATGACATTTCTGCAAGTTGATTATGCTCACTTTGAGCACAATCACAATTTATTTGTCATAAAACCTTAAGAATGATTCATATGCTCACTTTTATCTTGAATTTTTTAACAAATAGATTTAGCAAAGATATCATCAATACAACACTGTAAAGAAAGGAAAATCGAAAACTCAATCAAAAGGCTAATGAAAATAAAAAATCAAAGGCACATTATAAAAAGGTTGAGCATAGAGTTGTTAATAAAATAAATTATGTTATCATTAGTGTAAATATAATGAATTTGTTATGCTGAGTAACAAATTGCTGGCCTTTAAAGCAGCATATATCCCTTTATTCGCACAAGAGAAGAAGATGCTTTCTTACAAAAAAAAATTCTCTTGCTTATTGTTTGCACTTTTATGGTATTAGAGATTAGCTCTTTTCACCCTAACCTTGTCAATCAGTAGATGCAATCATTCCCGATCAATAAAAAAGCACTGTCGTAGTCCTCTGCAACTACATCCACAACCACCTCTGCCTCCCACATCTTAAATCCCTCCCTAACTTCAATTCATCATGTAGCGCTCCTCTTCGTCGCCGCGCGCAAAAGGGGTAAAACAGATCGGCGGCTGAGCGGCGCGCCACTCGGGGAAGAATATCCCGTCTCCCCGAATAGCTGAAACACCAAATCCATCTAAAGGGCTGCTGACTCAACCTCAAGGAGGGTTGAGAGCTAATACTTAAGATAAGAGTAGTATCCTTATCATAAGTATTAGACCAATACATACATTGGATGTAAAATACAGGAGGAATCTAATATATGTATAAGATATTAGCATTTTCAGTATACTGATCACATCACAATACTAAGTATAAGTAGTTATATGTGCGGAAGCTAAAGCAAGCTCGACGGAAGTGATCCCCTAAATTCCTAGCTGCCTTCCTCCCTGAAGTGCTCGGCAAGCTCGACTGAAACTGCAAGCCTTGAACCGCTAATAGTGGGTGAAGTTTCGTGTTCAAACCCCCAGGTGCCCAAAAGGAGCTAGAGTACCCTAGTGTTCCCTGCTGTGCACGGTCGTCGTCTCTCCTTCTCAGCTCAGGTACTGCCTTCACCCTACTTTACTACCGAGCGGAATTCAGCTCGGCTCCCCATCAATTAACCACTTGATGCTATGTTATGACCTCTCCCTCAACCTTCTCTACTCAATCGAGGACATGGGAGCAACTGGCAGTGGACCAGATGGCGAATTCATCGTCTGAGTGTGCACTACCAGTCGGCCTCTGGTTCGTTCAATCACCGCATTTCCTTCTAGCCGGTAGCTCTCAATTGGTGCTGGAACCTCTCTGCAAGTGATTGTAGACTCGTATCGACGGTTAGGTCAGATCAGATCGATCGATTCAAATTAAATCGATCGACCCATCGTTGACTCTCGTTCGCATTTCACGCCGAGTAGCACTTCGGCGATCTAAACCTTCTCGGGACTTCGCGGCTCACCCAATCGTTTCCCCCTCGATCCCTGAACGTGTAAGGTTAGACCTTAGCTCGTGACGTCGATGCTGTAAGGAGAATTTTCTCTCCCCAAATGCGCCTTAAAAGACGCCTCAGTCGAGTAGCACCCCGGCGATCCGGTGCATCCCAAATGGGGATTTATAGTCCAATCGACGCGTTTAGTGTCATGGATGGTGTAGCCATCGAGATCAGAGCGCGGCATGGCTTGTGCATGGCGAATTGCGCTTTAGAAGCGAACCCTAGAAGGCCCTGTATCGGGTGTGGCCGCAGAGATGATCCACAGTAGCAGGCCGGGTCAGACCCCGACCCGCGCGATTTGAGTTCGGGCCGCGGTTAAATAAATGAATATCTGGATTTAAATTTCTTAAGTTAATTATTGGATAAATAGCTAATCTATGATTCCAATTTAAATAAAAATGTAGAATAAATTAATAAAATAACTTTAGCTATACTTATCCAAATTGTATGATCCATTATACCATTTTAATCAAAAAAATATAAAGAATAAAATATAAAATAAAATCAAATATCTAATGATTAGATTTTAAATAATTATCTAATCATTTTCTATTTTTAATTAAATTATAATAAATTCATTTAATATCTAAAAATGTTGATTAAGATCTCTGATTGCTTATGAGACTATAAAGAACCTATGTAGGCCCTTAAAAGTAATTTAAGATATTTAATTTTATTAATCACTCTTTAATTACCCTAATTTAAGATTAGTGAATTAAGCTTTAGATTAACCTTTGATTTGGTAAATCTAATTTTTAATGCTTCATTAAGTATAGTAGAGTTTTTAAATAAATTTGGATCATTCTAATATGTCCTAAATTTCTTAATTATCTTAATTGGCCTCTTAATGTGATTAAGGCTAATTAAACTAATTAGGTTATCAAATCCTAAGATAAGTGTTTATTCTACTTCATTAATTAATATGAATCTCATTAAAACAGACTTGGCTCAATTTAGATGTTTAAATATTAAAATCCTATTTTTAGCCTTAAGAGAGGTATTTTGGTTATTTTAACAAAAATGTGCTTAAGTACTATAAAACCTTAGAACTCTTAATTAAAGTGACTATAAATAGAAATAAAGTGTATTAACATCAATTGCTAAGTTATATCATCTCTTGAATGAATCTTAGTGTTTAATTCTTAAATCCTTAAGTAAACTCTTAAGATCTTAAGTGATCTTAAGACTCCTTCATAAAAGACCTAGCTAATCAATATAAATGTTAAAGTTTCTAATCCTAGTTATCTTACCAAAGCTTGTTTATGAATTATAGTCTCAAGGAAAGTATAAGCAAAAGCTTTAAAGAACCATAGACTTAGACTTATTAGTTTAGATCTAAGTGATCAAAACTTCAGATCTTAGATCTCAGATCTTAGACGTTAGACTTTAGATCTTCTAATTGGATTAAATTACCTTCATTTGAAATTCCCTGCTTGATTAACTATTTAATCCTTTCGAAACCTTCCTTATGGGTGTAGGATTAATTCAATCTATAGAATAATGAAATTATCCTAAAGATTGAATATAGATCCAAGATTCTTAGTTCTTAATTGATTATTTTATCTTATAACCAGTAGAGTGACCTTTCAATTAAGATCTTAGTTTCTGAATCCTTCAGCTTATAAGATTCCTTATTTTTAATTTGGGTCTTAAGTGCGAACCCTAGTTCCTTATTAGGATACTACCTTGGATTTAGGATTTGAACACCAAAGTGGAGTTTAGATCCAAAATCCTTAATCTTGATTTACTTAATCAAGATTCGGGTTAAGTGAGAATTATAATAATAATCAGGTCATTTATTCATTTACTTTAATCTTAATAGCCATCATATGATTATGAATTAAAACTCGTTAAATTCTATTGTTAATATTAAAGTCGTGAATTTAGGATTATACTCAATAACTGGATATTGGAGATCCTAAACTTGTATCTTCTCAGAATAGTTAGTTGGATAAATTAGATAATAAGAGATATCATATAAGTCTAGATTGAGTCTCTTGCTTACTTTAATTTTGATTGCTTTGCACACCTTGAATATTGAGCCTCGTTCTTTGAGCATAATAGGTAAACTTTGGATATGGAAGATACATCTGAAGTTAGTATTTGAAAAGCATAACATTCATTCAGTTTTTTCAGTGCTTTCAGTTAGTAGAGTATGTCCTAGCTTAGTCTGCCTCTTCAGTTCTAGTTTTGCTATAGAATAAACTCGAACCTAGCTCTGCGGATGTTTAGGATGGATACATGTCTTAATTTATAAGTTCAACTCGGACCTAGCTCTGCGAATACCTAGGATGGATACATGTTGAGCTTTCAGTTCAGAGGTCCTGTATGGCCTGTTTCTGTTATGGTAGTACTATGTCTTAGGATTACTTCTACTTTAATTCAGTTTTTAATATTTGTTTTGCTTAGCCACACATTTCAGTGACCTTACTTTAGTGCTTAGCCTGTTTTGCCATATATTTCAGTGGCTTCACTTTTGCTCAGTCATGTACTTAGCTTACTCTTACCACATGCTTCAGTACTCTTTTACAGATTAATCTGCATGCTTGTATAAATGCTCTTATTGATTTATATTAAATATTAGCATGTTTAGGATGCTAGAATTGTATGTTTATTTCAGCACTTGTGTTCTTTATATACTCAGCATGTATCCATGTGATCATAAGCTTGTTTGGATCATATTTTTTCAGTATTTGTAGTTGCTTTTAGCCTCACCTTATTTAGTTGCTGCTTTGTATGTTACTTTACATACTGGTTGATTAGTTATAAATAAATAGTTTATAATTATCCCTTTTTCTTGTAGCTTGATGCACCCTATATTGCTTGCATGTTTAAAAGTAATTAAATGTGATATCCTTAAATATTCAGCACACTTAAATAGCTTAAAATGTACTTAGACAATTTGTCTAACTGTAACCTTTTCTTTTGTTGGCTGGGGCCGTGGCATTTGTGATGCCGACAGATGTCAGATTTGGAGCTGTTTGTAGGCAATGCTGTAGGAGAGGAGTCGGTGCAGGAGGAGGATCTTCCAACTGCTGCTTAGATAGATTTTTATTTTTTTCTGCAGTGAGATTGAGAGATCTTTTTTTCATTTAATTCAGTTTGTAATAATTAAACTCTTGATGTATTTACTTTTCTGCATTTGATCTGAGTTACTATTTCCTTTACTCTCTCATACTATGTTATGCTAGGATGTTATATTATACGGTTTCTTGCTGCCGCTACTTTGGTTCGTATTGATGTATGTTCACAGTTTCAGGTGACAAGTCCTTGGCTTAAGGCAGGTTGGGTCCTACCTGATTTTACTTAAGTTGGAGATTTGCCACAGTTGGAGCACCGTACTCCCCATGAATGTGCTAATATCAGTATTAGCATTGCTGCGGGAAAGTACGGGCCCCACATCTCACCTTTCTATTTCTTAAGTTAACCTTTAATATTTACTTATTAGACTTGGATTAAAATGATCAGATCAGATGAATAAAATCCATCTGATCATTTTTTATTTTACAATTATGGGATGAAATCAAAGATATTATTAGAGTTAAATTATTTTATAAATCATTACAATTTTATTATCCATCTTATGCTAATAGTCTTGTATAAGAGAAAATCAAAGATCTAAAGTTTAGATTCAGATAGTTCAATCACATAGATTTAATATTAACCTTAGCACTTCTAATTCAATAATTTAAGATCAATGTCAAATCTCACACATCATTGAAATCATATCAATTGAATTATATTTCAATCAAGGTTACTTGATTAAGAAGGTGATTAAGGTTGAGATCTTAATCAAGACAAGTTAGGGTTTAATCCCTAGCCTTACCAAAATTAAGACCAATGGTTAATTTAAAGATTAATGATAAATCAATATATTATTGGTGTATTATTGATGTCGTATTTTAGATTTTGATTAAGTATCATTTACTTAATATAGATCTTGAGAATCTTATGTTCAAGTATAGTTTAATGTCAATTTAAACATATCAAGATGTCCAACGTTCTCTAACATATATCATAATATCATGAAGGCATATGAAGGTAAAGTAACATAAAATAGAAGGTAATTAAGGCTAATTAAATTCTAAATTAAACCAAAAGAGTTATCACTTAATTATAACTCTAAAAAACTTACGTTTCATGCAAATTGGTTATTAGGATATACCTAATCAATACAAGCATTTAAAGATTCTATTATTTAGTATTTGACACAAAAATACTTGAGGCATATAAGAGGTCTTTGCACGTTCCATAAAAGGGAAAATTTTCAAAGTTGATTTATACACAAAATTTTATGTCATGCTCAATTTTAACTAAACTAGGTTCAATTTTGATATAATTTAGTCCCATTAAGGTCCTAGGGACCTTAAAATGCAAAAACAGTAAAGTTTTGGCCATTTTAGCCAATTCTGGGCCAACCCGGATCTTTCTGGGCGCTACGGAGCACCGCGGAGGTTTCAGATGCTGTGGAGGAAACAATGCTGTGGCGCGATGCAGCGCTTTTGATGTTGGAGCGCGCTACGGCGAGACCAATTCGAGAGCTGGATGCTACGGCGTGCCGCAGTGCCTTCAGGCAGTGCGGCGCGCTGTAGCGGACTAACTTACGAAAATACTATTCAATTAATTTATTTTCTGATTTCATATAGTTTTCCAAGAATGACGCTGCAGTCCGCTGTGGCGCGCTATGGCGCACTGCAGCGGTTCAACTTGCAGGTTACTGTTCAATTAATTTATTTATTAATTTCATATGATTTTTTTTGAAATGACGTTACAGCCCACTGCGGTGTGCTGCAGCAAAAATTATTCGAGCTTCGGGCGCTACGACGCACTGTAGCGCCAGACGATGATTCCGCCTGTGCGAAAACCATGAATGGCCACATTTTGAGCTCAAATACTCTCAATCCAGAGCATTCCATGAGCGGTGCTATATATCGATGAAAAGGTCTTTCTGATACCTTTTCATCAATACCAAAATCAGCACAAATGAATTATTCTAACTATACGAACGATAGAGTTAAATGTTCAGATATACAAAATAGATGAAAAATAGAGTATGCGACTTTCAAAGTAATATGATGCTTTAATGAATTTTAATGGCTTCCAAATATAATCATGGATTTCTAAAGATACAAACCAGCATGATAGCAATATGAAATAGTTAAGGAAGATAAGCAAATGGGTACCTTATCCTTTAGGAGAGAAAGAAGAAATCTTTGTTTTCTTCAAGACCTTTAAGGAATGGAAGCTCCTTTTTTAGCACCAAGCTCAAGAATGGGGGAAATAGAGGAGAGGAGTCTCAGCTTTATCTTAACAGCAAGCCAAGAAGGAGGGGGTTGAGCTCCATTTAAAAGAGGAGAAGAAAGGGGGAGGTCATCAAGAGCTAAGGAGGCTTGGGAAGAGGGATGACCTTTGCCATCAAGATTTGCAATTAAGGGGAGGAGGAGAGGGGTCAGCCGAAAAAGGGAAGAGGGATGGGCAGCCAACAATGCAAATTAAGAAAATAAATTTTCTTAATTAAATAATCATTTATTTATTTTATAATTTCTTAATTTGCTTAAAAATTCAGATTAAATAAACGCGCTCCAAAAAATCCCAAAAATTCTCCCCAAGCTAATTTTAGGGTGAGGAATTCAATAGAAAAATTTGATTTTGATTCCGATGATTATTTAATTATTTCATTTTCTGGTGCATTTAATTATATTAAAATATTCACAAAAATTCGACGACTCCCAAACGCGTCCAAAATATCACCCATAGTTAATTTGGGGGTGACGATCGTAACGGTGAAGTCAAATTTCGATTTCGAGGTCAAATTAAATACCCCAATTTTCTAATTAATTAAATATTAAAATAATCCAAAACAATCGATTGAGCTCCAAACTGCACCGAATTTTCAGGGATTGGCTCTAATGATCAGATGAACTTAATAGAATAATAATTAAGATACGATTAAGCTAAAATAAAGCTAGGTAATAATCTTGAGTTGTTACACATCATCTCCTATCGATGAAGCTCAACAATAATAACTAAGTTCTATGGAGATAGGGTTCTTGTTGATCTTTTGTGCTCACGGTTTGATGGGTTTTTTGGATGGATCGCACCTTATGCCACTGTTACGACCAAATATTGTTAATTTGCAAATTAAGTCAAATCACGACTCAAAAATTTGAATCTTGGGGAACTTCAAATTATGGTAAACCAAAATATCATTGGATAAAAATAATGTTTAAATCAAAATGCATTAGTTTGAGAGAAATCTTGATAACAAAAACTCATGGTTTAATTTCTGAATTGTTTAATTTCAATAATTTGAGAAATATAAATACAAGTCCAAATTTATTAATTTTTGTGTCATTGGGTTAAGTATATTATTTAAAGGCTACGCTAAAAGTTTCATCGATTTTGGAGCTCTATTTCAAGCTCAAATTATTTTTGAAATTTCAAACTTCAGAAATTATTTTAAAATAAAATATTGCTCTAAATCATAAAAATTTTGTGTAAGGGTAACACACATTAGTATCAAGTTTTGTTATTTCTGGAAGTCAAACAATAGAAAAATACAAAAAAGTTAATTGAAAATATTTACTTAAGTTTTCCTCAGGGCACAGGCTCTGTCGCTTGATAGAGTCTGCCAAACTCCAGGTGGAACATGCGGCTCTTGCATGTACCGCCCGGTTGGCGATCAACCAGCCGCCAGCTGGCCGGTCATCCCTCCTCCCTCTCCTTCCCTTCTCTATGTATACCCCGCTACTCCCTCACCTATCCCAACAACAAACTCTCTTTTCCTTTATCAGCTTAGCCAGCCAACTGTCAGCCACCAGCCAGTTATCCGGCCACCCCCTCCAGCCTCCTTTAGCCACTTTCGGCCTCCCTCCAGCTTCCAGCAACCCTAACCCAAGGAGAAGGAAAAGACAAGGAAAAAGAGGAGGAAAATAGGAGAAAACTTTCATTTTTTATTTTTTTCTTCTATATTTCTTTTGCATTTTTTTCATAATATAATCATTATTATTCACATAATAATAAATATTATATTATTTCTTTTTTTTATCTCTAAAATATCATTATTATCATAATGATGATAATAAGTATATTATTAATATTTTTATTATTATCATTAATTTATAATGATAACTAAAAAAACATTATATTATGATTACTATTATTTCCATTTTATCAGTTTCAATTCAATCATTTTTGTTCAATCATTTTTTTTTATTATTATTATTATTACTTTCTGCAATTTTTAATTAGGATCATTTTCATTATGTCTTTTTCTTTTATACATTATTATTACCACTAAATAATGATAATAATAACACTATTGTTACCTTCAGGAACTTAAAATTTTATCTTATATCAATAAGAAAGAGTGAAAGAAAAATATAATAGAAAAGAAGATAATAAATATTTCTAAAAATACCGTACTACTTTTCTTTCATCTCAAGTTTTATAAATCTCTAAATATTGGCTAAAAAGACTAATTTAATTATCAAAAATCTTATGCAGATTCAATCAACTATTTGCATTTTTTAAACTTTAAGAAAAATGTGCGCAATATATATACATGTATTACTTTTTGCATTTTACTATTATTTAGTTTTGCTTTGAGCTAAATTCAAATTTAATGCTTGATTGGTTGTTTGAAATAAATATCCTTTTATAAAATGGTTGGTTACTGAAAAAATAACATCAGTAATGTACGTTAGTTGGTTACTGGAAAAATGATATTAGTAACATACGTTAGTTTGTTTCTAAGAAAATGACATCAGTAACATAAGCTGGTTGGTTACTGAAAAAATGATATTAGTAACATATGTTGATTGATTACTAAAAAAATGATATTAGTAATGTACGTTGGTTAGTTACTGGAAAAATATTATCAGTAACATATGTTAATTGGTTACTGGAATAATGACATCAGTAATATACATTTAAGTGATTTTACTTTTTGCATAAAATTAATTATCCCTGTTGCGCTATTACTTTATTTTTTCTGCATTTTTATTACATCATTATTTTTGCTAATCACATCTCTGCTAATATAAAATATAATATTTTAATGTTTATTGTCGTACTTAGACTATTCTCTAAGTACTATGAATTCCAATCCCAATATTATTTTCCTTACAATACTAGGTCAAGTACTTCTGGGGGAATTCAAATGAGAACTTTAAATCATAAATTTTCAAATTGTTGATGGATATATGACGCTACTTTACTTTTTATTTTATTTTATTTTTGTTTTAGTTAATCTTTTGTTTTAAAAAGATGAACTTTATAAGAAGTATATGTTGGCTATTTTGTATTATTGAATTATGATAAATGAGAAATATCATTTGGCCTTTATATGTGTATCCCTTCTCTTTTAAATTACTCAATATGATCGTACAGTTTGTGAATACCTAGTATCGAGACAGTTCTCGCTGAACCAGCATTGGACCATCACAGTTGGTATGAGAGTAGGATTGAGCACATTTGAAAGGAAAGAATATACATATAAATAAATAAATATATATCCATTCTAAAGATGTTAGAATTGTCATTTAGTAAGATGGTTAGTACTATGAGAAGTTAGGATGGATCAATAACCTTAAATATATTAAATAACTTTCCATTCATCATTAAAAGTTGAAATTAGAAGTGATATAACAATATCTCTGATGTGATTAATTCATCTTATCTTTTATAAATATAGATGGATCCCAATAACGAAATGATTGAGTACTTTGGGGATGAAGGTAGTGATGGTGATTCATCGCATTCCGAAATGACTAGGCTTAGCACTAATTTGGACGCCCCACAGTAGAAGTGAAGGAAGATGCGGTGATAGAGAAACTAAGTGTGGTGGAAAGTACCATAGCATGGTGGGTATTAGTATCCATGAACAAGATCAAGGAATTATAAATGGAAGTTCAAAAATTGAAGGGTACCTTGCATGGAAAAATGTCTACTTTAGAATGGGAGTTAAAATAGAAGGATCATGTACAAAAATGACAAGTCATCGAACTAAAAATTGAAGTTCATAACCTCAAGAATCATATCAAACCCAACAACACGATGACTTCTACTTTAAAAGGGAAAAGGAAAGTTATTAACCTCAGTACTTAATGGGAGTCCTCATCAAAAATGAGACCAGCTAGTTCTGATCCCTTCAATATTTATAAAAGTTTGAATATGACCTTGTATTCCAAGATTTTCTTCCGAGGATGTGCATTCAGCAAGGAATTAGTCCTATGGTTAATGTAACCCATTTTTGTATACATATATTTATTAATAGAAACTTTTTGAATCAAAAATTGTAAGCTTTATATATTATTATGAATAATTGCTTATGTATTCAGTTAGATACAACCTATTCTAACTACAAGTTTTTATTAATCATTTCCAACATATGAATTTTGACGAAGCCTTCCTCGTAGTACCCTCTACAACCCTGATTAAAATAGCCATTTTTTCAACAATAGTAAACAATAAGACAGACAGATTATTAGAAGCTATATTGCTAGCCCTTTTAAGCCAAGGGAGAACCTCTACCTCCCTGTTTGCACCAGAACCCCCACATGGACAAAGACTGCATGTATATGATGCCTTGCAAGCCTTTCTTAAATTAAATTATCCTACTTTCAATGGCTCAGCTCGGCCCATGGAAGCTGAAGATTGGATTCAAGCTGTTGAAAGTAAGTTGGACTATTTAAAATATCCTGCAATCAAAATGGTTAGGCTAGCAAAATATTTGCTAAAGGTGAAGCTAAGAGGTGGTGGAAAATTACATATGAAACCACCTTTGGAAACATCAATTTGGAGGATATACTGTGGGTGGAATTCACAGAAGCATTTAGAAACTGCTGCATTCCTTACTCTATGAAGAGGATACTTGAGGGCCAATTTATAAAAGTAACTCACGGCAATCGATCGGTGGCACCTTACATGACAAAGTTCACAAAACTCTCTCATTATGCACCTAAGCTGGTTGATTATGAAGCAACAATGTGCAGTATGTTCCTGGAAGGATTATAGGACAACATTCGCACTAATTTGATTTTTCTTAAGCATATAAAATTTGTTGAGCTTTTAGATTGTGCAACAGTGCTTGAATATAACTGATAAGTTCAAGATTTATAACAAAATAAATGAAGAAATATAAGCAAATTCATATTAGGATGGCCAACTTTGATGGGTTTTTCATAGTTTTCAGGCAAAATGACAAGCTGAGCAAAATCTGGAAGAAAACTAAAATTCTAGAAGAAAATTGTTGTAGCGTACCCAAGCGCATTGCAATGCGCCAAGGCAGATCAAACACGAGAACCTCACCGCTATCACGCGCCACAGTGGCATTTATAAACCAGACTCAGCATATGAAGATTTAATAGAACCACCACAATGCGCCGCAGCGTACTGAAAATGAAATGAAGATTTATTAATCTTCTACCACACACTGCAGCGAATCTGATATGAAAGTTCAGCCGCTATTGCACGCTACAGCGAAATGGGACTTAGCAGAATTCTTAATATCTCAGCTATCGCACACTGCAGCGAATTTTGTACGAAATTTCATTCGCTATTGCGCGCTACAACGGGACAAGAGAGTTGAACAAATAAACGAAATGAAATTTAATACATCCACCACAGCACACCCAAGTGGATTGCATACAAAAAGCTAGGCACTACAACGCACCAAGATGCGTTATTGCGAGCTGCAGCGCCCACCGTATTTTCAACCAGAAACAAGCAATAAATTTATCATAGGGAAGGTCGCAAATTCAATTCTTTTGCCTTCCCAACTGCTGCTTTAACTCCAAATACATTTATTCTTGCATTTTTAAGAAGAATATTAGAATAATTTAAGTGCAAGCCATTAAGGAGAGGGAGTTGAAGGGTTTTGACAGCTTGAATTCCAAGGGGGGCTGAAGGCTATGCTATAAATACAAGAGAAAAATACTTAGAAATGGTTCTCTTTGACACTCACAAATTTGAAATTAAAAGCATGCTGTAAGAAAAGAATAGGAGGCCCTCACCAAAGAAGAAAGAAGATAACCATTACTGTAGAGAGAAAGGAAAAACATCGCCAAGGAGCTGGAAGGGAAGAAGGTTAGAAGAAATGAAGAACCCGAGAACGCCAACAATGGTTGTTCCCAGTATTCTTCTTAACCTTCTTTTGATTTCTTTTTAGTAGAATCATGGAAGAGTTCTTGTTCTTGTATGTTTTTTCTTCTGTTTCTGTTGTAATGGAAGGCTAAACCCTCTTTTGGGAGGGTTGGGTAGATATCATGTAAAATGTATGAGGGACTATTGGTATTGTATGAACTTCTTTCAATGAATAAAATTTACTTTAATTTCTTGTTTAGATTTGTTCTTGTTGCTTGCATGCTGTGGATTGAATGTATATTCCTTATTTTAAAAAATAGTTTATAATGAAAACATATTAAATCACCTATACATTTCAAACTCAAAGGGAATGCACATAAAAGTCCTCGTCACGAACGCGTGTTCGTTGCTCGAAGATTCTCGGTGTAAAACACATTGAGATTGAAAACTAAAGGGAATTTGCCAACTCAGATTCTCTCGTGCCCCATTGCTCACCAATTAGCTTGAAACTAAGAATAAGTGCTTTAGTGCTCAGAGTCCAGTGACAAGCTCTTGAGCCTGGACGCACTATTCTTTGAGCTCAATTGAGAGGTCGATGCATGTGAGCCAAGAGCCACCAATCAAACTTCGTGACTCAGCATACGTCAAGGGAGGAAGAGGAATTGTTGAGAGCACATGGATGACGTGACATAGTCCATGTAGTTATACAATTCACTTTCTTAGCCAAACTGCGTATGTAGCATGTGACGCTAATTATGTGAAAATCAAGCTCACATGATCGATGAACTAAAACATTTATTTTGATAACTTTGACATAGGTAATCTTAATAATTCAAATCAATCACATGAGAGTCTAAGTGCTAAGATTGAACTCTTGTGTGTTCATCTTGTGCACTAGACTTGAAATAGTCAGAATTAGAGGATCAATCTAAGGAACACTATATTCACTTGATTAATTAGCATGAAATCAAGTTTATTAAAAGTTGCATGAATGTGATTACGACACCAATCCCTTGCAACTTGCATGATGAAAACCCAACTTTTCCTTCATTATCAAATAAAATCTTAATTTATGATCTTTGACTGCTAAGTTTGGTGCCACAAAAATTGAAAATATATTTTTTTAAACATTATTAAGAGTAGATATACCTTAGTATCAAAATACATCATTCTCTGAGGATAATAAATCTCAAAACTTATCATCCATTATTACTTCAGATCACGTATACTTGTATGCAAGCGTAGTCATGTATTCTCCATCTGTCAATAATGAGCAAGTGATCACATAGAGACAAGGAAAGAGGCTGGTCACTACCAGGAGGTGTTCAAGCATCCTTGTTACCCTCCACCAGCTAAGGCATGCCAATTGTCTGTCGAAGCTCCCAGGATCAACAAAAGTTTAAATTGCGATCGACCTCACCCGATTCAAAGATGCTACCACTGACAAAAACATTGGTATACTTTTGGGCTCTCTAGTCACGATTTTCATTTCAATTTTGTCAATAAAATGATCGACTAAGATGGTATTCCTGGGGAAAGATCTGCCCCAAACTAGAGCTTAGCACCAGCAGCCCCCCTCACCAACAATCAATAGAGAGGAGCTGCTCCTTGACAAGTTGCAACAACAAGCGGTGCCTACCCAAATGAATGGTCAGGTCCCTCGGCCCACTGTTCCAGTAAGGATGTAAGCCCTCACACCTATCTTGGCACCCAATGACAACAACATGGTGTTAGGTACATTACCTTCTTTTTTCTTAAAATCTCTTCACACACATATAAACCTTTTATAATAGTTATTTACTTTTTAACTAGGCATCATTCAAATTAATAGCAAATCTTTTAACATTTTGTTCAATACGAGAGCAAGCCACTCCTTTATTTCAGACAATTGCGCAAGGGCTCTCAATATTTTGTGTTGCAATCTAGCAAACACTCTTAATATTGGGTTGCCCTCCGGTGCCACCATGAGCGCTCAGTAGTTTTGCATTTGCAACCTTCCTATCAATAAAATGGTATATGAGTCTACTCTACAAATCCTCCTTATAATAAACTTCAATATCATTTTAGGGGTTGATTGGTTGAGTATGCATGAAGTGATCATTGATTGTTAGAAGAAGAATATCACTCTTAAAGGAGAAGGGAAACCAGAAGTATTTATAGGAAGATTGAATATTAACGCTTCTCTAATCGACACACTGAAATCATATTTAATTCGCAAAGGGCGTGAAGCTTACCTAGTCACTATAATAAAGAAAGCAAAAAAAGTCACCCCTTTATCTAAAACCAGAATAGTCAAAGAATTCCCCAAAGTCTTCCCAAATGAGCTTCCTTGTCTACCTCCAATAAGGGAATTAGATTTTACTATTGTCATAGTGCTTAGATCACAACCTATAACAACCCTAGTTGTTGCTCTAGTGAAATTTAGATTAATTAATCTAGACTAAGCTTTAATTTTAATTCCATTAGACCCATTAAGTCATTTAACCTTAATCCTAGAAGTTTGAAATTAAACAGAGTTCAATTGAGTATTACAATATTTTTTTTGCCTATTTTTGGATCCTAAAAATTAGCTAAATTAATTTGATTTTCAAATTAAAATGTGAGTTTATTTTTAAATTCCTCATGCCCTAATTAGTTAAAAGGTGAATTTTTGGGAATTTTTGGAGCTCATTTGGTTCTAAATTAGATTTAAAAATATGGTAGAACTATAATTTGATTAATTAAATTAATTTTTATTAATTAAATTAAATATATATATTTATTTAATATATATATATATATTTAATATATATATATATATATATATGGGATTTAATGTCGGGATCACGGCAAATCCACTACGGGGTCCCGACAGCGGCACTTCAATCCGCGCTAATGGATGCATTAGCACGCATCCTAGCCCACTTCATCCAACGACGTGATCTATCCCATGTCGAGATCGAATCCTAGGCATCAAATCGATCGAGCGTATCCGATGGCTGGCATATAATCCATGGTTTATCAATTAAGTGGCGTATCATAACCATTTGAGACCAACAGCTCTGCGATCAGACGGCCCGGAGCACCACTGCGACTGTGGATCGTCTCCTCCCTCCCGCTCGTCAGGTGTTTGGTCCCCCCCGATAGCTCGACCTTGGTAGCCCCCGTGGTAGTACGGAAAAAGCACATTCTTTCTCTTCTACCCTTGGGCGCGACCTCTTGTCGGTAGTGCTCTCCCTAAATTTCCCCAGACTATTTCATCCACCCCCATTACTTCAGCCCGATCCATACCTTGGTTCTTAAGCCCTAGCATCCACCCCAAATGCTCCCTTATGCCTATAATTACCCTTAGAGCATCATAATGAGTCCTTTTGCTCATAGTGATCCCTTAATTGTCCAGTCAAATCCCCATGAGCTCTTCGTCCTCTCGGTGAATCCTTGTTGCATACTGCTGATAGTGGGTGCGGTCTGGCATTCAAACCCCCATGGCAAGTTATAGTGATTGCTTAGTGAGCTCCATAGCTTCTCATCTTCCCTCAGTCATTGTAATAACTCCAGTTGTTACCCTTGTCAATTAAGACTAATCTCCATCCTAATCTTGATTCTAAAGTGTTAATCGAGTCATTATGAGTCATCCACTAAGACCTAGTCCAAATCAGAAGTCAAATAGATTTAGTCATGATTGTTAGGAAATCAAGAAACTCTAAAAAATGACCTATATAAATTAACATCATATTAAAAATTGGACTTTGCCATTGCGCTCATTGCCCCTAAATTAGCTAGGGGTGATGTTTTCGAGTCAATCGGAAGTCGTCGAAATTTTGACGAATATTTTAATAATATTTAATACCCCGAAAATTGGAAAATTAAATACTCATCAAAATTAAAATCCTACTTCGCCGTTGCGATCCTCGCCCTCGGATTAGCCAAGGATAAAATTTTGGGATTTTTCAGAAGTTGTTTGAATTTTCTTGAATATTTTAATATATTTAAATTAATTAGAAAATTGAGGTATTTATTTTGCCTTGAAATCAAAATTTGACTTTATCATTGCGATCATCACCCCAAATTTGCTAGGGGTGATGTTTTGGATGCATTTGGAAGTCATCGGATTTTCACAAATATTTTAATATAATTAAATACCCCGGAAAATAGAATAATTAAATAATTATTGGAATCAAAATCCGACTTCGCCGTTGCAATCGTCACCCCTAAATTAGCTTGGGGTAAATTTTTGGGAATTTTTGGAGCGCGTTTCTAAAATCGAAATTTTTAATTAATTAATGGAATAAATAGTTATTTATTTATAATTGCATTTTTTCCTTTTCTATCTTATTCTCTCCTAGTTGGCTATTCCATTCGGCTTGCCCTTACCTCCACTTTCGGCTGACCCATCTCTTTCTCCTTCATTAATTGAAAGTTTTGATGGCTATGGTCATCCCTCTTCCTTCCCCCCTCCTTAATAGTAAAGTTTGATGGATATGGTCATCCCTCTTCTTTCCCTCCCTCCTAGCTCATGATGGCTTTCCCCTTTTATTGTCTTTATATAAATGGAAGCTCAGCTCTTCCTCTCCATTTTTTGGCTGTCAAGATAAAGCTCCCAAGCTTCCACCCTTCCCCCCATTGTTGAGCCTTGTGCTAAAGAAGATGAAGATGAAGAAGTTCCTCCTCAAAGCTTTCCAAGGTTCATTCTTCCTCTTCTAAAGGCTAAAGTACACATTTGTTCTCCTTCTTTGGTCATTTCATTCCTCTATTATGCTTATTCGCATATTTAGACATTCATGATTAAGTATGGAAGCCATTATAATTCTTCAAAGTAATATACCTCATGCTCTGATTTTCGTCAATTCTAGCTAGGATGATTCATTTGTGCTGATTTTAGTGTCAATGGAAAGGTATCGAAAAAATATTTCCATTAATATATGGCACTGCTCATGGAATTCTCTGTATTGAGAGTATTTGAGCTCGAAATGTGACCCTTCACAATTTTCGCACATGCGAAATCACCGTCGGGCGCTACAGGGCGTCATAGCGTCCGAAAAATTCATTTGACCATATCTAAGTTATTTAGACTTCAAATCCAAAAATTTAAAGTGATAAATAGCTTAGAATTTTAGTGCCAATAATAATTAAAAATAATATTTAGGTTCTGAATCCTAAGAAATTAGAAATGATCAAAATATCCCTAACCTTAATTAGGTTATAACTTGACCAATCCAAGCATAATTTGGGTCTACTCCCAGTTAAAGTACTCAGTGTGATATAGGGAAGCTATAGCCACTAAGTTTACTGAATTTGGACATCAAATGAAAAAGTTAACTTTTTGACCCCCTTAGCTTAGAAAATTACCAAATTGCCCTTGGAAATTGAAATGGCTCTCAAACTCTATAGAATCCTTGAATAACAACCAGTAGTAAATTGCATAAAAATTTAGATTTCATTAGGTATAATTTACTGAAATACTCCTTAGGTCAAAAATCTTAGTTTGGACCCAAAGGATTCATTTCTTATCCAAATTTGGTGCACTTACTGTCTATCTTTATGTTAGATAGTAAGGAATTGTAAAGAAGAAAAATGATTCGTATTGTTATTGGTTGTATTATTTATACTTGTAATATTTCATATACTTTATATTACTTTTATTGTAACTATTTTTAACTTGACAACTACTCATAAAGTGAATTGTCCATTTAGCATCTATTGTTTGATTAGTTTCCTTCTAATTAGATATTAGATGCTAAGGTAGCGCTCTAATGTTGGGTTAATCTTCTACCTGATATTGGGGTCGTTACTGTCCTAGTGCTATTTGTAAAGAAGAAAGATGATTTGATGTGCATGTGCATTGATTATCGTAAACTCAACAAGGTAACCATTAAAAATAAATACCCTCTACAATGTATTGATGATCTATTTGATCAGTTAATTGGAGCTAAAATATTTTCCAAGATAGATCTAAGATCATATTATCATCAATTAAGAGTCAAAGAAGAATATGTTCCAAAAATGACATTTAAAACTCGCTACGGGCATTATAAGTTCATGGTCAAGTCATTTGGTTTAACTAATGCTCTGTACATCTTTGTAGACTTAATGAAAATAATTATATGACCATATTTGGATATGTTTGTAATAGTATTCATCGATGATATTTTAATTTATTTTGAGAGCAAGGAAGAACATGAAAATCATCTGAGAATCGTTCTAGAAACTCTAAGGTATCATCAGCTTTATGCCAAATATTCTAAATGTGAATTTTGGCTAGATTCTATAGTTTTTTTAAGCCATGTAATGCCAAAAGAATCAAGGTCAATCAGAAAAAGAAAAGTGACATTCAAAAATGGCCCCAACCAAAGACCATGATAGATATATGCAATTTTCTTGGTTTAACTCGATATTATTAACAATTTATAAAGGAATTTTTGCAAATAGTTGTTCCTTTAACCAAATTAACACAGAGAGCAGTTCTATTCATTTGGAGTCAGCAATGCGATGAATCGTTTCACACTTAAAATAAATATTAAGAAGTATCCCAGTACTAACTCTACAATAAGAGATGAGAAATTATCAAGTTTATACTGACGCAATCATAGTAGAACTTGGATGTGTTCTCATGTAAGAGAAGAAGGTAGTAGCATATGCATATAGAAAATTAAAGATTCATGAAAGGAACTACCCAATGCATGACTTAAACATAGAAGCAATAGTATTTGCTTTAAAAATATAGAGGCACTACCTATATAGAGTGAGAAGTAAAATTTTTATTGATCATCAAAATTTAAAATATATTTTCACACAGAAAGAGTTAAATTGTTGACAAAGGCGATGTTTGGAAATGATCAGTGACTACGACTTAGACATACAATATCATCCTGGTAAAGCTAATATCATAGCTGATGCCCTCAGTAAAAAAGCAGACCTAAATATTATATTGGCAAGTTCATTAATAGAAAAATTCAAAAAATTAGGCAAAAAACCTATTAATGGAAATCAGTTAAATAATTTACTTAAAAATAATACTACATAGCCTATGTTCATGTAACTCATAACAATTGCTAAAGAGAATGATAAGGGATATTATAAGCTAAAAATAAACATCAAAAATGGTTATAGAACAGACTTGCATCTGCAAAAAGAAGTTTATATTTATCATAAAAAAGAATTTGGATTCTAAATGATTCATATATTTGAAATCAAATTCTATCTGAAGCTCACAACTTAGGTTACACAATTCACCTTGGAAATAATTAAATATATAGGGATCTAAAAGAGACATTTTGGTGGCCAGAACTAAATAAAAATGTAATGGAATGCATTGTTATATGTCATATTTGCAGTTTAGTAAAGGTAGAACATCAAATGCATGTAAATTATTACATCCATTAGATATCTAGAGTGGAAATGGTCTGATATTTTTATAGACATGTGTGGGATTTCCTAGAAACCATACTAGAGTAGATGCGATTTGGGTAATTATAGATCGTTTAACGGCACACTTCCTTCCGATTAAGCAAATAAATACGGTAGAAAAGCTAGCCAAGTTATATATTAAAAAATAATCAAGCTTCACAGAATTCCTAAAACTATTATTACGAATCATGATGGTAGATTTACTTCCTATTTTTGGAAAGCAGTACATCAAGATTTGGGGATAGTATTGGCTATGAGTGTAGCTTTTCACCCTTGAACAGATGATCAGACAGAGAGAGTAAATCAAGTACTTGAAGATCTTCTTTATTTAAGCAAATTAAACTTCAACAGTAGTTGGAAAGATCATTTTCCATTAGTGGAGTTTGTATACAACAACAACCATCAGTACTACTGTATTAAAATGGCCCCATATAAAGCTCTATATGGCAGAAAGTGTAGCACACTATTGGCCTGGACTGAAGTAGGAGATGTTCAGTTATACCAATATGATCTAGTTAAGGAGACTAACAAGAGCAGAATTGCTACAACATAAGATTGGAAAAATAAATATCATGATGCTAAACATCAAATGTTATAATTTCAAATCGGAGATATGGCGTATCTAAAAGTGAGCTCAATTAAAGGCATATGTCATTTTGGCGTGACTAGTAAATTAAGACAAAGATACGTTATACCCTTTAAAGTATTAGAGCGAGTTGAAAATTCTACATACAAGTTAAAATATCTAGAAGATTTACTGGCAGTACACAACGTATTCGATGTATCTTCACTCCGCGGGAGTTTACAAAATCCATCCCAGTAATTGTCCATATCTTTCATTGAAATTCAGCCATACTTATCATTCATAGAAGAACCTATCAAAATTTTAGATCGGGACAATCGCCAACTAAGAAATGGAAGCATCCTCATGAAAAAGATTCAGTGAAAAAATCATAGTGCCAAGAAAGCTACTTGGGAAAGAGAAGATAATATACGGAAAATGTATCCTACATTATTTAAGAACCCAGGTAAATTTGATCTCCTTATTTACTTTTGAACTTTAATATATATTATGATATCGAGAGCGACATCATTTTTAAGTAGAGGAATCTATAATGACCAAAGTCATTACTATGATCATTAGGATTAAACCCGACTCAAAAATCAGGACCCCTAGTGACTTCAAAATTAGGGCTAACCAAAAATATTGTTGGATAGAGTATATTTTTATGATCATAATGCCCAAGTTTGGGAACAATCTCTATAACGAATACTCCTAAATGAATTTTTGAATTATTTAAATTCAAAAAATTGGGAAAATTAAATACAAGTCCAAATTTAATAATTTTGGTGTCGTTATATTAAGAATATTATAAAAAGATTACATAAAAAGTTATATCAATTTTAGAGCTTTGGATTGACCATAATTAATTTTTGAAGTTTTTATCTTCAAAAATTAATAAAAATAAAATATTACTCCAAATTAAAATTAATTTTCCATCAATATACACCTCCATGTCAAGTTTTATTATTTGCTAGAAAAGAAATGAAAGAGAGAGAAGGAAGAGAGAGGATGAGGAGAGAGAAAGATGAGATAAAAGGAGAAAGATAAGATCAAATTGAACACTCTAAATAATTATAACAAATTTTCTCTTATTCATCTCATCTAAATAATGAATGAAAGAGAAAATAATTAATTAAAAAAAATCTTATAAATACACCCCACCCCCCATTTCTTCATCCCCTCCCCACTCCCTTATCCTCTCTTACTCCCTTCTCCTCCCCCACTCCTCTTTTTCTCGGCCACCACCGACTCCCCCATCTTCCTCTTTTCTTCCTCATGCACTACTAGTTTCCCCCACTGACCTCCAATACAGCCTCATCAACACAATATAGGGTAAAAAATAAGAAATAGATGAAATAATTTTGATTCTTTTCATTTCTTCTTCTTTTTATTAATAATAATAATATTATTATTAGTATTAATGTTAATATTTATTATTATTATTATTATATTTCCATTTATGCAAATTTTATTATTTTTATATATGTATTTATTTCCTAATTTATGCAATTTTTATTTCTATTATTTTCTTTTTTTTTATAAATATATATATTTTCTAATTTTTGCAATTTCTATTTTTGTCATTTTCTTTTATTTTCGATATATGTATATGTTTTCTAATTTTTGTAGTTTTTATTTTTGTCATTTTTTTTCTATATATGTATATATTTCCTAATTTCTACAACTTTCAATTCTATTATTTTCTTTTTTATTTTCTAATTTCTACAACTTTCATTTCAGTCATTTCCTTTATATATATATATATATTATTACTTTTAAAAAAGTATTATTTTTAATATATAAAGATATATAACTATGATAATATTAATATTGATATTTTTATTTAAATAAAATAAAGAATATTATTCTTTTTATTTAATTATTTCATTTGTAGTATTTAAATCGTTATTAAGTTTTGACCCACTTTGATATATTTATATGAGATTTTGTGATCAGAACTTGAAATAAATGATCAAAAATCAGTATCATGAGTTTATTTAGGTTCATCTTAAGTATGTACAAACAATACATTAGGCCAAGACAAGCAAATATCGGATAAATAAAGAGACTGCACATAGCCTTTGAGAGAGAATATGTAGTTAGTCAGAAACTCACATCTCAGATTTTTAGATAGACGTATCTAACTCCTCGATTATTCTATAATTTTGTCTAACATAATAAATATTATATATTGCTGTATTTTTTTTCAAAATGAGCACATATCTTAAATATATATATATATATATATATATATTACATTCATAATCGTGCTGATTTTGCAAGCATATCATACTTAAATAACATATTATATTTGTATATGCTTCTCATGCAGAATCATATCGCTTAATATTATATGCAAATTTTGATATCCTATAAATTTTACTTAGACCTTTGTCTCTAATTAAATATATATTTTTATTTTTTTTTTTCTTAATTCACCCTATTATATGTGTGTGTGTGTGTGTGTGTGCATATGTATAAATATTTAAATTATTATAAAAATACCTAAAAGAATATTACTTATTTAAAAACCATACTCTATAATAATATTTCTTGAAGATAATATTTAGAAAATATTATTAATTAATAATAATTTTAGTTAATAATTAATAAATATTTTTATTATTAACTTATGTATTTAAATATCCTCATTATGATATATTTTGACATATGTATTTAAAAGTGCATTTTAATTAGTTAATATTTACCAAATTATATATTATAATAATGATTATAAAATTTGAATATTATATTTAAATTAATTTAAAAAAATTTAATAATATTATTTTTATTATCTTTATCAATTTAAATATTTTTTAATAAATTAAATGATATAAATACTTAATGTAATAATGCTTTAATAGTATTCAATATTAATTAATAATATATACATTGATTATAAAAGTATTAATTTTATTATTGTGCATATATTAATTATTATACTTAAATCAATTTATAATAATCATAATTTTTATTATTAGTACATTATTGTACATAGGGACATCGAGAAATAGAGTCAGATCATTGATAGTGGAAAATGAAGACAGAGGCATGGAGCACAAATGTGGCGACTCAAGTGGCTGTATGTGGCCGATGCGGCTCTCGACGATGATGTCGATGGGGCTGGAGATATCGTTAGACATGCTAGAAGGGCTAGGGCATTTGATGGCTTTGAGTGGTGTTGGAGGTTTTTGCTTGAATTCAATGGGGAGGGCTTGTTTTGATTTATATTGTGGAGATTAGGATTTGTGGATGGAGATTGTCAGAGCATGTGAAGAGGGTGATGGTGTTCAGGAACAATCTTTAGATTAAGTCTTTGTGGCGGAACTATAGCATGATGGAGAAACTTAGATGCTGATTTTTTTAAGTTTTAACTTTTTGTTTAGTGTGTAATAGATTTTATAAAATAATTATTATCTTCTTAATAATTATATTTCTTTTATTATTCTAGTATTTTTGAATATTATAATGAATGTGGAAGTATGTATTTTATATGCTCATAAATATACTGTTATACTAAACTCTGATATGATCCTAAGGAGTGAGCACCTAATGCTGGATTAGCTATGTTGACCCAATGATGGGTAGCTACATGAAGTCCCTCTGGGACTGATATTGCTCCACTACTATGGCAGTCTCAATAAATTCAGTAAAGTTCGATAGCCTTAGGGGTATAACATTACTTTTTATCGAATCACATAATCCACTCTAAAAGCGGTGACAGCGAGATGCTTCAGTTCTTACATATTGGGAGCAAATTGGGCTAGTCGCCAAAAACTTTGTCTCATATTCAGCTATGGGATGACTTCCTTGTTTCAATCTCAGGAACATATCCTCCAGATTATTTTGAGATGATGGATGAATGTATTCTGCTCTAAATGCTTCGACAAACAACTCCCAAGGAATTTCCTCTATGTTATAATCCGTGAATAGTGTGCTCCGGATGTTATCACACAAAATTCTGCCTTATCTTGGAATATATGTGTTATTAATTTGACGACCTTGGAATTAGGACACTTGATGCTCGTTAGATTCTTCTCAACTAGTTTTAGCCAATAAGCTGTATCCTTGGCTGACATATTCCCACTAAAAGTAAGGGTTCTTAAATGAATAAAGCTGTGTAAGAGTCCATCATGGACTGGTAGCTTTATTGCGGGGGGTAATACAGTGCATGGGCTACTAATGCCGGCGAAGGGTTTTGATTGCTTTGGACAACAATCTGTCTCTCAATCCTTTCTGTTTGCCTTACATGGGAGTCCACCAAGGTTCACGCAGTTTCAAGGAGTGCATTAATCTCTGAAGAAGAGCTGTCGGATGTAGTATATGTGAATGAAGATTATCCAGGATTTATTTTATATGAGTTTAAAGATGACACTTTTTTAAAATTTGATAAGAACTCCAAAATACTACTTCACTTTATTAATCATAACAAATATAGTGCATTACATAATAAGAAAGGTACAATTGGAAAATAGGAGAAATGGCTGAAAATTTTAATTAATATATTTCGCAGTAAAAGCGAGACAGAAGTCTTCAAAGGTAACTTCACATCGCTCTCTCCTCCACTTCTTGGTAAGCTCCCAAGAAGTGGTGATCCACCATTCTTCAACTTTATCTTGGAGAAGAAGGGTCATTAGTGAGACCCAGATATCGTCAGGGCATTCCATCGCTTCAAGAATGGAATATACATGCTTTAGCCACTCTTTGGCTAAGATGGAAAAGTCCAATCCTCTAAAGATGGCATGTTGAAGCATTTTATCTAAAACTAATAATTCTTGCTTATAAACTCAATGCACATGCCTCCCATATCTCTGGCCTATTTGGAAATCAAATTCCCATAATGATTTGAACTTTTAAAAGTATTCCATATTTGACATTTTAAGTTCTTTTTGATTCTATAGATTCAATCAAACTTCTTAAGTTAAATTAAGTTGTTTATCTTTCTTAAGGTTATTAGTATTTGAGTTTTATACTTGTGAAGACCCACTTAAATAGTAATAAGTAAAACTCTTAAATATCGATGCACCTTTTCAGATAACGGTAGAGTTCCTAATAAGAACTCCAAAGTTAAGCGTGCTCATGTGGGAGCACTCCTAGAATGGGGTGACCTGCTGGGAAGTTATTTTCTGAGGGAAAAATCGTGAGGCCTTTTAGGCCAAAGTGGACAATATCTTGGTGCTTAAGAGTTTGGGCTATTACAAATAGTATCAGAGCATGCCATAGGGTGTTAGATATGAGCTAAGTGCCATACAGGGCAAGTACCCCTTCATGGGAGCAATCACTTGAACCCTTGATGGTTAAGATGCTATATGGTTGTGGGTACCTCTTGAGCCTGTAGGGGTCACCTCTAGTCCTATTTACCCAATAGATGGTTCTTAGATCTGTGTGTGGATACTGACAAGGACATCAAGTACTTAAGTTGGGGAGATTGTGAAGACCCACTTAAGTAGTAAAAAGTAAAACTCTTAAATATCAAGGTGCCTTTTCAGATAATAGTGGAGTTCTTAATAAGCCAAAGTTAAGCGTGCTCATGTGGGAGCACTCCTATGATGGGTGACCTACTAAGAAGTTATCTTATGAGGGCAAAATTATGAGACCTTTCAGGCTAAAGTGAATAATACCTTAGTGCTTAAGAGTTTGGGCTATTACAATACTTGAGCATTTTATATTACTTATATAAGTATTTTCATTTTATGCTTTTTATTCTGAGCATGTGATTATGGTTATTTGGACATCTTTCAAGTATTCATTCACTGATTGCATAGTAGAAGAACAATCTGTTAGGTAGATAGGAATACAAATTCTAATCTGACACTTTATGGTATTCTCTGATACCAATGATGGCGCCTTCCCCCAACCAGGTGGGGTGGTCATCATTGTGCAATCCATCACTTATTATATTAGGTTTTCATCCCTAATTTATTAATAAGGGAAGGATATAAAACTGAATCATTCACTAAATGAGCATATATAAATTTCAAAATGCAGAAGAAAGAAATAATAAGTTACATATATGGAATCATAATGTAGAAAATACAATAACATCCAGCTCAGAATAAAGTATGTAGTAAAGAAAAATATATCAAATACTTTATTATTACAACATTTTATTAAAATTCTAAGAAAGCAAGAAAGAAGCCACTCATCCTCACTGAAATAAAAAGGAAACCTAACTAAGGTTCCTCAGCTCCAAGGCACTCTTCTTCCTGAATCTACTCCTCATGTACTATCTCCACAAAATGCTCAGAAGTTGATATTATCGGTTTCACAATGCCAAGGCCCTAGCCAAAAGAGAAAATTTGGTTAGACAAATTATCTAAGTATATTTTAAATTATTAATATTACATTTTATGATATCACACATACTAAGCATTTTATGAGTAACAAAGCATCAAAAGAAAATGGTAAAAGCTATAATCATTCAATTATAATTTTAAACAAAATATGAGATAAACAAATATATCTCAACGTAAAGCTGCAGAAAAAGTTAAGCAATTTATATGTAAAAACTACTAAGTACATATCTTAAGCAAATATGATCAATTCTACTCATGCTGATTTCCAAATAAAATGAAATATAAATATAACTAAAGTAAATCTAGCAACCTAGCATATTTGCATATAAAACCAAGGCTAAAATTACATGAATACTATAAATGATGTAAATACTAAAAATACTCAAAAGTACTAAGAATACTGAAGCTGAGCTGAAAGCAACTAAAATTAACTGAAATAACTGAAAATGTTCTTTATTGGATATGGGCCTATATTAGAATTGACATAACATAAATAATTGGCTAAAGTAGCCATCGAATCCAAGACTAAAGCATCCATGACACTAATGCCTAGATCAATAGTCCACCTAACCTGAGTTGAAATCATTTAGGACACTAATATTTGGGTACTGAATTGAAATCATCTAGGACACTATTGCCTGGGTACTGAGCTGTACTGCACTATATATTCAAACTATAAAGGCAGTCTAATTAGAACACATTTCACTAAACTATTATTTTAATTACTAATTTATTTGATCTTTCTAACATATCTAATCCTCTTGTGTTTATGACTTCTATAATTTCAAATCTAATATAGCATATTCATCAAATATCTCATATTTCACATGATATTCCAAAACAGTTGTAGCACCCCACCCTCTTGTCACACGCAATAAACAAGTATAATCAGATCGGCGGCGGAGCGGTGCGCCACTCGGGAAGACACAACCCATCTTCCTGAATAGGTTAAGACTAAACCACACTGAAGGCTACTGACTCGAACTCAAGAGTAGGTTCGAGATTCAATACTTAAGATAAGAGTAGAATACTTATCTTAAGTATTATACTAATACGTATGTTGGATATAAAAAGGTAAACAGGAATCCAATACACGTCATCAATATATCAGCATTTCCAGTATATTGATCACATCACAATACTAAGTATAATAATAGAATAACAGAGTGTGGAAGCTAAAGCAAAATATTCATAATACATTCATCACAGAGCAGTTGTAAGCATTTATCTCAGAAAAGAAAAATAAAATACATCTAGAATTATTACAAATTGATTCAAAATGATGCAAAAGTAAAGTTCATCTAAAGCACTGAAAGCAAAAATAGTAAAGTGGAAAGGGGGAAGGCGGATCCACTAAGGCTCCACGTACTCCTCCTGGATCTCTTGCAAGTCTTATTGCCCTGACTTGACAAGCTGCTCAGGATCTAGCAAATTGCCTAATCCCAAAAGTACCGTATTAGACAAGAAGTCTAACACATCGCAACTAAACTAGGCAGTACTAAAATAAACACAAGTAGATAGTAAAGCGAAGAAAATTATAGAAAGAGCTGTAAGGGTACTGAATCACTTGAAAATGTAAATAATAAACAAGGTAAAAATGAACTGAAAGCTGAATGCTGAAAATAAGCGAAAACATCAAATACTCAGATACTAATGAAAAAAATGTTCAATGATGTACTATATGTCACTGAGAAATACATTCAAATATGCCACAACACAGTATGCCACAAGTATGTAACATAATTATCACTGAAATGGTCTGAGTTGTACAGCCCAATGTGTACATACATCTAATTAGGAATACAGTTTACTATAATGCCAATGCATCCTAAAATTCCCAGTCAATGTATGCAACATTCAGTAACCCATAAATCATCACTAATACTCGTACATCACTACTAAGATCATTCATCATGCTCATGCTCATGCTCATGTTCATGCTTCTATACTACATGAGTTAAAATCCAAAAATCCCTAAGAACTTAAAAATACTGATATTGAATTAAAAGTCTCCATTGTATAGAATCTTGTTATAATGATTCTAACTCCTAGCTTCTAGAATGGTAATTAGTTAAAGTTAAGGTTTTTAGTTATAAATCATCAGATGAGGAGGTGGTATACACATATATAGTATATTTCCAATATGGGTAGTCTCTTAACTCTTAGTTTGATCAAGCCACCCTAATGAAGTGATCTTCGATAGGAGGCATCACCTAATGGCGATTTGTATCTCAAACTAAGATATTAAAATAACCAAACCATAAGCACGTTTAGTGTTCTAAAGAGGGTGGCTAGGATTACGTAGTTTGCTTAAAGCACACATATGGAAGAGATCTTCGATAGGAGGCATCACCCGATGGTGATTTTTATTCAAACAAACTAATAATCTAAATTCCATAATCGTAACACTCATAAGATTGAGTGATTTAGTCTAAGTGAGACTACGTCTGACTAAACTCGTAAGATAGAACAGAGACATAATCTATACTAAGATGAATAAATCAATCCTAAATACTACTAAGATAACCCAGTACTATGGATATACCCTATTATACCATCCAACAATCAAGGTTCAGTAATTCTATTTATTCAACAAGGATTTATCAATACTATCAATCCTTATGCTAAATGGTTGAGTCCTACACAAGACTCCAAGAAATGTGATCAAAGATCACCTCAAACAGATTCTACCACAAGGAGGGGATTTCAATCTAAGTGTGTTAAGTTTTACCACAAGGTATTAAGATCAACTTCTAAAGTAAAAATGATCATCTAAGATTCTACCTCAATAAATTTGTAAAGGTCCTTCCTATCTCAATATATCATCAATTAAGGTCCTTAAAATATTATAGAGACACTTCTATAGCAAGATCCTTGAGATCTCACTCTTCTAATTCTTAAGCTAACATACAAAGGTTTGATTAATAATTTAAATTAAGTGATCAAATTAGATGATTAAATCATCTAATCACCTCCTACTCTATAATCATGGGAACAAATAAAAGCTATTATTATAGATGGATCACTTGTTCAATCAATAGTATTTTATTATTGAACTTATGTTAATACTCTTATACAAGAGAAAATCGACTCTCTAAAGCTTAGATTCAGATTAATCAATCACATGAATTTATTATCAACCTTAACATGTCTAATTCAATGGTTTAAAATCAATACCCAATCAGATGTATTATTGGAATAATATCAATTACATTATCTTATAATCAAGTTAATTAATTAAGGGTTTGGATCTTAATCAAGTAGATTAGAGTTTAACCCCTACTCTTATCTTATTAAGATCAAATGTTTATTTATAAGTTAAGTGTCAAGTCAGTGGATTAAAGATGTACTATTGGTGACAATCTCAAACTTATATCAGGTTTTAATAGCTTGATCAAAGCCTTAAGACTTTTTAAGGTTAATTAAAATAATTAAGTTTTCAATTTTGGTGGCAATCTCAAACTTATATCAAGTTTTAATAACTTGGAGGGAAAAAGGGTGGCAATTAACAGGAGCATTAGGACATACAGAGGCAATTAGCACGACTCTCTTTAATTTCGTGATATAAGTCACAAAAATTCTTGCTATTTAGTTTATTGTTATAATATAGATAAAAAATTTATGAATCTGCCATTGCTTAATGCCATTTAGAAGCAACATTTTCCGTTGTCGGCGATAATAGTTTTATGTCATTGGCCTCTGTCACCTTCGCCCTATCTTGATTTACTTTTTCTTGGCACTATCAACGTTATATGTATAGGGTTTAGAGTTCGACAAATTTTCTTTTTGAAAGAATTTGAGTAATACTATAGCGTTTAATAAAAGAAAGCATAAATCTTACTAAGCTAATACAAATCTTAATAAGGTGATACAAGATTTGAATGTATAAAATAATCTACAATTAATTTGAAGCACAAAAATAGAATTATTTATAGTGACAAAATTCCAACACAAAGCATAAACACAGATCCTTTCAAACCAGGAGCAATAAGAACTAACATTCGATATTTCAAACAAGATGTTATCTTTAGGGGGGACATCTGCGTGCAATGCTATGATATTTAAGCTGTCGTTAAGATTTGTGCTGTTTGGTTCAATGATATCTCAAATTTTTGAAAATGCTACAGTCTAGTATTGTCTTTTTTTAAATCGGCCGACATTCAAATAGCATCCAACATCTGATAGGGTGCTTCGCCTGCGAATTGATGTCAAAGGCTAATCGGCGATGGCAAACGAAAATCGGTGATGGCAAATTCCTCCTTTTATCGAATCATCTTCGTAGAATCCAACAATTATGCGATGACGATGGCGATGGCGAAGACGACTTCTTCCTCCCCGGTGTCATCTTCGCCGAATCCAGCAAATCGGCGAGGGCTAAGCTCCATTTTCGTGAAGAGCGGCGGGATGCTCCGCGCTCGCGAGGAAGACAGTGAAGCTCCATTTCAAATCGGGGATGATGACAAAGAAGAGCAACATGCTAAAATAATTTAACTCGATTGACAGAATTGCAATTTGTAAGAAAAAATGCAGCAGCCACGATTCAGATAAGGAAAGAATGAAAAAGAAAGATCAAAAAGCCAAAGCGAGTCAAAGAGCCTCTCCTCTTGAAAGCAGAAGGTCTAAGAAATGACTAAGCAATGGACCCAGCCATTAGTCAGCCTACAATAATAAGCATTGGTAGGCCAGCTACATGGACTAGGGGCCCGGAAGTAATTTTAGCATTCTCATATAATATGATATAAGCAAAATTTATCTAACATTAAAAGCTATAAAATTTCATAATAAAATAAAAATAAAAATAACTAAATACTAAATTCATCCAAAGAATATGGACTAATTGCATACTAATTATCACTTAATTATTTTTTTTTTTATTTTAAGAAGCGGGGCTATATTTTTGCGGCTAACAACGAGGGAACTCTCGGAACTCTCGGAAACTCTTAACAAACAACTTTCTGCTCCACCTTTTCTTCTTTAATTAAGCATTAATTAGATAATTATGTAGCCCCCGCAAGAGTATTAAGATATTAATTATATGAAATCAGCAGTATAGTTGGTAGCTCTGCAAAACCTAATCCACGTCAAGTTGCGCGCAAAAGCAGCAACCATCAATTGGATATATTTGCAAAGGGAAAATTACACTCAGCAATCACAATGCATATCCTTTCTTCCCTTTTTTTTTTTTTTTTTTTTTTTTTTTTTTTTTTTTTTTTTTTAGAGTGTTTATATTTCTCCAGTTCAGCCACTGAGCCAGTCGATAAGACAGAGAGTGACGGTACCGCTTCTTCATCCCCAAATCCTCTGCTTGGAAAAGGTCCGAGCTTGAGCTCTCTCGCGAAGGAATTGTGCTATTTTTGAAGGGGCCTCTGTGTATGGATAGTTGCAGATGTGTCAGCCGTGCTGCAAAAAAAGGGATTTTTTTAGTCTGAGAGGAAAGCGATGTCTGAAAGGCAGCTTTTGGTTTGATGGAAGCTTCCGTTTTGAGTATTTGTGCGCCTATTGATGGAGGTGAAAGCCTGGGCGGGATGTCGGCTCGCATGTCCATCGAGAGCTCTTCTTTTGCTGTTTGCATTACAGGTACTTTTTTTGCCGTCTCCGATCTTTTCTGCTTGTCTGCTTATTAGGTTTTTTTGCTGTTCAGGCCGGCTAATTGTTTCGTTGGATTAGCTAGGGTTTAATCATTCTGTGTTCTTTTTCGGTTGAGAATTACTGCTTTAACTCAGATGTGGCGGGTTTGCCTTCGCGTCTACCTTTTAATACTTGTTCTAGTTTTTGTAGCTGAGCTTTTTTCAACGGTCTTTCCTTATTTGTCTCGTAGATTCTTCATTTTCAATTATTGATGTTGCTGATCTGTTCTGTTCTAACTTGGGATAGATTGAACCCCATTTCTCTATTATTCCGAGTTTCGTAATCGCATTTAATGAAGCTGGACTTTTATGCATCATTTCTGAGATTTAGTTGTGAATATTGGATCTAAATGTCTGTTCTGCCCGTTTTGCCCTGTTTAGATCGCAGCATTGCTTTCTATCTGCACCCGGGGTCTTACTGTAAAATCCGATGAGGGGAAGTCTGTTCATTCACAAGGCTATGAAGTGGGATCATACCTATCGCATTCATGCATACATGATGAAATACTGCATCAGAGACAGCGGCCTGGTCGGAAGGAGTATTCTGTCACCCCTCAGGTTTATCAGGAGCTTGATTCATTGAGTGGCAATGGGCGTAAGGAGAGGAGGGCATTGCTTTCAGTTTCATCTCCACCGTCATTGCCGAAAGAGTCTATGCATCCTATTAGGATATATTTAAACTACGATGCTGTTGGGCATTCCACGGATAGGGATTGCAGATGTGTTGGGGATCTTGTGAAGGTATGTTGATTTGGTTCAGTGGGCCTAATATGTGTTACCTTATGGCTTATTCACAAAGCATTCTCTTAATAATGCACATTCTCTATTAGCTCGGTGAACCTCCTGCAGTCTCTGTGCCTGGAAACCCTGCTTGTGATTCTCATGGTGATCCACCAATTTCTGTTGACTGCTGGTACAACTGTACTATAGAAGATATAGCTGGAGAAGATAAGAGGCAGCGCTTACGCAAGGTTGCTTATATCTTGCATGCGCTCTAGTTTCTCTTCAGTTGCTTAGTTTTCAGGAAGCTTTGTTTTGATTTCAGAGGCAATGTAGCCTATGTTTTGCCCAATATTACTATTTTCGATCCTTAACTGATTTGCTTTCATTCATAAATGTTTAGGCTCTCGAGAAAACTGCAGATTGGTTCAAACAAGCTCTATCTGTTGAGCCTGTAAAGGGGAATTTGCGATTGAGTGGCTATTCTGCTTGTGGTCAGGATGGAGGGGTGCAGCTTCCACATGAGTACATTGACTGTAAAATTTTTACCATACTAATTCATTAGTCCCCATAGTCTTATCCATGTTACATGATTCCATTAACATTTGTCTAACTTTATTCCTCTTTTAATGCAGATGGTATTGCTGATGCAGATCTTGTTCTTTTGGTCACTACTAGACCAACTACTGGAAACACGCTTGCTTGGGCGGTAGCATGTGAGCGTGATCAATGGGGCCGTGCAATTGCTGGTCAAATTTTTTTGTTACATAATCTTCTGATTTTTTTTTGTTTTATGGTGCATCAAGAATTTCTTAATATTTAACTTCATTTGATTTGTAGGTCATGTGAATGTTGCTCCACGTCATTTGACTGCTGAAGCTGAGACTTTACTTTCAGCTACTTTAATACATGAGGCTGATATCTAATACTTGTTATTAAATTTAATTATGAACAAATTATTATTGCCACAGCTGTTCTGACAAAATATTATTATCCAGGTCATGCATGTTCTAGGTTTTGACCCTCATGCTTTTGCGCATTTTCGCAACGAGAGAAAAAGAAGACGTAATAAGGTAGCTATATTGCCCTTTTTTCCTTTTTTTGCCTTATCGGTAAAGTATGATGCAGTATATTTAAAAGCATGAAATTTTACTCTGACAATTGCTATTGAAAGCATCAAATACAAACAGTAACAACAACACTAATAATGAATAGTACTTCATAATAAAATGCTTGTACTTTTTAAGAACAATAGATCAACTCAAGCAAAATTTTAAACTTGGGTCATTTAATTTTAGTGCAAAACAGTATAATAATAAATGAGCTCAAGTATAGTTTTGGGGCATAATCTTTCTACTTTGTTATTCTGTTAAATTGAATTATTTTTTGTCCATAGTGTTTGTGAGTTTTAGCCTAACTAGGGCCGGCATACTGTTTTCTTTCAGGTCCCTAGGAGATTATGTTGAACGAAGATCTTGTTGGGGAAATTTAATTTTTAGGGGAATATAATATTAAGAAAGCAATGAACACATTCAAAAACTTTTATGGATGTCATTTGGTTTGTTAACCATGTCACACTTGTAATGTATTTATTTATGTGACATACTTGGTGGTTTAGGGTATTATATTAGGAGATTGCTTTTGTAAGGCATTTGATGTTAATGGTGCAACCTAACTTCTTGGCCAAGTTTCTATTGATTTCTCATTTTTATATCTCATTCATTTGGTTCTTCATTGCAAGCTTGTTCATTTTAGTACACATGATAACACCATATTTTTTAAATGAAATTATTAAATTTTTTTGTTTCCTCATAGTGTTTAATCATTCGTTGCCTTTATAATGATGCTAAAAAAGCACAATGTCAGATCATCGCTCCATCTATTTGCAAGAAAACAACATATCTTATGTTTTTCTCAATTTACTATATGATAATATTTCTCTAGGATGTGCTCCATTAGTATCAACCCTTCAATAGTGATCCTTAACCCCATGTCTTCATTATGGGCGAACTAATCATTTTTTCTTTACCATTGCTAGTTTAATTTTTGCTATCCGATCACCATTCAAAATGCTTGTAACTATGACATTTATTTCCACTTCTGGGCAAGTTACAAATTCTTAAGAGGGTTGTGAATGATTTGTTCAGTATTCACAAGTAGCATTGTCCATCTCCCATGAAATAGCTTTTTATTGTTCTACTGCAATTGCTTATTTTGTTGTCTTTGGTATTTAGTTTTAGTTCTTCCACATGTTATCGGCAAAACCTTATATCATATTTCAATGATCCATGTATTTAGTTGGCCCTCATGATTGGGGCTTGTTTGACAGCCTGTTGTTGCCCTTGGCACTCAATTGATGAGAAATCAAGGGACACGATAGCAAAGCAACTTCTCTTAAACTCATAGAAGCTTCCCTCAACATGCCCATTCAATTATCTCAGCCTTAACAATTGACAAGCATGCATGCACAACAACATCCTCTAGCTCTTCGAAACTTCTTTCGAGCCTTCCAATGGCTTTGATGATCATATAAATGCTGCTGAGAAAGTTTGATTTCACATCTCCATTTGACAAAGTTCCCAATCCTTGTCAGAGTCTCTCAAAGGGAATTCTTCGATTGTTTTTCATGGATATGCAGACTCTTTTCTATGGTGCTCTGCATAGCTCTGTCAACGAATTAGCATATAGGTGGAAAGCGATGCCAATCCATCGTAGAAAGCACCAACAGTAATGCTGGGGCCATTAGCACCAACTCAAGCTTGTTTTCATGACCTCTTCTAGCTTTGTCCTAGAATTCTAACAGAGCTTATGACACGTGCTTTGCTAGCTCAACATTATTAACACAACAATCAATCATGTTTCTTTCATCGACAACGATTGCCGACATGCATATTTTGCCATCCTTAGTTGCCTAGCCTATAAAGGCTAGTCTCATCAAGCACTAAGGTTGGCAATTCTTTTTTTGCGAGGAGACTGTAGGATATTATTCTGAAGCTCATAAACTCTCTCATTACCTGCTCACAAGTCGACTTGTGCTCAACTTTGTCATCTTCCCCTCATATGCTTTTTATGCTTAAAGGCATCTTTGATGCTATAAGTGTTCATTATAATTGAAGAGCAGTGAAGTGAAATCTCTTGCTCGGGCACACCTTACAATGGATGTAGGTCGGATTTAGCTAATTGAATCTCCAACAATCTTATGATTTTTCTTGTTTACTCTTTTAATACTCTTAGTGTGCTTGTGTGCTCAAATCATGTGTTTGAGTACATTAAATCCATGTTAATTACTTCTCAACGCACTTTCCTCTAAATGACTATGGCTCTGTCCAGTCATTTTATGTGCTCAACCCAAGATCCTTTTTACTTGTTTGTAGTTAAAATATTAATTATAAAGATACAAATACGAGGACATAGCTCTCAAACTAGAGTCTTAACTCCCAAAAGTTGCCTCAAACAACGAAGCTGCCATTATTGCATGATCTCGTCCTCAGCTATCTACATTTTGACGAGTTTCTCGCAAAGTCCTATGGATTGAGCTCCTTAATCTTTGAATTACACGCTCTTCTAGATCCAATTGATTAATGTTGATGATTTAATGGCATTTGCTGAAGCTGTGAAATGCCTTGGATTGGGACACAATCCTTTGATTCCTTGATCTTCACACTCGATCGTGCAACATCCCATGATATCCCCAATCTGTGAACATCTCCCTTCGATCAACTGTTCATTTCCACCTAATGCATGATTGTGGAAAGCTCTAGTCATGACTATACAGATCATGCAATAAAATGCAATGGTTTGCATAACTCCTTATTGACCCGACCATTTGATTTGTGATAATTGAAGATCTAGATGTTCTCTCATGCACTCTTGGATCACAATGTCTTTGAGTCTGAGTAACATAGGAAGATGTGCTCTATATATCTTTGATTTATTTGGCAAATAATTTCTGAAAATCTCTGCATCATGATCTTTGGTTCTTTATCAGCACAATTGTAGACATTATCATGCTACCAATATTGAACTGATAACCATCCAAAATTTAGATTACTTGTAAGTTACCAAAAATTAGAGTGAAATCTAATTAATTTGATAATTTAATTAATTAATTATCAAATATTTAAATAATACATATTTAATTCCCAAACTTTAATATTTATTAATAAAACAATATTTCTCACCAATCTTAAATTTCTTTTAATGATAAGTTGATGCACCTTAGAAATACAAAAGTAAAAGTTCTTATTTTGCTAATATTAAACTTTGGGTTTTGGATGTGTCATTTCAAATTTTTGGTGCTTGTACATAAAATACTTTGAGCACGAGGTGAAAGTTGCACATTAATTAAATTTGTTGTTTGTTAATAATAAATAATTGGGAGTTGTGACACTTAAGGCAGGTTAATGTTTATAATTATAACATTATATTATCATTACTATTATTATTATTATTATCCTTTAAAAAAGTATTGATAGTTTTTTTAATCACTATTAGCTGAGGATATGGTGGTTTGAGTATCAATCGATGTTGTTTTAATAGATATAAATATTTAAGGAATATACATACATATATGAATGACATGCTAATCAATGTGACTCAATGGGTCAAGGTCCTAAATTGTTTTTATTTTTAATAGATCCAAGTTATCTTAGTCGAATCATGTTAAGTTAATGTTTTGATTCTTAATAGATTTGAGTGATGTTAAATAAATCATACGGAGTTATTACTTTTATTCATAATATAGATCTATTTGATTCTAGTTGAATTATACTAAGCTAATGTCTTTATTTCTTGTAGATCTAAGTGATTATAATGAAATTATATTTACTGCCACAATTTTTATAAAATCTAAGGGACCTTAGTTAAACGTACTTATTATTTTAATTTCTATTTGATTTAATGGATTTTAGTTGAATCACCTAAGTTGTTATTTTTGTTTTCTTAAATTTTTAACGTTATGGTATTTTTTTATTCCTAATAAATTTAAAAAGATCTTTGAGAATTTAATTTAAGCTTTGTGTTACAATATCTAGTTGATCTAAATTTATATATATATATATATATATATATATATATATATATATTCATTACTCAATCTAAGAATCCTAGAGAACCACTGAAGCCTATAATCAACTAACACCTTTTTGGAACAGATTGTTTAAAGGCAATGCTATTAGATTCTCCATTCATTTAACGAGGAACCAATGCATTGTATTCATTTTGATTGAGTTATCTGATGACTATACTTAACATCTAATCACTGAGAAAATATATATACAGATGGTAAATACAGATTTCAACATGCTTAAAACTTAAATTTAAAAAATGGATTGCCTTTAGTGTTTCTAGAATATTGATCAATTACACAATCTCTCTTTAATCAATCTTGTGTTTGTCTAATTGACTTTTGCATTATCTTGATTATCCTCTAAAACTCTCAAATAAAATCATTAATATAGTTTTTCTAAAATACAAGTACAGAGTCTAATAATCAGCATTAGTGGTCGTGGCTTACTTGGGTCTCATGAGGCCATCAGCTCCCATTTTTTGATGATTACAAATTGTAATTTTGTTTTTCTCAATAAACATAGAAAACTGCTAACATGAATAATATACATTTCCCCAAATCAAATAAATTTGTAAGAAATTATTTTAATAGGGATTTTGATTTCGTAAAGTTTGTTAAATCTGAGTTTGCGTGATCAAAGTTCAGACAAACAAATGTAAGTTAAGAAAAGCAATTGCATATTAGGATCTTAAAGAAAATGAACAAAAATGTTGTGTAGCAAAGGAAACACTGCAATAATGTATATACATATTGATAAACAAGCAAACAACTCTCTATTTCCCCCCTTCGTAACTTCAAAAATAACATGAATAATATATATAAAATGTTGTAACAAAGCTAAGTACCTGGTGGATCGCATAGTTGATTGAGAGGGTGATTTTGATGGAATCGCCCGCATTTAATAGCAGCATATGCTGGAGTATGAGCTGAACTATTTGGGCATTACCAATTTAACTGGTCTACAAGTTGAATGTGATGAAAGTGACCTTATCAGTGAATAAGAGCCTTGTTCATTGTGGTTCAGTTGTTGGTGACTAAACCTTGATGAATGGGGTTCTGTTTGGACGTAAATCTGTAGTGCTGATGGTACTGAGTAATGATACCAATATGCTCACTGTTGAAGGGTGGATATGTTGATTGATATCGTCAAAATGCATGCTCATGAAAATCAAATGGATGTACTTGAGATGGGCCGATGCAGTGAGGGAGAGAAAGCTTGCAGGCCCAAGCTGTCAAAGTATTGATTGTACAATCCCAGATTAGCCGGTAGAAGCTTGTACACTGTTTGAACTCGGGTTGGAATAATCTCTTTTCTTTGTTGCGCAACTTCATCCTTAAACGGAGCATTCAGTCCTGGTGGGGCAGCCATCTGGTGCAAAAAATATTGAGGGTATCATTTGGTTTTGGAGTGAACTGAGTATTGTTGTAGGTATTTATAGCTGTTTTGTTCGATCATTAAATGTTGATCGTTAAATGAAAACGATTGTTTAAAATTCCAATGCACGGATGTTTGATGTTGGTCATAATGATCAGTTAGCCATCTGAAGATATATTAGATGCCAGCTTTACTTATGTTGTTCGACGAGCCATACAACTCATTTGACATGATGCTGACTTATGTTGAACAATGGGAATGATGGTTGTTCAACATCAAAACTATGGGGGGGGGGGGGGGGGGGGGGGGTCGTTTAGGTTTTTTAACTTTGTCGTTGAACATAAGATTTGAGAGGAATGGATTGTAGGCAGGTTATATGATATCATTTTATTGATGTTACCTTTGTTTTCATTGTTTAATTTGTTTATGAATGTGTAACAATGGCACATTGTTATATTAATAACCAAAAAATATTTTATGCCTTAAATGGATAGATAACTCATAATTAATGCCTTATGTAATTCATTGATTAATGGCTTAGCAAATATATCTGCAATATGGTTAACCGTGTCAATGATTTCAAGCTCAAAATCTCCGTGGATAATATGTTCTTAATGTAATGATGTCTAATCTGAGCGCCTAATGTGTAGTGTTATCACACTTAATTGGTATTTTTTGCAATTTAATTCCACTCATAAGACCTGAACAACATAGTTACCTGCAAAGATAAGTTTATACACCAATGATATTTGTTAAGTTTGACATCTATTTGTTAGCTTTTACATTGTATTTTGTGCTATTATCTATAAGCCAGTTAGAAATCGTCTAATCCCCTTGTTTAGTGAACGTAGGTGAATATTGAACCACTTAAAACCTCTCTTGATTGCTGTTGATTTGTCTTAGAATTTATCTGTAGCTAGCTTAAACAAGTAACATCTGAGCGGATTTATTTCTAGTCAATTCTATTTGACAGAGAAAAAAAATTTTACTTGAAAATTTATTGTGCTCCAACCCATTGACAACAGAGCTCAATTAAACGAGGTTTTTTTAAACATTCGTACATTTTTTAAATGCAGGTTACCGTCAAAGTGATGGATAAAAGGCTTGGTCGTATGGTGACTCGTGTGGTCCTCCCTCGAGTGGTTATGCATTCTAGGCACCACTATGGAGTAAGTACATGTTCTTTGGAATGAATTCTTATGCTGACCTATAGTGAACATAATTTAAAAAGAAATAAAGCTATATAAAGTTGTCATTTGGTATATTCTACTTTCTTGCTTAGCAGTTCCTTGTGCAATTTATTTTTCAGGCTTTCTCGGAGAACTTTACTGGCTTAGAGCTGGAAGATGGAGGTGGGAGAGGCACTTCTGGTACTTTTTTATTGCCATTTGAATTAAAGTTGGTGGTGATCTCTGGTTCTTATAATTTATCAAACACTTGAGCTTTTTTTTCTTCTATTCAGGGTCACATTGGGAGAAAAGGCTGTTAATGAATGAGATTATGACAGGATCAGTCGATACTAGATCAGTAGTTTCAAAAATGACTTTGGCTTTATTAGAAGATAGCGGTTGGTATCGAGTTAATTATAGCATGGCAGATCAACTTGGTTGGGGCCGAAATCAAGGGACAGAGTTTGCCACCCTGCCTTGTAATCTTTGGAAGGGGGAATATCATTGCAACACCACACAATTATCAGGTTGTACATATAATAGGGAAGCAGAAGGCTACTGCCCTATTGTGAGCTACAGTGGAGATTTGCCACAATGGGCTCAATATTTTCCACAAGCCAATAAAGGTGAGCTTATATTATATTTTCATATCATGTTAACACAAGGTTACACACACACATATATTGTGTTTTTTAAAAATGGCTGAGTATGGCTTTCTCACTCATAATTATAATCGAATAAGTTTGTAAGATTACTTGAACTGTGAAATTTTAGGTTTGGCAACGATTATTCATGATTAGAGTTTACTTCAGGCTTGATCAGATGTGTAAACTTTACACAAAAACTACTAACCCCTCTAATTAGGTCGATTGACTATCTTGCATCTCGTTCTGAAATCATTAATTTCTACAAGTTCACTAGGCGTCTTCTCCCTAAACCTCTCCTTTTCCTCTTAGGAAGTGAAGCTCATCTGCCAATCTCACTCCAAGTTGTATTTCATGGGAATGCACAGAATTATCAATTTGGGAGAAAGGAGCCTGTGTTAATATAATTGTCAAACTTTTGTTTGGGTTAAGGAAAGTGATCTAATTTAGATGGAACTTCAGTAATTTGGCTGTATGAAATTGCATTAATTAGTTGGAACCTTTGAACCAGTTTTATAGATTTTATTCACTTAAATTTCAAATAAACAAACACAATCAAGGTGAAACTCTTGGGGATCATGAAACCATGTGAGATTAGTTTGATGTTCAATTTTCACATTTTACATTTGGGATAATTGCATGCATAGCTCCAAAAACAACTTATTTACAGAATAGCCACTCATTCTAAAAAATGAAATTACGTCCAAGTGCATTTAAATTGCTGCCATCAAACCATTGTGGATTTTACAAATGCAGGCGGACAGTCATCGTTGGCTGACTATTGCACATATTTCGTAGCTTATTCTGATGGATCTTGCACTGACACAAATAGCGCGCGGAGCACCTGACAGAATGCTTGGTGAGATGCGAGCAAGTAACTCTAGGTGATGCGTTTGAGACGAATGATAACCTCAAATTTGTTCTTGTGCATTTATTGCATGCTGAAGGCTGCTACTTGCAGGTGCATGACTTCGTCTCTAGTTAGAACTGGATTTGTTAGAGGATCCACGACTCAAGGGAATGGTTGCTACCAGCATAGATGCAGCAATAATAAATTAGAGGTAAATTGCTTCCAGTCTCTTTGTAATGCGAGGTTAGTAGATTTCCTTTTTGAAATTGGAAATTTAGGCAGGTTTTCTCTTCTACTTTATAATGATATCGAGAACCTACCCCCTCACGTTCAACTGGTGATATTTTATGAAATATATGCCCATTTGCACAAGATAAATGATTTATATTTGCTTTCAACCTTTTATTGTTTTATTAATTAAAGCTGACGCTCAAGTATACATACAGATCTTTTTACTTCAACTGTAGGGGCTACAGTGTGATTTACTTGCATATGATAGTTCACATTCTTTTACATGTTTGCTTACCAATATGTGAATTGGCTTAAAATATTATAAATTTTCTATTGTTCAGGTTGCGGTTGATGGGGTCTGGAAAGCATGCCCTATAATGGGTGGTCCAATCCAATTTTCTGGTTTCAATGGTAGGTGCTGACACATAAGAGATATATACATGAAAGCAGTGCTTCCATATACTCATATGCTGTTGTGATTCTGTTGTTGCTGCAGGTGAACTGATTTGCCCAGCTTTTCATGAACTGTGCAGTTCAGCTCCTGGTCACATTAATGGCCAATGCCCAGCCTCTTGCAGTTTTAATGGTGACTGTATCAACGGAAAATGTTTCTGTTTTCTCGGTTTTGATGGCCATGATTGCAGTATGCGTGAGTTCTGCACGCTTTTTGCTAAAGATTATATATACAGACATATATTTATATATATATAATTATATATATATATATATATAATCGAGCTCTAACTTTGCTTCAATGTAGAGTCTTGCCCAAACAATTGCAGCGGACACGGGGCATGCAATTCAAATGGCATCTGTGCTTGCGAGAATGGTCGAACCGGCATTGATTGCTCCACTGGTATCGTCTTCTCTAGCATACCATCTTTTTTCATATCTTTAGCAACACTTGAAACTGAGCAGCGACATTGGGCAGCTCTATTAATAAAATATTGTATTATATGAATTTTGCTTAAAATTAAACTGAAATAAAACTGGTCATTTTAATTAGCAATTTCATTTAATGAAAATATACTATTATCGTGACAAAAAAACTAAGATTCTTATACTTTATTGTGCTTAAAATTCATAATTATATTGTTTATTTTAATAAGTCTAGTCATATGAATATGATACACAACACCATTCACTCATTCCCTATTTATAAGGCAAAATATGTGGCCTGTGAGTTCAAATCCAAGAGCTCAACCGCTGACCAACAACACCATTCACTCATTCCCTATTTATGCTTTCCCCGATTCACAGCCGTCTGTGACGAGCAATGCAGCCTGCATGGCGGCGTGTGCGACAATGGGGTGTGTGAATTCCGGTGCTCAGATTACGCCGGGTATACGTGCCAGAACAGCTCCAAGCTGCTGCCAAGCCTCTCAATTTGCAGCGATGTGCTGGTTACGGACGGATTTGAGCAGCACTGCGCCCCAAGCGAGCCAAGCATATTGCAGCAACTTGAATCCGCTGTTGTTATGCCCAACTATAACCGTTTGATGCCTGCCGGCCAAACCTTGCTGAGCATACTCGACAACGGCTATTGCGCTGCTGCTGCCAAGCGGCTGGCTTGCTGGGTAATAAGTTAACTGTTACCTCCTTTCTCTCTTTGATCCCCTCCTTGAATAGTTGAGCAATAATGCTCTTTTGCTCCCCTTCCCTTCAGATTTCGATCCAGCGATGCGACAGGGATGGAGATGACCGGCTGAGAGTGTGCCACTCTGCTTGCCGGTCGTATAACTCGGCCTGCGGGGCCGGTCTCGACTGCTCCGACCAAACACTCTTCAGCAGCGAGGATGATGGTGCTGAGCAGTGCACTGGCTACGGCGAAGTGAGGCCTTCTTGGGTGCGGCGCTTTCGGAACTTCTACTCCAGGAATGTTAGTAGTAGATGATAGCTGCCTGCTGTGGCTTCGGTGTCATTTGTGGCATCTTTTTTATTTTCTCATAGTGCAGAAGTGTTTGTAGGGATTATTGTAGAGTGTGTAGAGCTCAAATTGCAAGGTATTATGGCTGGGAGTGTGCCAGAGTAATCCTTAAAGAAGGATTCCTGGTTTGTGGTGGTGGTGGTGGTATTGGGTTTAGGGGTTTTTATTTTTGTTAATTTTTTCTTTTTATAAATTTAAGACCAGCCTTTTTTAGAAAAAAAAAAAAAAAGGCTGAGAGAGGTTGATGCTTTGTGGATGAATGCGTTGATCTCATGCTTATAGTTTTCTTCTATGATGATTTAAATTTATGTGCTGTGACGTTTACTGTTTTGTTGGGTTAACTAAAATTGGGGAGTAAGTTTGCGCGGAACAGAGTGGGGAGACATTGTTAAATATGTATTTTTTTTTTCTCAGTTTCTGTACTTAAACAAAGCTTTAAAATGTAATTATTAGGTGGGTTGATTACATGTATACTTTAAATCCTTAATAAAATATCAAATTTTTATTTGAAAAAACATAATAAAAACTGAAAGGAAATGTGTAGAGGTTCAATGATGATAGGGTGGAGGGTATGCTTAGGGCTGATAATTAGTTATAAATTAAAATTTGCTTGAATTTTGAGCTGAATTGATCTTGGTTTCAATCAGAGATCAATTTCGAATCTAAAGCCTTAGTGGTGCGGAGAGTTCCCTTTCCATCTCTTCTCAATCGTTGTTGCTCGAGAGCTCTTAGTTTGTTGTCAACCAGTTTATTCAATTTTTGTAGCTCAATTTTATTTGGGTGGAGAAGTTAGGAGAAGAAACATTGTTGGTAAACACTATTACTCTTTGCTACAGCATAATACTATTCTTGTTGAAATATTTGTCTGTTCTTTGCCTACTGGATTTCTAAAAGCTTTATAAAGCTATATTCCTGTGCTATTCCAGTCTTTGTTTTAAGAAATGTTCTTCTATATTTCATTTGCTAGAGTGACTTAGGGGTGGCAATTTTATCTGAAATTTGAAACTCGCTCGAATTTCGAGTTGAATCAAACGATTCAAAATTTTTGAGTGATTCTCGAGTTGAATTGCTTAGAGTTGAGTTCGAGTTATGTTAGACTCGACTCAAATTGGGTATGAGTCAAATTGAAATATACAGATTGATAATGTATAAATATATAAAAGCCGCTTTTCCTTTATGGAAATATACCATAGCACAGTTTGGTGAGTTGCTAGCTCATCTTCCGACCTGTCGCGGTTCAAAACTCTACGTTTTTTTTATCTGCTGTCGCTGTTGCGGATTTGAAAGCAATTATCGCGAATTTGAAATATGCGATAATTACGTAGAGTTGCAGAGGGGTTAGTTCCCATTTTTCGATCCTCCAAATCTTTTATGACATCTCTCTCGCTTCTCACCTTCTTCAGGTTGACTGTTCCTTCGCTTCCACGTTCTGAATCTGATCTTCTTAGCTTTTTGTTCATGCTTCTTGCTAATCGCGGTTCTTCTCTATTGAAATCACTTGTATCAGAAATCTGCATAAGTTTTGTAAGGTGATTAATAACATATAAATTTTTTTAGGGTTTTCAAATATTCACAAAGTTATGAAACGTGATATTCTTTCGATCTTATTTGATTTTAAAATTTTTAAACATGCAATAATTTATGAGCATGTAACTCTATTTTTAAGATTAAGATGTGATTTGGAATTATGCTTTTACAATTATAGTTTAATGATTTGTTTAATATTTTATCAAATTATTTTTATATTTTTTTAGTGTTTTCAATTTTATAGTAAGTCGTTTGTATATTTATAGCTAAAGTTGTAAATTGATGTTGTGATTTTATTTACATTATATACTTTTGTTTAATTTCAAAATGGTTCTAAATTACATTTTTGTTTTAATGTTCTAATATTTGAAACAATTTAGCTTGTTTCACATGTTTGAATAAAATAACAATAGAATCTGTACTTGTTTCATCACTTTTTGACTCAAATACAATATTTTATTCATCTTCTAATTTATTAGTTTCATTTTCAAAAGAATTATTTTATTTTCCATTTAGTTGAAATATTTTTTAATAAATAAAAATACATCAGCTCAACACATATATGTTCATAAGCAGAAATATTTTAAAGATTAAAAAATAATTATAATCAGCATATATAAGTCCATGTTTTAACTCAAAAACATACATACAATTTGTAGTATGTCTAAAACCCTAAATAATTAAAATAACATTAAATATAAGTACATAATATAAAAAAATGACATCTATTGTTACACTGAAAACCCTAAAAAATACAAATAATTTGATAAAGTATTAAACAAATCATAATACTGTAACTGTTAAAACACGACTCAACTCATAGCTTTAACTTTTAAAATAGAGTTAGAGGCTCATAGATTATTGTTTGTCTAAGAACTCTAAAATTAAACAAAAGTACATAATATAAATAGAATCACAGTATCAGCTTGCAGCTTTTATAATAAATTATGCAAACAATTTACTGTAAGATTGAAAATTCTAAGAAACACAAATAATTTAATAAAATATTAAATAAATTGTTAGACTATATATTTGTAACTATAAAAACATAATTTCAACTCACAACTTAACAATAAAAATAGAGTTACATGCTCATAAATTATTATTATCATGTATATTTGGGCTGCTGCTATCTCTGTTGTTACTTGGGTTGCTGCTGCCTCTGTTGATGCTTGAGCTATTACTGCCTCTGCTACATTTTTGAAAAGCATAGACAAAATATACATACTGTAAAGAGGCTCACAACTTATTGCATGTCTAAAAATTCAAAAATACATACATTATATTCTATTATTCTGCATTACTGCTATAATATCATTGACTCATTGCTGTAGTATCTTGTAATAGCTTTTTTATATTATAAAGTATATGAACTCAATTTTTTTTTTTTTTTGTTTATTTTACTTTAATTTGAGCAATCATTTAAGATAACTAGATTGGAATTATAATAAATGATTACTATTAAATATTGACTACTCTGCTAAGCCTATTAAGTTATAGCTTTAAGAAGTGATGTTAATCTAAATCCTCTTAAATAAAAGCAAGTGAGTCATAATCAAAGTCAACTTTCGGGCGCTGCAACAGATTTCAGTGTTGCGGCGCATTTAATTTAATTTCATAAAATTTATATGTCGTTGCGGCGCGCTGTGGCGCGCTACGACGTGCCACGGCGGATTTCAACCCGAGACTTGGGCGCTACAGGGTGCTGTAGCGCCCGACGGTGATTTCGCATGTGCGAAAATAGTAACGGGTCTCATTTCGCACTTAAATACTCTCAATTTAAAGCACATCACGTGCGGTGTCATATACCGATAGAAAGGTATTTTTGACACATTTCCATTGATACCAAAATCGGCCCGAAACGATTATTTTAACTATGTAAATAATGAAGCTAAATGTTAGGGTATGCATAAAGATGGAAAAATAGAGCTAATTTTCTTCCATAAATTTTTTCTATCTCAAGGAGCTCTAATAGATTTTATATCTCAATAACAGATTTCTAAGGATGCAAAAATAAGCATAATAACAAAATGAAGAGCCATTGAATCAATTCAATGGGGGAAAGGGAGGTACATTAGCTTGCGAAGAGAGATTTCTCTAAGGATCCTTCGGGCTTGAGAGCTTTCCTTCAGCAACAAGCACAACAATGGAGGGAAGAGGAGAAGCTTGGGAGGAGGAGAAGGATCTTCAGTTTGAGAGCAAAGGGAGGAAGAGGAGGGGCTGAGCTTCATTCTTAAAGGAGTTGAAGGCATGGGCTATGGGAGCTAAGAGGTGAGGGGAGAAAATGGAGAGGAGAGGGGTCTTGCGTCCACAGGGTAAGGGAGCGCCGAATGGAGCAAAGGGGCGTACGCAGGTAGGGAAGAGGGAGTGGGGTCCAGCCAAAGAATAGAGAAAAAGAAAAGAAAAAGAATATTTAATAAATTTTGATTTAAATTTATTTAATTACTTATTGCTTTAAAATCAGATTTTATAAACGTGTTCCAAAAAATCATAAAAATTCACCCCTAGCTAATTTGAGGGTGAGAAACGCAACGACGGTTGGATTTTGATTCCGATGAGTATTTTATTTTCCTATTTTTCGGGGTATTTAATTACATTTAAAATATTCGATAAAATCTGACCACTTCCAAACGCGTCCAAACCACCACTCCTAGCTAATTTGGGGGTGACGAACGCAATGTCGAAGTCGAATTTTGATTTCAATGTCATATTAAATATCTCAATTTCTAATTTATTAAATATTATTAAAATATTCGATAGATTTTCGATAACTTCCGATTGCCACCAAAATATTACCCTTAGCTAATTTGGGGGCAATGAGTGCAATGACAAAGTCCAATTTTCAATATGATGTCAAATAATTAGATCAATTTCCTGGGTTCCTAAAATTTTCAAAATCAGGGTTTGACCCATTTGACCTCTGATTTGGATTAGGCCCCGATGGTCCGTCGCCCCTTTAGATCCCACAGCTAAAATTTAATCTCGCAGGATCGAAGATCCGTCGTTGGATCTATTCGACGGATTTCACAGCTCGGATCATTCCGGATCATCAAAACTGTTCCGCGATTATGATGATATAAATAGCCTCAGCATTGCTCCATAGGATCCTTTGCTATTTAATTGATCTCAATTGAAGCTCTCCCTCCCGATCCTGCATTGTTGTCCGCCCGAGCTTTCCTAGGCATCCCAAGCATGCGTACAGCTGATAAAGGTGTCTCCTAGTGTTCAGGAATCCTAAGAGCCTGTCGAGAAGCTAGCTAGGCCCCTGCGTTTCCTCTGTCGACCGATCCAAGCTCGCCTAGAACCAGGTACCATCATCTGTCGAATTGAGTTATTGAAGCTCAATTCTTCCTCTCTGTTATTTCATTTCGACACTACTAGGGTAGCCGAGTGTATCTAAAATGATTGCAAGGTTTGGGGTGGATTCAATCTATCGATTGGGTCAACCCCTCTCGTGCTCATTAGGTTCGAGTAAGGACCCATGGATCTAGCCTAGCTCAGATCCTCAGGCCAGAGGGATTCGATCCACCTCACCTCCCTGAAGGTGTAAGGATCGATCCCTAGGTTAATCATGGCCTCTGAGGGAAGAATTAACTCCCCACAGTAGCTCCAGCTCGGGAGCTCTCGGGTGAGTAAGGTCCTGACGAACTAGACCTCCTCATAGGGGCTTATAGTCCCAATCGATGTGTCATGGTTCGAGGATGGATGCAATTGACCCAAAACCATGGTGTGCACTCTAGGCAGATAATTTCGCTGGTTAGGGTTTCCCTAATCGGCCTCTATCGAGATGGATTGAGGCAGGGATAAAGGTACTGTGCGGGTCGGGTCAGCCCATGACCCGCGCCGTGCGATAGTGCCAGATTACCCGGGTGTAACAACATAAGTTGCTACCTTGGTCAATTAGGACTAATTTGAGTTATGATTTTGATCTTAGTGTATTAATTAAGTCATTAGGAGTTCACCACCAAGACCTAACCTAAATAAAGAGGCAAATGAATCAAATCCTGATTTTGAGAATTTCAGAAATCCTGAAATTGGACCTAATTATTTTGACTTCACATCAAAAATCAAATTTCGTCATTGCGTTCATTACCCCCAAATTAGCTAGGGGTGATATTTTGGGGGCAATCGGAAGTCGTCAAATATTTTAATAATATTTAATTAATAGAAAATTGAGATATTTAATGTGACCTCGAAATCAAAATTTGACATCGCCAATGCGATCATCACCCCCAAATTAGTTTGGGTGATGTTTTGGACGTGTTTGGAAGTAGTCGGATTTTATCGAATATTTTAATGTAATTAAATACCTCGAAAATAATAGAAAAATTAAATACTATTCGGAATCGAAATCCAACTTTGCAGTTGAATTCCTCACCCCCAAATTAGCTAGAGGTGAATTTTTAGGATTTTTCAGAGGCCGTTTACAAAAATTGAATTTTTAGAGGATTAATTAATTTAATTAAAAATTTATTAAAATTCATTTCTTATTTTCATCTTTTATTTATTTCCTTCATGACTGGGACCCACTCTAGCTGAATTCGGCGCCTCCCAAGCCCTACGCACGAAAGTCTCCCCCTCCCTCTCCATTTTTCCAAGCCATCTCTCCCATGCTTGTGATGGGATGAGTCAATCTCATCCCATCCTAAAGGCATGCTCTCTTCTCCTTTAAATGGAGCTCAACCCCTCCACTTCCTCCATTTGGCAAGCTGAGTTCTCCTCTCTTCTTCCTCCATTGTTGTGATTGTTGCTGAAGGAAGCTCCCAAGTTCCTGCAGAAAACATAGCTCTCCTCCTCTATTTGCTTCCATTTGAAAGCCAAGGTACCTCATTTTCCATATTGAATGGATTCAATGGCTACTTCATTTTGCTCTTATGCTTATTTTGCTTCATTAAAAATCTGTGAATGGGATATAGAATCCATTAGAGCTCACTGAGCTAAGAAAATTAAAAAAAAAAAAATCAGCTCTGTTTTCCATTCTTTCTGTATATCCTGATCTTTAACTTCATTGTTTGCATAGTTAGAATAATCGTTTTATGTCGATTTTGGCATCAACAGAAAGCTATCGAAAGTACCTTTCCATCTATTTTCGCACCCGCGCCTCAGAACAGCAGGCACCACAGCGCGCTGCAACGCCTTCTGGCTCTAAAAGTGCCCAGAACTGTCCGGAATGGCCGAAACTTTCATATTTTTCACATTTTAAAGACCCTATGACCCAAATGGGGACAAAATATATCAAAATTGAACCTAATTTTAGTAAAATTAAATATTGTATAAAATTGTATGTAATTTTTGAATATGAAAAAATTAAGTTTTGACCCATTTCATGAAAATAGAACCATAATATTGAAATGATCAAACTTGATCATTAGACATCAGAATTCAGTGTTCTTGGACTATGGAATTCTTGGATAGTAAATAATAATAAATTAATTGAATTTTTAAATTTTATTAAGTGAAATTACTAAAATTCCCTTATATATTAAAATTCTTAAGTTGGTTTTATTGGACTTAATAATTATCCAAATTTAAAGTACTTACTGTCTATTTTCATATTAGATAGCAAGGAATTATTTGGAATTAACAAAATCCAATTTGGAGCCCTAAACCAAAAAGTAGCATTTTAGACCCTTAAATAGGGGCAAAACAGTCATTTTACCCAAAATTTAGGCTAAGTGCTCTTAACCTCCAAAATGTCATTTAAATCATTAAAATCAGTAATAAAATTGATTTGGAACCAATTTAGCTTTTAACCTCATAATTGAGTAACTTGATAGAAACCTAATTAAAGGCTTAAAATTTTCATAAGTAAAATCTACGAGTTTCTAACATAGTTTCAATTTCATATCCCTAACTTCCTTATGTGAATTGAATCAACAAATAAAGATAAATTATAATAATTACCATCAACTCCATAAATTACCTAATTTTTATAGCAGGAGCTTTCTTAGAAACTTCACTTACACCCTAGGATTTTTTCCCTTAAGATTAAGAATAGATCATAAGCAAGATTTCATTCATTGAATAAAGTGGGTTATTCAATGAATGGAACCTTGATTTTATTAGTATGTAGATTTTATAACTTGATTCTGATTATTTTATCTTTCAATTTTAGATTAAGAATAGGAGAATCATTCTATTAAGTTTGATTTTTTATTAATAAGATTTTGCCTTAATCTTAGTTCATACTTAGAATTGAAACCTTAGTCCTTAAGCTATACCTTTGGATTATGTGATTAACTCCAATCTCGTGGTGTTAAAATCATAATTCTTAGTTTAGTAGATCTTGATCATATCTTAGCTTAGAACGCCTAAATTTATCAATTAGGATGTGATGATTTATTATTTAACTTGTAGTCGAATATGATTGAATTAAATTAGACCATGATCAGTTCTAATTGTTTTTAACCTTATAAGGCTGTGCTTCTAAGTTATATAACTTAGAATAGTTAGAATGATTAATTAAATAACAAATGATGTCATCTTGTGTAGGAGAGTCTTTTGCTCACTTGAATTATTTGTTGCTTATGCATTCCTTGTATTTTGTGCCATTTCCTTGAACATGTCATAAAGATAACATTGTTGCATGAAATGAAAAATTATAATAATTAGGATAATATTTGCATTGGGTTCAGTTATATTTGGTAGGTTCTGGTGCACATTTACCTCAATGGATAGGGGTAAGGAGTAATAAGGATTGCTTAACATTACTCATCGAGGAGTGTATTGTTAAGTTTGGAACCCGTATATGCTTGACTCCTCAGCTGCTTCTGAATGTGTCCACATGAGCAAAAGTAAAATAACTAAAATCAACTACACTTGTATTTTCTGTCTCTTCAGTACTATACGGTTCTGTTCTGCCCTAGCCCAGAAAGGTTTTGGAAATTTCTGTTCTGCCCAAACCCAGAAAGGATTTGGGAATATGTTGGGCTTGATTGGCTAATTTTTTAATATGACAATTTGTACATACCTTTTTTCTATTTACCATTTTACTGATGTATGTTACTTCGATCATCTTTACTTTACCTTACCCACTTACTCATATATCAAATGATGCTAGATTTTGTTGCTGCTTATTATACGTATCACAGCCAGATTGTTTATTTTAAAACCTGCATATGTCAAAACTTAAGCAAATTGTCTAATCAGATTTTCTTTTCTCTTGGCTGAGGCCCTATCATTGTGAAACCGATAATAGTAGATTCCGAGTTGTTTAAGGGAGTAGGGCCTTCTGAAGAGCTTGTTCAGGTGGAAGAGCGTGCTGCTGTCGAAGTTCATTAGCTTTTCTTTCTTATTTGTTAGTGAGACTGAGTATTTTTCTTTCATTTTAGTTAAGCTTTTAAATGTTGTAATAATACATGTTCAGTTTGTATTTTTTTTATTGCATATTTGTTCTGAGTTGAATGTATTTACTTTATAAATTATGGTGAAATGGATATGTATGTTTCTTGCTTCCGCACTATGAATAATTCATGTATTATCATTTTGAGAAAGCTCTCAGCTAATGGCAAATTCTTTAGTTATAAAGGATTAGGGAGAAAACCTAATCTGACTATAAATGAGGAATTTGTCATTTGGTGACCACTTCACCGTAATCATGTTAACTTAAATGGTAACAGGACTACGGCGGGGCTGGAGTGTCACAGTTTGTATCAGAGAACACCATAAGGTGTTAGATTGGAATTTGCATTCCTTTCTACACAATGTATTGTTCTTCTGCCATACAGTCACTAAATGAATACATTCATAGCATCATAATTATACACTCAGAATAAAAGGCATGAGATGAAAAATACTTCCATAGATAATAAAACTTAAGTAAGAACAACCTTAAAGAGGAACAAAGTAGAAACTAACTTAAATAAACATTCAAAAAATATATAGGATCAAAGAAATTGAAATGTTAGGCTTTGACTATTACACTAAGAGGTTTGAATCATATTAAGAATTTGACTACCAAATAGTTCAAAAATACGGAAGATTCGAGATTTGTGTACTGGTCAAACTTCTTCAGCGCGCCATCTTTAGAAGATTAGATTTTTCCCAAGTAGTGGCTAAAAGAGCGTAGAACCTATCTCAGATGCAATTGAGTGCCCTGATCATGCCCTTGTTTCGCTAGTAACTTCTTTGTTCTACAAGATAAATAGGAGGCCCGTTGGAAATACTACTTCTTGGAGATTCACCAGGAAATGTAGAAGAACCATCATGATAATTACCTACACTAACTTCCATCTCGCCTTCCTTGAAAAATGCATACATAGGATAGATTTTCTGTCTTCTCCAATAGTCTCATCCGTGTTCTAAATTGTATCTTCAGCATCTTGATAAAATCACATTCTGCCCTTGTTGATTTATACAATTAAATGTCATTTTAAATTCCTTCTCAGATTCTAAGAAACAAGTATTAATTTTAAAATCCAGTAAAACTAAAGATCAATGCTTTGGTTGAACTATTAAAGCCTTAGCAGATATTCATCTAAAATAGACAAAATATATGAAAAGACTTCATTACTCAAGGCAACCAAAACTACTCATTAGTATATGTGATTTCTATACCTTATTTTCCCCCAACTTCATTATCAGTCCACTGATAAATTATTGTACGACTTTATTCATTTATGAATCCTGATTAAGAATACCGACTATCATTCTAATAACTTGAAGATATCAAATCTCTCATGGATCGGGATGGAGCGCTGCTTGAAAAGCCAGACATAGTAATCCCAAAAGAGCTTATAGAATTTAGAAATATAATAACATGTTGGATTCTGTAAATGATCTTGTTAATATTTACATAACTAGATTAAACTATAAATAATGCGTAATTTTAAATTTGGAACCATGCGGATTAAAAATAGTTTTACATTTTGAGAATAACCATTTCACCCTTGAGATTAAAATTAAGCTAGTCACAATAGTTTAGACTTTAATTCTTGCTGTCCAAACCATTTCTAAGCTTTGGTGTTGTGTCAACTTGACTTAACCCAAATATTATATAAGGTGTAGATAATTCTACCCTATCTTGGTAGGATAAATCACTAATTGAATCTACTATTGTAATAAGCCTAATCTTGTGTTTAAGGTGTACCTTCATTTATTTGGCAATTACCTCTCCTTTAGCTTAGTCAATCAAACTTTATATTCGGTATGGTTAAGTCACACTCTTGTGACTTATAGTAATAGTCCCTCTTGTGAGGAGTGTCTTATCCAGTTGGGTGAATAATTTCTCATTCCTTAGACTAATTTGGATCCTTGAATTTATTATTGGATAAGTCACAATTACAACTTGAAGAGTTAGCCTAGCTTATCCCCTAAATTTTTGCACACATCATTCCCTTAGGATGAGTGTTTCCATATCCTTTGGAGTGGATAATCATACCTAAAACACTTTAGTTGATTTAGTCATAATTAACACTCTTAGTAGTAGCATCATGTTTTGTTTCTTAGTATTTCATCCCAATTGGATGAGTAATTATTCGCCTTGATTTACATTGTTAAACCTTACAACTTTAATGTATTAAGTCATCTTCTTTGATTTGATGCATTAACCTTTCCACTCCCTTAAAGTTAAGTATCCAAGTTGGATAATCTCCCTCTTTATCTTAATATCATCTTTTAACCATGGATGAATCTCTTGTTAGTAGAAGAAGCCTTAGAGTGAATTAACCTTAGAGTGGATGAATCTGTTGGTATTCTTTAGCCTTGGTTAAGTCTTATAGTGACTTAACTAGGTTGCTTAAGCTTTCTTAAGTGATGAGCATCACTTAAGTATAGAACCTTTAGGACCATTGATCCTTAGTTTATCCTATGCTTAGCATGTGATGTCACCTGCTAAGTAGCAGTCTTACCTTATAGTGCTAAGTCATGTGTTATGACCTAGGACTTTGACCTTTTAATTCCTTAAGGTTGCATTCAACTTAGTTAGACGCTAATGTCATTCCTTGGGATGCCTTCCTTAAAAAGTGATAGTTATCACTTAGTTTGGTTGAGCTTCCTTAAACTTAGAATCTTGATTAGAGCTCCCTAATCTTATCTTGCAAGGCAGCATAATGAAGGTCTAGCCTTAAAACCTTAAGCTTAATGTTGGACTCTAAATTTAGAATCCTTGAACCTTCAAATATCCTTAAGCCTTAGTTCCTTTGAGTAGTTTGAAATCTTACATTGAGAATTATCTCTTAGGTTCTTGGCAATTATAAAAGGTGGCCTTCCACCTGACCTCAAATTCCTAAGGCAATGCAATCTATTAAGGAATGCATTGTTGAATCTGCCGCAAAGTGCTATGATTGTAGCTTAGTCAGGGCAAGACTTCTTGAGCCTATAATTATCCTACACCTTCTACCAATTCTCAAATGGAAGTGGTTTGATGTTCCCATGAGCCTTATCATGAGTTAAGACCTATTGCTAACTCAATCTGGGTTATAGTCATTTGACTGACCTAATTAGCACTTCTCATTCCACTTAATCATGCCAATTTTTATGTTGAAGTTAGCCAAATTCTGTATTAAGGAAATCATCAGGTTGCTCGGTGTTTCCAAATCAATTGTTTCCAAAAGAAATAAGTATCATGACCCCTTGTCATCGTCCCCTTAAATCCCAAGAAGATCTCGTCTGCCTAAAAGTAAGGAACATGCCGTCCTAAATTATCTAGAAAGCTCTGTCCAATGTTGTTGGACCTTTTTGGATCTTGTCCAATATCTAAATCATCAGCCCATAACTAGCGTTGCCCAATGAATTTCCCGCAGTACATAATGTGTTATGTGATTCTTCACTCAGGAAGTGCTTGAGAGAGCCTCATCACCTTATCTCCATCTCCCCATAGTGAAAATTTGATCAAATCTACCATTCATTGAAAGGCCGGTCAAAATTCTGGGTAAGTATCAGAATCAGCTAAGAAGCTGATTAATCCATATGCTCGAAGTTCAACGGAAGGATCGTTCTCCTAAGGAAACACCTAGGAAAAAGGAGTCGGATATGTGATCAAAGTACCTAAGGCTATTTGAGAATCCTGGTACATCCTCATCTTTCTTATTTTTATTTTATTAATTTCATTCATGCTTTGTCCTTCCTACTTAAGTGATGTTGATGACGACATTGTTCTTAAGTGGGGGAGCTTGTAACAACCCAAGATTATTACCCTATCCAATTAGAACTAAACCAAGTCTTAATTCTGATTATGATACTCTTAAATAGTTATTAGGACTATACCCTGAAGTTTTGGTCCAAATTTGGAGTCAAATGGATCAAAAATTGATTTTGGGAATTTCGGAAATTCTAGAAATTGACCTTAAATAAAAAATTGAACTTCAATATTGCGCTCATCACCCCCAAATTAGCTAGGGGTGAAGTTTTGGAGGTATTTGAAAGTCGTTAAATTTTCATTGAATATTTAAATATATTTAAAATATCCTGAAAAATATGAAAACTACATACTTGTCGAAATCGAAATCCGACTACGCTGTTGCGTTCCTCACCTCTCAATTAGCTAGGGGTGAATATTTAAAATTTTTTGGAAATCATTTAAATAATTAAATTTAATTGAGAAAATCTATAATTAAATTAATTAAAATATTTTATTTATTTTATTAAATAAATCGGTGGGTGGGACCCACCTTTTTATAGGGTTGGATCTATTGGTCTAGCGGGTTAGAATATAACTGATTTGAAATCAATTTAGGATAATTTAGACTCATTAATTTGATGTTTTAAGAAAAACCCAAAATTTTCACTTGAAGTTCCCCAAATTTTGAATTAAGCTTTATAAGGTGAATTTAATTTACTTTATACCTTTCATAAGATATATATATATATATATATATATATATATATATAGTTAAGATTAATTAACATTAACATCAATGCTTAAATCTTCTCTTATCCTAACTTAATTCCTTAAGATTTCTTTTAACTTTATGATCTTCTTCCTTAAGAATTAATGATAGAAATTATGCTAGATTTCATTTATTGAATAAATGAGTTACTCAATGGATGAAACCTTAGTTTTATAGCTTTCTAAAATTTCATTCTTTATTTATGATTATTTTATATTTTAACTTTAGTCTAAGTTTAGAAGATTCATCTTATTAAGCTTGACTTTGCTTAATAAGATAATCTTAATTTGTAGTTCGTGAAAATTGATATTTAAACCTTAGCCTTTAGTATCACATATTGGATTAAGAGTTTAAACTCAATTTTTGGAGTTGAACTCTTAATCTCTCAATCATGATTTGTATAAATCAAGATGGGCTTAGAGTATTAAATTCATTAATTAGGACGTTGATTTATTATTCAATTTATGTAAACATTATTGATTGAACTATGTTAGAACTAAATTAGTTCTAATTTCTTTAAACTTTATATGACCGATGTTTTGAGTTTATACTTGATAGTTAGATATTGGAGATCCTAAGCTTGTATAATCTCATATTTGTTAGAACGAATTAAATTAGAAAATAAGTGATATCACAGAGTTTTGTATAGTGTCATTTATACATTGTCTTGTATGCTTTACTTCCTTGTTTTGAACATTTATATTTGTGACATAATAGGTAAAACATAAAATATTTGATGAATATTATATGTTCGATTTGAAGATTTCATAAGGCATATTCATAAATAATTGAATGAAAGAAAATAAAGATGAATCCATAAATTTATATAACATTTGAAATGAAATTTGTTCTACTTAGTCTGCATCTACAGTATTGTTTCACATATTGAGATTTCAGATGTAGTTCAGTGTTTAGGTGTTTGATCATGGAGGATATATATATATATATATATATATATATATATATATATATATATATATATATTTGAGATAATTTTTCCCAAATGTTTGATCCTGGATGATGATATGATATATTTTCAATGGACCTATTGATCTATGATGTTTGATCCAAGATACTTCAGAAGATTATTTAGTGGCTAGATGAGCCATCATTTTTTCTGTTATGGCAGGACTAAGTAGACATATGTCCATATGGGATAGCATATTTTCATTATATTTCCAGTTCGATATTTTTTAGTATTTATACAGTGTTTCTGAAGTTATAATATTTTCAATATTTATTTATATGCACAACAGTTATTGATTTCATATGAAAGTATATTAGGATGCTAGTCTTTTATTTCAGTTCATATTTATATTCATTTCATATCAGTTATTAATTTGGCATGAGTAGATTTGATCATATTTACTTAGGATATTCATTTCACTTAGTAGCTTTCATATATATATATATATATATATATATATATATATATTGTTTAACCATTTTTTGCAGCTTTGGATTGAGGTATGTTGCTTACCTCACACTTTGTTTAAAGTTATAATTGAATAATTATAACTTTTATCCTTTTTTCTTTGACTATTTTATTGCTCCTAAAATGCTTAGGTTGTTTGTGATATCATAAATTATAAATAATAGTAGCATAAAATCTACTTAGACAATTTGTCTAATCAGATTTTCTTTTCTTTTGGCTAGGGCCCTATCATTGTAAAACCGACAATGACAAATTCTGAGCTTTGTAAGATTGTTAGGCTTTCTGATGAGCTTGCTCAGGAGGAGAAGCGTGCTATTGATGAGTAGTTTTATTTTATTCTTGCTTATGAGGCTGAGTATTTACCTTTCTTTTAAGTTAAGATTTTAATGCTTTGTGATAATACAAGTACCCATGTATTTTCCTTTACTGCTACTTTATTCTGAGTTGAATGTCATTTCATTTTATATTATAGATGTATGGATGTTAGCATTTGATACTACTTTCTTCCACACTGATATTCTGGTATACTCATTTAGTGAAGATTTCATTTGCTTTACTTAGGGCATATCCTTCCCTTGTCAGTGGATTAGAGATGCTTATTTCTAATCTAATGCTAAGTGAGGGATTGCCCCGTGACGATCACCACTTAATCTTAGTTGATTAATCCGTAACTTCTTAACACGAGAATATTCCACGAATATTCCCACTGACGGCTAACGACCATTAATGGGCCGTTTGACGACTGTTAAAGGCGTGACCGAACTGGCTGCTTTAGTAACTTTAATGTTCATCGTCACCGTTTCCGTTCACGGCTATTAATGGCCATCGCTGGAAGCTGTTAAAAACATAACAGAATAAGAATATACCACAAATATCCTCGTTAACTGTTAACAGATGTTTGCTGCAATATTCTAACGTCGTTTGCTACAATAATTATTGTTCATCTTCCTCGTTTTTACCGTGACCCCTTCGCCTTTTGGGGCTGATACCAGTGCCGTCCGACCTCCATTCGTTATGATTCGACCTCTGTTGGACTTCTCTCGTTGTGGCATACACATGGGTACCAAAAGCCCCTTCATTGGACACCTAAAAATTTTCACTCCGATGAAGTGATTCATGGTCTTCTCGATTGAACGCGAAAATGAGGTGTTTTGTATAAATTGAAATTTCAAAAATAAAGAGAACATGGAATTGATATTCAAAACTTATATTTCAGGAAAAGATGGTCAAGGAGACTAGTACCTGAGCTTGTAAGTTTGTTAGAGGGAGAGGGTTTCGTTGGAAAATCGGGGTCTTCGGGTACTCTTCGCGAGCTCCCTACTACCACAATGAGTAGGGGGCTTAACGAGGGGCATTTCCCTCGTTGGCTCTGCCTAGATCGGGGCACACGGAGACGACGCGACAGCTAGGCATGCTTTGGACCGTCGGATCCGATCCGACGATTCTGATAGAACACGAGCCGTCCGATGGCGATCGAACAATCCCGATTAAACGGATCCGCTGTCCTGTGTTCAAGCTGAGACATCGGATCCCCGCTATTTCGAAAATTTGGATTTTTCTTAATTAATGTAATTAAAAAAAATAGAATTTAATTAAAATTCAATTTAAATAAAAATTTCAAATGTATTTTGCACATTTTCCCCCGTTTTAAGTCAAAAAATTACGTTGCACCCTTAGCTTATTTTGATTTGAGAAATTCAAATTTTTCATCGAACTTTCAATTCAATATCAGAATAATTTTCATATTTTTATGGGTATTATTTTAATATTAAAATATTATGATTTTTCGACATTGTTCGAATTAACTATAGATCGCATCGTTAGACTCCTAATATTGTTCTAAATCTAATGGAACTATTTTTAAGTCCCAATTTAACCTATTTTAAAGAGGTTAATTTTGAGGTCTCACACTTTATGTATTCCTACTTTTTAACATATTATTTATTGTTCTGAGCACTCGGTTTAAATTAAATAAAATAATTATCCAAACTTTGAAAATTTTGAAGCACCATACTTACATTTTTCATAACCTAAAGTTCAAATTTTATTAAATTTGAAGTTAAAATGAGGAAAATATTAAATTACTTCAAATAATCTTTTAAAAAATTTATTCAATATTAACAACATAAATATATATAAATATAAAAATGCAGAAGATCAAACGATTAAGATTTTCTTATCCAGACTGGCGCCCATATAAAACTACGACCTAGATAAAATTCGCAGATTGATTTAATAAAACTAATGGGATTTAATCAAACGAATCGAAATTTAATCCACAAATTTTATTTAAATCTAACTAACGAGATTTTTCCCCCATGGTGGCTAGCTGACTCGAACTCGTCCCAAAAACCCAATGTTATAGAATCACCTACTACCTTTTGATGGAGCCAACGAGCTTGTGTAACCATATATTTTGAATCCATCTCAAACATGAACCAAATCGAGCCCATTTAAGTTATATCAATGTGTCTCAATGAATAGAATCCATAGTCCCAAACCATGGCTTAATTTCAAGTGTTAAGAAGAATTTCACGATTAAACCCATAGCAAAAAACCTGTAATATAAGGAATCTCTGTGGCTAATCTACCTCACACCTTCCTTATGCTTAAGGTTATCTCTTGCACTGCAATGCCCCCTCTTTCATGAGGCTCTCTTTCATAAACACCGAAGCCCGAGTTCCTCTAATTTCAGCTTAGAGTTTCTCAACCTCCTTAGTTATTCCCATTGGTTCTAAAAGTTTCTTCATACTTATAAGAAAGTTCACAATATTTTGGAAGAAAAGGAAATCCATCCGAAAGATTGATCACAAAAGCACCAAATATTAGTTCCTCATCTTCTTGGGATGGTTCAAGAGCTCTCCAATCGCTCTATGACTTTGCTTAAGCCTTTACACAACCTTCTGGAGATGGCAAAAGAACCAAGAAGCCCTTGGATCAAGAAATTCCATTTTTAGCTGAGAGCTTAAGGCAATTTCCTCATTTCTTTTCTTCCATGCAATTATAGGATTAAGACTTAATATCTAGGTTCTCGAATGCTTAAAACATTTATTCTAGCATAATTTATGGATGAACTCAAGTGAATTTGACAATCCTTGTTCCCAAATCAAAAATTTGCCAAATCTTCTCTTTTTCTTTTGTTTCCTCTCTTCCCATGCTTAAATGGTGGACTTGAACCTAACCCTAATTAGTCATGATTATAATGAGGAATGTGGTCTTTGATCCTTATTTGAACCCTTGAACATTAAATTAAATGTTAACTAGTTTGATGTTTAGAACCAAAGCCATGGGACTTTATCATCTTGCCCTTAGCCTTCATATAGGATCTCCTAACTTCCAAGCCCTAAATCAATATTAACTAATTAATACCTTTACTGATTAGAGCTTTGAGTTTGACCCTCAAATCAATAGGTCATCCTGTCGTTATCATTATTTCTATGCAATATTGCTTAACCTCCAACCTTAAAGCAAAAATAATAAATTGATGCCATGTTGTTCTATGCCTTTAGAAGGGTCCTCAAATCTTTGGATGGGTTTATAATAGTTGAATGAAAGATGCCTAATATAAGAGCCTTAGTCCTTATCTTTCTCCAATCCTTTTTCTATTATGCAGCCATCTAATCCTTGTTTAATTGAGTTAACTAGTGAGTTGAATCTATTCTTAAACCCTAAAACAATAAGGTGTATGTTAAGTTTGAGCATGAAGTCAATCTAGGTGGCCCCCTTCATATGGATAAACTAAAAGTCTCATTATACCCTCTACTACCCTTGAGAATCCTTGGAACTCTAGAATGCATATATTTGTATGAATTTCAAGATGATTATCTTGTTGCAAGAAATCATTTTTAAGAATTTTAGAACTTGATTTGATCGTAGGATGATTTTTGAATACTTCAAACCATCTACTAAGGTACCTTTTTAGCTTATCATGCTCAAATGATTCACAATCTTAGTAATGAGTCTCCAATAGTATTAGAAAGTGATTTAATAGCATCTTGATGGCTTGGAATGAGTTGATGAAACATTTGAACCAAAATGATCAAAATACTAGAAATTTAGACATAATATTGTGAAATTGATATATTTAAATATTAAAACACTAATTAAAATAACATTTTGATTGAATAGGGATATATTTGTAAAATTAAATTTCCCAAAATTTTGTTGATTTAATATATGGGTACATAAATTTTAGCTTTTTTTTTTCACTATTCAAATTATAATCCTTAAGCATATATAATACTTATTCTAATACACAATTTTAACCTCCTTATATTTATTTATTATAATATTATAAAATACTACCTATGATCAGTGTTGTGTGATGAAGTCCATATGTAGGGTATATATCTTAAAATATGTACAGATAGTGCACAAAAAAGGAAAAGGAGATTTTTTTTAAGAAGATTACAATTGCATTTCAATTTTAGCAAACCAAACTACGCCTAAAGGAGAAAGTACAAAATCTACATATTGATAGTAATTAATAGGTGTGCAACAAATTTACTAACGGAGAACTTGAATGAGTTTGCATGAGTCATGCTTCTTTGAAGAACACAATATAATAATTGAACATGTCATCAATGCCATGATTGAATTATACAAAAAATTAGAAGACTCCCAAATGACTCCAAACGACTAAAATTTGTATTTAGAACATAAGTTCCTTAGGAAACCGAACGCTAAAGTAGATATAATGCTGGTTTTTTATGAAGAATTATTTATTTATTTATTTCTTGGAGCTATTTGAGAGATTATTTGAAGCAGTGTATCTAATTACTATGATTACACTTGTTATTAAAAGACATGAACTTTGCCACTCTTATTACAATTCTTCAATACATAAATTGAAGTGTCATTCAAGTCACTAATAACATTCTAATTATAAGCACATCATACATTCAGATTAAATGTCATTTGATAAAACTCAAATATTATTCAATTGATCTTTTTGTATTATCCAACATACAGGCTGCTGATATTTTTTTACGATTCCAAACCGTTATCAATAATTACTAGTTATGCTAAAGTGGATGCTGTCCTTAAATTTGAGAGCCTTTCCTGATTACATAAACCAACAAGTGGATAGAAATCTTTAAAAAAATTCTTTGATCATTAATAAAGCATTTTACCCTAAATCTAACAGGTTATGCCTTCCATAGCATATAAAACAATGACAAATGCAGGTTAGTATTCTACATATTATCATTAAAAATGCTGAGGAAACTTACCTTTAGCCAGCTCTATAATTCTCCCTATGAGTTTTCTCCACCGAAATACCACCAGATAACCAGGGTTTCACGGTGTATCAGATTCAGGCTGAGTTTCTAGAACCACATCTATAGGCTGGCTCTCAGTGTCTGGAAACTCGGACTGTGAAGCCGAAATCTTGACCTTCCTGTAGCGACTGGAGCTCTTCAGAATGGCACTAACAGAGCCGGTGGATCTGTCCACGTAACAATTAGCGTAATGATAATAATCTGACAAATTTCATACTTTAAAACAATGAAAAGAGTCAAAACAGTTTCACAAACCTACTATGATTTTCGATCCCATCGTCAGCTTGTTTGCTAAATTCACCTTGTTCGCGCTCAGCTGATGCAGAACCTTGCCAAATAATGCCGATAATTTATAAAAAAATAAGATCTGACGAGCACGACAAATTGCATAAAATAAACATGCAAATATGCAAATGGATTAAAGCTTCCAGTTTAGAAAATCGGGGATGCATGCAAGCAAAAAAAGAAGAGGAAAGAAATCCGGCTCCCATTAGGAAACAGGGGCAGTTCACAATCTACGCAATTAAGAGAGGTAGAGGAAGGCCCAAAAACGTGAGTCAGGAAGGATGTTCTCTATTTGGATCTTAGGGAGGGGCTTCTATTTATTCAACCACAATGGAAACAAAAGATTCAGGTAGCCAACCCACCGGATGGGATTAAGGCTTGGTGTTGTTGTTGTATTCTCTTTAGAGCTGTCATTTTCTCATGTGGTTTTTTCTATCAAACAGTTTCTCACACAAAATTGTGTTCTTGTGATGCGATTCTTTGTTGTGTTCTGCCTTCTCTTAGCTGTTTGGTTGCTATTATTCTAAAACACCAACAAAGTCAAAAAAAAAAAAAAAGTCCATCTTACCAGAGGAATCTGTGTCCACACCCGAAGAGTTTGTATCCATTTGATGTACCATTGAGCTGGTCTTTCTCTGCGCTTCCTCATGCTGATTGTCCAAGTCATTAAAAGAAGTCTTGATATGGAGCTTTCTTTTGTAAGCGTCAATTTCTCTCTCAGAGCTTGTATCTGAAGCATCACTGAATATCCTTCCTGAGTAAGCCAACAACTCATTTTCAGCATCAGCTTTGCCCGCTGTTTTCTTTAATTTTCTAGTTGGAATTTTTCTAACTATTTTAAATTGCATTTTTGTCTTATTTGGAGAATCCTCAGTGCTGTCACTTGAAGCTGCCATGCCTTCACTCAGAGAAACATTCAAATTATTTGAAGAATTGGGATCCTTGTACCGCAAACTACCTCTGGAAACCATATTGTCAACTCCCTGATCGGGTGAAAGTGAATAAACTTTCCTTTTCCTATCTGTAGGAGTTTTCTTACCTCGCTTACTCCCCACAGCCTCTGGTTCTGGTGGTCCATAATTCTGAAGCTTCTTATCATTATTAGGAGATGAGCCAGAAACAATTGCACCAGAAGGCAAGCTCTGCTTACTCGAATGCTTTGCATTTTTACCTTTGCCAGCAATACCAGTTTTAGAATCCTTGGCTGCAGTATCATGTACAGCATCAACTAAATCTTGATTACTATCACTTTCATGGGGTTGATTAATAATCACATTCTGTTTAATTAAAGAACTATGTACAAAGTTAGTGGGGGATTCCTGAATGGATTGGCTCATTTCTATTTTCCTGCTAGACTTGCTTGATTTCCTTGCTACCGATTTCATAGATGGAAGATCTGCTGTGAGATCGTTCGAACTGTGTTTGCCTTCCCCGGGAGCAAAATAATCATGGAAGTTTATGGTGGAATCATTAAACTTGCAAAGGTCCGTATTATGCTCAGTCATTTCAGAAGATACTCGCATATTTAATTCTTCCTTTTTGGATTTCTTCTTGTCACGTTTAGATTTGGGAGGATCTGCCAAAGCTTCATGTTGGGCTACATGGCCATCAATTGTGATTTTGGAATTGGATTGTTTGCACAAATCTTGTAGCTCGTAACAGGTGGGATCTAATGGATTCACCTGAGGTTTATCAACTGGAATTGAAGAATTTTCATCAGACTGAGGAACCATCACCTTTGCATATACAGAATTAGGTTCTATTTTCTGATTGAACACATTTGCATGTTTGGATGAATCTGACCGTCCATTGGCTAACACATTATCACAAATTTCTTGAGGTTCAAGTTTAGATAGTTCTGCCTTGGGCTTTTTCCGGCTGCGTGGCTTGGCTTGAGCTTCCGTCAGCGAAGGAATTCCTTCCTCTGCAACTTGTTCAACATGTGCATTGGATACTCTGTTTGAATTAAAAGGTAAGCTAATTAGATGATTGCCTGAATTCGAGTTAGAGACTTCAGCTTGGTCAGAAACATTTTTGGAGGATAAGGATGCTTTAATCATAGTATCTATATTATGGCCTCCATCAGATTTTTTATCAGCTTGTTTATCAGATTTTACAGCATTGGAGTCTATCTGAAATTCATTAGAGAACACCTGAGCAGGAACAAAAGGGAAATGATCTTTATTTCCTGTTAGTTCTGCAGATCTGTCAACTTTAGATGAGCCAGCTTTTGATTTTTTCCTCCTGTGCTGTGGCTTACTTGGGTGTTTATAGTCAGCTTTTGTTAAACAGTCTCCAGTGCCAGATCCCTCCTGGTTGGAAACTGCAATAGAGGATGGCTCCTGATAAGGGAGCTTTTCAGATAACGCAAAAGTCCCTGCTTTTGCATCTACAGAACCACATCCATCTGTGATGCATTTTGTAGCATCATAAGCTCTGCTTTGCTGAACACTTCCTTCCATGTGTTTTAACATTTTGCTTGATTGATGACTCATTACCTTATCAGTGCTGCAGTGTAACTTAGCTGGAAATTCAGAGGCCGCTTTTGAAGATATTCTGGCCTCTTCAGGTTCTTTAATACTGACATCAGCATCATTTTCTTGGATCCAATCCACATGAAAGTTATTTTGACCTTTAGTATTAAGTTGAAATACCTGTTCTCCAAAGCGTTCTTTATTTACTTCCATAGAATGCCTGATTTCTTTCTGATTGGCAGCTTCCAAAATCTGAGCAGAACCAAGTTTTGTGCTCATATATCTGTCATCATTCAGCAATGATTCGTTAACATTTAGCCCACTGGAAAGTTTTCCTGAGGAGACGGAAGCCTTTTCCCCTTTCCTAAGATTTTGTGAATCTGCCATTACTTGAAGTGACCTAACGACTTTGGTTTCAGATGGTATAACAAGATGAGTTTCCTCATGAAAATTGGATGCCTTTTTTTTTATTTTCTTAGTATGCTTTACAACTGGAAAACTTTGAAGAGACATGTTATTCACATGAGATAATTTGTTTGTTAATCCTACTGAGTTACGGTGTAACTTAGATGATAGATCAGAAGATACTAATGAGGAAATCCTGACCTGGTCAGGTGGTTTTAGGTTGGCGTCAATATTGGATTCTTGATCCAAAGCCACATGCTTTTCATTTTGATCTTCAGGAATAGCTTGAAAAACCACTTCATCAATAGGTTCATTATTTATTTCCATAGAATTCCTTGTTTCTTTCAGATTGGGATCTTGCAGACAAGTGATAAGCTCTGTAGAACTTTTAGCAGCAGCACCAGTTGGCATAACATGATGGACCGCTTCGTCAGATTTGGATGACTTTCTTACTCTCTTCATAGTACATTTCTCAACTGGGAAATTTTGAAAAGAAACGGTACTTTCATGAAGTGATTTACCAGCTAATCCTTCTGAGCTGCAGTATAAATTAGAAGGTGAAATTTTGGCCTCTACAGGTTCTTTTAGGCTGACATTAACAGTGGTTTCCTGGCTTGAATTCATATGCTTTTCACTTTGATCTTTAGGCTCATTATTAATAGCCACAGGATAGAAAACTTTAAGTAAATTTGCAGTATCACGCACTATGCCCTTAACTCCATTGTTTAGCGATGATTCATCTACTTTCGGTTCAGTGGGTACAAGAGGAAGAGCCTCTTCATGGAGTTTGAATGCCTTCCTTTTCTTTTTTCTAGCATGCTTCTCAACTGGGGAATTTTGAAGAGAGATGCTAGCATCATGGGGTAGTTTACTTGGTAATCTTTCTGAGCTGCAGTATAACTTGGATGAAATTTTAGAGGTTATTCGTGAAGAAATTCTGGCCTCTTCAGGTCCATTAAGGCTGACATCAACGCTGGTTTCTTGATCTTGATTCACATGCCTTTCACTGTGATCTTCAAGATTGACTTGATACCTTTCCACAGTAGGTTCATTATTTCTGTCCAGGGAAATTTTTGCTTTATTCTGAATGGAAACTTTCAAAAATTTTGTAGCATCACCTTCAATGGCCGTATCTCCATCGTTTGGTATTGATTTATCATTATCAGGTTCGTTGAAATTTTCTGGCAAGATTGAAGCAACTCCAGGTGGCATAACAAGATGAGCTTCTTCATGAGAGTTGGATGGCTTCCTTTTCCTTTTCTTACTCCATCTTTCAACTGAGGAATTTTGAAGAGAAATGGCGTTCTCATGGGGCAACTTGCTGGGCGATCTCTCTGAGAAAGTAGTAAAATTTTCCTTTTTCTCATTGCGCTTAATATTCTGAGGAACAATCTCTGATTTATTAGGCTCATCATTGCCTTCATTTTCATTGAATTTGCCCCCTGTTCTGTGATCATCCTTGAGCTTCATTACCCTTTTCTTCTCCACAGGAAAATGCTGGAACTCGCTCTCAAGTACCTTATGATGTAATGGCTCGTTCCCTTTTTCAGCTAACGTTTTCTGAGAGAAAGGGGCTGGAGGCATGGCATCACTAGCTTCATCTCCAAGTTTCTTTCTATTATTCATTCTTTTCCCATCATTATCTTGATTGATCTGGAAATCTGGTCTATTTTCAATGCCTATGCTCATAACAATTGGGTTATGACTTAAGTATTGATCACTGTCTAAAGTTTTTTCTGGTTCACATGAGGTTATCACCACTCCGCCCAAATGAGCTTCATTAGTTTTCAACTCATTCAATATTTTAATATTTTTATCAACATGAGTTAACACATCATTGGAAAGAATATGAAAGTTTTGAACTGGGCTAATTCTTCCATTTTGCAAAGACAAGGGATCTACAGCAGGTAATTCCTTTAAAGAATCATCTGCTAAACTCTGGTTCTCATGCTCGACTGGTGCAATAGAAATAAAAGCTGACAACCTGCTTGCATCTCCATATTTAGGAGATAACCCACAAAAAACAATCTCTTTATGTTTGTCCCCACTGGATACAGGAACCATATACTCAAGGTTCTTAAATTGCTCATGTGTGAGTTTGTTGGGAAGTACAATTTGACTTTTGAGAGAGCATTTGGGAACTGCATCAATGCTGATAAACCAACTCCCCTTGACTCCATCAAAAGCATATCTGATAGGCATAGAATCTGCTAGGTTATAGAAGAAACCTCGGCGTTTCACCTGTTAGAGCAAAAATTATTGTCAGTATCACAGCAAATCATTTACACTGCGATTTCTTTAGCCATAAAATTTTAAAATAATGAACAATGAAATTGAACAGAACCGGAAACAGAAGTAGATAAATAAATCTCCTGCAAGGAAGTTAACCATTGAGTACAGTAACAACTAAGAGTTGAGCAAACAAATACCCAACTTAGGCTTTTAAAATCCTAATTTAATGATAGAAACGCAATGAATCCTGAAGTAAGACTCATAACACAATAAACATACTCCAAACAATGATAGCACGCACAAGAAGCTTAGAGGATTAGCAAATCAAAATCAACTGAAATACTAAAACCCCCTTCCTTTGATCAGAACCTAAAAAACGTTACAAATTAGGAGGTATTGACAAAGGTTAAGAAAATAGAGGCCCAATATAAAATTAGCTTTCTTTAAAAATTAATTACCACATATCAACATTCAACTTATCTTAAACAAAAATTAATAACAAAAAAAAATCCAAAATAATTTATTAAACAATCAAGAAACCAAATGTTATGACTTTCAATCCCTGATATAGTCCATCACACTTGTTAAGCTTCTAATAATTGATTAAAGGGGCACATAAGAACATTCCCATACTCCTAGTCATTTTCGTAGCAAGTAAACCCAGCATAGCACAATGACGCATACTCTTGGTTGACCCCATGAGCTCTATCATTTTTTGATGATGAAAAATCTATAAAATTTGTTCTCCAATTAATGTTTTCTCAAGACATTTTTGCAGCATTTATAGGTCAAATTGGAGTTGATTAAGATTAGGAGAAGCCATAAAAGATGATTATCTTTTATCTTTAGTGTTAAATTAATAATTAATTGTATCATTGTTTGTAAGAAAAATGTTTGAAATTATATGCAGAGAGAATGAAATAAAATCAAATGAGTAAAACTTCATTGTCACATGCACAGTGAGAAGCAACATCTTGCATGACAATAGGCCACTTTGCAAGATGATACATCATGCAAGGCAATTGTCAGTTAGAAAATTAACCGTAAGGCGTTGACATATTTACTTGCATGGTGATATGCTATAGCTCCCATTGTGGTAAATGTGTGCACATTAATAATAGAATTAGTTTACAATATAACATTTGGAAGAAGTCGTTAAAATAATTTTTCAAATTCAACTGTGAAACCCCTACACTGCATGGCAAGCAACAAAAACGCATACCCTTTATAACCTGATTAATTATGCATTCGACATTGCAATAGAGCTATATACCTAACCTAACGGGATGTCCAACGTTTAAGTTACAGTGCTATAAGCTTATTCTTCCCACATGCTCAAATTCTCACTTAGCTTCCAAATTTTAAATCTTGCAAGCTTTACGAGAGAAGCGAAGAATAACATCAAAACATTGAGCTGAAATCTCAATATTGCTTGTCCCAAATTTGTTATCAATTCACTCATTGTGTGTTTCTTGAGCACATTATAAATTCATTTTGAAACAAATTAGATAAAGCAAAAAAGCTCCGGATCAAAATTGATGGCATGTTATATGTTCCTAAGAATTTTAACTTACAAAAAGGTATTTTCAAAACTTTTAAATGCCTATTTACTTCCTTGTACAATTTCAGAAAGAAAGAAGAATATGGCTATCACAAGAGGAGACAAATAAAACAGGAGGAATATAATTCTTCATTACTATGTTAATGGTCAACTGGTCAATACAAATAATCCAATATTTATAAAGTTCTACTGACTAACCAAAACAGCTGATATAGAACAGCACCATGAGTAGCAAGCTTGTAACAAATTATAACCGACTACATTTAAAATTACAGGTATATATGTATACAGCCAATACATTATACGGCTGATATATTTAGCTATGTGTTACATCCCCCTTCATGTTGACTATTTTAAAGAATCAAAAGTGCTCAATTTGGATAATGCCGAGCTGAACTACGGTGCTGATATTGATTTGTGAACATATCTGCCAGATGTTGTTTGAAGGAAATGTATTTTGAAGCATTATAGCCCATTTTGTAATTATTTCTGACTAAATGACACTTTATTTTTAAATGTTTTGTTCTCTGAAAACTTATTTTTTTATGATGTGTTGTAATGGTCCTCGATCATTTACTGTGGAAATAAGGGAAACATTTAAACGAGTTAATTTCCCACTGATTTCCATTTTAGGTTAAAATTTTCAGCTAATTTTTGTTTTAAGTTGATTTTGCAACAATTTTGTTTCACACTATAACAACTCTTAGTCATTCCAGGATAATAAAAAATAATATAAAAATAAAATATAAAATCAAAATCCCTTTAGAATTAATATTAAGAATTTTGGAAAGAAAACATTTTTTTTATCATTTAAGAAATATAATTTATGAATAGATAATTCCCTATATTAATAAATAAATCCTAAGTAATGGCAAGATTCAAAAACCCAACTGTTTTCCTTCACGAAATGACAAAACTAAGGTGAAGGTTTCTAAAGCACAAGTAGTATTTTCCAATGCCGAGAAAACATTATTTAGTAGCCCTATAATCCCATGATTCTTTACCGCTAATCTCCCCACCTCTTAAAAGAAAATCACTCAACACTCTTCCTCTGATCCCTACGATCAATTTCTGGAGTCAGCCTGAGTCTTCAAAAATCTCCCAATTTACATTTTCAAGTGAGCTCCCGACTTCTTGACGAAATCGCGGCAAACCCTTGCGGTCAAGGACACGAAGAACAGGGAAACTAACGCATCGTCGAACCCTAACTTCATCAGAACAATGGCATCAGAAAGTAAGGAGTGTCACCCTCAATCTGCCTAACTAGATGAATTCATTATTTTGTAAGACCAATGTTTCTATTAAAGCACTTTCTCAATTAATTATGCATTGTGTATAGAATCGAAATTAGCATTCTAAGGTTGTAATGTTAGCTGTTGGATTGAACCTGAAATGGAAACAACAAAGATGATGTGTTTGCCCTAAATCATAACCATGTGAATTTCAAAAATTCAAACCTTTCGTCATAGATAAGATGAAACTGCTCTTTAATAGAAATCTCACGATCATTTTGATTTAAGCAATTGTCCTTCGGTTTTGGTAGAGCAATATATAATTTTTAGGATTTCTATAATAATTTACTTACTTTAACCTTTGATTAATGAAAATAAAGGTCAATAAATAAATTTGTAGTCCTAAGCTTCTTAGTGTAGCTGTATACCTAACCTACTTGGAAACCTTCTGAATTTGATCTACAAAAAATAAATTTCTAATTGCTGTTTGAATCTCATGTGTACCTAGAGCTTTAATCGATGCACCTTTACTTCAATGGGAATAAGCATGTTAATTATCTTAGGAGCATCTGAAATGTTTGAAATCAATGAAAAGCTGTATTAAAGCTTGCAAGATACCACACAATCTCTGCTTAAAGCTTGCAAGATACCCTCATTCATCTTTGTGATCCCACAATAAGGAAATCAGATATGTATTCGAACCTGCATCTAGTTTACCTGCACTTTAAGCATATCTTTTACCTTAAAGATTAAATTAGGCACTTGCAGAATCAGATTCACCACTGAAATTTAACTGTTCTTAATCTATTTACATGGTGTTTCTACTTATATGGTGTTATGCATATTCTCATCGACATCTATAGCCTAATCAAAGTGTCATTGTAACGACCCAAAATCGTTACTTTGCGAATTAGGTCAAATTTCGACGTTGACATTAGAACCCCGGGGAATTTCATTTTAGGGAAAACAAAATTACCAATAAATAGAAACAATTTTAAAGATCAAAGTGCCCTAGTTTAGGAAAAATCTGAAAAACGGAAGCTCCCGCCTTATTCTCGAAATTATTTAAATTAGAAAAATCAAAAACATTGAAATACGTATCTGAATTCATCGTTTTCAGTGTCGTTGTGTTAAGTATATTATTTAAAGGCTGCTCGAGAAGTTTCATCAAATTCTGAGCGCCGATTTGATCGTGGCAAATTTTCGAAGTTTTAAACTTCAAAAAAATTAAAATAAAATAAAATTTTGCTCCGGATCGAAATTTTTTGGCGCGTGGGTGTTCATAATGTTGTAACACACCTCGGTGTCAAGTTTCGTTGTATTCGGACGCCAAACAACGAAAAAATACGATTAAGTTAAAGTTTAAATTTTTTCCATTTTTTCTCCTATTTTCGTCTGTTTTCCCCGATCGGCCCCCCTCCTGCTCGCCGATCGCATCCCGCGATGTGATCGCAGGCTCTGTCGCGAGACAGAGCCTGCAGCGGAGTCTTCCGCACCTGCCTGCGCCATTTTTGGCACAGGCTGTCGGCCAAATGGGCCGACCCCGACCCCCTTCCCTCCTTCCGCCTCCAGGCGGAAGAAGCTTCCACGCCAGGAGGTTTTGGCGCATGCCAGGTGCTAAAACAGCGCACTCCTGCGCCTATTTAAAGCTCCCCTTGCCCTCTCCTTCTTCACCCACAGCAGCCTCCATCTCCTTCCAGCAGCCGGCCAACTCCTCCTCAGCCCTACCAGCCTCCGGCAGCCAACGATAGCCTTCTCCCAACCAGCTCCCAGCAAGCGGCCAGCTCCTCCTCAGCCCTACCAGCAACCAGCGACAGCCCCTTCCAGCCAGCCAGCAAGCCGCTGCTAGCCAAGCCTCTCGCTGCTGCTACCTTGGCCAACCTTCGGCCACCCCGTTCCAGCTCCCCTCCGTTTTTTTCGGCGGTTCTAATCCTAAGGTAAAAAGAGTTGGAAAAGAAGAAAATGGATGGAGCATTTCTCTAAATCTTGTTACTCTCTTTTTAGAACTATCAAATTAATAATCAGTCATTCACATTTATTATTCTCATTAATTAATAATGAGAACAATTCAAATGTTATAAATGACTATTATTTTCAATTTGTCAATTCAGTCATTTTGATTCTAACTTTTCTTTCGTACTTTATTATTATCATAACCATAACGCCTTAATGAATATAACAGCTTAAATAAATCAAACTTTAATCTTAAAAATAGAAGAAGAACGGAATGAAAGTAAAGATGAAATTGACTCCTAAAACATTGTATTAAGAAAAAAAAAGCTAACTTAAGATATCCAAAATACAGATTGAGCGAACTGTCACTCATCCGAACTATTGAACTTCTGAACTTAAAGTATAAAAGTACACAGTACATGACGAATATTACATTTTGCACTTTTACTGCTGCTTAGCTTATTTGCTTTGAGCCAATTTCAATTTGAAGCTTGGTTGGTTGTTCGGAACTAACGTGATAACATTTGGGGTTGTTACTGAAAAATGACATCAGTAACATTCAGAGTTATTGCTGAAAAAATGACATCAGCAACATTCGGAGTTATTGGAAAATGACATCAATCAATAACATTTGGGGTTGTTATTGGAAAAGACATCAATAACATTCGGTGTTATTATTGAAAAATAACATCAATAACATTTGGGGTTGTTACTAGAAAATGACATCGGTAACATTCGGGGTAGATTACTGGAAAATGACATCAGTAATCTTTATTTTGATAAATAATATTTGTTGCAGGAAATTGTTTATTTCACGCTATTGCCTTATTTTTCTCATGCATTTTTATTTCTGCCTTACTTCCGCTAATTGCATCATTTAAAATGTAAATGTTATTATGTACTGCAGTACTTAGAGTATTCTCTAATTACTGTGAATTCAAATTCCGGTATTATTTTCTGTACAATACCAGGTCAGGTGCTCCTAGAGGAATACATGCAAGAACCATAATGCTTAAAATGATTCAACTGCCGATAGATCCACGGTACTATTTTTGGTTGTTTATCTTTTTATCTTTTTTTATTCACTTTTGTACGAGGAATGCTGAAAAAAAATCTTGTAATTTTGAAATATTATAAATGAAATATATATTTTGCTTTTATGTGTGTTATTTTTCTCCCAAATTACTCAATATGATCATGCGGTAAGTGGACACCCGATGCCTGAACGGTTTACGCTGAACCGACATCGGCTTCACAGTCATTCTTTCTGAGACTTTATGAGAAAGAGAGATTATGTTTTTTAAAATAAAGGGTCACCAAAATGATAAAAGTTATTATACTATCAGTTTAACAAGAGAAAACTTAGGGAAAGTATAAGTCTTTCTGAAATAAGTATCAGGCATTAGTTTAAATGGCAACTGTTATGCAAACCAATATCAGATTAACTACTTTTTCTATAGGAGAAAAAGCACGCTGACGATCAAGTCCTACTTGATTGTGCCCATTTACTACCAATCTTGCCTTAATTTTGTCAATAGTACCATTTTTTTTAATTTTCACTTTGTGCACCCATTTAGATCAAAGTGCACAAATAAGAGGGACTAAGTCCCAAGTGTTAATTTGCTTTAAAGCTTGTAATTCACTATCCATGGTACTAGTCCAGCGTGCATTATTTTTGCTTGATTGTAATCTTTTGTTACTGGATTTTCGACAAATTGGCTAAAAATGATATGTATGTAGGTGTGAAGTGCAGAATATCAATGTAAGAAAATAAAACATTGTTGACAAGTTTTGTTATTGTCAGTAGTGTTAGTTTTAGGCTTTAAAATTAATTGTAGACAATCCTGTGATCATATAGGCTTTTGTCTTTCTCGTGAACTTTTTCTAAGTACGAGAATTGATAGCAAGTCACAGTCTGTGTTTTGGAAAGTTGATAGTAAATGTGTATTCTATGAATTGGTATATGTAGAAGAATGTGGAATGTAATAAGAAACTTCATGGGTTTCTAAGATTAATGGTATGTTTGATAATGGTGTTGGTGACAAAACAGATGAAATATCTTGATAGGGAAATTCATTTTCGTGAAAGACATCTTTTATGGTGAAAAAAAATTGATTTTAAATCATACACCTAGAATGCCTTTTGTCTGGCACTATATTCTATAAAATTATATTTGAAGACTCTTTGGTAAAAATTGTCTTTAAGAGGTGAGGTGCTTGTAGCGTAGCATAAGCATCCAAAGCATTTAAAAGCTGTATACTTAGCTTCTAATGAAAGAGCTTTTCATAAAATGACTTCCAATCTAAAATTAGAGTGGGTAAATTATTTATAATGGGTGCTAGTCAAAATGGCATCCACCAAACATATTTGGTAAAATTTATAACTGAAACATCAAGCTTTCAGCAATTCCAATATATGCTTATGTTTTATTTCTAGAATTCCTATTTATTAGAAAGTATACATGTCTTATTAAGAAAGTGCCAAAGTTATTGAACAATTTTTTGTTCCATTGCTTGTAAACTCAAATCCATAATATTCTTACTACCTTAAAATTTATTTAAAACCGGTTTCTTGTCATTTTAAAAATTGTATCCAATGCATTTAAAACTTGCGACTGAATTAAAAAGGTCTAGGTGCTTCTAGTGAAATCATCAGCAATGGTGAGAAAATAGTTTGTTGTGAAGGCTAAATATATGGCCCCATATGTCAATGTGCAAAATTTCAAAATTTGTTTTACTTTATATAAAACTAACAAGATTTAGAATTCTTTGTTGCTTGCAAAGGGGAATGCACCACAAACTATACTGCTAATCTTATTTATATATATTTCAGTACTTCTAATGAGGGGTGATCAAACCTGAAATGCCAAAGCTTCAGTGTGGTTGTATCGAGAGAGGAACTGCAGGCCATATTCTGATTATGGGATTCTGTAGGTTGCATTTTGTGAACAATTAGTGCTCGTGGATGAAAAAAAGGCTGTGTCTGGCACACAGAACATTCCTATAGCTATCTCTACAGTCAATACTTTCCAGCACTTTCTTAGTCTTCAGGTTCTACAAATGGAAAATAAAATATAAGGTTGATATGGAATGTAGAGGCTAGTTTATTTATTGTTGTGATACAAACTGGATATGTGGAGTGCGTCTGTTAAAAGGATATCTGGGTTTAAGATGGCATTTCCTATTTGATATATCATCTCTATAGAGACATATGGAAGATAAATTAAATCGGTTAGATGGATTTTGTGTTTTGTTTAGCACATTCACATATACACGTGTGATTGGAATCACCTGAATCTATTATCCAGGAACCTGACTCTAAATGTTGAAGGATATTATGAGCATAATCAGAATTATTAGTAGCAAATTCATTCAAGTGTATCAGATTATTTATTTTCTAAAATTTTTCTACTTGTTGACTTATCCCTTATAGATAATTTTATAACTTGCTACTATTCATGATTTTCATTATTGTTGTATGTTAGGCTTAAATGATCATTGGCCAAGTTTGCATAGCTCTGCCTCTGTGCATCAATTTTCTTTGACTTTTTGTGTTTTGCTAAGAACATTCACATATACACACATGTGATTGGAATCCCCTGAGCCTATTATCCAAGCACCTGGCTCTAAATGTTGAAGGATATTATAAACATAATCAAAATTATTAGTTGCAAAGTCATTTAAATGTGCCAGATTATTTATTTTTAAATATTTTGCTAATTCTTGTTGACTTATTCCTATTAGATGATTTTATAACTTGCTACTGATAATGATTTTCATTATTGTTGTATGTTAGGCTTAAATGAACATTGTCCAAGTTTGCACAGATCTGCCTCTGTGCATCGATTTTCCTGTCCTTGATTTTTCAACTTTTTAGCTCAATGTACCATTCAGGCTCTCCATGAAGCAGGTGTTCTTTCCTTGCACATGGAAGTAAGTGCACAATATTTCAAATTTTTTGCTCATATCTACTAGTGTTTGGCGCCCATTCCAGTATGTTTTATTTTGTCTCTATGTATTAACAACCATAGCATTGTTCTTTATTGCGTCTAATTAGTTAATGTGTACTTCTGTTTTTCTACTCTGAACAACATAGAACAAGCCTTGTTGACTGAAGGTGATGGATCCATTACAAGTATTTGGTTTATTATGTGATCACATATATCATTCAATCTCAAAAAAAAGCTGTATTAATCTGTTGGAACAAGAAATTTTGAAGACCTTTCCTGTCACATCACAAGAGCATGGTGGGATGGGTAATAAACAATTTGATCATCCCAAAGTTTCCTTAACTTTGAGAAAATGCAGAAAAGGAGAGGTTCCCTGTACTGGTACTACTGATTTCTAGTTGTAATTAGTATAACATTTTGGCCCATTGCATTCACTAAATCTTTCATTTAATTCCTCCCAGAGCTCCCTAGCATTTCTTGCTTATAAAAATGATTCTACAAGATCCTTTGAATGTTGTTTAGGATCTAGGAGTGATCATGGAGTTTACTTAGATCTATTTCCCTTAATAATCTCAACCTTTTCCTGGTTTCTCATTTATTTCATTGATGAACCCTATCTTCTTTTTGGTTCCTAAAGCAGTGATCATTGCTTTTCTCCATTCAAGGTAATTACTACCATTCAGCAAATTTGATATTGGCGGCATACCTGGATTATCAGAGTGAAGGGGTAATGGATCGTTTTCCCTTTGTTTTGCTCTTGAATAACTACTTGCTGATGTATTGGATTTTTTCATATTAGTCTCAATATATTGGGTTTAATTCTTGAGCTAATAATTGTGAGATTGATAGGAAGAAGAACAACTGGATTTCTCTGACACCATATATAATTTCAGGAGGAAAAAAAAAACGGCAATCACAAGAGGATACGGTGGAAATAAGAGGTATGGAATTTTTCATTACTTTCATCACTGGTTAATACAAAACTTCCAGTATTTATTGAATTTTGCTTACTAAATTCTTCTTGATAGCTAATACAGCTAGTGTGTAATGCCTTCCATTTTATTAGTTGGACGGTTAACTTGTTATTAATGCCTTCAATGTTACAAAAGTAAGAGTGCTTTTGGGAGATTTTTTATTATTAGTTATATTGTTGACAAATCTTAGAGACTAAAATCTCAAGACTTACAAACTCAAGGAGAACTCTCAAAAAATAAATATATGTTTATTACAGGCCAAACAACATCATCATTTCTATTGTTTCTTTTCATTTTATTTTCTTTATTTTTTGGATACCTGACTTGTCTTTATCAAGGAAAAATTTACTCACAAAGTTCATACGAATTGAATATAAAAATCCTAATTTGTTAATACACTCAATTAACTAAAAATCAAGATTTTTAAATCTCTCATATAGTTTGAAAATTTATTAATTAAGCATGCCATTAAATGAAGAATAACTTTATCTATTTTTTGCAAAATTGATCTTTTTTTTCATTATTAAATTATTTTAAATAACATCAAAAGATAATTACTTCAAAAATTAATATAAAATAATATATTAATCAAACTTTAAAAATTTTACATTATTGAATTCTTCATATTTTTTAAAAATTTTCATAAATTTTGAACATATAAAGATCAAAAAATATAATTAATATATTCTATATTAATTTATTTAATTTTATAAATAATTTTCTTTTACTAAAACTTAATAAATTCTTTATTCATTAATATAAACCGGATGTAAGATCCCAGTTATAGGATCCACAAGTCCCATATGACTGCTAACGGCCATTTGAAATAGTGAAGAATTTATTAGCCATTGGAATTAAATATATGGGTGATCGGATTGTTTACCATTGAAGCCCGACCCCACCAACAATGTCCCGATGCTACAAGACCATTGTCCCCGATAGCCTGGATGACGTTCTAACCCTAGAAAATTTAGGGCTTTTGCTTAGGCTCAATAATTTCTGCATAATCCAATTTGAAGCAAATAAGAAACCTTAATATAGAGATTTAAGATTAATTTGGCATTCTATTATCCCTAGTTTAGAAGAATTTATGATTTAATCGTGCCGACAATTTTTGGAAATTCAAACCAATCGACCGGTTGTTTGAATAAATTTTTTATCTTTACACGTTCCTATGTTTCCAGTGGAATCTATTTCGAGACCTGCATTAGAATTTGGCTTTACGAAGGCCCAACCCATTTTTGGAGTTAAAGGGTGGTCCAGCGGTTTGATTTCCAAGCTACTTTCCAAGAGCATTTTGGGTACCACATGCTCCCTATAGCCTCCCTAACATCCCCATGCACTTCAAGATGCACCATAATCCCTCTAAAAGAAATTTGATCTCCACTCTTCCTTCTCAACAACCCCATCTAGGTCGTCAGCTCCCAGCCATTTTTGTTGTGAATTAGGGCTTCCCAAAGACCCTAGATAATTCTTAGCAACTCCAGCAATGTTCTAGAATCCTCCCTATGCTCATTACACCTCTAAAGCCATTTCTCAGCCAGCTCCTCTGTCATGGCTTTGTCGACCACTTGAGGCCTCCTCCAACCCTCATTTGTACTCCTCAGCACCTCCTCTACTCCATCAGTAACTCGCCTAAGCCTCCATCCATTCCTAGCAAATAAATCAAAGATGAGCCAACATCCTCTTCCATTGTTAAGTTACCGTTAGAGTTGCTATGGTGGCTTAATCTTGATCCCTAGCTGTTGTTGGTATATAAAGAAGTGGAGAGAGCATCCTTGGTTGATTTGGAGGAACCTTCAGGTTCTAACTGAGTTTTGTAAGATTCCCTTAGCCTCAGCTTTTCCATTGATCCTTGAATTCTAATATTCATGATTGTACGCTGCTGTGCTGCTTGGTTTAAGCTTAATCATAGCAGATTTAGAGCTTGACTTCAGTGATGATATTGGTCTATGAAGTGTAGAACCCATTTGCGCTTGATCTAAGTAGTACAACCAAGTGTTGAGTAGGTTGAACCTAACCCTAGTCCCTTGGATACAATTGATTCCAGGTTTGCATGCTTGCTGTTTGGTTCTGTGTATCTACCACTGTTTACTGAATCTGATTAATGTTCAGCCCTGTAATGTTGAGCCAAACCCATTCCCAAACTCACATGACTTAGGTGAAACCCTAAATTCAACATCCCGAGCTCACATCCCACCTTAGGATCTTATGATCTAACTAGTTGTTGCCTGGCGTTTTCAAATGAGATAAATTTAAATAATATACTTGTGAATTACAACAAAATATAAAAGATAAATGTTGACTTGAAACTAATAAATTTCCAAACGATATATATATATATATATATATATATATAATTTATATTTGTGTAAATAATAAAATTAATTTATTTGTTCTTATTCTTACAAATTTCAAGTACGTGGCTATAGCAAATTTGCAAAGTTACCATGAGATCATGTAAATACATTATGTTATGCAAATTTGCAAACTTACCATGAGATCATGTGTTCCCATTATTTCCATTACTTTGCCTTATTATCCTTTTATTTTCACGCATTTTATGTCTTATATAAGCTATGTGATTTTCAAATGTAGTTTGCATTATAATGTTAACGAATCTGTACAGACATAAATGGGGCATTGTCATTTTGGAGGGATAAAGAGACTTATACCGCTGCATGGGAAAAAATCGACAGCCCATACAAGTAGTGTGCTTGATTCTTCTCAATACTTCTAATGCCTAAACAAAAAATCCAATGAAAATAAGACAATTTTGGCAGCTTCACTTTATTATGTTTCATTTTTACTACTTAGCACACTTTATCTTTTCTGATATAAACTATTCTAGTATTGCCACTTTTGACATAAAAATTGAAATAAATATAGCTCATTTTACTTGAATAATGGCATAAATTTGATATTGTCATTTTATTTTAGCTCATTTACTTAATTAATTTATGCAAGTTACATATTCATTTAGGGACTATTTGATATGCAATAATTAATATATGAAGTACTCTAAATTTCAAAAATCACAAATTTGTTGGGTTTGATATGCGAGATGTACAAAGTGAAGGAAAATGTAGGTACAAAATACCTAAAAGATTATAAATAGGATGCTGTAAAAGGAATTCGCCTGAATTGAACAAATTTTTAACATGGAGCTCCCAACACACTAATCAATTGTGATTTCTCTTGGGATGAAGATGCGGAGCTTGTGATTAGGAGGTTCGTATGCTAAGCCAGACTTTGACGATGAGGAGGTTCATCGACAAAGAGGTTCGGCGAATACCAAGCTCACAACGTAGGATACCACATGCGTAGCTTGCAACGCGGACGATGAGCTTTGGCTAAGACGAAGTGCGCCGAAGACAAGGTTCGTTAGCTATAGGTGAAGACAGAGCTCACGACGCAAACGAGAGGTTCCTCATGCCAAATAGACTTCGGCTAAGATGGAGTTTGCCAAAGACACCCCTCACTGACATAGAATAAGACGCTGACACCGACAAACCTCTCTAACATTCACGGAGAAGATGTTATCATCCACAGCAAGTATCACATTTTCAGCTACTAACCTGCCAACTTTTAGCAACCCTTTTAATGACTTGATAAAATTTAAAGCCATTTTTTGGTAACTCAAGATTCTCAATAACTTGATATCAGGGGTTGTAAAAACAAAACTCATCTTCCCACTCTACATTAAACATGTGTTTTATTGATGTTTCATGTAGAGCCATATCAAGTCATTTATAGTCATATTATTTATATTTCTTGTTGAGACATGTCTAGTCATACTATATTCAAGTCATATTTCAAATGTTGAATTATATTATTTTTAACAAGGATAATTTGGTCATTTGTCAATGACGAAATAGAGAGCTATGTGATTAATATGATCCAAGATAGTTGGATAAAATGGAGGAGCTCTTCTGGAGTATTATGCGACCAAAAATCACACTCAAAATTAAAGGAATATTTTATAAAGCAACTATACAACCAGCAATGTTATATGAGGTTGAATGTTGCTCAACAAAAAAGAATCTTACCAATAAAACATATGTTCCAAGCAAGTTTAGGTGGATGAGTGAGTGTACTAGTAAAGATAGAATGAAAAATAAGTTTATCCAAGCAAGGTTGGGCTGACTTCAACAGCGGATAAGTTCAGAGATGCTGCCATAGATGGTTTGGGCATATTAAGCGTAGACCGTACAATACCCTTATTAGAAAAATTGAGTTTATGAATTTTTCTTATATTAAAAGAGAAAGAGGAAGATCCAAAAAGACGGAGAGGAAACTATTAGGAAGGATAGGACTATTTGGAACTTAGAGAGAAGCTTCTATTTGATCATGCACATGGAAACAAACGATTCATGTAGCTGACTCCATCTAATGGATTAAGGCTTTGTGTTGTTGTATAATTTGGTCATTTGTTGATAAGAAATTTTTTGGTTATTAAGTCAATGTTTCAAGTTTATATAAGGGATCTCTTTATATCCTATGAAAGAATTGCATCATCTCTTTATGATTTCTCTCGAGGTAAGCCTTGGAGTGTTGAGGGGCGTTAACTCAAGGAGGCAAGTCGTAATCGAAAACTTGTTATCATCCTCTCTTCATTCTCCTATGATCAAGCTCACTTAAAAGTTATTGTCAACCTTCCCAACATTCATGGTCATTCAAATTTCACCAAACTTTTGTTCATTGAAGTGCAATCAAATTTAGTATGAATACAAAAAATTATCTACTCGATTTGTTATTATTGCAACAAACTTTCTCCACCACACCACCCTGCTTGCAAAAGCTTTGAATTAATCCTGATTAACTTGAATGACTCCGTTAAAAAGCTCATTAAATACTAACAAGCACTCACCATCTTTGGCTCACTTGCCCATGATCACAGCTACACCTCGACACATTGACGAAGTTCAAAAACCTCTCAAACATCCCAAGCATCACAACCTAGGCAAGCATGGCGCAATAAAGAGATGCAAATAGGGACCACCAAATCCTTATGACATCCATTTTTCCAAATTTTGCAATCAATTTTAAGTGCATGTCACAAAATTACAAACTCTAGTGTTGTCACTATGCCAAAACATCATAATCTTTGAATGCTAGCGACCTAACCTATAGCAAAGAAGGTTTCTCTTGGCCTACGACTCTTTTCCTGATCAAGCCATTTATTTTGTAACTTTGTTTGATCAACAAATAATTCCAAGCTCCAAACACTTTGTATGCATCATTGCTTTGACAGCTCGTTGCTAGTTCAACAATCATCCCTCCAAGAAGTGGCACCTCAATTGCACTTCATAACAGAACTGCCAACTCTCCAACACTTTAAAACCCCTACTCTGCACTTTGACTCCACGACAACTATGTGGTTTTGAAGCTTCTTGCATTCAAGCCGATGGTAGAGCAGCCAATTAATGCCAATTGCTAAAACAAATTTATTGTTTTTAATGTCTAGCCATCACATAGCTAGCTTGATCAATTTCCAAAACTAAGATTTCCAATTTCCCATCCAACACGGTAGCAGTCGGCTTGGCTAGTTTCCAAAATTAACCCTAACCAGTAATTTGACCTCCTACATCTTCAATTGACAGTTTATTTATACAATAAAACTTTAATACGTATTAATCTATTATATATTTAATAATTAATAATTATATATACTATATAATTAATATTAAATGATTAATAGTATATACCTTTTATGAAAATGAATTTATATGCCTTAATTGAAGTAAAAAAATGGAAATATAGATAAAGAAAATATAAAAAGCTCCAACAATAATTTTTTATGATTAAATTATATACACTCGAAAAAGGATATGTACTACTTAATTTTCTAATCAAGTAATGGCATATGCAAGGCTTTGAATTTATAGTATACATTCATTATTATCATAAGTATTTGATGTTGAACAATAACTATGGCAAGCTAAGTAAATTGATAATTGTTGTGCAAGTGAACATGATCTACAAAGTTGACCCAAAATCTACCTTTAAGTGTCTTATATTAAATTCTACCGCCCGTAGTTGCCATACATATGATTACAATGTTAATAAGGAGATCCCTTATCTACCTGATGGATATGATTATGAGTCACCTATCGTGGATTATATCATTCATTTAAATGTTCCAAGCCTTTTTTCATACTTATAAGTATGACTATTGTTTGTGCACCACTTACAATATTCATCATTACACAAAAATCCTACTATCAGCACTCATATAGCTGCTTGAAGCCTAATCTCTAATACAACAACATAACATTTTAGTTTTAAACCTCCACATGTTTGACAATCATTCTATTGTGCCGCTTATTCTTATAGCTTTATAGAGTTTAAATAACACTACCCAAAAGAGGGTTGAATTAGATTTTAACTTCAAGAAAACTATGACTTAGAATTAAAAAAAAAAGAGAAAATTGAGTTACTTTAATTTTTTAATTAAACACAGAAAAAGAAAAGAAAATTTCTAGTAGTTTAGGTTATCTTAAGCCCCAACATCTACTGTTCAGATATGTCCCCATCAAAAATTCACTCGCAATATAGAGCAACTCCTTTGTTGTCCAACAATGGGCAATAAAGCCTTCAACACTCCATTCGCAAGCTTTGTCCATGGATCTGCAGATATTCCCTCCTTCCCAAAACTTTGTAGAAGTGGAATTTCCTAAAGCTTTCTCTTGCCTACAAGAGTAACTTAAGAAAATGAAAATAAATTAATAATAAAATACTTGCAGTCCTAAGATGAAATCCTTATGTTCAATATAATTCTAAACTTTGAGAGAGACTTATCTAAGTGCCTAGGAAAAGAGCTTTAAGATGCTAGAACAGCTAAGAAGTTTTGGAACTTGCTTAAATGTTGATAAATTTAATATTTATAATAATTTAAGTTAATAAAAACAAACATTTTTATTAGAATTTGTATGCTTTGAAGTGCTTTTTCTATTTTCAGAGCAAAGAAGAACTAAATTCAAGTTTGGGATAAAAATAATTGAAAAATTGGAAGAAAAACGCTATGCGCGCCACAGAGCACTGTGGCATAAATCCAACCAAGAGTGCAATGCTACTGCGCCCCATAGCGAACCTGCGACTGAGACTGCCTCGCTACCGAGCGCCATAGCGAAACCAAAGCCGAGATGCTAGCGCTACCATGCGCCGCAACGGAATTAAAATATTGCCCGGCGCTTCAAATAATCTAAATGTTCGAAAGTATCATGCTGCCGCGCGCTGCAGCGGTCCAAAGACCGCAACGCTACAGCGTGTCGCAACAATCCAAAGACCGAAACACTAGCGCTATCGCGCACTACAGTGGTTCAAGAATAGAAACGCTGGCGCTACCACGCGCTGCAGCGGAATTAAAATATCACCCAGCCCTTCATGAAACCGAAAGTATCGCGCTACCGCGAGCTGCAGCGGTCCAAATTCCGAAATTGTGGCGCTACTGCGCCCTGCAGCGTCTTCAAAACCGAGACTCTGGCGCTACCGCGCACTGCAGCACCTTCAAGACAGAAACTCTGGAGCTACCGGGCGCCGTAGCACCAACTGAAATTTCCCAGGCAAAAGCATTAATAGCAGCATATGGAAGGTCAAAAGGTCATAATTCTTCCCCTTCCCACAGCAAAAATTAATGGCACAGCAATTAAACTTCCTCAGTTTTCAATTGGAATAAATGAAATGACTCTTAATTACAATTCAAATCTCAAGAAGAGGAAAAGGATGGCAGCACAAAGTCTGAAAAGGTTTTTCAAGGATTATAAAAGCCAAGGAATAAGATTAAGTAGGGGTTTCAAATTTTGGCAAAGAGAAGAGTTAATTTAGACAGCAGCCCTTGCAAGAGAAAGGAGGAGAGTTCCCCTACCCAAGGAAAGAGAAGGTTGCATCCTGAAGGCAAAAGATTCAAGCACAAGAACTGAAAAGAGAAAGAGCTTGGAGAAGGGGAGATAGGCTGGCGAACGCTTCAGCAATTCCCAGATTTGTATCACCTCCTAAACTCATTTTTTTTTCTGTAAAAGCCATGCAATGGCTTCCTACTGCTTGTGATCTGTTTTGTATTTCCATTTTAATGGCAGCCTAAATCCTCCTTGGGGAAGGTTGGGGGTAAGCATGTAATGATTTAAGAAATAAAAGTGTTTGTAATCTTCGAACATTAATGAATGTTTTTTTTTTCATATTCTATGTGATTAAATGCTGTGAAGAATGATTTGGATGAGTAAACATGGTAATAAAAAATCTAAATAAATGATGTATTTAAAACTGAGGAAAGCCATTGAGTTCTTCAATCACTTGGAACTAAGGGTGAGCATGTTGAGTGTCCTCGTCGTGATTGTTCGTAACAACAATCGTCGTGCGACAATGGCCAGTGCCTCCCTTAGATCTAAGCTGATCAATAGAGCCATGGAATAAAAAAGAATCTCTAAGCTCCATTGCTCATCATCATGCTTCAACAAGAAGTTTGTGCATGATAGCTTAGAGCATTGTGACAAGCTCTATGAGCATCATTGCATAACTTTTTTGCTGAGCTGAGAAGTTGATGCATGTGAGCCAAGAGCCACTAGTTGAGCTCCATAGCTCATTTTAGGCTTATGCAAAGAATTTGATGCATTATGTGCTATGGGTGATATGACAAAGCCCATCTAGCCTAATAGCTCACCTCCTTTGTTAAACCTAAAATTGATATATGTGAGCCATTAGTAGAATCAAGTTCATGTGATGCATAACTAAAACTGTAGATTTCATAACTTAGATGTAAGCATTGAACTCAATCAATATGTGCCGAAATTGAACGTTCATATGTTCATCTCTGAGCACTGGCTAGACTTAGTGCATTTGATACTAAATTAATATAGTAATAATTTGTTCATCTTATTTGATACTAAATTAATATAGAAGAGTCCTTGCATGAATTCTTAATAAATTATATGCTAAAACCCAACTCTCCCTATTTTCTCTAAACAAATTTCTAATAAGAGAAACTCTATTTACTAAGATTAGGACCAAACAATCAACAAACTTAATCGTCGTTCAAACATCAATGAATTCTAATAAACTTTAGTAACAAAACTAATACCGTTCCTAGAGGACGATAAATCTTAAGATCTCATTATCACAATATTACTTCAGACCACATGTACTTGCGTGTGAGCGCGGACATACAATTAAGTATGTCAAATGTCATTTTGAATGGAGTTTAGCCACTTTCCCTATTTATAAGAGTTGAGGAGAATGTCAAAATAGGCAAGGTGATAATTTTGGGTGCCAAAACGTGTCTGCATGCAATGTATGACACGCCTGGGCGCGTGACATAGCAATCAAGGGCCCAAGTTATTCTAATTTAAATTCGCTTAGTCGTGGGTCAAAACCTAACTAAGAGCGATCGGGACAAAAGGTTTGGTTGCTAGCCCATCTTCCCACAGATTGGCATATAACATGTAAGCGTATTCATGTGCCTGGCTCACGCACTTGGGCTCATGAACTCATGCATCTAAGTGCATGAGAAATTTGGGTTCAAGCTAACTTACTAAGCTTCTTTATGCTCTATCTCTTAAAATTTAATAAGCATCCCTTGTCTAATCCTATTCTAACACATACAATTACATTTACAAATATGAGTATATCAAGTAAAAATTGTAAGTCTTTAACCATCTAAAATCTTCGAAGTTGTACTCCAAGTTTTATTTGATTCTTCAAATCTCATTGAGTTCATCTTACTTTCTTAAATTAAAATATCTAGAGCAACTCTTTTCAACTTAACATTTGGATCATCATCATTTAAGTTTTCAATTCCAAGTCCTCTAACTTCTAAAGATCAATTGAGATGTTAAACATTAGTATAACTTATGAGCTAATCTTTCTTGAAACTCATCATCAACCATTAACACATCTCAAAAGTTATCTTAAGATTTGTTATCATCAAAATAAGGGCATCCAAATAGGTCGAATGTGCAAATGACTTGTAGAGTTAACTGATGCAGGACAACGTATGCATGCGAAAATGAGTCCCATGATTCGAACCTTTGTACAAAAATTAGCTGATGGGGATTGATTTGTTATTAAATCTTATTATATTTGTTTGTTTTAAATCGAGTTGTGTTATATTTATTTATGGACGAGCCGTTTTATATTTGTTGTTTGTGTCAGACCGTATTGTATTTGTTTTGGCCTCCTAGAGTTTTTGAGCTACATCTATAAATATAGCTCGTGTATAGTATTTAGAAAAATAGTGAATGAATATTATTTTCTGAGAAAAGAGACTTGAGAATTCATGGTGATGTGGATAGAAATGCTCCCCTTCGGTGTGTATAAATAAACGACTTGAAGATGTACATAACCTTCAAGAACCCAATGTGTGAATATTCTAAGGATTGATCTTTTTTTTTGCAATTTTTATATTTGATCTTGTAACATTTTCTGTTACCACCATTTTCACTTTATTGCGCAGAAATCTGCTTCCATTTCGGCTATCAAACACCCCTCCAAGGAAACCTACACAAAACTCGATGTCCTTTCATTTCGTTGTTCATAACCACCTCAAACAGCCATCAAATCATATAAAATAAACTCCTACAGATTCTTAACAGCTACCACAACATTCTCCCAAAATATAATCCAAATCCCACATCATTTGACCCACCATAAGTTTTCTCGAAGCTAAACGGTCATTTACACACGCATAACGGACTTCTTCAACTTCATTCCACCATTTTTGGTATCAGAGCTGATTTTCACACATTGGTGCAGAAGAAAATATTATTATACTCATCAAGAGATTTTTATCCTAATTTTTTTCAAGATTTTTAACACTTTTATTTTTACTGTTCTGGCACAACCGGCAACCACCGCTCCCCTTAAAATTGCCTTTGCAAACCGCCATTAAAACCGCTTCGCGGTTCCCAACTATCGAAATCTGAACCAACCCGGCGCGACCTGAACCAAACAAGCCGCGCGCACGCACGCATGCGCTTGCACGCGCACATGTTAAAGCCAGCCTGCACACGCGTCCGCAAGCAGTCCCCCACCATCGCGCCAACTTCTAACGCCCCATTCTACATCGTCTGATCTCCAATTTCAATCTGTTTACATCGTTGGATCCAGAGACAACCACCTTCAATCCAGAAGTGGAATAGCTTCAAAATCACCTTGAGAAGTGTGCCTTGTATCACCGATTGCGTCGACTTCTAAAGCCCACCTGCATAAGCGCCCGAAAGTAGTCCCTCGCCATCGCACCAACTTCTAACGCCCTATTCTACACCGTCCAATCTCTGATTTCAGTTCGTTTATGTTGTTGGATTCCAGAGACGACCACCTTCAATCTAGAAGTGGAATAGTTTCGATATCACCTAAACCGTCCCAACGCGACTTGAACCAGATAGCGCGCACACGCACGCGCCTGCATGCATATGCGTTAAAGCCAACTTGCACACGCGCCTGCAAGCAGCCCCCATCATCACGCTAACCTCTAGCGCCCCGTTTTACATCATGCGATCTCCGATTTCAGCCCGTTTACATCGTTGGATTCCAGAGACAACCACCTTCAATCCAGAAGTGGAATAGTTTCAGTATCACCTTGAGAAGTGTGCCTTGGATTTTTATTGTGATTGGTGATTTGTTCACTTTTCATGAAGGCAAATATTTTAAGTATTTTGCTTTAAAAGCAACCAGAATTTATTTATCAAGCCTTCTTATTGAATTATTAATTGTTGCTACAAGTTTTAAAAATTGAGTTGTTGTTGTGGTTCATTAGTAGACCTCCACCATAACAAGCTAGCATTTATCAAGCCAAACTTAGCTAAATAGAGTGACACTTGTGAGTGTTTCCACTAATAGTGAATCTTCCAAAAGTGCAATTTACATATAATTCTAAAATTTGAACAAAATTTTTCTATTTATCAATTGCCTTTACTTTGTTTGGTAAACTAGTTTTTGTTTGTTACTCCTTGCATTCACAAATTTATAGCAAAAAAAATTTTCCAGCCATGAATAACTAAAATAACCCACAAAAGCATCCTACAAGTGATATAAATTAGAGGGTGCAATTGTTAGAGGATTCATTAGGAAGGTTAGAAGAGCAAATACGTCATTTAGTTATGGCCTTTAGAGGAAACCATCGCGTTCCTCCCCTGCACAACCAAACCCACAACCACCCCTGCAATCTCCAGAACATTATAGAGATCATGAAGAATATTTTGCAAGGTTGAAATTAATAGGACATGCTAAAATATTTTGGAATAATTCTTATAGAAGGAAGAAAGAGGAGATAAAAGAAGAATAAGTTAGGTTGAGTAGAAAGAAGTGTTTAAGGATAAATATTGCCCTCGTTATCATCATAAGCCGCTTAACACTAAGTTAATGACGTTAATGCAAGGATCCCTAAGTGTGACTGAATATTTTGATACATTTGAAAATTTACTAGCTAGGGCAAACCATAAGGATCCATATTGGCAGTTAGCAAACAACTTTGTATTGGGACTAAGAATGAACTTGGGCATCAAATAGAATTGTGAGACCCATAGGCAATAGAAGAAGCAGTACATGATGCCCTATTATGAGATTCTCAATCTAAGGCATCATTTTTTAGGTTTAAGAATTTGTTATACCTAATCATAAGCTGAGTCAAAAACCATCCACTTCCCAAGCCACGCTAACCCCTAAGACACTTGTAGCGCAATCTACTAAAACACTTGAAGATATTGTTTGTTATATGTGTGAGCAACATGGGCATTTAAAACTCTTGAACTACATCCAAATCCTTTCAAAGTTAGTTGTTGAACCAAGCCTCATTTCTATCATGCAAAGGTGTCTAGTCTATATCAAGATGGGGAGCTATGAAGATCAGATCTGGTGCAATGTTCTGCCTCTAGACATAGCGCATGTTTTGTTAGGAAGATCATGATTATTTGATATGGATGTGATTCATTATGGAAAGTATAACACGTGTCTTTAAACAAAAGACAATAAAATTGTATCCATGAAACCATCCAACAAAACACCATCAACTGCGACTAGTTCAGCTTCCACACCATATGCGAGTCATGACATCCAAACCCACTTCTAATCAGTTCTCAAATGAAAAAACCCCACTTTAATCAAGAAATGAGCTAGATTTCAATTGATCACCATTTTAGCTTAAGCTCTACCTCCATAGACTATTCACTTTTTAGCATAGGATCCCATTAGAGTAATATGTTGAGTTTATTGGATTGAGAAAGTTGAAGAGAGAATTTATAATTCCTTGTTCATGCACATTTTGCATGTGAAGGAAGTTGTACATGATTCGGATGATGTGCCTATGTCATTGCTTCTAGTAAAATTATTATAAATTTTTTTGAGATGAGTATAAATGAATTGCCTAATAAATTACCACCAATGCGAGATATTCAACATGCTATTGATCTAATCTCGGGAGCACAATTGTCAAATCTACCACATTATCGCCTAATTCCGTAGAACAGACTTAGTTACACTGCCATGTAGATAAGTTATTACGAAAGGGATTCTTGAGAAAAAGTCTTAATCCTTGTGTTGTATCAGCCCTTTTAACTCTAAAGAAAGATGGCACATGAAGAACATGCATAAACAGTAAAGGCATTATTAAGATCACTATGAAGTATAAGTACCCATTCCATGGCTAGATGACATAGTGGATTCAATAGCCAACTGAAATTTTTTTCCCTAAATTCATCTTAAGAAAGGTTACCACCAGATTAAGATCAAACTAGGTGATGAGTGGAATACTACTTTTAAGACACCAAGGGAGCTTTATGAGTGGCTCGTTATACCTTTCAGATTATCTAATGTACTGGGTACTTTCATGAGCTTGATGAATACAGCAGTATTAAGACCTTTTTTGGGAAAGTTTGTCGTGGTATACTTTGATGACATTTTTTAGCACTAATGAGGAGAGATATGTAGAATATTTGAGGTTGGTGTTGGAGAAGCTTCATAAAAAGAAGTTATTTATAAATAGAAAAAAGTGCTCATTCATGCAGTCCAAGTCATTTTCTTAAATTTCATAATATCCTCTATAAATAAAGCCATATTTTCAAAGATTTAAGCTATAATTAATTGGCCTACATCTAAGAGTTTTACTAATGTTAGGTATTTTCATGGGCTTGCTATATTTTGTAAGAGATTTGTACAAGACTTAAGCACAATCATAGTTCCAATTACTAAAATTTTGAAGCATGATAATTTCACTTACACTTTTAGTGTTGATAAGGCTTTCCATTACATTAAAAAGATCATGACCACATCACCAATTCTTGACTCCCAAACTTTGGGAAGATATTTAAGGTTGCTTGTGATGTCTCAGGGAATAGCATTGGAGTGTTATAGCAAGATGACCACCTTGTAGCCTATTTTAGTGAAAAATTGAATGAAGCAAAATAATGTTATTCCACATATGATAAAGAATTTTATGAAATCATTCAATCTCTTAAGCATTAGCATCATTACTTGTACATATGGAGTTCATTTTACACAGACCACCAAACGTTAAAATTCATTAATACCCAAAAGAAATTAAACCATTGACATTCAAAATGGATAGAAAACTTGCAAAATTTTGCATTTGTTCTCAATCACAAACCAACTATTGAAAATAAGCCTGTTAATGCTTTATCTCAAGAAGTTTTAGCGATGTCTTCCTTGTCAAATGAGATTATAGGCATTGAAAGACTAAAAGGTGATTATGAATGTTATCATTATTTCTATCTCATTTATAACCAATCAAGTAATTCTCTGCTACCTAATAGATTTGATTATAATATTGTCCAAGAATATTTATTTAAAGGACTAGCCTTGTGTATCCCTTGAACTTCAATTAGAATTTATTTGATCAGTGAACTACACTTTGGTGAAATTGCAGGATACTTAGAGCGATAAAAATACCCATTTTGTAGAAGAGAAATTTTACTGGCCACCTTTAAAGAGAATCGTGAGAAGGTTTGTATCACAATGCTTCACTTGTAAGAGAGCAAAAATGGCTAAGCAGAAATCTGATAGATATTCAATCCTGCCTGTCCCCTATAGACCCTAAGAGGCTCTTTCTATAAATTTTGTTTTGGATTTTTCTAGGACAACGTCAACATGATAGTGTATTTGCAGTTATTGATAGATTCTTCAAAAATCACGTTTCATTCCTTGTTCCAAATCCACATACACACCTCTAGTTGCCAGCCTTTTTTTTTAAAGAGGTCATTAAGTTGCATGGGGTACCCAATACTATACTGTCTAATAGAGATGTAAAGTTTGTCTTCTTTTGTCAGCACTTTAAAAATTCTTAGGCACTACCCTTAAATTTCCTTCTGCTTTCCACCCCAGACTGATGGTAAGATTGAGGTTATGAATAAAAGTTCAGGGAATTTACTTAGATGTTTAGTAGGGGAGAGCATAGGGAATTGGGACCTTCATCTACCTGCTGCTTAATGCTTACAATAGTACTATCATTATGACCACTAAGAGAACACCATTTGAAGTTGTGTATAATTTCAAACTTAAAAAGCCTATTGCTCACTTAAAAGATTCCAAATCATCCTTTTATTCAATATTATGCATATATTTTTGCTACTGATTTTTAAAATTTACATGAAAAGGTTAAAAAGCAAATAGAACTTTTAAATACTAAATATGCAAGTAAAGTAAACGCAAATTGATTATAAAAGGAGTTCAAAGAAAAGGATACATGTGTTGGTGCGCATTTGACCTAAAAGATATGTCACCACTGAATATAAGAAATTCTATGCTCATGCTACAGGTTTGTTTAGAGCAATTAGAAAAATTGGGCCCAATGTTTGTCTTTTGGATTTGCTACATGATATGATAATTAATCATGTATTTAATGTAGAACATTTGATTTTATTTTTAACTGATTTTATTTCAACAAATGCAAATATTAACTTTATAGCAGGGGAGGGCGATAAGCCATCACATAAGTTTAGTAAACCTTCTATTTTTGAACTTGAATCTATTGTTGTTGATAAGATTGATGCAGGCTTACATGGAGATCACAAGTTTTTGATCGGGTGAATGAACAAGTTACCTTATGAGGACATTTGGATGACAAAAATGAAGTTTCAAAACCCCGACCTCCTTGATGATTATATGAACTTTAACTTGGCAGAGTAAAGTTCTTTTGGAAGGGGAGAGTCGGGCACATGCAAAGAGGAGGCCCATGACTCCAACCTTTGTACGGAGATAAGCCGTTGGAAATCGATTTGTTATTAAGTCGTGTTATATTTGTTTTGTTTCAGGTTGAGTCGTGTTATATTTATTTCAAGTCGAGTTGTGTTATATTCATTTTGTTTCGGGTGGAGTCGTCTTATATTTGTTGGCCGCCCAGAGTTTTTGTGCTACATCTATAAATAGCACATGTACATCATTTGGAAAAGATATTGAATGGATGTTATTTCCTAGGAAAAATAATATTTGAGAGTTTTTGGCAGTGTAGATAGTCATCAGAGTACTTGAAGGTGTGTATAATCTTAGGATTTATTTTTATTTTTGCATCTTTCGTTTGATCTCATAGTATCTATGTTACCTCCATTTCCATCAAACACCCTTCCAACAAAACCTATGCAAAACTCGACACCCTTTTCACTTCGTTGTTCATAACCCTCTCAACAGCCATCAAATCATATAAAATAAAGTCTTACATATTCCTAACATTCACCACAACATTCTCCAAAACTATTATCTAAATTTAACTTCATTTGACCCACCAAACATTTTTTCAAAGTTAAACGATCGTTTACACACACATAACCAACTTCTTCAACTTCACATCACCATCAACAATATCTTATTTTTATGATGGCAAAATTCAAATATATATTTATAATTATAATATAAGAAAAGTAAAAATTCCCCCAAAAATAAGCAATATGTATATCAAACATTAAGAAAAACATTTAGTAGACTCGCCTAAACATGTGAAATAAAATAATTAAGAAACATAAGTGAAAAATAAATTGTCATAAGCAAAAAAGAAAAAGCAACATAATAAATAACTAAAATGGGTCACTTACACAAATTTACATCTCAACTAATAAAGCATATCTTGAGGTAATACTTTTGTGAAAATGCTTGCAAGGTGATGCTTTATATTGATCAATTCTAATTTTACATTTTCTCTATTAATGTGACTGCAAATGAGTGGTGCCTAACCCCATTATTTTTTGTTAAGGCTGAACATGATTCTAGTTAAACTTGTGCATTAGTGTTATCATACTTAAATAGAATTTTGTGTATCTTAATTCTATAATTTAGCAGTTGTTGCTTTAGTCATAAAACTTGGGCAAACACAGCTTCCACTAGCTATACATTCCATCTCTACAATGAATAAGGCTACTAAAATTTGATTCCTACTTGACCTAGAATTCAACTGACAACTTAAACTATCAAATTTCGAATGTGCTCTTTCTATCAATTCTAAATTCAGTAAAATAAATTTGAAAAGCTGGCAAGATCAAAAGATGTCCTAATGTGAGGCACCACAAGCTTAAAACCTGGATGCAATTAAGGTATCGAAGGATATGCTTAATAGCGACTAGATGGAATTCTCTAGGCTATACTTGAAATCTGGAACACATGCAGACACTAAACATGCTTTTGAGTCTATCTGTTGTCAAATAAAGGAACCTATTCTATATGGAAAATCTTTTAACCTGAAAGTATGCTAGAAGGGTCTTTTGATCTAATGCAATAGAAGAACTTATTAGGATATCTATGGGTTTATTATCGTCAAAAGTCAAAAGGGTTGAGCTTTCTAGTGTATTTTATTTATGAAATGAAAACGTCACATAAATCTTATTTGATCTGAAGTCCTTGAAAAAAATTAAGTTCTCATATTAAGCTCATCTCAAATTTCTTGCTTATGAATAAAGAGAATTTCTCACATATAATAGCATTGATTGATCCAAATACATAAATTTAAACTAAGAGGAGTTTGTAGTTCTCTTAAGAAATAAGATCATGTCTATTGATCTTTTGGGAAAACCAATGTATAAAAAATATGCTAAGCTATCATACAATGCCCTAAATAATTGCTTTAAATAATATAGTGTCTTATGTAACTTGTATGTGTAATTAAGATGTTTCAAGTTTTCAAAATTTGAAATAAATCAATATAGACATATTGATCAATATGCCCATTAAAGAATGAAACTTTTAACATCTATTTGGTATAACTTAAAGTTGAGATTTCATGCAAATAAAAGTAATGATCTAATTGCTTCTAATCATGCAACAGGTGCAAAAATTTCATTAAAATGTATGCCCTCACTTATTTGAAACCCATAGCTACAAAGTGGGTATTATTTAAATTATGACTCCATCATCATTATATTTATTTTTAAAAACAAATTTGTTCTGGTATAAACTGAGAATTAAGCCTTGATACTAAATCTCAAACACTACTTCATTCAAATTGATTCAATTCTTCTTGCATTACAAAGATTAAATTATTATCAAATAGTGTTTCATCAATACTTATTGATCTTGCCAAAAAAATAAATGTAGAGTGATTAATTTCATTTCTTAGTAATCTTTAAATATGTACACCATGGAAAATAACACAAATAATTCTAGAGGATGACTACTACACTTCCATTTCCTTGGAAAATTATTTCTAGACCTGACATTCTACATTTACTAAATCTAATTTTCTAAGACCATTTTCTACCTCCTTTTCAAAAGTTCTAACTTTAGAATCGAACTTTGATTCATCAAAAATAACATTAGTTAATTCTTCAATAATCACATTTTTTATTGAATATCCTATATTTGTGCTTGATACAAAATATTCAACAAATATCACATCATCTTAGTGACAGTCAAATTCACATGGGCACATGATTTCTCACATTGGCTCACATCCTTGTGCGTGTGAACTCATGCATATGGAGAGCGTGAGAAGAAAATGGGGTTTAAGCTAAAATGACTGCTTTATTTATGTTATGTCATCTAAACTTTCAGTAAGCCCTAAATTTAATCATATGTCAACAAATAAATTATACATTTATAAGTATAAGTACATAGAACAAAAATTACAAACCTTCAATATTCTAGAATCTTCTGAGTTGTAATGCTAGGTTTTCCTTGATTAATCAAGTCCATCAGATCATCCAGCTATCTTTCACTAGCATATGGAGCAATTCTTTTCAATATAGCACCTAGACCAACATCATCTAAGTGATAGGATCAGAGTCATCTAATTTCTAAAATCAATTGAGTAGCTAAACTTTGGTGCTTACATGTGAGCTAATCTTTTTTACATCTCAAAAGTTATTTCAAATTTTGTTACATCAAAACAAGGGCAGCTAAATTTAAGTTGGTTGTGTTTGTAACTCTTAAGTCAACACATATCCCTCCACCCACACCAATTGCAAATCTCATATTTAAGAAACCTATAAAACCATATATTTCTCTTCTTACTAGCTACTCCCTCCAACACCATGTAATCTAATCTTTCCTCCACCCTTAAATGCATCTAAATTATATTCTACAATTATCATTACGTTACATGTGTATAAATTGCGATATCTATTAACTAACAAATTTAAAATGTTTAGATCTTTTTTGGTATCCCATAGTTGAAAATTCATTTGACAAAAATTATAAAAGATTCTTTGTGGAATTACAACTTTTCAGTTCTTGGGGAAATCTTTGAATTAAATACTCTAAATCATGCCAAAAAAAATTTAAACTCACATCCAATCCAATTTGAGGAGCACAAACACTAGCAATATTAAAAGTTATTTCATTAACTATAATTTTTAAATTCATGATTTTATCTCTCAATCTCATAACTTCTACTACATTATCTTCAAATTTTTATCCAGAATAATACCCACACCATTCCTATGTTTGTTCTTACCGGAATAACAGAGTTTAAAACCTATACTATCAAATTCTTTTACTTCCTCACCCACCCATTTTACTCCTTGAAGACATAAAGTATTTATCCTCCTATTAATCATAATATCTACTAATTCAAAAATCTTGCTAGTGAAAATATCAATATTCGAACAACATAATCTTAATTTAGTATCATGGACTAGCTTCTTTACTCATGTTAGTCAATAATCCTAATACCCATGCATACTTAACATTATACACTAGAGTGTCAATATAACCTACCTTTGCACGCTTTTTACTACATTCAGACAATGCAATGTATTGCTTCCAAATGATGCCCTAGCTCTAACTTAATTTTTTAAATATTCATGTAATGAGAAGATTCAACAAAACTTTATACTAGTTGTCAACTACCTAACACAACCATCCTTTCACATCTAATACTCAGGACCTGGCAACGACAAAGTTTCAATAACAATTGCACATACTTACAAATAATAAATAGCATACTATAACACATTGTGTGGTGTGCATTATTAAAAAAACAGCTAAAAATTCAATAATTAAGCACTGATTATTAATAATTCAATAATGCAAAGAAAGAAATAATAGCATAGCTTTATCAAAATGTACAATCCCATATTAACCATATGGTAGTATTGTAAATATAAGAGTATGTATATTAATGATATATCTTATATTTTGCAATGAATTTACAAAGTTCACATAATACAAGTACTAAGATACTTTTGATAATCTTAAAGTAAATTTTACTCTAGCAATGCATAAAGTAAATTAAGATAAAAAATAACAACTTTGAGCATCACTTAAGTTGTTCATTATGAGACAACTCAAAATTGGTCAATATAATATCATTAACATTTTCACAACTACTATCTTATAGAAATAAAATGCAATGACACTTAATAAACAAATAAATAAGATCATATTAATCACTTTTATCATCAAGTGATGAATAAGACACACATGAGCCACTTAAGTTAATATAGTCAAGCTATATCATTAACGTTTCCACAACTACTATCTTATAGAAATAAAATGCCATGACACTTAATAAACAAATAGACAAGATCATATTAATCACTTTTATCATCAAGTGACGAATAAGACACACATGAGCCACTTAAGTTAATATAGTCAAGATAATATCATTAATGTTTTCACAACTACTATCTTATAGAAATAAAATGCACATGACCCCTCTCAATGCTAATCAAAACATAGTTAACTTAAATATTGAGCCACCGGTCTTATATTTATTCTTCAAGAATACATAAAGTGAACAAACCATTCTCCATCTCACAATGCCAGTTAACCAAAAGCACCTAGATTAAGTTGCAAGTAGTAACACTTGTTGTGTTACAACTAATGTGCTACATTCACAATATTTATTTATTTTTTACATGCTAAAGTACATAAATTCAAATGTTTTCAGCTATTTAAATGTATGAGATAATATTTTATTTATGTTCTGTTCATGCAACAAAATTAATTTGTTCCTTAATATTCTACAACTCTCAAAGTTTCAATGTGCTCATGCAAATCAATGTTACTTAGTGCACCTCTACTTAAACTAACATGACAAGCTTTACTATAACTGCTGTATGTGGCACTATGCTCAATACTAAGGCTCCACAATTATAGAATACTAGCCCAATCATACATATACTTATGAGCCAATGGAATATAAATTAGCTTTTGCAGATTCAAAAGTGTTTTATGATGTAATTCTAGAAACAAATGATACATCCCCTTGCACAAGTAAAAATGATGAGCTATATTATTTTTATAAAAGGACATTTGCTAGCAATATATATATATATATATGATTTAAGTGAATGGTGTTGCAGCCCAGTGGTTGAGGCTTGGGATTTGTTATCCTAGGTCATGGGTTCAAATCCCACTGGCCACGCATAAGCAAAAAAAAGAAAATAATAAAAGATAAGAAATAAAATATATATATATATAATTGAAAATGGTACAATAGATGCAGTTAGTGATCTAAAACTATAAACAAAAGAAAAATAAACTTAAAACCATAAAATTAAAAAAAAACAATCACCAACCTCCTAAAAGAATCTCGTAGAGGGGATTCCATTACAAGAAATATTGCTAACAAAATTGTGATGCCTACAGTTCCACTAGAGGTTTTGATTCCTTGAAAGAGATTAGTGACCGCCTCTTCTCCAATATATTAACTTATAACGAAATTTGGATCCACTCTTTAATTTTTATTTCATGCCTTTTTGTTTCTTCAAGCTATCTTCAATATCAACAGTCTTTTGTTGACCTTGAAAAATCCTTCTCAGCATTTGTCTCTACCTTTGAAGAAGTGAATTCCTCGACAAAAGGATTGGGGACAAAAGTGCCATTTAATTTCTCCCCCACAGTACCTAAGAATTCCAGAAGCCATTTCCTAAAGCGCATAGCCAAAGGAGCTCGTAGCAAATTCAAATTCAACTTATTCAGACTTTTCCCATTAATCCGCAAAACTACCCAAGGATGAGCAACCTCAGCCACATTTGGGGCTCCATCAGTTTCTGCTCTCATCTACAAGAGCTCTTGGATTGACTTAAGTTTGTCTTTTAAGTATATCCGAAGAAAATAATCGAAAACCTCTTTTGTCTCTTCCTCCTATGGAACAAAATGGGGGTTGATGAAACCATCAGTCGGAACTTCGTTTGCCTCTGTGGACTCGTCTAATTCCGGATCAACAACTAACCCGAATACTAGAGTGTCCACCTGCTGCCCCACAATGCCACCCGAGGCATCAAGGATGGCATCCAACTCCTCCATCACGGAAACCCCATTTCCAACGAGCAGGGCCAACTCCAAGACATGTGTGTCCATGAAATCCCTCGCTAAGCTTGCCTCTTCAAGGAGTTCAGCTGTGGGTTCCACACCCTCCGGCCCATTTGAGATTAGGTCAGCCACCGATGATTCTTTTCTTCTTTTTTGGACAAAAAATTATTTCTTTTCTTCAATCCTTTGGGAGCATTTGCCTCTACCAGCACAGACTTAATCTTCAACTGAGGATTAAGTTTAAAGCATTGAGATTCTTCATGACCGATGATCAAACAATGAGAACAATAAATTGGTTTGTTTTCTAACATGCACTCTTGGAAGTACCCCTTCCCTTCAACTCCAATCCAAATTTTGAACTCGAATTCCTCAATTAAATTCACTTCCACCAAAACTCCAGCCATAGATGGATTGCGCCTTGTCAAATTCATCATTGCAAAATTGATTTTCAAAGGTTTCCCAAAGTAGGATCCCAACACAAATATAATCGAATGTGTGATCAGGCGAACCTTATGAAGCGAAAAATTGATCCAAACCAGCGCAATAGGAGGTTCTCTTGTTGGGTGGGTTTGATGTCGTTCATTTTAGGATTTTCATAGGGTAATTCTCAATGAAGTAGGTTTCTCTAGCGAATATCCATAAGTACTTCACTTCATTAGAAAGTTGAGAAGCACGTGGAGTGACTCAATTAAGCCAACTTGACACTCATCGGATAAGCGCAAACTATTGAGAAATTTCTAATAGAAACCATTGACAATCGGCCATTAGAGAACTTCCCAATCAAAATGAGTTTCTCTTCAACTTCAGTGATGATCAAGGCAGTTTTTACCTCAAATTTGAACAATAGGCTTGATCCCAATCTTCTGCGGATGAGGCGCTTGTCAACAATCTCAAAAGATTTGGAGATCGAGGGTCTCGCATGACATTGGAGACGAAGGTCCAGTAGTGATCCTGAATTCTCCGACATAAGGAATGCAGCATCCATCGACGATCGAAGCCAAGAACTCATTTAGGCGACGCCATTGCAAGCAATAGTTTATGCCGACTTCGTCGTTAGGACGCCTTCGCTCTCGCTCACGACTTTTCGCCTGAAGTTCAAAAGATTTCTTTTTTTTTAAATTAGGTTAGCTTCAAACATTGAAGCAAATGTGTGGCCGAAGCAAATGTTGTTTACAATAAACTTGAGAATATAAGTTAAAGTTTACAATAAACAAAAAAGTTATGCAAATTTGCAAAGTACGCACCATAAACTAGATAGCAAAGAGCAATTGATTGATAATCAAAGGAGCTGTTTAGATGCATGGATTAAAAGATTTAATAAACCCTTAAATCCAAGATTTAAAAAATTCTTAATCCATTAATTCTGAAAGCTATCTGGTATGTCATTTGTTAAATCCTATTGCAGAGATTATTTGGATGCACATTTTAAGGATTCAAAAATTTAGCCAAATATTAAGATTTGTAATCATGAAATATTGTATTTCGATGCATTCTCAATTAAATGAAAAATTAATTAAAAGTGAATCATAAATATTAATAAACACATGCATACAAACATTTTTATATGGTCATTATATATAAATAAAAAAGGCATAAAGCTTCATATATCAATAGCCTAAGCAACATTTCTATGTACCTCATGCCCCGTACTTTAATGGTGTTGTTATGATGCAGAATTCCATTTTGATTTCTTTCTCCATTGATGTGATTGTATCCAGATCATCCTCATCAATTACTACCTCACCAAATTGGCAGTCATGTTATACCTTGATTTGTGACATTTAAATATAAATCATTGTTGGTGATTCTCTTCTCGACAGGGAGTGTATGAATGAGAAGGCACTACTGCGTGAGATATATAGGGGAGCTAACCTAAATGATGATGATTCTTCCAATAAAGAACCATGATGCATGACGTAGTCAATCAACAAATTATGAACTTTGCACTATAGTACTTGTTGTTCATTGTATTTCCATGATTTCTCTACCTCCTCACAGGTTTCTAGAGCATTTTTGAAATTTTGGAGGATGGAAGATGATTTAGGCTATCACTATTCTAGATTTGCACAAAAATTACCGTTTGGGAGATTTAAGAATTTATGTTAGCAAATCCTGCATAAATTCTGCATCCAAACAGATCCTCTAGCTTTCTTTACAATGAAGCAAACCAAAGGCAGTGAAATAACATAGAAATATTGCTGGGAATGATAGCATTCGTTAATTCAAGTATTTCAACAGCATTTTTTCAGTTCGTTTCACTCGAACTCCAAGCATTCATGGGCAACAAAAATTCATTGTAGAAGTTTATAAACAAACAGTTAAACGTCAACAGGACAAAAGGAATTTCAACTAAATTAAATGGCATGCCTTAATTGCTTCAACGGCTATGTCCCCCGATATCCTGGAAACAAATAGCATGTTCGGCTTTTATCTTCGCTGCAAGAATGAAAAAAAAAATTCAAAGCATGTCAAAAAAGTAAAAAAGAACACCGATGCTACTGTTCCCAAAACAGCAGAGAATCCCAATCTTCAAAAAGAAGAGAAGGTAAGTGTTATCGTTACAACTCCAGAATCAATAACAAGTAAACAGATTTTCGGGGTTAATCTAACAAAGCATTACTAAAAATCAAGCAGATGGAAGTGTCAGCCGGATTAGCAGAGACTAGACACGAATAAATTGAAGGAGAAAAAAAATGATAATGGTAAAGATGCTAACCTTTGACATCGCTGATGGTGTCGTGAAGGGAGACAACCAAAGCGAGATGAGTGTCGATATTTGTGTCGACGAAGATGGCATGGAGAAGATCAGGAGGCGAAGGCAAGGTCTCGTCCATCGCTGGCAGTGAAACAGATGCGGACTGCGAGAGAGGATGCAGAAATGGTGCAATCTAAAGGGCATGGGTTTAATCGAGGTTAATGCAGACAGGAAATGTGAAACGGCGAAGTTGGGCTAACAGAAAGTCGAAACATTTTGACCTCTCAAACTCATTCAAATTTTTTTTAGTTCGAGTCTAATTGTTAACTCAAATTTTATTTGACTCAGCTCAAAATGAATCGAAATGATTTGAACGAATTCGAGTCAAACAACTAAAAAATTTTGAGGTCAAATTTGAAAGTTGACATCAACTGAAACTCGACTTAAGTCAGCCTAATCTATTCGTATTATTTTAGCATAAACCCAACGCACACAAAAAATAGGAAATGCTACAGTTCTCAAATATGAATGCAAATCATACTGAATCAGGGGACAAAAAAAGCCACATCATATTTGCAAAGCACAGGACAAAAAAACTAATGCACACTCTCATATGTTATTATCTTGTGATTTCTCTTTTCAAATCTTAAAAGTAATTCTTCCATCCGATCTTCATTATCTATTTCCCCACTTTTGACCCAAGTTATGAGTGATATTTATAATTTTGACAAATGGTCAAAAAAGCCTATACAGCTATGGTGTGATTGTATATTGTATATTGTGATTGTATATCTTCATTATCTTCATTATCATATTTTTAACAAAACTGTTTTAAGCGACACAATTTTCATTTATAACATTAAATCAAGAATTATTGGAATCGTCGAGTGGCGAGATCACTCTATATCGGAAAATCTTCAAAACTGAAAAATTTTACTTACCTCCGATTAAGTATGATTGTCAAGCTTTATTGTTGGTTCTGATGATTTCCTCTTTTTTGACTACTGCTCGTCGAGTTTTAAGGATCTTTATTTATCTACATGGTTGGAATGTAATTGTGTTTAGCTTTTGATAGCGATGGTTTTTCACATGCTTAAGCTTGCCGCAGAATCTTATTTGGGCTAATTACATTGGGCTGGGAAGGCTCTTGTTTTTCAAGCTTTATCTTCCCCTTTAACATGCACATTTCTGTTGATTTTAAGGCTAGAGTTGTTAGTTTTGCTACTGATCTGCGTTTGAAGTTTCTCTTACTTACGGAAGCTACTTTGCGAATTTCTATTGGTTTTGCGAAATTATCCCTCTAGGGCATTGGAATTATTGATTATAATGCTATTTTAGACCCCAGCTAATGGTTTGGTGACTTCAACTTTTTTTATGAACAAATGTCACATATGTCATTTTGATCTTAAGCATTGAACTGAAACGTACTATGGGGGCTCCTCCGCACCGGGTTGATGTCAGAGGATTAACCCCGAATGAGGCTCTCCGTCGAGGGATCCAATTGAGCAGTTTAAGTAGTATAACAAGTAAGCAAAAATAAAATCATCCATTCATTTCATTAAAATAGTTTGAGATTACATTGTTCAATTTATTACAACACGATTATGCGATAAAATAATAAAAATTGCTAAGTTCCGATCATCCTCATTTCTCTACTACTTCAACTCCCACTAGCTCCTGATCTGGCACATTAAAAGTGTGGGCATTGAATGCCGACTAACCCTGTAGACTAAGTACAAAATATAAACATATATTTATAAAATATTAGCGGTAAGCAATAAAGGGATATAAGCAAAAAGTATATAAATATTTTATCCTGCAAATAACTTGTTAGGTTTATAAGAAAATACACTGAAAATTACTGAATATGTCACATGTATATGATATATCTTGCATCAGTGAACATAATCATAAATATTTTATCATACTAGGCAAACACGGAACCTTGGGATCAAACAGAGTGTGGATTCATATCATAACTAAATACCGTACTGTGTCACTCGTAGACTACAAACACACTCCCTTATCTCCTCTCTTGGCTAGTCCCACCATAATTCTCACCCAAGTCACCGTTTCAAGAATCCAAAATTAATGCATGCATTATAAAGATATTTCATTCAGCATTTATTGTCATAATATTTGATAATTAAAAAAAAAGAAAGTAAAACTATAACTGAATTTAAAACTCAAAGTGGTGCTAAAACTCCAAAAGAAAATAAGCAAAGCAATAAATGTAAGAAGATATCCGATACCTTTCTTGTGTGCTCTTAAATTACCTGCATGATTTAGTATTTAGTTTGGTTAGCGAAAAGTTGATTAATCCTTTTGATAAGGCTATTTGGTTCAATTTTGAGTTTGGCATGCTTTTCTAGGCACAAAAAGTGAGTGTGCAAGTTTTCTTGCTTAATTAATATTTATTTAGATTATTCGGGGTGATTACGAGCACAACGATATTAAATTGAAAAAAATCAATAATGGCATGCTTAACGATGCAATTTTGAAGTGAAAAGTAACTTTTAAAATATTGATATAGAAAACTAAAATTTGATTGTACTTTTAGAATTCTTACATTTTCTGTTCATTTTGATATATAATTTTATTATATTTGGGTTCTTATTTTGAAAAATATGAATTTTTGAAGTTTTGGGAAATTTTTGAATTTTTAATATTTTGGGTTGACGGAACATTCCATTACCGTTAACGGTTTCCGTTAAGTTGCTGTTACCATTAATGGTAACCGTATTGTAGCTGACGTAAATGGAATATTCTATGAATATTCCCATTTCCGTTAACAGATTTCGTTAATAGCGAATGGTCCGATGTCACGTGGCGGTCGCGTGGCTGACACGGGGCTACTACATGGCTGCGGAAGTCCAGAAATCCTACACGTGGCGCGGGTGATACGTGGCTACCACGTATACAAAAGGAGACCGCGGACTGCCATGTGTCTGCCACGTAGCACTGGTGAACTTCTGTGTTGCCACGTAACAGTTATTGTTCATCTTCTTTGACGATGAACAGTAACTCCGATGAACTACTGTTCATCGATCAACGATTTTTTCGGCGATTTCTTCGACTTTTCGCAAGAAATTTTGTTCGGTCCTAATCTACTCCTCGTAAAATAGCATTTCGAAAAAAGAAATAGAAGAAAAGAGGAGCGGTTGAGGGGGTACCTCGACACAAAAGTTCAAAGCAGTTTCTGGCGAGCTTTGGTAGTCTTCCGGCGATCCGATGGTGTGCTCCTCTCTAGCTCATCGGGGGGCTTTAAATAGGCGCGGGTGCCCCCCTCGAGTACTCCAGCGCTGACCCCCCTCCGCCGCCATCAAATTCAGGCAGGACATGTGGCGCTCATCTGCGCATCGGCGCTGTGGTGCTGCCAAGTGTTGCTACGGGGCACTAGCGCACTGAGGTGCTGCCATGTGGCACTCGGGCTCCACGACGCCGCCATGTGTGCCACGTGGAATCCGCGGCTTCGTGGCGTAACTTATTAGCACCGTGTGATCTATATGCTAGGATTCGTGCGAGAGAATCCATTCTACGGAATGACTGCCTCGCTGTTGGGACCCCACATCTAATTTGTCGTGGTCCCGATAACAAATCCTAGCTTAAGAAATTTTAAATTTTAAATAATTCTTAATTAATATACTTAATCTTAATAATCCTAAATCAAATTTAAGACTATATGAGCTCCAAAAATTCCCAAAGTTTATTCTTAGCTAATTTGGGGTGAGGAATTCAAAATTGCAATTAGATTTTAATTTGGAGATCAAATTATTTTTGTTAGTATTTAAAATTCTAAAATAGGCAAAATAGCTATATTGCTTAAATGAGCTCCGACTGATCCCAAACTTCTATGATTAGATTTAAATGACCCATTATGTCTAATGAAATGAGAATCAAAGATTGGTTTGGCTTATATTAACTTGGATTAGCTAGAGTAACAACTAGAGTTGTTATAGACTCTCCCACTTAAAAATGATGTCGTCCCAGACATCACTCAAATGAAAAAGTACAATGAAAATGAAATATTGAATAACAATTGAAAATAAAAGAATATGAGTACTTGGGCTTTCAAAAAGCTTTGGATATTTATGGCGCATATCCCTTTCTTTTTCCTAAGTAGATTCTTCTAATGAGTGATTCTTCCATTGAACTTTAACTATTATAATTGAACGGTTCCTTAACTGTTTTTGATCACGAGCTAAAATTTTAACTGATTCTTCAGCATAAGAAAGATCAGGTTAAATCTCTACTACTGGAAGTTGGATGAGGTGAGAAGGATCCCTGAGACATCTTCTTAATGATGATACATGTAGCACATTGTGAACTACTACAAAATCATCAGGAAGATTTAGCCTATAGGCTAATGTTCTTATCTTGGCTGAGATCTCAAAAGGCCCGACATAGCGGGGATTAAGTTTCCCTGCTACGCTAAATCTATAGACATCTTTTATCGGACTAACTTTCAGATAAGCATAATTTCCAACACTGAATTCTATAGAATGATGGTGAGCATCGTAATATTTACTTCATTAATTTTGAGCCGAACGAATTCTCTGCTGAATCGTAATATTTTCTTCAACCAATTCAGTTCCGTTAAGCTGAACGCTTCTAATGGGAAATGATCTTGGCCTAACCTATGATGACCCCAATATTGAGAATTACTAAACTCAACATTGATACGTCATCACAATACCTAATACTAGATTAGAAGAAAATTAATCCAAATCAGTAGATATTGTGTTTCGCCAAGAATTTAGAAGAGGATCTTAAATTAAGATGGAAGAGAATTTTATGAAATATGTTATGTGAAATACATATAAAGATGCAATACATGCAAGGATATGAGAGAATATAATTTAAAAACATTTAATATGGGTACTTGCAATTCTATATATGAAAATTTTAATATTTAATATGTAAAACATGAGTCCACTACAATTTGCAATAAAAATTATAAATCATTAATTTCTTAAAATTTTTGGTAGAGTTTCTGCTGTAAATGGCTAAAGAAACACTTGCAATGTAGACATATAAGTCTTCCATTCCAATGGAAGATATAATTTGAAAGAAAAATAATCTAAAACTAACATGAAATCAATCCATTCATGATTTTCTAGATTTCCCATAATTAGGGTTTGGTTCGATTGACTACTGATTTGAACCAAAACTTTAGAGTTTGTTTCTATTGACTTATTAAGACTATAGGAATAAAAATCAAAACTTGATTTAGTCTAGATTATGCAGGGTAACAACCTTGGGTTGTCGCAGAATCCCCCTACTTAAGAACAATGTCGTCCTCGACATCATTGTTAAGTAAGGAAAGGCAGAGCAGGAATTAAAAGACAGGAAATTAAAGAAACAGAGAGTTGAAAGAGGAAAGTGCAATTGGGTTCACAAAATCACTTGGATACTTTTGCTACATTTCAGCCTCTTTCTCCCAAGTGGACTATTCAATAGAATGGTCCCTCCACTGAACCTTTATCATGGGGATAGATTAATTCCTCAGTTGCTGCTAATCACGAGTTAAGATCTTGATTGGCTCCTCCACATATGAGAGATTAGGCTATAGAGATACTATTAGAAGTTGATTTAAGTGCAAAGGATTATGAAGACACCTCCTTAGCGATGATACGTGGAATATATTATAAACTGCAAATAAATCTTTGGGAAGCTTTAACTTTTAAGCTAAAGAACCTACTTTTATTGTTACCATAAAAATCTAACATAACGGGGACTAAGTTTCCCACTACACTAAAACAAAATACTCCTTTCAATGTATTGACCTTGAGATGCGCAAAATCACCAACTTTGAAGTCTAGAGGACGATGATGTGCATCATGACACTTTCTTTGACAATACTGAGTGGCACAAATCCTTTGTTGGATAAGCTGAACCTTCATGTTTGTTTCTTTGATGAGATCAGATCCGAAGAGTTGAACGCTTTCTATTTCAGACCACGTAAGTAGAGTACTACATTTCCTTCTATACAGAGCTTCATATGGGACCATTCAAATACTTGCCTAATAACTATAGTTATAAGCAAACTCCATTAGAGGAATGTGGTCATCCCAAAAACCTCTGAATTCAAGGATATATATATATATATATATATATATATATATATATATATATATATATATATATATATATATATATGCAAGTGATCTTCAAGAACTTGATTAAAATGCTCACTCTATTTATCGGTTTGGGGATGGAAGGCCGTGCTCATGGCCAGAGTGGTTCCCAGGTCTTGATGCACACCTTTCTAGAACTTATACGTGAATCTGTTATTTTGATTGAAAATAATTGGTTTTGGGATGCAATGGAGTCTGACTATTTTTTATATAAATCTTGGCCAACTTTTCCTCAGAATTAGTTTGACGAATTGGAATGAAATGAGCTAACTTGGTCAGTTGATCGACTATGATCCAGAATGAATCAGCACTAGACCTTAACTTGGGCAAACCCATGACATCGTGGATATATCAAACTACTTCCACTCTAGAATTAATTGAGGATGAAGGAGACCTCTAGGCATTTGATGTTCTGCTTTGACTAAGCAACACTCATGGCACTTTACAACAAATTAACAATACTTTTCTTCATTTCATGCCACCAAAATGATTTTATTAAGTCTTGATACATCTTAGTACATCCAAGGTGAATTGAATACCTTGACTTATGACCTTCGGCAAGGATCTCTTGATGCATATATTTTGAAATCAATAATCAGTTTCCTTGATAAACGACATTATTACGCAACTGCAAATTAAAGCGACGACCACTCTCAATTTTAGCTTTAAGTTTCAGATAATCTTCATCCTTTATTTGAGAGATGGAGACGTCTCTATGAAAAGTGGGTTCCAATTGGCTCTGTGTTAATATTGTACTCATCATATCACCACGCACGAATACGATGCCTAGTTTACAAAATTCTTCCTCAGTCAGACTTTCAGCGATCATGGCACTGAGAGTAACATGACAACTAAGGTCATCTGCTACGATGTTGGCTTTACTTGGATGGTATTGAATAGTCTGTTTGTAATCAATGATTAGCTCTAGTCACCTTTGTTGATGATAATTCAACTCTCACCAAGTGAAGATATACTTCAAACTCTGATGATCAGTGAAAATAGAACACTATACATCATACATATAATGGCGTCAAATCTTCAATGCAAAAATAATGGTTGCAAGTTTGAGGTCATGCACTGGGTAGTTCCTTTTATTTGGTTTTAGTTGGCAAGAATGTAAGCTATAACTTTCTTCTCTTGCATCAACACGCAACCTAACTCGGTTCCTGAAGCATTAGTGAAAATTTGAAAGCTCAATCCTTCCTTTGGAAGAGCCAACACGGGAGCAGAAGTGAGAGCCTGCTTTAACTTTGAGAAGGATGCCTCATAATCAAAGGGCCATTTAAATGACACAACTTTTTGAGTTAGCTGAGTCCAAGGAGATGCTAGCTGAGAGAATTCTTTGACAAATTTGTTGTAATATTCAGCTAAACCTAAGAAGCTTTAAATTTCTGTCACTAATTTTGGTTGTGACCAATCTTGGACAACACTAACCTTTTTCTAATCAAACTTGATGCCTTGAGCATCAACAATGTGGCCTAGAAATGCCATAAAAATCGAGCCATAACTCACGCTTAGAATACTTGGCATAGAGCTGATACTTGCGTAACTCTTCTAGAATGAATCACAAGTGGTTTTCATGATTCGCTTCACTTTTTGAATAGAACAAAATATCGTCGAAGAAGACGATGACAAATTTATCGAGAAATGGTTTAAGAATGCGCTGCATTAAGTTCATGAAGACAAGCGATGCATTCATTAGACCAAAGGATATCACTAGAAACTCATAATATCCATAATGAGCCATAAATGCCTTCTTCTCAACATCTCCTTCTTTGACCTGCGGTTGATGATAACTTAACCGCAAGTCAACCTTCGAGAAAATTTTAACACCTGATAATTGATCAAAATGATCATTGATATGTGGTAACAAATATTTGTTCTTGATTGTCACCTTATTGAGCTCATGATAGTCAATGCACATACGCATAGAACCATTTATTATTGACAAACAGAACTGGCACTCCCCAAGGAGATGAACTTGGCCTAACGAGACCTTTCTAAAGCAATTTTAAAGTTGCTTGTTCAGCTCTTGCAACTACTTAGGCACCATCAGATACAGGACTTTAGATATAGGCTGCGTTCTTAGAATGAGTTTGATAGCAAACTCTAATTCTCTAACTGGTGAAGACTAGGTAGATTTTCAAGGAACATATCTAGGAATTCACAATTAATATGATTTGAACTGAGTGGAATGCCTTATTTCTCCTCACCTAGCATCGTAACTAGGAAGGCATCACAACATTTTCTTATGAGATTCTTAGCTTTAAGAGCATTGATCATGGAAGCTTAGGTGCTAAACTTGCCAACAAATGACTTGGCTTGACTCCCACTGCGTAAGGTAATCTTCTTCATTTGGCAGTTTATTGTGGCGCCATGCTAGCTTAGCTAATTTATTTTGAGAATGACGTCGAAGTTTGTAATTGGGATCACGATAAGCTTAGCTTCAAAACTTTGCTCACCGATGCGAATTGCTACACTACATAATTGACAAGCTAGCATACGGGCTCCAGATGGTAAACTTATGCTTAAAGTGCTAGCTAAACACTAGAAAGTCAACTTAAGAGCTTTAGCCCAACTCTCAAATAAGAAAGAGTAACTAGCTCTAGTATCAAAAAGAATGTTACACAAATTGCAACTTTTTCAAAAGTGCATATGTTTACACGAATAATATAGTCTTACTTGTAACAACTAAGGAATAAGTCAATAAACAAAAATAGGAATTAAAATGAATTTAAAATGCACTAGAGATGACATCATTGTCTTTGGGGGCAGATGCGGGAGTCAACATGTAGATTCTGGCAGGGGTAGAGGGTTGCTGATTCTGCGGTGCACGACTCTAATAATTATGGGTCTGGGTAAGAGCAGGTACACACCTAGAGGCTGCAACACGAGCAGGTCGTGGCATAACTACCATAGCATGGGCTATACTATTCAAAGGTTGAGGATAGAACATTTGATCTCTTTTAGAATGGAAAATGACGACTCCATCAATCATCTTCTCATAGGTACAAGTGTAGAAATGGTGACCTTGCTTGTCGCAGGTGAAGTAGAAATTTCATTGGTGGTAGTATTTCCCATATAGGTGGGGAGGTTTGCATCCCGAGGCATCAACTGGGGATTGATCATCTTAAATGTTGAAGACCTTGGCGACCTTTCGATTCCCAAATATTTCTTTTTTTGCCTGAGTGAAATGAGCTTTCTTTTTGCTATTTATTTGGCCCTAGAAGTGTTCTTGCAACCGAGCTACTTCAACTAGCTCTAAAAAATGCTTGAATTGATGAGAAATGACAAACTATAAATACACATCTGCGCTCGCACACTAGTGTACGTGGTCTGAAGTAATATTTGGAAGGTAAGTTTCAAGATTTATCGTCCTCAGGGAATGGTGTGTTTTGTTACTAAGGTTTTTCTACTTTTAATAATCTTTAGACTAAAATACTTTTAGTTTTATGTAGCTCCTAATTAACAATTCAAATATATCAAATTGAAGATACTATTTGAAAAGAAGGGAGAGTTGGGTTTCAAATATGTAATTTGTATTGGGACTGGTTGAAGTAATTAAATTAATTCAACTTTTAATGAAACTTGTTTTCATACTAATTATAATCAAGTGAATATAATATTCCTTAGATTGGTCCTCTAATTCTAACTATTTCATATGTGCACAAGATGAGCACATAAGGGTTCGATCTTGGCACATAGATCCTCATGTGATTGATAAAAGTTAATTAAGATTCCTTACGTCTAAGTTATAAAATAATAATTTGATTTAGCAATTACATAAACTTGATTCCCACACAATTAACATCATATGTTACATGCATTATTTAGCTAAGGAGGTAAATCATCAGGCTGCATGGATTATGTCACAATCATCCATGAGCACTCAATAATTCCACTTCCTCCTTTAATGTCTGCTGAGCCATGGAGCTTGATGGGTGGCTCTCGGCTCACATACATCGACCTCTCGATTGAGCTCAAAGAATCGTGCTGTTAAGCTCAAGAGCTTGTCACTGGGCTCCAAGCACTAACTCACATATTCCTAGATTTATGCCAATTATTGGGCTATGGAGCTCGAAGAGATTTAAATTATTAAATCAACTTATCATTCCAATCTCAAGGTATTTACACCGAGAATCCTTGTGCAGTGAATATGTATTCACGGCAAGGACCTTTATGTGCATTCCCTTGAGCTTTGTATGACTAGTTGATTCGATATTATTTTTGTTATAAAACCATTTAACATAAAATAGACATTTATTCCATAAGCATGCATTCACAAGAAATATATTTAAATAAAAAAGATAAAGATTTTATTTATTGAAGAAGATTTATACAAACATTATTTTGTCTCTTAACTCATTACATGATTTTGGCCCAACCCTCCCCAAGGAGGGTTAGCTTTCCATTACAAAAGAGATGCAGAAATTAAAATACAAGGAAGCGAACCTTTGCATAGTTCTACTGAAAGAAAACCAAAGAAGAGCATTTAGAGAAAAACTAGGAACAACTCTTGGTATTCTCCAAATCTTTCCTTGCTCTCTAACTTCTTCTCTTCTAGCTCCTTGAGTTTTCTATTCTTTCTCTCATTGAATAGTTATCTTCTCCTTCTTTGGTTAGGGTTCTCCTTTCCTTCTTACAGCAGCCTCAGAAATTATATCTTAGAATGCCAAAGAGGGGAACCCTCTCTTAGTCTTGCATGTTGTGGCGACCTGCACCCTTAATCCACCAAAGGATTAAGCTACAGGTGGAGTGTCACTCTGGCTAACCCCTCACTTACCATTGGATTAGAATAAAATCCACAATCCATTTGATTAGGGAAAGATTAACACAGAATCATTATAACAGTCACTATATAAGTAAACGTACAGAGTGCGGAAGCAGTAAATGATATCCAAACATCACAATATAATATAAGTGCAAAATATGGCTCAGAATATAAGCATATAAATCCAAATACACGGTTAAGGGTACTTGTATTATTACAACAATTAAAGTTTAAATGAAAAAGGAAATGTAAATGCACTCATCCTCACATATAAATCTAAAGACTAGATATGCTCTGGCCCGAGCTGCTGCTCCTCCTCAAGTACTGGATCCGCTATTTGCTCTACGCTTGCCATTGTCGGTTTCACAATGTAGGGCCCCAGCCAAAAAGGAGAAAATAATATGTTAGATAATTGTCTAAGTATATTTTAAGTTGATAAGTTTTATATGTATTTTGTAATATCACCATTTTACCATTTCTAAGCAATAACCATACAAATATAGGAGCAACTAGCAATACAATAAGAAGAAAAAAGCTATAAATAATCATTTATAACTTAAGCAAAAAGAGAGGCTAAGACATGCCTCACATGCAAACTAAATAGGGCAAGGCATATATAAATAACTAAACAAGTGCTGAAAGAAATTACTACATCCTAAACATGCTGGTGATCAAAGGAAATATGCAAATTAAATAACATAACTCAGCAATGATACATATAATAGCAGTAAAGTTCTAATATCCTAAAATATATATAAGTAGGACAAAGGAATAGCTGACTGAATAAAAATACTGAAAAGTAACCAAAACATCAAACTGCATATATATAAACATCTGTGTACTAACTGCCACACAGAAAAAAGCCAATCTAGCCCACTGAATATCAAAAGGATCCTAGTGTCATCAAGGAGATTAGGCGCAAACTATATAACCCTAGTATCATGCAAGGAGACTAGGCAGATATATAGGATTTTCTCCTAGTGTCATCAAGGAGACTAGGCAAATAAAATATAACAAATCTTCTCTTAGTGTCATCAAAGAGACTAAGCAAAGAAGATATAAACCAGGTCTTCTCCTAGTATCAACAAGGAGACTAGGCAAAGAAGATATAACTGAGAGGTTGCTCTAATACATACAATTATTATCTTTAATCAATCACTTTAATATTTTCGCAAGGAATCTAAGGAGTCTCCATATTTTTCTAACATTTTATTTATGCATCAAAATCTTGTATGATATGCTCAAGGAGTTAAGGCACAAAAATACACAAGGAATGCGTAACACAAAATATCAAAAGTAAGCAAGGGACTCTACTAATATGGTGATATCATTTGTTTTCTATTATCCATTCTAACTATTCCAAGTTACACAAGTTCAGGATCACTATTTTCCTACTATCGAGTGTAACTTAGAAATTCATCCTTATAAGTTAAAAAGGATTAGAACTGATCAGGTTCTAATCTAGTTCAATCAAATGATGACTATGTGTTGAATCAATAACTCATACGTCATAGTTTTGTGAATTTAGATGTTCTATCTAAGATCTGATCAAGATCTTCTAACCCTATAGATTATGGATTAAATATTATGAGATTTAGGTTTAATCACATAATCTAAAAAGAATAAGACCTAAGTTCTAAGTTTTATTCTAAAAGTGATATACTTATTAAGGCAAATCCTATTAAGTAATCAAACTTAATAGGATGAATCTCCTATCCTAAAACTAAGTTAAAAGACAAAATAATTAGAATAAGTTATAAAATTTTAAGAACTAATAAAATCAAAGTTTCATTCATTAAATAACCCATTTACCCAATGAATGAAATCTAACCTAAGATCTAGTCCTAGTCTCAATAGTAATCCTTATGTGATATATAATATCCTAAGGAAAAAGGACTTAGAGAAATTTTTAGGGATTTTGACAAATTGGCCTAAATATTGATTTTACTTACTTAAATGATTCTAATATAGTTCAAATATTAATTTTTAGTGAATTAGAAGACTAATTAGAGGTTAAGGATTGTTTAACCTAAATTTTGAGCAAAATGACTATTTTGCCCCTACTTAAGGGTCTAAAAAGTCAACTTTTAATTTAAGGCTCCAAATTGGGATTTCTTATTGTCAAATGATTCATTACTGTCTAACATGGAGATAGACAATAAGTATGCCAAATTTGGATAAGAAATGAGTTATATAGGTCCAAATTAAGGTTTTTGACATAAGGGGTATTTTGGTAAGTTACACTTAATGAAATCTAAATTTTTATATAGTTTACTGTTGGTTATTGTTCAAAAATTCCATAGAATCCAAGAACACTAAATTTTGAGGTCTAATGAATTATTTATAGCCATTTGAATTCCTAAAGGTAAATAGGTAATTTTCTAATTTTATAGAGTTCAAAACCTAAATATTACTTTAGATTATTGTTGGCACTGACATCCTAAGGTATCCAACAATTTGCACAATACATTTTAAGTACAAGGTAGGTTTTGATCACTTATTAACAATGGCAAGATTTTCAAATTTAACTTTCATATAAAATTTTATGCAGTGTTCAATTTGAACTAAAATAGGTTCACTTTTGATATAACTTAGCCCCACTAGGGTCCTAGGAGCCTTAAAATAACTAAACAGTAAAGTTTTGGCCATTTCAGCCAAAACTGGGCAGTTTACAAAAATCTGGGCAGTTTTCTAGAATTTTTGGGCAATTTGCAAATCTGGGCGCTGTAGCGCTTTTCGCGTGGCAGCGTATTATCGCGCTTTCCGCGCGGTAGCGCGCGGTAGCTCCATTGTGCTGCGACTCATTGTAATCCACTGCAATCTGCTGTAACTCACTGTGACCCGCTGCAGCGCGCTATGGCGCGCTATAGCGCGCGATAGCGGTTCAATTTGCAAATCTACTATTCAATTAATTTATTTTCACATTTTCTAAAGTTCTAAATTTCTGCTATAGTCCTCTGCAGTGCTATACAGTGCGTTGTAGCGGCCCATTTTACAATTTACTGTTCAATTAAATTTAATGTCATTTTCTTAAGTTCTGAAATGTCGCTGCAGACCGCTGCAGCACGCGACCGCGCGATGTAGCGGTTCACTTTGCAATTTACTATTCAATTAGTTATATTAACAATTTTCCCTAAGTTGTTACACACCCGCGACCAACCGCTGCGACCCGCTGCAGCGCGCTGTAGCGGCAAACGGTGATTTCGCCAGGTGCGAAACCCGGGTAGGCCATTTTTCGAGCTTAATAACTCTCAATCCAGAGAGTTTCGTGAGTGGTGCTATATATCGATGGAAAGGTATTCTCGATACCTTTTCATCGACACCAAAATTGGCACGAACGAACTATTTTAGCTATACTAAAAATACAGATAAATGACAGGGTGTACATAATACAAGAAAAATAGAGCATTTTTCTATGATGCTTTCAAGAGCCTTAATGGCTTCCATACTTAAACATGGATATCTAGAGATGTATTCAAGCATTGTAGCTATATGAAGAAGGCAAAAGATATGGGTAAAAGGGTACCTTAGTCCTTTGCAAGAGGAGGAGGAAGATGGAACCCTTGATTTTCTTCAAATACTTTGGAGGCGAAGAGCTGCACTTCCTTCTCCCTTAGTAAGCTCCCAAAGAAGGAGGAGAAGGAGGAGGAATGAGGGAAAGTTTCAGCAAATGGGGGAAGGAGCCATGCTTCTTCTTAATAAAGGGGATGATGGGGATGGAGTAGGGAGCTAGACCATTATTGCCCTAGGGGGAAGGTGTCATCATTGGGCTGCTCAAGGTAGGAAGGCGCTGGCTGAGGTGATGGCCAGCCAGAAATCAGAATTAGAAAAATGGGGAAATTATGAATAGGGGATCCAATGATTGCTTATTTATTTTTCTTATTTATTTAAAAATTTGATTTTTGAAACGTGTTCCAAAAAATTCCAAAAATTCACCCCTAGCTAATTTGGGGGTGAGGAATCTAACGGCGAAGTCGGATTTCAATTCCAACGATTATTTAATTATCCTATTTTTCGACGCATTTAATTATATTAAAATATTCACAAAAATCCGACGACTTCCAAACGCGTCCAAAACATCACCCCTAGCTAATTTGGGGGTGACGATCGCAACGATGAAGTCGGATTTTAATTTTGAGGTCAAAATAAATACCTCAATTTTCTAATTAATTAAATATTAAAATATTTCAAATTAATTGATTGGTCTCCGAACTATACCAAACATTCAGAGTTTGGTTCTAATGACTAGATGAACATGATGGAATGATAATTATGATATGATTAAGCTAGATTTAAGTTGAGTAACAACCTTGGGTTGTTACACATGTAGGCTTATATAGAATAGCTCATAGCTCTTTGGAATCAAAAACTGTTTAACTCTTCAAATCCTTGCCATAAATGCTTCTTCATAAATTGGTTCAGTTAATTATCCTGAGAATGCAAGGAAAAGAATAGAACAGCTGGGAAGGCAAAAGAATTAAGTTTCGTGTCCTTCCCTATGCTGCATTTATTATTGATTATGGCTAAAAAAATACGGCGGTCACTGCGGCGCCTAGCTTTCAAATTGAATTCGTTGTGGCGCATTGTAGGACCTAGCTTTTTGAAGCCAATCTGCCTTGGCGTGCTGAGGCATGCATGGGCATGCTGCAGCAGATGTATTAAATTTCATGTTATTTATTTGTATTCGACCCTTTTGTTTCGTTGTAGCGTACGGTAGCGCTGAACCTTTAAACTGAACCCCGCGTTGTAGGACCTAGCTTTCTATTGATCATATCATAATACTAAGTATAAATAAGAGAAAATAATCAAAGTGCATAAGCTAAAACCATTCATCGAGAGATTCATCATAAAACTGAATAAAAGCATCCATCTCAGAAAAAGAAAAAGAGAAAATACATCCAAATTAATTATTTCTTATCAATATTTAATTGAAAGAGTAGAAATTAAAAGGTTTCTCAATATTACTATCAAAAGAGTTTTCTACTACTCCACTGGGTCCTCTTGGATCTTTTGGCTACTCTCCATTACTAGCTCTTCAAACTGCTCAGGATCTGACACATTATTCATTTTCAAAATGTCAATTTCTTGGATGAAAGAAAAGGAAAAGTATCTCATGTTAGACAATAAGTCTAACACAACAAAAGATACAACATGCCTTATCACAGTTTAAGGAAATTAACATTAAGTAAAATAGAAGACTACTACAAAAAAGTATTGAAATAACTGAAAGATGAAAAATTGTACAGAATTGAAAGTAAGGTAAAGCAGTAATAAAAGAACAGAATGCTAAAACAAATAGTCTGTAAGAGACTGAAATTGAATAAAATACTGAAATAAAATTGTATTGAATGTCACTATATATGTATCTAAATATGCTGCTATTTTATGCTATAATTATGTATTTGGTGCTACACACCCTAAAAGAATCCTAATGATCCATAATGCCTACTGCACCCCTTAGGTTCTACTCAACTTTGATGCATGCTACATCCCATAGTTCACAAATGATTCTTGATGGTTATGCTTATGCTTATGCATTTTATGCAAATATGCCTTAAAAATAATTTGATTTTCTTTAAATCATTGAAAAAAAAGAAAAGAAAAAATAAAAGAAATCATCTCTTTTCATTATCTAAAAATTAACCTGGATTATCTTAATAATACGCTTACTTGTAATGTATGTAAATCTAAAACTTGATCATAAGAATTTTTATAAGCCAAATTTGTTCAATTGAAATTTGATGTTCAATTCAACTATATTCTTATAACTTTCTAAGCTATCACATGTTTGAAGCACATATACATAATTATTATGTTTCTAAGAAAGGTAACTTGAAATACTTAGTTTATTTAACTACACTTATCAATGTGCACACAGATAAAGGGGACAACTTTTTTACAATTTATTCTCTCAAATTAAGTTGTGCAATCCTCTACTTATAAACATAACTTAAAGTATTCTAATAAAGTTAATTTGAAACACTTAGTTTGCTTAACTATACTTATCAATACGCACAAAGATAAATGGACGAAACCCTTTTACAATTTATTCTCTCAAATAAAGTTGTTCAATCCCTTACTTATAAACACACTTGCTAGAAATAGGAAATTTATCTTGAATTATACTTGTATATTCATCTAAGACAAAACTAGAATTCTACAGTTCTATTCAAGATGAATCAATCAATTCTATATATTTACTAAATCAAATTAGTTTTATGGATATGCACTATAATCTCTATATAATAATACTAATGTTATCATCTCTTATAGTTCTACACTGACTAGCTTAATAAATAAGAAATTTCAAACTATTGAATCCACTCTCCATTGCAGTAGGTTCTAATTAATTGGTTCTAAGGAGGTGACATATAAGACATTCAAATTGGGTGAACTATCGCAATTGAATAAGTTCAATCAACCATTTAGTTAGATTATTACTACCATAAGGCAAAAGATATATTATCTATAGTTCATGAGGTTCATCTAAGGGCCTACCTCAATGTATGTTTAATAAGGCATTTCCTATCTCAAGGCCATCTTAGCTATAGCCGTAATTATATTAATCATATTAATTATATTACTTAACTTGACTCTTAGAGATTAAAGGTTTTTAATCATGCCATTTATCATTTACAAATTCTATGACTAAGCTAAATTCAGGATACGTATGATTATATAAAATGTCACATGTTAAATTATTGATTGAACGAGTCATGAGAAATTAACATTTAGATGCAATTTACTTAATACTAAATATTTAAAAGTTAACATTTAAATCATGAGATAAGTTATTAAAATCTTAGGATTAGGTTGTTTGATAAATTAAATATCTCTTATTAGTTAAGTAAAGATCATTACATGCTGGTTCTCTTATTTAAGAGAAAATAAAAAAAGTCTAAAGTTTTGGTCAAGATAATAAATCACATTAATCATTAAAGATCTAACTTTTGATTTCCTAAACAATTACTTTATTGATTTAAGGGAAAAAATAAAATATTTCTAGGACTCAAGGCACTTAAATCAAAACTTGGGTAAAATTACCAAAATGCCCCTTCTTAAGGGTTAAAAATGAAACTTTTGGATTTAAAGCTCCGACATATTTAATGGCATATTCAGGTGCATATACGCCTGGCATACAATATAGTTAAGTTTTCAAGTTTTTTTTAGTTTGTTATTTATTTTAATCAATTTACTTTTAACATACTTGCTTTATTTCAATGTTACTCTGTCTCTAGTTTAAGTATTTGGCTTTACAATTATAATTTTTATTTAGTTTATATAGTTGAATTTCTATTTTATTATTAAGTTGAGAAATATCCCTAAGAATTTAAGAAAATACTATTTACAATCTAAAATGTACTTAGACTTATTGTCCAACATAAGATTTTTTTTTGGTTAGGGCCCTAGCAAGTGAAATTGACATGTCAAATTTGGAGCAGTTTGAGGAGCCAGCTTTGGAGGAGACACAGGAGCTTCAGGAGGAGGAAAAAGAGCGTTAGTTGCTGTAGTGTTGATTTTAGTTACTTAACTTACTATTTTCTACTATGAGATGAGAGATTTACTTTACTACTCATTTTAAATTCTAGTTTATAATAATTAATTCTGGATGTATTTTTTTTTTCTTTTCTAAAATGAATGTTTACTTAGCTTCTGTGATGAATATTATAAATGGATGTTTGAGCTTCCGCATTTTGATATATTCTATCTTATATTTAGTATTTGATGTAATCATTATAACTATCTTTTCTTATTCTTCTTAAGGCCAATGTGTATGAGCAACATTAACTAATACTTAAGATAAAGGTACTTCACTTGTCTTAAGGATTAGCCTCAGCAGCTGTTATTATTATTATTAGAAAGGATAACTCATTGGATTCTTTTTTTACTGTGGCACCCCACCTCTTAATCCACAAGATTAAGTTAAAGGGTGGTGTGTCACTCTGACTAACCTTTCACTTATTATTGGATTAGGATGAAATCTATAATCCACCTAATAAGAGAAGGAGTAAGCACATAATCAAATATTTAGTTACTATATAAGAAGTTCATACTGAGTGCGAGAGCGATTTAAATAAAAAACATCCAAGCATCACAATATGAATAACATGAAATATAACTCAGAAAAAATAGCATAGTAATCCAAAACACACAATCATGAGTACATGTATCATTATATCATATTAAAGTTTAAATAATTAAAGCAAATGGATCATCTCATCCTCACTTATAAAAGACTAAGCAGTAGCTCCCTCTAAAGGCTCCTCCTCTAGATAAGGCACCTCCTCTAACACCTGATCTTCTATTTGATATAGATCTGCCATTATCGATTTCACAATGTAGGGCCCCAGCCAAAAAAGAGAAAAATCTTGTTAAACAAATTGTCTAAGTACATTTTAAGTTGATGAATTTTATGTGTTTTGTAATATCACCATTTAACATATTCTAAGCAATAACCAAACCAAGTAAGGGAGCAACTAGCACAATAGAATAGATAAAAAGCTATAAACAACATTTATAACTTAAATAAAAAGGAGGCTAAGACATGCCTCAAATGTAAGCTAAACAAGGCAGGATATATAAGTATAAGTAACTGAACAAGTACTGAAAGAAAAATACTACATCCTAAATATGCTGGTGATCATAAGAATTATGCAAGTTAAATAAATAAACTCAATAATGATACATATAAATAGCAGCGATAAATCTAACATCCTAAAATATATATAAGCAAAATAAGGAAATAGCTGACTGAAATGAAAATACTGAAGCATATACAAAATATCAATACTATATATGAACATTCATGTACTAACTACCATACAAAAAAGAGATAATCTAGCTCACTAAATATCAAAAGGATCTTAGCATCAACAAGGAGACTAAGACGCAAAACTATATTCTTCTAGCGTCATCAAGAAGGCATAGGCAGAATATAGGGTTTTTTCCTAGCGTCATCAAGGAGGCATAGGCAAAAAACACATAACAATTTTTCTCCTAGCATCAACAAGGAGGCATAGGCAGAAAATATAAGCATAGTATTCTCCTAGCGTCAATAAGGAGGCATAGGCAGAAGACATAACTGAGAGGTAGCTCTAACACATGCAATTTTATCTTTAATCATTTACATTAATATTTTCATAAGGAATTTAAGGAGTCTCCATAATTTCCTAAAATTTTATTTATACATCAAAGTCTTATATGATATGTCCAAGGGAATATGACACAAATATCAAGAAATGCGTAAGCAAAAAATATCAATAGAAGTAAGGGACTCTACTAAGCATAGTGATATCATTTGTTTCTGATTTAGCCTATCTAACTATTCTAAGTTACACAAGTTCAGGATCTCCAATTCCTACTATCGAGTGTAACTTAGAAGCTCGACCTTATAAGTTAAAAGGATTAGAACTGATCAGGTTCTAATCTAATTCAATCAAATATGACTACAAGTTCAATCAATAAATCATACGCCCTAGTTTTATAAATTTAGACATTCTATTTAAGATCCGATTAAGATCTTCTAAGCTGTAGATTATGGATTAAATACCACAATATTGGGCTTAATCACATAATCCAAAGTATAAGACTTAAGATCTAAGTTTTTATTATAATAGTGATCTATTAGTTAAGGCAAATCCTATTATACAAATTAAACTTAATAGGATGAATCTCGTATCTTAAATCTAGGGTTGAAAGGAAAAATAATAAGAATAAGTTGAAAAATCTAAAAACTAATAAAACTAAGGATTCATTCATTTGAATAACCCACTTATCCAATGAATGAAGTCTAACCTATGATCTATTCCTAATCTCAGGAATAGTTCTAATGTGAGGTAAAAGATCTTAAGGAAAGACTTAGAGAGATTTCAGGAAGTTTAATGGATTGACCTCATAGTTGATTTATTCATCAAATTAACTCTAATATAGTTCTAATACTGGTTTTAGTATTTTAAAAGAAAAATTAAAGGTTAAGAGCACTTAACCTAAATTTGGGCAAAATGACTATTTTGCCACTACTTAAAGGTCTAAGAAGTCAAATTTTGATTTAAGTCTCCAAATTAAAGTTTCTTACTATCAAATGATTACTTACTTTCCATCTTCAAGATAGACAGTAAGTACTCCCAATTTGGACAAGAAACGGGTCCAAACTAAGGTTTTTGACCAGAAGGGCAATCTTATAATTTACACTTAATAAAATCTAAATTTTTATGCAATTTACTGTTAGTTATTGTTCAAGAATTTCATAAAATCTAAAAATACTGCATTCTGAGGTTGGATGACTAAGTTATGGCTATTTAAATTTCTAAGGGCAATTCGGTAATTTTGTCGATCAACGGGTGACAAAAACTGAACTTTTTCATTTGAAGTCCAATTTCAGCAAACTCAGTTTCTATAGCTTCCCTATAATATACTGAGTATGTTTGTAGGAGTAAACCTAATTTGGACCTCAAATGGTCAAGTTATGACTTAACTAAGATTATGATATATTTTAGTCATTTTCTAATTTTCTAGAGTTCAGATCCTAAATATCATTTTAGTTTATTGGTGACATTAAAATTCTAAGCTAGTTAGCATTTTAAATTTTTGAATTTAGAGTTGAATTGACCAAGTTATGGTCAGTTAAATTATAGGAGCATTTTGATCATTTTCCCCCAAAGTCAGCTATAAGGTCCAGGGTTGAGTTTTTATCCTGATATCCAAATAAAAAAATAATACTAATATAGTGATGGAGCTATTCTCCTGAATATTTTAAGACACATATTGCATATATTTGGATGACTATGTTAAAAGTTATATGGGATTAATTAGGTCCTAAAATATCACTACGTTATACGTATCCCGAAACTAATTTTTGCACTACGTTATTTGATTCATTTTATTTTTCTAAGTAAAATAAGACCTATATTGACTATATTTAGATCATCCTATAAAAAATTATTAAATTTTAAGAATTTTGAATTAAATAACTTAAATTAAATAGAATTTACTATTCATTTATTTAATTTGAATTAATTTGTTATTTATACCTATAGATATAATGAGTTTACTGTATTTATTTATTAATTAATTATTATCATTAATTTTAATTCCTTAATTAACTAATTGATTATATTAATTTATTAGTTTAATTATATTTAAATATTTATTTATAAAATTTAGGATTAATGTTAATTAATTCTAATTAAAAATTATTAATATTATTTAATAATAGTTATCTTACTGTTTTTAATAATTGATTAAAACTAATTTGATAATATTAATTTAACTACTACAGTTTAATTAATCCTAATGACTATTAATCAACTGATTAAATGAATCCAATTAATTCTTATCAATTAAATTAATTAAATTTAATTTAATTACTGATTAGTTAATTAAACTAAATTAATTAACATTAATTATTAATTAACTGATTATATAATTATGTATTTGTTATTAGTTTAATCTAAATATATATATATATAATTATATTTATTCTAGTTCTTTTCTGCAGGAATTAATGGCGGCGGGACCCGCCACGGACACGTGGCAGCTCGGGACTGGATGCGACAGAGGAGGCGGGCCCCACGAGACACGTGGCAGCGTCCCGTTGGACGCGAGACTGCGCGCGGGGCCCACGCGCTGAGGCAGGCGGGGCCCGCATGACACGTACGTGACGCACGGCTGGCCCGCTTGGTCTCACGCGGGGCGGGCCCGACCCGGCCCGAGCCACAGGCTCTTCATCTTCGCGTTGGACTCCCAAGGGCCGACTCTAGGGCATCTAAAACGACGGCCTTCCCGTCGCCGCCGGGGCTCGACCCGTACGTCGACAAGAAGAGTACGACGAGGGCTTGCCACGGCCGGGTGAATCGACACACGAGGTGGCTTGAGGCGTCGGCTAGACCTAACCCTAGGACCTACCCTTCGGCAGACGAAATGGGTAACAGTAATAACTGTATCGATCGAATCTAATTCGATCGATCGATCCAACGATCGATCCATCAGGCTTCATAATAATGCAATCTAACTTACGGAATAGACATTCGTGAATTCTATAATTGAAATTGCAGTAGAATCAAGGTAGTATGAGGCACCTGGAACAGGCGGTGGAGGATACTTAGGGCTCGGACGGACCGCTTCCAGAGGCTCGACCTCTTAGTTGCGAAAATAGCTCGAGGCCGAGGCTTCTGGTGACTAAGGAGAGGCAGGGACGAAGCGTGCGAGGCGGGGGAGGCTGCTGGTTGGCGAGCACGGCGGCGTCTCGCCGCGTGGCAGCTCGGCGGATCCGACGAGGGGGAAGACGACCCCATAGCCGTTGGATCCGCATCTGATCCAATGGCTGCGAGGGCACCGTCTGCTTAGATGGCACCATCAGCTACAGTTGACGGTGCTGGTTAAGATCTAACGACACCGTTAAATAATAAAATAATAATATTTATTTATTTTTTACTTTTTTTGAATAAATTCCAAAATTTTCAAATATGTTTCCCTAGCTATTTGAGGGGTGAGGAACGCAGCGGCGAGATCGGATTTTCGATCCGACGAGTATTTTAATTTCCCAAATTTTGAAATATTTAAATATTATTGAAATATTCGTCAAAATTTTGACGACTACCGATTGACACGAAAATATCACCCATAGCTAATTTGGGGGCAATGAGCGCAATGACAAAGTCTATTTTTTGATCGAATGTTATTTTAGACAGTTAAATTTTAGGGTTTCTAGATTTTTCCTGGAATCAGGATTCGATCTGTTTGACTCCTAATTTGAACTGGGTCTTAGAGGTTGACTCATAATGACTTAATTATCACTTATGATCATGATTAGAACTAATATTAGTTCTAATTGACTAGGGTAATAACTTGGGTTGTTATAGGCTCTTCCACTTAAAAACGATATTGTCCTCAATATCACTTAAGCATAAAGAATTGGAGTAGTGAGTTTTGATATGCAAAATTTGAGGGAGTGCTAAGATTCTCCATTTTAGAATTCTAAGACTTAAGATTTAAGGTTGGACATTTGTAATTTAACTCACTGTTAAGATTAGAGAGAACTTAACTAATTTGAGTGATAACTATCACTTAAGTGAGGATGGCTATAAGGAGAGGCAAGTTGGCATTCAACTGGGTTGAATGTGACTTCCCAGGATTACAGATTAAATACTCAGTCATATCATATGACTCAGTACTATAGGATAGGACTATCACTTAGCAGGTGGTACCTCCTACTAAGCATAGGATAGTCTAAGGATCAAGGATCCTTATGGTTCTGTACTTAAGTGATATTCATCATAATGGCTTAAGCAAGGATAGTTAAGTCATTACAAGACTTACCTAGAATTAAGAAATGCTAGGATTCTATTTCAAATGAATTAGAACCCAAAGAATTTGGGCTTTTTGGCTACTTACTTCAATGGAGTCTAGAACTTATAAGCTGGCTAGAGGACTACTTATTAGGTGAAGCCTAATAAAGGAAGCCCATAGTTTTTCTATTAATTCCTACCTGGGAAATAAGGTTGAGATGAACTAATCGTATGAATTAGTCCATACTAGATTTGAACTAAATAAGAGGCATTCACCTCTTACTATGAGTTTTATTAAAGCAAATAAGATCAATATCCAATCAGGATACTTAGCCTTAAGGGTAAGAAGAATTTAGATCATTAAGTCACACATGATGACTTAACACCAAAGATCCAAGAGTTTACCAGAAAGCTCTTAACACAAGTCATGAACCATGGCTTGGTTAAGGCAAGGACTCACTCATCCATAAGGATAAGTGCTAGGAAATCTAACAGGGACCTATGCTACAACCATAAGTCATAATCTATGACTTAGGTTTAAGGTTCTAGAGCAAGTGCTAATATCTAAGTCACATATGTGGTTCAGATCTTTAGATGTTAAAATTAACCTAGTATGAAGAAAAGCTCATTCTAAAGGAATGAACAATACTGCTTGCATCACATCATGACCCAAGCATATGTGTAAGGGGTTGAACTTAAGCTACTTGGGAAGGAAAGTTCCTTATTCTATGAGAATAATGTAACAACCTGAGTTGTTACTTTAGATAATTAGGGTTAATCCTAAGTCTTAAACATAATTAAATGTGCTAAGTAGGTCAATGAAGTCAACCTCCTAAACCTAGCCCTAATCAGGAGTCAATTTGGATTAAATCATGATTTCTAGAAATCCAGAAAACCCTAGCAATTGACCTATTTAAATTGACCTCTGATCGAAAAATGGACACCACCATTGCGTTTCTTGACCCCAAATTAGCTTGGGGTAAAGTTTTCGTATCAATCGGAAGTCGTCAAATTTCGACGAATATTTTAATAATAAAAATATCACGGAAATCGAGGTATCAAATAACTCGTCGGATCGAAAATCTGACTGCGCCATTGAATTCCTTGACCCCAAATTAGCTAGGAAAAACATGTTCAAATTTTCTGAAATTTTTTCAAGAAAAAAAAAAAAGTTTTACTGTAGCTAATGGCGTGCCGTTAAGTACTTAACGGACCCGTCACTGTAGCTGACGGCGCCGTCAATCTGGACGGTGCCATCTCAGCCGTTGGATCGGCCCAGATCTAACGGCTGCGGAGTCGTCTTCCTCGACGACTTCGCCCGCTGACACGCGGCGGCCCGTCGCCATTTCTGGCCAATCCGGCCGCATCCAGGCCTCGGCGAGGTCGCCATCCGGTCTATAAGACCTCGGCCTACCCCTAGGCTCCGAGTTTTCACCGATCGGAGCCGGAATCAAGCCCAGAAGTCAGCCTTTTTTTTTTTTCCGACGAATCCTTCGCCGATCCGAACTTCAGGTACCCCGATCTCCCTCGTTTACCGTTCGATCGTTGCAAAAATTGTATGATAGGTAGATCAACATGTCCTCTTCACATCCACCGTTCCGATCGGGCGCGCCAGGTCCCCGAAGTGGACTGGGTTCGGTCCGTCCGAACCCCCGGAAGGTGAAGGGTCATGCCTTCGGGTCGGGCCGGGCCGACCCGAGCCCGACCCGTCCGGGTCAGGTCCGCGTCAGCGCGGGTGGGGCCCACCCGGCCACGTGGCAGCCTACGGGCCCGCCACATGTCAAGTGGGGGCCCACCGCCCCGTCAGCCGGGCTGAGTCAGTAGCCAGTGGGACCCACAGCGCCACGTGGCAGCCTCTGGCAGTGCCACGTGTCAGGTGGGGCCCACTGTCCAATCACCCGAGCTGAGTCAGCCCGTGGGACCCACAACGCCACGTGGCAGCCTCTGGCAGTGCCACGTGTCAGGTGGGACCCACTGCCCAGTCAGTTGTGCTGAGTCATCAGCCCGTGGGGTCCACTGTGCCACGTGGCAGCCTCTGAAGGTGCCACGTGTCAGTAGGGCCCACTATTGATTAATTAGAAATTAATTAAGTTACTGTTAGTTATTGTTTAGCCATAATTAATTACTGTTAGTGGTTAATTAAAGTAGGATTAGTACTAATTACTTTTAAATAGTAACTTTAATTAAATAATTATAATTAAAGATTAATTAAGGATTAATTAACTGTTAATTAAATCTTAAACAGTAATTAGGATAATTAATTACTTTTGAACAGTAAAACATAATTAATTATATTTAATTTAATATTAATAAATAATTAAGATTAATTAAATAGTAATTAGCACTAATTACTTTGCTACAGTAAAATTAATTAATTAATAATTAAATAGTGATTAATTAAATAAAAACTTTAGTAATAAACAGTAAATTTAAATAATTAATATAATTAGAGATTAATTAAGATTAATTAAAAAGTGATTAACACTAATTACTTTGCTACAGTAAATTAATTAATTAATTAATATCAAATAATAATTAATTAAAAATCAGAAATATTACATTTAAACTTTAGAAATGAACAGTAAAATAATTCAATTTGAATAAATGAATAGTAAAATAATTTAAATTGTATTTTTGAATAGTAAAACTTAAAAGTTTAATAACTTTTTGTAGGATGATCCAAACATAGTCAATATGGGTTTTAAAATACTCAGAAAAATATTTAGGATCAAATGGCATAATGTAAGATTTCATTTCGGAGTACGCATAATGAGGTAACATTTTAGAGCCTCTTTAAGACCCCATAACTTTTTACCCGATTATCGAAACATAGTCAATATGGGTCTTAAAATGCTCAGGAGAGCGGCCCCATCACCGTGGTAGTATTAGTTTTCCTATTTGGACATCAGGACAAAAAGTCAACTCTAGAATTTAGAGTTGACTTTAGTGAAAAATGACCAAAATGCCCTTGGACTTCAAATGGCCATAACTTGGTCAATTTAACTCCAAATCCAAAAATTCAAGAAGCTACCTAGTTTAGAATTTCAATGTCATAATTTTCACAGAAATAATATTTAGGATTTGAACCCTAAAATTTAGGAAAATGACCAAAATACCCCTAGCCTTATTTTAGCCATAACTCGGTCGTTTCTCGTCCAAATTGGACGTACTTACTGTCTATCTTTAAGTTAGACAGTAAAGAATTAGTTGGAGAAGAGAAAACTCAGTTTGGACCCCTAAATCAAAAGTTGATTGACCCGTAAAGTAGGGGCAAAATAATCATTTTACCTTAAAATTGGAAATGCGCAACTTTAGCCCTTAATTAAAATCTTAGAATACTAGGATTAATAATGTAATCATATTAGTACCATGTAAGTAAATAAAACAAGTCATTAAATTGAATTCTAATAATTTTTCCTAAGTCTTAAGCATCCCACCTTAAGGACCTTTCCTGAGAGTAGGACTAGATCATAGGTTAGTGTTCATTCATTGGGTAAATTGGGTTACCCTATGGGTGAAACCTTGGTTTTTGTAGTTTCTAGATACTATTTTGTTTTACAACCCATTCTGATTAGTTTATCTTTTAACTTTAGATTTAAGATAGGAGATTCATCCTATTAAGTTTGATTACTTAATAGGATCTGCCTTAACTAGTAGATCACTTATAGTATAAAACCTAGAACTTAGGTCTTATCCAGTTGGAATTATGTGATTAAACCTAAAACCTCGTAGTGTTTAATCCATAATCTATAGGTGTAGAAGATCTTGATCAGATCTTAGTTAGAACGTCTAAATTCACAAAAATTAGGACGTATGATTTATTCGTTTAATTCGTAGTCGTCTATCTGATTGAACTAGATTGTAATCTGATCAGTTCCAATCCTTTTTAACTTATAAGGATGAATTTCTGAGTTACACTCGATAGTAAGAAAATGGTGATCCTGAACTTGTGTAACTTGGAATAGTTAGCTGGTTAAGTAGAAAACAAATGATATCGCCATGTGTAGTCGAGTCTCTTGCTTACTTGTTATTTGTTGCTACGCATACATTGTAATTTTGTGCCTTATATTTTCTTTGAACATATCATATAAGACATTTGATGCATAAATAAAATATTAGGAAATTATGAAGACTCCTTAGATTCCTTATGAAAATATTAAAGTAAATAAGTGAAATGATAATGAATTGATGTGATTGAGCTGCCTCTCAGTGTTCTTTTGATCATACCGAATATTGCCATAGCCGTATCATGCTAGGAGTTGCCCTAGCTGTACTGTGCTAGGATATTTCGGTATGATAGTTAGTGACCTAACCGTATCGAGCTAGGAGTAGCCCTAGTCGTATCGTGTTAGGGCCATATATGTGACTATTGTTGGCTTAGTCATATCGAGCTAGGAGTAGCCCTAACCGTATCGTGCTAAGATCTTCAGTTTCTTTTGGCGAGCTAGTGTAGCTCTTTTCTGTATGACAGTTGATGTATTTTAGTTTTATATGCAGTTGTGGTTGTTTCAGTATATTCTTTTTCAGTCAGCTATTTCCTTGTACTGCTTTATATATATCTAAGATGTAGAATCTTGCTGCTATATGTATATATCACTACTGAGTTATTCATTTTTAATTAGCATATTATTTTATTGATCACCAGCATGTTTAGGATGTAGAATTTTTCTTCCAACATTTATTCAATTATATTTACACTTATATGCCTTTCCTTGATTACTTGTTATGTGAGGCATGCTTCAGCCTCATTTCTTTGCCTTGTTTATACTATAGAGCATAGTCTATAGTTTGCCTTTTTACTTATGTTGCTTATTGCTCCTATATTTACACATCATGCTTAGAAGTAAATGGTAAAATGGTGATATTATATAACCTTATTAAAAATTCAGCTTAAAATGTACTTAGACAATTGTCTAATCATATTTTCTTTTTTTTTGGCTGGGCCCTACATTGTGAAACCAACAATGTCAGGCTTAGAGCAGTTTGAGGAGCCTGCACCCGAGGAGGAGCCTTACTTAGAGGAGGTGCAGCAGTTGGGGCCAGAAGATATCTAGTCATTTACTACTTGTGAGGATGAGTGGATTTTGAACATTTATTTTGTTAAATTTTAATTAATGTAATAATACAGGTATCTGTGACTGTGTGTTCAGATTTCACTATGCTACTTTTTTGAGTTATATTTCTCTTCTTATATACATTATGATGCTTGGATGTCATTTATTTATCGCTTCCGCACTCTGTATTTTTACTTATATAGTGACTGCTTGATTGATTCTGAGTTAACCTTTCTCTAATCAGGTGGATTGTGGAGTTTATCCTAATCCAATGCTAAGTGAGGGGTTAACCAGAGTGACACTCCACCCTTAATCTAAACCTATTGAGGGTTAAGGGTGAGGGTCGCCACAAATAAGATCTTCCAAAATTCAACTACAAAAATTAAGTGACACTTATCACTTAATGAAGGTTATGCTAAAGGGAATGGAATCACCATCAAGTTAGGATGGGCAAGGGAAGATATCGGTCTATCTCATTAAGTCACCACAAGTGACTCAATTAAGAAGGGTCCCTAAGGATATCTAAGGATTCAAATCCCAAAATTTGAATTCAAGCACTCGATAACCTAAGGAGAGGTTAGATCTTGAAAGAACACATATTCTTTGACTTAGAAAGGATTCTATAACTAAAGCTAGCTAATACCCCAGTATTAGATCAAGTCTAATGAGGTAGGCTTCACTATACTTATGAGTTTACAAACATGGGCTAGAATAATCTAGCCATAAAGTGAACTCACACTAGGAAGGACTAGGATGAACCAATCATAAGGTTAATCCAAACCAAGGCTCCTATTGTTGGCAAGGTAATCCATCTTACTAGGGGGGATAATGCTAAGTTAGAGAGAGAGTGGTTGAAAACTTGGAAATTAATCTCAAGGGAAAGAGAAGTCCAATACATCGAGTCACAAAATATGATTTGATATCGAAAGGACGAAAGGATTCATAATGAATCAAGATGATGGGTTTCTCATCCAATTAGGATGATGTACTAGAATGCAATTTATAAGGCTACTATCAAGTCATAAACTATGATTTGATTAATTATGGTTCTATGATGATGACTTTCCATTTCAACATGATATGGAAGGTACTCACTCCAATAAACTGGGGTGTTGGAGATCTAATGCTAAGCTAGTATTCTAAGTTATAGTTGTGACTTGCCTATCACTAATTCAGTTAACCTAAGGAGTGAGAGGTCATTTACCCAACTGGGTAAGTTACTACTTGGTAAAGGAACTATTGTTATGAGTCACAAAAACATGACTTAGAACTTAAGGTTTGATTAGCTAAGCTAGGAATAAAAAATTGTCCAATCAAAAATATGACATCTTAATATAGTATTAGATTCACAGGTAAGATTAAAGGATGATTAAGAATAAGAATTAATAAAGGAGTGATGATAAAACTTAAATGCTAAAAATAATTAGGTGATTGAATATGTATACTTGAAACAACATCGTTGCCTCTGGATACACCTAGTGGTGCAAGGGTAGGATTATCAACACCATAAATGACACATGGGTTTAAGTCAAGCTGACTCAATGCTAAAGTTTGGAAGTGGTCTTAGATAATAAAGGTTAAAGTCTAAATTATTGATACTTAGCTAAGTATATTAAGATACCATAAATGACACATGGGTTTTAGAGTATATTAAGATATCATCTATGAACACGATGACGAATTTGTCCAGATATGGCTTCAAGATACGCTGCTTTAGGTCCATAAAGATGGAAGGTGTGTTGGTTAGTCCAAATAACATCACTAGGAATACATAGTGACCATATATAGTCCTGAAAGTAGTCTTTGATATATCGGAATCCTTCACTTGCAGCTGATGATATCCCGATCGTAGGTCAATCTTTGAGAACACTTTTGCTCCTGCTAACTGATCGAATAGATCATCGATACGGGGTAGAGGGTACTTGTTCTTTATGGTGACTTTATTCAGCTCTCTGTAATCAATACACATACGCATGGACCCATCATTATTTTTGACAAATAAAACTGGCGCTCCCCATGGGGAAGAACAGGGCCTGATAAGACCCTACTCCAGTAACTCCTGCAGTTGCTTATATAGTTCTTGCAACTCCTTGGGTGCCATTCTATAGGGTGCTTTAGAAATAGGTTGGGTTTTTGGGATAACGTCGATTGCAAATTCGACTTCCCGAATAGGTGGAAAACCGGGTAGGTCTTCGGGGAAAGTATCGGTGAATTCACAAACAATAGGGTTCTGGGGTATAAGAACATCTTCTTTCTTTTCCCTTAGTATCATCACTAGGTAGGCACTGCAGCTTTTGCTTACTAGCTTCTTGGCTTGAATAGCGTTGACTAAGGAAGCTCTTGTACTAAGGTTCCCTATAAATGATTTAGCTTGTTTACCACTACCCAAGGTGATCTTCTTCTTTTGACAGTTGATGATGGCGTCATGCTGACTTAGCCAATTCATGCCTAAAATAACATCGAAATTGGCTATTGGTAATACTATAAGCTTGGCTTCAAATTTTGTCTCTCTGAAGGGGACTTGTAGCTTACAGAATTGACAGGCTTATAGTTGAGCTCCGGACGATAACCCTACGCTTAGAGGTTTTGCTAAGCGGTGTACTGCCAAATTGAGAGACTTCGTCCAGCCCTCAGAGATGAAGGAGTGACTTGCTCCAGTGTCGAATAGAATATTGTAGGGCTTATTATTTATATAAATTGTACCTAATTATAGATGCAGTAGTCTACAAATCACTATTAAGCAAGTAATAATAAATAATAGATTGGTTTAGAAGCGTGTACCTGACACCACATAGTTATCTTCCATGGCCTTAGTAGGTGTGAGGGTGTAGACTCGGGCCTGGCCAACAGGCCTATTGTTGTAGGGCTGTCTGAGAAGCGGCCTTGAAGTACTAGGGCGGGAGGTAGGAGGTGCCTCACATTGTAGAACAGGATGAGGTAGTTCCGGGCGTGCTGTAGTAGTGGAAGGAGCTCTTTGGTAGAGATCGAATGATGGCTGGCCTTACACGCGCTTGATTGGCTCGCCATTAAACATATCAGTCATGTGGCACTGAGTGTAACCGTGCCCAGGTCTACCACAAGTGAAGCAGACTCGCTGACCGTGAAAGCATCTACCATAAGGATGCGGCTTTGTACAGCCATTGAAGGATCAATAGCAGGGGCTTCTGCCTTGATTTTATAAACCCTAGCCCTTTTTGGGTTATGCTGACGGTGCACTGTAGAGTCGGCGAGTCTCTTAGCTTCTCATTATTAGTGCTTCTCTATTACTTTGGCAGTCTCCAATAGTTCCCGGTAGTTGGTCATGCGGAATGGTACGACTTGGGCTTGTATGGAGGGTCGAAGACCGCTCTGGAAATGGTGGCACCTGTCTGATTCTGTGGGCACCAGACTCATGGAGAATTTGGCGAGCCTCTTAAACTCTACGTCATATGCAACCACTGTGCGATTTCCTTGCTGCAGTTTGAGGAATTCCTCTGCCATGTTGCGGCACTCAGACAATGGAATGTATTCAGCGTGAAACACTTCCGCCTTGGAGCAGATGAGTGACCAGTCGGATCACTTCCATTTCAGGGCACTTGATACTCGTTATATTTTTCTCCACCATCCTTAGCCAATCCTCCGTGTCTACCACTAATAGACTCCCATTGAATGTGGGGGGTATCAGATGAAGGAAGTTATGTAGCAGTCCATCTGTGGACTGAATATAGTGCTGATGGGAGTATTACAGTGTTTGGGCAGTTTCTACTGTTGTGCGGTTCTAGGCTATCTGGGATATCAGAAGCCGTTCCATTCATTCGGCTTGCTTTGCTTGTGCTTTTGCGGCCTTCCTGGCCTATTTTTGGCTAAATTTTGTCTGCTGCTAGTGGGATTCCACCATCATTTTTACCGCCTCCAGTAAGGCACTTACCTCGCTGGACGAGGAGCTGGGGGGAGGGGCTCTGTCCTGGAATCATTTTCTCTTGCTAGAATCTGAGTTTTAAACAATCACACATTCAAAAATCCAGAAAACAGGTGGGCATAACATTTTATCTCTTTTATTAATCAAAGACGAAGGATGAAAACACATCACTAAAAATAGTAGATAAATGAAAGATAGTAACTGAGAAAACCTAGAGTCTATCCTATGTATTATTTAGTGAAAGCTTGAGAAAAGTCTGCATATGTTATCTCTCGGTGGCGGCGGGCAAATCTACGTTTGAACACCCATACTTTGCGAGCTCACCACTCCTCCGCGTAGTATTGGAGGAGGATGTCGATAATGTCGAGTCGAATGCAATCTGGGCTTTCCAGCTCGTCGAACACTTTGGTCACCCTTCGTAACCATTCCTTAGCTAGGATGGGGAAGTCCAGCCCCCAGTACACTACATCTTCTAGCATCCTCTCCAATACACTGGCTCCTGCTGGAGAGATCCCTTGGACTTCTCTCCCATATCTTTTTGCTAAGTACACGTCGAACTTCCACCTGTCTTTAAAGTGGGTGAAAAGGTCATATCCTGTCATGCTCGTATAGTAGTATTCCTATATATTTAGATTAAGCGATGTAAAAATAAATGTTTAATTCAAAATTAGGGTACAAAGATGTGTAAGGTAATACATATAGCATATGAATAAAAGCTAAGATATGTATCCGATATATCAGGCGGTAAAGGTGCGATGAAAGTCCTCATAGATGACTTCTATTTGTAATCCTTCATGTCAATGGGTAAGTGCTCGTAGGGTGATGCTCCACCAATATTTGGCCCTATCATGTAGGAGGAGGGATACAATAGGGATTTTAACAGTATCTGGGCATTTAATAGTCTCAAACACGAAATCTACCCTCCTTAGCCATCCCTTAGATATAAAGGGGAGATCATATCCTCTTAATACACTGTGCTGGAGTAGTCGATCCAGCATTCGAGCTTCAGGGTCTAACACTCCTTCTATATAATCCTCGTGTCACTGATAAAATTGGACAATGTGTCCCCACCTATCTTCAAATCGTTGGTGATGTAGCCTAAGCATCATCCTGGTACGTTTGAGTATGTTTACAGAAGTTGTTTAGTTGAGTAGTTAAATTTTAGGATTTTTCTTTATATAGTTACTTGTGTAATTCTAGTATTATACTCCTTATTCTGAGTTTGATATTATGGTGTCTTGGATGTGACTCCAATGTTTCTGATATAGTGATTGAATTATCAGAAGAATCTTCCATTAGATAGAGAAGAATGCAAATTATAATCTGACACCTTATAGAATTCTCTGATACCAATTGTGGTGCCCCACACCTTAATCCACAAGATTAAGCTAAGGGGTGGAGTGTCACTCTGACTAACCCCTTCACTTATTATTGGATTAGGATGGAATCCACAATCCACCTAATAAGAGAATGAGTAAGCGCAGAATCAAATATTCAGTCACTTTATAAGAAATTCATACAGAGTGCGGAAGCGATTTAAATAAGAGACATCCAAACATCACAATATGAATAGTATGAAATACAACTCAAAATAAATAGTATAGTAATCCAAAACACACAGTCATGAGTACCTGTATTATTACATTATATTAAAGTTTAAGTAATTAAAGCAAATAAATATTCTCATCCTCACTTATAAGAGAATTAAGCAGCTCCTTCTAAAGGCTCCTCCTCTAGATAAGGCACCTCCTCCGGCACCTGATCTTCTACATGATATGGATTTACCATTATCAGTTTCACAATGTAGGGCCCTAGCCAACAAGAGAAAATCCTGCGTTAAATAATCTAAGTACATTTTAAGTTGATAAGTGCTATGTGTTTTGTAATATCACCATTTTATATATTCTAAGCAATAACTATATCAAATAAGAGAGCAACTAGCATAACAAGGTAAAGGAAAAGCTATAAATAATATTTATAACTTAAGCAAAAAGGAGGCAAAGACATATCTCAGATGTAAGCTAAACAAGGCAGGGCATATAAGTATACGTAACTGAATAAGTACTGAAGGAAAATACTACATCCTAAACATTCTGGTGATCATAAGAATTATGCAAGTTAAATATACAAACTCAGTGATGATACATATAAATAGCAGCAATAAATTTAACATCTTAATATATATAAGCAAAATAAGGAAATAGCTGACTGAATGAAAAATTGTACACAAAACATCAATACTATATATGAACATCCGTATACTAACTGCCATACAGAAAAGAGCTAATCTAGCCTACTGAATTTCAAAAGGATCTTAGCATCAACAAGGAGGCTAGGTGCAAAACTATATACTCTTAGCGTCATCAAGGAGACTAGGCAGGATATAGGGTTTTCTCCTAGCGTCATACAAGGAGGCATAGACAGAAAACACATAACAAATCTTCTCCTAGCATCATCAAGGAGACTAGGCAAAAAATATATAAATATAGTCTTCTCCTAGCATCAACAAGGAGACTAGGTTGAAGACATAACTGAGAGGTAGCTCTAATACATGTAATTATTATATTTAATCATTTATCTTAATATTTTCATAAGGAATCTAAGGAGTCTCCATATTTTCTTAAAATTTTATTCATGCATCAAAGTCTTATATAATATGCTCAAGAAAAATATGGCATAAATATCAAGGAATGCATAGCATAAAATATCAAAGTAAGCAAGGGACTCTACTAAATATGATGATATCATTTATTTTCTAATTAAGCAATTCTAGCTATTCCAAGTTACAAAAGTTTAGGATCTCCAATTCCTACTATTGAGTGTAACTTAGAAACTCATCCTTATAAGTTAAAAAAGGATTAGAACTGATCAGGTTCTAATCTAATTCAATCAAATATGACTACAAGTTACATCAATAAATCATACATCCTAATTTTATGAATTTAGATGTTCTATCTAAGATCTGATCAAGATCTTTCTAAGCTATAAATTATGGATTAAACACCATAAGGTTGGGCTTAATCATATAATCCAAAAGGATAAGACTTAAGATCTAGGTTTTATTCTAATAGTGATCTACTAATTAAGATAAATCCTATTAAGCAAATCACACTTAATATGATGAATCTCCTATCCTAAGTCTAAGGTTAAAAGACAAAATAATTAAAATAAGTTGCAAAAAAAAAAAATCTAGAAACTAATAAAACCAAAGATTTATCCATTGAGTAACCCATTTACCAAAAACTGAACTATGTCCAAGAACACTGAATTCTAAGTTCGAATAACGAAGTTATGGTTATTTTAATTTTGAGGGGCAAAGTGGTAATTTAGCCGGTCCACGGGTGACCAAAAACTGAACTTTTCCGTTTGAAGTCTAATTTTAGCAAACTCAGTTTTTATAGCTTTCCTATAATATACTGAGTGTGTTGATAAGGAGTAAACTCAATTTGGATATCAAATGGTAAAGTTATGACCTAACTAAGATTAGGGGTATTTTGATATTTTGCTAATTTTTTCTAAGATTCAGATCATAAATATTATTTTAGTTTATTGATGATATTAAAATTCTAAACTAGTTAGCATCTTTAATTTCAAATTTGGAGTTGAATTGACCAAGTTATGGTCATTTGAATTCCAAGGGTATTTTGGTCAATTTTCCCAAAGTCAACTATGGGGTCCAGGATTGACTTTTTATTATGATGTATAAATTGGAAAACTAATACTATCACAGTGATGGGGCTGTTCTCCTGAGTATTTTAAAACCCATATAGCCTATATTTAGACAACTCGGTTAAAAATTATAGGGTTTTAATAGGTTATAAAATGCTACTTCGTTATGCGTACCCCGAAACTAATTTTTGCATTATGCCATTTGATTCCTTTTATTTTTCTGAGTAAATGAGACCTATATTGACTATGTTTGGATCATCCTACAAAAAATTATTAAACTTTTAAGTTTTATTTAATTTTTAATTAATTTAGTTACTATTCAAAAATATAATTTGTATTATTTACTATTCATTTATTCAAGTTGTATTAATTTACTATTCATTCTTAAAGTTAAAAAAATATTTTTTTCTATATTTATTAATTAAGTAACTAATCTAAAATTAATTAATGTTAATTTTTAATTAATCTATTATTTAATTATTTTAAATATAATAATATTATTATTACTGATTAATTAGGGTTAAGTTAATTACTATTTGAGCCCTAATTAAGTATTTATTCATAATTATTAATCCTAAGTTTAGGGTTAATTAATAAATTAATTTACTATTTAAATTTAATACTTATTAAATATTAATATTACTGTATATATATATATATATATAATATTTAATTATGATAACCTTAATTAAGTTTAGTTAAGTTAAATAAGTGTACTTATAGATTAATTAATTAATTAATTAACATTTAATAATTAATAATTTTACTGTTTAATATTAATTAAAGTAATCCTAATTAATTAGCTTACTGTTTGAGTTAATTACTCCTTAATCATATATATTAATTAATTAATCATTGCCTAATTACTTAATCAACATTTTAATATTCATAATTATTTAATTAATTATTTGTTTACTGTTTTAAAGTAATTAATCACTAATTACAATTAATTATCCTAATAAACTAACTATAACTATAATTAACAACTAATTGATTGTAATTAACAGAAACTTAATTTATTAACTGTCGGACAGTGGACCCCACGGTTGCCATGTGGCGCTCTGTGATTGGCCATGGGAGCCATGGTGGGTCCCATGGCTGACGTACTACTGGCAGCGGGTCCCACCGGTGACACGTGGTAGCGCCTAATTGGGCGCTGCACAACGTGTGGGCCATACGACTGCCACATGTCGCATCCTGAGGGTGCCACGTGGCACTGTGGCCCCATAGCCAAAGCTGAAGAGCCGCGGGCTCTAGCAGTGGGCCCCACGGGACACGTGGCATGCCCGGAAGTTGCCATGTGGCACTGTGGGCCCCACGACCGAAGCCGAACCGCCGCGAGTTTCTGGTGGTGGGCCCACGCTACCACGTGTCGCACCCAGAGGGTGCCACGTGGTGCTGCGGCCCCATCTCGGCTTACGCGGACCCGAACGTATTCGAGTCGGGCTCGGGTCGATCAGGCCCGACCCGGACTTCGCCCATTCCGCGGAGCGTCCCGAGGGCACCGGGCTAGGGCACGGCCTTTGCCGGCCTTCCCGGCGCCGGACCACCTCGGCCCGCCCGGCCGACGATAGCTCTCGACGAGGCCCACACGAATGTGGCCGGAGTCGCCGGCAAAATCAAACCATAATCCTAAGGTTACAGGTTAAGTGGGTTTAACCAAAACGATTGTGGATCTCGATCAAATTACGATCGATCGGACTCGATCCAGCCCGATCGAGTCGATCGATCGTCAATCTAGGGGATGGAATAAACGTGCATTCTTCAATCATCCAAATCGAATAGGAGATGAGGGAGATCGGTACCTGATTGACGAACGGTTCGTGGATGCTCGGGATATCAGGGACGAACCGGGGCTCTTCTCGCAAAATGGTCGGTCCCGAGCACACGGGAGGGTTATGGACCCTCGGGTGGAGTCAGCGAGGTGCGAGGGTCGATGGATTGGCCAGGACTGCGGCGGAACGCCGCGTGGCAGCGACGTAGTCTGCGAGGAAGGAGACGGTCCCGTAGCCATTATGCGTCTGATCCAATGGCTGCGAGGGCGCCGTCTGATCAGACGGCGCCGTTGGCTACAGCCGACGGCGTTGGTTAAAATCGAACGGCGTTGGTTAAAATTTAGCGGCGCCGTTAAATAATAATATAATAATTTTTTTTTGAAAAATTTTCAAATATGTTTTCCTAGCTATTTGAGAGGTAAGGAACGCAATGGCGAGGTCGCATTTCCGATCTGACGCGTATTTTAATTTCCCAATTTTTGGGGTATTTAAATATTATTAATATATTCGTCAAAATTTCGACGACTCCCGATTGACACAAAAACTTCTCCCATAGCTAATTTGGGGGCAATGAACGAAATGACGAAGTCCTTTTTTCGATCGGAGGTCATTTTAAATAGGTCAAATTTTAGGGTTTTTGGATTTTATAGAAATTAGGATTCGATCCATTTGACTCTTGATTTGGACTGGGTCTTTGAGGTTGACTCCTAATGACTTAATTAGCACTTTAGGATTAGATTTAAGACTAAGATTAGTCCTAACTGACTAAGGTAACAACTTGAGTTGCTACATAACCCTAGGACCTACCCTTCGGCGGACTTAATGGGTAACGGTAATAACTGTATCGATCGATCGATCCAGCGATCGATCAATCAGGCTTCATAATAACGCAATCTAACTTACAGAATAGACATTCGTGAATTCAATAATTGAAATTGCAGTAGGATCAAGGTAGTATGAGGTACCTGGAACGGACGGTGGAGGATACTTAGGGCTGGGACGGACCACTTCCAAAGGCTCGACCACTTAGTTGCAAAAATAGCTCGAGGCCGAGGCTTCTGGTGACTAAGGAGAGGTAGGGACGGAGCTCACGAGGCGGGGGAGGCCGCTGGTTGGCGAGCACGGTGGCGTCTCGCCGCGTGGCAGCTCGATGGACCCGATGAGGGGGAAGACGACCCCGTAGCCGTTGGATCCGCGTCTGATCCAACGGCTGCGATGACACCATCTGCTTAGACGGCGTCGTCGGCTACTGTTGACGGCGCTGGTTAAGATCTAACGGCGCCGTTAAATAATAAAATAATATTATTTATTTATTTTATTTTCTTGAATAAATTCCAAAATTTTCAAATATGTTTCCATAGCTATTTGAGGGGTGAGGAACGCAGCGGCGAGGTCAGATTTTTGATCAGACGAGTATTTTAATTTCCCAAATTTCGGGGTATTTAAATATTATTAAAATATTTGTCAAAATTTTGACGACTCCCGATTGACACGAAAACATCACCCATAGCTAATTTGAGGGCAATGAGCGCAATGACAAAGTTCGTTTTTCGACCAGAGGTCATTTTAGACAGGTTAAATTTTAGGGTTTCTGGATTTTTCCAAGAATCAGGATTCGATCTGTGTTACTCTTGATTTGGACTGGGTCTTAGAGGTTGACTTCTAATGACTTAATTATCACTTAGGATCATGATTAGAACTAAGATTAGTTCTAATTAACTAGGGTAAGAACTTGGGTTATTACATTTACTCATCATGAGCGATGGGTTGATAATGATCCAGGATGAGCTCTCTTTCAAGTAATGACCAGTTCCATCACTATTGCTATTCTATTGCGCGTAGTGGTGGGGCGGGCCATTACAGTTGGTATCATAGAAAATCATAAGGAGTCAGATAAGAAGAGTATTCATATCTACCTAATGATTCTTTTTTTAGAGCAATTATGATCACAATCACTAAGTGTAAGAATACAACATCCATAATTTATCAAGTTGCATCTCAGAAATGAAAACAAAGATATCTGAAAAATGACACCTTATGATTTGAACAAATTTAAAGGTTAAGAGACACTTAGTAATAAAAAAAAATTCCAAAATCATTATTTTTAACAAAATTATATCTTATAGGAATGGAAAAATGTGGTAATGTGTATAGTTACTACCTGAGATGCTTCGATGATTACTGAATGAACGATTCTTAAGATGGTAAGACCAATGGCAGAACAATTAGTGTTGTGTCTCCAATTGGTGTTAAAGTAATCAATAAGATCTTATTCTACCCCACATTCAGAGGATCTAGTCTCCCTGTTCTTGCTCAGGAGTGGCTTAGTCTTGTGACCACCACTTTTTGAGAGACGACATGTCCTAATGATTAATGCCTCCAGATTATGAGAATTATACTCGATGGGTCAGAACATATCGAAGGCTAGAGAGGAAGCGCAAGAGAGGACGTTGCATAGTTACCTACGTCGACTTTTGTACCATTTTTGTAGCAGAATTTTATAGTTGATTTCGATGTCTTTCCTTTTTTAGCTATGACCATCGCTTGCATTTCTTCTACTCTTCAGTTCATTTATCTTATGTAACTCCTCATTTAAAATTATTTAATGAGCAATGAACTTTTGATTTACCTTCTGAATTTTGTATTCTTAATTTCTAGTTATGAATCCTAGTTCTCCGTCGATAATAACCACTATCAAGAACACCATCTCTTCTTCAAGTGGGTCTGAAGATGTGAACTCTCTTGTTGGATTGGTGAAGGCTTTGATTGAAAATCAAGCTCAATAAGTTCAGGAAATTTGTAGAATCCTTGTGGCTTAGCAACCTCCCGTTATCAATGTTGAATCCCCATCTGCCACAAACTCTTTAGCAGATGACATTCTCCATAGCTTTCTTAGATTGAGGACACCTACCTTTAATGGGGATCTGAACCCCATGGACACTATCAGCTGATTGAAATTAGTGGAGAAGAACTTGATAAACATTAATTACCCAAATTCTGAAGCTATCCATTTGACTACACACTTATTCCTAGACGAAGCAAAATATTAGTGGGAAAATGAGTGCAACACCAAATCTGTCAAGTTCAAGACTGAAGATATTCCATCGAAATCCTTCCTTGAAGCATTTAAGGAGGCATTCATACCTCAATCAGCCCAAATCATATTGAAGGATGAACTACTTCAGCTTTTGAAAGGAGGAAGATATATTTTTGAGTACGAACTGGAATTCTGCCGGTTATCTAGATTTACTCCAAATCTGGTAAGAACTAAAGCGGCAAGGTGTAACAGGTTTTTGAAGGGACTCAATGATTCAATTAAGGCACATCTTATATCATGCCACTTTAATCATCTCTTTGAGCTTGTGGAAGCTGCCCGAAGCAAGGACACTTCAAGTTTCATATGGATGAAAGAGAAAGGCCCACTTCATCCCTACCAAAAAGGAATCTTTCAAGCATTCGAGGACGACAAAAGTATTTCACCTCGAAGCAATCATCCTCACCCCTATGGCAAGTGTTACCATCAGGGTAATGTCTGTTACACTTGTGACAGACAAGACCATCGCTTCTATAAATGCACCTTTGAGAAGATAATTGGTGGAGCTATTATCACATGCTCTAGAAAAGATCGAGTCTTTCATCCTCAACCGCTAAATAGTAAAACTCCTGCACTTACGGTTATGTTGCCACCTGCTTTTGTTCCAGCACCAAGGAACTTGCCCACTCCTGCTCATGCACATAATCGTCAAGGTCGAGCAAATCAAAATCGCCAACCCTTCGCTCCTGCCAGAGTTTATATGATTACTCTAGCTTCTGCTCCTGAGGACAACAACATTGTCTCAGGTATGTTTTAATTTTTGTTAAGCTTATGCATTCGTATTTTTCGATTTTGTTATAGTAAGTAAAACTTTGTAATCATATAATAAGCACCTTAGACATTAATGACAAAACCTGTAATTTTAGTTTTGATATTGGAGAAAGTCACTCTTTTGTATCTAAAATAGGGTCAAAATCCTTAAATATACCCTTCTACCGATTAGCCAAATCTTTGAGCATAAGGCTACCCTCTAGATCCCATATGCAACCTCTTAAATTATGTAGTTTAGTTATTACCATCGATGATTAGAATTTTGAAGCCAAGTTCGTCATACTTCCGATCGCAAATTTCGACATAATATTAAGAATGAATTGGCTAAGAAAGCGTAAAGCTACTATAAACGACCACAAGAAAAGATCACTTTAAGCAGTGGAAGGTAACATTGGTCATTCATTTGTAAGCTTAGTAGTCAAGCTTCTCTTATTAACACTCTCAAGGTAGAAAATCTAGTCAGAAAACGATGTGATGCTTACTTAGAAACTATGCTGGGTGAGAAGAGGAAGGATATTCCTATCAATGAGAATCATACAGTTATAGAATTCATCGATGTTTTTCCCAAAGACTTACATGGCCTTCCACCAGTTAGAGAAGTAGAATTTGCGATCAAGCTTATTCTTGGAATGCAGCCAATTTTTAAGGTTCCATATCATATAACACCTAAGAAGTTGCAAGAACTGAATAAGAAACTTCATGAATTGCTAAAGAAGAGTTTAATCAGGCCAAGCATGTTTCCTTAGGGAGCACTGGTCCTTTTCATTAAAAAGAAGGATGGTTCTATGTGTATGTGCATAGACTATCAAGTACTCAACAAGGTAACAATCAAGAATAAGTATCCATTACCTTGTATTGATGATCTATTTAATCAGTTGGCTAGAGCCAAAGTATTCTACAAGATTGATTTGTGGTCAGGTTACCATTAGTTACGAGTCAAATAAAAATATGTTGAGAAAATTATATTTAAGACACGTTGACAGACCTAAATTTCGTGTCTGTGCTTGCACGCAAGTGTACGTGGTCCAAAGTAATAATTTGGAATGGTAAGTTCTAGATTTATATCATCCACAGGGAACGGTGGTTTCGTTACTAAGTTTTATCAACGTTCAATAATGTTTAGAAAATTTGTATTTTTATTTTGGTGTGGTTCGTAAATTAACAAAATATAGATTAAACTGAAGATATTATTTGATTTAAGAAGAGAGAGTTAGAAATTCATTATGTGACTCATAAGGACTTGGTGCTGTAATCATATAATTGCAATTCATAAAGTAATTTTACTATGCCTAATCAATCAGGTGAACATTACCTTCCTTAGACTAGTCCTCTAATTCCAACAAGTTCAAATCTAGTGCATAAGGAGAATACCATAGAGGTTCTACCTCAACACATAGATTCTTATGAGATCATAATTAGTTAAATTTTGATTTCCTACATCTATGTTAACAAAATATTCTTTTAGTTCAATGGATCTCACAAGCTTTGATTCCCACTAATTAACGTCATGCGCTATATGCACGGTTTAGCTAAGGGAGAGGATTCATAGGACCCAATATACTATGTCACATCATCCCTGGGTGTTTGATGATCTCTCCCTCCTTTTACTTTGCTGAGTCTCAGAGCATGATTGGAGGGGGCTTGGCTCACAAACTTTAACTTCTTGGATGAGCTGAAGGAGTGGTGCTAATGGGCTTGAGAACTTGTCATGTATCTCTCAGCTCTATTGCACTCCCTCCTTTCTCTTATCAAATCAGTGAGCATTAGAGCATAAGTCTTTTAAAGTCTTATACAAAGATTTTCATTCTAGATTTAGTTTATTAAAAATTTATATTTGATAATCATTCCGAGCATTCAATTAAAAGTAAATAAAAATTCAGCTCAAATTTTATTCATTGCAAATTCAACATACAACACCATACACTTTACTCAGCACATAATTACAGCCCAATCCTCTCCAAGGAGGGTTTAGCCTTCCATTACAATTTCAAGATAGTAAGAAATATAAAAGAACATGAACCTTGACATCGGTTCGCAAATAAAGAAAGCAAGATAGGGATGAGAAATGGTACTAGGAATAGCCTTGAATTTCTGGGGTTCTCTTGGTTATTTCTCCTTCCTTCTCTTTCGTTCTCCAAGTTCCTCTGCTTCTCTTCCCTCTTAAACTTGCTAGTCATTCTGGAATTTCTTCCTTGGAGAATTCTCCTTCTCTTTCTCACAGCAGCTTATAATTTGGATTAATGAATGTCAAAATTGGGAACCCTTCTTTAATTTCAGAATGTTATTTATATAGGGATCCCCTCAATTTTGTGCATAAATTTTGTTTCACCTTTCCTCTTCCTTGACTTCATGGTAGTCATTTAATATTATTCCTTTTTTCCTCTTGGATACAACAGGTTTTATTGCTTTTGCAGCTTCCAAATGGCTGGGGACGGTTAATGGTTTAATTTTTTAGCCTTCTCTATACTGTCATTAATGCCTTGACCTGGGAAAAACTGCGTCGGGCACTGTGACACGCTACAGCGCGCTATGGCGCACTCCAGTGCGCTGCAGTAGTTGCATTTCATTCCTGATGTGCATGGCTCCAGACATACTATTTTATTAGGGATTCGCCATAGCACGCTGTAGCAACTTAGTTTGAAACACTATTCCGCTGCAGCACACTATGGTGAGTCGAGTTAATTCAGATTCTCACCACGTTGCTCTGTGGCCATTTGAGTTTCAAATTCATTGTTTAATTAAATTTTCCCTTGATTTCATATGGCTCACCTTATATGACGTTGCAGCCTGCTGTAGCATGTGGAGGCAGGCTACAACAGATTTGCTTCCAGGTCAGCTTTATTCTTCATGGGGGTTGGCGTGCTGTGGCACGTTGTAAGCGTGCTATAGCAGCAAGAAGTTCAAGATCGTGGATTTTTACTGTTCAATTAGTTCTTAATATATTTCAATTAATATTCTTGAAATGCAGTCGTGGCTTGCTGTGGCGCGCTGCATCGATTTTCTTCCAGGATGTGCAGGTTAAGTCCAGGTCTCTCCTTTCTACTCATCCGCCATGGTCCGCTGTAGTGCGTTGTGGCGCATTGCAGCGGTTTAACCAGAATTTTCTTTTTTAGCTCCAGCCTACCTTCTCTCCAATTTTTCTTGAAAGGGTAGGAATTATCATCAAAATATACAGGCTCATAGGGTGCTTTATATGTTTTTATATAAATTTTGGATTTATCACATGTTATTTTTGTGATGTCCTTCAATTTAACAAAGACACCATCCATCTTTATGAACCTAATGCAACGAGTGTTAAAGCCCTTCTTAGATAAACTTGTAATCGTATTCATCAATGATATACTTATTTATTCTAAGATTGAAGTGGAGCATGCAAACCACTTAAGGGCGGTGCTAGAAAAATTGCACAGGCATCAACTCTTCCAGGTGTGAGTTCTGGATCCACTTTGTTGCATTCTTGGGTCATTTAATTGATGCTCTAGGGATAAGGGTCGATCAAAGAAAAATTAGTATTGTGCAAGAATAGTTCCAACTAAAGACAGTGACTGATATTAAAAGTTTTCAACAACTTGTGGATACTATCGTAAGTTTGTTAAGGGATTTTTGTAAATAGCTTCTCCTTTAACAAGGTTAACTCAAAGATATATTTTGCTTAAGTGGGATCCTGAATGCAAAGTAGCCTTCTTGAAGCTCAAACAGGCTCTTACTTCTTCTCCTATCATAACTTTTTCTAAAGAAGGTATGGATTTCCAAATATTTGTTGATGCTTTAGGATTCAGTTTAGGATGTACATTGATGCAAGAGAAGAAAGTCATCGCTTATGTATCTCGTCAATTGAAACCTAATGACAGGAATTACCCAGTCTATGATCTTGAACTTGCTGTCGTAGTGTTCACTTTGAAAATTTGGCGACACTACATGTATAGAGTTAACTACGAGATCTTCACCGATCACCAAAGCTTGAAGTACATCTTTGCTCAATGCGAATTAAACTGTCACCAAAGAAGATGGTTGGAGTTAACCAGTGACTATGACCTCACTATCTAGTACCATCCCAGTAAAGCAAATATTATAGCTGATACCCTGAATTATTGTACTTTTCTCTATTCCATGATTGCTGAAAGTCATATAGAAGCTGAATTTACCAGGCTAAGTATAGAACCTATGTGCAAAGCAATGCTAAATACACTATTAGATCTAAGTTCAGTGGAACCAACCTGACATATCTAAATTTTGTGTCTGCGCTGCACGCAAGTGTACGTGGTCTAAAGTAATAATTTGGAATGGTAAGTTCCAGATTTATATTGTTCATAGGGAATAGTGGTTTTGTTACTAAATTTTATCTATGTTCAATAATGTTTAAACAATTGGTATTTTAGTTTTGATGTGGTTCCTAATTTAGAAAAGCAAAAATTAAATTGAAGATACTATTTGATTTAAAAAGAGAGAGTTAAGAGTTCATTATGTGACTTGTAAGGACTCAGTGTTGTAATCATGTCATTCTAATTCATAAAGTAATTTTATTATGCCTAATCAATCAAGTAAATATTACCTTCCTTAGATTGGTCCTCTAATTTTAACAAGTTCAAATCTAGTGCACAAGGAGAACTCCATAGGGGTTCTACCTCAGCACATATATTCTTATGATATCATAGTTAGTTAAATTTTAAGTTTTTACATCTGGTTTACCAAGACATTCTCTTAGTTCAATGGATCTCACAAGCTTTGATTCTCATTAATCAGCATCGTGTGCTACAGTAACAACCCAAGATTGTTACCAAGCTTTAATTTAGCTTAACTATATCTTAATTTAGTTCATCCAGCCGTTAGATCCAATCCCTAAAGGTTTGAAGTAATTCAGAGCTCAATCGAATTATTTTGGAATATTTTAATATTTAATTAATTAGAAAATTGAGGTATTTATTTTGATCTCGAAATCGAAATCCGACTTCACCGTTGCGATCGTCACCCCCAAATTAGCTAGAGGTGATGTTTTGGACGCATTTGGAAGTCGTCGAATTTTCGCGAATATTCTAATATAATTAAATACCTCGAAAATTAGCATAATTAAATAATCGTTAGAATCAAATTCTAACTTCACAATTGGATTCCTTACCCCCAAATTAGCTATGGGTGAATTTTTGGGAATTTTCAGAGGGCATTTCAAAAATCCAAATTTTTGGTTAATTACAGAAAATAAATAAGGGATTACCTAATCCTAAATTTGCAATTTCCCCTATTTTCTCTTTCCTAAATTTGGCTGGCCACCTCCCCCTTCATTCGGTTGATCCATGCTTCCCATTTCTCCCTCCTATACTTGATGGGAGAGAGCTTACCTCTCCTCTCACTTAGCCTCTCTAGCCATGATGAAACCTCCCTTCCTCTTCTCCTTTAAAAAGAAACACAGCCCTCCTTATTTGGCTTGCTGCCAAGCTAAGAGCTTCCCCTCTATTTCCTCCATTGCTGAGTTGTGTTGAAGAAGAAGAAGTTCAGCTCCTCTCCAAGCCTTGAAGAAAGCAGAGGTCCCTTCTTCCTCTCTCGCAAGGCTAAAAGTACCCATTTGTTCCTCTCTTTGTCTCTTTTATGATACTATAATGCTTGAATGTAACTCTAGAAGTCTATAAACATATATGGAAGCCATTAAGGCTCATTGAAGCGGGCTGCAATGGAATTTTTAGGGAAGCTTTAGAAAATATGAAAAATGAATTAATAGCACAGTGTTTTTGCAAGTTGAATCGCTGCAGCACACCATAGCGCGCTGCAGCGGGCCACAGCACACTACCACGCGAAAAGTGCCACAGCAAGCTGCTGTGCGAAAACTGCCACAGCGCGCTACAGTGCTAGAACTGCCACAGCGCGCTGTAGCACCCAAACTTGCAAAAATGCCAGAAATGTTAGAAAAACTGCCCAGTTTTGGTTGAAATGGCCAAAACTTCACTGTTTTTATATTTTAAGGTCCCTAGGACCCTAGCTAAAATTGAGCATTGCATAAAATTCTATGTTGAAATTAAAATTAAAACTTTGCCGTTCTTAAAGTTCTCAAGGCCTACTATGTTCCTTAAATGTATTGATATGCCAAAGGCCAAGTAATAAAATCTTAAGTGCTTGTAACAAATAGGTATATCTTAACAACTTAATGGCATGAAACCTAAGTTTTTTAGAATTGTAATTAAGTGCTAACTCCTTTGCTTTGATTTAGAATTTGGTTATCATTAATTACCTTTTTATTCTATGTCATCTTTATATTTAGATGCTCTCATAATATTATGATAGATATTAGAAAACTCTAAATATTTATTTGGACACCTAATCATGTATAAATGACATTAAAATATAATTAAACATAAGAATATTGCTAACTCAATTAAGTAGATGATACTTAATCTAAAACCTAAAGTTTGACATCAATAATATACTAATAACATATTGATTTGTCATTGACCCATAAATTAACCTTGGTCTTAATAGTATAAAGGTTAGGGGCTAAATCCTAACTTATCTTAATTAAGATCTAAACCTTAATCACTTAATCAATTATTTTGATTGAAAGATAATTTAATTAACATTGTTCCAATAATGCATATGATTTGATATTGATCTTAAATCATTGAATTAGAAGTGCTAATGTAATATTAAATCTGTGTGATTGAGCCATCTGAATCTAAACTTTAAATCTTTGATTTTATCTTATATAAGATTATTAGCATAGAATATATAATAAAATTGTAATGATTTATGAAATGATCTAACTCTAATAAGGTCTTTGATTTTCATTCCATGATTATAGAATAGAATATGTCAGACAAATGGTAATCATCTGATTTGATCACTTCAATCTAAAACTAATAAGTAAACCTTGAATGTTAGCTTAAGAAGTAGAAAAGTGAGGTCTTAAGGGTCTTACTTTAGGATCATTCTTGAAATGCTTAAAGACCTTAAATATTGATACCTTGAGGTAGGAAGAACTTTGTAATTTATTGAGGTAGAAACTTAGATGATCATTCATGACTTTAGAAGTTGAACTTGATACCTTATGATAGGAACCACCTAAAGCAGTTAGAATAGAACTTATGCCTTGTGGTAGTAACCTACATCGAGTGATCTTTTGATCATACCCTTGGAGTCTTGTGTAGGACTCACCCATTTAGAGTGAAGATCAATAGCTTTGATAAATCCTTGTTGATCTAATAGAGTTGTCTGAACCCAGATTACTTGTTGGTGTAGTATGGTATACCTATAGTACTAGATTACTTCAGTAGTATTCAGGATTGGTTGATTCACTCCAATGTAGACTTATGACTAGGTGCTATCCTGAGGGATCAGACGAATACAGTCCCGTTAATATAAATCTTCCAAGACTATGAGTGTTATAGATATGTACTCATTCCTTAGTTTGATTAAAATAAAAATCACTATCGGGTGATGCCTCCTAGTGAAGATCACTTCAATAGGTGTAGCTTAAATAAACTAAGTAATTCAAGCCACCTTCTTTAGGACACTGAGTGTGATTGTGAGTTGGGTATCTTAATAACTTAGCTTGAGATATAGATCGCCATCGGGTGATGCCTCCAATCGAAGATCGCTTCGTTAGGATGGCTCAATCAAACTAAGTGTTAAGAACCACCTTTCTTGCAAATGTGCTAATAATGTGTATATAATCATCCCATCTAATGATTCTTAAGTAAATTCTCAACTTTAAACAATTATCAAATTAGAATTAGGAGTCAGAATCATTTTAGCAGGATTCTGCACGATGGAGACCTTGAATTCATTATCAAATTTCTAGCATTTTTCTAGATTTGTTTCACGTAAATAGAAGCATGAGCATGAGCATAAGCATGATGTTGAGTATCAGTGTGACATATGAGTATTAGTGATGATTTATGGGTTACGTAATATTGCATACATTAACTGGGGAATTTCAGGATGTATCGGCATCGCAGTTCCCAACTGGATGTATATAAATATTAGACCGTACGGCTCATAGCAGTTCAGTGATATTTCAATTACATACCAGTGGTATACAGTATTGTGGCATATTCAGATGCACAGTTTTAGTGATATACAACATAGTTTTATAGATCATTACTCAGTTTTAGATTCATTATTAATTTTTGGTTTACTTTCAGTATTCAGTTTACAATTTAGTTTTACATTACCTTACTTTAGTTTCATATAATTTTATTATTTTTAAAAATTTTAGTTACCTTTACAAATTTTCTGCAGATTTACTTAGTACATAAATGTTAAATAAATAACTAGAATTATTTAGATTAGTTTTGATATGTTAGACTTATTGTCTAACATGAGGTACTTTTGGGATCCGGTAATTTGCTAGATCTTGAGCATTATATTGAGCCAGGTCAGGAGACTACCTAGGAGATTTAGGAGGAGCCAGTGGAGCACTAGTAGACTCTCCTCCAGTTTCACTACTTTTCTGCTTAGTTTATTTTCAGTACTTAGCTCTATGTTTGTTATTCAGTAAACGTTTGTAATAATTCTGGATGTATATTCTTTTCTTTTCTGAGACGAATGTTTTCATATAGCTTCTGTGATGAATGTTTCTGGATGTTTGCTTTAAGCTTCCGCACTCTGTTATATACTACGTATACTTAGTATTGTGATGTGATCAGTATACTAGAAATGCTGATATCTTATACTTATATTGAATTTCTATTGTATTCTAAATCCAATGTATGTATCTATCTAATACTTAGGATAAGGATAATACTCTTATCTTAAGTATTAGCTCTCAACCCTCCTTGAGGTTGAGTCAGTAGCCCTTCAGATGGGCTTGGTTTTTAGCTATTTCGGGGAGATGGGATATTCCTCCTCTAGTGGCACGCCGCTCCACCGCCAAATTATGATTTTTATCCCTTTGCGCGCGGCGACGGGGCGGGGCGCTATAGCTACACACGTAGTTTAGCTATAGGAGAGGATTCATTGGTCCCAATGGACTATTTCACATCATCCATAGATGTTCAATGATCTCTCCCTCCTTCTACTTTGCTAAGCCATAGAACATGATTGGAAGGGGTTTGGCTCACAAGCTTCAACTTCTCAGATGAGCTGAATGAGTGGTGTTAATGCATTTGAGAAGTTGTCACATAGCTCTCAGCTCTATTGCACTCCCACCTTGCTCTTATTTAATTAGTGAGCATTGGAGCACAAGTCTTTTAATGTCTTATACAAAATTCTCATTCCAAATTTAGTTTATTAAAGATTTACATTTGACAATCATTCCAGGTATTTAATTAAAAGTAAATAAAAATTCAGCTCAAATTTTATTCATTACAAATTCAACATGCAACACCATCCACCTTACTTAGCACATAATTACAGCCCAATCCTCTCCAAGGAGAGTTTAGCTTTCCATTATAGATTTAATACAACAAGAGATATAAAAGAACATGAACCTTGATATCGGTTCACAAATAAAGAAAATAAGATAGGGATGAGAAATGGTACTAGGAGTAGCCTTCAATTCCTGGTGTTCTCTTGGTTCTTTCTCCTTCCTTCTCTTTATTTTTCCAATGTTCCTTTGCTTCTCTTCCCTCTTGAACTTGCAAAATCATTCTGAAATTTCTTCCCAGGAGAGTTCTCATTCTCTTTCTTATAGCAGCTTATAATTTGGATTAATGAATGTCAAAATTGGGAACCCTTCTTTAGTTTCAGAATGTTGTTTATATAGGGATCCCTTCAGTTTTGTGCATAAATTATATTTAACCTTTCCTCTTCCTTGACTTCATGGTAGCCATTTAATATTATTCCTTTATTCCTCTTGGATATAGCAGGTTTTATTGCTTTTGTAGTTTCCAAACGGCTGGGGAAGGCCAAAGGTTGGAATTTGTGGCCTTCCCTATGCCGTTATTAATGTGAATTCTGGTCATTTCTGCATTGACCATTGCGGCACTTTGCAACGCACTATGGTGCACTACAGCGCGCTGTGGCATGCTACAACAGTTGCATTTCATTCCTATTGTGCATGGCCCCAGACATACTATTTTACTGAGGATTCACCGTAGCGCGCTGTGGTAGCCTCGTTCGAAACACTGCTCCGCTGCAGCGTGCTGTAGCGAGTCAAGTTAATTCAAATTCTTGCCATGGCACGCTGAAGCGGTTTGAGTTTCTAATTCATCATTCAATTAATTTTCCCTTGATTTCATATGGCTTACCTTAAATGATTCTGCAACCTGCTTTAGCGCGCGGAGGTGGGCTACAGTGGATTTGCTTCCAGGTCAATTTTATTCTTCATGGGGGTTGGTGCGCTGTGGCGCGTTGGGAGCACGCTATAGCGGTGAAAAGTTTGAAATTGTGAATTTTTACTGATCAATTAGTTCTTTGAATATTTCAATTAATATTCTTGAAATGTCATCGTGGCCCGCTGTGGTGCGATGTAGCACGCGACAGCAGTTTTCTTCCAGGCTGTGCAGGCCAAGTCTAGGTCTCTCCTTTCTGCTCATCCGCCATAGCCCGCTGTAGCGTGCTGTGGTGTGCTGCAGCGATTTTTATCCATAATTTCTTTTTTCAGCTCCAGCTTGCCTTCTCTCCAATTTTTCTTGAAAATTTAAGAATTCTCATCAAAGTATGCAGGTTCATATGGTGTTTTATATATTCTTACTTCCATATTTTACTATAAATTTTGGAGTTATCATATCCCATACACTTAAATTCTTGCTCGTCCTCGAGAAAACTTAAAGTGGATTTTTTGATTTTTGTTTAATTATGGATTCAATTTAGGATGTTAATGTGAAATTCTCATATCACTGAATATTTCTTTAGGTTGTAGTGATTTCAAGAATTCCACCCACAACTATCTTCCTCAGTCAGGTTCCAAGCGCTTGTTCCTTTCTAGTTTCCAATCTCGAATGGTTAATGCTTATTCTTCATTTGGGGGTGGATAATTATCTCAGGATTTTTAACTTTAGCTAGGCATTGGTAAGTGACAAGAGTATTGTACCATGCATACTCCTTCTTGTGAATCAGAAAAAACACAAATATTTATAGGAGAGCCATTTTTCTTTATCCTACTTTTTCATATTTTTTCATTTGGAAAAGATATTTTTCATCATCCCTATTTCATTTTTTTTATAGAAATTTTAGCTCAAGGGAGAGACAACATTAAGTCATATAGGAGCCTAGCACACTTATATGTTCACTCAACTTTTGTCAATTACTAATTTTAATTCCTTAGGTTTCCCCACCTCCACACTTAGAGTTCAGCATATATTCATTTTAATCATTGGAAACTAAAATTCACTAAATCTTTTTACCTTATTTTAGAAGTGTAGGGTTGTCATGTCAATTGATCACCTTAGGTTAAGCATAATTAGTGACTTAAGATTTTACATTGAAGTTCATTATTGAATCCATACAGTAATTACTTCAAAAAATTTAATTGTAATATAGTCACAGCATCATTAGGGTTTAAGTAATCCAAAATTTATTTATTAAAAGGGAACAAAACAAATAAAATTGAAAATAAAAACTAAAACAGAAAAATAGAAAAACAAAAAAATAGAAAATAGTACAACCTATCAATCATTTTGCTCTTGAGCGTCTTCTTCCTCTTTGTTGATGTCCCGATATGTAGTAAGCTGGCCAGTCATTGTTCAGGATGGGGTCCCCGACAGGGGGCCGTGGCAGCCCAAATTCGTCCGGTCCTCCATGCAAGCTCCATTCTTGGAACATTATTCCAAGAGCATCGTGGAATTCTGATTTGAACTGGTGTTGCCGCGCGACTTCTCCCTTGACGAGGCTCGTGTCTCACGCTATGGCCACCCCCAGTCCCTTTGATGCACATACATACGCATCATCATTTAATCCGCCATAGTCTGGCTAGTAGAGGTAGAAGCTTCTCCTTCCTCCCCTCTTCTCTTCTTGGCCCGCACCCCCTCATGGGTGCAGATGCTCAAATGAGTCAGGTCTCGAGGAGCATGGGGAGGGATCGCGACATCAGAAGAGAGGACCTTGACTCCTTGATCCTCACATAAGCCTGAAATGAGTGACCCAAATGCCAACGCAAAACAAATCCCAATTAGGGCGTTCTAGAGACGCTTCATGATAATGCTGGAGATATAAATATCTCCAGGCCGTTGAAGAGCGCATAAAAGCAGCGCCCTATTTTGAGTCACCTTGTTGAGATGCCTAGATAGAATTATGAAGCTGGAGATGAACACATGCCAAGCATCGTTAGACTTCATGAGGAGTGCTCGAGGAATGTTGGCTAAGCTTCCTCTCTAGCTCGCATCAGCGTGGGTGATTTTACTGGCGATAGCAGCCGGGTCATATTGTGACCCTAGTGAGGTTGAGGTAGGCACAGTCCACTAACTCTCTTAACATAAAAAACTTTTCAATTTGCAGTCTCCCAAACTCTACACCCTTTCCTCGGACTGTGATTTTATGCCTCGACGCATTGATTGCGTTTGCGTAGACCTCCTGAACTATGGTGGGGTAGGTTGCGTTTTGGGACTTACTAAATGAATACATCCCCAGTTCATAACTTGATCTGAATCCAATGGGTAGGGGAGTCCGAAACCTCATTCGGGAATCAGTTTACGTCTTGATGTCACCTGGTTGAACCTTTGCTCGGCTTCAACCGAGGTGAATCTTTTCTTGTTGTAGAGGCCTCTAGAAGTTGAGGCCCCCGTTTCCTTGCTTGCCATCTTCTTCTTTTGGGAAGACAATTTTAGAGAGGAGAGCTGAATTTTAGATTTTAGCATGTGTAAATTCTCTCCTCCTCCACCAGAATATTTATAGCCAAGAAAAATTCTAGAAGTTTCAAAGATAATCACATTCAAAGCATGATTAAGGTCAGTCAAAAGTTATTTTAATATCATGCAATGAATGTGACTAAAATTCAGCCTTAAATGAGTGGAAAAAATCAACTTTTGCAGCATTATGTCCAGATTTTAAGTTCCAAGGCGCGCTGTAGTGCCTTTGACTGCTTGGGGAATCCCAAGCAATCAAAGTAAATTACAGATAGGCATCAGTTCTTGCGGCGTGCTACAGCGCGCTATAGCACCTTGGGACTTGGCAACATTCAAGTGTGCATAAAATTCCTTATAGCGTGCTGTGGTGAAAATTTCATTGTGGTGCGCTCTCGCGGCTGAATCCGCTGCGGCGCGCTGTGGCAAAAAATTCCGCTGCAGCGTGCTGCGGCGCCTTTAAAAGCAAAATTTTTAGCAATCCTTAAACTGCTTCCAGAAATCAATTAACTAAAAAATAAGGTTGTTTTATTTTAACTATTCTACTTCTAAGATCTAAATTTAGCAAAGCAAAAATTTGGGTTGCCTCCCAAGAAGCGCTTGGTTTAATGTCGTCAGCCCGACACATTTAGGATCAAATATGGTCTAAATTCAAAGGTGGTTTCTTCTTCCAAGTTTTTTATTTATATGAGTGAGCACCAACTGAAGTTGGGCTCAAACTCATGCTTTCATCATTCATTTTATTTTTTGCCCTGCTTTCACTAATTATAAAGGAAGCTCCCTTCTTCTTCTTCCCTCTCCTAGTATTTTTCTTTTTGTTTTTCCCTTTACCTTCACCTCCATATGAGGTGTAAGACTAGTTACAGCATCTAGTCACTAAGTGCAAGCTTCTCAAGTTCAAGAGCCTTACATAAATCCACCTCCCTGACTCTCTTTCTTAGTTCTAACTCCATGACCCTCTATTTAAATAGAGTTGTCTTCAGATCAATCACTTCTACTCTCCCATGAACCTTGATACTCATTAAACCCCTGCTAACATCTATAATAGCCTTGGTGCTGGCTAGGAAGGGTCATCCAAAAATGATAGTGGAATTTTCATACCATCTATCCCATTCATAAATGACGAAATCAGTAGGGACAACAAAGCCTCCAAGCCTCACTAGCACATTCCTAACAACTCCTAAAGGGGTTAATGATTCAAGATTAGTAAACTCTAAAATCAAGGATGTGCTCTCCATCTCTCCTATCTTAAGATGCTTATACAAATAGTAGGGCATGACATTGACTGAGGCTCCAAGATCACACAAGGGATCTTAAAAAACCCCACTCTTTATCACACAGGGGATGCACAATCTGCCAGGATCTTCACATTTTGGAGCAACCAACCTCTCATTTCCAGATTTTCTAATCCCTCCTTCAACTCCCAATTCAGTTTCATCCAGCTCAATTTTATCTTCAAGGTGGTCACTCTCAATTCCGTTAGAATGAATGGCACTCATCGTCTCTCTAGGATTTATCTCTGTAGAATTAAGCAAGGCTCCCTGCTATCGAGTGGACAACTATTGGAAAATTTGCCCAAGTTGAACTTCGATATTCCTAAGGGATGCCTCTATCCCTTGTATGGAGGCATCATGTCTGGTGATAGTCAATTCAGTCCTTCGCATAAATTGAATCATTTTTGCCTTAAAGGCATTAAAGGATCCTTCTAAATTTGAAGGTTGAGGTTGAAGATTGTTTCCATTATTATACCCTTGTTTGTTAGACGAATTGCCCCCATTAAAAATTCGATTATTGTTATTATTATTCCATGAAAAATTAGGATGATTTCTTCATCCAGGATTATATGTGTTGGAGTTAGGGTTGTTCATTATATTATTTTGGTTTGCATTGTTGTTCCTCAATAAATTCACTTGCTCAGTGTTTAACGGAGCAAAGAGGTTATTTAAGTCACAGTTTTCACTTGAGTGCTTACCCCCACATAATTCACAGTAAATTTCTTGAACACTATTCACATTCATGTTCTCTATCTTATTATTCAGGGCATTAATCTCATTTTGAAGAGCTAATTTTGATTGGTTTCGTTGATTTAGTTTGCTTCCCTCTTGTTAAGGTTAAGTCTCTTAGTGGGTCATTGGTAAGCATTGCTGGCTATCTCTTCTAAGGGATCATGAGCTTCTTCCTAGGTTTTGCTACTGAGTGACCCTTCTGCAGTTGCATCAATGAGTGTCCTTGTTGGTGAATTCAAACCATTGTAAAAGGTTTGAACGTGCATCCATTGAGGAAACCCATGATGTGGGCAACACCTCAGGCACTCCTTAAGCCTTTCTCAGATATCATATAAGGTCTCTCCCTCTATTTGGTTAAAATTTGTTATCTCAATTTGTTGCCGGGCTATTTTGGCAGGTAGGAAGTATTTGGCTAGGAATTTCCTAGCCAAGTCATCCTATGTGCGAATGGAATCACCCGGTAATGAACCGAGCCAACTTTTGGCTCCATCTTGTCAGGAAATGGGAATAACCTAAGTTTAACGGCGTCTTCAGAAATGCTGTTAAATCTAAATGTATCACACATCTCCAAGAAGTTGGCGATATGGGCATTAGGATCTTCATTGGCTAAACCCCCAAATTAATTATTCTAGACCATACCAAGAGTGGAGGGCTTGATTTCAAAATTATTGGCTTCAATATTAGATCTAACTATGGCATGGGGTATCCCTCTAACTATGGGCAGTACGTAGTCTCTTAAGGCCTTACCCCTTTATTCTCCTAATGGATTAGCTTCTAAACTATCCATAGCAACCTAGTTTCTATTTAACAAGTGTTGTTCTTTTCTAGCTCTCAAGTAAGTTCGCTCAATTTCAAGATCAAATAAGATATCTACATTTTCTCACATATTCATGCATCACAAATTCAGCTAGACAAAACAATCACAATAATCAAGTTTAACAATTTAGCAATTCAAATCACCTAAGAGAGTAAATAAGCAATACAATTATGGCAAATAGTTTTAAGCAAAACATATTCAGCAACTTGAATTTCTAATAGTTCAGTTCAGCTTTTAAGAATTTTTGATTTTTTCCAATAATAAATAACTAACACAAAATCTAAATTAACACTAAAGTTAGCACACATATAATTACAGCAAGTAATAAAAATATATGCAAAGTGAAGTAGGATCTAAATCACTATTTAATAGCAGATTGTACTTAATATAAAACTAGAAACCGTTCCCCAGAAATGATGCCAAAAACTTGACACACCATAATTTCGTGTATGCACTTGCAAGCAAGTGTACGTGGTCTGAAGTAATAATTTGGAATGGTAAGTTTTAAATTTATATCGTCCATAGGGAACGATGGTTTTGTTACTAAGTTTTATCTATGTTTAATAATGTTTAGACAATTTGTATTTTGGTTTTGGTGTGGTTCCTAATTTAACAAAGTAAAGATTAAATTGAAGATACTATTTGATTTAAGAAGAGAGAGTTGGGGTTCATTATGTGACTCGTAAGGACTCAGTGTTGTAATCATGTCATTGCAATTCATAAAGTAATTTACTGTGCCTAATAAATCAAGTGAACATTACCTTCTTTAGATTGGTCCTCTAATTCCAATAAGTTCAAATCTAATGCACTAGGAGAACTCCCTAGGGGTTCTACCTCAGCACATAGATTCTTATGAGATCATAGTTAGTTAAATTTTGATTTCCTACGTCTAGGTTACCAAAACATTCTTTCAGTTCAATGGATCTCACAAGCTTTTATTCCCACCAATCAGTATTGTGCGCTACACACGTGGTTTAGCTAAGGGAGAGAGTTCATCGGTCCCAATGGACTATGTCACATGATCCATGGGTGTTCGACGATCTCTCCCTCCTTGAACTTTGCTGAGCCACAGAGCATGATTGGAGGGGGACTTGGCTCACATGCTTCAACTTCTCGAATGAGCTTGAGAACTTGTCATGTAGCTCTCAGCTATATTGCACTCCCTCCTTGCTCTTATCCTATCAGTGAGCATTAGAGCACAAGTCTTTGAGTGTCTTATACAAGATTTTTATTCTAGATTTATTTTATTAAGGATTTACATTTGATAATCATTCCAGTCATTCAATTAAAAATAAATAAAAATTCAGCTCAAATTTTCTTCATTACAAATTCAATATACAACACCATCCACCTTACTCAGCACATAATTACAGCCCAACCCTCTCCAAAGAGGGTTTAGCCTTCCATTATAGCTTTAATACAGTAAGAGATAAAAAAAAATATGAACCTTGACATTAGTTCACAAATAAAGAAAACAAGATAGGGATGAGAAATAGTACTAGGAATAGCCCTGAATTCCTGGGGTTCTCTTAGTTCTTTCTCCTTCCTTCTCTTCTGTTCTCTAATATTCCTCTGCTTCTCTTCCCTCTCAAACTTGTAAAGTCATTCTGAAATTTATTCCCTTGAGAGTTCTCCTTCTCTTTTTCACAGTAGCTTATTATTTGGATCAATGAATGTAAAAATTGGGAAAAAACCTTCTTTAGTTTCAGAATACTATTTATATAAGTATCCCCTCAGTTTTGTGCATAAATTTTGTTTAACATTTTCTCTTCCTTGACTTTATGGCAGCCATTTAATATTATTCCTTTATTCCTCTTGGATACACCATGTTTTATTGTTTTGCAGCTTCCGAATAGTTGGGGAAGGTAAGAGGTTAGAATTTGTAGCCTTTCCTATGCTGTTATAATGTGAATTCAGGGCATTTCTGCATAGGCCGCTGCAGCGCACTGTGGTGCGCTCTACAGTGGTTGCATTTTATTCTTGCTGTGTATGGCTCTAGACATACTGTTTTACTGGGGATCCCCCGTAGCGCGTTGTGGCAGCCTCGTTCGAAACACTGTTCCGCTACAACACGCTGTAATGAGTCAAGTTAATTCAGATTCTTGCCATGGCACACTGAAACGGTTTGAGTTTTGAATTCACTGTTTAATTAATATTTCCCTTGATTTCATTTGGTTCACCTTAAATGATGCTGCAGCCCGTTGTAGCATGCGGAGGTGGGCTACAGTGGATTTTCTTTTTGGTCAGTTTTATTCTTCACGGGGGTTGGCGCGCTATAGTAGTGAAAATTTCAAGATCATGGATTTTTACTGTTCAATTAGTTCTTATAATGTTTTAATTAATATTCTTAAAATGCCACCGTGCCCCGTTGTGGCGCGTTGTAGCATGCCAAATCAGTTTTCTTCCAGGTTGTGCAGGTCAAACCCAGGTCTCTCCTTTCTACTCATCCGCCATGGCCCGCTGTAACAAGCTGTGGCGCGCTACAATGATTTTTATCCAGAATTTCATTTTTCGACTCCAGCTTGCCTTCTCTCCAATTTTTCTTGAAAATTTAGGAATTCTCATCAAAGTATGCAGGTTCATATAGTGTTTTATATGTTTTTACTTCTATATTTTACTATAAATTTTGGATTTATCACAACCTTTCTCATGGATGTCTCTCTTTCTCAAACAAAGGATGAAGAATATTCTAAATTCAAAGCTGATATAGAATGCAATCATTACATCGATCTACAATTTCAAGGCAATGCTATCTTTTAAGAAAAGCATCTATGAATTTCCAAGTCCATGCATCAAGAAATTTTGGTTAAAGGTCATAACTTAGGCTACAAAATTCAACATGGTAGCACAAAAATGTATCTAGACCTAAGGCAATCTTTTTGAGGGCTTGGATTGAAAAAAAGTGTAGCATAATTCATAGCGAAGTGTTTTGAATGTAACATTGCTAAAGTTAAACAACATAGGCATGGAGGATTGCTTCATCCCTTAAAAATTCTAGAATAAAAGTGGTTCCACATATAAATGAACTTCATTATGGGTTTGCCTAAGTTAAGATTTGTAGCTAACTCAATTTGTGATATAGTTGATCAACTAACCAAGTCAGCTCATTTTATTCCAATTCATCAAATAGATTCTATGGAGAAGTTGGCGAAGGTTTATATCTAAAAATTTGTCAAACTCCATTGGATTCCAAAGTCAATCGTATCTGATTGGGATAGCAGGTTCATGTCCATGTTCTAGCAAGCTGTGAATCAAGACCTAGGCACTACCTGGACATGAGCACTATTTTCCACCCTTAAACTGATGGACAAATAGAAATGGTTAATCAGATCCTTAAAAAATCATTTGCATCTCTGTATTCTAGATTCTGGTGATTTCAGGGAAGATCATCTTCCACTTGTAGAGTTTGCTTACAATAACAATCACCAAGCAAGCATCGGCATGGACCCATTTAAAGCCTTGTATGAGAGAAGATGCAATAGTCTTGCTTGGTTAGAAACTGGTAGTGTTCAACTTCTTAGATCAAAATTGGTCGAAGAAACCAATAAGAAAGTGCACCTCATTCAACAAAGGATTCGTATGGCCCAAGATCGTCAAAGTAAGTATCATGATGCCATGCATCTTCCTTTGGAGTTTAGAGTTCGTGACTTTGTGTCTTTAAAGGTCAGCCCGATGAAAGGTGTATTCAATTTTGGCATAGCAAAGAAACTCAACTCCTAATACATTAAATCATTTGAAGTAGCACCAAATGTAAGATCTGTATCCTACAAGTTAAGGCTTCATGATGACTTCTCAATAGTCTATAATATATTTCACATATCATTATTGAGAAAATTTCTTCGGAATCCTTCTCATTTAGTTCAACTTCTAGTTGTATCTCTATACTGACCTTTCTTATGTGGATGACTTGATCAAGCTTTTTTCGTGAACAAAGGAATTTAAGAAACTACTATATTCATATGGTGAAAGTTCAGTGGAAAAATTGTAGTCTTGAAGAATATACTTGAGAAAAAGAGGCAGATATATGACAAAAGTATCCAGGCACTCGTCTTTTATGTTTCATGTTCTTAAATTCTACTTTTCCTTACCTACTTAACTAGGATGTCAAGGATGACATCGTTCATATATGGGGGAGTCTGTAACAACTCTAAGTAGTTACCTTGCTTAATATGTGCCTAATCATGTCTTAAACCTAATATCATTAAGTTATAAACTTTATTAGGACCTAATCCTAAAATTTTGGGGTCAAATGAATCTCAATTAGATTAACTGGCTATTTTGCCAATTTTAGGACCTAAAAATTAGTTTAATTAAATTAATCTCCAAATCTAATTATGACTGTATTTTTGAATTCTTAACCTCCAAATTAGTTATGGGTGAATATTTTAGAATTTTTGGAGGTCCTTTAGGTCTTAATTCAATTAAAATTAAATTGGAAAAATTGCACCAAAGAGTTTGGAATTTCAAATATTTGCATTTATAACTTTCAATGGTCGGCTCCTCTGGGATCCGCTGTGTAGACCATGGGTGATCTGTTGCGGAGCATAGGTTGTGCAACAGCTTGGCCAGCGCAATCTGGCCGTCTGTCCACACGGATCAGATGGTCTATATTAAATCTGATCCGCATTCGTTCTTAGACGTTGAATCATGCCCATGATCCGAAGATTAGGATCACCCCATGTCCGGCCGTTATGGTCCATGAAATTCAAACCATTTTGCCTAATCCTTTGATCTATCTAATGGGCATTAGAGATCCTAATACTGCTCACCTTTGTTTCCAAGGCGTTCACGCCCAACAGATAAAGATTCATTGTATAGTCGCACCATGATATGTCCCCCACTCTCTCTGTCCACGTCCACTAATTGTTAGCCCCATTTCCAGTATTGGGAAAATGTATCGATGGGCCTTGAGGCTTGGTTGGTCCTCTGATTGCTGCTTGAGGTCGACCTTCTACTCGGGCCTGGCAACTTAGGTCTGTCAGATCGAGAGCTTCCCAGGCGATAAATTTATAGGGATCAATCCATGGAGCTCTTTTTCTCACTCTAGAAGGTTTGACCACCACAATTTCCCTGCTCTTCCTTCTCCCTGATGCAGCCCGATGATTTGACAAAATCAATGTTCCAATTCCCAGTCGTAGTGGGTGTGACTTGGTGTAACAACCCGGTGTTGTTACATTCGTGATTAACTCTAAATTTAGGAGGATTAAGTCGAAATTAAAATATTCAATTTTAGTCAAATAAAAATTAAATAAAAATATCCTCAAATAAATCATATTGAGGGGATCCTCTTGCCAAAATTTGAGAGCAATCGCGGTCCCGGGTCGTCCTAAATAAATTCGGGAAGTTTAAACTTCCGGAGTTGATAAAAGATAAAATAAAAAAATTAGATTTCAGAAATTTTTATATATTTGAATTAAGCATTATAAGAGGAATCTATGTTTTAAGTTTCGTAATTTTTCGGGCTCCAGATTAATCGTAGTGAATTTTTGAAGTTTTTTACTTAAAAATTAATATAAAATAAAATACTTATTCAAATTTAATAATTTTTAAACGCTTACGTTTGTCTCATCGAGTCGGTCGTTTCGATACTAAGTTTGTAATTTTTGGAGTTCAATTGACTTAGATCAAGGCTTGTGAAGTTTCAGCCGTTGGATTTTTTTCTAATGGCTGCGATTGGATTTAACTTTTTGCCTCTTAAGTGTCTAACCCTACCCTAAAGGCAGCAACCCGATTTTTTTTTCTTCTCCCTCAGCCGACTCCTCTCCTTCTCCATGGCCGACACCTCCTCCCTTCCTCCTTGGCCGACCAAGCTCCTCCTCTCCTCCTTGGCCGACCAAGCATCTTCTCCTCCTTGGCCGACCTCTCATCTCCTTCTCCATGGCCGAATCCCATCTCCTTCACCATGACTGAACTCCTTCTTCTCCACTCCCTCCAAGCCGAGCAGCCCTTCCTCCTTGGCCGACCAGGCTCCTCCTTTCCTCCTTGGACGACCAAGCATCTCCTTCTCCTTGGCCAACCAAGTACCTCATCTCCTCACCATGGCCGAACTCCTTATTCTCCTTCCATAGCCGAGCAGCAGCCCTTCCTCCTTGGCTGACCGAGCATGAGCAGCAACCCTCCTTCCATGGCCGAGCACATCTCCTCCTTCCATGGTCGAGCCTCCAGCCTTCCTTACAGTCAAATCATCATCACCATTTAGGTATTCAAATGCTTCCATAGAGATGTAAATACATGCTTTAGTATCAATTACAGCAAGATTGAAGGTTTTATTTAGTATTTTGTGCTTTATTATGTGGTAGTAAAGTTGGGTGCTGGATTATATTTAAAAAAAAAAAAACCCAATCCTCAATCCTTTTTAATCAAAGACTAAGTTATCATGCTATAAGGATGTTAGTGTTACCTTAGTTTTTCTCATATTCACAATATTTTCTTCATTTGATAAACTCATTGGAATTATTTTCATTGTATATTGCAAACATAATAGTAATGTCATAGTAATAACTGTCATATTAAATAGCTGTTTTATATTTTAACACTTATCAAACTAATATATATATATATATATATATATATATATATATATATATATATATATATATATAAACTGGTATAACTTGTAAATCAATGATCTAATAACTTATACTCATAGTAAAAGAAATTAAGATTGTACTTATAATACTTACGCACTTTGTTATCAGCATGAATGTAAATGAGTTAAGCAAGTTTGAGTTGGGTTGGATTAATCAATCAAGTTTGAGTTTGATATAATAAAATGATACTTATAATATTTATGCATAGATTATCTATAATATAAACTCATAAGTACTTCTTAAAACCCTACTTATGCAAGAAGTATTCGCGTTCTAAGCCGCTCGATATTATTTAATATAACATGTGAGTGCTAAAGATATATATTAAATTCACTTCTAATTTGATGATTAGTACTAATAAATATAATGCATCTATAGATTTGTCTTTGGAATTGTCTTTTACTATTCTAAGTAACATTAATCTAGGACATGATTAAATATTTATAAATGTTAAAGAGATCTTTTGATGATTAGTTACAATATGTCAGCGATATCATAGGAACTACGCAATAAGTTTTATAATTAAAAGTAAAAAGGGGCAGTCTCATTAATAAGAGTACTCTGAGTTTAAGAGGAGTAAAAAGAATGAGTAATGGCATTTATGCTTTAAGGAACTAATTTACAAAAAAAATTTCAGGGGTTGTGTGTTTGGCATCTGTGGGGCCCCCGTACTGACAATAAGGAAGTACGGTGCTCCAACTGTGGCAAATCCCAAACTTAAGTAAAGTTAGGCGAACCCAACTTGCCTTAAGGCAATGACTTGTCACCAAGTGCTATAACATTCATCAATATAAATATCAAAGTCGCGGAAGCAATATAAAATAGAGTAATATCCACAAGCATACATAGTAGGAAAAGAAAATGCAATATAGTAACTCATCACAATGCAGAAAGTAAAGTACATCTAGAAAATTAATTATTATAAACTGAAATGAATAATTGAAAATGAAAGACTCTCGTCCTCACTGGAATCAACAAGATAAAACTAGCTAGACAGCAGCTGGAAAGCCCTCCTCCTGAACTGGCTCCTCCTCCGCGACACTGCCCACGAACACGTCTGAATCTGACATATGTCGATATCACAAATGTCAGTGCCCCAGCCAACAAAATAAAAAGGTTACAGTTAGATAATTGTCTAAGTACATTTTAGGCTATTTAAATGAACTGAATATTAAAAGATATCACATTTAATTTAACTACACATGCAAGCAGTAAAGGGTGCAACAAGCTATGAAAGAACTAGAATACTATAAATTATCTATTTATAGTATGCAACATACAAAACACTAAATAAGCAAGGTAAGGCTAAAAGCAAAATAACTGCAGCTACTGAATAAACATGATCCTAACATGATTATGATCAAAGTAAAACATGCTGAGTATAAAAGAACACAAGTAGTGAATACGATAAAATTCTAGCATCCTAAATATGCAATTTATACATATATATAAGCCATAAAAGTATACATACAACATGCAGATTATGATGAAAAGAAAGGCCACTGAGACATGTGGCAAAAGCAAAACAATGTTGAAATATAAAACCACTGAGACATGTAGTAAAGCGATCAAATACTGAAAATAAGGCCACTGAAGCATGTGGCAAAACAAACTAGAAAACCAAAACAATACAATACAAGTAAAGTAGTAATATGCCTAAGTCCTAGTACTGCCATACCAGCCAATAGGCCATACAGGGCCTCCAATATCAATCAATCAATCAATCCCCAGCCTAGCCATCCAAATATGCTAGGTCTGAGTCCAGTCTATACAATACTACTACTGAAGAGGCAGACTAAACTAGGTTATATTTAACTAACTGTGACAAAATAAAACTAAATGATATGCAAATTCAATACTAGTTTAGGATACATCATCCTAAGTTTTCCTACTATGCTCAAGGGCTAAAGCTCAAAATCCAAGGTATGCAAAGCAATCTAGTCAAAGTAAGCAAAAGACTCAATCTAGACTTATGTGATATCTGTTGTTGTCTAATTACCAAATCTAACTATTCTGAGAAGGTACAAGCTTAGGATCTCCAATATCCAACTATCGAGTAGAGTCTCAGATTTTCATCCTTAAAGTTAAATATTAGAACATAACAAGTTCTAATCAAAAATCATATGATGACTATATAGTTTAAGTAAGCAAATCATCGACCTAATTTTATGATTATTTTACTCCCTTACCCATATCTTGGTCAAATAAATCAAGATTCAAGAATTTAGAACTTAAACCCCATATTGAGTTCAAATCCTAAAATCCTCGGTGACATTCTAAATAGGATCTAAGTTTTTCACTTCTTACCCAAATTTAAGATAAGGAATCCTATAAGTTGAAAGATTCAGGAACTAAGAACTTAGTGAAAGGCAATTCTACTGATTATAAGATAAAATAATCAATTAAGAGCTTGAGAATCTAAGATCTATATTCAATCTTTAAGGTAATTTCATTATCTTATTGATTGAATCATCTTATACCCACATGGAAGGTTTCAAAAGATTAAATAATCAATCATTAAAGAATTTCAATTGGAGGTGGTTTGATTCAAATTGAAGATCTAAGTTTAAAGATCTAAGATCTAAAGATCTGAAGTTTGATCACTTTAGACTTATAATTAGAGTTTTGACTTAAGGGTTTCTATTCATGATTTTCTTTCAGATCTAATTTCATAATTAACTATAAGAAGTCTATTAAGGTTAAGAATTTACAATTCCAAGTATCAGATTAACATTAAACCCATATTGACCATCTTAGGCTACTTAAGATCTAAGGGTCTGAGTCTTGATCACTTTAGATCTTAAGCTAAGATTTTACTTAGACATTTCTAATTACTTTTCTTTTAACACTTAATTCTTAAGTTATCTTAACTGAACTTATTAATGAGATAATTGACCATCTCGATTATTAGATTTAAGGCCTAAGGCCATAGGATCTTTAGGAGGAATACTTTTAGGTTTATGTATCTTAATTAAGGAATTAATGAGACCTTATGGATTGGTGATTATTATTGTTCTAGGATTTCAGAGAACAATTCCAATCTATTTTATAGTGGCTTACTGAAATTTTCAATCCTTAAAGAACACTAAATCATATTTTGGCCAAAATGACCAAAATGTCCCTCTTAAGGCTAAAATTGGGATTTTAGGGTTTTATTGTCTAAATTTGTTTTAATCTGTTTTAAAGTGTTTCATATTGCTCAATGAAGTGGGAAACACCTTTACTTTAGGGTTTGATGACCTAAATGATCTTAATTAGTACTAATCACTTAATTAAGCCACTTAGGGTGATTAGTGAAATTAAGGCACTTTAGGGCAATCCAACCTTACACTTAGGTTATACTAGGTTTAATATGGTGTTAGGAACCATTCCCACCCAAATTAGAGGCTTAATTAGGGTTTAATTCACTAATCCTTGATTAGGGTGATTAAGGAGTGATTAAAAAAATTAATTATCCAAAATTAATTTTAAAGGTCTGGAATTATTCCTTAGGGTACAAGGAACAATCAGAGCCTTTAAACTCATAGATTGGATATTTAGATGATTTTATATGATTTATTTAAGAATAGAGAAGGTTTGGCAAATATTTTTAAATCCAACCATTGGATATGAGATTTTATTTTATATTCAGATTTCTTGAATTTTTCTGATTCAAATGGTATATTGGATCATACCATTTGGATCTGTGAAACTAAAGTTATTTAATTAATTTATTATGTATTTTTATTTAAATCAGAACTTTAGGTTTTATTTAAATTAAATCACAACCATTAAAAATACATTCCAATAATGATTTAATTAAATACGGCCCAAATTCCAAACCACGCGGGTTGGGGCTCGGCCCGACCCAAAATTGACTTCGTCTTCCTCCCCAACTGCGCCCGCGGACCAAACCCTAGGGTTACCTTCCGTCGCCAAATTCGCCGCGCTCAGGCCACCCCAGGCCCTGATCTCGATGGCTACACGTTCCCTGACCTTAGATGCGTCGATTAAACTCAGAAGCCCTCACTGGGATGCTCTGGTTCGCTGGATGCCTATTCGGCCGAAATCCCTCAGCTGGCGCACCTGTGAGGAGATAATTCTCCTCACAGAGTCCACGAGCCGCTGATGTCTCGATCCCTACACGTCCAGTGATAGGGCGCAACGAGAGATCCTGAGGTGGTCTAAATCACCGGGTGCTACTCGGCATTTTCTGCCGTATAAGCTCGCGACTGGATCGATCGATTCCAGTCGAATCGATCGATCTGGTCGAACCCAACCATCGATACCCATTTACAATCATTGCCGAGGGGTATCGATGCTAAATGGGTGCCTAATTGCTCGATGGGGACGCCGCATTCGCATGGATTAGTCCGACTGCAGTGCGTTCTCAAAGGGTGCTTAGGCCGTCTGGCGCACTGCCAAGGCTCATTGGAGGTCCAGGATGACCGCTAGGAGCTAAGGGAGGGTCCTAACACAGCATCTATAGCTTGAGGAGAGGCGAATCGAGCTGGATTCAGCTCGACGGAGAGGGAAGAAGGTCGTACCTTGGTTTGAAGAAACACAGGGGATGCAGGCCGACTCGAGTTCACTTAAAGGTTCCAAGAGCTCTGCAAGGGGGTCTGAACTCCAGACCTCACCCTCAATCAGCAGATGCAGCGGGTTCAATCGTCGGGAGAGCTTGGAAGAACTGGGAGCTGGGAACAGAGGGCAGTGGGGAAGGTGAGCCTCACAGTGAGCAAAGGAGCTCACTGTGAGATCAGAGGAGGTATTTATAGGCCTCAAGGTGCCTAGGTCCGGGTGGCAAGGCTGGGAGCCAGCAACCCAGGCTCAGGGAAAATGGCAGCCTCAGCCTTCCTCAATTGGGAGGTTCGACCCCCACTGAGCCCCTCTACCGGGTTCGGCCAGTCATGGAAGAAATCCTAACAGCCAGGGAATATGGTGAAGGCATGGCCGATCGGTTTGGCGTGGCACGTACGGCAGATCTTCGCTGTTGGGGCTGAGAGCGAGCGGGACGAAGATGAACAGTCGGGATCCATTCTCCGCCGTCTGATACGTGAAGTCGTTAGGATTCGATGGCTTGATGAAGAACTTAACCAACGGACCACGGGCGCCTTCTCATCCGTCGGATCGAGCCTTAGATCCGACGGGCGCTAGAGGATCCAGGGTACTGATGATCTGTGCCGTCTGAGTTTTTTTGTGCCGCGATTCGTGCACACGCATCCATTGGATGATAAGGCTAAGTCGCTGTCGGGACCCCGCAGCGGATCTGCCGTGGTCCCGACAGCAAATCCTGGCTCTTTAATTTTAATTAAAATTAATTTTAAATATAAATAAAAATTAATTAATTAAAATATATTTATTCCTAATTTATTTAAATCCAATTTATGATCAAATGAGCTCCAAAAATTCCCAAAAATTCCCAAAAATTCACCCTTAGCTAATATGGGTATGAGGAATTCAAAAATGAACTCAGATTTTAATTTGGAGATCAAAATAATTTAAGTATTTTTCAGGGCTTAAAAATAGCCAAAAATACCAAATTTTCCAATTTAGCTCCGATTGATTTCAAACATCTAGGTTTAGGTTTAAATGACCCATTGAATTCAATGGGATCAAAATCAAACCTTAGTTTAGCTCAATTAATCTAGTTTTAGCTAGGGTGACAACCTAGGGTTGTTACAGCATCTCATTCCAATCAACCGTTGAGCTTCAAGTTCGAATCGCCTTAAAGGTACATTTCGTACTTAGAACTTGTATTGAGTTCGATATATTAAATTTCTTATTTAGTCCTATATTAAGTGCGTACATCACTTGCATAGTTCTTGTTACTATTTTCTTTTGTGCTTTTACTTTTCTTAAGTTGTATGTTAACTTTCAATTTTTTTATAAGTTATGTTTAAGGATTTAGGTGTCTTGATTATTTCTTGAATGCTAAATTTCAATAAACTCTCATGTATCCTTAATTTAACTTAAGAGATCTTAAGGGATTGATTAAGTAATTTACACTTAATCTGGATCTTAGATCGCCATCAATAATTCATTCGATTTGACATTGATTTGTAATACAACTATTAGTCTTAAACTGATAAGATTAGGGGTTAACACCTAATATGTCGGAATTAGACCCAAACTCTTAATCACTTAAATAACTGTCTTGATTATAAGATAAGGAACTTGACATTTTTCTAACAGTGCATTCAATTTGGTATTGATCTTAAACATTTGAATTAGACAAATTAAGGTTAATAATAATCCTATGTGACTTCTTGATCTGAATCAAACCTTAGGATCCCTGATTTTCTCTTAAGTAAGAAGACTAGCATAAGACGACAATAAAAATTATATTGATTGAATAAGTGATCTCATCCTTAAAAATATTCCTGATTTAGATCCCATGATCTTAGATTGAGTGTGATCAGATGACTTAATCATCTGATTTAATCATCCTAAACCTAAAAATGAATCAGAACCTAAGAGATTAATATCAAAATTTAGAAGAGAGAACCTTAAGTATCTCTTCATAAGATCGTCTTGAATTATTTAAAAGACCTAAATTCATATATCTTGAGGTAGGAAGCCTTGTATGACTCCTTGTGGTAGAAGTATAGAAGATCCCATCACCTTAGAGATTGATCTATCCTCCTTGTGGTAGTAATCTATTAAGGCATTAGAAAAAATACTTCTCTTTGTGGTAGAATCCATATTAAGTGATCCTTGATCACATTTGCTTGGTGAAACTTTATATAGGACTTACTTATTAGTTTGTGACTTGTAGTTTTGATAAATCCTTATTCTATTAAATAGACTTGATTGAACCATGTTTATTGGGTAGTGCAGTATAGTATACCCATATTACTGGTCCCCAGTAAAATTCGGGATTAGTTGAGTCACTCTAAGTGAGATTTATCTTTGTTGCTATCCTGCGGGCTTAGGTGGATATAACCTCGCTTAAAGTAAATCAATCGATCCTAAGAGTGTATTAAACGGGTGCCCATTCCTTAGTTTAATTGAAGGACTGTTGCCATCGGGCAATACCTCATAGCGAAGATCACTTCAATAGGTATGGCTTAAATAAATTAAGTAAAGGGGAATCACCTTCCTTAAGACGCTAAGTATGATTGTGAGTTTAGTGACTAAATGCTTAGTTTGAGATATAAAATCATCATCGGATGGTGCCTCCTAATGAAGATCGCCTTATTAGGGTGGCGTAATCAAACTAAATGTTGTAAGTCCTATCTTTAAGTAAATAAGCAACTTTAACTAAATATTGATCTAGAGATTTGGAGTCAGAATCCTTCTAGCAGGATTCTGCACAGTGGAGACTTAGGATTCATTTTTGTTTCTTACTATATTCTTCATGGATTTCAAGATTTTTCATTCATACCATATAATGGCATAAGCATAAACATAAACATGAGTTGAACTCATTCCTTCTGTTGTGACACATGGTTATCAATGATATAGTATGAGATACGGAATGTTATATACACAGACTGGGGAATTTCAGGGTGCATCTGCGTCACCATACTGACTTCCTAACTGTTGTGCTTACATTGGACCGTACTACTCATAAACCTTCAGTGATAGTTCTGTGATATACTGTGGTATAACATATTTGTGAGCATTATTTCAGTGGCATATAGTGCATCTTATAGCATCCTTCTCAGCATTTAACATTCCTTTCACATTGATGTATGAGCATCTGATATTTTCATTTACTTTCAATATCTAGTTTTGATGCAATTTTACTTTGCTTAGTCCTTACAGTTTCAGTTATTTAGTGTATTTACAGTTTTCTTGCACTTTTACTTTACTTTGCTTCCATTTTGTACAGCTTCATACTTTTCGCTATTTACAGTATTTCTGCAGTTTGATTTCTGTCTTACTCTTATGTTGAATAACATCTTCTTAAATGCAAGTATATGCTATGATATAGTTTTATTGTGCTTAGAATTTATAAGTCTAATATTATTTTTCCTTTGTTGGCTTGGCCCTGCCATATATGTACATATGACAGCCTCAGGTGTTAGCTCAGACCTTGTACTTGGGGTGTGCTGGTGGTAGAAGGTCAGGTGAGGTTGATATTTTGCAAGGAAGGAGATCTTGCTCAGTTAGTAAAGCTTCATGTTCTTCTTATTAAATTAAATGTAATAAGGAAGCTTCTTTCTTGTTATTCAGCATTTTTTATATTGTATATGAATGAATGGATGTGGATACTGCTGAATACCTTTTTCTTTAGTTTATGCACTGCTTTACTTATGTTTCTGCTTAATACTGTGCTCCCCTTCAGATTAATGCCATGGATAAGTTGTCTATTATCTGTGGTATTAGTGACAGCCACCACTTGATTGTAGTTGAGTTAGTGTTACTCGACGACGGTCAAGGGGCAGCCGTTACACTTGGTATGGCGCCCACCCCTTAATCCACAAGAATTAAGTTAAGGGGTGGTGTGCCACTCTAGCTAACCCTTCACTTATAATTGGATTAGGATGAAATCCACAATCCACCTAATAAGGAAGGAGTGAGCATAGAATCAAACATTCAGTCACTATCTAAGTAAATATACAGAGTGCAGAAGTAATTTTCAATATAAAACATCCAAGCATCACAACATAAGTATAAAGAAATGTATCTCAGAACATAAGCATAGAATCTAAATATGCAGTCATAAGTACCTGTATTATTATATCAATTTAAGTTCAAAATAATAATAATAAAAGTGCACTCATCCTCACTTATACTGGAAGGTCTAAACAGCTGCTTCTTCCATAGGCTCCTCCTCCGGATATGGCTCCACACCAAGATCCTGATCATCCAACTAAAGAGGATCTGCCATTATCGGTTTCACAATGTAGGGCCCCAGCCAAAAAGAAAAATTTGGTTAGATAATTATCTAAGTATATTTTAAGCTGATAAGTTTTATACGTGTTACGTAATATCACCATTCTATAACTTCTAAGCAGCAAATGTATAAGGGAGCAGCAAGCAATACAAAAGGAAGGAAAAGCTATAAACCATTATTTATAACTTAAGCAAAAAGAGAGGCTAAGACATGCTTCAAATGCAAGCTAAATAAGGTAAAGCATAAATATAGATAAATAAATAAGTACTGCAAGAGAAATACTACATCCTAACATGCTAGTAATCAAGCAAAACATGCAAATTAAGATAAAATAACTCAGCAGTGGTACATATAAATAACAGCAAGATTCTAATATCCTAAAATATATAAGCAATATAAGGAAATAACTAACTGAATAAAGTGCTGAAAAGTAAACAAACATCATAACTGCATATATATATATATATATATATATATCCGTACATCAAATTCCATACAGAAAAGAGCTAATCTAACCCATCGAATATCGAACGATCTTAGCACCATCACGGATAAGTCACAAACTGTGTACCCCTAGTGACATAAAGAGGCTAGGAAACTAAGCACACAAAGTAATTGAAGGATCTTAGCACCAGTACGGCTAAGGCACCAACTGTGTGCCCCTAGCGACATAAGGAGGCTAGGCAACTAAGCACACAAAGTAACCTTAGCACCAGTACGGCTAAGGCACCAACGGTGTACCTCTAGCGACATAAGGAGACTAGGCAACAAGGCACACAACAAAATAGATCCTTCCCCTAGTGACATAAGGAGACTAGGCAATAAGGGCATATCTGAGAGGCAGCTCATATAACTATTATCTTTTATCAATCACTTTAATATTTCCACAATGAATCTAAGGAGTCTCCATATTTTCTTAACATTTTATTCATACATCAAAAATGTTATATGATATGCTCAAGAAAATATGACACAAAAGTACAAGGAATACGTAGCAACAAAATATCAAATATAAGCAAGGGACTCTACTAAACATAGTGATATAATTTATTTTCTACTTAACCATTCTAACGATTCCAAGTTACACAAGTTCAGGATCACCATTTTCCTACTATCGAGGGTAACTTAGAAACTCGTTCTTATGAGTTAAAAAGGATTAGAACTGATCAGGTTCTAATTTAGTTCAATCAGATAGACGACTATGAGTTAAATCAATAAATCATACGTCCTAATTTTTGTGGATTTAGACATTCTATCTAAGATCTGATCAAGACCTTCTAAACCTATAGATTATGGATTAAATACTACGAGATTTAAGTTTAATCACATAATCCAAAAAGGATAAGACCTAAGTTCTAGGTTTTATTTTATAGGAAATCTACTAGTTAAGGTCAATCCTATTAAGTAATCAAGCTTAATAGGATAAATCTCCTATCTTAAATCTAAGGTTAAAAGACAAAATAATCAGAATAAGTTATAAAATAAAAGAAAAGTCTAGAAACTACTAAAACTAAGGTTTCACCCATTGGGTAAATCATTTACTCAATGAATGAACTCTAACCTAAGAACTAGTCCTAGTCCCATGAAAGGTCCTTACGGTGTAGTGTTTAAGACTTAGAAGAATCCTGGAATCTAACTTAATAGTTGATTTCACTCACTTAGATGTCACTAACACAATTATAATATTAATTTTAGTGTTTTGGAATGTTAACTAAAGGTTAGGGGTACTTAGTCCAATTTTATGGCAAAATGACCATTTTGCCCCTACTATAAGGGTCAAAAAGTCAACTTTTAACTTACAGGTCGGAATTGAATTCTCTTAGTTCCAACTGATTCCTTACTATCTAACTTGAAGATAGACAGTAAGTACGTCCAAATTGGACTCCAAACGGTCAAGCTATGACCAAAAGGAGGTCGGGGGTATTTTGGTATTTTTCCTAATTTTCTAGTATTTAGATCCTAAATATTATTTTAGTTTATTGATGACATTGAAATTCTAAACTATTTAGCATCTTGAATTTTTAAATTTGGAGTTGATTTGACTAAGTTATGGCTGTTTGAAGTCAAGGGCATTTTGGTCATTTTTCACTAAGAATTCTAGGGTTGACTTTTTGTCTTGATGTCCAAATGAGAAAACTAATACTACTACAGTGATGGGGCCGCTCTCCTGAGCATTTTAAGACCCATATTGACTATGTTCTGATAATTGGGTAAAACGTTATGAGGTTTTAAAGAAGTCCTAAAATGTTACCTCGTTATGCGTATCCTGAAATTAATTTTTGACTTATGTTATTTGATTTCTTATATTTTTCTGATCAAAATGAGACCTATATTGGCTATGAATGGATTATCCTACAAAAAGTTATTAAACTTTTATGTTTTACTATTCAAAAATACAATTTGAATTATTTTACTGTTCATTTATTCAAATTGAATGATTTTACTGTTCATCCCTAAAGTTTATATAAATAATTTTTGAATTTATTAACCTTTAATTAATCTGTGATTAATTAAGTTTATTTTTAATTAACAATAATTAATTAATTAATTAACTATGTTATATAATATTATTATTTTACTGTTGAAAAGTCATTATCACTAATTACTATTTAATAAACCTTAATCACCTATTAATATCTAATTATGAATAATTAATTATCATTTACTATTTAATAATCATTAATTATTCTAATTACTGTTAAGGTTTAATTAATATTAAAATAATCCTAATTAATCTCTTAATTATTAATTAATTACAGGTTTACTCTTGAACATCATTAACATTAATTATAGTTAATTAACCACTAACTATATTTAATTAATCACTAATAGTAATTAATTAAACTAATTAACTGGCTGACTGGGCAGTGGGCTCCACCTATGACATGTGGCAGCACCTGATTGGGTGCTGTACTGCATGTGGACCCCAGAGGCTGCCACGTGGCACTGTGGGTCCCACAGGGAAGCTGAACGGTCTCGGGTGACTGGGCAGTGGGTCCCACTTGACACGTGGCGGGCCCAGCGGCTGCCACATGGCACTGTGGGCCCCACAGGGAAGCCGAAACGCCGCGCGGGCTCGGGCTGTGGGCCCCACCTGACACGTGGCATGCCTGGTGGCTGCCACGTGGCTTTGCGGGTCCCACCTTAGCTGACGCGAACCCAGGGCGCGACCGAGTCGGGCTCGGCTCGACCCGGCCCGGCCTGGACTTCATCTCCCTCGCGGAGACGTCCCGAGGGCGCCGGGCTAGGGCACGGCTTTTGCCGGTCTTCCCGGCGCTGGACCACCTCGGCTCGCACGGCCGACGGTAGCCCTCGACGAGGCCTACACGTCGGTGGGCGGACCCTCGCCGGAGGTGGCCGGGATCGCTGGCAAAACTCAACCCTAGGACCTAGGGTTACGGGTTACGGAGGGTTAACGGTTTCTACTGTGGACCTAAACCTAATTGTCGTCGATCCGGTTGGGCTAGCTTAGATCGGAGCCGATGTATCGTCAATCGGGCGTCCGGGATAGCATTTCGAATCTAAGCTTGCAATTATTGAAGACGTAAAGAGGGAGATCGGAGGTACCTGATTCAAACGGTTGGCGGACGCAGGACGGGGTCAGCTCTGGTCAGGGATCTGTCGTGCGGAAACCGTCGGCCAGAACGCACGGGAGGGTCTTTATGGACCCTCGGGCGGAGGCTGCGAGGTGGGGGAGGCAGCCGGTTGGCCAGGGCAGCGGCGGGTGCGCCGCGTGGCGAGCGGGCGACGGGGCCGAGGGAGACGGCCCCGTAGCCATTGGATCTGGATCAGATCCAGCGGCTGCGATGGTGCCATCTGATTAGACGACGCCGTCAGCTATAGTTGACGGCAGGGTTAAGTAATTAATGGCGCCGTTAAGTAATTAATTAAATAATATTTTTTTTTTAAATTCCAAAATTTTAAATATGTTTTTCCTAACTATTTGAGGGGTGAGGAACACAATGGCGAGGTCGAATTTTCGATCCGACGAGTATTTTGATTCCTCGATTTCCGGGGCATTTTTATTATTAAAATATTCGTTGAAATTTCGACGACTTCCGATTGACACGAAAACTTCACCCCAAGCTAATTTGGGGTCAATGAGCGCAATGGCGAAGTCCGTTTTTTGATTGGAGGTCAATTTAAATAGGTCAAATTCTAGGATTTCTGAATTTTTTAGAAATCAGGGTTCGATCTATTTGACTCCTGATTTGGACTAGTCTTAGAGGTTGACTCCATTTGACCTAATTAGCACTTATGATTAGTCTTAAGACTCAGGTTAGTCCTAATTGACTAAGGTAACAACCTGGGTTGTTACACTTGGCGTTCAAGTTCCCAAAAGCTATCCGGCAGCTTGAGGAAGCTTCAGCATTGGTGTTCAGCTCCTCATTTACACCAGAACATGCATAGCTTGGCGATCATATTTTTGGATTAGGTACACCTTACCTAGTGTACTGTGCAGGCCATTGCACCTCAATCTGCTTCAATTATCAAATTCAATTAGTGCTAGGTTGATTACTGTTGTTGATCGGGTTTGATCAAACCTGATCGAGCAGCAATCAGCTCGGGACTGTACAGTGGGGTATAGTGCCCGAGCCAGAGTATACTTTCACCGATAGGGCCAACCTCAGGGTCAAGTCAGATCAGGGCTTTTCTTCTCCTTGAGACACTGAACAGTGTAGGTCAGGCCAGCCCATGACTCGTGCTGTTCTATAGTAGCGGGTCGTCGGATCCCAACCGCCCATGCTGTCTGGTAAGAGGTCATCCCATTAGGTCCCGGTCGACCCGACAGAGCCCAAAATGGAAAATAGATTAATACATTTTTTATTTTTAATGTAACCTAAAGTCCAAATTTTAGGAACATTAGTGAAAACTAGGGTTTCAAATGTTTTTTTCAATATGCATCTAAAATATATAATATTGTATACCATATTGATCAGAAAAATATATAGATTAATATATTACAATAATATTTTAATTTCTATGGATGATTTTCTTAATTAAATCTTAATTGTCTTAAATAGTGATTAGTAAATATTGAGATGTACACTTATCCAAATGACATGTTTAAGGTTTCTATTTTTTCATCATGTCAATAAGAATTTAATTGTACAATTAGGTTCATTTCATTGTGATTAATTCTGCTAATTAATTTTTAATTTTATTAAATCTTAATTAGTGAATATTAGTCTCATTTATAATCCGATTTTGGCAATTTTGGTATCTATGGAACCATTAGACATCAAGAAACCTAATGATAACCTTACATTCATTTTAGACATGTTTAATTGCTAATTTTTCTTAATTAGCTCAAGACTCTAATTAGCTAATATTAAGCATTTTAATTATTCAAATTTAGCCACTTGCTGATTTTATCTTCATTAGATATTAAGAAATGATTTATTATCACTTGATCTATTTCTTGAAATTAATTTTGCATGTTAAGCTCTTATGTCTTAAAGTATATTAATGTAATTAGAACTTAAGTGCTATACCTTACATCACAATTGATTTTCTCCTAAATCAGAAAATTAGCATATTTAATATCACTTAATCAGTTAATAAAATATGCTGATTTATAAAATAACCAAACTCTAGATTTATTGATTTATCTTATAGATTTGAATGTTAACTCTTAGAATCAATATAATAAAGATTTGCATCATTGATTGTAGCTTTCAACTTCTTTTAGAAATCATGAATTTCATGAGCTCTTGCATGAGTTAGTAGCTATTTGGTTATGATTTTAACTTGCATTATTAGATGGCATAAGCTAGAACTATAAAATTGTCTCTTAAGGGTATGGATAGACAATATGAATAGAGTAACTAAAGTTAAATGCCTTATTTGTAATATATTAAGGTAGAATATAAACCCTAAGGATTGCTATTATATTATTGGGGTAGTATTAATCGAATGAAAACAAGATTGAATATAGTCTCTTGTTATAGCAAAACCAAATTGATAGTCTTAGATGTTAATCTCCTTAAAGCTTAGTAATAGAACTACTTGAAAATTAGGTATATCTTTTGTAGCTTGAAACTCCTTGATTATAAAATAGTCTGTTTAGAATTATAAGTATTGATAATATTAGTATTATCATGTGAGAATACAGTATATATCCATAGAATTGACTCTAATTTCAGCAGAATATGGGATTTAGTTTGAGAGAAAAACTGTGAAAGGATGCATGTCTCATATTCCAATGCGGGGAAATAAGTGCATTTAAACAACCTAAGTGTCTAATGCCACCTTCCTTATGACATGCAAATAATGTGTATGTACTTTTAATATATGGGAATTTAGGTTGATTTAATAGTGTAACCATGCGATATATTGATTTCAGTTAAACTAGAATCTGAATTATATAACTCATATGATTAAGAATTATGGATTCATGGCATTTAGATCACTATGCATATTAAAGTGAAACATGTTAAATAGTTAGATAACAAAAGGATGTCTTTTTAATTTTTGGATTTGATCATTTTATCCTTGTTTCATTGGATTTTGGCATAACATAAATTACATAAAAATGATATATCATTAGCAGTGTGATGCGTAGCACACCTAGGACTTGTTCGCGGTATGATTCAAAGCACACCTAGGAAATGTGGGATGGTATGTTGCATCAAATTCATGCATGCTTGTGGCATATTCAATGGTATATTTAGATTCATATATATTGGCATATATCACATCTCATTTTTTATATTTAATTTAGTTTACTGTTTATTTCAATCGATTTACTTTCAGTAAACTTACTCCGTTTCAATGTTACTCTGTCTCTAATTTTAATATTTGGCTTTACAGTTACAGTTTTTATTCAGTTTCTACAATTTGAATTTTATTTTGTTGTTAAGTTGAGAAATATCCCTTAAAATGTAAGAAAATATTATTTGTAGCATAAAATATATTTAGACTTATTGTTTAACACAATACTTTCTCTTTTTTTACTAGGGTTTTAGCATGTGAAACTGACATGTCAGGTTTGGAGCAATTTGAGGAGCCAGCTTTGGAGGAGACTCATGAGCTTCAGAAGGTAGAAGAGCAGTAGTTGGTGCAGTGTTGATTTTAGTTACTTAGTTTAGTATATTCTGCTGTGAGATAAGGGTACTTCACCTATCTTAAGGATTAGCTTCAGCAACTGTTATTGTTATTATTAGAAATGATAACTCATTGGATTCTTATTAACTCATCATGAGCGAAGGGTTGATACTGAGTTGGGATGGGTTACTATTTCAAGTAATGACCTGTTCCGTCACTAACACTATTCTGTTGCGTGTAACTATGGGGCGGGGCATTACATTTTGAGAGTGGGAGCAAAAGAGATTGGGGATATATAAGGCAATATGCTTTAGAGTTTGTGTGCGTTATTGCATTCTAAGAGTGAGTGGCTGTGGTTGAATTGAGTGGAGAGAAGGATTATCTTCTTCCTTAAGTAGGGTTGTAATATCTTAAGATTGTTGAGCCTAATTAAATAAGCAAAAATTCTATCATTTAAATAAAATTTAATTTTTGAAATAATTCTCAAATGATTATTAGAAAATTTAGAGGATCACCCCATTAGATCAAGCACTTTATAAGAAACCTATGGTTCAATTTTGAAATACTTCGGACAAAAATATCTCACAAAATGAATTTTTGAAACTTTAAGCTTTAAAAATTAAAATAAAAAATTTGGATGCCCAGACTTTTTAGTCTCCACTAAAAATTATGCATTATGTGAAATTTTCATATTTTCTTAAGATTTAAATCGAGTGAAATACATAAGATAAATTATGTATTAAATTAATTTACGTTTTCCTAAGTTTTATGATTATTTAAATCATAATATGGAGATCAGCTATTTGTAATTTTTAATAAGTTTTCCAAAACTAAAAAAGACTTCTTCAAATGGTTTCACATAATTGGAATATTTAGATGCTAAACATTCTGATACTATTAGAGCTAAAAGAACATCTAAATATATCAAGTTGGTGTCAGTAAATTCTTATCTGGCTAAGATCATTCACAAGGAGACTCTTGAAAGCTGAATGAAATTTGAGATTCTCTTATAATCAAATGACATTTAGAAATATTATAAAGGGTCCTATTTTAACCATGCTGCTCTTTCTTCCAACTTTAGTGAACAGGCAATTAAATTTTTTTCTTAAACTTTAAACAATGATATTTTGAATTATGATATTTTGTATTTGATGCTTGTTTGAAAAAATTGGATGTTAGTTCTATGGATTCATTGATCATTCCTTTCAATACTGGGCGTATTAAAGTGGTAGTTTGGGGAATTAGAGGTGCAACCTCCCTAGTCCCTAATGGATTCATCTTAAAGTTCATCAATAGTAATCACAAGTAATCAATTATGCCAAAGCGTTTTATTTTTTCTTAAAACTAATCGCATGCTGTGTTCGCTTAATCATTCTCCCATTATGCTCATTCCAAAAAATACTCGTGGGAATATTGTTGCAAATTTATGTTTCATCTCCTTGTGCATTACTGTTAACAATGTCATCTTCAAGTTTCAAGTTTGAAGGTTTGCCTTGGTTATGCCAGACATTATCAACCATTTCTTAGACACTTATATTAAAAATAGAAATTCATGTCAATATATGATTCTAACAAACAAACAATTATGCAAACTCAATGAGCATAGTGATGGTTATTTTATTTCTATGATTGATCTGTGCAAGGCTTTTGATAATATTTGTAGAAAATTCATTATTGATAAATTTGAGAATTGAATTTGACAAAAGGGCTTTATTGATTAGATTTTGGCTTGCTTTTCAAAACTTTTCTTCTCTATTGATATAAATGGGGCTATATCCTGCTATTTTGGATCCTCTATTGGTTTTATACAAGGTGGTGCTTTATCTCCATTGCTTTTCAATATAGCCATGATTTTTTTGTTTGGCCTTTTAGAGCAAGTTGCAATGCAAAAAAAAATTGTGCCCATTAAGCTGAGAACATTCTCTGGTCCTCATCTTCGTTTTGCATATGATATCTTGTTATTTGGTAAGGCATCTTCACATAGCATCAGGGGCTCTAGCGATTGCCTAAAAGAGTTCTCCATGAACTTTGGGCTTATTTTAAACTTGCATGAATCAACAAGTTATTTCTCGAAAGCGATATGTAATGGGACAAAGTTGGCATATATTATTGGTCTGTCAATCCAACAACCTCCCTTTCTTATATGGGGCTGCCTATAAATTATTGCGCTACTAATGCAAAACTTTGTATTCCTTTAGTTGACAAAATTAGAACTTGGCTGAATGGTTCTACTTTAAACTTCCTATCCTTAGTTGGGAGACTTCAACTCCAAAAAAACTTTTGTATGGCCTTTGCGCATTTATTAGCTCCACTCCATACATGTTTGACATTAACGATTAAAATTAATTAATAGTAGCTGTTCTCGCATCTTGGATCATAGCACACTCTTGAGAAAAACATCTATAACCTCTTGGGATACCATTGCTTTACCTACCTTCAAAGGTGAAAAACCTCATTATGCCTATATTGATCTCGTTGTCTTGTGGCATTTGCTACACAATTATTTTCTCTTGATGCAACAGTAATAGGAAATTGGTTTACACTTTATTAACCTGAGAGGCACCTGAGAGGTGAGGAGGCATCGATATTTTGAAAAATGTTACATTAGTTTGTCTGATTTTTAGACCTAATACTCTTGGATCTAGATAAACGATAGGTATGCTATTATTAGATGCGAATAAAGCTTTCAATTTCAAAATTGTTTCATTGTGGTGGTGCTCATTTTACCAAATGTTTGGTGGGTTGAGTATGTACACTATGGGAAGCACTTAAGAATGGCTTTAAAAATGTGAATATTCTTAATATATATGGGAGTTTCTTGTGATGCTAAGTGTTGTTTTGGTGCGAAAGGGGTCAAACCTCATGCATATCTCTATTTTAGTAGCCCATTTTCCTTAAAATATTTAAGATTGTATCTCAATGCGTTAATTCACTTCCTCCTTCCTTGCCGCGTTCCCCGCCGCGTTTCACGAGCTGCTGTCTTTCTCTAATTCTATGTACGATATATGGAGCAAGAGAAGTTTTTTTTTTTCAATGGGTCTAGTAATTCAACTTCTATGGCAATAGAGGAACACTCGGAAGTTTAATGAGCCCCATAGATCGGAGAGACTTGGCTTGTGATGACCCGATGCAGAGTTAGCGCGAGCTAATCCGACATTGGTCTCTTTGAGCCGCGAGACCCTATTGAGTATTTAAATGAGAGAGTAATAATACATCACAGAGCCATATACAATAACAAAATATTCATTCATTTATATTAATTCATATTTGCAAAATACATAACAAGTTCCTTGCAAATTTCTTCATAAATTTTACATGAATTTAAAGTAAAGCAAAAAAGGAAAATAAAATGCATGAAATAAACAAAAGATGCATAATAGTATTCCATTCTCCACAAGTTCCACAGTTCCTCAAGGTAATATCGACTAATGAATATATGTAGCTTCTAATATAATAGAAAATTGATGTTAGCCTAATGTTATAATGCAATATAATATAATTCCTTAATTAAGTGTATATATATATATATATTATTAACAATGATATATGCTAAAATTCAATTAGAACCTCTATTATAATAGAAAATTTATGATTTAGAACCACCAACTTAGCAACCTTTATTATTATTAATATATTATTATTCATTCTTGCAAACAGGGAAGGCTTTTACAACAGGAAGGAGCCAAAAACAAGTGTAGCAGTGCACAAATCTTGCCGGCAAGCCTATGTATTAAATCTGTCAATCCAATTAGAGAACCTCTAATCTATGCGGCTTGCAGTGCTTCCTCTCTCTTGATATCAAAGACCCTTGTGAGAACATCTTCAACAACCTGCCCAACAGAACTATTAAAGACACCCACCACATCGGGAGTAAGAGGATCTGTATTATAGCTTGTTATTATGCTTAAGAAAAAGCAAACATCTTATATTTTTCTGAATTTTGCCAAGTTACCTTGTCAGGAGTAGATGCGCCTGATGTTACCCCAATTGTGATAGGTCCACAAGGCAAGAAATTTTCCTTCTCAACAAGCTCCCCATGCTGGAGAGAGAAGGCAGGGCTTAGGGAATCAATAATAATAGGCTGCATAAATGTGATTAAAGGATGAAATTTGCAACTCACAGGAGTCTTATATCTTATCCTGTTTCCTGCTCCGATTCTCGTTTCATTGTCTACCCAATAGGAGGGGATCCCATTGATCTCCGCAATCTCCTGCAGGTGCGATGTATTGCTCGAATTCCATCCGCCGACGACGAGGATCAGATCAAGTTTGTTCTCCACCAGCTTGTTCATGGCATCTTGTCTCTCCTGGAATTTGTCACCGTTTGTATTGTTTAAAGCAAACCTTCAATATGATCCTTTACAGCCTAATTATTTGTATGGGTACAATAGAAGAATTTCATTGGCTCTGATTACCAATTATAAAAATCAAATTTCATTATATAATATCTGTCATTCAGCAACCAAGCCATTATTAATACTTGAAATGACTAATGAAAAAGTTGTGAGGGAAAAAGTAATTTCACACTTCTAAGCTATTCAACTATTCACTGTCTCTCTCTCTCTTAATCTCTCCCCATCTCTCCGTGTGTAGGAATACTATTATCTAGGGTGTAAACAAGCTGAGGCAAGCCCAAGTTGGTCCTAGCTTGAGCTAAACTTAATGAGCTCGAGTCAGCTTAAGATACATTTAATTTATAGTTAAAAGTAAAAAATTATGTTAAATTACGAAAATATTATATCAAAATGATACAGATAATCAGAATGAGTTATTATCTAAATGGTCGTTCAATTCTTTAAAATTATTCAAAATAATACCATAACTTTTATAAATCCCAAATTGATTCTCAACTTTTGAAAACAAAGCAAATTTAGTCTTGCGAATAAATTTATGTAAACTCTAGTTAAATAATGTTGCGAATATGTGTTTTCGAAAGAAAAAATACAGTAGAAGTTCGTAAATACTATATTTATTTCTTTTTTACTTTAAATTCTATTTTGATACAATAGTCAAAATCACTACTTATAAGATTTAAGGTAAAAAAGAAAATAATGTAACATCTACCAACTTTGTTGGCAAATTTTTTCCACAAAATACCTGTTATTCATAGCACTAGTTGACAAGATGTTACAAAGATTTAATCGTTGAACTAAATTTGTATTATTTCTAAAATTTGAAGGACCAAATTGGAATTTATTGATGTCAAGGAATTATTTTGGGCAATTTTAAAGAAATCAGATTATTTTAGCAAATAACTCAATTAGAATTTACAGAAGAAAATCAATAAATATCGATCGAGATATAAAAGTGATATGCCATTATAATTATATTTAATAGCTTTATATAAATCTTGTGAATTTTGATATATTTTATGTGAATGTTAGATTGACATATCCTACTTAAGTCATATCAAGAGTTAATTAGTTAGCTCATAAGCCAAGCATACTAGCTATTATATCAAGCTAAGCTGGAGTACCTCAAAAGTCAACTTGACTTATCCTACTTGAGTCATATCAAGAGTTAATTAGTTAGCTCATAAGCCAAGCACACTAGCTATTATATCAAGCTAAGCTCGAGTACCTCAAAAGTCAACTTGACTACACTGCTGTCATTTAAATATATAAGTTTATGCGCATGGAGGTTTTTACCTGAGTGGCGTCACATATTGTGTTAAAGCTTATGAAATGTTGGTTAATGTTCTCTACTCCATGTTTGCGCATCATAGTCTTCTCTACCAATTTACCTAAGAAAATAAAAAAAAAAATCATTTATAATTGACAAGCAGTTTCAACGCCAAAGACTGAACTACAAACGAAAAATAAAAATTACCAATCTCCTCTGTCTCAGTCTTGAGCATTGTTGTTTGGTTGGCAATACCAACTTTCACTAAATCTACATCCGGATCAAAACCTAGAGAGACGGCAAACTTGAATTTCTGCATTGAAAATAGCATGTATTTATTCATATTAAACAATGTCATCCCATTAGTTTACGTTAACAAAATAGCAAAATAGATGGCACCTCTAGAAAATTTTGTTTTGTTGAGCTAGACCCATCAAGTTCGCCTCCAAGAATGTAATCACAAACATACATGGCCTAGTTATACATATAAAATGTTTAAAGCAAATTAGTATTATAATGCGCAATTAACTTAAAGATATATATATATATATATATATATTTTTTTTTTTTTTTTTTTTTTGCTTATGTGTGGCCAGTGAAATTTGAACCCATGACTTGAAATAATAAATCCTGAGCCTCAACCACTGGGCTACAATACCATTCACTTAAAGAATATATATATATATAGAGAGAGAAGGACAAGTGCTTTGGATTACTTCAATGGCTCTGATAAAGGTAAGCTAAAAGATAAAAAGTGATATGATATTTTGTCTTGTATTTTAAATTGAGCTGTTGAAAAAGCTTTATGTGGATGGAAAAGTATGTATATACACTTATAAAAGCATACTATGTATAACACTATTTGTGTGTTTAAGAAAAAAGTAATACCTCTTTTATAAAAAAATAAGGTAGGCACAAAAAGTATATTAAAAAAAGTAGGCAAAAGAACCCGTACCTCTTTAATGGTCTTCACAATTACATACTTTGCTGCAAAAGAGGAGGTAGCAATAGTTTCTTCATGAGAGTAAGTACCGTGAATTATAGAAGTATAATCTCCCAGCTTGTGCTTCTCAACCGAGTTCCAGACCTTAGAAAGTTCAGCATGTTAGCTTTAAATAGCTTAGCAGGCATATAAAGTTGGCTCAATAATCCACATGATCAATGAATTTTTGCAGACCAAATAAATTTTAAGTCAATCAACAGATAATATAGCAGCTTCAAGAAAATCTGCTTAATGCACCAAAAACCTATAGGCAGGAAGAGCATAAATCATGTACCTTTGATACCCATGGGCAAGTTGTATCAACTATCTGCACATTCTTCTGGCTTAGAGTATACATCTCATCAACCGTAGCTCCAAATGCAGGCAAAATCACAACATCATTTTTATCAACAACATCTAATTGTTTCTTTCCATTTTCAACGGGAATTTTCTTTACATCCATCTCTTCCAGTTTCTGCGTCAAACAGGGGGAAAAAGTGATTAAACTTATAAACTAGAATTACTAAATACTAGAAGGGTTTAATTCTGAAATTTGTTTTGCTATGAAATTGTTAAATGGCTAATCATGGCAGCCATTTTGCTTCTTTTGACCTGCTTAAACAATATAGATTTGTTTATCTATCAAACCTTAATCCAATTTAGTGTAGAAAATACCTAAATCTTATCAAACGCAATGTAGGGTTTAATTAAAATCTAACATGACCGAAATCACACTATCTGGCTTAAATCTCCTAAATCTAGATAATCCTGGAAAAATTAAATCTAGGGTGTATCGAAATCTACACTAGCTGTGAAGATAGAAAATGGATTGCAACAGGAAAAAAAGTAAATAAATTTATCTGAAAAAAAAAAGGGAATAAATTAATAACTTAACTAATTCATCAAATTTACAAAAAAACAAATTACAAAATTTAAGCAGTAAATTAATTTAGAAAATACTAACAAAATATCCCATACACTAACGAAGCATCGAACATCCTCTGATAAAAATATGCTTGAATCATTTTAATACAACATTTAACTTTATCCACTATTACAATTACACTAGCCATCTAACAAATGAACTTATTTCTCATCCTATCCTTTAGAGTATATCCACTAATCCATATTTGCTTATGTAACTCTGTACCACTTATTTTACAAAAATGTTTCTTCTTTGTTGTTCAATATTTTGCCCCATAAAACATAGATGGCCTTGTAATCACTCTATACATTTTTTATTTAATTTTTAGTGGAAATTTTGGATCACACAATACTCTAGAAATGTTCTTCTATTTCATCCAATCAACTTGGATTCTATTAATCACAACAACTTCTATTTCACTTTTCTTTGTATAATTGAACCGAAATATTTGAACCTCCCATCCTTCTTAATAGCATGGTTTACAATAGTTATGTCCTTGAAATTAAGGTTTCTATTACGATTATTTACATTCAATATAATCAGTTTTAGATCTATTAGGATGTGGGGACTAACTGAATCACCAAAGTAAGTTCCGGTGGGTTCCGGGGAAAGGCGTCATTGAGTCGGCAATGAGCCAGACACACCTTGGGCGCTAGCAGGGGCCTGCAGCCCGAGGAGGGCTGCCCTAGGCTCCTATGTTGCTGTTGGCATCGAGAGATGGGGGCCCATCCGCTTGCGACAGTTATATCATGAATAAGAGTGTTTCCTGAGCGAAATAAGGCAAACATTTGAGCTATTTTGGGCCATTTTTTTAGCCCTTGGGGGTTGGCATTTAAACCAACATTAGTGAGGGTTGTAATGTCCTTTTTGATCCTGTGGTGGCTGCTATCAAGGAAATCCTAGAGTAAGAGCTTAAGAGAAATCTGAGAGAAGAAGAAGACCAGAAGGCCTAAAGGCAGTGGTTCCTTCTTCCTCTTGATATTGATAAATTCTCAATAATTTTGTATTATTTCGTTCATTGTAGATTTTTCTTGTGTCGTGTGGCTCCGTGATTTTTCTCATTATCAAGTTTTTCACGTAAAATCTCTTTTGTTTGTTTGCTTGTGATTATGTAGCTTGTGTTGTGATTATATTACTTGTTTGTGTTGTTCCGCATATTGCTTCGGTAACTCTCAACGATCAAACCCGCGATCTCAACCTCAACAAGTGGTATCAGAGAGAGATTGGTTCTACGGTTTGTTAAGTTTGAGTGGGAGCAATGACCGACAAAATGAGACAATATTAATAAGTTTAACAACATAAACTTTGCTTTTTGAAAGATGTGGATGGAGACTTTGTTTTGCAAGAAAAAGTTGTACTTGCCATTGGGATGAGAGACGACAAGAAACCAGCAACTATGTCAAACGAAGATTGGAATGTTCTTGATAGAACAACACTGAGATTGATTCGCCTTCTTTATCCTCATCTATGGCGTTCAACATAGTAAATGAGAAAACAATGATATACCCCCTAACTAGAATGTATGAACCAAAGTATTTGAACCTCTCGCTCTTCTTGATCACATGGTCCTCAATAGTTATGTTCATGAAATTTGAGCTTCTAACATAATTGAACTTCACTCCCAATATTCTATTTTAGATTGGAACTTTATAATAAGCCTTTTTAAAACTAATAAAGATTAAATGAAAACCTTTCCTTCTTTAAATTTCTAGTTTACATCTTAAAAAAGATTAAATGAAAAGCTATATTAACTTGAGAGTTGTAAAGTAAATCCATCTTCGCACACAGATGTTATAAAGTCGCATAGCTTACATCTTAAAATTTTTTGCTAGAGCATAGAGTTTGTCCTGCCTCAATAGTATAAAAGACATAGATTGAGTTGCTCCATGTCATTCCAAATATGATATCAGCAATTTTACCAAGAATAGTGATTGCTTTAAACTTTGAGGGATAATTCTTCATGATAGGAAAAAATTGATGTATAATAAGAAAAGGATTAAACAAATAAAAGCTGAAAATTGGCATGCATAGGCACTTTTACATGAATGGATTCCAGCAAATGATCGATGCTTTTATTATTAGTATTTTAAAAATTGATTTATATTTGTATTGGTTATTGTAACGACCCGATGTCGTTACTTTGCAATTTAGGTCAAAATCTCGACTCTAACATTAGGATCCCGATGAATTTCGAATTAAGGCAAACAAAAATACCATAGATAAGAATAATTATAATGATCAAACTGCCTTAGTTTGAGAGAAATCCAAATAACGGAAGCTCCCACTTTATTTTCTGAATTAATTAAAATCTATAAATCGAGAATATTGAAATACGTGTCCGAATTCATCGTTTTTAGTGTCGTTATTTTAAGTATATTATTTAAAGGCTGCTCGAGAAGTTTCATCAAATTCTGAGTGCCGATTTTATCGTGGTTAAATTTTGGAATTTTTAAATTCAAAAATTAATATAAAGTAAAATATTACTCCGAATCGAAAATTTTCGGCGCGAGGGTGTTCGTAATGTTGTAACAGACCTCGATGTCAAGTTTCGTTGTATTTGGACGCCGAACGGTGAAAAAATACGATTAATTTAAGTTTAAATAGTTATAATAAATTCTTGAGGAATTTTATTCCCCCCAAATGGCGTGCGATTTCTTCCGCGCGCAGGAAGTACTGGCGAATACCATGCGCCATTAAGGCGCTTTTAGCTCACGTTTAGCGCAGGAGACCCCCTCCTGCGCCTATTTAAACGCAGCTCTCCCTCCCTTTTCCTCTCTAAACAGCAGCCTTCCCTTCTCCTTCTTTCTCTCCAAACAGCAGCCCTCTCCTCCTCTCCCTGCACTACAGCAACAACAGCCCTCTCAGCTCCCTTCTCTCCCAGCCACACAGTAGCAGTCCGCAGCCCCCCTGCCAGCCAAGCAGCGGCCGGCCAGCAGCCCCGCCAGCCAGCAATAGCCACCTTGCCAGCCAGCTACCTTCCTCCATTTTCCAAGCAATCCTAATCCTAAGGTGAGAGATGTTGGAAAAGAAGAAAATATAAAGAAAACTTTTTGCTAATCTTATACATTGTTATTTAGTCATCCACATTTTTTTATCATTCTCATTAATAATGGGAATAATTCAAATGTTATAAAATGATTATTATTTCCAATTTGTCAATTTCAATTCAGTCGTTTTATTTTGACTTTTTTCTTCGTACATTATTATTATCATAATCATAATTCTTTAATGAATATAACTTCTTTAATAGCATCTTAAATAAATCTGACTTCAATCTTAATAGAAAAACGAAAAGAGAACAGAATCAAAGTAAAGATGAAAAAAATGCCTCCTAAAATATTGGATTAAAAAGCTAACTTAAAGATATCCGAACATAAATGCAGATTGAGCGAACTGTCACTCATCCGAACTATTGAGTTTTGAACTTAAGGAACAAAGGTACCCAGTACATGACAAGTATTACATATTTATTGCATTTTTAACTGCTTCGCTTATTTGCTTTGAGCCAAATTCATTTGAAGCTTGGTTGGTTGCTCGGAACCAGCGTAATAATATTCAGGATTATTGCTGGAAAAATGATATCAGCAACATTCGGGTTTATTATTAGAAAATGACATCAATTACATTCGGGATTGTTACTGGAAAAATGACATTAGTAACATTCGGGGTTGTTACTGGAAAATGACATCGGTAACATTCGGGATTGATTACTGAAAAATGACATCAGTAATCTTTATTTGATAAATAATATTTGTTGCAGGAAATTCCGCCTTATTTCCACTAATCGCATCTGTTTTTAAAATATAAATATTATTGTGTACTGCAGTACTTAGAGTGTTCTCTAATTACTGAGAATTCAAATCCTGATATTATTTTCTGTACAATACTAGGTCAGGTGCTTCTGGGGGAATACACGCAAGAACCCTAATGCTTAAAATGTTCAAACTGCTGATAGATCCATAGCGCTATTTTGCTTGTTTATCTTTTAACTTTTATTTATTCTTTTTCATCATTTTTGTACGAGGAGTAAGATGAATGATCTTGTAATATGAACTTTGGATAAATGAAAAATATATTTTGCTTCTATATGTGTGTTCTTTTTCTCTCAAATTACTCAACATGATCTTGCGGTAAGTGAACATCCGATGTCGAAACGATTTCCATTGAACCGACTTTGGGACATCACAGTTATATATTCTAATGTATTTTGTAATTTTATGTGTCTTATTATTATTGCATGACGAGATGTGTTTGAAGTAAGGCTACTTAAATGCACCTATTAGGAATCATTATTTAATATTTATATACCACATCAATAAATCAAAGAACAATTTAAAGTGTTCTAAGAAATTTTAACCTTGTTTGAGAGCTCTCATGAAGTAGCTTGGTGGTCATCTCCTCATCTCCTTTGGTGAGCATTTGGAACCTCTTGTGTGATGAAAAAAGCATTGTTACTTGATACATCTAATAATCTTCTTCCATATCCTGTTCTCCATCAATTTGACTTAATAAATAGTTTCCAAAATTTAACATCCTTATAATCCATTAAAGCTTTCTAATAGATAGCCCCAACTTAAAGCCTAAAATAAAAGCTAAGGTGGCAATCCCAATGCCTAAATGTAATTATATTATGCATACTTTAAAAAGTTATTATAGCTTCTCTCAAAAACTTTATACTTTTTTTATATCTATTAAGTCATCAATCATCTACTATGTACTCGATCAAGGTGCCAAAATTTTTTTTTTATTAAATTCAATTTTACGGAGTTAAAAATCCAAAATAACTTGAGCCTTGTTTATTGTCATAAAGTTCAGTTTAGACAAATGTTGATTGGAGGAGTTCAGGAGCCAAGACGGGCACCTAGACTGCGCCTAACGCTTGAAAGGCAGGCGCCAGGGTACGCCCGGAGCTCGAAAAGGCAGGCGCCAAAGCGCACCTCAGCTCTTGCTGTTTGCAGGCGGGCGCCAGAGAGCGCCTAAGCATTCGCATTTCACAAAACCCTGTTTAAAGGGCCCTATAAAAACCTAAATAGCAGGCTAAAGCAAAAGATACTTGAATTTTTCTCAACCCCCATCCCAAATCTGAAAGAGGGTTAGGGTTTTGAAGCTTGAGAGTGTTTGGCAGCTACAAGGGCTGAAGATAGTCTCCATTGTTAAAGTTTGGGAAGGGTTTGTGAAACCCCAACTTGTAATCTTTCTCTATTATAATAAATTATTCTCCTCTCTTCACATGGACGTAGGTGCTTACACCGAATTACGTAAACCTTTTTATTGCGCATGTGCTGTGATTTGTATTTTTTGTGATTTCTCCTGCTTTTGTTCTTGTTTGATTGTGTGATTCTGTGTGGTTCAATCCCAACAAATGATATTAGAGCAAAGTTTGCAAGAGAAGTCATGGAGGGTAGAGTCAAAGGAGAAGCTACCAGTTCTTCATCATCATCAGTGTTGAAGAGAACCCTCCACCAAGTCGTGACACATCCAACAAAGATCGATGTGGTCAAGTTCGATGGAAAGAACAACTTTGAAATGTGGAGATGCGGAATGACAGATGCACCTTGCGCTTTGAACATGGAGGATGCTCTTGACGGTGAAGAGAAACCAAAAAAAAGATTGGAGAGAGATTTGATCAAAATGAATCACGACACTTGTGGTTTGATCCAAAATCGTTTGACCGAAGATATCAAGTATGTCGTGATGATGGAAACTTCGGCGCGACAGTTGGGACAATATCTGGAGAGAAAAATATTTGACAAAGAGCTCGCAGAATCGACACTACATGAAAAGACAGCTTTATCGGTTCCAGATGATAAGGGAGAATTCCATAGATGAGTATCTCAATGAGTTACAAAGCTATTTGTGGATTTGTTAAATTTGGATGAAACTGTGGATGATGAAGACAAGGCTCTGTTATTGTTGAATTCATTGCCAGATGAATTTGAGAACTTCACCATGCCACTGATTCAGAGAAAGATGCCTTGAGATATGAGGTGACTGCATCCCTTTTGAACTACAAGTTTCGGAGAAGAAATAAGAGTCTATCAAATCATAGATGGCATAGGCTCTTACACTCCATAGAGGAATACCAGAAAGAAAGAAACAATGGCCAAAGAAGAATGTTGATTCCCAGAAGAGAGGTAAGTTCAGAGGCCATAGCATTGGGCACAATCAGTGCGCATTCTGTTTGGAGATAGGATACTGGAAGAAAGATTACCCAAAGTTGAAAGAAAAACAACGAACTGATGGATCTTTCAAGGCAAAGGCTAATGTGATTTAGAATATGATGGAGGGTTCAAAATCAGTGGCATCACTTGTTACTATTTTCATGGGACTAATAGCTGACAACTCCAGTTGGATTATGAATATGGGTGCGACTGATCATATATGCTCCCATAAGTATTTTTTTTGTTTATATAGAGAAACAGGAAATGGTGCAGTAACAATGGGAAATGATGTCACATGCCAGATTATAGGAGTTGTAAGTGTGTTGATTATGACACATGCAGGGCAGCTCAAGAGTTGAAAAAAGCCAAACACATACCAGAGATCAAGAAGAATCTTCTGTCTCTTGAGGCCTTAGAAGCCAAGAGCTTTAAGGTGGTGATTGGGGCAAGGGTCCTAAAGATCAGCAATGGTGCAATGACTTACTTGAGAGGAGTCAGATAGCAGAACCTCTACCATCTTCAAGGAAGCATAGTGGCAGGTTCAATAGCAGTGGCAGAAGATTCAGATGATACTATGACGTTGTGGTATATGAGGCCGGCATATACAGGAGAGCCATCACTGAGAGCACTGGAGAGAGATGGGCTCATAAAAGGTATAACTTCTTGCAAATTATAGTTTTTGTGAACATTGCATCTTTAGCAAGAAAATATGCAAACTTTTTGGTGTTGGCCTCCACAAACCAAAGGTATAGTTGAGTACATACACACAAATGTTTGGGACCAATGAAAACGACATCATTCGGTGGTCGTAGATATTTTGTCTCTTTTGTTGATGATTACTCCAGGTTTGTTTGGGAGTACACCATGAAGAGCAAAGCTAGTGTACTGGAGGTATTCAATAATTGGAAGAAGTGGGTGGAAAATCAGAATTACAAGCAGATCAAGAAGATTCATTCTGACAATGGAGGAGAGTATACCTCTGATTTGTTCTTACAAGAGTGCAGAGATTTTGGGATGAGTTCATTTTGAAGCATAGGAGTTCGCATCAGGTGGAAGAAATTACAAGGACTCCTACAAATAAGCAGAAAGTGAAGTTTGATGCAGCCTCATTTGTTCCACATCATGCTTCCCATCAAGGCGCAGTTGCTGATACCGTACCTACAGTTGAAAACCATTTTGGTGATGAGGAAGAGGATGATGATACTTGTGGTGAGGCTCCTATTCAGGAGTCAATTGCAATGAATAGAACCCGACGGTAAATTGAGAAACCGGCTTGGATAGGCAACTATGTCACTTAAGCTTTATCAGTGGCGGAGGATGAGGTTCACTCTCATTTCAAGGAAGTAGTGATAGGCCCAGAGAAAACTTTATGGAAGAGAGCCATGGCTGAAGAGATAGACTCTCTTCATAAAAATAATGTATGGAAATTGGAGAAACTCCCTTTAGAAAAAAAAACTATTAGTTACAAGTGGGTGTATGCAAAGAAGGAGGGATCACAAGAAGCTGAGGTGCGCTACAAGGCTAGATTGGTGGCCAAAGGCTTTACTCAGAAAGAAGGGATCGATTATGATGAGGTGTTTCCCCCAGTCGTCAAACACTCATCGATCCATGTACTTCTAGCTTTAATGGCACAGTTTGATTTGTTATTGGAGCAGCTCGGCGCCAAAACTGCGTTCTTACATGGACAACTAGAAGAAGAGATCTATATGCTGCAGCCCCCAAGATTCAAGGAGATAGCAAGAAAGACTAGGTGTGTAAACTGAACAAATCTTTGTATGGCCTAAAACAGTCACCACAGCAGTGGTTTAAGCGAAGTCCGTATGATCACTATGTGTTCTTCAAGAAACTACCTTAGGGAAACTTTATCTACAAGCTCCTATATGTAGTTGGCATGCTGATTGCTACATTGGATCTGTTAGAAATGAACGGCATGAAGCATCAATTGGCACAAAATTTTGAGATAAAGCTAGGATAATCTTAGAAGATCCTTGGGATGGAGATCTGCAGGGATAAGAAGGCAGGAAAGCTTGGCTTACCCAATAGAGGTATTTAGAGAAGGTATTGAAAAGGTTTCGAGTGAACGACTTTACGAAGTAGATATGTTTTCCTTTGACATGACATTTTTGCTTATCTGCAGAGATGATCTCAAAGACAGACGGATGAGATGCACTCAGTGTCGTATGCGAGTTCAGTCGGGAGCCTGATGTATGCTATGGGGTGTACAAGACTAGACTTGGCACATGCAATTGGAGTTGTGAGCCGGTACATGCATAATCCTAGAAAGTCTCATTGGCAAGCAGTTATTTCAATATTCGAAGAATTAAGTTGGTATCGGTTTTTACTTTTTCAAAAGCAATCATCAATGGTAGATTTATGTGTCGGTTATGTAGATTATGACTATGCTGGAGATATAGATCGAAGATGATCAACTACTGGCTATGTATTCATGTTAGTAGGAGGTTCGGTTGGGTGGAAATCTACACTACAGCCTACGAATGCCCTGTTTACTACGGAAGCTGAATATATGGTAGTAACAAAAGCATTTAAAGAGGCTATGTGGATGAGAGGGTCACTAAAAGATTTGGGAGTGTGGCAGGAGAAGGTGGTAATGCATTGTGATATCCAGAGAGTTATATTTTTTGATGGTAAGATCTTACTGAAGAAGATCGATACTAAAAACAACTCGGCGGACATGCTTACAAAAGTACTCACTGTTCATAAATTCACCAATTGTAAAACTTAAGTGAATATAGAGAAGCATCAGTAAACTTCTCGTTGGAATGAACTATGTGCGGCTTGATTCCTTTAGGAGAATGATACGTAGACAACCGATGTGGGTGCAATCGCTCTTCGTTTGATTGGAGGAGTTCAGGAGTCATAATGGGCACCTAAGGTGTGCCTCAGCGACTTGATGCTCGAAAGGCAAGCATCCAGTGCTCGAAAAGGCTGGTTCCAGAGCATGCCTGCTGTTCGCAGGCGGGTGCCAAAGAGAGCCTCAGCGTATGCAGTTCGTGGGACCTAGTTTAGGGGGTGGGGGGCAATAAAAGCCTAAATAGAAGGTTAGGGCAAAAGTGACTTAGATTTTTCTTAATCCCCATCCTAAATCTGAAAGAGGATTAGAGTTTTGAAGCCTGAGAGTGTTTGATGACTACAAGAGTTGAAGATAGTCTCCATTGTTGAAGTTTGGGAAGGGTTTGTGAAACCCTAACTTATGATATTTCTATATTATAGTAAAGTTCTTTTTCTCTCTCCTCGTGGACATAGGCATTTACACCGAACCACGTAAACTTTTTTTGTTGTGCTTGTGGTGTGTTTTCTATAATTTCTTCTGCTTTTGTTCTTGTTTGATTGTGTAATTCCGTGTGGTTCAATCACAACAACAAGGTCATTAAATATTCAAATATTTGAGTGAATTTGAAGAGAAAATGTGATTTACTTCTCTGTTGGATGCAGGTTTACATAATAGGGGAGTAATTTTAACTAAATTCTATTAGCAAGAGGCAGAAATGATTTAAATCTAGTACTCGTGCAAAATAAAAAATCGCACAAAGGTGGGTTATCTCAATTGAATTAGGGGGAAGCTCATTTTTGACCTATCCATATGGATTAAATGACTATAAAAAACTAACTTCAAGTGATAAAACTATTCAATTTAATTTTTTACTTTTTTGACTCTTCTGACATTTAGTTATTTTTTGTTGACTTTAATCTAGATAAATTAAATTGCCAAATTGTTTGAGAGACATAGCTAAGTTAGCAAAGCAAAGATAAGCCCGAAATGAACAGGCGCTAAATTTCCATTAATGCCACACAACCCCTAAATCTAGGTTGACCCTAAAGCATCTGCTTCATAGTTTCTGAACTGATTATCTCAAATGAGCAAATAACATCAGTAGTTAGCTATAAGCATGCATAATTGAAGCCTGCCAGGACTTCTAGGAGCATAAGCTCCGAACTAACTGGCCAAAGGATTCATCCGCTCATATAGGCTCTGCCATCTGTTTAAGAATAGTGATAAGATTCTCGTTTAACCCAAAAGAAGCTAAGGCTCAGCACGCCCGCTAGCGCATCATGTTTTAGGAAATAACCCTAGATGAATTATAAGCGCGACTGACTTCGATTCAAAGCACAGCAATCAAAGTTCATCACATTTTTCAACACAGAAAAAAAGGCAAGATACAGAGAGGACCAACCTCGACGACGGTAGGGTTATGTATAATCTCGTTAGTGATCCAAATCCTCTCCTCCGGAAACTGCTTCCTAGCTTCATACGCAATCTGCACTGCTCGTTCAACTCCCCAGCAAAATCCGTACGCTTCCGCGAGCTTTATCGTCACGTTGCCCCACGTATATACATAGCCGTTATCCTTGAGCTTCTTTATCACATCACCTGTAAAAATCCCCAAATTCCTAGAGTCTATTAGCCAACCAGAAGCCCTGAATCCCTCCAATTATAGCAAAAAAAAAAACAATCAATGAAACTTATTAGGAAAGCGGGAGTTAGCAAGTACTGGTGTATTCGCGGTTCATGAGCTCCAGCGTCTCCTTCTTGCGGCCGAAACCCTTGCGATTGTAGTTGTCGCTCCTCGTAAGATTATGCCGGAAGGCCTTCTTATCGAAGTCGGGTTCAATCGTTGTCTTCACCGTCTCCCATCCATCACCATAGCCAGCGGCGCAGCAAAAGGCAGGCGCGTTGCCAAAACGCCGGCTACGAATCGCTGCGTCGCTTCCGACAAGAAATAATCTCGAGAAGCCGGTGAGGGAAAGCGCCATGACGATGGAAGACAAGCTTGAGAGAGGGAGAGAGATTTCGAGGGAGAAGCCGATTACACTTTATGCCATGTCGGGCAAATCTCTCGAGTTAATTGTTTTAATGCAACTTGCAGAAGTGAAAAACGGGATTAACTGTAAAATTGTTGGCTTTCTTCACTTTATTTAAGAATATTAAAATATCTATTTGTTTTTTTTTTGAATATTTTTAATTTGGATAACTTATATGGAATCTTCTTGAGAGATGCTTCACTCTCATCTATAAGATCCTGAGTATTATTATAATTACACATTAATATACATCAAAAAAATATATTTAATTAAATTATTGATTGATTGAACAATAATAACAATTTCACAATTTATTGTAAAAGGTAAATCTCAATAAAGAATCTTAATTTATCTTATGGATTCATTCGGGAGCCCATAGCTCCAAATGATCTCATTGAAAGTGAATGCCTATCTAATGATGATTTTTATTCAATTATCATCATAATTTATATTTTTTGAATTTCAAAGTGGTTGCTACAATAATTTTCTTAGTTTTTTTTTGTAATAGCAAAATCATCGTTGCTATTAAAAATGAAGAGTTCCTTATATCGGTATGAAGTTTCATTTACTTGATGATGCTTTTAACTTATACAGAGACTATGGATTCTCAATAGATTTGTTGTAAAAAATGATTAAATAGCATATTCAAGGAATAATGTGTTAACAAGGAGTAGGTTGGAGGCGCGCCGCAGCGGGAGCAGGTGTTACACGTGCCCCAGTGGCAGTCGTCCCGAGAAGCGGGCGCTACAGCGCACCGCAACGGCAGACCCTCGAGAGGGGCGCACTGCAGCGCGTCGCGGCGGCAGCCACCAAAGAGGCAGGCGCTCCCGCGCGCCGCAGCGGCAGACAAACAGTAAGCCGTGCGCTGCAGCGTGCCCTGACGCCTGACTACTTAAAGCCCAGGCACTACGACACGCCGTAAGTACATTTAGGGGTATTTTGAATTATTTAGGGTTCTAAATTGAGCTGGATACTTAAGTGAACATGTTGTAGGAGTTTCCTAGGCTGTCATTTTCATTTTGTGAGGTTTTGGTTGCTGTGAGGACTTTGGTGTGGTGGCTGCTTCATTGGAAAGAAGAATAAAAGTTCTTACAGTTCTTGTAAGGGTTTGTAAACCCTAAAGCTGATTGTAAGTGAAATTTTGCTCTCTTCCCAGTGAACGTAGATGTTAGCACCGAACGACGTAAATATCTTTGACTTGCGGTTGTGATTGTTTGCATGTATTGTTTTCTTGCTTTATTTGGTTTCGCTCATCATCTCAATCTTTGTTCCGCATTGATTTATAACCCTAAGAGATCCCAACATAATGGCACAATACTTATTTGTATGTTCCAAAGAAGGACACCCTCTAACATGCTTTCAGTGCAGTAGTATGTTATTTGAACAAGATGTAAAACAATGATGGATACTGATTGATTGATGTTTTAACGATCTTATCATTGATCATGAATGATCATACCTTTGATGATTTTGAATCTTATTAAGCAAATTGAAGCACTTCAAAATGCAATTCAATATAGAATGAAAATTGCACCATATTGTTTGTGTTTTAGCTTTTGGATAAATTTTTGGAGATATATACTTAAATGCAATTGTCTTATTATATGTAACTGATTGGATTGCATTATTATAGTATGAAACAATTAAGCAATTGGCACTAATTATTTAGTTAATTGCGAACCAACACTAACGAATTTATTTCATTGGATTTGGATTATTATTATTTTTATCACATGAAAAAATCTATTCAATCTAAATATATCAAACAACTCAAAAGGCTTTATGATTTATCTTTATTGCTCTTCCAAATCTAGCATTATTATAATTATTATTATAAAATGTATTATTTTTATTTAATCATTGTTAGTAAATATTAAACGAGTATTTATATGCATTTTATAAATATTATATCAATAAATTTATATTATTCTGAATAATATTGTAACTTATTAATTGAGGTTCATTATTTATTATCACATATCTTATGTTTAAATTGCAGTGGTAACAAATTTGAGAAATGCTATTTAGACCTGTTGATGTGGCACCTAAAAAAACTCATCCAATAAAATTTGAACATTATTTCAATACAATCTTTAAAAATAATATTTGTATTATTTTAATATAAATAAATACTAATAAAATAATGTTCAAATTCTATTGGATGAGTTTTTTATGGTGCCACGTCAGCAGATCAAATTTATATATATATATATATATTATGAGGGTGATAGGTAACAATTGACTTGGTTTTTTGTGTGAAAAGGACATCTTAGTCATGAGAGGGTTAGTTTGAGTTGATTTATGATTGAGCTAGATCAGGCTAGCCCAAGACCAAAGCATAACCATAAATAGACAAATTTTGTATAATTGATCTATAAGTCAATCCAAATGCATAAATCATTTTTATTAATCTTAAGAAGAATTATAGGCTTGGTTCTTAGGCACAGAACCCTTCAAATCCATTTGAGACAATTTGGGCTAACTAAAGCTAACTCAACCTAACCCAAATTATTGTTGGTTCTAGAACTTAGCCATATAACTTGAGTTAATCCTATAAGTCATAATAAGATTATTACTACTAAAAGAAAACATAAAATAAAGATTTGGTATAGAGAGGAATCACTTGGCCAATTGGGCTAGCCACAGGCTAGCCAGAATCACCCCTTGCCCAAAGTGACTCATGGACCTCCACATTTTATTCCGATCAAAGAAACACTCTTAAATAAGTATTAGTATAATCCAGCACTAAAAATATATACTTAAAACAGTGAAATAAAAATTGGCCCAATTGGGCGGCTAGCCCAAGCTAGCCCAATTTAGACACTTAGCAATAATTGCTAGAATCTCTACAAATGGCCAAAGTCACTTCAAATTATCAAAAAGTACATTTTCTTAGTCATTAATGCCTTTCCGAACCCTTAAAGTTTAAATTGGAGTTCTTGGCTTTTTAAAGCTAACTCAGTATGATCTAAGTTAAGATTTAAGCTATTTGATCACTTTAGACCTATTAAAGTCAAAAGACTATATTTTAAATAGTATAATAATTTAATGCATAAAATATTTGATTAGCACCAAAACTAGTTTTTGAGCTTTTAACTACTATGGTACGAGATATCATCATTTACTCTTATTTTTGTATTCTTTTACGCTTAACTTCTCACAATTTTGAGAAACTATTTTTAATATCACACAAAAATGATATATGAAATGGTTGAATCACTGAGTGGTTTGGGTTCAATATTGATCTATTTTTAGTCTGATTAGATGACTGGTAGGACGAGGTTGGCCGACATCGGAAGTCATAATGAACCTATATTAATAAGCCATTGAGGGGGCATGCATAGAGGGAAGATATAATAATTATATAACACCAAATATAAGCCCCCCTTTTTCTCAAATTTATATTTTCCCAACAAACTCATATTTTAGCGTCAGATATCAAACATGAAAATTATATATTTATTTTTATGACAATAATTTTTTTTATGTTCAAGTTTCATTGCAATTAAAGTTTGTTTTGCAAGAATCAATTGTAAAGCTATTTATTTTTCCGTCAAAAGTATTTTTGCACTTGCTTAATAAATAACTATAAATTTTGGTAATATACAGTACTTAGTCTCATGACTAATTAGTATTCAAATATCTGCTCTTTTGAAATGTGCTTAGATTAGGAGTTCGTTGGAATACTGAAATGATGACTGTAGAGCTAGGGAATGCTATTGTTGCATCAACTTGCTATTTTCATTATTAAGCTTTTTCCTCTTTTATTTTCCTGAAGTTTGCAATATCTTAAGATCTCTTGATCAAGATACTATTTCTAATGTATTTTTAATTCCAAGAATAAATGAGTTAAGTTTGATAATTATATGTTGTTTCTTTTAAAATACCCAATAGGATCTTGTGGCCAAGGGATTACTCCCAATGTTGGATTAGCTCCTGCTAATCAGGCATTGAGCCCCCACACATATATGGTGCGATGCTTAACCTATAGGCATAATGCATGTTTTGTTAAGAAGACTATGTTTTATTGATAAGGATGTAATTCAATATGGGAGGAACAATACTTATGTGTTTAAGCTCGAACGAAAGATAATTTAGTTGTATTCCATGAAACTATCTAAGAAATGCCATCAAATGCCACTAGTTTAGTTTCCACACCATATGTATGTCATGTGGCATCCAAAGTCACTTATAGGCATCTCCCAAGTGAAAAGCCTCCATTTCAATTAAAGAAAGGAGCAATACTTTAATTAATTACATATAGACCCTTAAATTTGTGTGTATGTATAAACACATAAGTACATGCAGTATAAAGTACTATAAGACAGAGTTTATATTATCATCCTCAGGGAATAATGTGTATTAGTTACTAATTATTATATTTCTCAATAATGTTCAAATGACTGAAATATTGAGTTGATCTATTTATCTATCTGCTAAGATAAACTAAATTGGTGTGGTTAGTTGGAGTTGATTGGGGAGTGTTAGGCCAGAATATATGGTGTATAAAATTAAGTGCATGTAATTTCTTAATCCAATTTGATGTAAGAGATTTTCTTATTTATGTTTTTTCTTAACGAAGCTATACTTATTTAGATATACTAGTGATGTCTCACACACATGAATCTCTCATAACATTTAACCAGGAGATCGTATTTAGCTGATCTCCTACGAGACATCTTGACTTTAGATCTTTGATTGAGATGGTGTTATGTGTTTATTGAGATGTGCTACCTAATTCTATTTTGTACTCACAGTTGTTCATGAACAACATGCATGTGTTTTTTTATCAAAGAGAGTTATGTAAATGTCTGATACAAACTCCTCTTATAAAACCTATTCTTATCTCTAAGTAATAAATTTACCTATAATTTTGTAACAACCTTAGAGTTATTCTAATTAGCTTAAAATCATTATCATTAGATTCATAATAACATTAGGAGCCAGCCCCTGAATTTTAATGCGATTTGGAGATCGTTCATTTTTGACGAATATTTTGAGCTATTTAATTAGCTTGAAAAATTAAGAAATTAAATTGACCACCGATCAAAAGTTCCACTTCATTTTTGAGTTTCTCACCCATAAATTAGCTAAGGGTGAATTTTTAAAAATTTTCAAAGCTCATTTGATAGCTTAATTTTAATTATTAAAATTCTTATTATTTTTAAGTAATTAATTAAATCAATTAATATTAACCCACGACCGTAACCCATTAACCTCCAAAAAGAAGAGATCCGCTGTGTAGATCCAACCACGGAATAATAAAATCGTGCAATCTGGGTCATAGCGCCTTTTCCTCAGCTTGATCGGATCTACGGAATAGGTGTAAATGTTATTAAGGCCTAGCTTAGAAGCATCTATGAATACCTGAAAATCATTCTCTTTATGGGGCAGCACTAGAATAGGTGCAGATGTTAGGACTTGTATTAATTTCTGAAAGGCTTCTTCATAATATTGTCTCCAAATAAAGAACATCTTTATAAATTTAGTTTGTTAAGGGAACTTTTATATGTTAAGGGAACTCCGATGCACCATAGCGTGCTGAAGTGGATTAAGATAGAGAGCTCCGTGCTACCGCACGCTGCAATGAACCAAGACAGAGAGCTCCGCGCTACTGCACATTGCAATGGACCAAGACAGAGAACTTTGCGCCACTACACACTACAAGCAGTCACATGACAGAGACATTGGCACTACCGCATGCCATTAATGAACAAAATAGAGCCTTGGGCGCTACCGCGCGCCACGACGGAAGCAACTGTTGCCCAGACTTAGCAAAAATTTGAAAGCATCCCATAGTTGCGCATCATAGCAATCTCAAGATAGAGACTCTGGTGCTACCGCACACCATAGTGCTACAAAACTTAATACTCACATGCTACAGTGCGCTGCAGTAGTCCAAAAATAGAGATACGGGCGCTACGACGCACTGTAGCGCCTAGTCGTAAAAACTGCTAGCCAACAGCATTCAAAGCAGCATAGGGGAGAGCAAAGGGCTGAAGTAGTTCTCTTACACAGCAATACATAAATGCCAACAACTTGAACCCTTCATTACTAAAGAAATAAAGGAATGATCATTTAAGGAAAACATAATTTCTTAAATGAGATTTATTAGCTGAATTAGATCTAAAAAAACTGAAAGGTGTCTATAAAAGGGAGAATTTAAGATTAAGAAAAAGTTCTTGATTTTGGTTAAGCAAGAAAATATTCTACCACTTTCTCTTGCAAGAGAAATAAAATAAGAGTTCCACCCTCCCCCAAGGAAGGAAGAAGGTTGTATTTTGAAAGAGAGAAGACATAGTACTGGACACGATGAAGAAGAGCAGTAAAAAGGGAAGACAAGGCGATGAATGTGGCAGCAGTTCGTTGTGTAGTATCATTCTAACTTATTTTCTTTCTTGTAAAAGCCATGTAAAGGCTTTTTATTACTTGTACACTTTTTTGTGTTTTTTACTTTACAGCAGCCTAAACCCTCCTTGGGAAGGGTTGGGCTAGGCATGTAACAAATCAAGAAATAGAAAGTGTTGTATTTTTGAATTATCAATGAATGTATTTTTATCTTTGATCTAAATGTCGTGATGAATGCAATGGATGAGTTAATGTTAATATGAAAATATCTTGATGATTGAATGGAATAAATCTGTGAAACTCATTGAGCTCTTAATTCACTAAGAGCCAAGAGTTTGCATGTTGAGTGTCCTCATCACTAATATCAGTGACAACATTAGCTATGCGATATTGGCCAGTGCAACCCCTTGGTTCTATGTGGATTAATTGAGCCATGAATATTAAATAATCTCTGAGCTCCATGGCTTACCATCAGTTTATGCATGATGTTGGTGCATAACAATAGTTATTGCACGACATCCTGCTGAACTAAGAAGTTGATGCATGTGATGCTGAGAGTCATTAGCTGAGCTCCATAGCTCATTTTAGGTTTATGCAAAGAGTATGATGCATTCTATGCTCAGGGTGATGTGACATAGCCCATATAGCCTAATGAATCATCTCTTTGGCTAAACCAAAAATCAATGCATGTGAGCCATTAATGTAATCAAGTTCATGTGATTAAAAAGCTCAACTTTTGAATTTCATGATTTAGACGCAAGCGCTGAATTTCATCACTAGAACTTCACATGAAAACTTAAGTGCCATGATTGAGCATTCACATGCTCATCTTGCGCACTAGGCTAGTTCTAGTCAATTTAAGGGACACTCCAGAGAAGACTATGTCTCTCAATTAGAATAGATTGTTTATTTTATTTACATTAAATTGATATCAAAGAGTACTAAAATGAATTCTTAATAAGTTGCATGTTGAAACTTAACTCTCCCTATTTTCTATAATAGTAGTTTCTGATAAAAGAAACTTTTTTTGCTAAAATCTGGACAAATTATCAATAAAACTAAATCCATCATTTAAATATTAGTGAACTTACCAGAATATAACTGAACCCAATGCAAATGTTATCCTAACTATTCAAAATTTTCATTTCATGCAACAATGTTATTTTTATGACATGTTCAAGGAAATGACACAAAATTCAAGAAATGCGTAAGAAACAAATAATTCAAGTGAGCAAGAGACTCTACTACATAAGATGATATCATTTGTTATTTAATTAACAATTCTAACTATTCTAACTATTCTAAGTTATATAATTTAGAAGCATGGCCTTATAAGGTTAGAAATAATTAGAACTGGTCAGGTTCTAATTTAATTCAATCAGATTCGATTACAGGTTAAATAATAAATCATCATATTATAATTGATGAATTTAAACATTCTAAGCTAAGATCTGATCAAGATCTATTAAACTAAGGATTATGATTTTAACACTATGAGATTGGAGTTAATCACATAATCCAAAGGTATAGCTTAAGGACTAATATTTCAATTCTAAGTGTAAACTAAGATTAAGGTAAAATCCTATTAAGCAAAAATCAAACTTAATAGGATGATTCTCCTATTCTTAATCTAAAATTAAAAGATAAAATAATCAGAATTAAGTAATAAAATCTAAAGTCTAATAAAACTAAGGTTCTATTCATTGAATAACCCACTTTATTCAATGAATGAAATCTAACATAGGATCTTTTCCTAATTTTAAGGGAAAAGGTCCTAGGGCACAAGTGAAGTTTCTAAGAAAGCTCTTACTAAAAAAATTAGGCAATTTATGGAGTTGATGGTAGTTATTATAATTTCTCTTTATTTACTGATTTAATTCATCTAAGGAAGTTAGGGATGTGAAATTGAAACTAGGTTAGAAACTTGTAGATTTTACTTAGGAAATTTTCAAGCCTTTAATGGGATTTCTATCAAGTTACTCAATTATGAGGTTAAGGATTCTAAATTGATTCCAAATCAGTTTTATTACTGATTTTAATAACTTAAATGACATTTTGGAGGTTAAGGGCGCTTAACCAAAATTTTGGGCAAATGACCATGTTGCCCCAACTTAAGGGTCTAAAATGCTACTTTTTTGTTAAGGGCTCCAAATTTAATTTTATTAATACCAAATGATTCATTGCTCTCTAACATAAAGATAGACAGTAAGTACTTTAAATTTGGACAAGTATTAAGTCTTATAAGTCCAATTTAAGAATTTTAACCTATAAGAGCATTTTGGTAATTTCACTTAATAAAGTTTAAAAATTCAATTAGTTTATTGTTTTTTACTGTCCAAGGATTCCATAAAGTTCAAGAACACTAAATTTTGATGTCTAATGATCAAGTTATGGTCATTTTAATGTTATGGTCTACCTTCATGAAAAGGGTCAAAACCTAATTTTTCCATATTCAAAAATCACATGCAATTTTATACAATATTTAATTTTACTAAAATTAGATTTTATTTTGATATATTTTAGCCCCATTAGGGTCTTAGGGTCATTAAATGCAAAAAATATAAAGTTTCAGCCATTCCGGATAGTTCTGGGCACTTTCAGATAGTTTTGGGCGCTACGGCGCATTATAGCGCCTTCTGGCCGAGCGCCAGGTGCTGTGGGGCCTGCTGTTCAGAGGCGCGGATGCTACGACACACTGCGGCACCTTCGGGCACTGCCACTACAGCGGATTTTGGTGCTGTGGCGTGCTGCATCGCTTTTAGGTACTGTGGTGAATTTCAGCACTAAGGCGCATTATTTTAATTTCATTAAATTTACCAGCTTCATCATATTTATATGCTTCACCAAAATTTTTTGCCGCATCAAATTAATATGTCGCTGCAGTGCGCTGTGGCGTGCTATGACGGACTCAACTCGAGACTCAGTCGCTACGGTGCATGGTAGCGCCCGACGGTGATTTCACATATGCTAAAACCGCAAAAGATCACCTTTCACACTCAAATAATATCAATCTAGAGCGCCTCTCGTGCGGTGCCATATACCAATGGAAAGGTATTTTTGATATTTTTTTATTGATGCAAAAATTGGCATAAAAAGATTATTCTAACTATGCAAACAATGGAGTTAAAGATCAGGGTATATGAAAAGAAGGGAAAATAGAGTTGATTTTTCTTCCTAAAATTTTCTCAGCTCAAGGAGCTCTAATGGATTCTATATCCCACTCACCGATCTCTAATGAAGCAAAATAAGCATAAAAACAAAATGAAGTAACCATTAAATCCATTCGTGGGGGAAATGAGGTACTTTAGCTTTCAAATGGAAGCAGATGGAGGTGGAGATCTCTATTTTCTACAGGAACATGGGAGCTTTCCTTCAGCAACAAGCAAAATAATGGAGGAAGAAGAGGGACTAAGCTTCATTTGATAGAAGAGGAGAGGGATGGCTCTTAGATGGGATAAGCTTGACTCATTCCATCACAAGTATGGGGAGGAGATGTTGGCAAATAAAGAAAATGGAGAAAAGGAGAGGGGGCTCTGCCTCTTGCGTGCGCAGGTAGGGAAGGAAGCATCAAATGGAGCAAGCGTGGGTCCCAGCCAAAGAAGGAAGAAAGAAACAAAGAAAAAAATGGATTTGATAAATTTTTAATTAAATAATTAATAAATGCTAAAAAATTCAATTTTTATAAATGGGCTCTGAAAAATCAAAAAAATTTACCCCTAGCTAATTTGGGGGTGAGTAATTCAATGAAAAAATCAAATTTCGATTCCGACGAGCATTTAATTTTCATATTTTTTGGGGTATTTAATTACATTAAAATATTCGATAAAATCCGACGACTTCAAAATTAGTCCAAAACATCATCCCAAGCTTATTTGGGGGTGACGATCGCAGTGTCGAAGTTAGATTTTGATTTTGATGTCACATTAAATATCTCAATTTTTTATTAATTAAATATTGTTAAAATATTTGACGAAATTTTGACGACTTATGATTGTCGCCAAAACATCACCCTTAGCTAATTTGAGGGCAATGAGAGCAATGACAAATTTTAATTTTTGATCTGAGGTTAAAATAAGTAGGTCTAATTTCAGGATTCCTGAAATTCCCAAAATCAAGATTTGATCAAATTGCATCTTGATTTAGACTAGGTCTTGGTGGTGAAATCATAATGACTTAATTAATACAATAAGATCAAAATCATGATTCAAATTAGTACTAATTGATTAGGGTAACAACTTGGGTTGTTACATATAGTACTGGGCACGAGGAAGAAGAGCAGTAAAAAGGAAAGACAAGCCGACGAACTCTGACGGCAGTTCCCTGTGTAGTATTACATTCTAACTTATTTTCTTTCTTGTAAAAGCCATGCAAAGGCTTTTTATTAGTAGTATATTTTCTACATTTTTTGTTGAATGGCAGCCTTAACCTCCTTGGGGAGGGTTGGGCATAGGCATGTAACAAATCAAGAAATAGAAAGTGTTGTACTCTTGAATTATCAATGAATGTATTTTTATCTTTGATCTAAATGCTATGATGAATGAATGGATGAGTTAATGTTAATATAAAAATATCTTGATGAATGAATGGAATTAGATCTATGAAAATCATTGAGCTCTCAATTCACTAAGAGCCAAGGGTTTGCATGTTGAGTGTCCTCGCCAGACAACATTAGATGTGCAATAATGTCCAGTGCAACCCCTTAGTTCTAATTAGATTAATTGAGCCATGAATATTAAATAATCTCTGAGCTTCATAGCTCACCATCAATTTATGCGCGATGCTGGTGCATAACGATAGTTATTACATGATGTCATGCTGAACTGAGAAGTTGATGCATGTGATGCCGAGAGCCATTAGTTGAGCTCCATAGCTCGTTTTAGGTTTATGCGAAGAGTATGATGCATTCTGTGCTCAGGGTGATGTAACATAGCCCATGTAGCCTAATGAATCATCTCTTTGGCTAAACCTAAAATTGATGCATGTGAGCCATTAATGGAATCGAGTTCATGATATTGAAAAGCTCAACTTGTGAATTTCAATCATTATTTCTGAGACGTAAGTCGACGATATCTTGAGATATCTAGTCAACTCACTAACGTTACCCTAGAAGTTCACATGAAAACCTAAGTGCCATGATTGAGCATTTACATGCTCAGCTTGCGCACTAGGCTAGATCCAATCAATTTGGGGGACACTCCAGAGAAGACTATGTCTCTCGATTAGAATAGATTGTTCATTTTATTTATATTAAATTGATATCAAAGAGAACTTACATGAATTCTTGATAAGTTGCATGGTGATACCTAACTGTCTCTATTTTCTCTAAAAGTAGTTTTTGATAAAAGAAACTTTGTTTGCTAAGATTTGAACCAATTATCAACAAAACTAAATCCATCATTTAAACATTAGTGAACTCTAGCACACTTTAATAATAAAACCATTACCATTCCCAGAGGATGATAAATCTCGAGATATTATCATCCCAAATATTACTTCAGATTATATGCACTTGCGTTTAAGCGCAGATGTATAAAAATAGTCTGTCAAGCCCGACCATTGTGACCTCTTCTATGTAATACCTTCCATAGGAAGGTCTTGTAATCTTCATTTTTTTTTCCTGCAAGTTTTCTTCAACAAAATAAGGCTTTAAGCACTGATCATTTACCTTAAATGTTCCTTCTATTAATGCAACCTTTATGGACTAATGGGGATGAGTTTTAACAATGGTGACAGGTTCTAACCACCTTGATTTCAGCTTTCCAGGAAATAATTTTAGCCTTGAATTATATAATAGCACTTTCATCCCTGGCTCAAAATATTTTGGTCTAAGAAGTTTATCATGCCATCTTTTGGGTTTTTCCTTTTAGATTCGAGAGCTTTTATAAGCATCAAGCATGCTTTCATCCAGCTCATTGAGCTAGAGTGCTCTTTTTAGTCCTGCTTGTTTTAGATCAAAGTTTAATTTTTTAATGGCTTAGAAAGCATGATTCTCTAGCTCTGCCATCTTGAGGTTTGGCAGTTCAATCCTTTCTATTTTGATTTATAGTTTTTTCAAGGATTTGTTTCAGCTCTCTATTTGAAACTTCAACCTATCCACTAGTTTGAGGGTGATAGGCAGTGCCAACTTTATGCTTAACCCTATAGTTCTTTAGTATGGCTTATATTTGCCAATTACAAAAGGATTTTCCACCATCACTAATTAGAACTCGCATAGTCCCAAATCGTAGCCTACAGAACCTCCACCTCCGCTACCGGCTTTGTATCATATTTTACACATGCAATTGCTTCAACCCATTTTGATACATATTCTATTGTCACCTTAATGTAACTATTAAACCCTGATAAAGGATACAATGGAGCATCTAATCAATTGGGAGGTCATGGACTCGTCTTCTTTCTTCTGGTATGACAATTGGTCAGGTGTTTGTATTATAGGTCATCATATTTATCCCATCAACCTTAAGTTAAAAGTAGTAGATTACATGAACCTTCAGGGTGATTGGAATTGCGACCTTATTAATAATATCCTTCCTAGCAACCTCATCAATTCATTTAGGAACTTGAACCTTAATTTTGATATTCATGAAAAGTCTTATTCTGATATTATGATTAAAGACACATTTAATATGCAACTTACATGTAAATGAACCAGCTACCTTAGCTTATCTTATTGGCACACTTGGTTTTGGCACATGCATATTTCTACTCACCAAAGTATATTTATGTGGAGATTTCATAAAATCTTCTAAGTGTTGATGAGGCAATGCAATTAAGGGGGTTTTATCTTGTTTCTAGGCACCAAGGCTACAAAAATATTGAATCTATAAATTGTATGTTAATGAATAACAAAGTTAATGCACAAGTGTCAGACTATATAAACTTAATAGAATGAATCCTCTATATGGATCTATTGTTAATTTATTAAACAACTGCAATGATACTAATTTTAATTATTACAGATATATTCATGTGGGCAACCTAATGGATATTATTTTTTCATTTGGGCTATTTAGAATTCTTGAATCAACCTAAGCACACTATTAAAACTATGGGGCATACAATATCAATAATCACATCATTAGAAAAGTCCAAAGTATATTTATTGTATACCCAACAAAGTTCTAAACTAGAATAAGGTGGATAAAAACACCTTTAAGCTCATTTTAAATTCATAACAATGATAAAATCTCTTATGTATGTTGGCGGCTGGGCTTTTGTTTAGAATTTCTATGATTTGTTTATTTTGGCAATTTGGTTTCTTTCTATTTTTAGCCATTTCTCTTTGGCTTTGTTTATCTGGTTTGATATGGAAGACTGTGCTGTGAACCTATAGTATTTTGGCCTTTGAGGTATATTTCCTTTTGCTAATGGATTTCTCATTCAATTAACTTCATACTTTGATCATTAAATGTTTAATATTATGATGTGTTTTCTTATTGTGTTGGCAATCATGGTGCTAAGGGCTAGGACTCATTATGTGCAGATCTAGATGTAAGTGGTTATTAATTACTTTATGTGTGATGAGACTTTGGATTTTTGTGCTATTTCTTGTGTTAAGATTGATGAACACAGAATCACAACCACATAAGAACAAAAGCAAGATCAATCACTAGAAAATACAGACTACAACAAATGCACAACACAAAGGTTTACATGGTTCGATGTAAACACATATGTCCATGGGGAGAAAGGAGAAGAACTTTACTATAATGGAGAAAGATTGCAAGGTAAGGTCACAAACCCTACTCAGCTTCAATAATGGAGAATATCTTTAGCCCTTGCAGTCACCACACACTTTCTAGCTTTAAAACCCTAACCCTTTTAAATATTTGGGATGGAGGCTAAAAAAAATCTAAGTCATCTTGGCATAGCTTGTTATTTAGGCTTTTATAGGATCCCCTAAACTATATCCTACAAACAGCAAGAGCTGAGGTGTGCTTTGGCACTCGCCTTTAGGTGCCAAGCGCCGAGCACGCCCTGCCACCTGCCTTTAGAGCACCAGGCATAGAGGCACGCCTAGGCACCTGCCTTTAGAGCACCGGCATAGAGGCACTCCTAGGCACCTTCCTTTTGAGTTCTAAGCACTAAGGCACGCCTGGGTGCCAATATTATCTTCTAAACACCTTCAAGTTAACAATTATCCACAACATATCTCATGTGCATCACATGAGAACTAATATCATCAAGCTCTCACCTCAGAAATAAATATTGTCAAACAACTGCACCCATACAAGTTGCCTATGTATCCTTCTCTCAAAGGAATCTAGCTGCACATAGTTCATTCTAATAAGAAGCATATTGTTATTTCTCCATGTCCACTAAATTCTTTCAATGAAAGAACTTCTGAACAATAACCACTTTGGTAAGAATATATGCTAGATTGTCATTTATATTGACCTTTTTTAACAGAATATCTCCATCTTCTATGATATCCCATATGAAATGATGTCACACATCTATGTGTTTTGTACGATCATGATTAATAAGGTTTGTAGAAAAAAAATATAGTGCTTTGGCAATCACAATAGACTACCACCTTCTCTTGCTTCAAACTCAAATATTCCAGTAAGATTTTCATCTACATAGCTTCTTTGAACACCTCAAAACCACCATGTATTCAGCTTCTGTTGTAGACATGGAAACCATAGATTGAAAAGCAGATCTCCCCCCAACCGAACTCCCTGATAAAGTGAACACATATCCTATCATTGAGCGCCTATGATCCAAATCCCCAGTATTTTTGGAATCTACATATCCAACACAAATGTTTGCTATTGATGATTTCTTCTAAAATTATAAATCAACATCCTTTGTACCTTTCAGGTAACAAAATAATTCATTACTACTTGTTAGTGACTCTTTCCTATATTATGCATATTTCAGCTCAACACCCCAACTACTTGTGCCAAGTTTGGTCTAATACAAACCATACATACATAAAGCAACCTATGGCATTAGCATATGGTACATTGTGTATTTCATTCTTATTTAAATCTATCTTAGGGCACAACTCACAAGACAAATGAAAGTGAAGAGCAAGAGGTATACTCACAGACTTTGTGAAACCAGCAACTCTGAAACTCTTCAGCACACTTTCTAAATAACCATTTTGTGTTAGACAAATCTTTATAGTACTTTTGTCCCTTTAGATTTCCATTCCCAAAATATTCTTTGCCTCTCCCAAAAACTTCATTTCAAAATTCTTTGACAGCTGTTCTTTAATAAATTTCAACTCAGGCTGATCTGAAGATGCTACCAGCATGTCATCAACATACAAGAACAGGTAAATAAAGTTACCTTGGGATAGCTTCTTAAAATACATGCAGTGATCAAACTGACTTATTTTAAATCCTTTCTATTGCATGAATTGATCAAATTTCTTATACCATTTCCAGGGTGATAGCTTAAGACCATAAATATATTTGTCTAGTTTGCAAACCAAGTCCCATTTTCCTGCTTTACAAAAACCTAGGGGTTGCACCATATAGATCTTCTCATCTAATCCTCAGTGTAAGAACACAGTATTGACATTGAGTTGTTCCAAATGTAAGTCAAGCAGTGCTACCAAGAATAGAAGCACACTAATAGATGAGTATTTGATGACTAGGAATAACACCTCATCATAGTAGATATTTTTTTCTTGTGCAAAGCCTTTGTTACTAGTCTTGCCTTGTATTGCATATCAGTTCGTTGAGATCCCTCCTTCTTTGCTAATACTCTTTGCGGCCAATAACTTTCTTCCTAGAGATAATTTTTTCAGCCTCAAAATTTTTTTATTTTGAAGATAATTCATCTCTTCATCAATGGCTTGTCTCCACTGATCCTTTTCTAAACTTGCCACTACCTCTCTTTAGTGAGATGAAACATCATCATCTTCTATTGACAGTGCTTAAGCAATTTAATCATTTTTCTAAGCCAATCTTTCAATCTTCCACCTGTTTCTATTTACTGCAATTGACTCCTAAGAATGAGTCTCATCACCAGTATCAATCTTTCTTCTTCACTATCATCAACATGGTCTTGAGTTGTAGGGATTCTATCAACACCTGTGTTATTATATGAAGAATCTTGTGGAACAAACTGGGGTGCATCAAATCACACTATTTATCTGCTGGTAGAAGTTACCATATTATCCTCCACTTGATGCAAAATTCTTTATCTTATGAAGTACTCATCATTAAAAGTCACAACCCTACTAATGATGATCATTTTGTTAACCGAATCATAAAGTATGTAGCCTTTGTAGCGCCCCGTCCCGTCACCGCGCGCAAAATACGAGTATAATTCATAGATTGGCAACGGAACGGTGCGATACTCGGGAGCGGTGGGCCGTGCAAGTAAAACCCATCGTCCCGAATAGGCTTAAAGAGACAAAGCCATACTGAAGGCCGCTGACTCGAGCCTTAAGAGTAGGCTCGAGAGCCAATACCTAAGATAAGAATGGAACCCTTATCTTAAGTATTAGACTTAGTACGTACACAAGGTATAAGGGAGGAGAGAAGGACCCATGTACGTTACAAAATATATCAGCATTTCCAGTATGCCGATTACATCACAATACTATGTATAGTAATATAACAGAGTGCGGAAGCTAAAAGCATAACATCCAGAATACATTCATCTCAAGCAGTAGAAAATATATCTATCTCAGAAAAGAAAAGTGAAAATACATCCAGAGTTTTATTACAAATCATAATAATGCAGAATATAAAGAGTCTAGCTAAAATACTGGAAGGAACTAGAAAGTAAAAGTAGGTGCTCGATCCCCTACAGTTCCAAGTGCTCCTCCTGAGACTCTGGGACGTCTTCCTGACCTGTCTCCAACAACTGCTCAGGATCTAGTAAATTGCCAGATCCCAAAAGTACCCCGTGTTAGACAAGAAGTCTAACACATCGAAGCTAGCTATACGAGCTAATCTAAATATAATAAATATGCAGAACATAAAGTAAAAATGCAGGAAAACTGTAAAGCATCAAATAACTGAACTGTAAAAACTAAGTAAAGAAAAACTGCATCAAAACCAAGTACTGAAAATATCTAAAAATGTCAGTTGCTGAGAAGGATGCTATAAGCTGCACTATATGCTACTGAAACAATGCTCATAGATATTCTATGTCACGGTATATCACAAAACTATTACTGAAGGCTTATGAGTCGTATGGTCCAATGTAATTACAATAGTTAGGAAGTCAGTATGGTGATGCAGATGCACCCTGAAATTCCCCAGTCTGTGTATATAACATTCTGTATCTCATACTGTAATCACTGATAGCCATGTGTCACTACAAAAGGAATGAGGTCAACTCATGCTTATGCTTCATGTTTATGCCATTGTGTGATATAAATGGAAAATCCAAACAAATCCATGAAGAATGTAGTAAGATACACAAGTGAATCCTGAGTCTCCACTGTGCAGAATCCTGCTAAAAGGATTCTGACTCCAAAACTCTAGATCGATATTTAGTTAAAGTTGCTTATTTACTTCAAAGATCACTGGGCAGGGTGATTGTATACACATATTAAATATGCTGCAAAGATAGGACACGACATTTAGTTTGATTACGCTACCCTAATAAAGCGATCTTCATTAGGAGGCACCATCCGATGATGATTTGTATCTCAAACTAAGCATTTAGTCACTAAACTCACAATCATACTTAGTGTCTTAAGGAAGGTAATTCTCCTTTTTCTTAGTTTCACCTAAGCCATACCTATTGAAGCGATCTTCTCCAGCAGGCATTGCCCGATGGCAACTGTCCTTCAATAAAACTAAGAAATGGGTACCCATTTAATACACTCTTAGGATTGATTGATTTATTCTAAGCGAGGTTATGTCCGCCTAAGCCCGCAGGATAGCAACAAAGACAAATCTTACTTAGAGTGACTCAACCAATCCAGATTATTACTGGGGACCAGTAATATGGTTATACGATACTACACTTACCCAACAATCGTGGTTCAATCAAATCTATTTAATATAATGAGGATTTTATCAAGACTACAAGTCTCAAACTAATAGGTAAGTCTATATAAGGTTTCACAAATCTAATATGATCAGGGATCACATAACCTGGATTCTACCACAAGAAGAGGTATCTCTTCTAATGTCTTGAGTGATTACTACCACAAGGGGAATTGATTAAGTTCTAAGGTGAAGGGATATTCTATACTCCTACCTCAAGGATTCTTACAAGGCCTCCTACCTCATAATATATAAATTTGGGTCTTTTATATAATTTAAGACGATCTTATGAAGAGAGCATCAAGATCTCTTCTTTAGATGTTAATATTAGACTATCAGGTTCTGGTTCATTATTGGATTTAGAATGATTAGATTAGATGATGGAATCATCTGATCACACTTAGACTAAGATTATGGGACTAAATCAAGCATATTGTTAAGGATTAGATCACTTGTTTAATCAATATAATTTTAATTGTCTTCTTATGCTAGTCTTCTTTCTTAAGAGAAAATCAGGGATCTAAAGTTTAGATTCAGATCAAGTAATCACATAGATTGTTATTAACCTTAACATGTCTAATTCAAATGTTTAGGATCAATAGTAAATCAAATGTATTATTGGAAAATGTTCAATTCATAGTCTTGAAATCAATACAGTTGAGTTAGGGTTGTTATGGTTTTAGATTTGCCTTAAGTAGAATTAGGGATTGACTCCTTCTCAAGTCTTAAGTCAAATCAAGTGTGCATTTAAAGATCAATATCAAATCAGTGGATTAATTATGTGTTATTAGTGGCAATCCTAGATCTAGATCAAATCTTAAAGCTTGATCCAAATCTAAAGATTTCTTAAGTCAATTAAGATATTTAAGATTCTAATATTTCGGATTTATTTGAGTATACTAAGCAGGTAATAAAGGATGGTTTCATTTCAATTAGCTTACTGTTCTAGAGCAAAATAATAATTAAAGTTTAACAAATAATGGTTACTTAGTGCTAACCAAACCTTAAACTCAAGCGAAAAGGATTAGCACATAAATAAAAATCCAACCATTCAAATTACATGAAATTTGGCATGCAAGTCCTAATTACTCATACAAATAATCAGAGACTAAATTTGCTATGATCCAATGTGTATAAACCATAAAATTCACTAATTAGGATTTGACAAGATTAGGGCATAACTACATTTACAAAACTTAGAAAAATATTATACTTAGCACATGCAATCTAATTAACATCTGTGAACTAATGACACCCTAATCATGCATTTTGGATAAGTAAGTTTGCTAATCTACCCTAATTAACATTCACTATAATTAGGCAGTAATTAAAGATCTAACTATTAGATGTGTGATTTTATTTTATATTTAAGTTCCTGAGATTTTTCTGAATATTTTCATATATAATAACATAAAATTCTAACCAGTTGATTAAAAGTTATTAAGAAAATATATTATGTATTTTTTCATTATATTTTTCCTAATTTCCTTAAGGAAAATAAATATTAAATTCTTTAATAATATCTTAAACAGCGCCGGCCCGATCCAAACTGCACGGGTCATTCGGGCCTGCGGCCCGTCACTGTGGGCTGTTGATTTTAAAATGGCGCTGGCCCGATCCAAATCACGCGGGTCAATCGGGCTTGAAGGCCCATTACTGTTCGGCAGCGCGGGTCACGGGTCGACCCGACCCGCGCTGTCGTCTTCTTCCCCGCGCCTGGCCCCGACTGAGAGGCGAATGGGGCGAACCCTAATCCCCAAAATTCTCAGTCGTCGAGCCACGCCGGGGCGTAAGGACGACGGCTTCACCTTCCTGGGGACAAGACCAACTCGTGGAACCCTAAATTGCTAACTGGGATGGTCTATTTCCCATGGACCCTATTCCTCCATTTCACGTGAAAGGAGCTCACTGTGAGGAGAAATTCTCCTCACAGGGGGCTTGCCAGGGCTGGGGTTTGATCCGTTCACCTTCAGGGCACAAGCACGGATCGAAGCCCCATTTCAGGAGGCCCTGGGAGGCTATAGATCCCTGGGACCTTACTCGGTCCCAGCATTCTGAAAGTAGGACGACTCGTTCGATCGATACGATCGAACGGATCCCTCCCAGCGTGCCAATTTGATTGAAATGGATTCGCATTAGCTAGGGGAGAGTGCGGGGATGAAAATTAAATAGGAACTGAGCCCATACGGCTCAGTCCAGAACATGGGGTACCTGGCTTTGCTGGTCTGAGCCGGTCTGGATGGCAGAGCCTAACACAAAGCAGCAGAAGGGTTCTTAGGGGTCCTGAACTCCAGGAGCTACCCTCTATCAGCTGTACGCAAGGTTGGGGATCGACTGGAAGCAGTCTAATGGAGCAGCAATGGCGCTAGCAGGAAAAATTGGAATGGACCCAACTGAGCAGCAAGGAGCCTCTAGAGTGAAGTCTGAGGCTATTTATAGACTCAGGAAGGTGTTGCGAGGGAGTGCTGGGGCTGGGCTCGGCCTGGCTTGACCCGAGAGCTCGGGTCAAGAGGAGTTTTCCAGATTTCCAAAAATGGGGATATCGGGCTGGAGAGCCCATCTCAGAGGCCTCACGGGATTGAGGAATCCTCTAACGGCTATGCTGAGCTAGCGGAGGAGTGGGGGACAGGCTCTACTTGTCGAGGATTCCATTTTTTTCTGTCGGGGGGTCTGAGCGAAGCGGGGGAGACGATGAGCAGTGCGGGGTTTACGACAGCCGTCTGATGTATCGATCGTTGACGCGGAACGGCTCAGATTCTCAGATAGGTAATGGCCGAACGCGGAGTGGGGATCATCCGTTGGATCTGGATCTCTGGATCTGACAGATGGATCGCGCTACTTACTATGGTTAGATGGGTACCGTCCGATCCTTTGATTTAACCGCGGAACGGCCCAGATGGGTTGATCCTGAGAGAAGGCGTGGGCCGCACGATCTGATCCGAGAAATGGACGGCTCAGATCGCGCCCGCTGTTTTGAAGACGGCGGAAGGTATATTTGCAAATTTTAATTGTATGGAGCCCTTAAGTGCAATTGCACCATTTAAATTAAATTGAATTATTGCCCAAATGAACTCCAAATTGCACCAAAATTTCACCCTTAGCTAATTTGGGGGTGAGGAATTCAAAGATGAAATCAGATTTTAATTCTGAGATCTAAATATTTTGGGTCTGGTTTAGGGCATCTAGACCGCCAAATTGCACTTTTTGACTTAGAGACGTCCAATTGATCTCAAATTTTCCAGATAGGCTTATATTGATGTCTTAAAGACAATGGTGCTTAAAAATATTGAATTTGGCAGCATGTAATTTGCCTGGTAACAACCTAGGGTTGTTACAGACTCCCCTACTTAAGAACGATGTCGTCCTCGATATCATCTTAAGAGAAGACAAAATACGAGAGAAAAATAAAGAACGCGAATAAGATTCTAGTATTAAAGAGTACCTAGAGTTTCAAAGAGATTGTGATACTTATTTCTCATATCCGCCTCTTTCTCCCAAGTAAATTCTTCCAAAGAACGATTTCTTCATTGAACTTTTACCATAGGGATGGAACGATTTCTTAGCTACTTTTGATCATGAGCCAAGATCTTAACTGGCTCTTCTGCATAAGAAAGATCTGGTTGGAGTGATATGGCTGGAAGTTGAATTAAGTGTGATGGATCATGAAGGCATCTCCGCAGAGAGGAGATGTGGAATACGTTATGTACTGCTGAGAAATCTTCAGGAAGCTTTAAACGATATGCTGCAGAACTAATCTTTTCTAGTATCTCGAAAGGTCCGACGTAGCGAGGACTTAACTTTCCAGCTACACCAAAATGATAAACACCTTTCATTGGGCTGACCTTAAGATACACATACTTTCCCACATCAAGATCCAGAGCACGATGATGAGCGTCGTGATATTTACTCTGCCGATCCTGAGCAGCTTTGATTCTTTGCTGGATTAGCTGAATTTTACGATTTGTTTCTTCAACCAATTCTGACCCATAAAGCTGAACACTGCCAGTTTCAGACCATGCTAATGGCATACTGCATTTTCTGCCATACAAAGCTTCATATGGTGCCATACCGATACTTGCTTGAAAACTATTATTGTATGCGAATTCTACAAGGGAAAGGTGATCCTCCCAAAAACCTCCAAAGTCCAGAATACAGAGACGAAGGAGATCTTCCATAACTTGATTGACTCTTTCTGTTTGACCATCTGTCTGAGGATGAAAGGCGGTACTCATTGCTAGAGTAGTCCCTAAGTCTTGATGCACCGCTTGCCAAAACTTAGAGGTGAAACGGCTATCTCGATCAGATACGATAGATCTCGGGATTCCGTGGAGCCTGATAATTTCCTTGATATAAAGTTTTGCCAATTTTTCCACAGAATCAGTTTGACGCATAGGGATGAAATGAGCTGACTTGGTTAATCGATCAATAATGACTCAGATTGAATCCGCGCCAGATCTTGCTTTAGGTAAACCCATAACAAAATCCATAGAAATGTCGAACCATTTCCATTTAGGAATTGCTAGTGGGTGAAGGAGTCCTCCAGGCTTTTGATGCTCAGCTTTAACTAGACTGCAAGCGTGACATTTTGCCACAAATTCTACCACACTCTTTTTCATACTGGGCTACCAGAACGACTTTTTCAGATCTTGGTACATTTTGGTACTACCTGGATGCACTTGGTAGCCTGAATTATGGCCTTCGATCATAATCTCTTGATGCATGGATTTGGGAACCCATAAACAATCACCTTGGTAAATTACATTACCACGAAGCTGGAGATCGAAGCGACGTCCACTCTCAATATCAACTTTGAACTTCAAATAATCCTCATCCTTGGTTTGAGAGATGAAGACATCATGATGGAAGGTTGGTTCAACTGAGCTCATAGATATTAGTGTGCTTAACATGTATCCACGCACTGTCCTGATTTCAAATTTTTGGAATTCTTCCTCCAATACACTAGTACATACTATAGTAGATAGCGTAGCATGACGGCTGAGTGCATCTGCTACGACATTCGCTTTTCCTGGATGATACTGAATGTTTAAGTCATAGTCGCTTATTAACTCGAGCCATCTTCACTGTCGACAATTCAACTCACGTTGGGTGAAAATATATTTCAAGCTCTGATGGTCGGTGAATATGGAACATTGGACGCCATACAGATAATGACGCCAAATCTTTAGAGCGAAGATTACTGATGCTAGTTCCAGATCGTGAACAGGATAGTTCTTTTCATGTGGTTTTAATTGTCGAGATGCGTAGGATATAACTCTTCCTTCCTGCATTAAAACACATCCCAAACCTATACCGGATGCATCAGTATAGCCCTGGTAATTCAACCCTTCCTTGGGTAAGGTGAGAACTGGGGCAGAAGATAGAGCATCCTTCAATGTTTGAAACGCTTTCTCACATTCCAGACTCCAAATGAAAGCTACTGCTTTTTGAGTCAATTTGGTGAGAGGAGACGCAATTTGTGAGAAACCTTTGACGAATTTTCTATAATAGCCTGCCAGTCCTAAGAAGCTTCTGATATCTGTCACGGATTTTGGTTGTGACCATTCTCGGACTGCGCTTACTTTGTTCTGATCTACTCTGATTCCTTGAGAGTCGATGACGTGACCCAGAAAGGCGATAGAATCAAGCCAGAATTCACACTTAGAATACTTAGCATAGAGTTCATGGTTTCTGAGTTCTTTAAGTACTATACGAAGGTGTTTCTCATGATCGGTCTTATTCTTAGAATAAATTAGTATGCCGTCAATGAAGACGATGACGAATTTATCCAGATATGCTTTCAACACATGCTGCATTAAGTCCATAAAAATGGATGGTGCATTCATCAATCCAAAAGACATCACCAAGAATTCGTAATGTCCATAACGAGTTCAAAATGCTGCTTTCTCAATATTAGTCTCCTTAACTCTCAATTGATGATACCCAGATCGCAAGTCTATCTTGGAGAAGACCTTTGCTCCAGATAACTGATCAAACAAATCGTTGATACGGGGTAAAGGGTATTTGTTTTTAATAGTTACTTTGTTCAACTCCCTATAATCGATGCACATTCTCATCGATCCATCTTTCTTTTTAATGAACAACACCAGTGCTCCCCAAGGGGATGAACTTGGACGGATGAGACCCTTCTCTAATAATTCTTGAAGTTGGTTGTTCAGCTCTTGAAGTTCCTTTGGCGCCATGCGGTAAGGAACCTTTGGCAGGGGTTGGGTTCTGGGAATTACGTCTATGGTGAACTCCACTTTTCTATTTGGAGGAAGACCAGGCAGGTCTTTAGGGAAAACATTGGGAAATTCACAAACTACGGGGTTCTCAGAAAGAGGTATGACTTCTTTCTTTTCCCCCAGCATTGTTATAAGGTACGCATTGCATCCTTTCTATACTAATCTCTCTGCCACCAAGGCGTTGATTAACGACGATTGGGTGCTAAATTTTCCCATGAATGATTTGGAGTTCCTTCTGTTACCCAAAGTTATCTTCTTCTTTTGACAGTTAATGGACGCACCATGTTGGCTTAACCAATTCATACCTAGGATTATGTCGAAGTTGGTGATTGGCAGAAGGATTAGCTTAGCTCTGAAGTTTTGATCTTCAATAGGGATATCTAGATTGCAGAATTGTTGAGACTGCATACGAGCTCCCAAAGGTAGCCCAATACTTAATGAACTGGCTAGTTGATGTGTCTGTAGTTTAAGTGTCTTAGCCCATTCTTCCGATACGAAAGAATGACTTGCTCCCGTATCGAATAGAACATTACAAGTTGTGTCGTTTATGGTTAATGTGCCTATAGTTGCGATAATTTGTGTAAGGATAGCTCATTTGAAAATTTAAATACAGAAATAGTAGGGGACAAATATTTAATACAACAAGAAAAGAGAATTTATTTAAGACGTACCTGACACTACGTCGTTATTTTCAGGAGCAGAAGCTGGAGTTAACATATACACTCGGGCAGGTGCCGAGGGTTGCTTGTTCTGGATTCCTGAGTCTTGACGGTTGTATGTTGACCTTTGCATTGGTACACTTGCTCTTGAGTTCGTTGCAGGAACCGACATTATGGCAGGAGCGGGCTCCCGCTGGTTCACGGGTTGAGCACGAAAGGTTTGCTTATGGCGGGAGTGGTCGATGGGCACGCCATCAATGGTTTTCTTCTCCCTACATTCATAGTAACGGTGGCCCTTACGGCCACAAGTGAAACATACACCACCAAATTGGTAGCACTTCCCATACAGATGCTTCTTCTTACATTCAGAATTCTGAGGCTGAGGTTGTGTGGTTTCCATGTTGTAGACTCTGGCCGTTTTGCGATGGCCAAAGCGCTCATCTCGTGGGTGCGTGACTATGGTTTTTCTCTTCCGGTCCAGTTAACTCTGGAATCTTTCTTGCAGATGGGTAGCCTCAATCAACTCTATTAGGGTTTTGAACTGTCGTGAGACTAGGTGTGCTTTAATAGAGTCTCTCAAACCTTTCATGAAGCGGTGGCACTTGGATGCTTCCGATCTTACTAAATCGGGAATGAACCTTGACAGTCTCCTGAATTCTTGTTCGTAATCAGATACTGATCTACTTCCTTGTATGAGGTGAAGAAGTTCATCTTCTAGAATTGCTTGAGCTGAGGCTGGAATGAAGGCTTCACGAAATGCCTCCATGAACATATCCCATGGTATGTCCTCTATTTCAAAGTCTGCAAATCTATTATTCCATTCATTTTCCCACCAATATTCCGCTTCTTCTTGGAACAGATAGGTCACCAGACGGATTGCCTCAGAATTAGGGCATTTAATTAAGGCCAGATTTTTCTCCACTAACTTTATCCATGTTACAGTATCCATGGGGTTCAATGCCCCGTTGAATGTGGGAGTACGAAAACGAAGGAAATTGTGTAGAACTCCGTCTCCTGAGTTATAGGAAGAAGATCCGGAGGATTATTGTTTGACGGAGAGGATGAGAGATCGTGTCTCCTACACTTGTTGCGCGTTACTATCAATTATGGCCTTTATTAAATTGGCCATGAGACTCGATTCTTCAGATTCACTTGATGATGGGATCATCTTCTTAATAGGAGTGGGAGCAGAAGGGGAATCAGGATTCATAGCTGCAGTTAAGATGCAAATTTTAAGAAAATTTTCATTTATTTTCAAGTTCTTTCTCATAAGAGAAGATACATGGATACATCAAAATATGAAAGCAAAATAACAAGATATGACATGAGGAAATTCCTAGGGTCTAGTTACAATACTCTAGCCAGAAGGCAGCACAAAAGTCATCATATATGACAATGTGGCCTTTCCGAGCTAATCTCCTATCGACCCAATACCACCAACGACTCGCTGATCCCCTCAGTAGGATCTCTACAATCTCCAGACGGTACCTCTCTGGACAGGCTATCTCTCGAAGTGCCGTGGTAACACGATCCAGCCACTCTTTGGCAAGCGTCGAAAGACTGGTACCTTTGAATGATGAAAGAACCAGAATTTTGTCTAGTACTGCAACTCCTCGGGATGATACTCCATCCACCGTCCTCCCGTAGATCTGACCATCTCGAAGGTCGTCTATCCAATAATCGTCAAATCTTCTGAGGTAGAACAGAAATGCTGACGACGAGTATTCCATTCCCTAAAATAGTTTAACCCATAAACATTTTATTCATTATTCCTTCAAAATTCGTTTAGACCTTAAGATGTCATTTTATGTTATCTTTTTATGTGTGTTAAATTCCTAGGGTGTCAGTATTGTAGACATAATTTTTCCCTTCTGTTTCTAAGACAGCTTAGTGAATCTTTTGGATGTTTGCTTCGCACTATACTTAGTAATTGTAATCTTGTCCTGTCGCAGAGAATAGATTATAAAGTAGATAGGAACAAGCTCCTTATCTGACACTTTATAATACTTCTCTGATACTAACTGTAGTGCCCCGTCCCATCGCCACGCACAAAATATGAGTATAATTCATAGATTGGCAACAGAACGGTGCGCTACTCGGGAGCGGTGGGTCATGCAAGTAAAACCCATCGTCCCGAATAGGCTTAAAGAGACAAAGCCATACTGAAGGCTGCTGACTCGAGCCTTAAGAGTAGGCTCGAGAGCCAATACATAAGATAAGAATGGAACCCTTATCTTAAGTATTAGACTTAGTACGTACACAAGGTATAAGGGAGGAGAGAAGGACCCATGTACGTTACAAAATATATCAGCGTTTCCAGTACGCCGATCACATCACAATACTATGTATAGTAATATAACAGAGTGCGGAAGCTAAAAGCATAACATCCAGAATACATTCATCTCAAGCAGTAGAAAGTATATCTATCTCAGAAAAGAAAAGTGAAAATACGTCCAGAGTTTTATTACAAATCATAATAATGCAGAATATAAAGAGTCTAGCTAAAATACTGGAAGGAACTAGAAAGTAAAAGTAGGTGCTTGATCCCCTACAGCTCCAAGTGCTCCACCTGAGACTCTGGGACGTCTTCCTGACCTGTCTCCAACAACTGCTCAGGATCTAGCAAATTGCCGAATCCCAAAAGTACCCCGTGTTAGACAATAAGTCTAACACATCGAAGCTAGCTTTACGAGCTAATCTAAATATAATAAATATGCAGAGCATAAAGTAGAAATGCAGAAAAACTGTAAAGCATCAAATAACTGAATTGTAAGAACTAAGTAAAGAAAAACTGCATCAGAACCAAGTACTAAAAATATCTAAAAATGTCAGATGCTGAGAAGGATGCTATAAGCTGCACTATATGCTACTGAAATAATGCTCACAGATATTCTATGTCACGGTATATCACAGAACTATCACTGAAGGCTTATGAGTCGTACGGTCAAATGTAATCATAATAGTTAGGAAGTCAGTATGGTGATGCAGATGCACCATGAAATTCCCCAGTCTGTGTATATAATATTCCGTATCTCATACTGTAATCACTGATAGCCATGTGTCACTACAGAAGGAATGAGGTCAACTCATGCTTATGCTTCATGTTTATGCCATTGTGTGATATGAATGGAAAATCCAAACAAATCCATGAAGAATGTAGTAAGATACATAAGTGAATCCTGAGTCTCCACTGTGCAGAATCCTGCTAAAAGGATTCTGACTCCAAAACTCTAGATCGATATTTAGTTAAAGTTGCTTATTTACTTCAAAGATCACTGGGCAGGGTGATTGTATACACATATTAAATATGCTGCAAAGATAGGACACGGCATTTAGTTTGATTACGCCACCCTAATAAAGCGATCTTCATTAGGAAGCACCATCCGATGATGATTTGTATCTCAAACTAAGCATTTAGTCACTAAACTCACAATCATACTTAGTGTCTTAAGGAAGGTAATTCTCCTTTTTCTTAGTTTCACGTAAGCCATACCTATTGAAGCGATCTTCGCTAGGAGACATTGCCCGATGGCAACTGTCCTTCAATAAAACTAAGAAATGGGTACCCATTTAATACACTCTTAGGATTTATTGATTTATTCTAAGCGAGGTTATGTCCACCTAAGCTCGCAGGATAGCAACAAAGACAAATTTTACTTAGAGTGACTCAACCAATCCAGATTATTACTGGGGACCAGTAATATGGTTATACGATACTACACTTACCCAACAATCGTGGTTCAATCAAATCTATTTAATATAACGAGGATTTTATCAAGATTACAAGTCTTAAACTAATAAGTAAGTCCTATATAAGGTTTCACAAATCTAATATGATCAGGGATCACATAACCTGGATTCTACCACAATGAGAGGTATCTCTTCTAATGTCTTGAGTGATTACTACCACAAGGGGAATTGATCAAGTTCTAAGGTGAAGGGATCTTCTATACTCCTACCTCAAGGATTCTTACAAGGCCTCCTACCTCATAATATATAAATTTGGGTCTTTTATATAATTTAAGATGATCTTATGAAGAGAGCATCAAGATCTCTTCTTTAGATGTTAATATTAGACTATCAGGTTCTGGTTCATTATTGGATTTAGAATGATTAGATTAGATGATAGAATCATCTGATCACACTTAGACTAAGATTTTGGACTAAATCAAGCATATTGTTAAGGATTAGATCACTTGTTTAATCAATATAATTTTAATTGTCTTCTTATGCTAGTCTTCTTTCTTAAGAGAAAATCAGGGATCTAAAGTTTAGATTCAGATCAAGTAATCACATAGATTGTTATTAACCTTAACATGTCTAATTCAAATGTTTAGGATTAATAGTAAGTCAGATGTATTATTGGAAAATGTTCAATTCACAGTCTTGAAATCAATAAAGTTGAGTTAGGGTTGTTATGGTTTTAGATTTGCCTTAAGTAGAATTAGGGATTGACTCCTTCTCAAGTCTTAAGTCAAATCAAGTGTGTATTTATAGATCAATGTCAAATCAGTGGATTAATTATGTGTTATTGGTGGCAATCCTAGATCTAGATCAAGTCTTAAAGCTTGATCCAAATCTAAAGATTTCTTAAGTCAATTAAGATATTTAAGATTCTAATATTTTGGATTTGTTTGAGTATACTAAGTAGGTAATAAAGGATGGTTTCATTTCAATTAGCTTACTGTTCTAGAACAAAATAAATAATAATTAAAGTTTAACAAACAGTGGTTCCTTAGTGCTAACCAAACCTTAAACTCAAGCAAAAAGGATTAGCACATAAATAAAAATCCAACCATTCAAATTATATGAAATTTAGCATGCAAGTCCTAATTACTCATATAAATAATCAGAGACTGAATTTGCTATGATCCAATGTATATAAACCCTAAAATTCACTAATTAGGATTTGACAAGATTAGGGCATAACTACATTTACAGAACTCAAAAAATTATTATACTTGGCACATGCAATCTAATTAACATTTGTGAACTAATGGCACCCTAATCATGCAATTTGGATAAGTAAATTTGCTAATATACCCTAATTAACATTCACTGTAATTAGGCAGTAATTAAAGATCTAACTATCAGATGTATGATTTTATTTTATATTTAAGTTTCTGAGATTTTTCTGAACATTTTCATATATAATAATATAAAATTCTAACCAGTGGATTAAAAGTTATTAAGAAAATACATTCTGTATTTTTCCATTATATTTTTCCTAATTTCCTTAAGGAAAATAAATATTAAATTCTTTAATAATATCTTAAACAGCGCCGGCCCGATCCAAATCGCGCGGGTCGTTCGGGCCTGCGGCCCGTCACTGTGGGCTGTTGATTTTAAAATGGCGCCGGCCCGATCCAAATCACGCGGGTCAATCGGGCCTGAAGGTCCGTTACTGTTCGACAGCGCGGGTCACGGTTCGACCCGACCCACGCTGTCGTCTTTTTCCGCGCGCCTGGCCCCGACTGAGAGGCAAATGGGGCGAACCCTAATCCCCAAAATTCTCAGTCGTCGAGCCACGCCGGGGTGTAAGGATGACGGCTTCACCTTCCTGGGGTCGAGACCAACCCGTGGAACCCTAAATTGCTAACTGGGATGGTCTATTTCCCCTAGACCCTATTCCTCCATTTCACGTGAAAGGAGCTCACTGTGAGGAGAAATTCTCCTCACAGGGGGCTTGCCAGGGATGGGGTTTGATCAGTTCACCTTCAGGGCACAAGCACGGATCGAAGCCCCATTTCAGGAGGCCCTGGGAGGCTCTAGATCCCTGGGGCCTTACTCGGTCCCAACGTTCTGAAAGCAGGATGACTCGTTCGATCAATACGACCGAACAGATCCCTCCCAGCGCGCCAATTTGACTGAAATGGATTTGCATTAGCTAGGGGAGAGTGCGGGGATGAAAATTAAACAGGAACTGAGCCCATACGGCTCAGTCCAGAACGTGGGGTACCTGGTTTTGCTGGTCTGAGCCGGTCTGGATGGCAGAGCCTGACACGAAGCAGCAGAAGGGTTCTTAGGGGTCCTGAACTCCAGGAGCTACCCTCTATCAGCTGTACGCAAGGTTGGGGATCTACTGGAAGCAGTCTAACGGAGCAGCAATGGCGCTAGCAGGAAGAATTGGAATGGACCCAATTGAGCAGCAAGGAGCCTCCATAGTGAAGTCTGAGGCTATTTATAGACTCAGGAAGGTGTTGCGAGGGAGTGCTGGGGTTGGGCTCGGCCTGGCTTGACCCGAGAGCTCGGGTCAAGAGGAGTTTTTTCGAATTTCCAAAAATGGGATATCGGGCTGGAGAGCCCGTCTCAGAGGCCTCACGGGATTGAGGAATCCTCTAACAGCTATGCTGAGCTGGCGGAGGAGTGGGGGACAGGTTCTGCCTGTCGGGGATTCCATTTTTTTTTCTGTCGGGGGGTCTGAGCGAAGCGGGGGAGACGATGAGCAGTGCGGGGTTTACGACAGCCGTCTGATGTATCGATCATTGACGCAGAATGGCTCAGATTCTCGGACAGGTAACAGTCGAACACGGAGCGGGGATCATCCGTTATATCTGGATCTCTAGATCAGACGGATGGATCGCGCTACTTACTATGGTTAGATGGGTACCGTCCGATCCTTTGACTTAACTGCGGAACGGCCCAGATGGGGTTGTTCCTGAGAGAAGGCGCGGGCCGCACGATCTGATTCGAGAAATGGACGGCTCAGATCGCGCCCGCTGTTTTGAAGACGGCGGAAGGTATATTTGCAAATTTTAATTGTATGGAGCCCTTAAGTGCAATTGCACCATTTAAATTAAATTGAATTATTGCCCAAATGAACTCCAAATTGCACCAAAATTTCACTCTTAGCTAATTTGGGGGTGAGGAATTCAAGGATGCAATCAGATTTTAATTCTGAGATCAAAATATTTTGGGTCTAGTTTAGGGCATCTAGACCGCCAAATTGCACTTTTTGACTTAGAGACGTCCAATTGATCTCAAATTTTCCAGATAGGCTTATATTGATGTCTTGAAGATAATGGTGCTTAAAAATATTGAATTTGGCAACATGTAATTTGCCTGGTAACAACCTAGGGTTGTTACAGCCTTTGACCTCATGTTGAAAGCCCATAAAAATTGGCTTCCATGATCTTAGATCTAACTTATCTTGTTTCACATGATAGTAAGCGAGGCATCTAAAAACCCTCAATTAATCATAATTTCTAGTAGGCCATCCAAACCACACTTAAATTGGAGTCTTCTTGTTCAATGCAGCAGAGGAAAAATAGTTCACCAAGTAACATATAACAACCCAAGTTGTTACTTAGGTCAGTTAAGACTGATTTAAGCATTAATTATGGTTTTAGTAGCTTGATTAAGTCATTTAGAACCTACCTCTAAGATTTGGATCAAATTAGAGATCAAATAGATCAAAACTTGATTTCTAGAAAATCTCAAAACCCTAGAAATTGACTTTTTATCTAGACCTCAGATTAGAAATCTGACTTCGCCATTATGTTCATCACTCCCAAATTAGCTAGGGGTAAAGTTTTGGATGCATTTGGAAGTCGTTAAATTTTCGTCTAATATTTTAATATTATTTAATTATCCTGAAAATTCGAATAATTAAATACTTGTCGGATCAAAAATCCGATTTCACCGTTCTGTTCCTCACCCCTCAATTAGCTAGGGGTGATTTATTGAAATTTTTTGGAACGCAATTAATAAATTAATTATAATTAATAAAATGGGTTTTAAAATATTTAAATAATAATATAATTATTAAGCATCTAGCGGATCCCATCTAAACCCTCACGCCATCTTCCTATTCGCGCACGGGACCGTCCCATTTGACGGATCGCACCGATCCGTCCGATCGAACGATGGGACGGTCGCAGTATCGTCTCCTTCACTGAGACTCTGCGTGTCTCCTCCATCGCATGCGGCATCTCGACACTCCCATAGATGTCGATCCACTGCTTTGGGAGAAGGATAAGACTACAAATCAACATCCTAATGAGGACTTTGGGCTCAAAACGATTATCTGCGAAGAAGAGGAATCTCCCATTTGATCTAACACTATCAGCCGTCGAAAATTAGGTACCGGTTTCTCCCAATCCTTTTATCAGATTGCTGATTTTCAATTTCTGCTAGCTATTCCATCTGCTAGATTAGGTTTTAGTCGGGTTCGATCGAGTCTGATCAAACCCGATCGTGTCAATTTGATCGCACCGATACAGTACTTACCGTTAAAGTCGAGGCGTCCGTAGTAGGGTCACCTAGGGTTGAAGTTTGGACTCGATCTAGGTCACCTTGAGCTTTGATTTTACCACCGACAGGAAGGTATGGTCGTGACCTATCCATCACCATACGGGTCGAGCCCTTCCGACGCCATTTTGCCACCCAAATCCCCTACCCTAGCAGACTGACGCGGTGATGGAGGCGAAGGCGTCGAAGCGTCTCGGGTCGGGTCGGGCCAGCCCGACCCGCGTGTTCAAGACCCGTGCGTTATCGTGCAGGACGCGTGGCATAAAATTATTGGTTGCGCAGCTCAGGTGGGACCCACCGTTGAGTAACCCGACAGCTCTGTCTCATCCAAGACAGTGGCGGGCCCCACTTCCCTATCCCGGCGAATCAGGTGGTGCCAGTTGGCACTGGTGGGCCCGTCCCTGCAGAAAATTAGTCATTTAAATATATATATATATATATATATATATATATAATTAGAATTAATTAAATGAAAATCAATATAAATGAATCTCATTTAAAGTATATATATATATATATATATATATATATAAATGTATAAACAGAAAATCGAATATATTTAATTAATAATATAATAATATATTAGTTAATTCAATCAAATACAATTTAATTGCAAAGTATAGAATCTAAACAGAAACATTTATCAATTATATATTATTAATTAATTAAATGCAAATAATATTAAACTTTGGACTTCCATAATTCACAAAATACTTATCCAAATGACATAAATAAATACATCAAATTAATCAGAAAAATATAAGGAATTTATTGTTACCATTTATTTGGCTGTAGGAGCAATAATTCACATAGGGGCATTTAGGATATTAAATAATTTAAATAATTACTATAAAAATATTTATTTAGCCATAACTCTTAAACTACTAATCCAAACATACCCAATATGGGTCTTAAAATACTCACAAAACTCTAAAGATTAATCTGAGAATATTTACTTTGCTGTTTAGATTAGTTTGAGTCTAATCACTTTTAGGATCTAATCATAATTAGCCTAACTAGACAAAGAACTTCAATTGACCATAAGTTAGTTAATTTAGCTCCAAATTATGTGATCCAAAAAAATTAATTTAGATCAGAAAAAAAAAACCTAATTTACAGTAATCTATAAAAATATTTAGGATCCAATGGTTGGATTTGCTAATTAACCCTAATTACTCTAAAACTTGATTAGTAAATATTAGCAAAACTAATAATCCAAATTAGACAATTTAAATTTCAGAGAACTCATAAAGTCTATTAGAATCTAGATGTATGGTTGGATTAGTAAATTGGTGATTAATTTTACTAATCACTCACTAATCACCATAAACCTTAATTAGACCATAACTTAGTCAAATGGAGTCCAAATTGAGCCTACCACTAGTCATTAGAATCAGTGGATCAATTGTGATATACAGCCATTAAAATTATTCAATTTGGACACCAAATGACAAAGTTAGGATTTTTGACCCTTAATTAAGAATCCTCAATTACCCTTTAAACCCTAGAACTTGTAATGGCTATAACTTAGCTAATATGTATCAAAATTTAATAATTTAAGGTTCTATGAAAACCTTAGGACATAACCTACAGTAAACTAACATAAAATTTAGGTGTCATTAAGGTAAAATTACCAACATACCCTTATAGGTCAAATTTCTTAAATTGATCTTATAAGGCTTAATACTTAATCAAAATTAATAAACTTACTGTCTAAACTCATACTAGACAGTAAGTAATCATTCAACATTATTAAAATCCAAAAAATAACCCTAATTCACAAAGATGAGATTTAGACCTTTAAGTAAGGGGCAAAACAGTCTTTTTGCCCAAAATTAGGGTTTAATGAATTTAAGATCTAATTTCATCTCTAAATCATAACAAATAGTAATTAAAGTGATTTAGATCTTATTTAGATAATTCTAAGTCTCAAACTAAAAATTTGACAAAAACCCTAAGTTAAGTCTTAAGTAAAACTTAAGTGAATTTGAGATCTCCCTTTTCTTTTGAACTTCTTAGATCATCCTTTAAGTACTATAACCATAGTTAGGATGTGTGTCTAAGTGATACTCTTAGTACTTAAGAACTTTAATTCCTAAGATTAGGATTAGATCTTAGGTTAGAATTCTTCTAATGAGTAAAGTGGGTTACTCATTAAGGTGAAACCTTGGTCTTATTAGTTTATTAGATTTTTCATAGTTTATTAATTGATTATTTGATCTTTTAACATTAGAGTTAGAATTAGAAACCTATCCTATTGAACTTGACTTAATTCAATAGGATTTGCCTTAACATTTTATCTTAAGATTGGATTGGAGTCTTAAATTCTAACATAATGTTAAGTGTAAGATGTGCTTAGTGACGACCACTCCTTAAGTCTTATGATTAGAAGGGGTGGTCATCACAATTGGTATCAGAGAACTCCATACGGTGTCAAATTGGAATTTGTATTCCCATCTACCTAATGGATAGTTCTTCTACCTTACAATCACTAAATGAATACTAGAATAATATCCATATTTCCATCATCCAATATTCAAAATAATAGGAATAAAACACTTAGAGTAAGAACACAAAAATACTTAAACTAATTAGGAACTTTAAGAATAAATGAATATAAAACTATTTCCTAATATTACATGATTAAAATAACTGAATAAAATACCCTTTCATTCTTCTAAATAGAATGTTTATTATTTAAATACAGGTATAATAATGAATCCCTGTCAATCTTCATCAGCTCTTGCTGCGTCAAGCAGTCAGTCATCCGAGATCAGTGCATTATTGGAGACTATTAAAACATTAGTGGAAACTAATGCCAAGCAGGCAGAGAAAATAGAAAGACTATTAGCTATACAAAATAACCCCTCTCCTGCATCAGTTAACCCAACATCTAATCTCCCTTCTCAACAATATCAACAAACTAATGATGGACTTTTACATAGTTTCATTAGATTAAGATCCCAGTATTCAATGGGACTATGTCTGCAATGGATATAGTTAATTGGATAAAAATAGTTGAGAAGAACCTTACAAGTTTAAACTGTCCTGAGTCAGAATCTGTTCGTTTAACTACACACATGTTTCAAGAAGAGGCAGAATTTTGGTGGGATCATATCCACCAAACATTATTCACCGGGTACCGGATTGACACAATTCCTTGGAGTAAGTTTGTATAAGCATTCATGGCTGAGTACGTGCCTCTCTCCGTACAAAATAATTTGGGGGATATGTTCCTAAATCTCAAGCAAGGCAATCAGACTTTATCAGAATACGAGAACTAATTCAGAAAATTATCTAGATTTGCACCAATCATGGTACAAACAGAAGGATCTCGATGTCACCGATTCCTTAGTGGTCTTAAATAATCAATAAGAGATCAAATCATTCCATTAAGACTATCCAATTTTATGGAACTTATAGAAACAACTCGTGTAATTGATCGAAATCTAACTCAAAAAGTAAGTAAGAGAACTTCAATATATCTTCTCAAAGGAACAATGATCCTAGAAGAATTAGGCTTTCTTCTGGAAAAGTATATCAAATGAAGTTGAGAGCCCACCAACAGATCCTTACAATAGGTGTACAAGACCACATCCATATGGAAAATGCTATCACAATAAACAATGTTGTTATACATGTGGTCGCAAAGGACACTTCTACCAGCAATGTGATTATGAGGTAACTATAGATTGAGTTCGTATTGATCATTCTAGACGCAATCAAATGTTAAATCCAACTCCAATCAATCAACGGGATCAACCACTGACCATTATGTCTACTCCACAAACTGAAAGGACTATCCAAAGGAATGATAAAGGAAGATCAAATCAACCCAGCACATTCAGAAATCCTCAAAAGTAGGTGGCTATTAAGAAATCTACAGGACCTGCTAAAGTATATACTCTCACTCCTATGGAAGCTATAGAAGATAATAATGTGATATCAAGTATACATAATTCATATTGTATTTATTTTTAAGCTTTTCATAAAGTTTTAAGTAATTATTATTTTATTTAGGCACTATAAGTATTAATGATCATCCGTGCAAACTGCTATTTGATACGGGAGCAATCCATTCATTTATATCTGAAGATTTTGCTAAAAGTTTAAATTTGCCTTGTTACCAAATGGCAAGATCTTTAGCAGTTGGGCTACCATCCGGAACTCAACTCAATACCACTCATTTCTGTAACCTTCAAGTACCCTTAAATGAGCAAGTGTTTCAAGCCAAGTTAATAATTTTACCAATAGTAAACTTTGATATAATCTTGGGTATGAACTGGCTTAGTACTCACAATGCTACCATTAACTGTCAACAAAAGAAGATATCACTTCGATCACCAGACACTACATCAACATTCATAGGGAAGTTCAGTACTTTAAGTTCACTAATTAATGCAATAACAGCAATTAAGCTAGTGAACAAGGGTTGTTTAGCACACCTAGTTACTATGCTAGGAGAGAGTAAAAGGAATATACTACTTTTTGAGATTAACGTGGTTAATGAATTTGCTGATGTTTTTCCTGAAGAGCTACCCGGGTTACCCTCCACCAAGAGAAGTTGAAATGGCAATTAATTTAGTACCGGGTACCCAACCAATTTCAAAAGCTCCTTACAGGATGGCTCCTAAGGAACTTCACGAACTTAGTGAGCAATTAAAATAACTATTGGATAAAAGATTTATTAAGCTAAGTATATCACCATGGGGTGCTTCGGTATTATTTATAAAGAAGAAAGATGGGTCTATGCGAATGTGTATAGACTATAGAGAATTAAATAAAGTCACTATTAAAAATAAATACCCACTTTCCAGAATCGATGATTTATTCGATCAGTTATCCGGAGCAATAATATTCTCAAAGATTGATTTAAGATTTGGATATCATCAACTTTAAGTAAAAGATTCTGACATGGAGAAGACAGCATTTAGAACCTGGTACGGACACTACGAATTTCTTGTGATGTCATTTGGACTCACAAATGCACCTTCTATTTTCATGGACTTAATGCAGCGAGTTCTAAAACCATTCTTAGATAAATTTATAATTGTATTCATTGATGATATACTCATCTATTCAAAGACTATGGAAGATCATGAAGATCATTTAAGAACAATATTAGAAACTTTACGGGAACATAAATTATATGCCAAATTTTCAAAATGTGAATTCTGGTTGAAGTTAGTAGCATTCTTGGGTCATATTGTAGATGCTCAGGGAATTCGGGTTGATCAACAGAAGATCTGTGCTATTCAAGAGTGGAACCAGCCAAAGACAGTAACCGATATAAGAAGTTTTTTAGGTCTCGCTGGCTACTATAGAAAATTTGTCAAAGGATTCTCTCATATAGCTGCTCCATTAACCAAGCTAACTTAGAAAGCTGTTCCATTTATCTGGGCTCCTGAATGTGAAAGGGCATTTCAAACCTTAAAAAATGCTCTTTCTACTGCTCCAGTATTAGTTCTACCAAAAGAAGGTATGAACTATCAAGTATATACAGACACCTCAGGAACTGGATTAGGTTGTGTGCTAATGTAAGAAGGAAAGGTGATTGCATATGCTTCAAGACAGATGAGGCCTCATGAGAGAAATTATCCAGTACACGATCTAGAACTTGTTGCGATAATTTTTGCATTGAAAATATGGCGTCATTATTTATATGGTGTTCAATGTTCCATTTTCACTGATCACCAAAGCCTGAAATACATATTCACTCAACGTGAATTGAATTGTCGCCAAAGAAGATGGCTTGAGTTGTTAAGTGACAATGATGTAGAAATCCAATACCACCCAGGTAAAGCAAATGTGGTGCCAGATGCCCTTAGCCGTAGTGCAACTTTATCAGCATTGATCACTACAAGTTCACTGATAGAAGAATTTCAAAAGATGGAAATTATTCCTATTCAGAGTGATGTTATGAGCTCAATATTAACCAACATAAATGTAGAACCCACATTTCATAAAGATGTTTCCATCTCTCAAACCAAAGATGAAGAATACTTAAAGTTTAAGATGGATATTGAAGGAGGATGCCATCATGATTTACAATTACACAGATCAGTGATTTATCAGGATAATCGTATATGGATTCCTAAATCTATGCAATAGGAGGTATTAAATGAAGGACATAATTCTGGCTATCAAATTCATCCCGGAAGCTCAAAAATGTATCAAGATCTAAAACAGTCCTTCTGGTGGCCTGGGATAAAAAGAAGTGTGGTAGAGTTCATTGAGAAATGCCATGCATGTAGCTTGGTTAAGGCAGAACACCAAAAACCTAATGGCTTACTTCAACCACTTGAGGTACCTGAGTGGAAGTGGTCAGATATATCAATGGATTTTGTAATGGGTTTGCCTCGATCAAAATCTGGGTATAATGCAATTTGGGTGATTATTGATAGATTGACTAAATATGCTCACTTTATTCCCATTCATCACACTGATTCTGTGGAGAAACTTGCCAAAATTTACATCAAAGAAGTGATCAGGTTACATGGGATTCCTAAATCAATAGTATTTGATAGAGATAGTCGATTTACCTCAAGATTTTGGCAGGCTGTGCATCAAGATCTAGGCACAACTCTACCATTAAGTATAGCTTTTCATCCACAAACAGATGGACAAACAGAACGAGTAAATCAGGTTCTGGAAGATCTACTTAGATTATGTATCCTTGATTTTGCTGGATCTTGGAAAGATCATCTGCCGTTAGTAGAATTCGCCTATAACAATAGCTTCCAAGCTAGCATAAAAATGGCTCCATACGAAGCATTATATGGCAGGAAGTGTAATACACCATTGGCATGGTCAAGGATTGGCAGTGTGCAGCTGTACAGATTTGAATTAGTAGAAGAAACGAATAAGAAGATTCAGTTGATTCAACAGCGTATTCGTGCAGCTCAGGATCGCTAGAAGAAATATCATGATGGGCATCATCATTTCTTAGAATTCAAAGTTGGAGATATCACTTATTTGAAAGTCAGTCCTATGAAAGGAGTCTACTGATTTGGTATAGCAGGAAAGCTAAGTCCTCGTTATGTTGGCCCATTTGAAATATCAGCAAAAGTAGGTTCCTCTGGCTATGAATTAAATCTTCCAAATAATTTTTCAGCAGTTCATAACATATTCCATGTGTCATTCTTAAGGAAGTGCCTCAGAGATCCCTCACATCTTGTTCAATTCCCAAAAATTCAAATTCAGCCAGATCTGACATATGCTAAAGAACCAATTCAGATTTTAGCTCATGATTACAAGCAACAAAGGAATCGAGCAATCAATATGATTAAAGTCGAGTGGAAGAATCATCCCTGTAATGAAGCTACTTAGGAAAAAGAATCTGATATGCATCAGAAATACCCAAATCTCTTTACCTAAGGTACTTCTTAAACTCTATCCTCTTACAATTCAATGCTCTATAATTATTTTATTTATCCACTTGAGAGATGTCGAGGACGACATTATTCTTAAGTAGGGAAGTCTATAACAACCCAAGTTGTTACTTAGGTCAATTAAGACTAATTTAAGTCTTAATTATAGTTCTAGTAGCTTAATTAAATCATTTATAACATACCTCTAAGATTTGGATCAAATCAGGGATCAAATAGATCAAAACCTAATTTCTGAAAAATCTCAAAACCCTAGAAATTGACTTTTTATCTAGACCTCAGATTAAAAATTTGACTTCACCATTGCGTTCACCACCCCCAAATTAACTAGGGGTGAAGTTTTAGATGCATTTGGAAGTCGTTAAAGTTTCATCTAATATTTTAATATTATTTAATTATCCTGAAAATTCGAATAATTAAATACTTGTCGGATCAAAAATCTGATTTCACTGCTAGCGTTCCTCACCCCTCAGTTAGCTAGGGGTGATTTATTATAAATTTTTGGAACACATTTAATTGATTAATTATAATTAATAAAAAGGGTTTTAAAATATTTAAATAATAATATAATTATTAAGCATCTAATGGATCCCATCTAAACCCTCATGCTGTCTTCCTATTCGCACACGAGACCGTCCCATATGACGGATCGCACCGATACGTCCGATCGAACGATCGGACGGTCGCAGTATTGTCTCCTTCACCGAGACTCCGCGTGTCTCCTCCATCGCACGCGGCATCTCGACAGTCCCACAGATGTCGATCCACCACTTTGGGAGCAAGATAAGACTACAGATCGACATCATAATGAGAACTTTGGGCTCAAAATGATTATTTGCGAAGAAGAGGAATCTCCCGTTCGATCCAACGCTATCAGCCATCGAAAATCAGGTACCGGTTTCTCCCAATCCTTTTATCAGATTGTTGATTTTCAATTTCTGCTAGCTATTCCATCTGCTAGATTAGGTTTTATTCTGGTTTGATCGAGTCTGATCAAACCCAATCGTGTCAATTTGATCGCATCGATACAGTACTTACCGTTAAAGTCGAGACGTCCGTAGTAGGGTCGCCTAGGGTTGAAGTTTGGACTCGATCTAGGTCACTTTGAGCTTTGATTTTACCACCGACGGGAAGGTATGGTCACGACCTATCCATCACCATAAGGGTCGAACCCTTCCGACGCCGTTTTGCCGCCCAAATCCCCTACCCTAGCAGACTGACGCGACGATGGAGGCGAAGGCGTCGAAGCGTCTCGGGCTGGGTCAGGGCCAGCCCGACCCGCGTATTCAAGACTCGCGCGTTATCGTGCAAGACGCGTGGTATAAAATTATTGGTTGCGCAGCTCAGGTGGGACCCACCGTTGAGTAACCAGACCGCTTTGTCTCTTCCGAGACAGTGGCGGGCCCCACTTCCCTGTCCCGGCGAATCAGGTTATGGCGGCCCTGCCCCGCCGTGGTCCTGTTAACCCTTAAATTAACAAGATTACGATGGAGGGGTCACCAAATGACAAAGTCCCCACTTGGAATTGAATTAGACATGTATTCTAATCCAACTTAAATAAGAACTTTGCCATTTAATCCATAAGAATTATCACTAAATGACTATACATGAACTCAGAGTGCGGAAGCAATAAAAGATATAACATCCATCCAATACAGTATAAATACAATAATACAGAATAAGTAAAGTACTGAAAGAGAAATATAAACCTGTATTATTACAACATTTAATAAGTCTAAAAGAACTGAAAGAGGAAACTCTCGATCTCACAAGCAACAGAAACTAAAGCTACAGATCTTCAAGAACGGGCTCCTCTTCCAATGGCAAGCTCTCCACTGGATCCACTGCTCCAACAAACTCAGAACCTACCATTATCAGTTTCATAATGGTAGGGCGCCAGCCAATAAAAGAAAAATTGGTTAGACAATATGTCTAAGTACATTTTAGGGCAAACAATTTTATTAAGTTAAATAGATATCACCATAAAAACAGAACTGAGCAAAATAGGTGTAGAAAAGCGTATCAAAAAGAACAGTAATAAGTTATAAACAAACAGTTTATAACTAAGCAAATAGGAAGTAATACATACCTCCTCCAAGCAACTACAACAGAAACAGGTAAGCAAAAGACTAAACAAAACTGTAAGAAAAGTACAACCTAAACATACTTATGATCAAACAGAACATGCTATGTGGCATACACAATTTAAACAGTGAAAAACTGATAACACTAACATCCTATGTGAGCATATGAAAATAGAAAGTAAAACTAGCAACCTATATAAAACACGTGCAGGAAAGCTGTAAGTAAAATAGTGCTATAACGTAGAATATGCAAGTAAAACAGTAACTGAAAACGGGAACTGCAGTGACCTTCTAAGTCACCTAAACTGAAAACATACTCAGCAAATTTTAGCCTGATGAGCTAAGACAGATCTGAATGCAAGTGTACTTAAATTAGTATATCCATATCAGAATCCTGACTCTATAATCAGTAGGGCGAGAGTGTATCCATCATATCCTATGGATTAGGCATGGCCAATAGACTGTCGGACATTAAACCCTCGAAAGGTTGCCGACCCCGAACGAGTTGATCGAAGAGGTATACTAATCAAGCTACACCTTACCAAAATTACTCTCAAATAGTACTCACCATGTCCAATCCTGATTAAAGAGCACAAAATCTATTTCTCGCCATTCTGGGAATTATTTTAACCAAATATGGATAGACTTACCGACAGTAACAAACCAGCGTGCTATGCCAAACTCGAGGATTGGAGAGGCATACTAGTTAAGCCACAACTTTCTAAAAAACTGAAAACATCGATCAATCATGAATGATATGTATGAAATTCAAAATTAACATGAGATATTTATCAAATATCCTATGTCCAATATATGTGTACAAGGTAAGGGGCTCAAAACAAGGTATGCAAAGCATCAATTCAAGGTGAGCAAGAGACTCTATCTAAAATACAGGTGATATCCGTTGTTGTCTACTTTATTCGTTCTATCTACTCTAAGTTACATAAGTTTCAGAATCATCAATTCTTACACATTCTGTAACTTAGAATCACGAATCCTACTAGTTGAAGATAATCAGGACTGCCACGTCCTAATTATAACTTAATCAAAAGAAGACTATTTAGTTAAAGTGAATAAATCATCGACCTAATTTTGTAATTTAATTCATCCCAACCTCATCTTTATTAGCCAAATTAAGATGAAAAGATTAAAAATTAGACTCCAGATAATGGGGTCTAATCACTTAATCTAAAGGTGTAATTTAAGGGTCTAAGTTTAGAACCCAAAACTCACAGATTAGGTTAACGCAAATCCTAATGATAAATCAAATTCATTAGGATAGATTTCTATTCTTAGTTCTAAAGTTTAAAGATCAAATAATCATTTAATAAACTAAGAAAATCTATAAACTAGAAAACTCAAGATTTCACCTATTGAGTAACCCAATTTACTCAATAGATGAATTCTAACTTAAGATCTATTCCTAATCTTAAGAATTAAGGCTCTTAATTACTAAGAGTATCTCTCAAGACACACATCCTAACTAATATTATAAGACCTAAGGATGGGTCTAAGAATGATTAAAGAAGGAGAACACTCACTTAGGACTTAGGAATTTTCCTTAAGAAGCTAAGATTAAGATTTTAATCAAAGTCTAATTTAAACTTGGATTTGATTAATTTCAACTATAAATCATTCTATTTTTTGATTCTAATGATTAGAAAATTGAATTTAGGGCTTTTAAAGGCTAAACCCTAAATTTGGGCAAAATGACCATTTTGCCCCTACTTAAGGGTTCAAAAGATCAAATTTTGATCTAAGGCTTTAATTCTGAAATTTTCTTTTGGAAAGTGTTTCTTAGTATCTAATGTAAGATTAGACAACAACTAAATTAATTTTGGGTGATTATTAAGCCATATGAGATCAAATTAATGAATTTGACTCATAAGGGCAAATTAGTAATTTGACTAAGTGAGAGTTAAATTTTCTTTCAGATTATTGATCTTTACTGTCTAAGCTTTCCATAGAATCTAAATTTGCTAAATTCTGATAAGTATTGACCAAGTTATGGTCAATACAAGATCTAGGGTTAAAAGGGGATTAAGGAATTCTGAATTATGGGTTAAAAAATCCTAACTTTGTCAATTAGTGTCCAAATTAAGCATAATTAGTGGCTATGGTTTACAAATAGTCCACTGATCATAATGACATGTGGTAGGCTCAATTTGGATCTAATTTGACTAAATTAAAACCTAATTAGGGTTTAGGGTGATTAGTGAGTGATTAGCAAAATTAATCACTCAAACATTAATTCAACCTCACAGATATGTTTTAAATGACTCTATGAGTCCTCTAAAACTTAAATCACTCTATTTGGATTACTAGATTCGCTAATATTCACTAATCAAAATTTTAGAGTAATTAGAGAAGATTAGCAAATCTAACCGTTGGATCTAAAATATTTTTACATATTATTATTAATTAAGTTCTTCTGATCTAAATGGACCTTTGGATCATCAAATTTTGAGCTCAATTGACCAAGTTATGGTCAATTGAAGTTCTATGGTTTATTAGGGTAATTAGGGTTAGGTTCTAAAAGTGATTAGTCAAAAACTACTCCAAACAGCAAGATGAATACTATCAATTTAATCCTTAGGGTTTTCTGATTACTTTAAAACCCATAATTGATAGATTTGGATTAAGGGTTACAAAGTTATGGTGGTTTAATATTTTGTGATTTTTAGGGTACAATTTAGGGATCCTAAATGTCATCATGTTAAATATAGCTCTTGTTGAAAATTTAACAGTGCCACTTTATCCCTTATGATTTTCTGAATCCAATGATATATAAATTTAGTATATTTGGAGTTATAAATCTTTTGTTATAAATGAAATAATGTTTGGTTTAATTAAATATAAATTTAATTAAATTGATTTAATATTTAACTGTATATGTTATTATTATATATTTATTATTATTATTTATTTTGATTTAATACTTGTGTTTTGATATACTGTGTATTAATTAATTTTTTATGTTCTTATTTTATACGTATATATATAGGATTAGTTATCTGTATAAATTTATTTTAAGTGATTAATGTATAAGTATACTCTTAACTTATCTTAATTCATTATATAAATCTCTATTTATATATTTATATAAATTTATTTTCTTCTGCAGGTGGTCATTCCTGTGTCAGCAGCTGGCCATGTGTCGCGCCAGAATTGGCTGACTAAACACAGGTGGGGTTTAATTTCTTCTGTTTGATAAATGCACACTTACGGGGCCCATTGACACGAGTCCTTCTAGCAGGTACCCGCGTGTTTGTGCGGGGCCCACGAGTCTTAAACGCGCCTCTACGGATCGGGCACGGTCAACTTGACCCGGCCCGATACTCCTTCTTCTTTGCTTGGAACGCGAGAGGAGCCGAGCGGCTCCTCTAGGGCATGCTGGAATTCGATCAACGTTTCGCCAATGGAGTCAGACCGCATACCAATAGATAGATCTTGACACGACCATTCCAATGGTGGTTGATTTCGATCCGGGGAAAAGCTACAGCCATAACTACAGCTAGCCCTAAGTACATAGAGGCTGACGACGAAAGGTAAAAAAAAAAATTGAGTTATTATACAAACTGCGATCGAATTAATCGGCAAATGGTTAATTGCAATTCCTTCAATCGATCAGCAAACTAAATAACAAATAATGAATGAAATTTTAATTGATTGAATCGTAAGGAATAAAAAGGAAATTACATAAGTGAGGTACCTGGGATTCGATTCGAAGGGTAGGCTATACGACTGCAAGGAAAAATGGGGGTTCGTCCTTATTGCGATGTTGGATCCAAACCTTATTCTAGGCGCAAGGATAAGTCATGCAGGTGATGGAGGAGCTACAGATGGCGAACGGACACGGCGTGGGGTTCCGCGTGTCTCTCCTTTCGCCGCGTGCCCTAATTTGGGGAAGACGCATTTCGGGGAGGGTGATGAGGATGAACCGGTCTGATCGTGCAGACCGGTTCGAACTGGACCGGCTGTTCGGTCCAGCGAAACAGTGGCGGTCCGCGAATATAAGCATGCGGGCCCTACAATTTGTTTTATATATATATATATTATTTAAATAAATTTTAAAAATCTGTTTTATTAATTAAAATTTATTAATTAAATGCATCCAGAAAATTTTCAATAAATTACCCTTAGCTAATTGAAGGGTGAGGAATGCAGCGGCGCACTCGGATTTTTGATCCGATGAGTATTTATTTGTTTGAATATTCAGGTATTTAAATAATATTAAAATATTCGTCGAAAAATCAACTACCTCCAAATGCATCCAAAATATCACCCTTAGCTAATTTGGGTGTTTTGAACGCAATGGTGAAGTCAGATTTTTAATCTGAGGTGTAGATAAAAAATCATTTTTCTAGGGTTTGGGATTTTCCAGAATTTCTGGTTTGACTCAGTTGACTTCTGGTTTGACCTAGGTTTTAGAGATGAGTTCTAAATTACTTAATTAGTGACTTAGAACCTTAATTAAGACTTAAATTAGTCTTAATTAAGCCAAGTAACAACCTGGGTTGTTACAAACTCCCCCACTTAAGAATGATGTCGTCCTCGACATCACTCAAGTAGAAAAATAGACAGAGCAGAATATTTAAAATTGATATTACTGAAGTCGAATATCTCTGATTACATGAGTTTAAATAAATATATAATTGCTTGATGGAAGTAGAAGAGTATGAGGGTTCTTAATTAATCTTATACTTAGTTCAAATAACTAATTTGATCTTTATCTAGAGTTTTGACAAGTCTTTTAATGGGTGATGGTTTTAGTTTGAAATTATCACTAAAAGACAGAAAGATGAGAATCATGAAAGTATTATGTTACTTTCATTTGAGATATGATATATTTATAGATATATACGGTCTTATGATAAATAAATTGTAAATACAGCACATCACTACTAATACAGTAATGTATGCCGTAGAAGATAAAGTGTCTCTAAGAATTAAATATTTGATTTGTGTTTGCATACCAAAATTGACATGAGTTTAAGAATATATCATTGTACAAATAAGCAAGGCTTAAAGGAACTTTGAAGGTTTAAAGATTATCATAATTCATTTTATAGAAAAATTTACATTCCAAATTTTATATTTACTATCTAAGAAGGCTTTGGCAACTAGCTAAGCCTTTACAGGATTCAATAGGAATTAAAGAATAAGAATAGTTCTTCTTCAACAAATGGGAATTAAAGGATTTGGCATCAAAGAACTAGTATTCTTTGATTTCTTATTCTATGAGAATTGTAGGAAGAGATTCATCTTTAAAATAACAGTCTAATAATGAATCCAAATGGTTTGGCTTATTAAGATAAGTTGAGGATGGACTACATATATGAATTAGTCCAAATTAGATTTGAACTATTAAAGTGACATTCAACTATTGTTAAAATGTCCTACTAGGGCAAATAGCTTCAGCATGCAATTTCTCGATACTTAGCTTTAAGTTTAAAATATTAAGTCACACATAATGACTTAACATCAAGTTTTGGTGATTATAAGAGTTGAATAATACAAATTATAAGTTCTGACTTGGTTATGTTAAGAAACTCAGTCATCTATATAGATAAGTATCAGGAAAAACTTAATAAAGTCTAATTCTAGGATCATAAATCATATTATATGACATAAGACAAAATTCCTAGAACTAGCTGCTAATATATAAGTCACAAGAGATGGCTTAGATCACTTAGAAATTTAATGGTTTAATTTATCTTGAATAAGAGCTCATTTTAAGAGAATGATCAATAAGTGCTTAAGTCATGAGACTTAAGCAAAAGTTAAAATCAAATTATTTGGGAAAAGAGATTTTCTTATTTAATAGGAATAAGATTTTTCTCAATTAATCTATTCACTTCAAGTGGCATTTATTACTTGATGAAGATCATAGTGAAAGAATAGAATCTCTATTCAATCGAGAATGGACAAGGGAAAGTATAAATTTAAAGTTATTAAGTTACCATAAGTAACTTAAATAAAAGAATTTCCAGTAGAATATTTATATATTCTAATTCAAAATTTAGAATTCAAAATATTTTGCAACTTTAAGGAAATCTATCCTTTCAAGAACAAAAAGTTCTTTGACTTAGAAGGGGTTATATATTTAAATATAGAATATCCTTATTATGCTAGGACAAAGAAAGCAACATATTTATTATAGCTAAACATTATGAGTATACACATATAGGTTAAAATAAGCTAACCATTATGTAATCTAAAATTTTTTTTCCACTCTAAGGTTTCTATTATTATTCAATCAATCATCCTTAATTAAAGAATGATATTTAGATACAGAGGATGATTACTCAACTGGATTCCTTAACTTAATGGGAGAGAGAAATTTATTATTTCGAATCATACAGGGTGGTTTGATACATTGAAATCATAAGAATTAATCAAGGTAATGGATTGCTCATCAACTTTGATGAGATACAATCATAAAGTCACTACTATGAGTCAAAATTTTGACTTAGATAACCTATCATATGATCATAAATGTACATTTAACTAATGTGAATATACTCATCCTAATAGAATGAGATATTTAGAACTTAAGGAATGACTTAGTTTAATATTTTAAGTCACATTAGTGACTTATTCAGTAATAGATTCAAAAATCTGAATTAATTTATTCTAAGGAATAAGAAGTTATTTACCCAAACTGGGCAAGTTACTTCTTTATTTCTGTAAGTCATACACACCTAATTTTGCTAAAAGAATCTAAGGTTTGGTTGAATTAAACTAAGAAAATTATCAAGTCAAGGATAAAACTTATTGAACACAAGATTAGGCTTATATGAAAAAATCAAATTTTTAATTTGAACTTATATGAAGTAAAGTAAATTTTATGGATGAAGAAGTAATAAAATTGAGTGTATATACCTAGGATAACATTATCATTAGATTCCTCTATTCCCAGATGATTGTGTTCTTGAAGTTTAGGAGCAACTATTTTCTCCCTGCCAGCTAGATATTCTGTTTTAGGCAGCGGTGATGTTAGCATTGACATAGATTCCAAATCCTTAGATGAGTTGTCATGGCCTGTTTTGCTCTGATGAAAATGATGAATTATATCTCCATTGATTGTTTTGGAAGCACAGCATTTCTGATATCTGTGGCCTTAACGACCACATATAAAACAGCCTCTACCAAAATGATAACACCTTCCATAAAAGTGTGGTTTAGTGCACTCTTGGATTGACTCCATTGATATGCTAGATCCCTCTTTGTGAGCTTTGCATTTTTGATTCTTTTTGGTGATCCTATGTTGAGTTTTAGAATCTGTGGGAAATAAGTTCCCATTAAAGATTAGAAGTCTAGATCTTAAGAAGCCACTAAATGACTTATTAGTAACAATTTGAGAAGTATAAAGAATATAAAAGGATACTAGTAATTGCAGTATTAAGAGTAGATACTAGTTTCTGGATAGTCACTTCTTATTGCAGTTGATTCTCTAACATGATTGTTACCATGTTCCTGAGTGAAGTCACTTCATTGGTATTGTTGTTTGATGAATCATCCATGTTGAGGGAAGAAGTTTCAGGATTCATGCTGAAATAATTATGATTAATGTTAGTCTTTAGAAGAAGAGTTACTATACTTCTTGGGTTATTAATATTCAAAGAATAATTTAATATAATAGAAAGGATACTAAGTGTGTTCCAATATTTTGAATTGATAAAGATTCTATCACAGGTTTTTAGCCAAGATCAAAGTTAATGTTTATAATACCAAAACATTTTATTTATCATTCAAAGGATTAACTTTTTATTAAGTTCTTACTTCATATTGGATAAGAGAAATTACAAGTATAACTAAGATGTGATTGGAATACCTAATTTCATTGGAGATAGATTTTATACGATTTTAGGTTTTATTAAATCAATAAGGAAGATCCAATCTTCTATAATATATTGTATTAAAGAGGTTTATTTATTATAAAAGTTTTGAATTTTCTACGCCTTTGATTTATTATGATAGTTTGAATTTTTAATTATAACTTGATCCCTTAGTCTAAAATCCAAGGTTTAATATTTCAATTTGAAGATCTACAAGTATTTGTTACTAAGCTTTTTATGACATTAGAGTTTACACCTTACTAAAGTTTTATTATGGAAGTGTTTCTTTCATTCTCTTCTTCTTATTCTGAGTTATACTCATAATGTGATGGATGTCAATTCAAGTATTCATTTAGTGATCAAGTGTCAGAAGAACAGTCCATTAGGTAGAAAGGAATGCAAATTCCAATCTGACACCTTATGGAATTCTCTGATACCAACTGTGGCGGCCCTGCCCCACCGTGGTCCTGTTAACCCTTAAATTAACATGATTACGGTGGAGGGGTCACCAAATGACAAAGTCCCCACTTGGAATTGAATTAGACATGTATTTTAATCCAACTTAAATAAGAACTTTGCCATTTAATCCATAAGAATTATCACTAAATGACTATACATGAACTCAGAGTGCGGAAGCAATAAAAGATATAACATCCATCCAATACAGTATAAATACAACAATACAGAATAAGTAAAGTGCTGAAAGAGAAATATAAACCTGTATTATTACAACATTTAATAAGTCTAAAAGAACTGAAAGAGGAAACTCTCGATCTCACAAGCAACAGAAACTAAAGCTACAGATCTTCAAGAACGGGCTCCTCTTCCAATGGCAAGCTCTCCACTGGATCCACTGCTCCAACAAACTCAGAACCTACCATTATCAGTTTCATAATGGTAGGGCCCCAGCCAATAAAAGAAAAATTGGTTAGACAATATGTCTAAGTATATTTTAGGGCAAACAATTTTATTAAGTTAAATAGATATCACCATAAAAATAGAACTGAGCAAAATAGGTGCAGAAAAGCGTATCAAAAAGAACAGTAATAAGTTATAAACAAACAGTTTATAACTAAGCAAATAGGAAGTAATACATACCTCCTCCAAGCAACTGCAACAGAAACAGGTAAGCAAAAGACTAAACAAAACTGTAAGAAAAGTACAACCTAAACATGCTTATGATCAAACAGAACATGCTATGTGGCATACACAATTTAAACAGTGAAAAACTGATAACATTAACATCCTATGTGAGCATATGAAAATAGTAAGTAAAACTAGCAACCTATATAAAATACGTGCAGGAAAGCTGTAAGTAAAATAGTGCTATAACGTAGAATATGCAAGTAAAACAGTAACTGAAAATGGGAACTGCAGTGACCTTCTAAGTCACCCAAACTGAAAACATACTCAGCAAATTTTAGCCTGATGAGCTAAGATAGATCTGAATGCAAGTGTACTTAAATTAGTATATCCATATCAGAATCCTGACTCTATAGTCAGTAGGGCGAGAGTCTATCCATCCTATCCTATGGATTAGGCATGGCCAATAGACTGTCGGACATTAAACCCTCGAAAGGTTGCCGACCCCGAACGAGTTGATCGAAGAGGTATACTAATCAAGCTACACCTTACCAAAATTACTCTCAAATAGTACTCACCATGTCCAATCCTGATTAAAGAGCGCAAAATCTATTTCTCGCCATTCTGGGAATTATTTCAACCAGATATGGATAGACTTACCGACAGTAACAAACCAGCGTGCTATGCCAAACTCGAGGATTGGAGAGGCATACTAGTTAAGCCACAACTTTCTAAAAAATTGAAAACATCGATCAATCATGAATGATATGTATGAAATTCAAAATTAACATGAGATATTTATCAAATATCCTATGTCCAATATATGTGTACAAGGTAAGGGGCTTAAAACAAGGTATGCAAAGCATCAATTCAAGGTGAGCAAGAGACTCTATCTAAAATACAAGTGATATCCGTTGTTGTCTACTTTATTCGTTCTATCTACTCTAAGTTACATAAGTTTCAGAATCATCAATTCTTACACATTCTGTAACTTAGAATCACGAATCCTACTAGTTGAAGATAATCAGGACTGACCACGTCCTAATTATAACTTAATCAAAAGACGACTATTTAGTTAAAGTGAATAAATCATCGACCTAATTTTGTAATTTAATTTATCCCAACCTCATCTTTATTAGCTAAATTAAGATGAAAAGATTAAAAATTAGACTACAAATGATGGGGTCTAATCACTTAATCTAAAGGTGTAATTTAAGGGTCTAAGTTTAGAACCCAAAACTCACAGATTAGGTTAAGGCAAATCCTAATGATAAATCAAATTCATTAGGATAGATTTCTATTCTTAGTTCTAAAGTTTAAAGATCAAATAATCATTTAATAAACTAAGAAAATCTATAAACTAGAAAACTTAAGATTTCACCTATTGAGTAACCCAATTTACTCAATAGATGAATTCTAACTTAAGATCTATTCCTAATCTTAAGAATTAAGGCTCTTAATTACTAAGAGTATCTCTCAAGACACACATCCTAACTAATATTATAAGACCTAAGGATGGGTCTAAGAATGATTAAAGAAGGAGAACACTCACTTAGGACTTAAGAATTTTCCTTAAGAAGCTAAGATTAAGATCTTAATCAAAGTCTAATTTAAACTTGGATTTGATTAATTTCAACTATAAATCATTCTATTTTCTGATTCTAATGATTAGAAAATTGAATTTAGGGCTTTTAAAGGCTAAACCCTAAATTTGGGCAAAATGACCATTTTGCCCCTACTTAAGGGTTCAAAAGATCAAATTTTGATCTAAGGCTTTAATTCTGAAATTTTCTTTTGGAAAGTGTTTCTTAGTATCTAATGTAAGATTAGACAATAACTAAATTAATTTTGGGTGATTATTAAGCCATATGAGATCAAATTAGTGAATTTGACTCATAAGGGCAAATTAGTAATTTGACTAAGTGAGAGTTAAATTTTCTTTCAGATTATTGATCTTTACTGTCTAATATTTCCATAGAATTTAAATTTGCTAAATTCTGATAAGTATTGACCAAGTTATGGTCAATACAAGATCTAGGGTTAAAAGGGGATTAAGGAATTCTTAATTATGGGTCAAAAAATCCTAACTTTGTCAATTAGTGTCCAAATTAAGCATAATCAGTGGCTATGGTTTACAAATAGTCCACTTATCATAATGACATGTGGTAGGCTCAATTTGGATCTAATTTGACTAAATTAAGACCTAATTAGAGTTTAGGGTAATTAGTGAGTGATTAGCAAAATTAATCACTCAAACATTAATTCAACCTCACAAATAGGTTTTAAATGACTCTATGAGTCCTCTAAAACTTAAATCACTCTATTTGGATTACTAGATTCACTAATATTCACTAATCAAGATTTTAGAGTAATTAGGAAAGATTAGCAAATCTAACCGTTGGATCTAAAATATTTTTACATATTATTATTAATTAAGTTCTTCTGATCTAAATGGACCTTTGGATCATCAAATTTGGAGCTCAATTGACCAAGTTATGGTCAATTGAAGTTCTAGGGTTTATTAGGGTAATTAGGGTTAGGTTCTAAAAGTGATTAGTCAAAAACTACTCCAAACAGCAAGATGAATACTATCAATTTAATCCTTAGGGTTTTCTGATTACTTTAAAACCCATAATCGATAGGTTTGGATTAAGGGTTACAAAGTTATGGTGGTTTAATGTTTTGTGATTTTTAGGGTACAATTTAGGGATCCTAAATGTCACCATGTTAAATATAGCTCTTGTTGAAAATTTAACAGTGCCACTTTATCCCTTATGATTTTTTGAATCCAATGATATATAAATTTAGTATATTTGGAGTTATAAATCTTTTGTTATAAATGAAATAATGTTTGGTTTAATTAAATATAAATTTAATTAAATTGATTTAATATTTAACTGTATATGTTATTATTATATATTTATTATTATTATTTATTTTGATTTAATACTTGTGTTTTGATATACTGTGTATTAATTAATTTTTTATGTTCTTATTTTATACATATATATATAGGATTAGTTATCTGTATAAATTTATTTTAAGTGATTAATGTATAAGTATACTCTTAACTTATCTTAATTCATTATATAAATCTCTATTTATATATTTATATAAATTTATTTTCTTCTGCAGGTGGTCATTCTTGTGTAAGCAGCTGGCCAGGTGTCGTGCCAGAATTGGCTGACTGAACACAGGTGGGGTGGGGTCCACAACATTAATTTCTTCTGTTTGATAAATGCACACTTGCAAGGCCCATTGACACGTGTCCTTCCTGCAGGTACCCGCGTGTTTGTGCGGGGCCCACGAGTCTTAAACGCGCCTCTACGGATCGGGCACGGTCAACTTGACCCGGCCCGATACTCCTTCTTCTTCGCTTGGAACGCGAGAGGAGCCGAGCGGCTCCTCTAGGGCATGCTGGAATTCGATCAACGTTTCGCCAATGGAGTCAGACCACATACCATTAGATAGATCTTGACACGACCATTCCAATGGTGGTTGATTTCGATCCGGGGAAAAGCTACAGCCATAACTACAGCTAGCCCTAAGTACATAGAGGCTGACGACGAAAGGTAAAAAAAAAAATTGAGTTATTATACAAACTGCGATCGAATTAATCGGCAAATGGTTAATTGCAATTCCTTCAATCGATCAGCAAACTAAATAACAAATAATGAATGAAATTTTAATTGATTGAATCGTAAGGAATAAAAAGGAAATTACAGAAGTGAGGTACCTGGGATTCGATTCGAAGGGTAGGCTATACGACTGCAAGGAAAAATGGGGGTTCATCCTTATTGCGATGTTGGATCCAAACCTTATTCTAGGCGCAAGGATAAGTCATGCAGGCGATGGAGGAGCTACAGATGTTGAACGGACACGGCGTGGTGTTCCGCGTGTCTCTCCTTTCGCCGCGTGCCCTAATTTGGGGAAGACACATTTCGGGGAGGGTGATGAGGATGAACCGGTCTGATCGTGCAGACCGGTTCGAACTGGACCGGCTGTTCGGTCCAGCGAAATAGTGGCGGTCCGCGAATATAAGCATGCGGGCCCTACAATTTGTTTTATATATATATATATTATTTAAATAAATTTTAAAAATCTGTTTTATTAATTAAAATTTATTAATTAAATGCATCCAGAAAATTTTCAATAAATTACCCTTAGCTAATTGAAGGGTGAGGAACGCAACGGCGCACTCGGATATTTGATCTGATGAGTATTTATTTATTTGAATATTCAGGTATTTAAATAATATTAAAATATTCGTCGAAAAATCAACTACCTCCAAATGCATCCAAAATATCACCCTTAGCTAATTTGGGTGTTCTGAACGCAATGGTGAAGTTAGATTTTTAATCTGAGGTGTAGATAAAAAGTCATTTTTCTAGGGTTTGGGATTTCCAGAATTTCTGGTTTGACTCAGTTGACTTCTGGTTTGACCTAGGTTTCAGAGATAAGTTCTAAATTACTTAATTAGTGACTTAGAACCTTAATTAAGACTTAAATTAGTCTTAATTGAGCCAAATAACAACCTGGGTTGTTACACAGGTGGTGCCAATTGGCATTGGTGGGCCCGTCCCTACAGAAAATCAGTTATTTAAAATATATATATATATATATATATATCTTTATATATAATATATATAATTAGAATTAATTAAATGAAAATCAATATAAATGAATCTTATTTAAAGTATATATATGTATAAATAAATGTATAAACAGAAAATCGAATATATTTAATTTATAATATAATAATATATTAGTTAATTCAATCAAATACAATTTAATTGCAAAGTATAGAATCTAAACAGAAATATTTATCAATTATATTTTATTAATTAATTAAATGCAAATAATATTAAACTTTGGACTTTCATAATTCACAAAATACTTATCCAAATGACATAAATAAATACACCAAATTAATCAAAAAAATATAAAGAATTTATTGTTACCATTTATTTGGCTGTAGGAGCAATAATTCACTTAGGGACATTTAGGATATTAAATAATTTAAATAATTGCTACAAAAATATTCATTTAGTCATAAATCTTAAACTACTAATCCAAACATACCCAATATGGGTATTAAAATACTCACAAAATCCTAAGAATTAATCTGAGAATATTTACTTTGCTGTTTAGATTAGTTTGAGCCTAATCATTTTTAGGACCTAACCATAATTAGCCTAACTAGATAAAGAATTTCAATTGACCATAAGTTAGTCAATTTAGCTCCAAATTAGGTGATCCAAAAAAATCAATTTAGAACAAAAAAAAAAACCTAATTTATAGTAATCTACAAAAATATTTAAGATACAATAGTTAGATTTGCTAATCAACCTTAATTACTTTGAAACTTGATTAGTGAATATTAGCAAAACTAATAATCCAAATTGAATAATTTAAGTTTCATAGAACTCATAATGTCTATTAAAATCTAGCTGTAGGGTTGGATTAGTAAATTAGTGATTAATTTCACTAATCACTCACTAATCACCATAAATCTTAATTAGATCATAACTTAGTCAAATGAAGTCCAAATTGAGCCTACCACTAGTCATTAGAATCAGTGGATAAATTGTGACATACAACCACTAAAATTATTCAATTTGGACACCGAATGACAAATTAGGATTTTTGACCCTTAATTAAGAATCCTTAATTACCCTTTAAACCCTAGAACTTGTAATGGCTATAACTTAGCCAATACATATTAGAATTTAAGAATTTAAGGTTTTATAGAAACCTTAGGACATAACCTACAGTAAACCAACATAAAATTTAGGTGTCATTAAGGTAAAATTACCAACATACCCTTATAGGTCAAATTCCTTAAATAGATCTTATAAGGCTTAATACTTAATCAAAATTAATAAACTTACTATCTAAACTTATATTAGATAGTAAGTAATCATTCCACATTATTAAAATCTAAAAAGTAACCCTAATTCACAAAGATGAGATTTAGACATTTAAGCAAGGGGCAAAATGGTCCTTTTGCCCAAAATTAGGGTTTAATGATCTAATTTCATCTCTAAATCATAACAAATAGTAATTAAAGTGATTTAGATCTTATTTAGATAATTCTAAGTCTCAAACTAAAAATTTGACAAAAACCCTAAGTTAAGTCTTAAGTAAACTTAAGTGAATTTGAGATCTCCCTTTTCTTTTGAACTTCTTAGATCATCCTTTAGGTACTATAACCATAGTTAAGAAGTGTGTCTGAGTGATACTCTTAGTACTTAAGAACTTTAATTCCTAAGATTAGGATTAGATCTTAGGTTAGAATTTATCTAATGAGTAAAGTGGGTTACTCATTAAGGTAAAACCTTGGTCTTATTAGTTTATTAGATTTTTCATAGTTTATTAATTGATTATTTGATCGTTTAACATTAGAGTTAGAATTAGAAATATATCCTATTGAACTTAACTTAATTCAATAGGATTTGCCTTAATATTTAATCAGTAAGATGGGATTAAACCTTAGTCCTTAGGATGGCCCTGTGATTAAGTAATTGAACTTCCTTCTTTGGAGTTTGATTCTTAATCCTTTCAATCATGATTTGGCTAATCAAGATTTAGTTTGGGATTTATAAAATAATAACTTAGGATGATTGATTTACTTATTTAATTTTATAGGCAACATTTGATTCATTTATAATTAGGATGTAGCTAATCCTAATTATGTTTAATTAGTAGGTTCATGATTCTAAGTTACAAATAGTATAGGAATTGAGGATTCTGAATCTTATGTAACTTAGAGTAGTTAGAATGTTTAAATTAGAAAACTGGTGATATCACAAAGTTTGAGTAGTATTATTTATTTTCTTGAATTTGAAATGCTATGCTTTCCTTGTCATTTGAGCCTTTTTACACCTTTGGATATACTTAAATACTTGATAAGTACTTTATAATATACTTTGAGTTTCATTCACATATCATATGCATAATCTTAAAAGAAACATTAATAAACAACATAATACTTGTGGTTTATGTTTTACTTAGCCTGCCACTTAGTATGACTTTACTTTAGGACAGCTTTTGCCTAGGGAGTTTCCCCTGTGGTACTTTACTTTGGCATTGGGATGTTTCTCCTATATGCTCTTTAGATACTTTGTGGATTTTACTTTAGGATTTGGGATGTTTCTCCTAGATGCCTCTTTGGTGGACATTACTTTAATCTGGGATGTTTCTCCTAGATTATCAGATGGACTTTACTTTTTGGCAGACTAAGTAAGAGTATCTCACACGTACAGTACTTTAATCTACATTACTTACATTTACTTTTTAGACTCTTTATAGTTACTTTACATATTTTCCTTATACTTTAGACTTACTTTACTTTACTGTTTCAGCATATTTTTCTTTCTTTCATATTTTTCATTTTCTCCAGTTCTTTTACATTTCAGAACTTTCTGTATGTCAACCATTTTACTTATTTGAGAGCATGTTAGGATGCTAGTCTTTATATTTTTAGTACGGTATATTTACTTATACTATAACTGGCATGTTAATTGATCATATTATTTAGTACTTTTCTTTGTACTTAGTAGATTTGCACTTGTACTTTACTTACCTTGTATTGCAGCCTGAGTTGAGGTATGTTTCTACCTCAAAACTTATTCTTCCTTTCTTTGTGCTTTACCATTATGTTTTGCTTAATTTCAGTTGTGATATCATTAAAATACATTAAAAATGATTATCTTAAAATGTACTTAGATATTTTGTCTAATTAGATTTTTCTTTTGTTGGCTGGGGCCATACCATTATGAAATCGATAATGGTAGATTCTGAGCTTTTTGAGGAGATTGAGCCTATCGAGGAACAAGTCTAGGAGGAGGTCAAAACTGTTGAGGAACCTTAGTCGACTTATTAGATTGCTTTACTTTACTTTTATATTGTGAGGATGAGAGACTCTTTTCATTTCAGCTCTTAACTTTAAATATTTGTAATAATACAGAATAAAATTGTGCTTTACTTTCCTGCATTGTATATATTCTGAGCAGGATGTCTTTATTTTATAATATGGATGATTACTTCAGTTGATATTTTTCTTCCGCACTCTGATACTCATTAAGTGATTGTTAATCTTTACCTTATTATGAAAAGTACATTTTATCTTAAGATTGGATTGGAGTTTTAAATTCCAACCTAATGTTAAGTGTAAGATGTGCTTAGTGATGACCACTCCTTAAGCCTTATGATTAGAAGGGGTGGCTGTCACATAGCATGTATGATTTAAGGTTTCTGCTCAATAAATCCTTTCCAACCCAACATTGGACAACATGTATCAGAACTTTTCCCCAAAGTTCAGTACATCTACTATGTTACCTCATTTTGTTGTTGTGTCTCCCTTACAGTAAAGTGGTGCTCAATACCAAAATTTTGGCACTTTCACAAAAATATGTCAAGAGTATAATCTCCACCATTATCAAATTGGAGTTTCTTAATTTGTTTACTGATCTAAATTTGCACCCACTTCTTCTGATTTTTGAATACATCAACACATTGGTTTTTCTCTTCATGGTGTACACCTATACATACCTAGAATAATCATCAATAAAGGAGTCAAAATATCTAAGATTGCCAAATGATGTCATCTTCATTAGTCCCCAAACATCTGCATGGACATATTCCAATATCTCCATGGTGCTGTCGAGGCCAACACTAATGGATTGCATGTTTTCTTGCCAAAAAACACAATGTTCTCATAATTGAAATTTGCAAGAATTGATATCCTTAATGAATCCATCTTTCTCCAAAGCTTTCAGTGATGGCTTTCTCATATGCACAAGTCTCATATGCTAGAGCATCATGGCATCCTTTGGACTTTCTACTACTGCTGTAGATCCTGTGACTGTACTCCCTTGGAGATAATAGAGATTCTGTAATTTGACTCCTCTCAAGTAATTTATTGCACCCTTAATGATTTAATAATACATGCTTCAATAACCACATTAAAGCCCTTGGCTTTTACGGTTCCCACAGATAGCATATTATTCTTGATCTTTGGTACATATCTTACTTTATTTAGCTCTTGAACTATTTCAGCATGTATTCTGATCAGCATACTCAACTATAGTTATTTTAAATTGGATTTCATTTATCATGGTAATCGTGCCACTGTATGTTTCTTTTTATGAGCAGAACTAATCCTTTTGGGAAGAGATATGATTTGTTGCACCCGTATCCATAATCCAACTTGAGCTATTTGCTATCAATCCCACAAAAATTGTAACAAGAGGAATTTCTAGATTAGACTTATCCATTGTGTGTTGAGTCACATTTTCCTTTGCATCTAAAGATCTATTAGCTCTTTTTTATTCAGTTTAGGACAACCTTTCTTCTATTGTCTAAACTCCAAGCAAAATAGGCATTGATTGATCCCAATACTGTGACCTTTGAATTTTTCCCTCTTCTAAGTGTCCCCAAAATTTTTCCTTGGCTATTGTTTCTTCTTTTCTAGTCTTCCCCTCTGAAGTGTACGTGCCTATGCCATTTCTGATTTGGTTCACTCCTTATCCATATTATGTAACTCATAGTTCAAAAGGGTTGATGTCACCTCCTCCTATCTCAGAGCATTTTTCCTATGTATCAATGTCATGGTGAAGTGCTCAAACTTACCTGGTAGTGAGTTTAGCAAGAGTAGGGCTTTATCTTCATCCTCCACATTACTAACAATTTTGTGAACTTTTTTATGTACTCATCTATGGAAATTTCCCTCCTCATATGAAACCAATAGTGCCTATTTCTCACTTGAAGATGATTCTCCATGCTCTTCGTCAGATATTTGTTTCATAGGAATTTATACAATTTCCATGCTGAAGTTTCAATCATTACAACATACTTTATAATCTTAGGTTAAGAAATTTCAGATCAAGCCACATGCACTGTAGTTCATCTTAACCCAATCTATTTCTGATATATCTTTTTGTTTTTCTTCCTAGTCAAGAATATCCTCCATATTCAATGTGCAAAGAGCATCTATGACTTCACATCTTCATATTCTGAAGTTGTTCTTTTCATAGAATTTGATCACATTGATCTTTGCTGGATGTGCCATGATTTGGTGGAGGGTTCTCTCCACCACTGATGATGATGAAGAACTAGTAGCTTTTCCTTTTAACTCCACCCTCCATGACTTCTTTTGCAAATCTCTCTCTGATACCACTTGTTAGGATCGATGAATACAGAATAACACAAACCAAATAAGAACAAAGCAGGATCAATCATAAAAAACACAAACCATAACACATGCACAACACAAGGGTTTACATGATTTGATGTAAGCACATATGTCTACGGGGGGAGAGGAGAAGAATTTTACTATAATGGAGAAAGGTTACAAGTTAGGGTTTCACAAAATTTTCCCAAGCTTCAATAATGGAGAATAGTTTCATCCCTTGCAGCCACCACACACTCTCCGGTTTCAAAACTCTATTCCTCTTTCAAATTTGGGATGGGGGTTGACAAAAATCCAAGTCATCTTGCTCTAGCTTGTTATTTAGGCTTTTATAAGAACCCTAAACAGGATCCTGCAAACAGCATGCGCTGTGGCGCACTCTGGTGTTGGATCCTGCGAACAGCGGGTGCTGAGGTGCACTCTAGTGCGTGCCTTTCGGCGTCAAGTGCTGAGGTTTGCCCTAGCACCCGCCCTTTGACCTTTGCTTTCTAATTAGCTGCATAAAATTGATTTTAAATTTTGATAATCTTATTCTTAATAATAAGAAATAAATTATGATAATCTTGAGTATAAATTTTGATAGTCATGGGGATTTTAAATATTCTTATCTTCTACTAGTTGCGGAGGTCACTCCTACAAATTTGTCCCACCTTTGTATTTATTTGAACTTGAGGTCTCTAGAGACAATGATGGATAGGGATGTTTTTTCGAGTCGAGCCACAACTGACAGCCCGATGACTTCCTTTCTTCTTAGTCTTTTGAACAGCTACTACTCAGATACTCAAAGATTGATGTCCCATCTGGTTCTAGGCTAGGTCGACTTCAACAGAAAGATCTGAATCCTAGCCTCTATTTTTGTTGAACTCTAAGCTGTTTGTATATATTTTTGGCTTGGCACTCACAAATTTCCAAAACAAAAATAATTAAAAATAATGTATATATATATATATATTGAAAAATTTTCTTTAAATTTAACAAATCGATAAAAATTTTAATAACAAATAAATAGCGCGCCGGCCCTTTCCTTTTTGGTATTAATCGAGTTTGTTCGAATATGGTGTGGATTTAATTTAAAAGATCAAAAAGGAACGGTTGGCGCAAATCTTCTTAGTATTTTCTTTGACAATGATATCGGGAAAATAAAAGCTATATATAAAGAGAGCTTCATGCATATAACATACAATTAAAAGGAGGAAAAAGTTTTGAGGCCAATTAATAGACTCTCAATAATGATAGAGTGCTGCTACTCAGCTCATATTTAACTCCCAAAAAATCTTAATGAGTAGGATTGTGATGTGGCATTAAGCCACGTCACAACTTAAACTTTTTATTTTCGATGTCGTCGCTCTCAATTCTTAAAAACCCTAATAGGACGAATGGAAAGCTACGAGAAACCCTAATAGGACGAATGGAAAGCTACGAGCGTAATCCCTCCTGAATCCCATCTTCCTCTCCTTGATCCTTCTCCTCTAGGGGAATTTACCCTAGGGAAGGGGGAATGGGAATTTACACCAGGAAAATTCAAGAAGGCATTAATCAGTGAGAGCTGTCTGTGCATCGTGGAGCATATGAACGAATCCAGTTGCAAGTATGACGCCTACAACAAAAGCCTTGGCCAGGACGAAGAGGCTCCCATTCGTTCGCAGAAACCTCCACTTCCGTCCCACTAGAGGGATCGCGACGCCGCTGACCCCAGTGTCCAAGATGGCCACGGTGCCAACATCTTGAGATGGAAGGAAGCTGCATCATCACAACACACAGCGTTGACGTTGTCCTCATAGTGGCAGCTTGGGGATTCTTTTCATTCGCTGCTGTGTTTAGGTAAGGTTGCCTGCAATTATTCGACTTTAGCTTTGGAAGCCCATGTTGTTGTATTGTGGAGATCAAATTAGTCCATTAAAGAGATTCTAATGGTGCTCCGATGAATTCCTGAGTGGTTCCGAAGCGATTCAGAACAAGGTGTGAAGTTCAGCAATAACACAGGGGCTGCAGCGCGTCGTAGCGCGCCGCAGCGCGCCTTGGCGTTCCCTCGTCAGAGACGGAGCGCTGTCGCGTGCCTCGGCGACCATCAGACAGATAATCGGGCGTTACCGCGCGTCGCAGCGCGCCTTGGCGCTCCATCAGAGCGTTATCGCATGCCTCAGCGATCATCAGACAGAGAACCGGGAGCTACCGTGCGTCGCAGCGGAAATTAGCGCTGCAGCGTGCCCCAGTAGCAGTCATCCATAGAGGTGGGCGCTACGGTGCACCGCAGTGGAAATGGGCGCTGCGGCGTGCCCCAGCAGCAGTCATCCTGAGAGGCGGGTGCTATCGCGCGCCGCAACTGCAGGAAAATAGTGCCCAGGGCATTTTTGACCTTTTGGGATCTGAAATTGAGCTAAATATTTAAGTGAACATATGGTGGAGTTTCCTAAGCGTTGGAATTTTAGTTGGAGGATTTGGCTGCTATGAGGAGATGATCCTAAGATGAAGCCCTAAGGAAGCTATAGTGCAAGAGAGGTCTTGTATGTTGGAGAAGATACTTCTGGTGATAGCTGCTTCCTCTCATCTTCATCTTAGAGTAAGAGGTTGTGTGTTTTCTGTCAAAGGTGAAGTTCTTTGTAACTCTGTAGATTCCAAGATTCATAATGAAATTTTCTATGTAGTGTGGCTTCGTAGTTTTTCCCATTCTTGGGTTTCCAATGTAATTTTTGTGTTTGGATATTTTATGTTCTTGAGTTTATTTTGCATGCATGTGTTGTGATATGCTCCTTGTCATTTTGTGATTTCAGATTGGCTTGGTAACTGTCAATACAGCCCCGATCCTCAATCGAGTGCGCTAACCAAATCGCTTCCACTGTGGAGTGTTCTCGATGCTGAAGTTATTTTACCAACATGTGGTATCAGAGCGATGTTACCTTGTTGGTTCTAGGGTTTGATGTTTGAGTGGGAGCAATGACCAACGAGATGAGACACAAGATAGAAAAATTTAGCAGTATGAACTTTGAGTTCTAGAAAATGCAGATGGAGAATCTGCTTGACCAGAAGAAGTTATATCTTTCATTGAAACGAGCCGATAGAAACTCTGGCACTACGACTAACGAAGAATAGGAAGTTCTCGATAGAACTGCACTAGTTTTGATTTAATTATCATTGTTTTCTTCTATTGCATTTAACATTCCTAATGAGAAAACCATTGTAGATTTTATAAATGCCCTGACAAAAATGTATGAGAAGCCCTCGACTTCAAATAAAGTTTTCTTGATGAAGAGATTGTTTAATATGAAGATGATGGATGGTTATTCAGTGAATGAACACCTTAATGAGTTTAACACGGTGATGAGCCAATTAAGTTCAGTGGGCATCAGTTTTGATGACGAGGTCCGAGCTTTGTTGTTCCTCTCTTCATTGCCGGACAGTTGGGATGGGATGATTACAGCCATCAGTAACTCATCAAAAAATGCGTCATTGAGATTCGATGACATGTCGAGCTTGTGCTGAATGAGGAGGTGTGGATAAAATCTCATGGGGAGGCATCCACCTCAGTGCTTAAATGCTGAAAGCATAGGAAGACATACCAAAATGAGACATAACAGAAATAGGTCAATGTATCGATGAGAAAAATCAAGACCTAGAAAAGTAAAGTCAGATTGCTGGAACTATGGCAAGGCATATCACTTCAAGAAGGATTGCTCTACCCTAAAGAATTCAAGTGGTGGAGGTAAGATGATGAACCTCACTGTGAATGTTTCAGCTGAGAAGGATCGGGATGCGTTGATCTTCTCACTTGTCAACACAGAATCGTGGGTAGTGGACTCGAGTGCATTGTTTCATGCGACTCCATCGAGGAGTGCCTTCAAGAACTACACCAAGGGTGACTTAGAGAAAGTATATCTTGGAGATGAAAAGGCTTGCGACACCATTGGCAGAAGTGATGTGGATGTTTAGCTACCAAGCGACGCAATTTGGAAGCTAAAATATGTTAAACATGTGCCATGTCTAAAAATAAATATGATTTTTGTGAGCTAGTTTGTAACGCCTCTTCTTGTCACCGCGCGCAACTTTGGTAATTTATTAAACAATTGGCGGCAAAACTGTGTGTTACTTGGGAAGGACTGCTGAACATCCCCAAATATCTGCTGATTTAATTGAACTACTGAGACTCAACCCCAAAAAGAGCTGAGTACTAATTCTTAAGATAAGTGTAAGATCCTTATCTTAAGTATTAGGTAGAGTACTTATGCACATTGGATTATAAGTGGAGTTGAAATAAGAATCCAATATATATGAGTATTAGCATTCATATATGCTGATCATATTACAATACTAAGTATAAATAGTAATAAACACAGAGTGCGAAAGCTATAGCATACATCCATAATATTTATCACAGAAGCAAAGTAAATCATTCATCTTAGAAAAGAAAAGAAAATACATCCAAAATTATTACAAACAGTTTACTTAAATGAAATAATTAAAACTAGTCTCACGACTCAATTGAAATAAACTAAAGCAGAAAAGTAAATGATGATGCTGACTTCACTAATGCTCGATGAACTACTTTTGGATCTTCTGTGAAGCCTCCTGATCTTGTTCAACCAATTGCTCTGGATTTGACAAATTACCGGATCCCAAAAGTACCACATGTTAAATAATGAGTCTAACACATTCAAAGTTACTCTAAATAGTTATAGTTATATAAAGCTTAACATTTAAATAATTAAACAAAGCTGTAGAAAAAGCATTAAAATAGTAAAAAAATTCCAAAATAGTTTAAACTGAAGGCAAGGAAAAATAGTAGTTAAAAACTAAATGGTGAAAATAGTGAAAATAGTAAGGAATCTGAGACTGAGTAAATACTAGAATAAAGCTGTGATATATGCCACTGAATGAATCTAAATATGCCACAAAACTATATTTCACAAGTATGCTTGACTCGATGTCATATGACACCCCACAATTCCAAGGTGAGCGAACGCTCCACTAACAGATCCTAGGTGAGCACATTGCTCTGCTAATATTCTAGGTGAGCACATAGCTCTACTAATGCTGATATGACTTATACATTTATAATATGCCAGAGCTATAATAACTATATGCTTTTAATCATTAAAATCCAAAAATCGAACAAAACTAAGTAATAAATCTATTTGTCTCAATTGTGCAAAATTCATCTAAATGAATTATGATTCCTGGTCCACTATTACTGAATTTCACAGTTCTCACTATAATTATACCCTAAATCATCACATGGAGAGGTTGCATACACATGATTTAGCATATTCTTAGAAGGGTGACTTAACACTTAGTTTGTTTAACTGCACTTATCGATGCACACAAAGATAAGGGACAAAATTATTTTACAGTTTATTCTCTCAAACTAAGTTATTAAATCCCCAGCTTATAAACATAACTTAAAGTGTTATAAGAAAGTAATTTGAAACATTTTATTTGATTAACTGCACTTATTGATGCACACAAAGATAAGGGATAAAGTCCTTTTAGAGTTTGTTCTCTCAAACTAAGTTCTTCTATCCCCCACTTTATACACACTTTGGACTCAAGATGTTTATCCTAAACTGAACTGTTTATCTAATTACTTAGGATAAGACCGAGACTCTACAGTTCTATCCAGGGTAAATCGACCAATTCCATCTTATGTTGAATAAATTTAACTCTATGGATTTGCACTATCATTTCCACTTGATAATACTACTAAATTCATTCTAACAAATATATTTATAATCAAGGAATGCCAACTAATAAATCTACTCTCCATTGTAATGGGGCATACACAAAGGTTCCAAGGACTTGGCTTAGAAGCCATACAATATAGAATACTACCATAAGGAAAAATCTCAATCTATAATCTCTAAGGTATTATACCACAAATATTTAAGATCAAATTATCTATGGTCTTCAAGGTTCATCTATGCTCATATCTCAAAATCAGACAATAAGCTCTTCCTACCTAAATATCTTGCTATTAAATCTAAGATTTATAGTGATTTAAGTAATAAAAAACAAACACTTTGTATCAGAACTTGTGTGCTTTAATATATTTTCACTATTTTTTAGAACAAAGAAGAGCTAAATTGAATTCTGGAAGAAATTTGAAAATTTGGGAGAAATGCGCTACGACGTGCCACAGCGCGTTATAGCGTGCTTTGGCAGATAAAAACCCAAGATAGCCACGCTATCACGCGCCGTAACGGACCTTCAACAGAGACTGACAGACTGTAAAATACACATCTGCATTTGCACGCAAGTGTATGTAGCCTGAAGTAATAATTTGGAAGGTAAGTTCTGAGATTTATTGTCCTTAGAGAACGGTGTGTTTTATTACCAAAGTGTATTTATATTCAATAATATTTAAATGGTATGATTTCAGTTTTGATGTGGTTCCATTAATAAAGCAAAAATTCTAATTTAAGAAACTATTTAAAATAGAGAACAGAGTTGGTTTCCTCCATGTGAATTGAGAGGGACTCATGTTGAATTAATTATCAAGCACCTTTCATTCTTTTATAATCATGCCAAATAATTAAGTGCACATTGTATTCCTTAGAGTTCTCCTCTAACTCCTATAAGTTCAAATTTTATGCTTGAAATGAACATGCTAGGGTTCTATTTTAGCACAAAGACTCTCATGAGATCACAGCTAGAGCAATTTTGGTTTTCCTACGTCTAGGTGATCAAGATAGTAGTTTTAATTAAGTGATCTCATGAGCTTTGATCCACTAACGAGCATCTCACGCATCACACACAGTTCATATAAGGAAATGATTTCATTGGGCTTCATGGACTATGTCACTTCATCCATGAGCTCTCAACTAATCATCTTCATCCTTTCATATATGCTAAGCAATGGAGCTCAGTTAGTGGGTCTTACCTCACATGCATCGACCTCTTAATTGAGCTTAGAGCATGGTGCAGTTATGCTCAAGAACTTCTCACATATTTCTAAGAACTAAAGTACACATGCCCAGCTCTCAAATCAAGTTGTGAGTTATGGAACTTAAGACTTTTAATTTGATGTTCATACTTATAATTTTATTTTCTTAACATAATGTTTCATTCAATCCACAGCATGGTTTTTGAGTGATTTCATAACATCATTTGAATATAGATTTTTATTTCAATGCTTGAGAAAGTTCTCCGACATTCATTAACTCCTTTACATTTCACATTTGATTCAGCCCAACCCTCCCCAAGGGTGGTTTAGCCTTCTATTACCGCTAAGATAAAAAGAAAAACATACAAGGATGAAGAGACTTTCATGATCCACTAAAAAAATCAAAAGAAAGATTAAGAGTTTACTAGGAACATCCCTTAATGGGGTTCTTTGGATCTTCTCTCTTCTTCCTCTCTTCCTTTCCTTTAGCTCCCTTGTGCAGCTTTTACTTCCTTCTCTTCTAGCAATGGTGTCTTTAACCTCCCATGGAGAGGTCTCCTTCTTCTTCTATATAGCCCCAAAAAAATCTGGAATCTTAGAGTGAAAAATGGGAACCTTTTTCTTATGAAGAGAAACTGCATTTATAGAGGAGTAAATCTCCTCTCCTTGCTTTCAAATTTTGCTCTTTTTCCCACCATATTTCTAATGTTATGAGTGCACAACCCACTTGAGGCATAAAATGACATCTCCTTTTCCATTTTAAAATCTCATAATCACTTTAAAACCGCTCTTTTTCTCTTAAAAAAAATCCTGTTGCAGAAGATATGGTAGTTAGGAGACAAGCTGCTAGCTAGGGGTCATGTCTCAGCTGCAATTAATGCCCTGAGAAGATAGAAATTTGGTGCCCGCTGTAGCGCGCTGTCGCGGTTTAAGTTCGTAACTTCATCCACGATGGAGCGCTGTAGCTTCTTTATCTTTTGAACTTGATCTGCGGTAGCGTGCTATGGCGTGCTATGGCGCGCTGTAGCGAGTTAAGTTTGAAAATTTACTCGTTGTAGCGCACTGTAGCGTACTGTAGAAAATTGGTTCTGAAGTTTGAGTCTGCTGAGCCTACAAGGTTTCATCTGTAATTGCGCACTGCGACGCGCTATGGTGCGTTGTAGCAAATAAAGTTCAAAAACTTACCTGCTATAGCGAGTCAAGTTTGAAAAATTATCTGCTGTAGCGTGCTGTAGTGAGTCAAGTTCAAAACTTTCCCGCTGTAGCACGCTGTAGGGAGTCAAGTTTGAAAACTTACCCACTGTGGTGCACTACAGTGGCTTAAGTTCATGACATCTTTTGCTATGGCGCACTGCATCAAAGTGAGTTCGATTTGTCCTCCACGGTAGCGCGCTGTAGAAAAATCGCTCCAGATTTCAGAAATTCCCTTAGATTTAGTGCTTTCTGCTTGCCAGTAGCCGAAGCGCGCTGTGACGCACTGCAGCAATTTTCTCCTAGAAATTTGCAAAAATGCTTCAAATTCTCCCAGAATTTGTTGTGCCCGAATTTTTTCTGAAAATGAATAGAATTTTATCAAAGTGAGATGTTCTAATAGGAACTTTGAATGAGATTTTTCTTTAATTATAGTATAAATTATGGATTCATCAGAGACCCTAGTGCTATCGCGTACCGTAACGGATGTACAATGTTATCCAGGATTTAATTATTCTAAGTATGGAGCTATCGCACGCTGCAGCGGACCAAAGACTGAAATACTGGCGCTCCCACGCGCTGCAGCGGAATTAAAATATTGCCTGATGCTTGAAAAAAAATTAATGTTCGAAAGTATGGCGCTACCGCGCACTGCAGCGGACCACGGATCAAAACATTAGCACTACCACGCGCTGTAGCAGGCCAAGGACGGAGACACTGGCGCTACCGTGTGCTGTAGCAGAATTAAAGTATCACCCGATGCCTCAAATAAATTTAATGTTTGAAAGTATGGCGCTACCGCGCGCTACAGTGGGCGAAAGATCGAGACACTGGTGCTATCGCGCATTGCAGTGCCTTCCAAACATAAAGCTAGACGCTACCGCATTCAGTAGCATACTCAAGATAGAAACCCTGGCGCTACCGCACACCGTAGCACCTAAATTTTATTTTGCCCAGCAACAGCATTTAAAACAACATATGGAAGGCCAATGGTCTGATTTTCTTTTCTAAATATGGTACAAAATAGTCAATTCAGTGAGTTAGCTACAAAGGATCCCAACTCACACATCTCCAACTTTTTGGAGATTTGTGATACATTTAAAAATAATAGTGCCACTGAAGATGTTGTTAGACTTAGGCTATTCCTCTTCTCACTAAGAGACCAAGAAAAATGCTAGCTCAGTTCTCTACCTAGAGACTATATTCACACTTGGGATGATTTAGTTAGAAAATTCTTAGCCAAATATTTTCCTCCTGCAAAGATAGCTGTAACAACCCTAGATTGTTACCTTGTAAATGCATAGATAACCTAACCTATTTATTTTCTATCACCATTGCTTATAGAACCTCAACTAAGCTTATCTAGAAAATTGGAAGTTCATTGGACTTCTCTAAGTCTAAAATTGCAATTTGATCAGTCTAGATGCCTTAGTCTAGACCTAAAATATTTTGATCTCAGAATTAAATTTTGATTACATTTTTGAATTCCCCACCCTCAAATTAGCTAAGGGTGAAAATTTTGTGCAATTTGAAGATCATTTGGACCATAATTCAATTTAAATTAAAATGGTCCAATTGCATAAAAGGGTTCCAAACAATTTGATTTTTGCAAATATACCCAAATACCTAATTTAACAGCCGGGATCCACTGTGCGGACTGCGGGCGATCAGCTGTGGAGCCCGGGGCTTGTGACAGCGGGATCCCGCGCATCTGACCGTTCCGCCTTTTTAATCAACGGTCGAGATTTAATCCCGCGGAACCGTGGATCAATCGTAAGATCTCCCCGACCGATCCAACGGCCTAGATCGCCTCTGCAATCGGCCGTTAGAGTCTGGGAGATCCGAGCCATTCCGCCATTTGATCAATATATCAGACGGCATCCAAGGGGTCTGACACTGTGGATCTTCATCTCCGCCAAATTCCCTCACCCGACAGGGAAATTTCCCGTACCGCCAGCTGCCAGCCCTGTCTCCCACTCGCGCCTCCAGCTCAGCAAGCCGTTGCTGAGCTTTCCCTAATGCCCGAGGGACCCCAATTGGGCCTCGAGACCTGACCGAGCTCAAAATAGAATTTTGAGAGCTCGGCCATGGCTCGACTTCTCGGGCCCTCTCCAGCCCAAGCCAACCCTCAAGAATCTTCCTTGAGCTCGCCTGAGGCTATAAATAGCCTCAGCAACCCTTCCTCTACCCTTTTGCTAATCAATTGACCCCGAATTCCCTTAGTCTTCATTTCGCCATTGCCGCCTGCCCAAGCTTGCGTAGGTGATTCGGGAGCCTTTGAACCGCTTATAGTAGGCTCTCCTGACATTCAAGATCCTTTGCAGTGTTTGGAATCGTAGCTAGAGCCAGCCGAGCCTTCAGTCGAGCTTCCCGAACCAATCCGTCAAAACCAGGTATCCCCCTTTCTGGATAAGAGCCATTAAGGCTCGAACCTTGCTCCTTTTGATGCGTCTGAGTTTGTATTGTCGTCTCAAACCTAAAGGTATCGAGTTTAAGAACTAGGCTAGCTCTGATCGATCAAATCGATCGATCGGATTAAACCGCTTAAGGAACGCCTTAGTCGAGTAAGGACCCGGCGATCCAGACCACCCCAGACCCTTAGACTAGAGGGCTTCGATCCGCCTCACCTCCCTGATGGTGTAGGGATCGAGCTCGGGGTTTGGAATGGCCTCTGTGGGGAGAATTATCTCCCCACAATAGTTCCAATGGAGGAGTCTTCGGGTGAGTAAGGTCTGGCTGATCCAGACCATCTCACAAGGGGCTTCGAGTCCCAATCGACGTGTCTGACCACGGTGATCGAGTAGCGATCGAATGCTGGCCGAGCCATGGCCTGGATGCGCCGGAATTTGGCGATTAGGGTTTCCCTACTCGGCTCTATCCGTCGGGACGAAGGAGCGGGGACGACGGCACTGTGCGGACCGGGTCGACCCACGACCTGCGTGGTTTGACAGTGCCGGGTCTCCCGGGCCCCGGTCGACCCGCGCAGTTTGGTTAGCTAGCCGAGCCGTTTTGTTAAAATAGAATTATCGGAAATTCCAATAATCAAATCATATGATTTTGATTAAATAAAAATATAGAATGTATTATTTGAATAACTTTTAATCCACTGGTACAAACTCTATAATATCATATATGAAAATGATCAAAAAAATTTCAGGAACTTAAATATAAAATAAAATTATATATCTGATGGTTAGATCTTTAATTATTGCCTAATTATAGTGGATCTTAATTAGGGTAAATTAGTAAATTTTCTTATCTAAATTGTATGTTTATGGTGCCATTAGTTCACTTATGATCATTATAATGCATGTGCTAAGTAGAATAATTTTCTGAGTTCTATAATTCGAGTTATGCCCTAATCTTGTTAAATCATGATTTGTAAATTTTAAGGTTTATGTTCATTAGATCTTAGCAAACTTAGGCTCTGATTACTTGTATGATTAATTAGAACTTGCATGCCAAATATCATGTAATTTGAATGGTTGGATTTATACATATGTGCTAATCCTTTTTGATTGGGATTATGGTTTGATTAGTACTAAGTACTCTCTATTTTATAAACTTTGATTGTTAATCTGACTTATAACTGTAAGTTAAGTGTTGTGGATTCATTTAGATAAGCTTATTGAGTATACTTAAATAAATCCAAAGATTTAGAATTTTAAATATCTTAATTAACTTAAGAAAACTTAAGATTTGGATCAAACTTTTAAGACTTGAACTAAATCTGAGATTGCCACCAATAATACATAATTAATCTATTGATTTGACATTGATCTTTAAATACATAACTTGATTTTACTTAAGGCATGAGAAGGGATCAAACCCTAATCTACTTAAGGAGAATCCAAATCCTTAAGAAACTTAACTTAATTGATTTGAATTCAAGATTTTGAATTGAACATTCTCCAATAATGCATTTGATTTATCATTGATTCTAAACATTGAATTAAACAAATTAAGGTTAATAACAATCCTGGGTGATTCCACCATCTGGATCAAACCTTAAGTGTAACAACCCGAGTTGTTACAATGGTTGATTAGGACTAACCCTAAGTATTAAACACAATTATAAGCGCTAATTAGGTCAAGTGGAGTCAACCTTTGAGACCTAGTCCAAATCAGGAGTCAAACGGATCGAATCCTGATTTCTAGAAATCCAAAAACCCTAGAAATTGACCTATTTAAATTGACCTTCGATCAAAAAACGGACGCCACCATTACGTTCCTTGATCCCAAATTAGCTTGGGGTGAAGTTTTCGTGTCAGTCGGAAGTCGTTAAAATTTCGACGAATATTTTAATAATAAAAATATCCTGGAAATTGAGGTATCAAAATACTCGTCTGATCGAAAATATGACTGCGCCATTGAATTCCTTGACCCCAAATTAGCTAGGAAAAACATGTTCAAAATTTTCTAAAAATTTTTCTAAAAAAAAAAATAAATTATTTTAATACTTAACGGCGTGCCGTTAAGTATTTAACGGACCCGTCACTATAGCTGATGGCGCGGTCAATCCAGACGGCACCATCTCAGCCGTTGGATCGCGCCCGGATCCAACGGCTGCAGAGCCGTCGTCCTCGACGGCTCCGCCCGCGCGTGACACGCGGCGGGCCGCCGCCTTTTTCGGCCAATCCAGGCCTTCCCCGGCCTCGGCGAGGTCGCCGACGGGTCTACAAGACCTCGGCCGACCTCTGGGCTCCGGGTTTGCGAAAATTGGAGCCCAGATCGAGCCGGAATCGAGCCCCGAAGTTAGCCGTCCGTCCGCCGACCCGCACTTCAGGTACCCCGATCTCCCCCGATTTCCGTTCGATCATCGCAAAAATTGTAGGATAGGTAGGTGAACTTGTCCTCTACCCATCCACCGTTCCGATCGGGCTCATAACCACCCGATCAGGCACACCGAGGCCCCAAAGGCAACTGGGTTTGGTCCGCCGAACCCCAGAAGGCGAAGGGTCACGGGCCTCGGGTCGGGCCGGGTCGACCCGAGCCTGACCCATCCAGGTCGGGTCCGTGTAAGCCGCGGTGGGGCCACTAGGCCACGTGGCAGCCTTCGGGCCCACCACGTGTCACGTGGGGCCCACACACCGAGCCTCGCGGCCCTTCGGCTTCGGCCATAGGGCCCACCAGGCCACGTGGCAGCCTCTGGGCACGCCACGTGGTAAGTGGGGGGCCCACAACCCGAGCTCGCGCGGCGGTTCGGCTCCCCAGTGGGGCCCACCAGGCCACGTGGCAGCCTCTGGGCACGCCACGTGGCAAGTGGTGGGGGCCCACAGCCCGGTCAAACCGTGGCGGTCCGGCTCCCCGTGGGGCCCACAGTGCCACGTGGCAGTCTCTGGCAGTGCCACGTGTCAGGTGGGGCCCACTGCCCAGTCACCCGAGCTGACTCAGCCCCTGTAAGGCCCACAGTGCCACGTGGCAGTCTCTGGCAGTGCCACGTGTTCAGTGGGGCCCACTGTCTGTTAATTAGAAATTTAATTAAATTACTGTTAGTGTTAATTAATTACTGTTAATGATTAATTAGTGGTTAATTAAGTTAGGATTAGTGTTAATTATTTTTGAACAGTAATCTTAAATAATTAAGTATAATTAGAGATTAATTAGGGTTAATTAAAGGATAATTAAACCCTAAACAGTAATTAGGATAATTAAGTATTAATAAATAGTAAAGTATAATTAAATATTCTTAATTAGATATTAACATGTAATTAAGACTAATTAAATAGTGATTATCACTAATTACTTTGCTACAGAAAAATATTAATTAAATAATAGATTAATTAATGTTAATTAGTAATTAAGCCTAATTAATCACAGATTAATTAAGGATTAATAATTTCAGAAATTCTATATAAAAACTTTAGGAATGAATAGTAAAATAATACAATTTGAATAAATGAATAGTAAAATAATTCAAATTGTATTTTTGAATAGTAAATCTTAAAAGTTTAATAACTTTTTGTAGGATGATCCAAACATAGCTAATATAGGTCTTAAAATACTCTGAAAAATGTAAGGATTCAAATAACGTAATGTAAAAATTTATTTCGGGGTATGTATAACGAGGTAGCATTTTAGGACCTCTTTAGAGCCTCATAACTTTTTACCCGATTATCGAAACATAGTCAATATGGGTCTTAAAATGCTCAGGAGAGCGGCCCCATCACCGTAGTAGTATTAGTTTTCTCATTCGGATATCAGGATAAAAAGTCAACCCTATAATTTAGAGTTGACTTTGGTGAAAATGACCAAAATGCCCCTGGAATTCAAATGGCCATAACTTAGTCAAGTCAACTTCAAATTGGAAAATTCAAGATGCTAACCAGCCTAGAATTTCAATGTCATCATAATAACAAAATAATATTTAGGATCTGAACCCTGGAAATTTAGGTAAATGACCAAATTACCCCTAGCCTTATTTTAGTCATAACTTGACCGTTTCTCGCCCAATTTAGGCGTACTTACTATCTATTTTCAAGTTAGATAGTAAGAAACCAATTGGAACTAAGACAAATCAATTCTGACCACTAAATCAAAAGTTGACCTTTTTGACCCTTAAAATAGGGATAAAATGATCATTTTGCCCTAAGATTGAGTTAGGTGTCCCTACCCCTTTAGATAACATTCCAGAACCCTAAGACCAATTTTATAATCATCTTAGTAATGTGTAAGTGAGTGAAACCAACCTTTAAGTCAACTTCCAAGAGTTCTAAGTCTCTAACACTACACCTTAAGGATACTTCCTGAGACTAGGACTAGATCATAGGTTAGAGTTCATTCATTGGGTAAATTGGGTTACCCAATGGGTGAAACCTTGGTTTTATTAGTTTATAGACTTTTTTTTATTTTACAACTCGTTCTGATTATTTTGTCTTTTAACTTTAGATTTAAGATAGGAGATTCATCCTATTAAGTTTGATTACTTAATAGGATTTGCCTTAACTAGTAGCTCACAAATAGAATAAAACCTAGAACTTAGGTCTTATCCTTTGGATTATGTGATTAAACCTAATTCTCGTAGTGTTTAATCCATAATCTATAGGTTTAGAAGGTCTTGATCAGATCTTAGTTAGAACATCTAAATTCATAAAACTAGGACATTTGATTTATTGATTTAACCCGTAGTCGTCTAACTGATTGAACTAGATTAGAACCTGATCAATTCTAGTCCTTTTTAACTTGTAAGGACGAGTTTCTGAGTTACACTCGATAGTAGGAAAACGGTGATCCTGAACTTGTGTAACTTGGAATAGTTAGATGGTTAAGTAGAAAACAAATGATGTCACCATGTTTAGTAGAGTCCCTTGCTTCTGTTTGATATTTTGTTGCTACGCATTCCTTGATTGTTGTGCCACATTTCCTTAAGCATATCATACAAGATTTTTGATGCATGAATAAACTGTTAGGAAAATATGGAGACTCCTTAGATTCCTTGTGAAAATATTAAAGAAATTAATGAGAAGATAATGATTTGATGTGTTTGAGCTGCCTCTCAATGTTCTTTTGCTCATACCGATTGTTGCCCTAGCTGTATTGTGCTAGGAACCGCCCTAGCCATACTGGTGCTAGGATCTTTCGGGTATGACTGTTGGTGACCTAATTATATCGTGCTAGGAACCGCCCTAGCCGTACTGTGTTAGGGCCTTCTATGTTGACTATTGTTTCCTTAGTCGTATCATGCTAGGAACCGCCCTAGCCATACTGGTGCTAAGATCTTCAGCCCTGTTTGGTGAGCTGATGTAGCTCTTTTCTATATGACAGATTGTGCACGTATGGTTTTATATGTAGTTGCTGTTGTTTACTTTTCAGTATTCTTATTCCGTCAGCTACTTCCTTGTACTGCTTGTATATATATTTAGGATGTTAGAATCTTGCTGCTATTTATATGTACCACTGCTGAGTTATTTATTTTAATTGGCATGTTTTCTGTTGATCACCAGCATGTTTAGGATGTAGAACTTTTCTTACAGCACATGACAGTTATGTATATTTATATGCTATTCTTGGTTAGTTTGTATGTGAGGCATGTCTCAGTCTCTTTCCTTTTTCTTGGCTTAAGTTATAAATGATGATTTATAGCTTTCCTGTTTCTTTGTATTGCTTGCTGCTCCTTTCATATATATATGTTGCTTAGATATTGTCAAATGGTGATATTACTTAACACTTATAATAATTTATCAGCTTAAAATGTACTTAGACAATTGTCTAACCAGATTTTTTCTTTTCTTTGGTTGGGGCCCTACATTGTGAAACTGATAATGGCAGACTCCTTTTAGTTAGACGAGCAGGAGTTAGGTGTGGAGCCTTACCCAGAGGAGGAGCCCGTGGAAGAAGCTGCTGTCTAGTTCCCTTATATTTCAAGTGAGGATGAGTGATTTTCATTATATTTAAACATTTTAAATCATGTAATAATACAGGTACTATTGATTATGATTTTTGGATTGTATACTTATATTATGAGTTCTATTTTTCTTTCCTATTTGTCTTGTGATACTTGGATGGTTTATATTTCCTTAAATTGCTTCCGCACTCTGTTTGTTTACTTATACAGTGATTGTTAGTTTGATTATGTGTTAATCCTTCCCTAATCAGGTGGATTATGGAGTCTATCCTAATTCAATGATAAGTGAGGGGTTAGCTAGAGTGACACCCCACCCTTAACCTAATCCTCTGGCAGATTAAGGGTGGTGCTGGGCGCCACATTAAGATCCCTGATTTTCTCTTAAGTAAGAGAACTAGCATAAGAAGATTAATAAAATCATATTGATTAATCAAGTGATCTAAGTCTTAAAAATATTCCTGATTTAGATCCCATAATCTTAGTTGGAGTGTGATCAGATGACTTAATCACTCGATCTAATCATCCTAAACCTAATTATGAAATAGAACCTAAGAGATTAATATCAAAATTTAGAAGGGAGATCTTGAGAATCGCTTCATAAGATCATCTTGAATTATTTAAAAGACCTAAATTTATATATCCTGAGGTAGGAAGCCTTGGATGACTCTTGAGATAGAAGTATAGAAGATCCCATCACTTTAGAGACTGATCTATCCTCCTTGTGGTAGTAATCCATTAAGGCATTAGAAAAGATACTTCTCCTGGTGGTAGAATCCATATCAAGTGATCCTTGATCACAATTGCTTGGTGAAATCTTATATAGGACTTACCTATTAGTTTAGCATCTGTAGTTTTGATAAATCCTTATTCTATTAAATAGACTTGATTGAACTTTGATTATTGGGTAGTGCAATATGGTATACCCACATTACTAGTCCCCAGTAATATTCGGGATTAGTTGTATAACGACCCAGGTTGTTACTTGGACTAATTAGGACAAATTTTAGTCTTAATTAAGGTTCTAATTCAGTAAATAAGTAATTTAGGACTCACCTTAAAAATCTAGGTCAAACTTTAAGTCAATTGAATCAAATCTGGATTTCTGGAAAATCCCAAAACCCTAGAAATTGACTTTTATCTAGACCTCAGATTAAAAATCTGACTTCGTCATTATGTTCACCACCCCCAAATTAGTTAGGGGTGAAGTTTTGGATGCATTTGGAAGTCATTAAATTTTTGTCAAATATTTAATATTATATAAATATCCTGAAAATTCAAATAAATAAATACTCATCAAAACAAAAATCTGAGTGCGCCGTTGCGTTCCTCACCCCTCAATTAGCTAGGGGTGATTTATTGGAAATTTTTGGAATGCAATTATGCGATTAAAATTAATTAATAAAATGAATTTAAATTAATTAATAATAATATTATTTAATTTTATATTAACGGCACCGTCAACTGTGGATTAACGCCGTCGCTTCGATTTCTTTCTGCGCCGTTTAAACGAATGGATCAATCGATCCATCCGATCTCGCGATCGGACTGGTCGTTGCATCTTCGTCCTCGAAGAGCTCCGCGTGGTGAAGGGATCGATGCGTGGCGCCCTAACTTCCTCCCAACGCAGAGCAGGTCACCTTATCCACCGCTTAAACCCTTCAATATTACTTCGCTTGACCCTATCAAACGAACACTTTGATCGATCGTGTCGAGGAGCTGCATTTTGAGCCACGGATCAAACCCTAAGAATTTCAGCCGTTAATTGTACATACTATGATCTCCTTTAATCATTCATTTATCGCTTGATTTTATGATTCGAATTGTTATTTCATGCGATTGATTTAATCTTGATCGAATTCGATTGTACTTGATTGAACCCAATCGAACCAATTTTGACGATCATCCACAGTGGTACACAGTGTTTGTTCTAGGGCTGGATCCTGTCGCCGATCCAGGCCGTCTTAGGCTTCGATACACCCGTCGTTAGGAAGGTCTTAGAACCCTCTTTCCATCGCCATATGGGTGAGCATCAACCACCAACGGAAAGGCTCGTAGCAGCGTGCCTTAATTTCCCTGCCTTCCAAAGGAAGGAAGGCGAAGGGTCGGGCAGGGTCGACCCGGGCCCGACCCATGACCCAGTATCTCGACTGAGTCATCCATGGGACCCACTCGCGTCATTTTGCCTGGCAGTGGAAGCCGGTGGGCCCCACCTTCGTTCCAACGACGTATCACAGCGCGACACGTGGCCTTCTGCTGTCACTGATCGAACGCCCGGGCCCGCCACCTACAGAAATATTAGAAATAAATTATATATATAATCTAAGAAATAAGTTAAAATATAACTAATAAATTAAAACAGTTTAATTAAATTTAATTATATCCAAATTTAGACACCCATAAATTGCAAAATATAAGTCCAAACATAGCAAATGAATATACCATTGGATTCAGAAAATTATAAGGAGTATTATGAAATTATCAAATTTTATTTTGGATAAAAATTTAACATAGTGAAATTTAGGGGTATTAATTAAATCAAAATATGTTACAAATCTTCATTTAATCATAACTTTGTAACCAATAATCCAAACATACCCAATATGGGTCTCAAAATACTCACAAAATCCTAAGGATTAATCTGAAAATATTAACTTTGCTATTTGGATTAGCATTTGACTAATGATATTTAGGACCTAACCCTAATTAGCCTAATTTGACCTAGAACTTCAAATGACCATAAGTTGGCCATCTTAGCTCCAAATTAGGTGATCCAAATATCAATTTAGATTAACAAAATCTAATCTACAGGAATCTACAAAAATATTAAGGATTTAATGGTTAGATTTGCTAATCATCCCTAATTACCTTAAAATTTGATTAGTTAATATTAGTAAATCTAATAATCCAAATTAGACAATTTAAGTTTCAAAGAACTCCTAGAACCTATTAAAACCTAACTATAGTGTTGGATTAGTGATTAGGTGATTAATTTTACTAATCACTCACTAATCACCCTAAATCTTAATTAGATCATAATTTAGTCAAATGGAGTCCAAATTGAAACTACCACTAGTCATTAGAATCAGTAGATCAATTGTGACTTACAGCCACTAAAATTATTCAATTTGGACACCAAATGACAAAATTAGGATTTTTTTACCCTTAATTAAGGATCCTTAATTACCCTTTAAACCCTAGAACTTGTATTGACTATAACTTAGCCAATACATATCAGAATTCAATAATTTTAGATTCTATGGAAACCTTAGGGCATAACCTACAGTAAACTAACATAAAAATTATATGTCATTAAGGTAAATTTACCAAAATACTTAACAAAAATTAATGAACTTACTGTCTAAACTCATATTAGATAGTAAGTAATCATTCCACATTATTAAAATCCAGAATATAGCCCTAATTCACAAAGATGAAATTTAGACCTTTAAGTAGGGGCAAAATAGTCTTTTTTTCCCCAAAATTAGGGTTTAATAAAATTTAGACCTAATTTCATCTCTAAGTCATACCAAATAGTAATTAAAATGAATTAGTCCTTGATTTAGATAATTCTAAGTCTTAAATTAGAAAATTGAAGAAAATCTTAAGTTAAAGTCTTAAATAAAACCTAAGTAAATTATGAGAGAAATTTTCATTTCCTTTAAACTTCTTAGATCATCCTTTAGGTCGTATAACCTTAGTTAGGATGTATATCTGAGTGATACTCTTAGTACTTAAGAGCTTTAAATTCCTAAGATTATGATTAGATCTTAGGTTAGAATTCATCTAATGGGTAAAATAGGGTTACTCATTAAGGTGAAACCTTGATCTTACTAGTTTATTAGATTTTTTATAGTTTATTAATTGATTATTTGATCTTTTAACATTAGAATTAGGATTAGAAATCTATCCTATTGAACTTGACTTAATTCAATAGGATTTGCTTTAAACATTTAATCAGTAAGATGGGATTAAAACATAGTCCTTTAGGATAGCCTTGTGATTAAGATTAAATTTCATTCTTTAGAATTTGATTCTTAATTCTTTAAATCTTGATTTGGCTAATCAAGGTTTATTTGGGATTTATAAAATGATAACTTAGGATGATTGATTTACTTTTTTAACTTTATAGGCAACATTTGATTCATTTATAATTAGGACGTAGCTAATCCTAATTATGTTCAACCAGTACGTTCGTGATTCTAAGTTACAGACAGTGTAGGAATTGAGGATTCTGAATCTTATGTAACTTAGAATAGTTAGAATGATTAAATTAGAAAACAAGTGATATCACAAAGTTTGAGTAGTGCTATTTATTTCCTTGATTTGAAATATGCTATGCTTTCCATGTTATTTAAGCCTTTTTACACCTTTGGACATACTTAAATACTTGATACTTACTTTATATTATACTTTGAATTTCATTCACATGTCATATGCATAATTTTAAAAGAAACATTAATAAACAACAATATACTTGTGGTTTATGTTTTACTTAGCCTGCCACTTAGTATGATTTTACTTTATGACTGCTTTTGCCTATGGAATTTCCCCTATGGTACTTTATTTTGGCATTGGGATGTTTCTCCTATATGCCCTTTAGATACTTTGTGGATTGTACTTTAGGATCTGGGATGTTTCTCCTAGATGCCTCTTTTGATGAACTTTACTTTAATCTGGGATGTTTCTCCTAGATTACTAGATGGACTTTACTTTTGGCAGACTAAGTAAGAGTATCTCACACGTGCAAGACTTTAAACTACATTACTTACATTTACTTTTCAGACTCTTTATAGTTACTTTACATACTTTCTTACACTTCAGACTTACTTTACTTTACCATTTTAGTGCACTTTTCTTTCTTTCATATTTTTTATTTTCTGCAGTTCCTTTAAATTTCAGAACTTTCTGTATGTCAGTCATTTTATTTACTTGAAAGCATGTTAGGATGCTAGTCTTATACTTTCAGTACAGTACTTTTACTTATACTATAACTGGCATGTTAATTGATCATATTACTTAGGACTTTTCTTTGTATTTAGTAGAATTGCCCTTGTACTTTACTTATGTTATTTTGCAGCCTGAGTTGAGGTATGTTTCTACCTCAATACTTGTTCTTCCTTTCTTTGTGCTTTACCGCTATATTATGCTGTGATGTCATTAAAATACATTAAACTTCATTACCTTAAAATGTACTTAGACATTTTGTCTAACAAGATTTTTATTTTGTTGGCTGGGGCCCTACCATTATGAAACTGATAATGGTAGATTCTGAGCTTTTTGAGGAGATTGAGCCTGTAGAGGAGCAGATCCAGGAGGAGATCCAGACTACTGAGGAACCTTAGTCTACTTACTAGCTTACTTTACTTTTACTTTGTGATGATGAGAGCATCTTATATTACAGTTCTTTAAACTTTAAATATTTGTAATAATACATAACTATTTGTACTTTACTTTCCTGCATTGTATATATATTCTGAGCTGGATGTCTTTATTTTATAGTATGGATGTTTACTTCAGTTATTACTTTTCTTCCGCACTCTGATACTCATTAAGTGATTGTTAATCTTTATCTTATTTAGAAAAGCACCTCTTTTTCTTAAGATTGGATTGGAGTCTTAATTTTCAACCTAATGTTAAGTATGAGATGTGCTTAGTGACAACCACTCCTTAAGCCTTGTGATTAGAAGGGGCGGCCGCCACAAGTTGAGTCACTCTAAGTGAGATTTATCTTTATTGTTATCCTGCGGGCTTAGGCGGATATAACCTCGCTTAGAGTAAATCAATCGATCCTAAGAGTGTATTAAATGGTTACCTATTCCTTAGTTTAATTGAAAGACAAGTTGCTATCGGGTAATGCCTCCTAGCGAAGATCGCTTCAATAGGTATGGCTCAAATAAACTAAGTAACAGGATTCACCTTCCTTAAGACACTAAGTATGATTATGAGTTTAGTGACTTAACACTTAGCTTGAGATACAAAATTATCATCGAATGGTTCCTCCTAATGAAGATCTCTTTTTTAGGGTGGCTTAATCAAACTAAGTGATAAGAACCCTATTCTTGCAACATATCTAATATGTGTATACAATCACCCCGTCCAGTGATCTTCAAGTAAATAAGCAACTTTAACCAACCATCGCTTTAGAGATTTGGAGTCAGAATCCTCTTAGCAGGATTCTGCATAGTGGAGACTTAGGATTCATTACAGTTTCTTACTAAATTCTTCATGGATTTCGGGAGTTTTTATTCATTCAATATAATGACATAAGCATAAGCATAAACATGAGTTGAACTCATTCCTTCTGTTGTGACACATGGTTATCGGTGATACAATATGAGATACGAAATATTATATACACAGACTGGGGAATTTCAGGGTGCATCTGCATCACCATATTGACTTCCTAACTGTTGTGCTTACAATTGACCGTACTACTCATAAACCTTTAGTGATAGTTCTGTGATATACCGTGGTATGGCATATTTGTGAGTCTTATTTTAGTAGCATATAGTGCAGCTTATAGCAATCCTTCCAGCATAATGTTTGTTTTATGTTCAGTTCTATTTGGTGATAGCTTCACATTTCGTAGCCCTTTTACTATCCTGTTTACTTAGTACTTACAGCTTTCCTCGCTTACATGTTTTTCTTTAGCTTTATTATGGCTTTATTTTACTTGTATATTGTTATGTTTAGTTTAGCTTTGCATAGCTAGTTTCGATGTGTTAGATTTCTTGTCTAACACGGGGTACTTTTGGGATCCGGCAATTTGCTAGATCCTGAGCAGTTTTTGGAGACAGGTAAGGAGGACGTACCATAGACTCAAGAAGAGCATTTGGAGCTGTAGTGGACCGAGCATCCACTTTTACTTACTAGTCCTTTTCAGCATTTTAGATAGACTCTTTATATTTTTACATTTAAATAGTTTGTAATAAAACTCTGGATGTACTTTTACTTTTCTTTTCTGAGATGGATATTTACTATTGCTTGAGATGAATGTATTCTGGATGTTTTACTTTTAGCTTTCACACTCTATTATACTGCTATACTTAGTATTGTGATGCGACCAGCATACTGTAAATGCTGATATATTTTATAACGTACATGCATTCTTCCCCACTTCCTTGAACTTTGTGTACATACTAGTCTAATACCTAAGATACGTATTTCATTCTTATCTTAGATATTGGCTCTCGAACCTACTCTTAGGACTCGAGTCAGCAGCCTTCAATATGGCCCCATTTCTCTAGCCTATTCGGGATGATGGGTTTTGCTTGTATTGCCCACCGTTCCCGAGTAGCGCACCATTCTGCCGCCGAAATATGTTTTACACTTGTCCTTTTGTGCACGGCGATGGGACGGGGCGTTACACAGCTAGGTTAAGGATTGAGATAACCAACTTCTGTCAACATGAGAGGAAGACACTCTATGATAGTTGGAAATGCTTCAAAAAATGCTAGAGGCGTTATCCTCATCATGAGTTCCTGCAGTGGATGCAAGTGCAAACGTTCTATAATGGACTGAATGCACCCACTAGGACCCTATATGATGTAGATATAGGAGGGTCTCTAGTAACAAAACCTAGGAAGAAGCCAATGACCTATTAGAAGAGATGCCAAACAATACGTACCAATAGCATATTGAGAGGCTTAATCCTAATAAAAAAGAAAGTAATAATATTGATGAGGCCAATCAAATTTTAGCCCTAAAATATGAGATAAATGCACTAAATCTAAAAATTGGAAGCATGAACATAAATAATACCCAGGAACTTTATTGTGATTTGTGTGGGGGGGATATACAGTAGTGATAATTGAAATATAAATAATCCCTTTTCACCTTTGAGCACGGAGTAAGCAAATTACTTAATAAATAAAAATGTAAATCAAAACCATAGGCAAAACAACCCCTACTCCAACACTTGCAACCCCTGGTGGAGATATCATCTAAATTTTTTAAAAAGTAGCAATAACATAACTAAAAATTTTAACAGCAATACTTCACAACCTAAGCAAGGGAAAAATTATCATAACAACTAGCAACCCTAAGATTTAGGCCTAGAAGGATCATTCAATGCTTTTAAGGAAGAAACCACTCAATTCATGAGATAAACTGAAATAATAATAAACCAGCATGATGCCTCAGTCCAAGGGATTTAGGTGTCCCTTAGGAACATTGATGTGGCGCCCCACCCCTTGATCGCCAACAATCAAGACTAAGAAGAGGTGTGCTACTTTAGCAAATTTCTCACTTATCATTAGATTAAAGTGTAATTCCTCATTTCACTAATAAGAGAAGGATGTGCCCTGAATAATGCAGCAGAATTATTCATTAAGTATATACGTTCATCAGAGTACGAAAGCAAGACAATAAAATATGCTACATCCAATCCACCATAATACAAGTAAGAAGTATAAGAAGTAAACATGTAGCTCATAATAAAATAGTACAGTAGCAGAACATACATAAATATCTAAATTATTACAAATATTAAATAAGTCTTAATAAAAATGATAAAGCTCTCATTCTCACAAAAATAAAAGAGAAGCTAAGCTAAGGGTCTCTAGTGGCAGCACGCTCCTCCTCCTGAATCTGATCTTCAGAAGGCTCGACTACCTCTAATAACTCAGAATCTACCATTGTCGGTTTCACAATGATAGGACCCCAGCCAAACAAAAGAAAAATCTGGTTAGACATATTATCTAAGTACATTATAGGATGTTAATATTTTATAAGTTTTATGATATCACCATTTTACTTAAACTATAAAAATAAGCAAAGCGTAAGGGTTCAATAAGTATACAAAAGAAGGAATAAGCTATAAATAAAGGTAATTATAATTAAGCGATATGTGAGGTAAAAGAACATACCTCAACTCCAAAGCTGTAACAAGGTTAGGCATATAAGTATAAGTAAAATAAAGAAAATACTATAGGAAAAGACTCATCCTTAAACATGCTTATGATCACTTGACATATGCAGGTTAAAAATAAATAATATAATTATAATATGTACAGTAAGTAGTAACAGAAAGTAGCATCCTATAAGTAAGTAAGCAGGTAAAGTAGTATAATAGTAAATGGTAAATGATAAACAGTGAACAATAAACAATAAACATGTATGTAATGATTGCCATATCAAAAGAGGGCTAATCTAGCTTGCTGCAACAAGTATATGTATATTCCTAGCGTCATCTAAGGCTAGGCTAGAATAACAAAACAAAAATTGAACTGAAGAGGCAATAATCACAAATGCAATAATATTTTAGTTATTTACTTTACTTATATGGACATATCCAGAAGTAGCTAAGGAGTCAAGCACGTCTGCATGATTGTTTAGGTTCCAACTTAACACAACACTCCTCAATGAGTAATATTAAGTAATCCTCATTTCTCGCCCCCATCTTGGCAAGTAGCCCCAATTGAGCCTCGTGACCCAGCTGAGCTCGAATTGGAAATTTGAGAGCTCGGCCATGGCCCGATCCCTCGGGTCTCCTTGGCCCGAGGTTAAGCCTCTGGAACCTTCCCCATTCCCTCCTAAGGCTATAAATAGCCTTATCATAGCTCCATTTGATCCTTGCTGTTTAATTGAACTCGATCCCTCTTCCGTCATTGCCGTCAGTTCAGAGCTTACGTAGGTGCTTCCAGGAGCTCTCAAACTGATGATAGTAGGCTCTTTTGATGTTTAGGATCCTTTGTAGTGTCTGAAAGCTCAGCTAAGGCTAGTCATATCCTTTGTCAGCTGTCCCAAGCCATCCCAACAAATCAGGTGCCCCTGTTTGCAAGCCTTGAGTCAATATGGCTAGGGCTCCTTTCCATTTGATTCGTCTTGATGCTTATTATCATTCAAACTCATTGCTATCGTAATTAGGCCCTAAGCTAGTCCCGATCGATCAAATTGATTGATCGGGCTGAGTCCATAAGGAATGCCTCGGGTCGAGTAAGGCCCCAGTGTTCCAGCCCATCTCAGGCCCTCAGACCAGGGGACTTCGATCCGTCTCACCTCCCTGATGGTGTAGGAATCGAGCCCTGGGTCTGTTGTAGCCTCTGTGAGGAGAATTATCTCCCCACAGTAGCTCCATTAAGGGAGTCCTCGGGTGAGGAAGGTCCGAACGATCTGGACCACCTCACAAGGCTCTTCAAATGTCATTCGATGCGTCTTGGCTAGGGGATTGATTCTCGATTGACCCGAGGCCAAGGCGTGCTCTATAGACGGAGAATTTTGAAGTCTATGGTTTTTTGGATCGGCCTCTGCTGAGAGGAGTCGAGGCAGGGACGATGGCACTGTGCAGGTCAAGTCAGCCCGTGACCCGCGCTACGCAACAGTGCCGAGATCCTCGGGCCCCGGTCAACCCACGTGGTTCGGCTAATGGGCCGAGCCCATTTTAATTAAATATGATTAATTAGATTTATTTTCCTTAAGGAAAATAATCCAATTAATCCAATCATAGGAAAAATTTAATTGGAAAAATACATAATAAATTAATGTGATAACTTTTAATCCACTGATCCAAATCCTATGATATTGTATATCAAATTAATTAGAAAATCATCAGAGATCTGAATATAAAATAATATTTAACATTTAATAGTTGGATTTTCTATTTTTGTTAATTATTACAGATCTTAATTAGGGTTAATTAGCATAAATACTTATCCAAAGTATATATTTAGGGTGCCATTAATTTCCTTGTGATGAGTATAATAAATGTACTAAGTAGTTTATTTTCTAATTTATGTATTTCAACTTATGCCCTAATTTTATTAAATTATGATTAGTGAAAATTAGGGCTTGTAATTATTGGATCTTAGCAAACTTAGTCTTTGATTAATTGTATGATTAAATAAAACTTATGTGCCAAGTTGTATGAGATTTTGATGGTTAGATTTGTAATTAGGTGCTAATCCTTTTGAATTAATTTAGGTTTTAATTAGCACTAATTACTTTCTATTTTTCTAAATTTTTATGTTATTATGCTTTATAATAGTAAGGTAGATGTATCTAAACCATATATGCCAATTTATGATATATAAATTCAATAAACTTAAATTGAGCACTTAATTACCTTAACTAATCTTAGGAAATCTTAAGACTTTGATCAAGCTATTAAGAATTGATCTAGGTCTGAGATTGCCACTAATAATACATCCCTAATCCATTGATTTGACATTTGATCCATAAATAAACATTTGATCTTAATTAGATATGAGTAGGGGTTAAACCCTAATCTATTTAATTAAGATCCCAATTCTTACACTTAATTAAGTTGAATTGATTATAAGATAATACAATTGACATTATTCTAATAATGCACCTGATTTGGTATTGATCTTAAGATATTGAACTAGAAATGATAAGGATAATAATCAAGCCATATGATTAAATAATTTGAATCTAAGCTTTGGATCCTTGATTTTCTCCTATATAAGACTAAAAGTATAAGATGATTGATAAGAATGGTATTGATTTAATAACTGATCTAACTCTAATAATATCCTTAATTTATCCCCATGATTGTAGAGTAGAATGTGATTACATGATTTAGGCATCTGATCTGATCACTTAAATCTAAGTTAATAAGTAACCCTTAAATGTTGGCTTAAGTGAAATTAGTGTGAGATCCTAGGGATCTTGCTTTAGATATCGTCCTTGAAATATTTAAAGAACCTAAATTAATAACTCCTTGAGGTTAGAGAAATTTGTGTAGCTCATTGAGGTAGAAACCTAGATTATCCCATCAACCTTAGAAGTTGATCTTAACCCTCATGGTAGGAATCACCTAAGTTACTTAAAATGAAACCATTTTTTTGTGGTAGAATCTATATTGAGTGGTATTTTAATCACATCCTTGGAGCCTTGTGTAGGACTCACCTCTTAGAGTAAGGATTGATAGTCTTGATAAATTCTTGTGGTTTTCAATAGAATTACTAAGCCTAGATCATTAGTTGGGTATAGTAGAGTATACATATAGTACTAAGTTATTTCAGTAATATTCAGGAATGGTTGAGTCACTCTAAATGAGATTTATCTTTGTGCTATTCTACGGGCTTAGGCGGATATAACCTCACTTAGAGTAAACCAGTCATCTTAAGAGCGTTGTAAATAGGGACTCATTCCTTAGTTTGATTAATATACAAATTGCCAACGGGTGATGCCTCCTAGTGAAGATCGCTTTAATAGGTATGGTTTGAACAAACTAAGTAACACAAGTCACCCTCTTTAAGACACTAAGTGTGATTGTGAGTTGGGCATCTTACTGACTTAGCTTGAGATACAAATCGCCATCGGATGATGCCTCCTATCAAAGATCGCTTCGTTAGGGTGGCTTAATCAAACTGAGTGTTAAGAACCACCTTTCGTGCAACTGTGCTAAACATGTTTATATAATCGTCCCATCTAATGGTACTTAAATAAAAAGTGCAACTTCAATCGATTATCGAAACTAAAATATAGGGGTCAGAATCCATTTAGTAGGATTCTGCACAATGGAGACTTTAGATTCACTATCAGATTTTACTTATCCTAAGTATTGACTCTCGATCCTACTCTTGGGATTGAGTCAGCAGCCCTTTAGTGTGGCTCAGTTTGTGCCTATTATTCAGAAATATGGAGTGTGCCCTTCTTTCCGAGTAGCACAACCGCTCCACCACCGAAATTATGATTCTCCTCTCTTTTGCGCGCGGCGACAAGGAGTGGCGGGGCGCTGCACAAGGTCCTGGTGATGAACTACAAATGACTTAATTAGTGCACTAAGATCAAAATCAAGACTTAGATTAGTCCTAATTGGCTAGGGTAACAACTTGGGTTGGTACAATTGAAGTCTGGCTAGGACAAATTTTCCAATAGGTGTCACTCGTCAGTAGAGAACTCTACCTAGCTCTACTAAAGTGAACTCGAGGGAAACAGTAAGTGTCATTAATTCTGATAAGATAAAATGGGATTGCCTAGGAAATAACTCAGGAGAAGAAACTAAGGAATGGGAAGCTGGGATAATTGGTGCTAGAAATTTAGAAGGAAACATAACCCAAGATGGATGTACATTCCTTGCTTCATCGAGGGCAAGGTTATTTTAGAACCCTTGTGTGATCTAGGAACCTCAGTCAACATGATGCCTTATTACATTTATAAATTGCTAGAAATTAGGGAAATGGAAAGCACCCCAACAATCTTAGAATTTGCCAACTTAGAATCATTAACCCCACTATGTGTGGTTAGGAATGTTGCTGTGGGTTTGGGAAGCTTTATAATTCCCACTGACTTTATAATATGTGAATGGGATAGATGGAATGAAAATTTCACTATCATATCTGGAAGACCCTTTCTTGCAACCACCCAAGCAATTATTGATATTGCATGGGAAATAATGACCATTAGGAAAAGTGGGAGAGCTGAAGATATAGACCTTATGCCTATAGTGTTTAAGCAAAAGAATATTGAATTTAATTGGTAAAGGAAACTTAGGGGAGAATTACCTTAAGGGGATATTGAACTTGAAAATATAAATCTTACTAAACATAATTCTGAGAGTAGTAAGCACCTCATCTGGAGGAAGTGTTAAGGAGTTGATAAAAAATAAAGAAAAAAACTAGAAGGGGTAAATGAAAAAAGAAGGGCATCCCGGATAGTTAGTGCTTACCCACACACTTCAAAAAGAGAATGTGCAATTTGAAGTAATGGGTCTGAGCACAACTACTATTAGAGCTTACCCACACACTTCAAAAATCTGGAAAGTGAGATCCCCTGATAATTAGTTGTTTAAGCTCCTAAATTAGTCGGGCTGATGATATTAAACCAAGGTCTTGTAGGAGGTAATCCAAATTCATATTGAGTTTTAATTTTGTTGTGTTAGTAGTAATTTGCTTATTTAGAATTAAAAAAAAAACTAGCAATTTGTTGATAATGTTAAAAAATTTGAAAAAAAAGAACTGGGCAAGGAGCAGGAGGATGTGAAGCTCTACAGTACTAGTATGGGTATTATTCACCTAGCTAAGAATCCAGTATTTCATGTCAGGACAAACCACATTCAACTTCATTATCATTTCATCCAGATATTGTTAAAAGAAGGGCAACACAGATTGGAGAAGATCCACACTTTTAAGAATCCAGCTGATATGCTTATAAAAGTAATACCAATGGAGAAATTGAAGTAATGTGTAGCTTTAGCTGGTCTCGGTACATGAAGAGAAAGTGGGGTGAGCCACACCACATTTTTGATAGAAATAAAAGAAGACAATGAAGGATCAAGGATTAAAAAGGGGGTAATGCCAAAAGGTCTCCAAGTGGGAGATTGTTGTGTTGTGGAGACCTAGTCCACCATGGAGATGCTAATAATTCTTCGATGAACTTCTGAATGGTTCCGAGGTAATTCAAAACAAGGTGTGAAGTTTAGCAACAATACAAGTGTTGCGGCGCACCGTGGCGCACTGCGCGCACCTCGGCACTCCCTCACCCAAGACAGAAGAGTTATCGTGCGCCTCAGTGATTAGCAGACAGAGAAGTAGGCTCTACCGCGCGCCGCAATAGAAATTTGTGTCGAAATGGAAATTGGTGCTGCAGCGCGCCCAGTGATAGTCATCCCAAGAGGCGGGCGCTACTGTGCACCACAATGGTAAGAAAACATAGACCAGGGCGCTATAGCATGGCTTGGTGCCTGGCTACCTAAAGACCAAAGCTCTATGGTACGCCGTAGCTCCTGGTGGAATTATGCTTCGATTCAGCTTTTGCCCTAAGTAATTTAGAGGGAATTTTATACCTTTTGGGGTCCAAAATGGAGCTGGATACTTAAAAAAATATGTGGCAGATTTTTTTAAGTGTTGGCATTTCAATTAGAGGCTTTGGCTACTATGAGGAGAAGATCATAAGGTGATACCCTAAGGAAGCTGCAGTGCAAAAGAGCTCTTGCATATTAGAGAAGATACTCTTGGTGGTGGCTGCTTCCTCTCCTATTCATCTTAGAGTAAGAGCTTGTGTGTTTTTTGTCAAAGGTGAAGCTCTTTGTAACTATGTACATTCCAAGATTCATAGTGAAATTTTCTATGTAGTTTGGCTCCATGGTTTTTCCCATTCTTGGGCTTTCTACGTAATTTCTATGTTTGGATGTTTTATGTGCTTGAGTTTATTTTTCATGCATGTGCTGTGATCTACTCGTGGTTTTTGATTTCAGATCTGCTTGGTAACTGTCAACGCAACCCCAGTCCTTAATTGAGTGCGCTAACCAAACTGCTTCCACTACGAAGTGTTTTGAGTACTGAAGTTATTTTACCTACATGTGTTACCGCCTTAATGAGATTATGTGGTATGTAGCTCAAATGGTAGAGCACTTGCTTATATAAGCGAGATAATTAGGATTCAACTCCCTACATCTCTGATTGAATCGAATTGTATTGATGAAATTTTCATTCCTTTGATGGTCCAAAATTTTCTAATTGAACATAATGAGTAAAGTTTATAGGTTGAGATTTACACATTTTTAGTTTTCTTAGTTTTATGGCATTCAACTTTTATTTTAGAAAATATCTGGATACATATCAATTAGAGCCTTGGCCTAACAACTAGCTTCTAATTGTTGTTAATCATTTTTATCATTAGTCTTATTTCAACTACATGTGGCTGGTTCAATATTCTTCATTTTTCATTTAATTTTAATCAATTGTGCTTGAGGAGTTAAATCTATTCTTCTAGTCCTCAAAAATAATTACAAACTTCTTTTTATGTTTAAAGTTTTGTAGATAGATCGAGGTATTTTCTCTTATATGTTTATTTTCTTATCATCATGTCGGGAAATCAATTCAATGCAGATCTATTTTGCCAGCAATGCTTGAAAAAGATTTTTCTACATTTTATGAATCTATTATACATCCTGAATGTGCTACAAAAAATTTGTTCATGTATGCTTGGTGCTTTTTGGCTTTCAACAATAATAGAAGTATGGAGCTGCTTTATAGTTTGAGATAGTTTTTGCACACACTCAAATTTTGGGCATAGATATAGCTAGCTTGCAAAAATTAATATCTACCAAACAGTTTAAATTTTCAATAATGATCAAAGCAACACATTTTTGCTCGTATAGATAAATTGGGTTTGGTAAGCCTTATTTTTGAATTAAGTTTCAAACTTCACATACAACAGGCCATGAAAAGAAATATTTTATTTGGCATGCTGGATAATGTGTCCTCTCTAAGGTTTAGATATGGAGCAACAAGAAATTTGTTAATGCTTACAAAGTTGGGTTCAATTTGAAGCCCAAGATTGACTGAATTATTTTTCGCTATTGTTGGTATAGCTTCCAAAAATATTGATTTTTCAGCTTCAAAGCCTGTTGTTGGTATAACATCCAAAAAAGATATTCTCAAAAAAATATCTTTTCTTTTTGATACAGCTATGCATGCAATAAGCAATCGATCAAATAGAACTGTGGAAGTCACATTCGGTGAAGTTAGGTTCTTTGATTTCTGCACTAGAATGCCAACAATTACTGGATAGTATTCTTCATATATCAACTATAGCATCCTCGAAGTAAGAGAGCTCTTATTTTCTTAAAGAATATGTCATAAACCTAAATTCATTCATCAACAGAAATAACAAATACAGAGTTTGATTATAAATAAAACATTAAGCAACTAAACACATGTATTCATCCCGATGTATCGAGCTCCAATTGAGCTCGATTGGGGCAAACCAATATGTTCTAACAGCCTAGGAATAAACAAAATAAATCACAATTTGGAAATTGTGCAATAATAAAAAAGGAAATTGGAAATACCTGCGCCTTCGTCTCGAATTTAAGGGTTAGTTTGATTTTTTTACTGCAGGCGCTCCAGCTTCACTTTGACCCTTCCCCATGGCTAGCCTCAACGGATAAAGTAAAATGGAGGAGCTATAGACCTTAATTGGCACAAGAGAGGGACTCAGCTGCGGGCCGTAGGTATGGCACTATGCTCTGTGCACGCATGATCGTGCATGGCAGAGACACATAGTAACCTATGTGCGACTATCTGATTGATGCGAGTAAGGGATCAATTGTCCAGATTGGACCCATCGTCTGATCAGACGGCGGGTCTGGCGCCGTCATTCTATTAATTAATTTAATTTTATGAATAATTAATTAATTTTTAATTAATCAAAATTGGATAACCAAACGAGCTCCGAAAAATTCTAAAAATTCACCCCTTGCTACTTTGAGAGTGAGGAACCCAAAAATGAAGTTGTCTTTTTGATCGGAGGTCAATTTAATTTTTTTATTTTTTGATTGATTAAGTATATATTAAAATATTAGACGAAAAAACGATCTCCAAATCACGCCAAATTTCAGGGATTGTGTCATAATGCCATTAAGAGACTAATGACAATGGTTATAACCTGATTTGAATGTTTAAAAACAAATAACAACGATGGGGTTATTACATGCCTGCCCGAGACTTGGGAGCTACGGCGCGCCGTAGTGCTAATCAAATATCAGCTCTGGTATATGCGCTGCCCTAAATGATTTGAGGGGTATTTTGAACCATTTAGGGTATGAATGTTGCCTGAATATTTAAGGAAACATTATGGAGATATTTCCTATGGTTGGCTAAGGGTTTGTTATGGCTTGCATATTTGAGACTAACTCTAATTAGGTGGTGGTTGTTGCTCCTCTTCTTTAACCTGGAGTGAGAGCTGAAAATTTAGGAGAGAGAAGAAGTTGATCGAAAGGTTGTGCATGCAATAGATCTTTCATGTTCTTATGAAGGTGAAGCTCTTTATAACTCTGTAATCTTCTTGATTCGTAGTGAAAATTTCTATGTGGTGTGGCTCCGTGATTCTTCCCATCTTTGGGTTTTCCACGTAAAATCTTGTGCTTGGATGTTGTGTGTTCTATTTTATTGTGCTTAGTTTAATCTCGGCTATTGCTTGGTAACCGTCACCGTAAACACCGATTCTCATCGTACTCAAGGTTAAATCGCTTTTGTCGTGTTCTTCAACACAGGATGGAGAAGCTCATGCTACCCTGAACATAGTGGATTGTCGAAAAGAGGGAATTTTAAGTTAGTTTGGGTGCAGGGTTTTGGCGGGCTCCAATGGGAATAGATGTATTTAACCTCTTCAAGAGGTCAAGGGTGAATAAATGCATGCTTAGAAATCCACCTAAGGTTTCTTGGGATTAGTGAGGTGTGGGTTGGTGGGATCATCCATTGAAAAGGCTTATGATGATTGAATGACCAATGTACAAGTTTAACGACCTTGTCTCCGACATATGAATGTTCTGAAAGGTTGTGAGAATATTTTGGAATATTCACCACACATGGGGAGGCTCTAGATGGCTTAGAGGCTTACTAAGTTCAATGAAGTGAATGTGCACCTCAGCTCGAAGGATGTGCTCTTGAGAAGTCTAGAGCTTATGGTGAACATGTAGTTTCAATTGGATTGGATCATGGCTCACAATGATGGGATAACTCAAGAATTGCTCACAGTTTAAGAGTTGTAAGCTATTACAAATTTTTTAAAGATTTTTGTATGCATTTATGAGATATTTATATAAGTTTTAAAGAATATCTAAGAAAACTTTATTAGAAATTAGTAATCGAATAAAACAATACTATATTTGCTATTTACATAATATTACCACAAAATTTCAAAATTTAAAGGTAATGTCAAATTCGACCAACTACAGTAAAAAAGAAAAAATTTATAAAATAATTTTAATATTAATTTTCAAGGACTATAAATCGAAATAAGAAAATAAAAAAAGTTGAATGTGATATTGTACCCAACATATTTATCAGCGAGACTGTGTACTTTAGAGAGAGAGAGAAAAAAAAAATTATTGTGATTGCGGCCGGCAATTTGACTCGAAACTCGAAATTCGAACTCGATTCGACTAAATTAGAGACATTTTGACTCGACTCGAAAATATTCGAGTCGAGTTTGAGTCATACATCTTAATTCGAACCCTATTTTAAATGAGTCGAAATTACTCGAACTCAAATTGAACTGGATCTAGAACTCGAACAAACTCGAGTTGAATTCCAGTGGACACAGCAAAAAAAAAAATTTGAGCTATATTTTTATTGTGATTGCAGCGTGTAATTTGACTCGAAACTCGAAATTCGAACTAAATTCGACTAAAATTAGAGACATTTTGACTCGACTCGAAATTAACTTGAACTCGATCCAGAACTCAAACAAACTCCAGTTGAATTTGAGTACTCCACTTGTGCTATATATTATTTTTTTAATAAAATTTTGATCTTCAATTTCGAAAATTTAAATTGCAAATAAAAAATAATTGTATATTATAAAAAATAAATAAAATTGCTAAGAAATTACAATATGGCAATCACACTGATATCAAGAAAAAAAAAACATCTCTTTCATAAGAAATATATTTTTAGAATATAAATTCTAATAAGAGCAAAAAATATGTTAATAGTATTATATTTAAAGATTTTTTTCAATTCAATTACAATTTAAATAATTGAATAAAAAAAAGAAATTCGTTGAGAAAAGCTTATTCACTAATATTTTTATATCATTTCTAAATAAAATTTTAAAATAATATTTATATTAATTTAAAATAAATAAATAAAAAATAATTAAATAATCTTCAAATTCTAATGAATTTTCTTAAAAGAAAAGAGAAATATTATTTAAATTTATTGATTCAAAAAAATTTATTCAATAAAATTTGAAAATCATTTTATTAATATTTATTTTTATATTAAAATAGTATAATATTATTTTTAGTGTTTGAATTGAAATAATATTCAAATTTTATTAAAAAAATTTGGAATAATCTGATTCTCTTTTTCTATTATATTAATTATGATTTTATCAATTCTCTTCAAAAATATAAATATTAAAAACATTGATTGGTAAATATTTTTAACATGATTTTGAAATAAAAAAAAATAAAAGTCAATGGGTTCTGTAGCGATATAAGAGAGAGAGAGAGAGAGGGGGGAGACCCATTCGCTTTCCCTGAGGCGGATTGTTCGTGAGCTGAAAAGGAAGAAAGAGAGAATTGAAGATCCGTCGGCAGCAGAGGGAATTTCTCATGAGATGATGCCGAGATGGGCGATGTAGATTCTGCAATATATACGGCGAAGCAGCAGGCGATGGCTATGCCCGAAGGCTTCCACCAAGAAAGCAGCGTGTTCAGCTTCTGCGAAGAGCGAGGGAATGGGTGCAGCGCGCTCTCCGACATGTTCGCGGGGCCCGCAGATATTCTGATCCAGCAGCCCTTCGGCGATGCTCCCGACCCCAACTTCGGCTGCGCTTCCCTTTACTTCCCTTCGCTCCGCAACTCCAAGTACGCGGGGGCCGCGCAGGAGCTGCTCCTAGAGTTCTGCAGTGTCGGAGGAGGCCGCGCCGGAGGAACAGGCCGCAATTCGGCGGGCCGTCGGAGCAATTCGGGCGACGTCCCGCTGCCGGTCTCTCCGGCGGACCTGTTCGAGTGCCAGAGAAAGCGATCAAAACTACTCTCTATGCTCGACGAGGCAAGCCTTTCTTTCAAAATACATCATTAATTAACTAATGAAAAATTAAGGATTGGAGCACTGTCGCATCCAGCGGTTTGGTAGCCCGTCACAATCTAATCATTTCGTTTTAGAAAGAACTCTATGTTGCGTTGCCAAAATCAATGAACGGCTGCGATTCACTGGCGCAGGTGGAGAGGAGGTACGGGCAGTACTGCGAGCAGATGGAGGTGGTGGTGAAGTGGATGGACGGGGTGATGGGGTGCGGGGCGGCGTGGGTGTACACGTGGCAGGCGCGGAAGGCGATGTCGAAGCATTTCCGAAGCGTGAAGGACGGTATCAGGGAGCAGGTGAGGCGGACGGGCGAGATCCTGGGAGACGAGGAACGGACGGCCGAGACGCCGAGGCTCAGCCTCATCGATCAAACCCTCAGGCAGCGGAGAACCTTTCACCAGATGGCCTTCCACGACCACCACCACCACCCCGCTTGGCGGCCCCACCGCTGTTTGCCCGACAGATCCGTCTCTTTACTCAGAGCTTGGCTCTTCCAGCACTTTCTTCACCCGTACGTCTCAATTCACTCCCACACACAAGTCACTAACGTGTAAAATATTATTTTACTGTATCAACAAGTCACTAACCATGGAAGCTTGCCTACAAGCTCTCTTTCAACCATAATAGAAATGGTATTTAGATCTTCGTACTTATGAAAACTAATTCAAGAATATTTTTTTATTAATATTTATTTATTTATATTAAAATAATATAAAATTATTTTTAAAATTTATATTGAAATAATGTTTAAATTTTATTAGATAATAAGAAAATATTATTTATTTTTTAATAATATAAATTTTTAATTTAAATTATGATTTAATCAATGTATTATTTCTTAGAATACGATTGATTATAAGACATGAAGTCTAACTCAAAAACTAACGCAACAGATAAATATTTATTTTTAGCAAAGTAGTGAGCTTTCCCTTATGTTTTCATATTGTATCTACTCAATGAGAGGAAGAACTAACAACTTGGGTAGTGCTTCCATTAGCCTTTCAGCACAGTTTACATCAAATATTTTATAATTAGATCAGCTTTCTAAACAAGCTTTGCTCACATTTTATATATAAATTCTATGCAGGTACCCTAGCGATGCTGACAAGCACTTGCTGGCCAGGCAAACTGGGCTAACTAGAAATCAGGTCATCCCTCTCCCCCTCTGTCTCTCTAATACATACATACATACTAGTGCCGTTATTGCTTCCTATGTACACACTAGAGCACACATTGATGCATACACAAGAAGCACTGATACCTTATTTGAGACTATTTTACGTATATCTCTTATCATCTTTATGATAAATATCTATATATATATATCTATATATATATATATATATATATATGAGATATGATAGTGCCGTTGTAACAAAGTGATTAAGCGCTAGTAAGTGTTCGAGACAAGAAAGGTCTTGAATTTATGATTAGTGAATTGTGTTGCAGCCCAATAGTCCAAGCTCATGATTTATTATTTCGGGTCGCATATTCGAAACCGCATGGGTTGCAAAATGCTTACGGAAGGAACATGCTTCTTTCATTCTGACATAATAGAAACACATGTAATCCTCACTTCAAATTTGCTTCGAAAACTACGTTCATAAGCAGTCCATCTCATCCATGAAAAGCATACACCAGCGATGATCATGAGCTTCTGCATTTAATATAGGAATCGGTGAAGGAGAAACATGCAGAACAATCACATCCATTATACAGTTTACCTTTGGCATTTATTATCTGTGACTTATTTTTGAGTATTTTCACTTTGCAAACACTTGCTCGAAATCCAGGCACAACCTCTTGTAAAGCAAGGACTCCCTCCGTAGCAGCATTAATGCCCCTTTTAAAGCTAAGTAAGAAGTTCCATGAAATAAATATGCGGTCGGTCAAGATCAGTGAGAGCTAGCTGTGCAAGACTAAATAATGGAGATTAGAGAAAATTTAGATTTCTTAATCACTGCACTTCATGCTTTGTCTGTCTTTACTGGACACTAATGACTTGGAAATTTAACGCTGCAGCTGGCAACTAACCCTGCAATAAGTTGGAGTAAAAAATATTTCAGAAATATGCGCACTGAAATGCTTTGTATGAAAAATATCTATATGACAAAATCAGCTGTCAGTAATCCTTTAATTCTCGCCGTATGTCATTAAGCCATTGATTTGCCCCATAAAATTCATTAACAAAAGCCTCACATCACATACTTAACTTCAAATATCTTAAGGCCGACTTAAGAAACCCGAAATCAAAACCAAAATATTTCTTCTTTAAATCTGACTTTTATTATTATAATAACTTTAAATATCTTAAAGTCTCGACATAAATAATGTATTATAAACTACTAATGATTAAGATTTATTAATTAAAATCATAATTATAACTGCATAAGAAATCGCTTATCATAATCATCAAAAAACAGTATGAATGGTAACATGGGATGATAATAGAATTAATGAGCTTAAAAATTTGTTGGGTCATCAATTATTATCTTTGTCTTCGATTTAGAGGCCCACAACAGACCCCACATGTCCAGAAACAATGATCATAAAAGGCTGAAGACAACAAGAGCATCATGAACAGCAGCATTCAATACTAGCAGCAGAGTTTCTTTTTTACCTTTTTAGTTTTGGTGGGCATGCATGCAGGTATCGAACTGGTTCATAAACGCCAGAGTACGACTGTGGAAGCCAATGGTGGAAGACATGTACCAGCAAGAAGCGAATGAGGAAGAGACACAGAGGCAGCCAAAAGAAGAGGAGGATGAGACAAACATCAGCCACATATTATCTTCAGCTGAAGCATCGGCGCAGCAGCAGCAGCAACAGCAACAGACTGTCACCATTCCTCAAAACAACAGCTTATCGCTCACGTTGGGCCGCTTCGGCCCATGATGCTAGCTATCCTTAGTAAACTGCTTTCAAGTTTATATTAATATTGCAGTTTATATATTATATTTGTACTGGAAAGCAGGGGGGACAATGTGACATTAAGGTGTAGTCATAGATCATCACTTACATGTTTGCATGCATGTATTATTTACATGAAAAATGCCTTTTATGTCTTCTTTTGCTTAAGATGGTTGAGTTTGAATTAAGTTCATCACATTAAATAATTTTGCTGGAATTAATTCTGCTTAAAAGCTTAACTTATATTTGCTTATTCAACTTATACCAACCAAGAAAATGGTTCTTTTAAGTTAGGATGGTGATTGTCGAGCCTGATGTTGTCTAAAACACTCGGATTAGCCTTTGATTCAGATTGAAGTGTCTTGCTACCGGGAAGGTGTAGGAAGTGAAATTGAGCATGACAATGTTTGGAGAATTTGGCAATTGTAATCTTATGTGTGACGGGATTCGGGACGAAGCACGATAACCCTAACTTTAGGGCATCTCAATTATTTTAATAACTATTGGTGGGGCTTTTATGCTCATATGAACTGCAATGAGGTAATGAGCATCTAGAGACCAGATTCGAGCCCTGGTTTTACCTGTGGATGGATAATCGAACTCGCACCGTAAACCCTAGTTTTCGGTGAACTAAGAATAAGTTCCCAATGATTCGGATGATCATTCATGGGGATTTTGTTGCCCTCGTGTTTGCTTAGGTATCATGAGTGCAAATGTGCAAGGTTTGATGTAGCACCGGGAATTAACGCCTAAAACAAAACTTAGAATTCCACTGTCGGGAATTCGACGGAGAAGAAAACGTACAGTGACAGGCTGGTCAGCCTGTGACCCGTGCTTTTCAAAAATAAAATATTCCCATGAAATATTCAAATGCGTCGAGGTTCGATGACTAGCCACCGTAACTTGCACATTTTAGTTAAAACTTTCCATCAAAAAAATCCAAATTTAATAAATAGATTAATTGAATATTACAAAATTAAATTAAAAAGTATTTTTGAAGTAATTTGATAAATATAAATCTAAATATAAGTAAATTATATATCAAAATTGTAATGACCCAAGTAGTTACCACTCTAATTAGGACTGAACCCGATTAAGAAATCAGGATTACGGACGACTTCAAAATTAGTGTAAACAAAAATACTATTGGATAAAATATATTTTTGTGATCATAATGTCAAATTTGGGAGCAATATAGTTAACTTATACTCCTAAATTATTTAAATTTAAAAATTAGGAATATTATACACAAGTTCAAATTTAACAAATTAAATATCGTTAGATTATTATAAAAATGCCACACTAAAAGTTTCGTTGAATTTGGAGCTTCGTATTGACCTTAATTAAATTATGAATATTTAAACTTCAGAAATTAATATAAAATAAAATATAACTCCAAATTGAGAAATTTTGGTGCGAGTGTTCTTCTCGTCAAGATACACCTCCGTGTCAAGTTTCGCTAATTTTGGAAATCAAGCTATACAAAAATTTGGAACATTTTTTTGAAATTAATTATTTCCAAATTTTTTATAATTTCTCTCTCCCCCAGGTGGAAATTTTTGCGCCCGTATGCACGCTTGCCCTTGGGCGCCGCTCATGGTAGCACTGCTCCATCCTCAGCCTACTAACCGACTACCGGCCTACCCATCCCCTCCCTGCCCGACTCGTGTCCGGTCGAACCCCTTCCCCTCCCTTCTTCTCCTAAAAATCTCCCCCTCTCTCCCTCACAATCTTCTTTTCCCTCCTCCCCACCACCGGTCACCACCTTCCCTAGCCACCATTGACCACCCCGATCCTTTCCGACCTTAAGTGAGAGATAGAGAGAATAAGAGAGAATAAGTGAGAATAAGAGAGAGAGAGAGAGAGAGAGGGAAAATGGGAGATATTTATCATTTTTTCTTATTATTTCTTTTGAAAATTTTTTATGATTATAAGTTATTATTATTATTATTATCATAATAATAAAGATTATTATTTATTAATAATAAAGTTATTATTATTAATATTATTATGAAGTACTAATTTTATTAGTAATAATAAATATTCATTCTTTTTATGCAATATTATTCTTACTATTATTATTATTTATTTTATGTAATTTTACTTTAGTTATTTTAATTCCATCATTTCAATTAAGTATTTATTATTATTACTATTAATAATGATAATAATAATAAAGCTATTATTATTATCACTAATATTATTACTATTATTATTATTATTAATATTATTATTATTATTATTATTATTATTATTATTATTATTATTATTATCATTTCACTCAGTTCATTTTTGTTATTTAAATTTTGTAATTATTACTATCACTATTATTATTATTATTATTATTATTATTATTATTATTATTACTTTTATTATCATCATCATCATCATTATTATTATTATTATTTCCATTTATATAATTTAAATTTTAGTTATTTTATTTATGTTATTAAATTCTATACTTATTACTATTATTATTATTATTATTATTATTATTATTATTATTATTATTATTATTAATGAGAATAATAAAGTAATTATTGTTCATTTTATTGCAAATATTATCATGATTTCTATTTTCTGCAAATTTATATATTTTTTCTTTTATATCAATATTGTTAATATATGTATATATATATATATATTATTACTACAACTTTAATTAATACTATTATTATTACATAATAATAAGAAACTTATTATTATTAATATTAGTATAAAGTTATTATTATCATTACATAATTATTAATAATAATGATCTTATTATTATTAATATCATTATTATTATAGCTATTATCATTAATATTATTATTATATAAGAGAGAGAGAGAAAGAGAAAGAGAGAGAAAGAGAAGACAGAGAAAGAGAGAAATATAATAAGAGAGAAAAAATAAAATAAAGATTATTTCTCTTATATAATTATTATAAATATTATTTTATTTTTTCATTAAATTATGATTGTTTTCATATAAATAATTATTATTAAATTTAGGACAATAATTATCGTTATTAAATAAGTTAACTATTAAGTTTTCGAATTATTTCTTATCAAATATAAAATCATACAAATATACTTGACTTTTGACTTTTTGATACACACACTAAGAAAGTGTACCAGATGTCTTTCTTTACTCTTATTTAATATGCTTCTATGCTCAACATCGCATAAATTTGATAAAAGTACTTTTAAAGTCATATAAAATGATATATGAAAAAGTTTGGATAACTAAGTAGTTCGGGTTCATTATTGATCAATTTTTAGTATAATCAGACAACAGTTAGGATGGGGTTGCTTGACATTGGGAGGCATAAGGAGCCTATATTGATGAGCCCTTAAGGGTGCAAGTATAGAGGGAAGTTAATATTTGCAACACAAAATAGAACCCCCATATTCTTAGATTTTATTCTTGCATAACAAAATCTTATTTGTGCGTCATATATCAAATGTTAAAATTTTATATTTATTTTGTGACAATAATTATTTTTTTGCTAAAGTTTTAATGCAATTGAAATAAGTTTGTGGTGATAATTTTGTAAGGCTTTTTATGTTCTCAATTTATTGATTATTTTACTTAATATTTAATAATTAAAAAATATATATCCATCAGTACTTAGTTTTACAACTAACTAGTATTCAAATGCCTGCACTTTTGAAATGTGCCCAGATCAAAAGCTCATCATAGAGAAAAGGTGTTAACAACCAAATAATGATTATACTACTATATACTGATTTATTGCTTTTGACTCTTATTAAAGTTTGTAAATTTTTGTTTTATTTAGATCTTTGTGATCAAGATAATGTGATGCTTCTATATTTATAAATAAATGATTTATATTTGATGCATATTTATTCTTTGTTTTAAATCACTCAATATGATTTTACGATTAAGGGATTACCCCATCAATGTTGAATTAGCTCCCATTAACCTGACATCAGGTCCCCGTAGTTAGTATTAGAGCAGGATTGAGTGAAAATCTTAAGAGATATGATATGTAAACATAATTCATAATTCATGAAAAAATAGAGAGAAAGAGGACATAAGCCTATGTAATTTGACCTTTCAACCTTTGGGCAAATAAATCGATTCAGAAGAAGGATCTCTAAGCATCCCAATAAAAGCTCCAATCAAGGCACCTATATTAATGGAGGTTCCATAGGGTACCAATGACTGCTTCATGAAGGCCATTCTGGATCTCTAGGCTAGCCAAAAGAAGGCATCCTATCAAACTCTGTACACTCACCCTAAAAGCATCATTTTGATGCAATTCTCCAATCTCAAATTGAACCCACCAATATTTAATAGGACTACATGCCTTATGGAGGTAGAAGACTATACAAGAGATATAGAGAACTAATTCATCCCACAGGCTGCCTAATACATCATGGAGAACTAATTCATGAAATTAGCTCAACGTAGCAACTCTGTGGACAACTATGAGGCTGAGTTCACTGGAATGTTGAGGTATGCCTGAAACTTGATAAGCACAGAGAATGCTAGGTGCAGTCATATTCTAACAGGGATGAAAGATACCCTCTAATGAAGCCTGCTTCCATTTAGGCATACTCATTTCTCTGATCTTCTAGAATGTGTATTAATTATGGAAAATGGAGAAAATAGTAATCTTTCTAAAATCATGGGACAAGGGAAGAGGAAGGATCATCTTACAAAGGACCAAAGGACATTCAAAAGATAACAACCCAGCCCACCTGCTAAAATCAAACTTTTGAGAACCCTAGACAAGGAAGAAGAAGGGATTACTGGAGAACCTATCCTTAAAGTAAGTGCTATCATAATGGTAAAAGGTGTTTCCTATGTGGCAAGCCCATCACCAAATTTAGAATTTTAGATCTTTAAGAATGATTGATTGGGTAACAATTAAAAGAGGCACAAATACACCAACAACAATAGCCACTCTAACCCCGTTCCATGCCCTAGCAAGGAGAGTTTTCCCAAAACTAGCCAATGCTCAAAGGCCACCAACTGCACTGACACCCAATCAAATAAGAGGACCCACCCCTCGTAACCCTGTTCCCAGAAGGATTTATACATCACTCCAGTTTTAGCATCTGGAGACAATGACATAGTATTATGTATGCCACTCTTCTCATTACCCCTTTTATGTTGCACTTTTAAAGCTCGTACAAAATTTTATAGTTCATAAAAAGTATTTGGTCACCTTATTTGATACAGAGGCAAGCCACTCCTTTGTATCTAAAAAATTTGTAGCCACATTAGAACTACCATCCTCCCCTTTGACAACAACACTTAATATTGTGTTACCTTCTGGAGCTAGTATAAAGGCTAAAAAATTCTGCAATAATGATATCCCTATCAAAAGTTGACTATTCTAGGCTATGTTAGTAATTCTACTCATCACCAACTTTGATATCATTCTAGGGATGGATTAGTTGAGCAAGCATAATGATATAATCAACTGCTTGAAGAAAAATGTCAAAATTAAAAGCTGTAAAATCTCAACAGTATTTGTAGGAAAATAAAGACTGTTGACATCCCTAATAAACCCTTTGAAGGCAAGAAAATTGATAAAGAAAAGTTGTAATGCATACTTAAAAATAATGATGGGAGAAATAAATGAAATTGTGCTATTAACAAAAAAAATGCACATTGTTCGAGATTTTAAAGATATGTTCCCTGAAGACTTACTCGGGCTACCACCCTTAAGAAAAATTGGGTTCTCAATATAATTAATTCCAGGAACCCAACCCAAGCCGAAGTCACCATACTTCTTGGCATCAAAAAAGCTCCAAGAATTAGATGAACAACATTAAGAACTAACCAGCAAATGGTTGATTCGATAAAGCATGTCCCCATGGGGATCTTCAGTACTATTCATTAAATAGAAGGACAAATCTATGCATATGTGTTTAGATTAGAGAGAACTCAACAAAGCAATAGTGAAAAATAAGTATCATTTATCACACATTAATGACCTTTTCGATTAACTATCTATAGCTATAATATTCTCCAAAATTGACTTAAGGTCTGGACACCACCAGATGAGAGTTAATGAAGAAGACATCCCCAATACTGCGTTTGGAACTTGATATGTGCACAATAAGTTCTTAGTTATGTCTTTTGAACTCACAAATGTGCCATCTATTTTCATGAATTTAATGCAGTGAATCCTCATGCCCTTCCTTGTTAAATATGTGATAGTCTTCATCGATGATATCTTAATATATTCTAACACTATGGTGGATCATGAGAACCATTTGAAAACAATATTAGAAACTCTTATAGAGCATCAATTGTTTGCCAAATATTAAAAATGTGACTTTTAGTTGGACTTAGTAGCATTTTTGGGTCTTGTAGTAGATGTTGAAGGAATCAAAGTAGATTAATACCATACAAGAATTTCCCTAACCAACATTCATGACTGAGATTTGTAGCTTCTTAGGATTGGCAAGATACTACCAAAAGTTTGTTGAAGGCTTATCAAAATAATCCAAACCATTAACACAACTGACTCATAAGGCAACACCCTTTTTATGGAGTCAGGAGTGTGAAAAATCATTTCTAAAAATAAAGCAAGCCTTCACAACTGCACATGTCTTGATCCTACCCCAAGAAGGGAAGAACTACACGGTGTACACTGATGCTACTTTAACCGGACTAAGGTGTGCATCATGTGTGATGCCTCGAGTTAATTGCAAATAGATAACCTGGGACATTAATTTAAGATAACATACCCTGACCTATCATCAGCCCAACACTTAAGCTAAATTGATTGAGATTGAATGAGTTATCTCTTATTACTTTATCTGAGGGCTAATCCTTAAGATAATTATAATTTTTATCCTAAGTATAGTTGTCTTTTCCTTATGCATTATAAGAATTGCTAATAAATATGAGATAAGAATAATAATAGAAAGATCACATCACAATACTGGGAATAAGTTAATATGAAATCCAAGTGCAAAAGCTTAAACATTCATACATATCATTCATTACAGAATCAAAGTAAACATTCATCTCATAAAAGAAGAGTGACAAATATATCTAGAGTTAATTATTACAAAATAGAATTAAATATTTAAATAAAATAATCATCTCTTCTCACCAATAATAAAGAAAGGATCTAAGCACCAAAATATCAGCACTCCAGTAGCTGCTGCACCTCTGTCTCCTCCAGAAGCTCCTGAATCTTTTCAAAAGTAGGCTCCTCAAACTGCTTTAAGATTGACAAGTCGGTTTCACATGCCAGGGTCCCAACAAAAAAAAGAAGAAAATCTTATGTTAAACAATAAATCTAAGTACATTTTAGGTTGATTATAAAATTTTCTTATCATTTAAGGGGTATTATTCATCATAATAGTAAAATAGAAAGCAAAACATAAATCAAACTGCATAATTGTAAATTAAACTATTGAAATTAGAGATTGAGTAATACTGGAAATAGAATAAATATAATGTAAATAAAATAACTGAAGGTAATACTGTGAACTAAATAAAATATGAAATTGAACCATAATGTATGCCAACTGAATGTGCATTTGAGTATGCTATAGACTTTGACATATGTATGCATAAATTTGATGCCATATTTCTCCCACATATCCTAGGTGTGCTTTGAATAGAACTACTAATAGATCCTATGTGTGCTACACATCGCACCACTAATGATATGTTATGCTTATGCGATTCATGTTATGCCAAAATTGAAATGATTAAATAACCAAAATTCAAAAATAGAAAATATATCCCTTTTTTATCTATTTATTTATTCTATCACATCCTAATGTGCATTTAAATCCAAATACCATAGTATTCAGAAATTTCATTCATAAGAATCGTCTAATTATAAACCTTTCAAATCTTAATTACACTTTATACAACATATTTCATAGTCAAATCTCAAACTTAATCTATTTTATCTTATGTTAAGAGTACATACACATAACTAGCACATTCTAAGGAAAGTGAAATTGGACAATTAAGTTGTCTAACTGTACTTATCCCCATGAACAGGGATAGAAAACATGCATCCTTTCATAGATTGTACCACAAATTAAGGTGTCCAAGCCCTAACTCATAATATACATTAGAATTAGGATGTTTGTTTTGACATAAACTATACTTATCTAAATTCTTAAGATAAGACAGTAACTCTATAGTTCCTTACAGGGAAAATCAACCAATCCCTTAAGTCAAAGAAATAAGAGTTAGGTTATAGATATGCACTTCATTCCCATAAGACGGTACTAATATTGCCTATGGGCTAAGTTCAAAGAAAGCTAGTTAATATTCAAGGATCTTCAGAACTACAATGACTTAACCAAATGTTAATGGTTAAACACTGAGCTCCAAGGTAAAATCATCCAAATCATGCATTTAAATTTATTACAACAAAAATGTAAGTTTGATATAATTTTCACTGGGTTATCACTACTACAAGAATAGGTTCAGCTCTTAGGGTTCATGTGGTAAATTTAGGTTCTACCTCAAAGTTTCTCAAATAAATCACCTTACCTCAATGATTTAACTTAACTATGGTTCATACAACATGTGAACTAAGCTTAACACTTAAGGATCTATGTCTTAATTCTAACTCTTTCATATGTTAATATAAGCTTCTAAGATTGAAAGATTAATCATAGGGATTGAAATATTAATCATAGGGAGTCTTAAATAGTTTAAGAGCATTTACAATTAGTGTTTACCAAATAGATCTAGATAGCACAAACAAGAATGTAGATTCTTTTCCTTAAGCTACTTTTAAAGATCAACATCTCATTTCTTTAAATTGTCCTTTATAATTTGAATTTGGTTGTTGAATAATTAACGCCTTTTAATAAAACTACTAAGTGACTTGAGCATTTTAAATGTTGATTTTGGGAAGAATCATCAATATTTGAGAATTTACATCTAAACCCTAGATTTCCTTAATCAAATCAATAACCTTAAATGATTTTAGGATCTATCATGTGAAATTAAGTTCAAAATTAGGATTTCTTATTATTAAATAATTTCTTATTGTTTATTAAGAGTTTAGATAGTAAGTAGGCCAAATTTGGCTAAGTAAGTTACTTAATATTAGCTAATTAGGGTTTTAAGTTGATTAGTGGTGATTAATAAATTATTATCTAATAATAGATATTAATCTACCATTATTTTCCTTGTAGGTTAATTAATCAATGGAATCTTAAATCACTCAAATCATATCACAATTGAGACTAATATTCACTAATCAAGGTTTGGGATAATTAGTGAGTGATTATCAAAATTAGTTACAAAAAAATATTCCAACTTTTATAATTAAATTTTGTTATGTATATGGAAGAAAATAAGACCCTAATCATGCAATTTGGCTAAGTAATTATCCTAATATTCACTAATCATATTTTGAGGTAATTAAGGCATGATTAAGAAATCTACTCATAAAAAGTAAAATATTATTGCAATTTATTATTCTACACTTTTTTTTATTACAATGATCTATAATATCATAAGATTTGGATGTATATTGTAATGCCTTGCCCACCGCTATGCGCCACAGAATGTTGTTAGCGACGGACATTGCTGAAGGAATAACCCATCCTGACTCATTACCAACCCATTGCTCATGATGAACTATTCAGAATCCAATCAGCTATCCTTTCATGTAATAATGACAGCTAAGGCTAATCCTTAAGATAGGTATAAGATCTTGATCTTAAGTATTAACTGCATGGCTTCTATATATTGGCATAAAATGATTTATGAAAGGTACAGCCAATGTATATGGAGTACGGTTGAAAATATATACTGATCATATCACAATACTAAATATAAGATATAACATATATGAAAGTGCAAAATCTCATACATTCATCCATAATATTCATCATACAAGCTAAGTAAACACTCATCTCAAAAAAGAAAAAAGAAAAGTAAAATACATCCCGAGTTACTTATTACAAGATTGAATATAAAATGAATATTAAAGTAAATCTCTCATCTCACAACTGAAAATAATAAACTAAAATCAGAATGGTAGCAACTACAACTCCTCTGCCTTCTCCTAGTTGGCTCCTCAAACTGCTCCGAACATGACATATCGATTTCTCATGCCAAAGCCCCAACCAAGAAAAAAGAAAAAAAATCTTATATTAGACAATAAGTCTAAATACATTTTTGTCTGCAAATAGTATTTTCTTTCATTTTATGGGATATTAGTTAACTTAACAACAAACAAAAATTAAACTGCATGAAACTGAACAAAATGGTAACAATAAAGAGAAATACTTAAATTGGAGACAAAGTAATACTGAAGTAGAGAAAGTGTTCATGAAAATAAATTAATTGAAATAAACTATAAAGTGAAGAAAACATGAAAACCAAGTTGTATTATATTCTATTGTATATGCATCTGAATATACTACTGAATATACCACAAGTATGCATGACCTTGATGCAACATAGCATCCCACATTTCTTAAGTGTGCTCTGAATTGCACCGCTAATAGATCCTATGTGTGCTATGTATTGCAACACTAAGGATAAGTTATGCTTATGATATTGATGTTATGCCAAATTCCAATGAAATAAGGATAAATTGATCAAATACAAGAAATAGAAAAACACATCTCTCTTTATTATCTAACTAGTTATCTTATTTCACCTTATTATGCACATACATCTAAATGCAATAATATTCAAAATTCTTAATCATAAGAGTTATATACTTCAAATTCTAATTTAACTAAAATCAACATATCTCTTGATTACACTATTAAGTCAACCTAATTGCCACATGTTAAAGTGTATACACATAATTAGCATGTCTTAAGAAAGGTGACATTAGACACTTAGGTTGTTTAAATGCACTTATCCCCACACACAAGGATACGATACATACATTATTTTACAGTTTATTCTCCCAAACTAGGATGTCAAAACCCCTACTTATAACTTACATTAGAATTGGGATGTTTATTCTAAATTTAACTGTACTTATCTAATTACCTAAGATAAGACTGAAACTCTACCCATACATGGCAAATCAACAAATCCCATATACTATTGAAGTCAAAGTTAGATCTATGGATATGTACTGCATTCTCATATGATAATACTAATATTATCATTTAGTTTTATCAAATAATTTAATATTCAAGGGATTTCAAATTATAGAAAGTATACCTAATATAACTAGTTATAACACTAAGCTCCAAGGAAATGACATATAAATATTTCAATTTGGTTTTACTGCCACAAGATAATATGTTCAATCTAATTTGCATTCGGTTAATATTATCACAAGAGTATAAGATCAATCTTTAGAGCTTATATGGTGAATCTAGGATTCAACCTCAGTACATTACAAATAAAGCATCTTACCTCAACAATTTTGCTTAACTAAAGTTACACTATTCTTTTTGTTAAGTCTTACCTTTAGAGATACTTCTAAGATTTTTAATTAATATAATTAATAATGCAAGTTAAAATAATAATCAAGGTAATTGTTAACTCATTTAAGAGCACATATAATTCATAATTACTAAATGGGATTGAAAGTTATAATCAAGAATGCAATTCTTTATTATTTTATTTCTAAGATTTAACATTCAAGTCCATATAAACCAATCAACAAATAAGGGATTTAGCTATTTGATCAATCAAGACCTTTTATTAAATGATTGAGTAACATTGAGCATGCTAATTCTCTAATTTAAGAGAAAATTAATAAGATGCAAGGTGTAGGTACTTAAATCTTAATCACATTAACCCTTCTTATGACATAAGAGTTTAACAAGCAAAGTAACTTCAAGACATAGATCAAATGATAATAAATCAATTCTTACTATTAAATGAAATAGAATTAGCAAGTGAGCTAAATTTGAATAAGTTAATGCTTAATACTAACTAATTAGAGACTAAGCTAATTAAGAATAATTCTAAATTAAACATCTCTAAATTAGAATATGAAGTTAGCAGCAGATTCTTTGTTGTCTAATGGTTCTATATGTACCAAATATATTAAAATCAGATTATAAATGGGACTAATATCACTAATCAAGGTTTAATACAATTAGTGAATAATTAACATAATTAATCATAGAAAACTAAATCCAACCTTATAATTAATTTGCATAATGAAGAAATAGAGACCCTAAACATGCTATTTGGATAAGTCTACATCCTAATATTCACTAATCAAGTTTTTGGATAATTAAGACATAATTAAGAAAATCATTCACATAAACTAAACTATTGTTCCAATTTATTAATCTACACATTTTTTCGATCAAAATGATATACAATATAGTAACATTTGGATGCATATTGAACGAAATAATTGAAACCCTTGCTTTCATCAATATTCATATGATTAGAACTTTAGGTTTCCAAAATATAGTTGCATTTATATCAAATTAAGTGCTCGGGCTTCATCGGGTCGATCGGGACCCAAAGGGTCGGCATCCAACAGCACAGCGCGGGTCGGTCGGAGCCCGATGACCCGCTACTGTCGAACAGCGTAGGTCGCATGCTGGCCTGACCTGCCACTGTTCGCATTCACATGAAGCCCCATTTGTAATGCATCATAATGCTTAACCAGCATTATCCATATTTCTTAATTAGGGCTTACTAAGGGGAGTTAATCCTCCCCACAAAGGCTACCATTTGCTCGACACTCAATCTCGACACATTCAATGTGTCGAGATGGAACAAAGCCCCATCCCAGCACATTGGGAGAGGTGTTAGGATATTGGCACCATACTCAAACTCAGTACTATGGAGTATTGTCATTGCCCGAGTATGTTTGGTGGACATTGGATAGTCTCGGGCTAGACACACCATCCTTATCGATTATGCTCAATAGGATATGCAATTTTTGACAATTAGGCACCCAAATTTGGGGCTAATTGTGGGGAATTGCCTTATGGAAATACAATTGATAGCTCCGACTAGACGATGATCCCACCACCTGGTTCACTATTTAACCCTACTATTATCGCCTAAATCGAATCACAAACTTAATCTAAGCATTCAAGTAACTCAATGGAGAAGAAATTGCAAAGTTTTGAATGCTGAGAGAGCCAATGCAGCTTGGGTAAGGTGAAGTACTTGGACAGTAAAGAAGATGAGTGATTGAAGGTGGATAGTTGAATTTCAGAAGCTAACTCAAATTTTAGAAGTTTCCTAAAGCTCATAGTTGCACACAAGGGACTTTGACGCCAAGTCACATTCTCAGACATGCTAGGGAAGGGATCTCGACACTGCTGGGAGAGCATGGAAAATTGAGTGAGTGCTGCATGTACTTAAAAGCTTCAGAGAGTGCAAAGAGACACTCTGAAGTTTCCTAGGACTATTTATAAGCTGAGGAGAGCTTGGGTGGATAACCATGGGCTTAGGCTTAACCCAAAAGCTTGGCTTTCAGAATTGCTAATGGAGGATTGACTGGGACTTGTGGCCCATTACAAAATCTCTACTAATAACGAGAAGCTACAATAGTCTTGGTAACGTGGCCTGGGAGTGGGAGACTAGCTCTGACGTGAATCGTACGGGAGAATTCCCACGGTCAGGGCCATTTGAGCAATAAAGATGATGAATAAGAGCGAGAGAGTTTTCACCATTTGATAGATTGCAGGAAATGGCGTGATGGTCATGATGCGCTCTTGCGTAATTGTTAAATGCGGGTGTGATCTCAGTTGTTGGATTGCTGAAGAAATTTGACAGCTGATGGATCACCCGTGCAAAAAAGGACATGGGTTGTAAGATCAAGGGCAGGGAAACACACCAATGGTCCCAATTTTTCCTGCCATTTGAAGAGTCGACCATTGGATTTTAATTAACGATTTCAATAATTAATTAATTCAATTAATAATTCTAAATGAAATTAAATCCAATTTAGGGCTAAATGACTTTCAATGTTTTTTGAAAATGCACTCTTAACTAATTTGGGGGTGAGGAATTCAAAATTGAAATCAAATTTTAACTTGGTGATCAATTTAATTAAGCTAATTTATGGGTTCTAATGTTGGCAAAATAGTTAATTAATCTAATTGAGCTCTAATTAACCCCAAATTTTTTTGGTTAGGTTCTAATGAGGTTCAGAAGTTAATGGCATTAGAATTAAGACTTGACTAGGCATAGATTAAGTAAGGTAACAACTCATGGTTGTTACAAACTCCCCAACTCAAGAATGATGTATTCCTCAACATCATAGTTAAGAAAAGTAAGAAAACACATAATTTAAAAATAGGAAACATAAAAGAAGAGTACCTAGATCTTTGAAAATACATGGATACTTTTGTCGCATATCCGCCACTTTTTACTAAGTAGATTCTTGAAGATTATGATTCTTCCACTGGACCTTCACCATAGGGATAGAGCAATTTATTAACTGCCTTTTATTGCGAGCTAAAATTCTAATTAGCTCTTCCACATGGGAAAGATTAGGTTGGAGAGATACTGCCATAAGTTAAACTATATGCGAAGGATTTTGAAGATATATTCTCAATGATGATATGTGAAATACATCGTGGACTACAGAGAAGTCATTGAGAAGCTTTAACATGTAGCTGATAATCTTACTTTTGCTGCTACTTCAGATGGCCCGATGTAAAGGGAACTAAGTTTCTCTAGTATGCTAAAATAGAATACACCTTTCATTAGGCAGACCCTTAAATATGCAAAGTCACCAACTTTAAAGTCTAGTGGATAATGATGTGCATCATGATACTTGCTTTGGAGATCCTGAGATGCATGAATCCTCTGCTAAATTAGCTACACTTTCTTATTGGTTTCTTTGAGCAATTCTAAAATAAAATGTTGAAAGCTACCAGTTTCCTACCAAGCAAGTGGAGTATTGTATTTCCTCCCATATAGGGCTTCATACGAGGTCATGTCGATGCTTGCTTGATGGTTATTATAGTAAGAAAACTCTACAAGTGGAAGATGATCTTCCCATAAACTACCAAAATCTAAAATACAAAGATGCAAAAGATCTTCAAGGATCTGATTAACCCTTTTTATTTGTCCATCAGCTAGAGAGTAAAAAGCATTGCTCATAGCCAAAGTAGTTCCCATGTCTTGATGCACAGCTTGTCAGAACTTAGACGTGAACCTGTTATCTCTCTTCAAGATGATTGACTTAGGAACTCCATGGAGTCTAATAGTTTCTTTGATATAAATCTTTGTCAACTTCTCCACATAATCAATTTAACAAATTGGAACAAAATGCACTAACTTGGTCAGTTCATCGACTATAACTCAGATTGAATCAGCTTCGGATCTTGACTTAGGCAAACCCATAACGAAGTTCATTGATATGTCAAACCACTTCCATTCTGGGATTTCTAGAGGATGAAGCTATCCTTCAGGCCTCTGATGTTTGTCTTTAACAAAGTTACATTCATCACATTTTGCTACAATCTTACCACACTTTTCTTTATTCCAGGCCACTAGAAATACTGCCTTAGGTTGTGATATATAATTGTGCTACCACGATGAATTTTGTAACATGAATTGTGACCGTAGACCAACATTTCTTGATTCATGGACTTGAGAATCCATAGACAGTTTCTTTGATAAATAGCATTGCCATGGAATTGCAGATCGGTGCGTGACTTTTTTATATATCAGCTTCAAATTTAGGGTAGTCTTCGTCCTTTGTCTAAGAGATGGAAATATCCTTGAGAAAAGTTGGTTCAACTAAACTTAGATCTAGCAGTGTATTCAATATTTGTCAGTGTACAGGATCTATATTTAGCTTGGTAAATCCTACTTCCAAAGGGCTTTCAACAATCATGGAATAGAGAAAAGCACGATGGCTTAGAGCATCAACTACAACATTTGCTTTACCGGGATGGTACTGGATAGTGAGGTTGTAGTTGCTAATTAACTCCAACCATCTCCTTTGGCAATAGTTTAATTTGCACTGGGTAAGGATGTACTTTAAGATTTGGTGATTGGTGAAGATTTCACATCTAACTCCATACATGTAATGTTGCCAAATATTCAAAGCGATCACCACGACAGCAATTTCAAGATCATGGACTGGGTAATTCTTCTCATTTGGTTTTAGTTGATGAGATGGATAGGCATTGACTTTCTTCTCTTTCATCAGTATACATCCTAAACCATATCTTGAAGCATTGATGAAGATTTGAAAATCCATTCCTTCCTTTGGTAAAGCTAGAACATAGCTGAAGTAAGAGCTTGTTTAAGCTTTGAGAAGGTTTCTTCACATTTAGAAGCCCACTCAAATGGAACATCTTGTTGAGTTAACCTTGTTAAAGGTGAAACTATTACTGGTAAAATAACTTCCAGCACTAAGAACACTCCATAGCGAAAGCGGTTTGGCTAGCGCACTCGATTGCGAACTGGGGTTATGTTGATAGTTACCAAGCAAGTCCAAAATTATAAATCCAGAAACAAGAAATCACAGCACATGCATGCAAAAAACAAACTCAAGTGCACATACATTTAAACACATAAAATTATGTGGAAAACCCAAGAATTGGAAAAACTACGGAGCCACACCACATAAAATATCCACTAAGAATCTTGAAGAGTACAAAATTACAAAGAGCTTCACCTTTAAAAGGAATCACACAATATTTTACTCCATTATGAAGAGAAGAGAAGAGAAAGCATCCACAACCAGGTGTATCTTCTCCAATATGCAAGAGCTATCTTGCAATGTAACTTTCTTAGTGCTTCACCTTAGGATCTCCTCCTCACAAGAGCCAAAGCCTCCAATTAAAATGCCAACATACTTAGCTTGCCTTTCTTGCACACATAGAAAACTCCTCACTTGTTCCCTTAGGTACCCAGCTTATTTTTGGACCCAGAAAGGTTCAAATTACCCTCCAAATTACTTAGGGGAAAACTTGAAGTATAGCAAAATTTTGCGAGGCACTATGGCGTACCATAGCGCCTGAGTTTCGGGTAATCAGGTACCATGGCGCACCATAGCACCCTGGTCTTTATTAGCTCTCCTCTGCGACAAGCAGTAGTGCCTGCTTCTCAAGATGATTGCCGCTAGGGTGTGCAGTAGTGCCCACCTCTCGGGATGACTGCGACTGGGGTGCGCTGTAACGCCGATTCCATTGCGGCGCGCGACAACCTTAATTTCTACTATGGCACGCGGTAGCATCCACTTCTCTATCGGCTGACTGCTGAGGTGTGCAGTATCACCTTCATCTCGGGTGAGGGAGCGCAAAGGCATGCTACAGCACGCCACGGCATGTTGCAGTGCCTGTGCTATTGCTGGACTTCACACCTTATTTTATATAGCCTCGGAACCTCTCAAAATCTCTTTGGAGAACCATTAATATCTTCACAAAGGACTAATTGGTCTCCACAATACAACAATCTCTCACATGGAGACCTTTAGGAAATCACCACCTCTTCGATCCTTGATTCTTTATTGTCATCTTTTTAATTTTGTCAAAAAATGTGGTGTGGCTCACCCCCACTTTCTCTTCAAGTATCAAGGCCAACTGAAGTAGCACATAGCTTCAGTTTCTCCACTATTATGGCTTTTGTAAGCATATCAGCTATATTTTTAGAAGTGTGGATCTTCTCCAATCAGAGATGTCCTTCTTCTAATAGTGTCCGGATGAAATGGTAATGGAGTTGAATGTGCTTTGTCATGGCATGAAATGCTACATTTTTCGCTAGGTGAATATTGCTCATACTATCACTATAGAGCTTCACTTCATCTTAATCATTACCCAATTCTTCTATAAAACTCTTCAACCTGATCATCTCCTTACTTTCCTTTGTAATGGCAACGTACTCCGCCTCTATGGTGGATAGCGACATAATGTTTTATAGCCTAGAGATCTAGCTCACCACTGCATTTCCCAATGTATACACATATCTCGTAGTGCTTCTCTGGCTATCAACATCTCTTGTAAGATTTGAGTCAATATAGCCCTATAAAATAATGTCAGATCTTTCAAAGCATAAGGCTCTGCCCACTATACCTTTCAGATACCTTAAAATCCACTTAACCACATCCTAATGGTGCTTCCCTAGGTTTCCCATGAATCTACTAATCACTCCCACTACATGGCCAATATTCGGTCTTGTGCAGATTATTGCGTACATCAAACTCCTAACTACTTGTGGGGCCCCGTACTTTCTCGCGGCTACGCTAATACTAATATTAGCATAACTGTGAGGAGTACGGTGCTCCACTCCGGTGGCAAATCCCCAACTCAAGTAGAGTCAGGTAGGACCCAACTCACCTTAAGCCAAGGACTTGTCACCCTGTAGGAGAGCTGTGAACATACATCAATACAAATCAGAGTGGCGGAAGCAAGAAACAGTATAATATAATATCCACAGGCATTAACATAGTATAAGCGAGTAAAAGAAACAGTAACTCAGATCAAATGCAGAAAAGTAAATACATCCAGAATTTAATTATTACAAACTGAATTTAATAGAAATAAAGATCTCTCAACCTCACTGCAAAAAGAGAAAATTTATCTAAGCAGCAATAGGAAAATCCTCCTCCTGCACCGGCTCCGATCCTGTAGCACTACCGACGAACAACTCTGAATCTAATATTTGTCATGGCCCCAGCTGTGGCGGCCGCCCCTTATAAACACAATGTCTTAAGGAGTGGTCGTCACTAAGCACATCTTAAACTTAATATTAAGTTGGAATTTAAGACTCCAATCCAATCTTAAGAAAAAGAGGTGCTTTTCTGAATAAGATAAAGATTAACAATCACTTAATGAGTATCAGAGTGCGGAAGAAAAGTAACAACTGAAGTAAATATCCATACCATAAAATAAAGACATCCAGCTCAGAATATATACAATGCAGGAAAGTAAAGTACAAAGTTCTGTATTATTACAAACATTTAAAGTTTAAAGGCTGGAAAGAAAGAGTCTCTCATCCTCACAATATAATGTAAAGCAAGCTAGTAAGACTAAGGTTCCTCAGTAGGCTGGACCTACCCTGGATCTGCTCCTCAGAAGGCTCTATCTCCTCAAAAAGCTCAGAATCTACCATTATCGATTTCATAATGGTAGGACCCCAGTCCAACAAAATAAAAATCTTGTTAGACAAAATGTCTAAGTACATTTTAAGGTAATAAATTTTAATGTATTTTAATGACATCACAACTTAAGTTAAGCAAAATATAGCGGTAAAGCACAAAGGAAGGCAAGAACAAGTCATAAGGTAGAAACATATCTCAACTCAGGCTGCAAAACAAGGTAAGTAAAGTACACAAATAAATCTACTAAGTACAAAGAAAAGTCCTAAAGAATATGATCAACTAACATGCCAGTATAGTAAAAGTACGGTACTGAAAGTATAAGACTAGCATCATAACATGCTCTTAAGTAGATAAAATGGCTCACATACAAAAAGTTCTAAAATGAAAAGGAACTGCAGAAAATGAAAAATATGAAATAAAGAAAAGTGTACTAAAATGGTAAAATAAGGTACAGTAAGTCTGGAATGTAAGGAAAGTATGTAAAGTAACTGAACAATGTCTGAAATGTAAATGTAAGTAATGTTTATTAAGTTACTGTACTTGTGAGATACTCTTACTTAATCTACCAAAAAGTAAAGTCCATCTGGTAATCTAGGAGAAATATCCTAGATTAAAGTAAAGTTTATCAAAAGAGGCATCTAGGAGAAACATCCCAGATCCTAAAGTAAATCCATAAAGTATCTAAAGGGCAAATAGGAGAAACATCCCAATGCCAAAATAAAGTACCATAGGGGAAATTCCCTAGGCAAAAGTAGTCCTAAAGTAAGTCATACTGAGTGGCAGGTTAAGTAAAACATAAATCACAAGTAAAAATATTATTTATTAATATTTCTTTTAAAATTATGCAAATGAAATGTGAATGAAACTCAAAGTATAATATAAAGTAAATAACAAGTATTTAAGTATGTCTCAAGGTATAAAAAGGCTCAAATGACAAGGAAAGCATAGCAGTTTCAAATCAAGGAAATAATTAGCACTACACAAACTTTGTGATTTCACCTATTTTCTAATTAAACATTCTATCTACTCTAAGTTACATAAGATTCAGAATCAACAATTCATACACTGTCTGTAACTTAGAATCACGAACCTACATGTTGAACATAATTATGACTGGCCACATCCTAATTATAAATAAACCAAGTCGCCTACAAAATTGAATAAGCAAGTCAATCATCCTAACTTATTATTTTATAAATCCCTGATTAAATCTTGATTAGCCAAATCAAGATTTAAAGAATTAAGAATCAAAATTTAAAGAATGAAGTTTAATTCTTAATCACAAGGTTATCCTAAAGGTCTAAGGTTTAATCCCATCTCACTGATAAAAGGTTAAGGCAAATCCTATTGAATTAACTCATATTCAATAGGATAGATCTCTAATCCTAATTCTAATGTTAAAAGATCAAATAATCAATTAATAAACTATGAAAAAATCTAATAAACTAGTAAAATCAAAGTTTCACCTTAATGAGTAACCCATTTATCCATTAGATGAATTCTATCCTAAGATCTAATCCTAATCTTAGGAATTAAGGCTCTTAGATACTAAGAGTATCACTTAGGCACACATCCTAACTAAGTTTATAAGACCTAAAGGATGATCTAAGAATGATTAAGGAAAGGAAATTCTCTCATAATTTACTTAGGTTTTATTTAAGACTTTACTTAGAATTTTCTTCAATTTTCTAATTTAAGACTTAGAGTTATCTAAATCAAGGTCTAAATCATTTTAATTACTATTTGTTATAATTTAGAGATAAAATCAAGACTTAGAAATATTAAACCCTAAATTTGGGCAAAAAGACCATTTTGCCCCTCCTTAAGGGTCTAAATCTCACCTTTATGACTTAGCACTAAATTCTGAATTTTAATGATGTGGAATGATTACTTACTATCTAATATGAGTTTAGACAGTAAGTTCATTAATTTTGGTTAAGTATTAAGCCTTATAGGATCAAATTAAAGAATTTGACCTATAAGGGTATTTTGGTAATTTTATCCTAATGACATATAATTTTTATGTTAATTTATTAAAGGTTATGCTCTAAGGTTTCTATAGAATCTTAAATTATTAAATTCTGATGTATATTAGTTAAGTTATAGCCTAAACAAGTTTTATGGTTAAATTGTAATTAAGGGTTCTTAATTAAGGGTCAAAAATCCTAACTTTGTCATTTGATGTCCAAATTGAATAATTTTAGTGGCTGTATGTCACAATTGACCCATTGGTTCTAATGACTAGTGGTAGATTCAATTTGGACTCCATTTGGCTAAGTTATGGCTTAATTAGGGTTTAGGGTGATTAGTGAGTGATTAGTGAAATTAATCACCTAATCACTAATCCAACCCTATAGTTAGGTTCTAATAGGTTCTAGGAGTTCTCTAAACTTAGTTTGTCCAATTTGGATTATTAAATTTGCTAATATTCACTAATCAATTTTTAGGATAATTAGGGGTGATTAGCAAATCTAACTGTTGGATCCTAAATATTTTTATAGATCTCTGTAGATTAAGTTTTGCTTATCTAAATTGGTATTTGGATCACCTAGTTTGGAGCTAAGATGACCAACTTATGGTCATTTGAAGTTCTAGGTCAAATTAGGCTAATTAGGGTTAGGCCCTAAATGTCATTAGGCTCAAATTAATCCAAACAGCAAGATTAACCCTATTAAAATGTTTATTAGGGTTTTGTGAGTATTTTAAGACCCATAATCAATAGGTTTGGATTATTGGTTACAAAATTATGGGCAAATGAAATTTTATAACATTATTTGGACTTAATTAATACCCTAAATGTCATTTTGCTAAATACAGGTCCAATTGCAAAATTAATAGTACCAAAATATTTCTCTATTTTTGCTGATCAAAATGGTATATTTATTTGCTATGATTGGACTTATATTTTGCAAGATTTTCGGGTTTAAATATTTGTATTTAATTATTTAAATAATTCTGTTAATTGTTTTAATAAATCTGTTATTATTATTAATATAATTATCGTTTATTAATTAAACATTATTTATATATAACGTTTATATATATATAAAAGTCTGCAGGTACACGTGGCGGATCCTCACTGGCTGAGCAAAAGACGGCGGGCCCTACCAGAATCAGACGTCTTACCCAGGCCACGCGTCGCGCCGTGGATGGATGGTGCCCTGCGAAGTGGGTCCCACCAAGGCAGACGAAACGCTACGGGCCACGGGCCTCGGGCCGGGCCCGGGCCGACCCGGTCCAACCCGAAAGGGCTTCGTCTCCTCGCGATCGTCCCATCAGCAGGAAATTAGGGCACGCTGCTACGGGGCTCACCGCTGGAAGCTGATGCTCACCCATATGGCGATGGAAAGAGGACATTAATACCTTTCTAATGATGAGTGAATTGAGGCCTAAGACGTCCTGGATCGACTGACAGGATCCAACCCTAGATCCCTACAGACGGTGAGAAGTTTACTGTACACTACTGTAGACAATATTGAAATTCAAACGCATATAGGTTCGATCAACCCGATCGAATTCGATAGATGAACAATCCATAGTGTGGAATAGGTAAACGAAATTGAAAAATTGAAAATTGATTATAGATCGAGGGGTGGGAGTGTACCTTAAATGGACGGTAGGGAGGACTTAGAGCTCGATCTGGAAGGTTTCGGCTTCTTCAGGATCGGAAGATTGAAACCGAGCAAAGGAGAAGATCAGAGGATTTAAACTACACCTTAAGCGGTGCCGGATCGGTAGGATAAGACAGTGGATGCCATCTGGCGTGCGAAGAAGCTCGCGACGCAGACGCAGAGCGACGCGTGCAGCTTCCCTCGACACGCGTCGAGGACGAAACGCACGGGCCGTTCGATCGTTGATCGAACGGTCGGTGATTGTCATCATTTCTTGATGGTGCGCTTAACAAAAATGAAACGGCGTTGCTTAATGGCGGACGGTGCCGTTAAAGCTTTAAATAATATTATTATTTAAATAAAAATTCATACAATTAATTAATTAGGATTAAAATATTAGGAACTTCCCAAAAATTCCCAATAAATCATCCCTAGCTAAATGAAGGGTTCTGAACGCAACGGTGCGATCAGATTTTTGATCCGACGAGTATTAAATTATTCGAATTTTCAGGTATTTAAATATTATTAAAATATTCGACGAAAATCCAACGACTTCCAAATGCCTCCAAAATTTCACCCTTAGCTAATTTTGGTATTCTGAACACAATGGTGAAGTTAGATTTTCAATTTGAGGTCTAGATAAAAAATCAATTTTCTAGGGTTTGGGATTTTATTGAATTTCAAATTTGACTCAATTGACTTCCAGTTTGACCTAAGTTTAAGAGATAAGTTCTAAATTACTTAATTAGTGGCTTAGAATCTCAATTAAGACTTAGATTGATCTTAATTAACCAAAGTAATAACCTGGGTTGTTACACCAGCCAACAAAAGAAAAATGTTACAATTAGATAATTGTCTAAGTATATTTTAGGCTATTTAAATGAACTAAGTATTTAAGATATCCCACTTAAAGGTTTTAAACATGCAAGCATAAAAAGTGCAGCAAGCTATAAGAACGGGGTAGCTATAAACTAATCATTTATAGCTAATTAACAGGTACGTAAAATAACATACAAAACAGCAACTACTCCACCTTTGTAATGGCAATGTACTCCGCCTCTATGGTGGATAGCGACATAATATTTTGTAGCCTAGAGATCTATCTCACCACTGCACTTCCCAATGTATACACATATCTCATAGTGCTTCTCTGGCTATCAACATCTCTTGTAAGATTTGAGTCAATATAGCCCTATAAAATAATGTCAAATCTTCCAAAGCATAAGGCTCTACCCACTATGCCTTTCAGATACCTTAAAATTCACTTAACCGCATCCCAATGGTGCTTCCCTAGGTTTTCCATGAATCTACTAATCACTCCCACTACAAGGGCAATATTCGGTCTTGTGTAGATTATTGCGTACATCAAACTCCTAATTACTAAAGCATAAGGAGTCCTCATCATGTATTCCTCTCCTCTTCATACTTTAGCATCTACTCCTTAGATAAGTTGAAGTGACTTGCTAGGGGTGCACCCACTGACTTTGCCTCACTCATGTTGAATCTTTTCATAACCTTTTAAACATACTATTTCCGTGACAGCTTCAAAATTTTGGCACTTCTTTCCCTATTGATTCTCATTCCATGAATCTGCTTGGCTGGCCCCAAGTTTTTCATGTCAAACTCTTTTAACATCAGCTCTTTCAGCTTTCTTATCTCCTCCATGTCTGATCTTGTAATCATCATATCATACACATATATCAAAATAATGATATAGGAGAACTTGAATAATTTTATGTAACAACGGTGATCTGCCTAACATCTTTTATACCCAGATTTTGACATGAACCTATCGAATCTCTTGTACCACTGCCTTGGCACTTGCTTCAAGCCATAGATGCTCTTCTTGAGCTTGCACACTAGCTCAGCTTTTCCCTTCTCTCGAGACTTGTACCCTTCAAGTTGTTGCATGTATAGCTTCTCCTCCAGCTCTCCATGAAGAAATGTAGTTTTGACATCCATTTGCTTCAAATGAAAATCCTCAACTGCAATAATGTTCAACACAATCGTGATAGTTGTTATCTACACAACTGGGGTGAAGATCTTACTACAATTGACCCCATGCTTTTGCAAGAATTTCTTTACAGTAAGCCTTGGCATATAGCGCTTGCTCTCATTCAGTTCTTCCTTCACCCGATAAGCCCAGTTGTTCTAAAGGGACATCTTTCCAGCTGGTAGAGATGCCAACTCCCATATCCCCTTGACATGAGTGATGTCATTTCATCATTCATGGCAGCCTCCCACTTGATTGAATCTTCAACCTGAAGCGCCTCTTCCAATATTTTTAGTTCACCACCATCCATTAATAATAGATAAAATAAGAAAGGAAAGTACCTATGTGGCAATCTTGTAACTCTTGTGGATCTTCTTAATATGGGTGTTTGTGGGTCAATATTGACACCCTCTTGAGCTTCATCATGTACACCAATATCTGGCTTAACATTATCATCAATTTCCATGTGCAAGGCTCTCTATCTGAAGCATCCTTAGAATTTGTCTTGACTTTTATACAGTCTTTGTACATTTTACTTTCATTAAAAGTGACATCCTTACTTCTGATTACCTTTTGGTTCTGATTGTCCCATAATCTGTAACCAAACTTGTCCACGTCATATCCAACAAATGTGCACTTGATCACCTTAGCGTCAAGCTTGCTCCTAGATCCTACATCAATATGCACATAGGAAGAATAACTAAATAACTTGAGGTGGTTCAGTTCCACCTCCTTTGCACTTCAATCTTCCTCAAGAATCCCTTTATTCAAGGGTATGAGAAGGCTTCCAATTTATCAGATGCACTACTATGTTAATGGCCTTAGCCTAGAACTGCTTTGGGAGACCCGTATGCAATCTCATGCTCTTGGCTCTTTCTGTGATCATTCTATTTATCCTTTCTGCAATAATATTTGATGTGGTATTCTTGGGATTGTAAACTCTCTCTTGATGCCTCTCAAGGCACAGAACTCCTTGAACTCCCTATCACAGTACTCACCGCCATTATTGGATCTCAAGCTCTTAAGCTCTAATTTTGTCTCGTTCTTCACCAAGGCTAGCCACTTTCCAAACACATCAAATATATCAGATTTATATTTTCAAAAGTAAACCCATACATTCCTCAAATGGTCATCAAAGAAGGTGATGAAATATGTGGCTCCACCTATGGAAAAAGTAGGAGCTAGTCCCCATACGTCTGTATGCATCAACTCAAGTTTCTTACTTTTCAACTCTCTTTTAACTTTGGAGAAAGAAACCTTCTTTTGATTAACCAACACACAGTCTTTATAGAAATTCAAGTCTACTGACTTCAGTCCTTGGAGCTTCTCCTTTAACTAATTTCAACCCCCTCTCGCTCATATGGCCAAGCCCCCGGTGCCATAGATCTGCGTCTATTTCTTCTGCAGCAGCAATAAAATCAGGCACTTTATTGATCAGGTAAAGTATACCTTCCATATTTCCCCGTGCTACAATGAGTGCACCCTTGGTGACCTTCTATGAGTCTTTAGTGAAACAAGTGTTGTAGCCCTCTCTGGCTAACTACTCACATAAATCAGAGACATGGCACATGTCTAACATCTTTTAGCTTCCAAACTGTGCCACTTGGTAGCTGAACATCCACATCACCTTGGCCAATTATGTTGCAAGCCTTGTCATCTCCAAGATATACTTTCCCCAAGTCACCCTTGGTGTCATCTTGAAGGCACTTCTCAATGGAGTTGCATGAAAATATGCGCCTGAGTCTACTACTCAGGACTCTGTGCTGACAAGTGAGAGGATCAACATATCCTGATCCTCCTTAGCTGAAGCATTCATAGTGGGGTTCATCATTTTACCTCCACCACTTGGATTCTTTAGGGTATGGCAGTCCTTCTTAAAGTGACCTGCCTATCCACAGTTCAAGCAATCTGACCTTACTTTTTTGAGTTATGATTTTCTTTGATGAGACATTGACCTATTTCTATTATATATCTTTTCTATTTATCTTCCACTACTTTTAGCATTCAATGCTGAAGTGGATGCCTCCCCATGGGATTTCTTTTGCACCTCCTCATTCAGTACAAGCCTAAAAATGTCATCGAATCTCAATGATGCGTTCCCTGATGGATTACTGATGGGTGTAACCAGCCCATCCCAACTATCCGGTAATGAAGAGAGGAACAAAAAGCTCGGACCTTGTCATCAAATTGATGCCTACCATAATTGTGGCGGCCACCCCTTAATCATTTGAGATTAAGAGGTGGTCATCAATGGGCAAACCCTCACTTAGCATTTAGATTAAGGAATAACCTTCCTAATCAAATGTTAAGGGAAGATATGCCCTAATAAGGATGAACAAATGATCCAATCACTGAATGAGCATACTATAATATATATCATAGTACGGAAGAAAGATAAGTAATAACATCTATATAGTCCAGATAAGAACTATACAACTCAGAATACATAAGCATAAAAAGAAAAACAATTTAAACATGTATTATTACAAAATATTTAAAAGTTTTAGCAGTAAAATAAGGTCACTCAATCCTCACAAATAAAAGGAAATAACTATGGATCTTTTCCTCTATGCTCCTTCTCCTGAATAAGGTCTTCAGAATGTTCCACAACCTCTAAAAGCTCAGAATCTACCATTGTCAGTTTCACAATAATAAGGCCCCAGCCAACAAAAGAAAAATATAGTTAGACAAAATATCTAAGTATATTTTAGGCTGCAAATTATTAATTTAAATGATATCACAACTTAACTTAAGTTAGGAGCAGAAAAGCATCAAAAAAAAGTGATAAAGTTATAATTAACTTAATTATAACTCAAACAAAATGTGAGATAAGCACATACCTCAACTCAAGCTGCAGAAAATGGTTAAGTAACAAATAATGAAAACTACGAAGTATAAGAAATTCTTAAGTAATATGATCAATTTAATACATGCTAGTTTACAATATAAAATAAAAGTACTGAGTTGAAAGTAAAGTTCTAACATCCTAACATGCCATCAAGTGAAGACAAGATACTAAATAATATAATTTACATGAAAAACTGTAAGTGCTAAATGAACTGTTGAATATAATCAAAGTGCTGTATAAAGAAGAAATATACTAAAAATGATGTAATTAAAGAAGTATGCTGAAAATGTAAAGTAAGAATAGTTTAGCTTATATGTACATATTTTTAGTTAGTCCTGCCAAAAAGTAAAAGCCTGTTAAAAGAGACCATCTATAAATATCTAGGAGAAACATCCCAGATCCAACATCACTTATTTCCAATTAATTCCATCTAAAAATTTAGGAGAAACATCCCATATTTAAAGTAATGCCACAAAGTACCTAATGAGCATCTAGGAAAAACATCATATAGAAAAAGTAAAGTATCATCTGAGCACCTAGGAGAAACATCCTAGTGCAAAAGTAAAGTCACACTATCCATGTAGACTAAATACAACATACTCCACTATAAGTTACATAAAGTCATTTCTTTAAATTCTTTCTTTAAATTAAGAATATGCCTTATGAATGAATAAAGATTAACATAGAAAATATACTATATTTTATATAATGTGTCAAAGTATAAAGTCCAAAATAAGGAAGCAAAGCATACAAATTTCAAGGTATTAAATAACACTAAACAAACTTTGTGATATCACTTTAGTTTTCTAATTAAGTCATTCTATCTATTTGAATTTATACAAATTTAGGATCTCCAATATCTAGCTATCGAGTATAAATCTAGAATATCATCCTATAAGTTAAAAGAATGTTAGAACTAATCAAGTTCTAATATATATATATAAATCACATGACGCTTAATTAAGTTAAATAAATAAATCAAACATCATAATTGATGATTTTACGAATCCCACACCAATCTTGATTAATATAAATCAAAATTGGTGAATTTAGATGTTAAAATCCAAGTATTAGATTTTAACATTCTTAATCCAATAAGTTCTAATCCTAATAATATAAAGTTAAACCCAAATTCTCATGAGCTATAATTAAGGCTATCTTATTAAGCAAAATCAAGCTTTAATAAGATGGATATCTAATCTTAAATCTAAAGTTTTAATACAAAATAATCATAAATAAAGTATGAAATTCTAGAAACTATAAAACTAAGGTTTCATCTATTAAGTACCCATTTACATAATAGATGAACTCTAACCTAAATTTCTAAGCTAAATCCTGAGGAAATAAGATCCTAAAAGTTTGAAGTAAAGTCCTAAAGAGAATATTTAAGTCTTAATCCTAATCTTACTTGATTATTATTATGATATAATTAACTTATAGAAGGTGTAAGGTGAACTGATTTCACCTTATGAGGCCTAAATTAGAACTTAAGGTAATTTAAAGCATTTTTAGGATATTTTCTTAACATATCATTTTAATGAGTTTAAACATTCTAAAATAATTCCAAATAAATTCTAATACTTATTTTAGAGGTTTAATTATAAATCTAAGGCTTAAGAATGCTTAAATTTAAATTTGGGCAAAATGATCATTTTGCCCCTACTTAAGGATCTAAAATTCAACTTTATGAAATAGGGCCCTAATCTAAAATTTATTAAAGTGGAATGATTCCTTACTATCTACATGAGTTTATATAGTAAGTACATCTATTTTGGATAAGGATTATGCCTTAAAAGGTCAAATTAAAAAATTTGACTTATAAGGGCAAATTAGTAATTTGACCTAATAAAACCTAAATTTTCTATCAGTTTATTAAATATTATGTTCTAAGGTTTCAATAGAACCTAAAATCATTAAATTTTGATGAGTATTGGCTAAGTTATAGCCAATACAAGTTTTAGGGTTAATAATTAAGATTTAGGGTGATTAGTGAGTGATTAGTGAAATTAATCATAGAATCACTAAACCAACAGAATAACTAAGTTCTATTCTACTCTAGGAGTAATTAGAAATTGAAATTACTCGATTTGAGTTACTAATTAGGCTAATATTTACTAATCAAGTTTTAAGGTGATTAGAGCTAATTAAGAGATCTAACCGTTGGATCTAAAATATTTTTGTAGTTTACTGTTAATTAGGTCTTCTTGATCAAAATGGTATATTGGAAGAAATAATTTGGACCTCAATTGACTAAGTTATGGTCAATTGAAGTTCTAGGGTTAATTAGGGTAATTAGGGTTAGGTCCTAAAAGTGATTAAGTCAATACAAGTCCAAATAGAGAATTGAACACTATTAGGTTATTCTAGAGATTCTACTGATCACTTTAAGACCCATATTGGGTATGTTTGGGTAAACACACACAAAGTTATGGCCTAATGAAATTTTGTGGCATTTATGGTAATTATGGGGATCTTAAATATCATTAGGTAAAATATAACTCCAAATGGAATTTTAACAATGCCAATAATTTCCTCATAATTTTTTGATTCCAATGATATATAATTTTGGTATAATTGGAGTTCAGGATCTCAAGGCATTAATACTTGCAATTTAGCTAATTTAATCAATTTAAATTTTATTGCACTAAACATTACTGCTTTTAATTAAATCCATTTTTATTTGGTTACATACAACGGATCCACCGCACACGTAACATTCCGTGATTAGTGTAAATGAGCGGCGGGGGCCCCTCCACGTGTCTAAGAAGATGCAGCGGGCAAGCCAGATACCCGATTTTGATTGTAAGTGGGCCCCACCATCAGCACGAGTGACGACAGTGGGTTGGGCTCGATCAATTCAGCCCGACCCAAGGTCTTGTCTTCTTCATCCTAAGGCGGTAAACGTGACGAATTATGGCATCAAACCAGATGATGCACCGAGCACTTTAACCAGAAATCGATATACCTAATGAAAGTTCTTTATCACCTCCTTCTATTGAACCTAACATCCTCATTCTAGCCTACCTTTAACACCCAAAAACTTAATGCCATAATGTCTAAAGTTACGACTAATGGCTATTCAAAATGCCACTGGATACAATCCGATAATGAAAATAAGTTTATATGAGCTTAATTGAATCCATATTATTTTGCAAGCAATTAGCATTTAGCAACTTTAGATGCAAATGAAGGAATTGAAACAGGAATTAGAGAGTACCTTAGGGTTTAACTCCAAGCTTCAAGATGAAGAAGGGACTGCTCGATCGAGACTCGAAACTTCACCAATCAATCCAATAGTTGTCCCGAGGACCTAAAAGATCAGGAGGGAAGGAAATGGAGTAATCGCTGCCTTAGAACGGTGGAGGATGAGAAGTACGCGGCCGCATGCACGCCATGTGCAATGCGAGGAAGACGCCAAATTGACCATCCGATCAAATCTGATCAGACGGTCCGGAAGATGACGCCCGATCTAGATGGCGTTAAAGGGAGATGACGGCACTGTTAACTTAATTAAATATAATATTATTTAAACCTATTTTATTAATTAAATTTTAATCATTTAAATGCATCCTAAAATTCCCATTACATCACCCTTAGCTAATTGAGGGGTGAAGAATGTAACGGTAAAATTAAATTTTGATTTTGATGAGTATTTAATTATTTGAATTTTTCGAGGTATTAAATAATATTAAAATATTCAACAAAAATCCAACGACTTCCAAATGCTTCCAAAACATCACTCCTAGCTAATTTGTCGAAGTCAGATTTTTGATTTCAGGTCAAAGTCAGATTTTTGATTTCAGGTCAAATTAAATATGTAAATTTCTAGGGTTTATGGAAATTCCCAAAATCAGGATTTGATCATTTGATCCTTGATTTGGACTGGATCTTAGAGGTGAGCTTTTAATGACTTAATTAAGGCACAATCATAATTAGGACTTGGATTAGTCCTAATTAACCTAAGTAACAACTTGGGTTGTTATAATGATGAACTAGCTCATCACCGTATTGAACTCATTGAGGTGTTCAGTCACTGAATAGCCATCCATAATCTTTATGTTGAATAGTCTTTTCACCAAAAAAAATTTGTTAGAAGCTGAGGGCTTCTCATTCATTCTCATCAGGGCAACCATAATATATACAGTAGTTTTATCATTAACAATGTTAAATGCAATAGAAGAAGATAATGATAATTGAATCAAACATAGTGCAGTTCTATCGAGAATTTCCCACTCTTCGTCAGTCATAGTTGCAAGTTTTCAGTTGGCTCCTTTCAATATAAGATATAACTTCTTCTTGTAAAGCAGATCTTTCATCTGCATTTTTCAGATCACAAAGTTTTTATCGTTGAGTTTCTCTATCTTGTGTCTCATCTCATCAATCATTACTCCCACTTAAATAATAAACTCTAGTTCCAATATGGTAACCTCACTCTCTGATACCACTTGTTAGGAAAAATAACTTCTATCACCGAGAACACTCTGCATCGGAAGCTGTTTGGTTTGCACACTCAATTGAGGACCGTGGTTGAGTTTACAGCTACCAAGCAAGTCCAAAATCACAATCTACAAACAAGAAATCATAGCACGTGCATTCAAAAAACAAACTCAAGCACACTTACATCCAAACACAAAAAGCTACATGAAAAACCTAAGAATGAGAAAAACCATGAAGCCACACCACAGAAAATATCCACTAAGAATCTTGAAGAGTACAAAGTGACAAAGAGCTTCACCTTTAACAAGAATCGCATAAGCTCTTACTCGAATATGAAGAGGAGAGGAAGCAACTACCACTAGAAGTATCTTCTCCAACATGTAACAGCTATCTTGAATTGCAGCTTCCTTAGGGCTTCACCTTAAGATCTATTCATCATAGCCGCCAGAGCCTCCGACTAAAATGCCAACAAACTTATCTTGCCTTGCTTGCAAACATAGGAAACTCTAAACATGTTCCCTTAAATATCCAGCTAATTTTCAGAACCAAAAATGTCCAAAATGCTTTCCAAATTACTTAGGGTGAATCCTGAACTGGAGCAGAACTTCGCCAGGTGCTATGGCGCATCGTAGTGCCTGGGTTTCGGGTAACTAGCAATAGGGCATGCTGTAGCTCCCTGGTCTCTGTTTGTCTACTATTGTGGCATGCAGAAGTCGCTTCTTAGGATGACTGTTGCTGGGGCACGCGGTAGCGCCCGCCGCCCGAGATGACTATCGTTGGGGAGCGCGGTAGTGCTGATTCTGCTGCAGTGTGCGGCAGCACCGATTCTGCTGCAGCGCGTGCCAGCACTTATTTCTGTTTCGGTGCATGGTAGCATTCACTTCTCTATCTGTTGACCACTTAGGTGTGTAATAGCTCCTCTATATTGGGTGTGGGAGCGCTAAGGCAGGCTAGGGCATGCCACGGAGCATGGTAGTGCCTGTGATGTTGCTGGACTTCATACCGTGTTTTGAATCACCTCAAAACCTCCCATAAGCTCACTGGAGCACCATTAGCATCTCCATGATGAACTAAATAGTCTCCACAATACAATAATTATCTGCAAAAATTCTTTAACAAACATATGATAATATCCAGCAAGTCTCTAAAGCTATGAATATCAGTCACTATCTTTAGTTGAGACCATTCTTGAACAACACTGACTTTCCTTTAATCAACTATGATTCCTTGAGTATCGATAATGTGACCCATAAATACCATAGAATCAAGCCAAATTTTACACTTAGAATACTTAGGGCAGAGTTAATGCTTGCGTAATTCTTCTAGCACATCCCTTAAGTAGTTGTCATGCTCCACTTCACTCTTAGAATAAATAAGAATGTCATCGATGAATATGATTATAATTTTATTTAAGATGGGCTTTACACTCGCTGCATTAGGTTCATAAAGATGGATGGTGCATTTGTTAGATCAAAGTACATCGCTAAGAATTTGAATGTCCATAATGAGTTTGAAATGCAGTCTTCTCAATATCTTCTTCTTTGATTCACAGCTGATGATAACATAACTGCAGATCAATCTTGTAGAACACTTTGGCTCTAGCTAACTATCAAAAAGATCATCAATACAGGGTAATGGATACTTATTTTTGATTGTCACCTTATTGAGTTCTCGATAATCTATGCACATACACACAGAACCATCATTCTTTTTAATGAAAAGGACTGGCACTCCTTCAACAGACATACTTGGCCTGATGAGACCTTTCTCAAAAAATTCTTAAAGCTGGTTGTTTAGTTCCTGCAACTCTTTGGGTGCCATGCGATACAAAACTTTTAAAATAGGCTGAGTTCCAGGGATAAACTCAATTGCAAATTCTACTTCTCTAACTGGCGGATGGCCAAGTAAGTCTTTGGGAAATACATAGGTGAATTCTCTAACTATATGATTCTCATTGATAGGGATATCCTCCTTCTTTTCACCCAGCATAGTTACTTAGTAAGCATCGCATCCTTTTCTAACAAGATTTTCTACCTTGAGAGCATTAATTAGAGAAACTTGAGTATTAAGCTTACCGATGAATGACCTCTTCTTCTAGCAGTTTATGGCGGTGTCATGCTTGCTTTGCTAGTTCATCCCTAGTGTCATGTCAAAATTTTATATCGGAAGCACGACTAACTTGTCTTTGAAATTCTGATTGCCAATGGGGATAATTAAACTGTAGAATTTAAAAGCTTGCAGATGAGCTCCAGAGAGAAGCCCTATGCTTAAGGATTTGGCTATTTGGTAGAAGGGTAGCTTTGAATATTTCACCTAAATTTCAAATACAAAAGAGTGACTTGCTTCAGTATTAAAAAGAACAGTACCTATTTTGTCGTTAATGTCTAAGGTGCCTATAGCACGATTACATAGTTTTACTTGCTATAACAAGAAAGAAAAGATGAAATCAATAGCTCAAAATAAAATAAAACATACTTGAGATAATGTCATCATTCTTAGGAGCAGAAGTAAGAATAAGTATATAATCTCTGGTAGGAGTGAAGGGTTGGAAAATCTAATTCTTTTGACCCTAACATTTTTGTGCATGAACATGAGTAGGAAAGTTCCTTGGTGCTGGAATAGAAGAAAGTGGTGACATAACTACAAGTGTAGGAGTCCTACAATTTAGTGATTCAGGACAAAAGACTTGATCTCTTTTGGAGTGTGTGATAATAGCTCCATAAATTGTCTTCTCAAAAGTGTACTTATAGAAACAATGGGCTTGTCTACCACAAGTGTAACATACATTACCATGATTGTAGCACTTGCCATAGGGGTGGGAGCAATTGCATTCAGGAGTAACTACTGGTGGCTTCTCACCTTTGAGGAGAAATACTTTTGTCACTCTCGGATGCTTGAAGACTTTTTTTCTGGTAGGGATGATGTGACCCTTTCTCTTTTTATCCATCAAAAATTCAAAATATTCTTGCATACGGGCAGCTTCCACAAGTTCAGAGAGATGCTTAAAGTGATGGGACACAAGATGTGCTCTGATTGAATCTCTATGTCCTTTCAAAAATTAGTTACACCTTGTTGCTTCAGTTTTTACCAAATTTGGAGTAAATCTGGATAACCGACAAAATTCTAGATCATATATGGAAGTAGATCTTCCTCCTTGTGAAAGCTGAAGTAGTTCATCATCTAATATGGTTTGGGTTGATTGAATAATAAATATCTCCTTAAGCACTTCAAGGAAGGATTCCCATGGAATACTTCAGTCTAAAAATCGACAAAATTGGTATTGCTCTCATTTTCACCCCTGAATTCTGCTTCATCTTGGAATAAGTGTGTGGCCAAACAAATGGTTTCCGAGTATGGGCACTTGATACTCATCAAATTCTTCACCACTATTTTTAACTAGCTAATAATGTCCATGGGGTTCAAAGACATGTTAAAGGTAGGTATCCTCAATCTAAGAAAGCTATGGACTACCATCTGCCAAGAAGTGCGATGCAGATTGGGCTGCAACATTGATAATGAGAGGTTGCTCAGCCACAAGGATTCCACGAGTTTCTTGAGCTTGGTGAGCATGGCTTTCAATCAAAGCCTTCAACAAATCCAATACGAGAGCTCACATCTTTAAACCCACTTAAAAAAGAAATGGTGTTCTTGATAGAAGTCATCATCAACAAAGAACCAGGATTCATGACCAGACTAGAAATTAAGAATACAAAATTCAGAAGGCAGTTCAAAAGAAATGAGAAAGTATAAAAGATAAATCAATCGAAGAGCAAAAGAAATGCAAGCAATTATCATAACCAATAAAGGAAAGGTATCAAAATCAACTACATAATTTTACTATAAAAAAGGTAAAAAAATCAGTGTAGGTGATTCGCACAATCCTCTCTTGCACTTACTTTCTAGCCTTCGATACGTTTTGACCCACCATTCTTCAGCCTCTCCACAGAGTAGCTCACCAATTTCCAATGGCGTATCAACCAGGCCTCATGGCCTGTTGTGAGAACTCTACCAATAATGAGAAGCTGCTAATGGTCTTGGTGACATGGACTGGGAGTGAGATACCTCTCTAACACAAATCATACAAGAGAATTCCCACTATTGGGGCTGTTCGAGCAAGGGATACGATGAATATGACCAGGAGCATTTTCAGCCATTTGATCGATCAAATAAAATGGTGCAATAGTCCTGATGCGCTCTTACACAATGGATAAACGTGGGTGTAATCTCAGCCATTGAATCACGGATGTGATTTGATGACTGATGATGACCTGAGCAAGGAAATACATGGGTCATAGGATCTAGGGCAGGGAAATGCACCAACGGTCCCCATTTTTTTCACCATTTGAAGAGCCGACCGCAGGATTTTAATTAAGAATTTTGATAATTAATTAATTCATTTAATATATCTAAATGAATTTAAATCTAATTTAGGACTAAATGACCTCCAAAAATTCTTAAAAATTCACCCATAGCTAATTTGGGGTTGAAAAATTCAAAAATAAAATTAAATTTTAATTTTGAGATCAATTTAATTAAGCTAATTTTTTGGGTCCTAAAATTGGAAAATAGCCAATTAATTCAATTGAAGTCCGATTGATCTCAAAATTTTAAAGTTAGGTTCTATTGAGGTTCAAAACTTAATGTTACTAGATTTAAGACTTGATTAGGCACATATTATGCAAGGTAACAACTTAGGGTTATTATATGCATTGATTGAAATAGTACTAACCTAGTTTCCATTTAATTTCATATAGTTAGAACCTTAGGTTTCCAAAATTATCTTTGCATTATTTTCTATTTGGGGTTTGGTTGGGCCTTGTCAGGTTGACCAAGACCCGATAGGTCTGCCCTCTACAAAACAGCATGGGTCAGTTAAGACTCGATGATCTGCTACTATCGAACAACACGAGCCGTGGGTTTCCCAACATGCACTATTCTTTATTATTTCAAAGATGAAGAGCTCGTATCAAAAGCTTAGGGTTTTTGAGAAACCCTCAATTCTCAATACATAGAGGCATTCAATTCACTTAAAATATCTTAAAGGTATTTTAGGCTCATGCTATATACACTGAAGTTAAAAGCCCTATATGGGACACACTCTAATGGTCAATCATAATTTGAGTTCTTTAAACCTAAGGTTTATTATGGAGGGAAAATCCTCCCTCCATATCAACCAATCGAGCTGTCTAACATCCCAACACATTCCCTTGGTCAAGGCCGACCCAGGGAATGCATAAACTAGTCGAAAGATCAATAGGATCCATGGAACCCTAATAGGGATTGGGCACTGTACTCCATTGTACAGGCCCAAGTCATTTTCCCTTTGATTGGGTTCAATCAAACCCAATCAATGTCAGCAATTGAACTAGACTGATTCAGGATTACAATCAGCATAATTAAATGCAAGCATATAGAGTTTAATACTCTAATAGAGGAGTACTTGGACTGAAGAAGGAGTTGCGAATCCTAGATAATTGAGGGAAATTAGAGATCTGGGTTCGGTCATGGTAGCTTGCTCAAGCTCCTGGCAATCAGTTGGGTGCTTGAACACCATGCCTCACAAACAAAATTGTTAAGAGGATGAGCAGGATTCATCGTGGTCGATAGGTCAGCAAAGAAGGAGGAGTAGCCAATGGGTGTACAATTAGGGTCTTCTTAGCTGCCGAATAAGACAGGGTCAAGTCAAATTGGACCAGCAGAGATACCTTTCAATTATAATAATGGAGAGTAACAACCACTAACATGGAGACGGAGTGGAGAGCAGCCTCTGACTCAATTTGTATGGGCTGATCTTTGCTGTCACAGATGAACGAATCAAAACAACAATGAACAGTAGCGAGAGTGCTGCAATCAATTTGATTTATCAAAAGAAAAAGTGAAATGGTCCTTATACTCTAAGGTGTAATGACTTATTGACAAGAAGATCTTAGCCGTCGGATCTCGGGTGTGATCCAATGTCTGATAACGGATCTGGGCTAGATTCTATCTGGGCAATCTGATCCACAAGAACGGATGGTCAGATGGCAATGGATTGGTTGTTGCATGACCAGGGCTTTAAAGTAAATTCTATCAGGGCTGGGTTTAATCTGGGCCAACCGTTTGGAGGGTAAAATTGTTATTATTGGAATTGTAGATCCCTTTTATGTAATTTCCCCAATTTAATTTTGATTAATTTAAGACTTAAATGACCTCTAAAAATTTCTAAAATTTTATCCCTAACTAATTTGGGTATGAGTAATTTAAAAATACAATTAAATTTTGATTTGAAGGTCAGATTAATTTTGCTAATTTGTTAGGTCATTAAGTTGACTAATTAACCAAATGGTACAAATTGATTCGATGAATCCCAAATTTTTAGAGTTGTTTAAGATCAAATTGAGCATATATTAGGCATGTATGATAGTTTTCCCAAGTATTAGTCTCCTTATCCCTATGCATTAACAGTATGTTCAACTTATACAAATTGCCAATGAATATGAGATAAGATAAGAAAATAGAAATATCACATTACAATACTAAGTATAAGATAGTATAAAATCAAAGTGCGAAAGGTTAAACATTCTTTCATATCATTCATCATAGATGTTAAGTAAACATTTATCTCAAAAAAAAATAAAAATACATCCAAAGTTAATTATTACAAACTAGAATTAAATGTTCAAATAAAATAGTCCTCTCATATCAACTATAGTAAGGAAAGAATCTAAGTTCTAAAATATCAGCACCCTGCAGCTCTGCTCCTTTGTCTCCTCCAGAAACTCTTTAACCTCCTCATAAGTAGGTTCCTCAAACTACTCTAAGCATGACATGTCAGTTTCACATGCTAGGGCTGCAGCCAAAAAATAAGAAAATATTATATTAGAAATAAGTCTAAGTAAATTTTAGGCTAATTACAAAATTTTTCTTATCATTTAAGAGATATTACTCAATATAATACAAAAGTAAATAATGAAACAAAAGTAAAACTATGTAAACTGAAATAAAGCTGTAATTATAAAGCAAATTGCTAAAATAGAGACTAAGTAATACTAGTGTAATAACTAGAGGTTGTTTCTAGGGCTTAACCTAGCTTAATTAGTCTAAAACCTCTTCCATTAGTCTCTAAACATCATTATAAGCAAAGCCCAAAGTTTTGGTTCTAGTTGGAGATCAACCAAACCAATCGATAATCTTAGCTAAATTATTTAATCAAGAAAATAAAATAATTAAATTGACCTCTGATAAAAAATTTGATCACTTTTTTAGATTTCTAGCACCCAAATTAGTCATTGGTGAATTTTTGGTATTTATTGGAGTTTATTTGGTTGAAATAGCAATTTCAAATATTTAAATTAATTATTTTATTATTAATTCCAATGGCATCTAATCATTTGCATAGAAATTCTAGCATATTCACCCGAACTTAGGACAACCAGATCACACGATCTAAGCCATCTCACAGTTTATTTAGATCAAATTGGACGACATCAGCCACCCGATCTAGATCCAGTCATTGGATCAGATGCCAGACCCAATGACCATAATTAACCCGCCATTAAAAAAATCTCATGAATCATATCTGGACTGCCAGTTATAATCCAGTGGCAAGATTAATAATGCATTATGCCCAATCATTCCCAGCTGCGTGACCACACATGCACCCGAGCCCACATGTACAGTGGTTCCTCCCTGCCTGTAACCTGTCCTTCTCTATGCTGCTTGCTCCCCACTATTGGCAACCCCCTCCAAACTAAATTCCTTCTTTTATTCCTCTCCTCGCCTCTAGATGAGCACATTGGTCTCATATGGCACTTTCCTACACCTCCCCATCGCTCTCGACCCCTCCGTCTCGTTCATATATAGAACTTGGTGGCTTCACTGGCTGGAACTGATGAATTCAGCCATCTATTAGCTTCAGGTCAATGACAATAGCATTAGGTGGTAGTAGACACCATCTGCGTCCGAGATTGGAGCTTCGATGTCAACATTAGATCTCAGTAGTTGCCTGACAAATTGTAGAAATCCCAATCAATAGGTACTCCTTTTCTTTGGTACTGGATGTTCATTTTGTGATGCTGAATGCCTTGTTCATTATCCTAATGATGTTAAGAGGACTGCCCATCTTGATCAGGTTTAATTGAATCTGATCAAAAAACTGTTGACTCGGGCTTGTACAATGAAGTACAGTGCCTGAGTTCAGGTAGAGTCCGCTAGCACCGGCCACCTCCCGATCCATGGAGACATTCCTTGGGTCACCACTAAGCCAGCGAGTGTGTGGAGAGTTTGCTTGAGCCGTAGAGTTAACTGTGGAGGGTGAATTTTCCCCTCCATAGTTGTGAAGACCCACTTAAGTAGTAATAAGTGAAACTCTTAAATATCAAGGTGCCTTTTCAGATAACGGTAGAGTTCCTGATAAGAACTCCAAAGTTAAGTGTGCTCATGTGGGAGCACTTCTAGGATGGGTGACCTATTGGGAAGTTATTTTCTGAGGGCAAAATTGTGAGACCTTTCTGGCCAAAGCAGACAATACCTTAATACTTAAGAGTTTGGGCTGTTACAATGGTATCAGAGAAAACCATAGGATATCAGATAGGAGCTAAGTGCTATATAAGGAAAAGTACCACTTCATGTGAGCAGCCACTTAAACCCATGATGGTTAAGGTGCTACATAGTTGTGGGTACCTCTTGCGCCTGTATGGGTCACCTCTAGTCCTATCTACCAAATAGATGGTTCTTGGATCTGTGTGTGGATACTGGCGAGGACGTCAGGTACTTAAGTTGGAGAGAAGTAGTAATAAGTGAAACTCTTAAATATCAATGTGCCTTTTTAGATAACGGTGGAGTTCCTGATAAGAACTCCAAAGTTATGCTGCTCATGTGGGAGCACTTCTAGGATGGGTGATCTACTGGGAAGTTATCTTCTAAGGGTAAAATCATGAGACCTTTTTGGCCAAAACAGACAATACTTTGGTACTTAAGAATTTGGGCTGTTACAATAGTAAACCCAAAATCCCAAAATTAAGGAATTAGGCCTAGCCGTTTGCGAGCAATTCAGTTAGGGGCTTTTGGATCTTGGTGTAGGGCTCGAGCGACTGAGCATTTTTAGCCATTAATCAAAATTTTTGATGCTTTGGTTGGTGAGGATTTTGGGTTTATTTTAAACCATAAATTCTGCCCTCCATCCTTCATGTCGGGATGAAGGAGAACAAACCATAGGGTGTTAGATAGGAGCTAAGTGATATACAGGGCAAAGTACTACTTCATGTGAGCAGCCTCTTGAACCTATGATAGTTAAGGTGCTACATGGTTATGGGTACCTCTTGCGCCTGTAGGGGTCACCTCTAGTCCTATCTACCCAAGGGATGGTTCTTGGATCTGTGTGTGGATACTGGCGAGGACGTCAGGTACTTAAGTTGGGGAGATTGTGAAGACCCACTTAAGTAGTAATAAGTGAAACTTTTAAATATCAATGCGTATTTTCAGATAATGGTGGAGTTCCTGATAAGAACTCCAAAGTTATGTGTGCTCATGTGGGAGCACTTCTAGGATGGGTGACCTACTGGGAAGTTATCTTCTAAGGGCAAAACTGTGAGACCTTTCTGGCTAAAGCGGACAATACCTTGGTACTTAAGAGTTTGGGTTGTTACAACAGTAAACCCAAAATCCCAAAATTAGGGAATTAGGCCTAGCCATTTGCGAGCACTTCAGTTAGGGGCTTTTGGATCCTGGTGTAGGGCTCGAGCGTCTGAGCATTTTGAGCCATTAATCAAAAATTTTTATGCTTTGGTTGGTGAGGATTTAGGGTTTATTTTAAACCATAAATTCTGCCCTCTATCCTTCATGTCGGGATGAAGGAGAACAGTGTGGGTCAGGCCTGACCGAGGCCTGCGCTATTTGACAATGTTGAACCATTGGGTCTTGGTCCACCATCATGGCTCTGAAGGAGCTAGCCCGTTGGGTCTCGGTTGTCTCGACAGAGCCCAATACCCTAAACCTAAATAATTTCATTTTATTTTTATGCAACATAAAGTGCAAACTATATGAATTTAAATGGAACTTAGGGTTTGATTATTTTCAGTCATCTAAAATACAAATTTAGCAAACTTATACACCAAATTTACCATGTGTCTCTACACTCCTTGGTAGCAATTTACTTATTGGAATAATTCTTTCTAGCCATAGAATTTTATATTAGCTAAGTCGCATTTTGTGACTTAAAGTATTAGCATTTCTTTTTAGCTAAATCCTAAGTAGCAAACCTAATTGGATAGCATTCTCTTTCCCATTATCATTAATATAGTGTGATGAATATCACTTAGATTGTAAAACTCCTTTGTAAGATTAGTTCTATTGTTAGATTATCCTAAATCCTTGTATGTATGATTTTACGTGAAAGGTTTAGTAGAAGATCTTAAGCTTGATATTGTGTTTAGCCTAAAGAAATTAAGTCTAGATTTAGATCTAAAAATCCTTAATATTCAAGTACCCTTGTGAGCCTTATCATTTAAGAGTGATTTCCTTTAGAAGGGTTTATAATCCTAAGCTTATGGATTTAGATCATAAGTCTTGATCTATTTGTTTATCATCAGAACCTCATTAAGCTAATAAGATAGTTCTAAGTTAGATTTACTAAGGACTTATAATAGGTGGTTTTCTATTAATCTGGTCAGATACAAGTTTAATATGTTAAGCTTGTGTAGCAGAATGAAAAGATAAGATAAAATGATAAGATAGATTATTGAGCCAGCTCCAATCTGTTAATAATTGAATTATAACATGTTAATAAAATAATCAACATGTTGATTAAGCTATTAATGAATTATTCACTTCAGTTAGCCTTATAATTATGCCAAGACTTGGTTATATCTTAGCATCTATTTAAGCAAATAATTTCAGGTAAATAGATAAAAAAAAGGATAATTATTTTATGCTTTCAATACTTTTATACTTTATCGTATTGTTAGACATTTTTGGATTATGAGTGCATCTTTATATAGTGTTTTAGTACTTTAAGTATCTGTTAATTTTCTGACATATAGTGTATGCAAGTTGTATAGTGTTAATCATGCATAGCTTATTATTACTTATCTGTGCATTGAGCATAACCTTTCATTATATTCGGTGCATTGCACATAATTACTATTCTTATTATCAGTGCATTGGGCACTTCCTTTTATTATATATTAGCGGTACGTTGGGTACAACTTAGGATGGTATTAGTGGTGCATTGGGCATAACTTAAGAACTTATTATTGGTGTGTTGGGCACATATTATTAGCGGTGTGTTGGGCACAAATTAAGGATCTATTGTCATTGCGTTGGACACATATTATACATCGATGCGTTGGGCATTTATTCTTTGATTCGGTGCATTGGGCACATCCTTTATTGTGGTATCTTCATTCATATCGGCATATGCAATGGAATTCCATATTGCATAATATGAAATTCAATTCTTTTGGTGCATGACATATGTTTTAGTGTTTTTTGCAGATAAGTTTACTTATTATTTTAGTTGTTTAAATTTACTATCAGTTATTTACTTTCTATTATATCTATTTTTTGCTTTATTTGCTATTTTCTGTCAAATATCCATGTAACTTAATTAATGCATTTTAATGAGCCTAAAATGAACTTGGACTCATTATCTTTTTTTTTGTGAGGCCCTGGTATTATGAAACCAATAATGTCAGATTGAGTGTGCTTTGTGGAGCCAATGCCAGTGGAGCTGCAGAATACTCAGGAGGAAGAGGAGTGCGACATTGCTGAGTAGTTATTGACGTCTTCTTCCTTAGTTAGATTTCTTGGTTTAGTTAGATGAGAGTTTATTTCAGTACCTTATTAAGTCTGTAACAATTAATCTTGTATTGCTGTATTTTTTGCTTTCTTTTCTAAGATGTATATTTCTACTTATTATTTCTGGATGGATAAATGCAAGGATGATTTACCTTTTAGCTTCTGCACTTTGTATTTTATGTTATACTATACATATATAAGGCTGTGATAATGAATTATATAGTCTTCTTACCATTCATCAAGTTGAGAAATTACTTAATTTGGCTAATGAGGGGCATTACAGATGGTATCAGAGATGTCTTAGGGTGCATCTAGGGTACCAACATCTTGTTATGGGCTATTAATGTCCCATCCCATCACTAATACTATTCTCTTTGCGCATAGCAGTAGGGTGGGGCATCGCAGTTGGTATCAGATGTAACTCATTTGATCTAGTCAATTCAGCATGAGTATTGAGTTGATGCTAGGTAATATGGATTATCTCCCACTAATTTACCGTGTTATCTGACGGTGGTTAACTTGGGACATTAGAGTTAGTACAAGAGAGTACCATAAGGTGTAAGACAATGACTGCATTTTTTTTTTACCTAATGGTTAGTACTCTGAAAAAGTATGATTGCAACAAATATAGTATAACACTAATATCATCCATTATCCACCTCATACAATATTCTTAGAACAAAAATAGAAGAAATATCTGAAAAGTCAACTTAGGACCCTGAACAAAATGAATAAGTAAGAATTAGAAATACACAAATTCTTGAATAGTAATAATGTAAGTAGCAAGGATTTATTAAAGAAGGAAATTCTTGAGGATAAAAATTTAAGTAGTAATTAGCTAACCTCATAGTTAGATCTCGCTCTTTTCTAAAAAGTGAAATTCTCTTTTGCTAAGCATTCATTCTTAGCTCATATTCTAAAATCTTCCTTCCAGTAGTAGAGCTTAATCATGAACTCAAAATCACCTTCTAGTCTTACAAAAATCAAGGCTCCTTTGTCCTAAAGCGGTATAGCAGAAAATGTTAATTCTATATCAAATCTTGCTAAGGCATTAATTGATAGTCAATATTGGTAAGCTCAGCATTTCCAGCAAGTGTTTGAATCTAATCATCATCCTCCAGTCACCAATACGCCTGCTCCGCATTTTTTCAGTAGATGGAATATTTTATAACTTTCTCCATTTGAATACACTGACGTTCAATGGTTTGTTGTCCCCAATGGACATCATCAGTTGGATAAAGTTAGTGGAGAAGAATCTCATCATCATTAAGTGCCCTAATTCTGAAGCAATTCGCTCAGTCACCCATTTGTTTCAAGATGAAGTAGAATTTTGGTGGGAAAATGAGCGTAAGTTCAAGTTTGTCAAGTTTGAGATCGAAGATATCATGTGGTAATTTCTTTATCAAAGATCTTAAATGGGCATTCATCCCCCAATGTACCCAAATAATTTTAGAGGATGAATTACTACAACTCTCTCAAGGTAGCAAAACTATTTTTGAATTTGAAATGGAATTCAGAAGATTATCTCACTTCACACTGAATTTAGTAAGGTCTGAATATTTTCTATTTCCTGATCTTAAATTATGTGATTTCTTCTCCCTTCTTAGAATGATGTCGAGGACAAGATCGTTCTTAAGTGGGAGAGTCTGTAACAATCCTAGATTGTTACCATAGCTACTTTAAGCTTAACCAACCTCTAATTTTAATCCCAATAGCTTTAGCAAGTCATTATGACCTAACCCTAAAGATATGGGGTCAATTGGGCCTCAACAGGTTGAATTGGTTATTTTGCCAATTTTAGGACCCTGGAAATTACTAATATTAATTAATCTCCAAATAATATTTTGACTTCATTTTTGAATTTCTCACCCCCAAATTAGCAAGGGGTGCAAGTTTGTGAATTTTTGGAGGTCATTTAGGTTATAATTAAATTTATTTTAAATAGGGAAAATTGTAAATAAGGGTTTCAAACATTTTCTAATTGTAAATCTACCTCTAACGGTCCGCTCCTCTAGGATCCAATGTGCAGACCGCATGTAAACCGTTGTAGAGTCCGGGTTGTGCGACAATGAAACCACCACCATCTAACTATCTATTTGCTTTGATTTAATGTCTTAGATCAAATGTAAATGCATGCTTTCATAGATGTCGGATCACACCCGTGAACGGATGGTCAGGATCTGTAATAACCCAAGTTGTTAATTATGTCAATTAAGACTAATCTAAGTCTTAATTATGGTTCTAGTAGCTTAATTAAGTCATTCAGAACCTATCTCTAAGATTTGGATCAAATCAGGATAAAATAAATCAAAACCTGATTTCTGGAAAAATTTCAAAACCCTAGAAATTGACTTTTTATCTAGACCTCAGATTAAAAATCTGACTTTGCCATTGCGTACACCATCCCCAAATTAGCTATGAGTGAAGTTTTGGATGCATTTGGAAGTCATTGGATTTTCATCAAATATTTTAATATTATTTAGATACCTGAAATTCAAATAATTAAATATTTGTCGTATTAAAAATCTGAATGCACTGTTGCATTCCTCACCTCTCATTTAGCTAGGAGTGATTTATTAGGAATTTTTGATAGTTCCTAAGATTTTAATCTTAATTAATTAAATGTATGAATTTTAAGTAATTAATAATATTAATAAAAAGACTTAACGGCACCGTTTAAATAGTCCCTAACGCTATTAATTTACTTAAATTTATGTTTTATCTAACGGCTCTAAATTCTAACCATCTGATCAATCCAGCCATCTGGATCGGACGGCTGTCCGGTTTCGTCCCCGTCCAAAGGCCGCGTGTGTCACGCGTGTCGCCTGCTCGCGCCCTCGAGCTTCCAACGGCGCACGCATGGCCTTCCACCACTCTTCCACCGCTTAAGCATACCTTTAATACCCATTGTAAGCCTCTAGTCTCGGTTTCACCGATCTGATTGAGCGTGAAGAGCAAGAGTGAACCTACCGTCGTCTTCCAAACAAACCCTAAAATTGGTACTTCCTAGCCTCCCTTTTCTTTTGTTTATGCTTTCTTACAAATCATCTATGAGTATTATGTGTCATAACTACGCTGTGATGGATCGAACTTTGTTTGATCGATCAAATCAATTCCGCCAAACCCTAATCGCAAGAGACGAAGCATCGGGAAGGGGAGGCGAAGCGACGAAGCACATCAGACCGTAGATCTTAAACGTCTAATCTTACCCGTCCGTTCTTAATTAATATAAAGCTCAAACAATTAAATTTCATTTAAAGCTAATCTATTATAAATTAATTAAAGCTAAGAATAAATCAAGCCATTAACTCTGTCCAACAAATCTGATCCGTCCATTGTCTGATTGGGATCGCTAGCTTGGACCGGCTTCACCGGTCCATTTTTTTTTACAAAACTGGTTGAACCGGTTTAGCACATCATGTCAGCACATTACCAGAGAGTGGGGTCCACTCCTGTCGCGTGCAGCTGCCACACAAGCATGTGGGACCCACAGGCCTCGCACCTGCCAATCCCCGCACGCCACGTGGCCGAGGGACCCATCTTCTATCGAGCTCTCTTTTCCTGCATAATTAATATTATTATTTATATATATATATATAATTATATATAAACTGATATATATATATATATGTATTAAAATCAATAATTATAAAATACAATACTTATACTATTAAACTAAAATTCAGCACAAGTATATTATATGTATGTATATTATTATACATATATATATATATATACAATAAGATATTTAATAAAATTGAAAAGATAAGACTTTATATATATTAATGATGAAATTAATAATTTAATCAAATATATTATTAAGTCTATTAAAGTCTTAAACAGAAAAATTAATATACATTTAAATAATTCAACTAAATTCTAAACTTCAAACATTAATATCTCACAAAATATAAATCCAAATGGCACAAATAAATACATATTATTAATCAACAAAAATCAATAAACATTTTAGAGTCATTCAAATTTCAATTGGATAAATTTTTAACATAGTGAAATTTAGGGGTATTAATTAAATCAACTTATATTACAAATCTTCATTTAACTATAACTTTGTAATCCATAATCCAAATATACCTAATATGAGTCTTAAAATACTCACAAAATCCTAAGGAATATTTTAATAGGGTTAATCTTGCTGTTTGGATTAATTTAAGTCTAATGACATTTATGACCTAATCCTAATTAGCCTAACTTGATCTAGAACTTCAAATGACCATACATTGGTCATCTAAGCTCCAAATTAGGTAATTCAAATACCAATTTAGATCAGCAAAACCTAATCTACAGAGATCTACAAAAATATTTAAGATCCAACGGTTAGATTTGCTAATCAACCCTAATTACCCTAAAACTTGATTAGTGAATATTAGCAAATTTAATAATCCCAATTGGACAAACTAAGTTTTAGAGAACTCTTAAAACTAATTAGAACCTAACTGTAGGGTTGGATTAGTGATTGGGTGATTAATTTTATTAATCACTCACTAATCACCCTAAACCCTAATTAAGCCATAACTTAACCAAATGGAGTCCAAATTGAACCTACCACTAGTCATTAGAATCAGTGGATCAATTATGACATACAAGCACTGAAATTATTTAATTTGGACACCAGATGACAAGTTAGGGTTTTTGACCCTTAATTAAGAATCCTTAATTACCCTTTATACCCTAGAACTTGTTTTAGCTATAACATAGCCAATACACTTCAGAATTCAATAATTTTAGATTTTATGGAAACCATAGAGCATAACCTTTAATAAACCGATAGAAAAATTATATGTCATTAGGGTAAAGTTACCAAAATGCCCTTATAGGTTAAATTCCTTAATTTGACCCTATAAGGCTTAATACTTAACCAAATTTAGAGAACTCACTGTCTAAACTCATATTAGACAGTAAGTAATCTTTTCACATCATTAAAAATTCAGAATTTAATGCTAATTCATAAAGATGAGATTTAGACCCTTAAAAAGGGGCAAAACAGTCTCTTTACCCAAAATTAGGGTTTAATAAAATTAAGACCTAATTTCATCTCTAAATCATATCAAATGGTAATTAAAGTAGTTTAAATGATAATTTAAATAATTCTAAGCCTTACATTAGATATTAGAATGAAAACCCTAAATTTAACCTTAAGTGAAAATCTTAAGTAAAGATGAATTCTTCTCCATTCCTTTGAACTTCTTTTATCATCTTTTAGGTCTTATAACTTTAGTTAGGATGTGTGTCTGAGTGATACTCTTAGTATTTAAGAGCCTTAATTCCTAAGATTAGGATTAGATCTTAGGTTAGAATTCATCTAATGGGTAAAATGGGTTACTCATTATGGTGAAACCTTGGTCTTACTAGTTTGTTAGATTTTTCATAGTTTATTAATTGATTATTTGATCTTTTAACATTAGAATTAGGATTAGAAATCTATCCTATTGAACTTAATTTAATTCAATAGGATTTGCCTTAACACTTAATCAGTAAGATGGGATTAAAACTAGTCCTTTAAGATAGTATTGTGATTAAGAATTAAACTTCATTCTTTGGAATTTGATTCTTAATCCTTTAAATCTTGATTTGGCTAATCAAGATTTATTTGGGGTTTATAAAATCATAACTTAGGATGATTTATTTACTTATTTAATTTTTTAAGTGACTTTGATTCAGTTATAATCAGGATGTGGCCAATCCTAATTATGTTTAACTTATAAGTTCATGATTCTAAGTTACAGATAGTGTAGGAAATATTGATTCTGAATCTTATATAACTTAGACTAGCTAGAACGTCTAAATTAGAAAATAGAGGATATCACAAAGTTTGCATAGTGCTAATTATTTCTTTGATTTGAAATGCTATGCTTTTCTTGTCATTTGAGCCTTTTACATCTTTGGACATACTTAAATACTTGATACTTACTTTATATTATACTTTGAATTTCAGTCACATTTCATTTCATAATTTAAAAAAAAAAATATTAATAAACAACATTATACTTGTGATTTATGTTTTACTTAGCCTGCCACTTAGTATGACTTTACTTTAGGACTGCTTTTGCTTAGGAAATTTCCCCTATGGTATTTTACTTTGGCATTGGGATGTTTGTCCTATTTGCCCTTTAGATACTTTGTGGATTTACTTTAGGATCTAGGATATTTCTCCTAGATGCCTCTTTTGGTGGAACTTTACTTTAATCTGGGATATTTCTCCTAGATTATCAGACGGACTTTACTTTTTTGGCAGACTAAGTAAGAATATCTCACAAGTACAATAAATTAATAAACATTACTTACATGTACATTTTTTTTTCTTTCTTTCATATTTTTCATTTTCTGCAGTTCCTTTACATTTCAGAACTTTTTATATGTCAACCATTTTACTTACTTGAGAGCATGTTAGAATGCTAATCTTATTCTTTCAGTACAGTACTTTTACTTATACTATACTGGCATGTTAGTTTGATCATATTCTTTAGTACTTTTCTGTATACTTAGTAGATTCACCTTATACTTTACTTACCTTGTATTGCAGCCTGAGTTGAGGTATATTTCTATCTCAATACTTGTTCTTCTTGTCTTTGTGCTTTACCGTTATATTTTGCTTAAATTTAGTTGTGATGTCATTAAAATACGTTAAAATTCATTACCTTAAAATGTACTTAGATATTTTGTCTAACAAGATTTTTATTTTGTTGGCTGGGGCCCTACCATTATGAAACCGATAATGGTAGATTTTGAGCTTTTTGAGGAGATTGAGCCTTCTGAGGAGCAGATCCAGGAGGAGGTCCAGACTACTGAGGGACCTTAGCTTTCTTATTAGATTACTTTACTTTTATATTGTGAGGATGAGAGACTATTTTCTTTTCAACTTTTAAACTTTAAACGTTTGTAATAATTCAAAACTATTTGTACTTTACTTTCCTGCATTGTATATATTCTGAGCTGGAAGTCTTTATTTTATAGTATGGATGTTTACTTCAGTTGTTACTTTTCTTCCGCACTCTGATACTCATTAAGTGATTGTTAATCTTTACTTTATTTAGAAAAGCACCTCTTTTCCTTAAGATTGGATTGGAGTCTTAAATTCCAACCTAATGTTAAGTATGAGATGTGCTTAGTGACGACTTCTCCTTAAGCCTTCTGATTATAAAGAGGCAGCCGTCACAGTTGGTATCAGAGCACTCCATAAGGTGTCAGATTGGAATGTGCATTCCTATCTACCTAATGGATAGTTCTTCTGCCATACAATCACTAAATGAATACTAGAATGAACATCCATATTTTCATCATCCAATATTCAGAATAGTAGGAATAAAACATTTAGAGTAAGAACACAAAGATACTTAAACTTGGTAGGAACTCTAAGAACAAATTAACATAGAAATATTTTCTAATATTACATGATTAGAATAACTAAATAAAATACCCTTTCATTCTTCTAAATAGAATGTTATTATCTAAATACAGGTATAATAATGAACCCCGGTCAATCTTCATCAGCTCTAGCTGCGTCAAGCAGTTAATCATCCGAAATCAGTGTGTTATTAGAAACTATCAAAACATTAGTAGAAACCAATGCCAGGCAGGTAGAGAAAATAGAAAGGCTATTGGATATACAGAATAACCCCTCTCCTATATAGTTAACCAAACATCTAATCTCCCTTCTCAACAATATCAACAAACGACGGATGGACTGTTACATAGTTTCATTAGATTAAGAACCCCAGTATTCAATGGGACTATGTCTGCAATGGATACAGTTAATTGGATAAAAATTGTTGAAAAGAACCTTACAAGTTTGAACTGTCCAGAGTCAGAATCTGTTCGTTTAACTACACATATGTTTCAAGAAGAAGCAGAATTTTGGTGGGATCATATCTGCCAGTCAGTATTCACTGGGTACAGGATTGATACAATCCCTTGGAGTAAGTTTGTAGAAGCATTTATGGCTGAGTATGTGCCTCCCTCCGTACAAAATAATTTGGGGGATATGTTCCTAAATCTCAAGCAAGGCAGTCTGACTTTATTAGAATACGAGACAGAATTCATAAAATTATCCAGATTTGCACCAATCATGGTACAAACAGAAGGATCTCGATGTCACCGATTCCTTAGCAGTCTTAAAGAATCAATAAGAGATCAAATTATTCCATTAAGACTATCCAACTTTATGAAACTTATAGAAACATCTCGTGTGATTGATCAAAACCTAACCCAAAAATAAAGTAAGAGAACTTTCAATATGTCTTCTCAAAGGAACAATGATCCCAGAAGAATTAGGCTTTCTTCAGGAAAAGTGTATCAAATGAAAGCTGAGAGTCCACCAACAAATCCTTACAATGGATGTACACGACCACATCCATATGGAAGATGCTATCACAATAAACAATGTTGTTATATATGTGGTCGCAAAGGACACTTCTATCATCAATGTAATTATAAGATGACTATAGATGGAGTTCATATTGATCATTCCAGACGCAATCAAATGTTAAAACCAACTCCCATTAATCAACGAGATCAACCACTGACCATTATGCCTGCTCCACAAACTGAAAGAACCATTTAGAGGAAAGATACAGGAAGATCAAGTCAACCCAGCACATCTCAAAATCCTCAAAAGCAGGTGGTTATTAAGAAGTTTACAGGACCAGCTAAAGTATATACTCTTACTCCTATGGAAGCTACAGTGGATAATAATGTGATATCAGGTACATATAATTCATATTGTATTTATTTTCAAGCTCTTAATAAGTTCTAAGTAATTATTATTTTATTAGGCACTATAAGTATTAACGATCATCCGTGCAAACTACTATTTGATACGGGAGCAAGCCATTCCTTTATATCTGAAAATTTTGTTAAAGGTTTAAATTTGTCTCGTTACAAAATGGCAAGATCTTTAGCAGTTGGGCTACCATCCGGAACTCAACTCAATACCACCCACTTCTGTAACCTTCAAGTACCCTTAAATGAGCAAGTGTTTCAAGCCAAGTTAATAATTTTACCGATAGTAAACTTTGATATAATCTTGGGTATGAAATGGTTCAGTACTCACAACGCTACTATTAACTGTCAACAAAAGAAGATATCACTTCGATCACCGGACACTACATCAATATTCATAGGAAGGTTCAGTACTTTAAGTTCACTAATTAATGCAATAATAGCAACTAAGTTAGTGAACAAGGGTTGTGCAGCACACCTAGTTACTATGCTAGGAGAAAGTAAAAAGGAGATACCACTCTCTAAGATTAAGGTAGTCAATGAATTTTCTGATGTTTTTCCTGAAGAGCTACCTGGGTTACCTCCACTAAGAGAAGTTGAAATGGCAATAAACTTAGTACCAGGTACCCAACCAATTTCAAAAGCTCCTTACAGAATGGCTTCTAAGGAACTTCATGAACTTAGTGAGCAACTAAAATAATTATTGGATAAATGATTTATTAAGCCAAGTATGTCACCATGGGGTGCTCTGGTATTATTTGTAAAGAAGAAAGATGGGTCTATGCGAATGTGTATAGACTACAGAGAATTAAATAAAGTCACTATTAAGAATAAATACCCACTTCCCAGAATCGATGATTTATTCAATCAACTATCTGGAGCAATAGTATTCTCAAAGATTGATTTAAGGTCAGGATATCATCAACTTCAAGTAAAAGATTCTGACATGGAGAAGACAATATTTAGAACCCGGTATGGACACTACGAATTTCTTGTAATGTCCTTTGGACTCACAAATGCACCGTCTATTTTCATGGACTTAATGCAGCGAGTCCTAAAACCATTCTTAGATAAATTTGTAATTGTATTCATAGATGATATACTCATCTATTCAAAGACTATGGAAGATCATGTAAATCATTTAAGAACAGTATTAAAAACCTTGAGGGAATATCAGTTATACGCTAAATTTTCCAAATGTGAATTCTGGTTAAAGTCAGTAGCATTTTTGGGTCATATTGTAGATACTCAGGGAATCCGAGTTGATCAACAGAAGATCTGTGCTATTCAAGAATGGAACCAGTCAAAGACAATAACTGATATAAGAAGTTTCTTAGGTCTTGCTGGCTACTATAGAAAATTTGTCAAAGGATTCTCTCAGATAGCTGCTCCATTAACTAAGCAATCTCAGAAAGTTGTTCCATTTATCTGGGCTCCTGAATGTGAAAAGCCATTTCAAACCTTAAAAGATGTTCTTTCTACTGCTCCAGTATTAGTGCTGCCAAAAGAAAATGTAGAAATCCAATACCACCCAGGAAAAGCAAATGTGGTGGCAGATGCCCTTAGCCTGTAGTGCAACTTTATCAGCATTGATCACTGCAAGTTCATTAATAGAAGAATTTCAAAAGATGGAAATTGTTCCTATTCAAAGTAATATTATGAGCTCAATATTAACCAACATAAATATAGAACCTACATTTCATAGGGATGTTTCCATCTCTCAAACCAAAGATGAAGAATATTTAAAGCTTAAGATGGACATTGAAGGAGGACGCCGTCATGAATTACAATTACACGAGTCAGTGATTTATCAAGATAATCATATATAGGTTCCTAAATCCATGCAACAGGAGGTATTAAATGAAGGACATAATTCTGGCTATCAAATTCATCCCGGAAGCTCAAAAATGTATCAAGATCTAAAACAATCCTTCTGGTGGCCTGGGATGAAAAGAAGTGTGGCAGAGTTCGTTGAGAAATGCCATGCATGTAGCTTGGTTAAGGCAGAACACCAAAGTCCTGGTGGCTTACTTCAACCACTTGAGATACCTGAGTGGAAGTGGATAGATATATCAATGGACTTTATAATGGGACTGCCCCGATCTAAATCTGGGTATGATGCAATTTGGGTGATTGTTGATAGACTGACTAAATCTGCTCATTTTATTCCCATTCATCAGACTGATTTTGTGGAGAAACTTGCCAAACTTTACATCAAAGAAGTAATCAGATTACATGGAATTCCTAGATCAATAGTATCTGATAGAGATAGTCGATTTACCTCCAAATTTTGGCAGGCTGTACATCAAGATCTAGGCACAACTCTAGCATTAAGTACAGCTTTTCATCCACAAACAGATAGACAAATAGAATGAGTAAATCATGTTCTGGAAGATCTACTTAGATTATGTATCCTTGATTTTTCTGGATCTTGGGAAGATTATCTGCCATTAGTAGAATTTGCATTTAACAATAGCTTCCAAGCTAGCATAAAAATGGCCCCATACGAAGCATTATATGGCAGGAAGTGTAATACACCATTGGCATGGTCAGGGATTGGCAGTGTGCAGTACGGGTCTGAACTCGTAGAAGAAACAAATAAGAAGATTAGTTGATTCAACAGCGTATTCGTGCAGCTCAAGATCGCCAAAAGAAATATCATGATGGGCATCATCGTTCCTTAGAATTCAAAGTTGGAGATTTTGCATATTTAAAAGTAAGTCCTATGAAAGGAGTCTTTAGGTTTGGTATAGCAGGAAAGCTAAGTCCTCATTATGTTGGCCCATTTGAAATATCGGCAAAAATAGGTTCCTCCGCCTATCAATTAAATCTTCCAGATGACTTTTCGGCAGTTCATAATGTATTCCATGTGTCATCTTTAAGGAAGTGCCTCAGAGATCCCTCACATCTAATTAAATTCCCAAAAATTCAAATTCAGCCAAATCTGACATATGCTGAAGAACCAATTCAAATTTTGGCTCGTGATTGCAAGCAACTAAGGAATCGAGCAATCAATATGATTAAAGTCCAATAGAAGAGTTGATTATGTAATGAAGCCACTTGTGATAAAGAAGTGGATATGCGACAGAAATACCCAAGCCTTTTTAATTAAGGTATTAACTCAACTCTAACCTATTTCAATTCATTTACTTTATATCTGCTTTAATCTTCTCACTTGAGTGATGTCGAGGACGATATCGTTCTTAAGTAGGGGAGTCTGTAACAACCCAAGTTATTAATTAAGTCAATTAAGACTAATCTAAGTCTTAATTATGTTTCTAGTAGCTTAATTAAGTCATTTAGAACATATCTCTAAGATCTGGATCAAATCAGGGATCAAATAAATCAAAACCTGATTTCTAGAAAAATTTTAAAACCCTAGAAATTGACTTTTTATCTAAACCTCAGATTAATAATCTGACTTCGCCATTACGTTCACCATCCCCAAATTAGCTAGGGGTGAAGTTTTGGATGTATTTGGAAGTCATTGGATTTTCGTCAAATATTTTAATATTATTTAAATACCTGAAAATTCAAATAATTAAATATTTGTTGTATTAAAAATCTGAATGCATCGTTGCATTCCTCACCTCTCATTTAGCTAGGAGTGATTTATTGGGAATTTTTGATAGTTCCTAAGATTTTAATCTTAATTAATTAAATGTGTGGATTTTTAAGTAATTAATAATTTTATTAAAAAAACTTAACGGCACCGTTTAAATAGTCCCTAACGTCGTTAATTTACTTAAATTTACATTTCATCTAACGGCTCTAAATTCTGACCGTCTGATCAATCAAGCCATCTGGATCGGACGGCTGTCCGGTTTCGTCCCCGTCCAAAGGCTGCGTGTGTCACGCGTGTCGCCCGCTTGCGCCCTCGAGCTTCCAGCGGCGCACGCGTGGCCTTCCACCGCTCTTCCACTGCTTGAGCATACCTTTAATACCCATTGTAAGCCTCTAGTCTCGGTTTCACCGATCTGATTGAGCGTGAATAGCAAGAGTGAACCTACTGTCGTCTTCCAAACAAACCCTAAAATTGGTACTTCCTAGCCTCCCTTTTCTTTTGTTTATGCTTTCTTACAAATCATCTATGAGTATTATGTGTCATAACTAAGCTGTGATGGATCGAACTTCGTTCGATAGATCAAAGCAATTGTGCCAAACCCTAATCGCAAGAGACGAAGCATCGAGAAGGGGAGACGAAGCAACGAAGCACATCAGACCGTAGATCTTAAACGTCTAATCTTACCCGTCCATTCTTAATTAATATAAAGCTCAGACAATTAAATTTCATTTAAAGCTAATCTATTATAAATTAATTAAAGCTAAGAATAAATCAAGCCATTAACTCTGTCCAACGAATCTGATTGGGATTGATAGCTTGGACCGGCTTCACCGGTCCATTTTTTTTTTACAAAACTGGTTGAACCGGTTTAGCACATCATGTCAGCACGTTACCAGAGAGTGGGGTCCACTCCTGACGCGTGCAGCTGCCACGCAAGCATGTGGGATCCGCAGGCCTCGCACCTGCCAACCCCCGCACGCCACGTGGCCGAGGGACCCACCATCTTCTGCCAAGCCGTCTTTTCCTGCAGAATTAATATTATTATTTATATATATATATATATAATTATATAAAATGCAATACTTATACTATTAAACTAAAATTCAATAAAAGTATATTATATGTATGTATATTATTATACATATATATATATACAATAAGATATTTAAAAAAATTGAGAAGATAAAACTTTATATATATTAATGATGAAATCAATAACTTAATCAAATATATTATTAAGTCTATTAAAGTCTTAAACAGAAAAATTAATATACATTTAAATAATTCAATTAAATTCTAAACTTCAAACATTAATATCTCACAAAATATAAATCCAAATGGCACAAATAAATACATATTATTAATCAGCAAAAATAAAAAATATTTTAGAGTCATTCAAATTTCAATTGGATAAATTTTTAACATAGTGAAATTTAGGGGTATTAATTAAATCAACTTATATTACAAATCTTCATTTAACTATAACTTTGTAATCAATAATCCAAATATACCCAATATGAGTCTTAAAATACTCACAAAATCCTAAGGAACATTTTAATAGGGTTAATCTTGCTGTTTGGATTAATTTAAGCCTAATGACATTTAGGACCTAACCCTAATTAGCCTAACTTAATCTAGAACTTCAAATGATCATAAGTTGGTCATCTAAGCTTCAAATTAGGTGATTCAAACACCAATTTAGATCAGCAAAACCTAATCTATAGAGATCTACAAAAGTATTTAAGATCCAACGGTTAGATTTGCTAATCACCCCTAATTACCCTAAAACTTGATTAGTAAATATTAGCAAATTTAATAATCCAAATTGGACAAACTAAGTTTCAGAGAACTCTTAAAACCTATTAAAACCTAACTGTAGGGTTGGATTAGTGATTGAGTGATTAATTTCACTAATCACTTACTAATCACCCTAAACCCTAATTAAGCTATAACTTAGCCAAATGGAGTCCAAATTGAACCTACCACTAGTCATTAGAATCAGTGGATCAATTATGACATACAAGCACTAAAATTATTTAATTTGGACATCAGATGACAAAGTTAGGGTTTTTGACCCTTAATTAAGAATCCTTAATTACCCTTTAAACCCTAAAACTTGTTTTAGCTATAACTTAGCCAATACATTTCAGAATTCAATAATTTTAGGTTCCATGGAAACCTTAGAGCATAACCTTTAATAAACTGACAGAAAAATTATATGTCATTAGGGTAAAGTTACCAAAATGCCCTTATAGCTCAAATTCCTTAATTTGACCCTATAAGGCTTAATAATTAACCAAATTTAGAGAACCCACTGTCTAAACTCATATTAGATAGTAAGTAATCTTTTCACATCATTAAAAATTCAGAATTTAATGCTAATTCATAAAGATGAGATTTAGACCCTTAAAAAGGGGCAAAACTGTCACTTTACCCAAAATTAGGGTTTAATAAAATTAAGACCTAATTTCATCTCTAAATCATATCAAATGGTAATTAAAGTGGTTTATATGATAATTTAAATAATTATAAGCCTTAAATTAGATATTAGAATGAAAACCCTAAATTTAACCTTAAGTGAAAATCTTAAGTAAAGATTAATTCTTCTCCATTCCTTTGAACTCTTTAGATCATCTTTTAGGTCTTATAACTTTAGATAGGATGTGTGTCTAAGTGATACTCTTAGTATTTAAGAGCCTTAATTCCTAATATTAGGATTAGATCTTATGTTAGAATTCATCTAATGGGTAACATGGGTTACTCATTATGGTGAAACCTTGGTCTTACTAGTTTGTTAGATTTTTCATAATTTATTAATTGATTATTTGATCTTTTAACATTAGAATTAGGATTAGAAATCTATCCTATTGAACTTGATTTAATTCAATAGAATTTGCCTTAAGACTTAATCAGTAAGATGGGATTAAAACCTAGTCCTTTAAGATAGTCTTGTGATTAAGAATTAAACTTCATTCTTTGGAATTTGATTCTTAATCCTTTAAATCTTGATTTGGCTAATCAAGGTTTAATTGGGGTTTATAAAATCATAACTTAGGATGATTGATTTACTTATTTAACCTTTTAGGCGACTTTGATTCAGTTATAATTAGGATGTGGCCAATCCTAATTATGTTTAACTTATAAGTTCGTGATTCTAAGTTACAGATAGTGTAGGAAATATTGATTCTGAATCTTATGTAACTTAGAGTAGTTAGAATGTCTAAATTAGAAAATAGATGATATCACAAAGTTTGTGTAGTGCTAATTATTTCTTTGATTTGAAATGCTATGCTTTTCTTGTCATTTGAGTCTTTTACACCTTTGGACATACTTAAATACTTTATACTTACTTTATATTATACTTTGAATTTCAGTCACATTTCATTTCATATTTAAAAAAAAAACATTAATAAATAACATTATACTTGTGATTTATGTTTTACTTAGCCTACCACTTAGTATGACTTTACTTTAGGACTGCTTTTACCTAGGGAATTTCCCCTATGGTACTTTACTTTAGCATTGGGATGTTTCTCCTATTTGTTCTTTAGATACTTTGTGGATTTATTTTAGGATCTGGCATGTTTCTCCTATATGCCTCTTTTGGTGGAACTTTACTTTAATCTTGGATGTTTCTCCTATATTACCAGACGGACTTTACTTTTTGGCTGACTAAGTAAGAATATCTCACAAGTACAATAAATTAATAAACATTACTTACATTTACATTTCAGGCATTTTACAGTTACCTTACATACTTTCTTACATTTCAGACATACTTTACTGTTTCAGTACATTTTTTTTCTTTCTTTCATATTTTTCATTTTCTGCAGTTCCTTTACATTTCAGAACTTTTTGTATGTCAGCTGTTTTACCTACTTGAGAGCATGTTAGGATGCTAGTCTTATACTTTCAGTATAGTACTTTTACTTATACTATACTGGCATATTAGTTTGATCATATTCTTTAGTACTTTTCTTTGTACTTAGTAGATTTACCTTATAGTTTACTTACCTTGTATTGCAGCCTGAGTTGAGGTATTTTTCTACCTCAATACTTGTTCTTCTTTTCTTTGTGCTTTACCGCTATATTTTGCTTAAATTTAGTTGTGATGTCATTACAATACGTTAAAATTCATTATCTTAAAATGTACTTAGACATTTTGTCTAACAAGATTTTTATTTTATTAGCTGGGGCCCTATCATTATGAAACCGATAATGATAGATTCTGAGCTTTTTGAGGAGATTGAGCCTTCTGAGGAGCAGATCCAGGAGGAGGTCCAGACTACTGAGGGACCTTAGCTTTCTTATTAGATTACTTTACTTTTATATTGTGAGGATGAGAGACTATTTTCTTTTCAACTTTTAAACTTTAAACATTTGTAATAATTCTGAACTATTTGTACTTTACTTTCCTGTATTATATATATTCTGAGCTGGATGTCTTTATTTTATAGTATGGATGTTTACTTCAGTTGTTACTTTTCTTCCGCACTCTGATACTCATTAAGTGATTGTTAATCTTTACTTTATTTAGAAAAGCATCTCTTTTCCTTAAGATTAGATTGGAGTCTTAAATTCCAACCTAATGTTAAGTATGAGATGTGCTTAGTGATGACCTCTCCTTAAGCCTTGTGATTATAAAGGGGCAGCCGTCATAGGATCACTTCAGCGATTAGCCATTATGGTTTGAGGGATCACAGTAGTTACACCTTTTTTATTAATCAATTAGATGGATGATGGAGCTTTTGCCACTGTGAATCTTTGTCCCGACTGCGGTGACCTCCCGACAGCAAATTCACCTCGTACAAATTGCATCAGGTTAGTCCCCCACTCCTCTTTCCACGTCAGATGGCCATTGCTATCATTACTGGCTTAGGGAGGGACCTCCAGCAAACCGATTGGCCCTGCCTCACTCATGGGAGCTAGGAGACTATCTTTTGGGCTAGGATAGCCATACTTTCTTGGACCTCCTAAGCCTATTTAAGGCTAGTCAAAAGCTCCAATGAGCTTCTTAGCTCACTATATGAGCTCCAACCCCCCCCCCCCCCCATTTCTTCCTAGCCATCCTTGCATCTCCCTGTCCTTCTCCTGATTATAACCAATTTTTTCAGAACTCCAATCCCCGGTGAATTCAGTGGGTGATGCTCAATGTTTAAGTCCCAAGTAGTTAGCCGAAGGCTCAGGGAGCCCAACAGCAATTAGCTCAGTCCCTGCTTCATCCTCAATTGCTCGAAGCTCATTTTTCTACTTTGAACTCAGGTACTCCTCTTCCTATTGTATTGAGCAGGCATTTAGGCCATATCCCATTTTAATTGCTAATTGCAATCATCATTAGGATGACTATTGTAGTCGATTAAGTAGCAATCGGCTCAGGCATGTACTGTGAGGTACATTGCCCGAGCTATAGTAAGCTCCCGATAATCTAGGCTACCCTAGACTGAACCACCTTGGTGCTTTGCTTCACCTTGAAGATCTTAATGTTTTGCTAAGAAGATGGAACCAAGCAGTCATCCCTGTGGAGAGAACTATCTCCCCACATTGCACCCTTAGGTATGGTCTCGGGCGAATATGGTCCCAATGCTTTGTCCACCCTCAGGTCGAGCCAAGATGGGGCTTCGATCTGCCTTGACACTCTGATGGTGTAGGGATCAATTCCTAGCCATGGATCAGCCTCTATGAGGAGAATTTTCTCCCCATAATAAACTTTATAATTAGTACCCATCATAAATGGGGTTAATAGCTATAAAGACCCACTTATGTGATAATAAGTAAAACTCTTAAATATTAAGGCACCTTTTTAGATAATATTGGAGTTCCTGATAAGAACTCCAAAGTTAAGTGTGCTCATGTGGGAGCACTCCCAGGATAGGTGTGGCGCTCTGCTCCCCAAGCCCACAATGATTAGGCTAAGGAGAGGAGTGTCACTCGTGCAAATCCCTCACTCAACATTGGATTAGGTGAGATCCATAATCCACTACTGAGATAAGGATGTGCATATAATATATAATAGGATCAGTCATTACATCTAAATATACAGAGTGCGAAAGCATATAAGAAGTAAATATTACATCCATTCACCATACATCAGACATGAAATAAAATAAAATAGCTCAAAAAATAATAAAATGCAGAAAGTAAATACAGTCACAAAACCTGTATTATTACAACATTTAACTTAAAGATTATGAAATAAAATAAATAACTCACATCCTGACAATGAAATAAAAAGGCAGCTAAATATCCTTTGGTTCAAGCTGCTGCACCTCCTCTAAGTAAGGCTCCTCCTCAGGTATAGGATCCTCAAGCTGCTTAATATCTAACATTATCAGTTTTATAATGCCAGGGCCCCAACCAATAAAGAAAAATCTTATTAAATAAAATTTTTAAGTATATTTTAGGCAAGTAATTTATTAAGCATTTATTAATATCACCATTTGACTATATACCAAATAAAATATCTATCTAACATGGGAGCAAGTAAGCATACAAGAGAAATAGGATAAGTTATAAATATAGTATTTATAACTGAACAACAGGTGAGGCAAAAGCACACCTCCAACAACAAAATATGGAACCATCATACATATATAATACAATAGTTAAAAGTACTTATAGAAAAGTCTTAACCTAACATGTTGGTGATCATATAACATATGCTAATTTGAAATATAAATCTAAAAATAGTACATATAATATGAGCAGTAAAGTATAACATCTTATACATGTATCTATACAAGTGAGCAGGTAAAATAATACCACTACAGCTGACTAAAATAATATGCATCAATAACATCATAAACAGTAAGCTAAAAAACTGTAAAGGGATGTAGAACTGCCATATCAGAAGAATTGGTCAATCTGGCCCAATATATATATATATATATATCCATTTCCCCAGCCTTTATGGGCTAGAGAAAACATATCATAATAATATAATACTGTATAACTAAAGAGGTAGATAATACTATGCAAATATCTTTTAGTTATTTTACTTTTATTTCTATGGACAATTTCAGAAACAGCTGAGGAGCCAAGCACATCTGTAAGACTAAATAGGTCCCAAGCTTAACACATTTTCCTTAATGAGTGATGTTAAGCATCCTGATCTCTCCTTACCCCTATCAATTGGAGTAAATGTGCACCATAATCCACCATAAACTGAACCTAATAAATATAATTTTTATTTCTGTGGATAATTTCAGAAACAACTGAGGAGTCAAGCACGTCTACAAGATTGAATGGGTCCCAAGCTTGACACACTCTCCTCAATGAGTGATGTTAAGCATCCTGATCTCACCTTACCCCTATCCATTAGAGTAAATGTGCACCATAATCTACCATAAACTGAACCCAAGTCAAATTTTCTCCTAATATTCTAGGTTTTCATTTTCATGCATCTACATTTTTCTTATATAATATGTTCAAGGAAAATAAGCACAAAATCCAAGGAATACATAGCACAAGGTCAAATAATAAGTAAAGGGCTCTACTAAATATGGTGATATCATTTATTTTCTAATTAAACTATTCTAACTATTCTAAGCTACACAAGTTCAGGATCTCCAATTCCTATCATCGAGTGTAACTTAGAAGTACATCCTTATAGGTTACAAAATATTAGGACTAGCTAGGCCCTAACATGCTTAATCAATGTCAACTATAAGAAATGATCACAATCTAGATTATGAGTTCAGACGCTCTAAACTATTAATTGACCAAAATCTACAGCCTAGAGATTATGGCTTTAATACCACAAGATTAGGCTAAATCATATAATCCCAAAAGTAAGACCTAAGATCTAGGTTTCAGTCTAAAAGTGATCTATTGATTAAGGTAAATCCTATTATGCAAATCAAACTTAATAAGATGCATCTCCTATCCTGGATCTAAGGTTAAAAGATAAAAAAAAAATAAAAAAAAATAAAGTGTAAACTCTAGAAACTAGTAAAACTAAGGATTCATTCATTGAAAAATCCCATTTTTCAATAAATAAAATCTAACCTATAATTTAATCCTAGTCTTGGGAATAACCTTAATATGAAGTGAAAGATCATAAGGAAAAGACTTAGAGAAGGTTAAGGAATTTTACTAAGTTCATTGAATTACTAATTTTTTTATTACTTAAGTGATTTTATTATAGTTCTAACATTAGTTTAACTCATTTAGAAGCTAATTTAAGAGTTAAAGATGCTTAACCTAAATTTTGGGTAAAATGACCATTTTGCCCCTACTTAAGGGTTCAAAAAGTGACTTTTTGAATTAGGGTTCCAAATGGAAATTTCTTATTACCAAATGATTCTTTACTGTCTAACATAAAGATAGATAGCAAGTATGTTCAATTTGGATAAGAAACAGATCATATAGGTCTAAACTAAGGTTTCTGACCTAAGGGGCAACCTTATAATTTACACCTGATAGAATCAAAATTTTTATGCATTTTACTGTTGATTACTATTCAATGATTCTATAGAGTCTAAAAACATTGCATTCTAAGGTCAAATGCCTAAGTTATAACTATTTTAATTTCTAAGGGCAATTTGATAATTTTGTCGATCAACGGGTGACAATAACCAAATTTTTCTATTTAAAGTCCAATTTCTGCAAACTCAATTTCTATAGCTTTCCTATATTATACTGAGTGTGTTGATAAATAGTAAACCCAATTTGGACTTCAAATGGTTAAGTTATGGCCTAACTAAGGTTATGGGTATTTTGGTCATTTTCTGATTTTTTAGAGTTCGGATCCTAAATATTATTTCAATTTATTGATTACATTGAAATTCTAAGCTAGTTAGCATTTTTAATTTTTGAATTTGGAGTTGAATTGACCAAGTTATGGTCAATTGAAGTCTAGAGGCATTTTGGTCATTTTAGGGTAATATCCTAAATGTTACTTTTCAAACTAAGCTCCAAATGTGGAAACTAATACTTCTATAGTGTTGGGGTTATTCTCCTGAGTATTTTTAGACCCATATTGCCTATGTTTGGACGACTAAGTTAACAGTTATGATGATTTAATTAGATCCTAAAATGTCACAACGTTATGCTTATCCCGAAACTAATTTTTTAATTACGTTATTTGATTCTTTTTATTTTTTCGAGTAAAATGAGACCTATATTGATTATGTTTGGATCAATATTTTGAAAGTTATTAATCCTTAATTGAATTTAAGTCAAAGTAGATAATACCTTGTACTTGAAAGTTTGGGATATTACAAATGCTATCATAGCAGGCCATAAGGTGTCAAATAGGAGCTAAGTGTAGAGTAAAGTACAACCTCATATGAGAAGCCTCTTGAACCCATGATGGTTAAGGTGCTACATGGTTATGGGTAACTCTTGAGCCTATAAGGGTCACCTCTAGTCCTATCTACCAAATGGATGGTTCTTGGATCTGTGTGTGGATACTGATGATGATGTCAGTTACTTAAGTTGGGAGATTGTAAAGATCCACTTAAATAATAATAAGTGAAACTCTTAAATATTATGGCACCTTTTCAGATAATAGTGAATTTCCTGATAAGAACTCCAAAGTTAATCATGCTCATGTTGGAGCATTCCCAGGATGGGTGAACTACTGGGAAGCTATCTTATGAGGGAAAAACCATGAGGCCTTTCAGGCCAAAGCGCACAATACATTGGTTCTTAAGAGTTTTGGCTGTCACAGTAGCTCTCCATCAATTACGGCGAGGACACTTACGGCTTTAGGGTTCTCTCAAGGTGTCTTAGCCCAGTGAAGGTGTGGCAATTTATTAGAGGCAATGGCTTGGTCTAGCGAAGAAGGATTTTGTAAATAAGGCTAGCCCGAATTTGAATCCATTTGGAGAAGGAGACAGGGAAGGAGGGGCATAGTGATGGGTAGCCCTGACCCGCCCTTTTATGATTTTGGGGCCAATTCAATAATTCAATTTCTGAATTTAATTACCTTAAGGAAACTGTTTAATTGAAATAATATATGCATAATTTAATTGAAATAATTCCATTTAAATTATTGAAATAACTTTGCCATTTTAAATTCAAAATATATAAGATTATATATCTTTTGATCAAAAAAATGTGTAGAACAATAATTTGAAATAAAATTTTAATTTTTGTGATTAAAATTCTTAATATTGCTTAACTACTTGGAAAACTTGTTTAGGGATTATTAACATCAATAATTATTCAATTTGCATGACTTTGGTCTCTATGGTTTCATCTTATTATGTAGAATCTAATGGAAATAATTATAATTAATTCTCATGATTAAATTTGTTAATTTTGCCTTAACCACTTAATTAGGGTAAAATCCTAATTAGCCTTATTAAAAATTTTGGCTTCACTAAAATGGAATCTATTGCTAATTTGAACTTCATTAATCGATGAGTAACTTAATTTTAACCTTGCATTTTAAGTTTTGCATAAGTAAATCTTAATCATGTCTAATTAGCTTCAACCCTGATTAGCCTTAATGAAGCTCAATAATTAATCTAAACCTAAGTTTAATCAATGGTTTTTCACTCATTGATTTGCATGAATTTAATTAACACTTTTTGATTTTCTCATTTGATCTTAGAATAGCAACTTAGAAGATTAGGCCTAAGGGTGGTTAATCTGATTAACTATCTTAATTTAAACTTTAGATCTTCTTGATTTTCTTTTAAGCAAGAAAACTAGCATAAACTGATCCTTTAATAATTCAAGAAAATAAGCTTGATTATCAAACAATCAATTCTTATTGTGGGTAATTCACCCCATGTCTTAAAATGCTTAAGGCTAAGTTAGAACTTCAAAGATTAGCATACATGATTTATTCATTAAAAACAAATAATTGAATTTATAAATCTATATGTAGTTTCACTGCTTTATTTTAGAATCAACTCATGATAAGTAAAGATTTAGATGTAATGATTAGAACTTTAGATCTTAGGAATGTAAATCTAGCCTTAGGCTTAAGTAAATACTATACCTTTAAGTAAGATAACCTTTGTGGTAAGAAATGCCTTATTTGTCTTAATTTGAGGTAGGACCCTAAATAAATCTTATCAACCTTAGATGATAGATCTTATGCCTTGTGGTATGATGACCTAAGAGACTTAGATTGACATATATTTTATAGTAGTTAAAATAAATTGAATGGCTTATATGTCACTTTCTTGAAGCCATTTGAGTAGGACCTACTAAAATGGAGATTGGATTCTATAGTTTTAATTTCCTTTATTATCAATTTGTTTGTTTAGAATTAAAACTAATGAGAATATTAACTTTATCCTATAGAGATTGTAGTGCATACTGATAAACTAAGATTTATAGTAAAAGTGAATACAAATAAACACTTTTATATTAGAAATGTGTAGTTTGATGTGTTTTCACTAGTTCTCAGGACAAAAGAAGAACGAAACTCAATCTAGGCTTAACTAAGAATTCTGGAAGAAAACCACTACAGCGCGCTACAGTGTGCCCCAGTGCACCCAAGCGGACTAAGACCGAAACCTTGACGCTATCATGCACCGCAGTGGGCACAAACCCAAGAGATCTATGCTACTGCGCACCCAAGCGGGCACAAACCCGAGAGCTCGGCGCTATCGCACACAGCAGTGAACACAAGACCAAGATCTTGGCGTAACCGCACACCACAGCGGGCACAAAACTGAGAGCTCAGCACTACAGCACACCACAGCGAGCATTCACTTAGCAAAGATTCTCAAGAAAAACCGCTGCAGCACACCTTAATGCCCATCGTGGTTTCATACATGAATAAACATTAAAAGCAGTATATGGAAGGCTAAAAATCTCAAATCCTTTGCCTTCCCATAATAGCCATTAATTCAAAATGCAATCAATTCTCCTCCTTTTCAAAAGAACAAAGGAATATTCAGTTTAATTCATTTAATTTCTGAGGAGATGAAAGGTTGGCTGCAATAATGCAAGGTACCTTACTCAGCATATATTAAGCTGAGAATAAATACTTAGGAAAGGTTCCACTCTTTGAGACTCAAAGGCTTAGAAAATATGAAGCTACATCCATAGAAGGAAGGAGAAACCCTGCCCATGGAAGGTAGTGGCTGACATAATGGGAAGCAGGAAGCAAACTCAGGAATCAGAGAGGAGAATAAGGTTGGAGAGCGAGACAAAATCTAGTGAATGAGATAGCTGTTCCTAGTACTGTACCTCAACCCCTACTTTGATTTCATTTCTGTAAGAACCATACAAGGGTTCTATGTCCTATTTTATCTTTCTTGTATTTCTTTTGTGATGGAAGGCTAAACCCTCCTTAGGGAAGGTTGGGCATAATCATGTAATAAAGTAAGGGACTTAAAAGTGTTTGTACTTAACCTTTTCCAATGAATAAAATTCTTTAGTCAATTTTTGATCACTTATATGGAAGATTACTTAAATGAATATTATGTAATGAATGATTTTATTTAAGATAAATGTTTTTAAATGAGAGAACTATCAAGCATGTTGATCATTTGAAAACTAAGGACTTGCACATCGAGCATCCTCACCGTGAATATCTGTGACAATGTTTGATGCACGAGGATGATCAGTGAAACTACTTAGGATCTAAAAGGATGAACAAAGCGATAGAAAATTAAGTGATCTTAGAGCTCCTCGCTCGCCATTGGCTCAAGCTAGGAACAAGTGCACAATTATTGAGAGCCCAGTGGCAAGCTCTTAAGCATTGTTGCACTATTCCTCTAGCTAAGCTGAGAAGTTTATGCGTGTGAGCAAAGAGCCACAAAATATGCTCCATATCTCATTCTAGTAAAGGAGGAAGATGAAGAATTGAGTGCTTGTGAGTAAATATGACATAATCCACTAGCCCAATGATAAATCTAAGATTTATAGTAAAATAAGATATTAAAAACTTTTCTAGTTAAAAATTTGTGTACTTTGATGTGTTTTCAATAATTTTCAGGACAAAAGAAGAACTAAGTTGAATCTGGGCTTACACAAAAAATTTTGGAATAAAATCATTGTGGCTCTCAAACTAATCAAATCAAGTAGATTAATGATTAAAGTTTAAGGAAACCAGTAAGGGAGAGTAAAATTTAAAATTTACTAAGCTAAAGGAAGTATAAGCTAAAGGAAAATCTATTAGCTTCACCCAATTAGCTTACAAACTAGAAGGTATCAAATCAATTTAATCATTAACTCATCTAAGATTAATTGATGATGAGTATTTAAATATAAAGAAAGAAATAGATTATTTCCTACAAGTACTAATTTATTTATAGTTGTAGGCTAATGGAAATCTATTAGCTTATTAAAGCATGAAAGATAACTATTGTTCTCTAGTTTAATCATTTAAGAATTAGATTGGAAGGTTAAAGACTAATGGAAATTTATATTAATCATCTAAGTGATTGATTGGGCACTAATCTATTCATGAGTTCTTTTAAAGAACTTTAACTTACAATTTGAATGTGTTAAGCTAATTATAACACAAAAGAAGTTACAAGATTCTCAAGTAAGTCTAGCATGCAGTTAAAGGAGAAGTAAGAACATGTAGAGACATAAGAATCTAATTCCAATTCTTATAGTTTTAACCTGAAGTCTATTATATTCACTTAAAAGGAACAAATAGAATGTTAACATGCAAGTCTTCTAATCATTAGAAGATTAAATGGAAAGATCAATATTAATGAACTAACATTAAGCTAATTCAATACATAAAACATTTATTCCAATTGAATTTTAACATGATAAAAGTATTTGAAATTACATTCTAAATCATGATTACAACATTCTCTAAATGAAATAAGACATGAGATAATTACATATGATATTAGTTATAATTAAGTTCCATCATAAATAAATAACACGTAACCTTATATTCTAATTACATGGAATATGACAATATATTTAAATTAAATCTTCTAAATTCTATATGAAGTATATTTAAAATAGAAGCATTAAACTCAGTATATGTTATGCAATTATTCATCCTAAACTTAAAACATTTGCATTATTTAAGTTGTGAAAACTGTCAACAATAGTAAGAATAAATATAGCTTAGATAATCGTATGCAAGTTATTCTATTCAAATCATTCATACAATTATCTTACATATGAAGATGATCAATTATAGAAGTTCTAATCATTTTTAATTCATATTTTACATTAATATAAGAACTATTAACAATGATTTGAATAATCCAATTTGAAAAGATACATGCATTTCATTCAATTAAATCATTCCTAAGCAATTCTACAATGGAAGAAATTCAACTTAAATGAATATTAAACATTTTTAGATAACATATCCATAGAAATGTAAGATTTAAACATACAATTTTAGAACTATGTGAGATAATAAAATAAAACAAGTTTGTTGTCCTAGAGTTCAATAATCCTAAAAGAAGCATTTGCGAACAACATGAAATTAACATTTTACCTAAATTAAAGAGTTAAATACCTAAAATGTTCAAATGTTATCCAAATGATATGTTATATATGTTAATATGATCACTATAATCCTAAGGAGTAAAATGACACTAATTATGTTGAATTTGGATAATATTTAATTTTTTAGGATTTAGAGGTGTCTTAATTAGGCTTAAAAAGTCATTAGGAGATCTAGGGTTCAAAACCTAAATTTAATTACTTGTTACTTTTCCTCACATTTTTGTGAGTGAAATGGACTATTAGAACATCCAATTTGGACATCAATTGATCAAATTAGAGTTTCTGAAGATATGTATATATTAAATTTTCAAGCCTTAATAAATTCTTAAAAATAATATAATGTGGGTGAAATAATGAGATATTTTGATCCCATGACATATTGCAATTAGAGAATTTAATTGATATATGCACTTGAAATCATGTGTTAAAGTTATTCAATATCTAATAATTGAAATTAAATTACTATACAAATTGATTTGATCAATTTATTATATCAATTTGAAATAATGATTCAATAATTTAATAATCAATATTAACATTTCAATATCATCTTACAATCTTATATATTAAATAGTTATAGTAATACATAATATTTGCAGAATTAAGTACTAATTAGGAATTATAAATTAATTAAGAGAAAGCAAACTTCACTAATACAAATGAATATTCCATTTAAGAAGTTAAGTTAAATTATTCTCTCAAAGCATACTTACTTAATATTCATTTTTAGAATCAGGTTTGTTCACTTATTGAGCTTCCATTTAGATAAATGGGCTAAATTGATGGATCCATTTAAACCTATAGTGATCTTTTCTTCACATAATTATGGAGTGAATAATAATTATATTCATACTATGATGCAAAATGCTTGTAGAATCAAAATCTTAATATTTAAAATCACAGCTCAAATAGAGGATGAAAACTTTAATTAATGCTGAAGAAAACTCATAAGCATTAATTAAGTTAAAGATATTTTCTTATCATGCCCATTTAAGAAAATGTTGGCCTATATTATTTCATCATGCTCAATAATTGGCTAAGGTCCGTCTTGCAGTTCAATGGGTCTCAGTATTCGGCCCATTGAATCACCTTTTTTTCCCCAAATCGAATGTAGACGGAAGATCAATGGGAGGGAAGGAAAGAGACCTAAAAAATTTCTAAGTCCTCTCGAAAGAGTACTAGATGAAGAGATCGAAACATCCAATGCTAAATTAGATAGTAAATGATTTATTTTAATAAACTTCGTCATAACTCCTTTGAGTAAGATCTAATGGAAGAAATAATTTCTATGAGCTATTTCTTAGTTCTACATGGCCATAATAATCATCATAATACATTGAATACGGGATATTAAAGAGATTTAACAAGGTAGAATAGAAGTGGTACCTTTCTTCTTGCTTCTGCAATTTAGGGTTAGGGTAGTAGGTTGATTCACTTATAATGGTTGCAGGCTCACAGAAAGAATTACTTAGGAGTTCTCGATTCTTTTCAGCTTGCAACTCCCACAGCGCCCGGCTCTCGCAAATGCTTTCAATGGCGTAGACTTGGGATGAGGAGTTTTGGGAGTTTATCGTGGATGGGGGAGGCCAACTAGGGTGCTATCGACATGATACGCCCACTCCTCCATTCGACAGTGTACTATGGCAGCAGAGTTGAGGGTATCCGCTGGATATGCGGTGTTGTACGAAAATCTCTTCTTATGCTCGATTTAACCTCATGTGATTAACAAAACGAGAATCTTGATCGACCGTCGGATCTCATCTAATTTTAGATCAGACAGTCCAATTAAGTGCAAAAAAAAAATGAAGTATGTGTGATTGGTAAATTTGGCTGCTCCGTGTTTCGAGATCGACAGTTGATCTTCACGGCTTAAGAATTTAGCCGTTTAAATATTACTTAATTTATTATATGTATTTATTTATTCTATATGCATTATTTCAATATTATTTTTGTCCTTATTATTTTCTAAAATTTAATTACACATACGCACTCCCAAAAATCTCAAATTTTAACCATTACCTATTTGAGGGGTGAGGAACTCAAAAATGCAATCGGATTTTTGATCGGAGATATATTTAAATTAATTTACCTAATTTTCTACTTATTAAAATACTCGTAAAAATTTGGATGACTTCCAACCACTTCCAAAATACTACCATTTGCTAATTTTGGTGTGGTGAGTCCAATGGCTGACTCCATTTTCGATTCTGATGTCTAAATAAATTAGATATTTTTAAAATTATCAGAAAATTAAGAAATATTAGAAATTATCAAATAATCTCCAAATTGCATGAAGTTCAAGGTGGAGACTCTAAACACTATTATAAGAATAATGGAAGAGGTTTATAGTCAATTAGATCACTAATTGATAGGTAATAACATTAAGGTTGCTACAGGAAGCCTTAGCATTCATCTATCACATTCATCACAGTAGCTAAGTGAAAGCATTCATCTATTAAAGAAAGAAAAAATACATCCATAATTTGTTTATTACAAACCATTGTTTAAAAATAAAATGAGTAGTAAAAATCTCTCATCTCACAGCAGTAAATCAACAAAGATAGTAAGTAAATACATAACTAGTTAATACTCCTTTTGCTTCGCTAGGATCTCTTAAGATGCGTCTAAAACTAGCTCTTCCAATTACTCAGGTTCTGATATTGGTGGTTTTACAATACCAGGGCCCCAGCCAAAAAAAGAGAAAAATCTTGTTATATAATAAGCCTATACTTGGATGTTTATACTGAATTGAACTGTACTTATCTAATCACCTTATATAAGATAGAAACTATACAATTCTATTCAGGGTAAATCAAATAATTATGTATCTTACTAAGTCAAGTTAATTCTATGAATATGCACTATAGTTTTGATATGATGATACTAATATTCTTATCACCAATAATTCTAATCAAACTAATTTATAATCAAGGAATTTCAAACTATATAATACATTCTCCATTGTAGTAGGTCATACACAAATGGCTCCAAGGAAGTGTCATATAAGTCAATTAATTTAGGTTAACTACCACAAAAGATAATTCAATCAAAGTCTCTTTAGGTTATCCCACCATAAGGCATAAGATCAATCATCTAGGGTTAATAAGGTTCATCTAAGATCCTACCTCAAAATAAGATAATTAAGGCATTTCTTATTATATCTCTAAAGTAAAGTATTAAAGTTGGTATCATCAGACCCGCTAGAAGAAGAGATAGTATTCATGAATGGACTAGTCATTGAGTGGGGTTCTAGATTCATGGCTGCAAGTTCAAGAACACATGTTCAGAAAAAGGAAATAAAAATACTAATTTTCAATCATTACTTCTTAAAGGAGAAGTTACACAGTATGGAAGGCTAAAGGACAAAATACCATGAAAGAAGAACAAAAGATATGATAACAAATCAGCTACAATATTCAGCTATGAAAGAAGTGCAAAAATCATCATAAGTAATGATGCAATGCCCTATCTTAAGATTTCTTTTGAGTCTTTGATACACTCAGAACTGCCATCTTTCAGCTGGTCCGCTAAGCAATGCTCCTAAGATCTGTATACGGCAGTCGTCAAAACATGTAGTTTCTTTGAAAGTGGTAGTTACATGATCTAGCCATTCTCAAGCAAGGCCTGGAAGGCTAGTTCCTCTGAAAGTTGGACAAATTAAGATCTTATTGAGCACTTCTACACCGATGGGAGATACTCCACTAATGGTTATGCCATAAAGCTTGTTGTCTTGAAAGTCATCCATCCAGTAGTCATCGAAGAGTCTAAGGTAGCAACTAAGCCCATAACAATGGTCTTCTATTCTTAAAATATCATTTTATTGAAGATCAAGATTTGAGTTGCTTTAACTTCTTTAAGTGTCTTCTATCCTATTTTAAGTTCATTCAAATCCTAAGGTGGCCTTTTTAGATGTCCTTGGTTTCATTCTGAGATTCAACTTGATGAATTATGGATAATGCATTCCTTACATTTAGTGATTATTATCATATCTACTTTAGAGAATGGATCATAAAGTAGATAGAAATACTTTCCTTATCTGACATATTGATTCTTCTCTAATACCAATTGTAATGCCATGTCACGTTGTCGCACACAACAGAAAGATTGATGATAACATTTTTGGCGACGAGATGGTGCATTATTAGAGAAGGTTAAACTTCCCTTAATCTTACTTATTACTGAACGCTAATTCTAAAGATAAGTATAATAACATTTTATTCTAAGTATTAGTTGAGGTACTTATACACATTGAGATTAGAAAGGAGAAAGAGTAACTATCCAATATATATGAGTATCTTATATAATTTTCATATGAATCACATCATAATTCTAAATATAAGTAGTAGTAATAACAGAGTGCAGAAGCCTTAGCATTCATTCATAATATCCATCACAGCAGCTAAGTAAAGATGTTCATCTCAAAAAAGAAAGAGAAAATACATACAGAATTTGATTATTATAAACTATTATTTAAGAATAAAATGAGCAATAAAATTCTCTCATCTCATAGCAAAAAATAAACTAAGACAGTAAGTAAGTGTTGAACTGGCTAATGTTTCTATAGCTCCTTTTGAACCTCCTGAGATGCCCCAAAAGTTGGCTCCTCTAACTGCTCAAGTTCTAACATTATCAGTTTCACAATGCCAAGGCCCCACCAAAAAAAGAGAAAAATCTTTTTAGACAAAATTTCTAAGTACATTTTAGGCTGCAATTAATATTTTCTTATATTTAAGGGATTTTACATAATATTAATAAAATATAAATAAAACTGCATAAAGCAGAATTAAACTGAAACTGTAAATCTAACACTGAAACTGTAAGCAGAAAAAATTATAACTAAACAAAAGTACTTAAAGTAAATCAGCTGAAATGAAATTGTAAACTTAAATAACTGAAAGTAAGACTATGTTGTATGTCACTGTATACGTATCAGAATATGTCACTGAAGTAATGCCACAAATATGCAAACTTTGATGCTACATGGCATCCCACATTCCCTAGGTGTGTAGAACCGCTCTGCTAACATATCCTATGTGAGCATAACCACTCTACTAATAACATATATGCTTATATGATTCATGCTATGCCAAAGAGTTTAAAACACAAGGAGCTATCATATCATCAAACTAAAAAGCAAATAGACAAAACTAAATATCCCTTCTTATTGTCTAACTATTTATCCTACTCCCTTTAATATGCATATTCACTTTGAATGCTATATAAATCAGATTGTGTTAACTGTATGAGCTATAATTCAAGTTTAATTCTATTGAAATCAATATTTACTCAACATTAAACTTTCATAGTGTAGCGCCCCATCCTGTTGCCGCGTGCAACATATTAAGAGATAACAAATTGGCGGTGAAATATTGCGTTACTCTGGAAGGTAACACGATTTCCCCGAATAAATCTGTTGAGCATAAGAACTGCTGAGACAAACCTGAAGAGAAGAGGGCTGAGTACTAATCCTTAAGATAAGTATAGTTTCCTTATCTTAAGTATTAAATAAGGTACTCTTGTATTATTGATTATGAAGACAATTATGATCCAAGTTACAAAAATACTAGCATTTTACGATTATCCTGATCACATCATAGTACTAAATATAAGTAGTATAAGAAAATATAGTGCAGAAGCTAAAGTATATATCCAGAGATATTCATTACAGAAATTGAATAAAACATTCATCTCAAAAAAAAAAAAAAAAGAGAAACATCCAGAGTTATTATAACCCTTTTATAACAAATATAGAAATAAAGTTTAAGGAACGAATTAAGAAAAAAATTTAAACAGAAAGTAAATATTGAAAAAAAGTTCACTAATGCTCTTAAAACTCCTCCTGGATCTCCTGAGTATCCACCTGAACTAGCTCCATGAGTGCCCCGACCATGCCTTGGCCCTAATTTGATCCCAACATGATTAGTGGGCTGAGAAGCATCGATCGCACCCATGCTCATTGTGAGGAAGTCTGGTTCGCCCAGACCTTACTCACCCAAGAGGCCTCACTTCGGAGCTACTATGGGAAGACAATTCTCCCCGCAAGGACCATGATTGGCCCTGGGTTCAAGCCCTACACCATCAAGGAGGTGAGATAAATCAAACCCCTAAAGTGGCTGGGTCTGTGGTGGTTTGGATCACTAGGTCCTTACTCAGACCCAGCCTCCGTACGGGACTTAGCCCGATCGATCAATTTGATCAATCGGGGCTAGATTAAGGCACAGCTACATATGGAATGAGTTTGATTCAACAATACCAATCCTTATTAATCAAATGGAGGAGGGCTTGAGCCTAATTGGCTTAGAGCATGCAAGGGGGGTACCTGGTTTGACGGGGGAGCACCAATTGATTAATAGAGAGCAATGCAAAATGCAGCTGGATTCCAGAGAGAACTAGGGGTCCTGAACACTAGGAGAAACCCTCTATCAGCAGTTTGCAAGCACTGGATTTCATGGGAGAAGCTTCGAGTATACTAGCAATAATAGAGATGGAATCAACTTCAATTGATCAGCAAACCATTCAAGGGAGGATCCTGAGGCTATAAATAGCCTCAGGGAGAAGTTAAGGAGGTTAGATCGGGCTTAGGATTGACCTGGAAGCACGGGCCATGGTCAAGCCCCAAATTCCTTAAATGGAGTTAATCGGACCATGGGGCCCAATTGGGAGGTGCCAACCAGATGGGAGAGATCCTAATGACCTTGCTGAGCTAGAGGCGCAAGCGGGGGACAAGTCAGGGTGCCGAGGTACAGAGGATATTCCTTGTCAGGAGTGGAGTGCGATGGGACAATGATCTACAGTGTCGGGTTCCTTCGATGTCATCTGATCTATCTATCAGCTAGCTCAATGACTTGGATCGCATGGATCCTAATGGCCGATCGCGAGAGCGATTCGGGCCGTAGGATCCACGAGCAGATCCAACAGTAGATCTGCGGCTCTACGGATCAGGATCATAGCCGTAGGATCCATGGGAGGAATGGTGAGATGGAGCGGGGCTCCACTGTCGCATGACCCGGGCTCCACAGTGGATTGCCCACGATCCGTACAACGGATCCCGGATGGGTAAGACAGTTTAGGGTAGATTTGCAATTAATAATTATTGGGATCCCTTATATATAATTATCCAAATTTAATTTAAACTGAATTATGGTCCAAATGACCTCCAAAAATTCCCAAACTTTCATCCCTAGCTAATTTGGGGGTGAGAAATTCAAAAATATAATCATATTTTAATTTTGAGGTCAAAATATTTTAGGTCTTAATTATGGTATCTCAATTAATCAAAAGGCTAAATTTCCCTATAAATGTCTAATTGACCCCAAACTTTTTATAAAATGCCAGATTTTCTTTTCAAATTTATTTATTAATATTTAAATAATTTTGACCTCAAGTTAAAAATCTGACTTTTCCATTACGCTCATCACCCCTAAATTAGCTAGGGATTATATTTTGGAAATTTTTGGAAGTCGTCAAATTTTCTATAATATTTTAATATATTTTAATACCCCAAAAAATTAGAATAATTAAATTGATCTCGAAATCAAATCCGATGTCGTCATTGCGTTCCTCTCCTCGAAATTAGCTAAGGATGAAATTTTGAGATTTTTTTAGAAACTCGTCTAAATAACATAATCCTAATTATTAAAATAATTAAGTATTAAAGTAAATAGTGGGGCCAACCACCTAATTAAATCAACCTCATCTCCTCATCTAAGCCCATACTCTCTCCTTCTTTATGTAAACTCATATCCTAATTATTAAAATAATTAAGTATTAAAGTAAATGGTGGGGCCTACCACATAATTAAATCAACCTCATCTCCTCATCCAAGCCCATACCCTCTCCTTCTTTATCTACACTTAAATGGTAGCAATTATTTTCTTGTATGCTGTTAGAAAACTTCAAAGAGCAAATCCATTCCAACCTTAAGAGATCTCCATTTTCAAAGCTACTTCTTCTTCTTCCCCCTGTCACACCATCAATGGTACCTCAATATCCTTTGATTATCCTTCAATATGTGATTATTACTTTTCTTTTGTCTTTTAATCAATATTGCATGCAATTTTAAATCACCATCGGGCTCAATCAAGCCCGATCGAAGGTTCTATTTCCATAAATACAATTAAATTTCACGATTTCCTCGTATACCCGTTGCTAAGGCATCACTTTTTAAAATATTATTGTGCTTTAATCATGTTGATTTAGGTACCGATGGAAAGGTCTCAAAGAGGGCTTTCCATCGGTATATAGCACACCCCGTGAAGTGTCATATTTTGGGAGTTATTGCGTGCCCTAGGTGACCCTGTCCGTCTTTCCAACCATCCAAGCTACGGGTCAGGCCCGGCTCGCGGATCCTCTTGCGTGCGGCCCACCTGGCCCGCGTGCAGCCTGTCTGGCCCACGTGTAGTCTGTCTGGCCCACGTGCAGCCTACCTATCCCACGTACGGCCCATGAACAGTAAATTGCTATTCATGCAGTAATTTCATAATAAAAAAAATTTATTTAATTAAATTAAAATTTTGTAAAACTTTAAACCCTCATAACCTTGCAACCACAAATCTAAATATAGCAAAATTAAATCTCATTTTGCTCAGAAAAATGCAAAGAATATTATAGTAAGGTTAATTTTTTTGTTTGATGCTTAATTTAACTAATGACTTTTTTAGGCTTATTAATTACTCCATTAAACCCTATAATTTCATTTAGCCATAACTTGATCATTTGGAATCTAAATTAGGTCATCCAATATATCATTTTGATCAAGAGAAAACAAAGATTAATAATCTATAATAAAATTTTAATTTCTATAAATATATTGCTTAATTATCCCTAATTACTCAAAAAAATAGATTAGTGAATATTAAACTCATTAATTATCCAAAATTAAAACTTCAAGTTTTTGATAACTCATAAAATCAAGGATAATATATTGACATAGTTAAAATAATTTTTCTATGATTAGTTTCAATAATCACTCACTAATCACCCATTAATGAGCTTAAATCCTAATTTTAAGCTCATTAGCCTTAGTCCTTGGTCAAATTGGGTGTTTTTAGTATCTATCTTCATATTATATAGTAAGAAGATATTTGGCATTAACAAAATTTAATTTGAAAGCCTAATTCTTAAATTCACTTTTTGGGCACCTTTAAGAGGGGCATTTTGGTCATTTTGGCCAAATATTAAATTAAAAAAAATTATAATTTAAATCTCTTCTTTATATCTTAAATTAGTAACTTAATGATTCAAAATCAATTTAAAAGTAATTAGATCATTTTCTTATTTTAAAAAAAACCTAAATTACAAAATTTAGTGGTTATAAACCTAATGTTACATTAATAAATAATAAATCATGTTAAATCATAAAATATTAAATTAATGAATTAAATCATTATTTGGCAGATCAAAGGAATTGATTTGGTTGTATTTTTATTAAAATAGTCAGGTACATAAATCTACTTATAAGTTTTATTTCAGTATTTTTATTTTGAGTCATTTTCATTTGAGTATTATTTATATTCCAAAACTATTTACCACTTATATATCTACAAAATAATATTATCAAGAAAGCGTGTAATAAAAAGATGAAATGTATTATATTTGTGGTGCTTGTCTTTGGAGGGTGGAACGCAACACTAAGAATCTAAATAAATTGGGCCTGCTGGCAGCCCCTGGGAGTTATATTGAGGGATTTAGCCTTTATTAGGAAGTGGGAAAATCCAGATGAAAGATACTATCATTTCCAAATTTGAGGAAGCTACAGACGGGTAGCGAGAAAGCTTCCTAAAAGGATATGCCTATAGGTTTACCCATTTGGGCTCAGGAGTCTACGGACTCGACTTTATGTTACAATTGCTATTGATTAAATTTATTTATTTCATGCTTTTCATATATATTAAATTTCAAGGCTAATATGCAGGGCAATTTTTGAATTTGAAAATTTGCTTTTCTTTTATATATGTTATGCAAATATTCCATTCATTTCCATATTTGACTTATGCCTATTATAGGATGCTAGAATATTCTTATAAGAATAGTTTGTGTAGTCCTACCTGGCTGGTAACTATATTTTTCAGGTTTTAAAAATTAAACTTTGAAAATTTGCCTGAGTATTAAAAGAGAAGAAACTGAAATGTGAGATAAAGAGGATGTCTTAATCTATATTATAAATATTAAACTGTTGTAAATTCATATATGTATGGCTCTCTCTCTTTACTTATATAATTGGACTTTGGACATTATATATATTATTTCCTTTCATTTAAAAATTATATGTTTCCAAATTTTATGGATTATTCTTTTGAAATTCTCAAACTTTGATCCCCGGTCACCACACTTTCAGAGTTAGCTTAAAATAGTATTTTTAATATAATGGAACTATAATTAAGGCATGATTAAGATTAAATTAAGCTAGGTAACAACATAGTGTAGTTACACATAGCATCCTAATTCATCATATATTTAGGAGTACATATACATGGTTAGTGTATCCTAAGAAAGGTGACTTTAAACGCTTAGTTTTTTTAACTACACTTATCAACGGTCATAAAGATAAGGGACGGAAACTTTTTATTATTTATTCTCTCAAACTAAGCTGTTTGATCCCCAACTTATAACATACCCAAAACTTGAAATATTTATCCTGAACTAAACTATACTTATCTAATCATATAAGATAAGATAGAAACTCTAAAATTCTATTTAAAGTAAATCAACCAATTATATATCTTACTGTGTCAAGTTAGTTCTATCTATAGATATGCACTACGGTTTCCATATGATGATATTAATGTTCTTATCACCTATAATTCTAATCAAACTAATTTATAATCAAGGAATTTCAAACTATAAAATCTATTTTCCATTGTAGTAGGTCCTACACAAATGGCTCCTAGGAAGTGACATATAAGTCATTCAATTTAGGTTAATTACCACAAAAGATAACTCAATTTAAGTCTTTTTAGATTATCCCACCACAAGCAATAAGAACAATCATCTATGGTTGATAATGTTCTTCTAAGATCCTACCTCAAAATAAAATAATTAAGGCATTTTCTACCTCAAAGGTTATCTTTCTAAAGGTAAAGTATTCACTTAAACTTAAAACTATCTTTATACTTTAAAGATCCAAAGTTTATATTTACTACATGAAATTTACACTTACCATGAGTTGATTTTAAATTAATTAGTGTAATTACATATAGATTTATAAGTTCAATCATTTGGTTAGGATGCAAAATCAAGCATGCTAATTTTCTAAACTCTATCTTAGCCATAAATTGTGGAGTAAAATCATACAACTATTGGGAATTGATTGCTTGCAAATCAATCATATTTTATTTAATTATTAAGGATCAATTTATGCTAGTTTTCTTGCTTAAGAAAAAATTAAGAAGATCTAAGATTTTGATTAAGATAGTTAATCACATTAATCACCCTAATGCCTTATCTTCTAACTTACTATTTTAAGATCAATTGACAACATTAGCAAGTGCTAGTTAAATCCATGCAAATAAATAAGTGCAAAACTATTGATTAAACTTAGGTTTTGATTAATTATAGAGCTTAATTAAGGCTAATTAAGGTTAAAGCTAACTAGACATGATTAAGGTTTACTTATTCAAATTTTAAATATAATGTTATCATTAAGTTATACATCAATTATTAAAGTTCAAGTTAGTATTAGAACTCATTTTGGTTAAGCCAAGATGTTTAATTAAGCTAATTGGAGTTGCACCCCAATTAAAAGAGATTATTAATTTGGAGTATCTAAATTAGGTTATGAAGTTCCAAGCATACTTCTTACTATTTCATGATCAATGAAGGCCAAGGCTATCAAAATTAGATAGTAATTAAGGCTAATTCTCTCTAATCTAATCCTAAGGTAATTAGCATTTGATTAACAAAGTAACATTCAGAAAATGGATTTATCTTAACTAATTGGTTTTAAGCATTCAAGAGGACATTCAGAAACTATAACATGCCATTTAGGTTAAGCAAGTTTACTAATTATCACTAATCATGCAAATTATAGATTAAGGCATAAATAATAATTTTGATTACAAAAATTAAATCAATACTGGAAATAGATTCTACATGCCATGATGAACATTTAGAAACCCTAAATAAGTTATTTGAATAATTAAATATGCTAATATACACTAATCAAGCCTTGTAATTTTTGATAAAAATGGTATATAATTTTATATAATTTGGATTTAAAATGGCAAAGTTATTCCATTAATTTAAATGGAATTATTTAGATTAAATTAAGCATAGGTTATTAATTTCTGATTTAGTTTACTTAAGGAAATTAAATCCAAAATTGGATTATTTACATACGGCTTGAAATCAAAAGGCATGGGTCAGAGTCCAACCCGACCCAGTACTGTGCTCCTCCTTCCCCGTCTCATTCTCCCGACGAATTTGAATTAGGGTTAACCTAATTTGCAAAATCCTTCTTCCCCAAACCACACCACTACCTTGGATTAATCGCCACACATTCACTAGATCAAGATGCCTCAAGAGAAACCTAAGCCCTAAGTGGCAAGGCTATAATTGATGGGGAGCTACTAGCCCCATTTATGACGGGTCCCAATTTTAGGGTTTACTATGGGGAGAAAATTCTCTCCATAGAGATTGAGCCATAGCCAGAGGTTGATCCCCACACCATCAGGGTGTCAAGGCAGATTAAAGCCCTCAATTGGCTTAGCGTGGGGGTGGCTAAATCACCCGGGACCTACTCGGGCTCCAGCACTGTGCAGTGTTGTAGCCCGGTCAATCATATCGATCGATCAGGCTTTTCCCAAGCCTGAAGAGATCCAGAGATCAATTTGGTGACCTCCAAAATACAATTATAAATCCATTTTAGTTGGTTTAATGCTATGGGTTCCATTGGAGATGCTTCATCTCCACTGACCGCTACTCTGTTGAGTCATCAAATCCTCACAATCTGGGCTGAGCCAATTCGCCCAATTCAAGGCGCAATTAGCTTCTATGTCCTAGAACATACTATCAGCACATCAAAAAGCTATACTATAGTGTAGTTGATCAACATTGATCCCACACTGCTCAATGATGGTAGAGGTAGTACCTAGTTCAGATGGCTTGCAATAGCTTCGATCGACTTAGGCAATGGCTAGACTCCATGAGCTACACTGCGAGCTAGGAGACTTGAACACTAAGTCTTGCTCTCTAATTGTCGCTGATTGGAGCTGGGGATGCCGGGGAGCTGGGAGCTGAGCACAGGCCGGAGCAATACATGGGTGGGGTGTAATTAGGATCTCATAGTGAGCAAAGAGCTCACTGTGATATTCCTGAGACTATTTAAGGCCTCAGGTGAGCTCTGGGTGGTCAGGCCGAGGTCCGAGCTTGGGTCGACGCACTCGACACTGGAATTCCAATGAAGGAGGATCGAGCCTCCTAGCCTACTATAGGCTACATAACCTAATCGGGAAGGGTTCTAAAAGCCTGGGTGATGTGGACAGGGAGTGGGGGATAGCTTCTGGTGCTGGCATACATGGGATCCTCTCTATTAGGAGGTCGATACAACTGAGATGAAGATCCACAGTGCGGTGCTCAGACGACCATCTGATTGATTGACAAAATGTCACAGCAGCTCTGATCCTTCGAATCCTAATGGCCATTTGCAAGGGAGATTCTAACCATCAGATCTTAGGCATGATCTGACATCCACGAGCAAGCGTGGCTTAGATCTAATTTGATATGTCAGATTGAGGAGGATTGATGGTTAGATGGTGTGGGTTCTGCTGCCGCTCAGCCCAGGCTCTGCAGCGGATCATTCATGATCCGCACAACAAATCCCAGATGGTTGGCGACCATTGGAGGTTATATGTGAAATTTCAAATTGTTCTAAACCCTTTTATGCAATTTTCCCTATTTAAAATAAATTCAATTATTGCTTAAATGACCTCCAAAAATTCTCAAACATGTACCACTAATTATTTTAGGAGTTAAGAATTCAAAAATGGAATCAAAAATTAATTTGAAGATCAAATTATTTTAGATAGGTTCTAGGGTTCCAACTTTGACCAAATTGCCAATTTTGCCTATTTATGTTTGATTAACCCCAAATTTTTAAGGTTAGGTCCTAATGAGGTTTAAAACTTAGTGGCACTAGCCTTAGAGCCTAATTAAGCATAGATTAAGTTGGGTAACAACCTAGGGTTATTACATCTACTAATAGTTAAAAGCACTAGTAATCTCTCACGTATATGGGTCACTCACCACTAAACCATAAGGTCTTCTTCAGCTGATCTCATCAAGACTTCTTGACTATGAACTTTAATTTTTAAATGGTGGCTTCCTTAAGTTCTATTGGCATTCTCTGTCTAATGCAAATGAAACTAAATTTCTATCTCTAATCTTACATGCACATAGACATCTCTGTGTTCAAAGTAGAACATGCAGATCTCTCTACTCCATTAATACTTTAACTCACCTTACATATAAGCATGAGACCACTTAAGGTATGAAACATGGAAGATAAGAAATGATGAGTGCACACAAATCCTTGATGTGGAGTCTTACTCCAATCTAGGGTTTGCTGCTACTTGTATGTCAAGTGCATATAAATCCTTGATCTAGATATTTGCTCCAATCTAGAGCTTAATGCTACTTACATTTCATATGTTTACATGCACATACACCTTGATCTAAGCTTTTTGTTCAATCAATGGTATAGTGGTTTATGAGTGCAATTCTTTAAATTAAATGATTTCTCTTATAATTGCAAAAAAAAAATTTCTATAAGGATAAACACAAGCATTCATCATAGATTTTCAAATTATCAAACTCAATATTAATATAAGAATGTTTACTACATAATTATAGCCTAACCATCTCTAAGAGATGGGATTTAGGCTATAATTGAAGTTAAATCACATGTAAAAAAAATTTTGGTTATCAAAAGTATCATGATTTTACAATGAGATAGTATAAGAGAAATGATAAACGTAGTAAAGAAGATGTTACTAAATAAATATCCCAAAGAGTTCTCTTCATCCTTACCTTCTTCTTCTTCTTTTTTCTTCTTCCTCCTTCAGTCCTTCAATGGAAGATTTAGGGTTTTCTCCTTGTGGTGGCTGAAAATTTCTTTATTTGGTAACCCTTCTTTTATCCTGAATTGATCCTCCTTATTCAGAGCTTCAATTTGGCTTCAAAACCACTCAAATCTACCCCATGGGTATCAAGGGGCATCTATTTACACCCTTAGGCTATTTCAGGCGCCCAGGCGTGCCCGAGCGTCCATGTTTCTGTTTGGAAGGCACCTGGGTGTCCATGCATCTGTTATCGAGTTTCAGAGGTGCACTTGAGCACCCATGCATCTGTTGCCAGGCGTGTCTGGGCATCTATGACTCATGTAGCACCAAAATAATTGGTCCCATGGCGTGTTGGGGAGCCTTGGGATGCGCAAAAGTGCATGTAGCTCTTGTTTTTTTTATTGAAAACTCTTATAATCAATATAATCACACTAAATGAATGAACAAACATAAAACAATACACATATACACTAAAATAAGACATAATTCATACTAAAACAAATATAATACAAATTTAAGATACTATAAATTTTGGCCTGATCAATGTACAACCATACAAGTCTAAAATAGTATAATGGACTATAAGAAAGTGCAACTTATCTAAAGATAGATCCTTGCAATTCAGGATAAAAAGCAAAAATATCATGACGCTAAACACCATTCGCTAAACTCTTAGAATGGGACTAAGCTTATTTGAAAGTCAATTCGATGAAAAAAGATTGTACATATTTTGAGTAGCTGGAAAGCTTTGTCTCATATATGTAGGACCCTTCAATGTGTTAGTTAAAGTGGTATCATCAGTTTATAAATTGAAATTATCTAATGACTTTGCATCCATGCATGATGGGCTCCACATATCCTCATTGAGAAGAAATCTTTGAAAGCGATCCCATCATATTCCATTGCCTATTGTTGAACTTTAGCCAGACCTCTCGTTCATGGAGGAACCTATCAAAATGCTAGGGATAAATCAGAAGAAGTTGAGAATTCAAAGTATCCTGATGATTAAAGTACAATTGCATAATCTTAGTGTTGAGGAGGCCACTTGGGAGAAAGAGGCAGATATGCAGCAAAAGTATCCAAGATTGTTTGAAACCTTAGGTAACACATTAAATTCTATTAAGTTTGAAAGTTCCCTTTACCCTGTTTCCTCTTCTTTTATTATCATTGAGATTGAGGACAACATCATTCTTAATTGGGGAGTTTGAAATAACCAGTGATTATTACCAATGATGATAAAGTTTAGTTTGAGCTTTAAAATGTCATCAATATGTCTTAAACATCATTAAGAGCAATTACAAATTTGAAGGTAAAATGATCAATAATGAATATCTTTATTATTTTAATAAAATTAAACACCCAAAAATTAGGGAAAATATTTTGATATTAAATCCCAAATCTGATTGCATATTTGAATTCCTCATATCAAAATATGCTAAGGTGCATGTTTCTAAATATATTGAATATAAATCAATTAAAATAGTCATAAAATATAATTTATATTTTTATTAATATTGGAGCATTATGTTTTAAAAGTTAAATTAATTAGGTTCAATTTTTATAACTCAATTTAACGTTAATAAATCGAAACTGTGGAAATCGTATTTTGGGTTGAAGGACCATGTCATCGTATGGTGCCATCCCAAATGTTCTACATTTTTAATCAAATTGCTATGAATCCATATATGGTATTTAAATCAAATTTGTAGTATCTAAGTTTTGATCCGATGGTAGAGAGCCCCTAACCACTATTCTTTTTCCTTGCTGGCCCAACTGCAAATAACCAAAATTGTAGAATATGTACAAGGGAATATTGATGTTCCCCACATTTCCTCGCATCCCCAATGACTTCCAAAAATGGGAAGCAATCATACCCATGCCACTTGAGACAAGTTAGATCTTGAATCAACAAAATTTGGGATCCCCATTGGGCTCGACTCGAAGACTTCCAGCAGTCAAATGGTTCCCCTCAACCTATTTGAACCTCACAAAAACCCTTAGGGGATTCCTTTGCTCGGCAAATCCCACAACAACCTCATTTTTTATTGATAACTATTCTATCTCTCTCGACTCTCAAATCCCCTTCCCGGACCCAATCAAGCTCAAAGATGCTTTGTCGGTGACCTAGTGATTCTAAGAACCAGTTATACAATTAGTAAACTCCCTTTGATCATATGGAAGAGTTGAGTTACACATTTAAAGCTCAGGACTTGCTAGTAAGGCTTGCATTTCCTTTGAATAATAGTGAAAGGTACCCCCTCTGAACATAATTTCTATTTAGCACCTTCTTATGCAAATAACATCCCATTTCCTTAATTATCATTGCTAAAACATCCTAGAATGAATTAGAATGCTTAAACCAAGTATCTTAATCCATCTCCAACAATAGTTGTGGATGGATAATTTTACTCTCACAGTAAACTATAGTCCCTCATTCGATTAAGTAGTCTTTCGGCGACCAACATCCTCAGCCATAGGGCTTTTGGTGCTAGTGGATGAACCTTTCAATAATGAACGTTTCAAAATAAAGATTAAACCTAGAGCTGAATTGAAGCCATGAGAATCAGTGGTGAAAGTCAACTCGGGACATCGGGGAAGAAACAATGGTGACGAAGCACAGTGCTGAGCCGGGTTGACCTATGAGCTGCATTGTTTTGGGAGATGGAATATTTGTTGGATATTCCATGACCTGTGGGGTTTTGTTGACGCGTGCGACAACTTAAAGACAAAAGTGGAATATTCTCAAAAATATTCAATGTCAAATAAACAACACATTAAATTGATATAAATAAGAACTTTATTAATTTAATTCTAAATGTATTAATGAAATATTTTGAGTAATATAAATCTAAAGATAGTAAAATTATATAACATTTTGGTCATAAGAATAAGAAGAATAATAATATTAAATAAAATAAAGATTTTAATGAGTAATATCACTAATCACTTCTTAAGTATGATTAAGTGCAATCAATGATGCTTAAGGCATGTAAAGGCCAAAAACTTTCATGTAAGGTGTCAATGCTCTTCTTAAATAGTGAGGAATCATTATTAAAAGGATTTAGAAATTTTTGATATTTACAAAGGCAAATTTTGAGTGTTAAAATAATAATATTTTAGTCAAAATAATGGAAATAACCTTTAGTATAGGATTAGACCCTCTAACCCATTTAGAATGGCAAGATGAATGAGTTACATTAGTTTAAGGGCATAAGAATATTAAATGCCAATTTAGATTTCATCTTAAAATATTTAATCATATTTAGCTTAGAACTAAAGTAAGCTATATTTAAATATTAGAAATATTCAAAAATAAAATGTTAAAATTCTAAGTTATAATCTAATGGATAATAGTAATTGATTAGGACAAACTCTAAAGATGAAGTATCCCCAAACTCTGAGAGTGTGCAGAAGATTATCAATAATTCAATTAGCTTCTAGAGTGTGAAAATTTTCTTGCCTCGGATTTTATTAAGAATTTTGTATCAGTCCTAAATGATGTAAATGAGATTAAACTGTATAGTTTGGTAAGAATGCTCAAAATTAAGGCAATCTAAATTTTGATCCCTTCCTAAGTCTCAATGTCTTAGATATAAGCAAACTCATAATTGATCTTAGTTTGAGGATTGATCTATTAATACCATAATTATGAATTTATAACGATTAACAAAACTTGATAGGTATTAGAATTCAATGGATTTAATTAGTCAGGCTGAACATTTAGATTGTTTTTGGACATGAATCAATTTAGGATATGTCAAGAATCACTAAATAAATAATTTATATATCAAGATTTTCAGAAAATAAACTCTATAATTTTTAGAAAAATTCAATTAGCTAGAGTATATCTTCAAAGTATTAATGTATCAGATCATGACAAAAGAATCCAATAATTTACTAAAAAATTCAATTATATTATAAGTTAAGACACATGTATGTCTTAATATTTGATCAAAATAAGTCGAATAATTTTGTTAAATGATTCATTCAATTTAAAAATGCATAGTTAAGGTACTAGATAAATCTCAACTCTGGATATTTTCAAAATAAATAATTAAATAAGTTATAAAAAATGTAGGATCGGTCAATAAGGATAGATAATATATGATAATTAGACAACAACATATATCACAACCACAATTAATTAGTTTGAATAGTTTCTAAAGCTGTAATGCTTTGAGCCAAACTCCTTGCTTTATACATTCTGACTTATGTGTGAAAAATAATATTCAATAAATTAGGAAAATATTCAGCATTCAGTGAGTTCACTCTGGGTGGATTAGTATGTATAGACACTGTATAATCAACAAGTAAGCTTTCTGGAGGAATAAGGAAACTGCATGCACTCATGAGGAGAATAATATAGTTGTTCATGAACCCGCAATTCAAATGGTTAGTAGACATGCTTGGCTCTCACTTGTTGTTGTATATGACTGCAAAATAAAAACTTAGTAAAATAAGATAAAATAAATAACTGCATTTGCATTATAGTTTAGTCAGTACAATCTACAGTGACTGTTCTTACCTTCAAATATAATCATAATGGCTATTGTAATAGCCCAAACTCTTAAGCACCAATGTATTATCCGCTTTGGCCTAAAATGCTTCATGATTTTGCCATCATAAGATAGCTTCCTAGTAGGTCACCCATCATGGGAGTGCTCCCACTTGAGCACCCTTCACTTTGGAACTCCACCGTTATCTGAAAAGGCACATCGATGTTTAAGATTTTCACTTATTACTACTTAAGTGGGTATTTACAATCTCCCCAACTTAAGTAACTGATGTCCTCATCAGTATCCATACACAGATCTAAAAACTATCCATTTGGCAGATAGGACTAGATGTGACCTCTACAGGCTCAAGAGATACCCACAACTATGTAGCACATTAACCATCATGGGTTCAAGAGGCTGCTCACATGAAGTGGTACTTTGCCATGTATGGCACTTATCTCCTATCTGACACCCTATGGCTTACTCTAATACCATTTATAACAGCTCAAACTCTTAAGCACTAAGGTATTATATGCTTTGGCCTGAAAAGCCTCATGGTTTTGCTCTCAGAAGATAACTTCCTAGCATGTCACCCATCATGGGAGTGCTATCACCTGAGCATGCTTCACATTAGAGTTCTTATCAAGAACTCCACCGTTATCTAAAAATGTACATCGATGTTTAAGAGTTTCACTTATTACTACTTAAGTGGGTCTTTACAGCTATTCTGATTCAGTTTTAGTTCTTGTTTTTGTCAATTACTTACAAATTATAATTCAATTAGTTTACTTTTAATTCTATTTAATTTATTACTCAGTTCAGTACTTTAGTTTTCAATACTCTTAATCACAACATAATTTAGTGTAATTTTCATTTCAATTTATATATTTATATATGCCTAACCATTCTTATAGTGTGGTTTAGCTCAGTAGTACAATATGCCTTAACTTTTAATTATTACTTTCAGTCTTTTCAATTGTACCACTTATAAATTAATTATATAAAATTGTGATATCCTAAAAATACAAATAGGTTAGGCAACTTAAAATATATTTAGATAATTGTTTGACACAAAATTTCTCTTTTTTGGCTAGAGCCCGACATATAAAATCGACATGTCAGATGATGAGCATATGATGAGCCGTCATACAAGGTGGAGTCGATCCACAAGGAGGAGTCAACAACTTAGTCTTTATTTCTATTTTTCTTAATTTTCAGTGAGAGAGTGAGCATTATGATTTTTTCTTAATTTCAACTATATTAAACTATATATTCTCAATGTATTTTTCCTTTTTTTTTCTGAGACGAATGCATTTTCTTTTTCTTTTTCCGAGATGAATGTATTTTCCCTTTCTTTTATTGATGCATGAATATTTGTTGTATGTATATTCTTCTACTTATTGTTACTCTTCCGCACACACGCTATTATACTTCCCCTTGATAAGATCTTTGGCTCATTAACCATCATGTGTTGTATTAGTCTCACTAACCCAACATTGTTACACGTTGAGAGAGCTCAATTAAGACGAAGCAAAATGTTCATATAATATGAGCCACTGGATCTTTGATCTGACAGTTGTATGGAGTTTGCCCTACGATATAATAGTTATCGTTGGATCTCGTTGTTTAAACCATATTGCGTGAATTCTTTCCGTTGTTTTAATTGCGCCATTTGGCCGTTGGATCTGATCAACAATGTGTATTAAATTTTGTGTTCTCTTATATCTTTGGTCATCAAATCAATACTTTAATTCGACGGTTCAAATTGTTTCTACCTTTCCGTTATTGGAACTGATAAATTAAAATCTAATAGAGATACTCCTTCCACCATTTTATATGACCATCAGTTGTTGGATTTGAATTTTAATACCATGACTCATAACTTTCTTGCCATTAATATTCATTAAAATTTGATTATTTAATTTAATAAAATTATAAAAGTTTAAATAAGATTAAGTTAAATTAAATTTTATTTTGTATATTTTTCTTCTATTTCAACTATAAAAATTATGAAATATTTATTGTAAGCTAATTTTGATATGTTAAATTCAAAAAATAATAAAAAAAATCTATTTTTAATAACAAAATAAATTCAATAATTTCTTAAATTTAAATTGTAAATATAATTAATAATAATCCCTAATTAGAAAAAATTCTAAACTTGTCAAAAAATATTAATTTAATGATAAATCTTTTATCATAGTTTTCCTGAAAAAGCAATTAATATGCTTGGTATTTAAAATTCTTAATATTTAGTAATTTTAAGGACTTATTACATATATTATCTGATCTTCCATTAGTTCTTTAATATTTTCTTCGTTCTTATCAATCAAACCCAAATAGTGCAATTGTGACAAATTATTCACTTATGTTTCACATCCCATCAAATCCTAGTAAAATCATTAAAACAATTACTGTCATAGTTTCATAATATTAAATTCATTGTCTCTCTGAAATTTCATCATTACGATTTCATTTGATCTACTTAGTGCATTCCCGAAATTAGAACTTGTCTTTCTCTTTATTTTGCAAACTAATTCATTAGGTTTGCATCAGAGCGTGACCTATGTATTTGATCCGTGGCTCAGTATTTGATCTTCTACCATCCACAATTTTAGAAAGAGATCGACCCCTAGAAGGATGCCGAGCAAAATGACCTCTGCTTGGTCATCTATCCTTAACACATTTGCAAGCATAAATCAAAAGTAACTTTTTTCTTGCAATTTCCACATTCCATCTCTTCCATTCATAATAAACCCTTTGCTTTAACTGAACTCTGTTGAGATCCAGAGTAATAGCATTCGAGGAGACACATAAAAGGCTAACATCGATGATACCCAAGCGAACATAATTCTTTTCTTGCTCAGTGTGAGGGAATTCACGACAACAAGTGTGCCAATCATACTAGGAACCTTTGAGCTAGCCTTCTCATTTCAAAGTTTGAGCGGTATGTTCAGCATTCTCATCCAAACAGTAAGTGAGAGAAAGTCATCTTTTGTGGGATTGAAGTTTTGCTCATTTTTTCACCCAAAAAGGCAATCCTAAAACATTCCACTTTCCTATCTAATACTTTCTTACAATCCACCTCGTATGCAAGTTTAATGTGATAAAACTCACCACCTGAGAAGAAAGCTTGAAATCACTCCTCAATTGCTATAGGTTTCGAAGAGCATCAAAGAGAGGAGAGCGATAAAGGAATGTCTCTTACCGAGCGCAAACCCTACAAAACAAGATCATTTTTTTTTCTTGAAGACATTAAGTCTAAACAAGACAATTATATGGTCGATGAAATTTGAACCACTTATCAGGAATTTAAATCTAAGGATCAAGATTCACAACACCATTCACATTACTAAAAGAACAAAACAATAATTTTATGTTTAGTCTAATTTTTCAGCAACAAACACAATGTAACCCCATCATTTGAAGAGGAGAGTTTAAAATCGTTATCTATGAATTGGGCAAGAGTTATTTCTTATATCCTAAGAGGCTGGCTATTTGGCATGAGGAAATCTAAAAAATCTAAGAGTAAAGAAAATTTGATTACAAAGTAATTTATTTACAATATAATTTATTTGCAGTGTAATCAGATTACTTTATAGTTATTTAATAGGTTTATTGAAAATTTAGTATTTTTCAATTTGAAATGAAATAATCTGTGAATGTGGTATTTTGAGTAAATTGGAGGGTAAAATTTCATACCAAATTTTTTATTAGGGATTCGAAATTGAATGAATCGTTCGATTGATCTGATCCAACGATTCTTTTGTTCAAATCGATTTCAATGGATTCGAAAAAAATCGATTTTATTCATATCGATTCTTGCCGAAAAAGACGACCAATGATCTCATTCTCCAGAAAAGACAACCAATGGACTCGTTCGTTGGAGAAGAAGAAGCCGGAAATCGTCCGTTCAAACAAATCGAAAACATTTGTACCTTTGATTTTCATTTTTTGAACGATTGAAATCGTTCATTCATTTGATCTCATTATTTCAAACGAACGAATTCGTTCCATTGCTCCACTACTCCGCTCAGCCCTCATAATGTGTGTGTGTATATATATATATATATATATATATATATATATTAATGTAAAATTGAATTATGTTTAAAAAATTTCACCAATTTTTTTTATAAAACTAAGCCCAAATAATCTTATTTTTAATCTAGAACTAACCGCTCCTAAACAATGCACTCCAGCAACGCGCCACATCCCTAAACGCCCGAGAAAACATTTATTTTTCCTCGTTTCTCTCTCGGGATCACACATATGGCGTTTGATCGCGAGGAGAGGACGACGTCTGGCAACTTTTTTCCGAATAAGATCTCCGCATATGCTGATCCCAGCTACTGGTCAGTCCGTCGCTAGCACGTTTGTTATCCTTATCTTCTCTGTTGTAAACATGCCCCCGACTGCTCTCCCAGAATCTTTCATTTCCTTCGTTGATTCTTCCGGTGGAGCGGCTAACTTGTCTCCAGGACTTGTTTTTGCCTCATTTTGTATCTTTTTCTTATGTGTATTTCCAAGGGACGAGAGATTTATTGCGGAGGATCACTACGAGTGGCTCAAGGACTACTCCCACTTCCAGCACCTCATCCGTCCCCATATTTGCACAAGGCATTCTGTATGCTTGTTTATCCTTTGCTGTTCAAATTTCTGATTTGATATTTCTTCGCATTTCTTGTATATTGCTTCAACGGGGTAGGGTTCTGGCTAGATTTTGGAGCTGGGTTGTGGGAACTCACGGCTCAGCGAAGGGCTGCATGCTGAGGGCGAGATTGAAGTAACTTGCATTGATCTCTCAGCTGTTGCTGTCCAGCGAATGAGACAACGCTTGAAGGAAAAAGGCTTGCGAGGTTTGCATCGTATTTCTTTTTGGGCTCTTTGGTAACAGGATTACAGGATTTAACTAATTAATCCGCAAAAGGCAATTTTAGCGCTTATGTCAGATTTAGATAATGTCCTTGTTCTCTGCTTAGCAATGCAAATCGTGAGACTTCAAAAGTCATTGAGGTAATCTTGGTGAAACAAGGATTCCAGGATTGAAGTAAAATTGGAATTTTATAATCATGATTACCAAGCAGCTCCTTAGTGATGGTTATTATTGTTATGTATGCTATTATTACAAAAATTAATTGAAATTGAACGCTGACCCAGACTTAATGAAAACAGAAGGTGCTGAATTTCTAAGATTTCCAATGTCTTAATTTTGTTTGACCTATCTCCAGGAATTCATGTGATCGAGGCTGACATGCTTGAACTTCCGTTTGAGAGCGAGTCCTTTGATGTTGTTGTAGAGAAAGGAACCATGGTAGGTGGTGGGGTTTTCTGATTCTTCTTGACATATCATCTTTCGCATTTTTTTTTTCTGTCGAAATATGTTGGTTCCATTTATGGGCTTCATATGTACTAATCGTTTTTTAGAACATAATTTATGAATGCATTATTTTGATGCGAATGATTTTGATGTCCAAATTCTAAATTGATTATATAAATAAAAATGGAATATTATATATGAATATAGAAATTTGGTATTTAAATTCATTAAAAAAGTTAAAAATAGAATTTGGGATAATTATATAATTGAATTACTTGGATTATTTGGAGTACTATACAATTTAATTTACTTAAAATAAAATAAAAAATCATTTTATGTAAAACTATGACCAAGAAGCTACAAAATAATTTGATCATATTATAATAAGATTGCAATATAATTAGGTTTTTCTACATTCCAAATATAACATATTAAATAGCCCTTTAGTGTTCAATGTGCATACAAGGTGTTGGGCGTGTTAAGGTCTGGCGGCTCGACTGAGCGCCTTGGCCTCAACCTGGCTTCGCTTTAATTTTTATAGCGGATGTCTGGGAGTGCTCGGGCGCTAAACCCACTGTTTGAGCATCTTCACGGGAGCTTGGGCGTGCCCAAGCTTTCAGCTCGTGATATCTTGGCCTCTCAATGGGTGCCTAGGCACCCAACTCCTTTTTTCTTCCAAGTTGTGGCTAGCGCCTGGGTGTGCTTAGTCAATCAGTTCAACGTCTGGGCATGCTCAAGTGCCCAATGAGTTCATGCTAAAAATCAAGTTCATCTCATGTTCGGTTCTCCACCAATTGTTTTGATCATTTTGTGTTCATCTCAAAACACTCAAGTCCCTACCACACAATAATCTCCCACTTGAAGACCGGGTGTGAGTCTTCCTTTCTTTCTTCCTTCAATTCTTAGCGCACATTATATCGTAGTGGCATTGTGTAACTCAAACTTGGCCTTCTCTTCACATACCTAGGCCCATTAAAGCTAAGGTCAACTTTAGTTTATCTAATGTCATCGTCTTTTTAATATCTGCCAGAATTATGAAGGTGTTCATCATTACACGTCTCTCCTCCAGAAGTGTTCGTATGAAATGGTATCGAAGCTATATGCTTTTCATTAGCATGGAATGTCATGCTCTGAACTAGTTGAATTTTGCTCTAACTATCACTTGCAGCTTACTATTCTCTTGCCTCTTGCTTCTTTCCCAACTCTACCATGAAACTTTGCAGCCATATCATTTTCTTACTCGCTTACATAGTGGAAACATACTTCGCTTATGTGGTTGTTAATGCTACAATATTATGTAGCCTTGAGATCTTGCTCACAATGTGCTTCTTATAGTAGAAACGTATTCAATGGTGCTTCTTTTGCTGTCAAGGTCTCTTGCTAAGTTTGAGTTTACATAACCTTGTAGCTCTTTTTCGGATCCTTCAAATCATAGTGCTTTACTCATTGGCCTTCTCAAGTATCTTAACAATTTTGAAAGATTCACATTAGATTTGATCAAAATCATTCAATTTCAAATGCTTTTTTTCGAATGCGTCGAACGGGCAAGCGCATTTTGAACGCAGGACATCGAACAAGAAAATACAGGGCATCGAAAGCCTGAATGAGTCAAACCTCTCTTGAATTCTCCAAAACCTATCTTGCACTTCTCTTCACATACTCAATTAAGGAATGATCTCCAAGCGCAAAGTTACGGAAAGGTTCGCCCAACCAAATCCTATGATGGAAGCCACTTTTCATCACTAAAGCTGGACAGTGATTTCAAATGATCACTTCCCAAAGAGAAGTTATTCAAGAACGAGGATTCATCGATCCCTACCTCGATGTTATGATGCACGTCACTTGGCGGGGCTAGGAAAAGTTGTGCGAATACCCTATTATGAACAATATTCTACTAGTCCAAGAGGTGTATGCCAATGCAATGAGTAAAAATCATGCGATTTGAGTGCGCGTGAAGGTCGTGAAATTTTTTGAAGTGGCCATCCTTGCGCACTATAATCTGGAAAAAATCGAGTGTTGTGCATTTAGAGAGTTTATAACCAATGATTTTAATGATAACAAAGTTATTAATTCCTTCACTGCTATCCGAACATCTTGGAAGGGTGAAACTTTCAACTTTTCCGGCTCCGCCTTGAACATGAAATCTACAGAGTGGCATATTGTTATTTGTAGCAAAATTATGCTGACTAGTCATTTGAGTGATGTTACTAGAGTTTGTGCCGAACTCAATTTTGCTATTCTAAGATGTGGGGAAAATAATTTTTGATCAGCTATGGAATGCACTACCAGGGAGTTGTTTGACAATGTCGTTCAAGTCGTTGATCACAGAACTATGCATGGCACAAGGTGTCATAGCTGTCAACAACAAACCATGGCTGTCTCTGCGAGCACCCCTGACCAAAGTAGCATCCCAAAGACCACGCCAGCAAGTCATTCCGAGAGCCACCAAGACACATATAGGGGAGCATAATCATCCACTACAGCTGAGAGAGGAGATGGGAGATAGAGGAACTGCACCAACAGTATGACCAACTCGTCGACCTGCACAATTGGATCGGAAAGTGGGCTGAGTCAAGCATTTCTTTCATCAAGGACTCCATGTAGCACCAACAACGCTATGCCATCGATTGCTTTAGCGCTTTATTTGATTCTTTCAATCATTGGCAGCCTCATGGAGCCGCACAGGAAGCCATCCTCCCATCATTTCCACCTGTGCAGGACGAACCTACTGATCCATGGCCGACGATGTTGATCAAGAATCCATGGATGTAGAGGGAGAGGAAGATTGAACCAGAAATTTCTCCATCTCATTCACTTCGTTACCAGATTGTGTCTGTTTCTTTTATTTTTCTTTTTATTTTATTAGTTTTTGTTTTTTTTTGTAGTGTAAAATCACTTGAAATTATTGAATGAAGACAGATTTGAAGACATAACATTGATGTTTGACACCTTTGTTCGACGTTGAAGACGGCGAACGCAGGGCGAGAGGAGTCGAACGAGAATCGCCAAAAACGACCGATTTGGCTGTAAAAATTTTATAGCCGTATTATTTATACAACTTTAAAATGTTATTACGCTGTAAACATTTTACACTATTTTACTGCATGCCAAATACCGGTGTTCCTGAATTCCCTGAAAAAATTTTACTTTATAGTAGTTTTACTGCGTGCCAAATAGTCCCTAAATAAACTGTTGTGCTCACGACATTAGCCCAAAAATGTTCGAGCAACCCGCATGCCATATCATGCTCTTGGAACATTTTGTGATTGTATGGTTCATTGTTTCTATAATGTAATTATATTGTGGCATTCTTGGGATAGATAATTCCCGAATAATCCTCCTTTCTATGCAGAATTCTTTGAATTTTTTATTACACATACTCATCATTGTTATCGGGCCTTAAAACTTCAATTTTTGCTTGGTTTAGTCTCAACTGCAATTATCCGATTCTTAAATGTTTTGAAAATATTTGACTTTCTATTTAAAAATTAAACTCATACCTTCGTCACGTAGTCATCAATTAAGGTAACAAAATATTTAGATCCTCCCAATGAAAAAGTTGGAGCTAGACCCTAAACATTTAAATGTACTAGCTCTTATTTTTGTGCTCTAGGATTTCTCACAGTTTTTATTAAACTAACTTTCCTTTGTTCTCCAACATGCAATCTTCATAGAAGTCTAATTCCACATATTTTAAATTGGAAAGTTTACCTCGCGAAAGGAGAGATTTCAATCATCTCTCTTATATGTTCGAGCTTCCTATGCTGCAGACTTGAGTCATTCATGCTTATTGATGTTGGAGCATCTGACGCTATTGATCAGGCAAAGCATCATTTTGATGTTCACCTTTGCAGCTACCATACTCCCTTGGAAACCTTCCTTGAATCTTTGGTGAAGTTGGTGTTATACCCAACTCGAGCCAATTGGCTCGTTGAGACTAGTTTTCGCTTCTATGGTGGTACATGTCAGATCATCTTTAGCTACCATATAGAACTATTCCGCAATATGTTATCTACGTTGCCTTTTGATGACAATATTGCATGCTTTATCTTCTCCAGGATGTGCTCTCCCAAAGTCACTTGCAGCATTATTTTTAAACATGCATTAATTAAGTGTAGCATGAAATGATGCACCCGAGCCTACTACTCAAGGCTCAGTATAGTCCTGTGAGAAAATTAGCTCTTCTTGGAGCTATAGTCCTGTGAGAAAATTAGCTCTTCTTGGAGCTCCTCCATGATTTTAATTGCACCGCTTTGTCCATCACATACACTTTTTCTTGGAATTGTGCAATCATTCTTCAAGCGATCCTTCTTGTTGCAATTCCAGCATTTAACATGACCCTTCAACTTTGGCTTTCCTCTTCCAGTTTCGATTCACATTTTGATCCAAGTTTTTTTCCCTATCTTCGACGTTCAAAGCTGAGGTAGACACCTCACCATTCGATCTTTCTGAATCTCTTCACTTTGGACAATCCAACAATATCGTCCAAGTTGAGTGTGACATTTCTCGAAAAATTGCTCACTATTGTGATGAAGCTATCCCTGCTGTTCAATAATGAGGATACCAACAACAATGCTTTGACTTCATCCTCAAATTTAATACTGATAGAGATTAACTAGCTTGTAATGGTATTGAAATTGTTGAGACGTTTTGTCACGGAGCTACTGTCAACTATCTTCATATTGAAGAACCATTATCATCTAGAAAACCTTGTTGAACACTGATGATTTCTCATAAACGCTCTATAGAATATTTGTAAGACCAACTGTGGTCTTTTCACCAATAATGTTGAAGGTAATTGAAGATGTATGGGAGAGTAGAATCAGCATTAGTAGACTGGGCCATCATTGATATCCGCCGATAGTTTCTTCTTTTCTCCACCCAACAACAATTATAGTTTTGTTTGACGCATTAGTTCTCGATCTGTATTTTCCACAGTACAAACTATATACCATTGAACTTATTGATCTTGAATCTTGCTTCATCCGCCATTGCTTCCACTAAAACAATGCTCTAATACCATTTATTATGAATTGAGGACTAAAACCATGCAACACAAACCAAGAATCCCGACTTCATCACTTTAGGAACAATTGCTAGCAAGAATAAATTCACAGAAAATGAAACACAAACTTGTGCACAAACATAGAAAATTGCAATCTTAGAGAACACCAAGAATTTTCATTGAAAGCACTTTCCAAGGAAAAATCATGGAGTTGGTATCATGGAATGGTTCCACTATAAATGAAGAAGAAATCATAGGACTTAAATCACTCCTGCAGCAAAACAGAGCTTTCTCCTAATAAGATTTATCTCTCTTTCTCATAGCAGCTACTGCCCTTGCATGCATTATCAATTCATTAAACTCTAAACATAAAGGGTTTCTAAAACCCATAACATTCCTGCCCTCAAACGTTCTTTAAAAGGAAATTTTGGAACTCAAATCAATGCCTGAACGTGAGTCTATGTTGTTCATGCTTCTCACCCAGGCGCTAGCCACTTTGGTTTTGTAGAAACTGGGCTTGCGTTGAAAGAATACATGGGTGCTTGGGATAGCCTAGGCGCTGAAGCTTCTAGTTGGCTCGGCTAAAGTAGGTAGCTTGGCTTGAATTCCTACATTGAGCTCATGGGTGCACAGGGGCGTGCTCGAGCACCCGGTCTCGTCATTTTTAGCGTCTTCATTGGCGCTTGGGACGTGCCCATGCTCATGGCCCTTAATTTTGTCTTTTCAATGTGCACCTTGGCACGCCTAAGCACCTGACGCCATTTTTCTTCCAAGTTGTTGCTGGTGTTTGGCGCGCCTAGGCATCCAATCTAGCGCTTGGGCATGCCCAGGCGCCTAGTTAGTTCCTACTACAAATCAAGTTCATTTTACATCCACTTTGCCTCCGATTGATCCATGATCATTCCGGACTCACCTCGAAGCACAATATTTTTTTCCTCTGAGGTTGCCCTTAGAGATCATCACTGCCTTCACCTTTAGATAAATTACATTTTCTTACAATGGATCTAACATATAAAAAACATATAAAGATGTGTATACTCTAAGTGTATCCTATGTTGCATTTGCACTGTTTCCATTGTAAATTTTTGCTAGTTGTTACCTTGAATCTTACCTGCTTGAGTATGTCTTAGAAGATTAAGTTGTGTGGCTTGAAAATTTAGTGTTATATACTTTTTTGTAGGTGAAAGTTAATGTGCCATATTCTCCATGGACTTTGTAGAGTGGAAAGTGTGTTTATTGGAATTTATATGAGATGTGCTAATACTTGAATGTAAGTTAATTTGATGTGCTGTTGTGTGGCTTGCATTTGATCACATAATTGAACTGCAATAAAAAAACACTCAAGTGAAATGCATTTTTATTTGTGGGAAAGATGGGATGTGTTTAATTGCAAAATATGCTGTAGTTTCTAACTCTTGCATACTCTTATCTTGCGACTATTTGCAACTGTGATTCTTTGCTTGTGATTTTGTTCTTCTCATAATCGCTTGCACACGTCCACACACATGAATCAAACTTTTTTCAAACAAATCATGATTATCCAATTCACCCTGCTTAGATGTGCTATATAATCATTCTTACGTTACATTTACGAGAACAGATGTGCAAGGTGATTGAGCTGTTAATGAAGAAAGTTCGGTATTTATTGTGCTCTCACTATTAAAAAATTTTGGTTCTGCTTCTGGCTCCTTATATTTTGAAATCATGAATTAGCCTTTTGGAGCTTTGGGAATTTATCTCTAGATAGCTACATTATAGGCCACTTGTAGGATGGCACTACTTTATATAGCGTTGGAGTTCACACCTTCCTTTAGTCGTAGTGGGACTTCCTCTATGATTATTCTCTAACCTCCTTAAATTTATGATTGTTATACACCAGTAACCTGCAATTCAAACTTTTTGCGTTTACTGGCAACATAGCATGATTTTGTTTCAAAGACTTGGCAACTTCTTCAGCATTAAATTCAAAATTTTGTTCAATGTTTATGTAAATCCAGACCATAATTTTGAAATTATGGTCAGAACTTGTAGACTGCTTAAAGTTTCACCTAGCCTAGCCCATTTATCTATATAACATCACTCAAAACAACATTCACATGAAATATTCATGCGGAAATGCAAATATTTCGAATTAACAAAAATATTAAAATACTCACCAAAAAGTTCTGAACAGATATAATATTGATTATCGGTGAGGGAGTGCGTTGGTCCACAAACTGGCTGCATCGGGCTGCTGCTGATACCCGCTGAGGGCTTGCAAGGGGCGTTGGGATCAGCTGCAATTATTTTATGATTGCAATTAGACATTATTACTTCCTCATGAATGTTGGTTGAAATTTGGATTATTGTTGTGAATATTTCAACTGTTACACTGACATTTGTGCTTTGAAGGATGTATTGTACGTTGACAGTGGCGACCCATGGAATCCCAGACCCGAGATAGTAAGCAAAGTGATGAAATTGCTGAAAGGTGTGCACAAGATTCTGAAACCGGATGGAATTTTTATCTCCATTTCATTTGGCCAGGTAAAACCTTTAGTTCGCACTATTCTGCTTTCAATTTGCAATTATATTTACTCTTCTGCCCGTCAATCAGCCACACTTCAGGCGCAAGCTGTTTGAAGATCCTTGCTTTACATGGTCGGTTGAATGGAAAACTTTTGGGGATGGATTTCATTATTTCTTCTACACTCTTAAGAAGGTGAGATTAAAATTATGACTAGTTGATTCAGAAATAATCCTAAAATGATTTGCAGGGGAAAATTATTATAAAAATTTTGTGGGAGAAATTTATGAATTCTAACAATGAATTTATATATTATATCAATCTATTATATCCTGTCTTCAATATATATATATATGCTATTTAGATTTGTTAACATTCAAGAAAATTCATCCAATAAGATTTTGATATCATTACAATATAAATTTTAAAAATAATATTTATATTATTTTAATATAAATAAATAAACACTAATTAAATAATGTTTAAATTATATTATATATATATATATATGCTATTTAGACTCATTAATATTCAAGAAAATTCATCCAATAAAATTTTGATATCATTATAATATAAATTAAAAAATAATATTTATATTATTTTAATATAAATAAATAAATACTAATTAAATAATGTTTAAATTCTATTGCATGCGTTTTTTTGAGTTTCACGTAAACTAGTTTAAATAGTATATATATATATATATATATATATATATATATATATATATATATATAATATACACGTGAATGGTGTTGTAGCGTAATTGAGGTTTAGGATTTATTACCTCAGGTCATGAGTTCAAATTACATCGGCCACTCGTAAGAAAAAAAAAATATGCATAAAAAACTCGAAAACAGAGGCAAGTTTCCCGAGGTAATGGATGGCGCCCACGTTGCCGGTGATACATGAGACTGTCGGCGTATGGAGGAGGCTCATCACCAGCAAGTTTGAGCCAACGGGAGGCGGTTCAGTGCGGTCGTCAGTGCGGTGGTGGATGGCGGAAAGTGACATTTTTGCGGTTTGATGGTCGTGCCGGCGCTGGCATCTTCCACGAAGACGATGAGGAACTCTATAATTATGAGATCTTCAAGCCAGCAGGGATTGGCCTTTGTGGAGATGAGAAAAGGTTACTTTTAGGGTTTTGAAGTTCTGCCTGCCAAGCTGTGCCTTGACAAAGACGTCATCTTAGACTCGACACAAGCACCACCACCACATGGGATGTGTAATGTTGGGTTACTCCTAGGCGGGTTAAAACAGCACTTCTTTTCTTAATAAAGCTCAGCTATCTTTTTGATTTTCAGGGAAGGCGGCGGTCTTCTGAAACAATTAGCAAACGGTTCGACAACGAGGAGCGCAGTTTCCCTGCAACAAGTTTGTTCCAAGAAGAGCTGGAGGATGAGGATTTTATATTTAGAACTAATGTCGAGGAACTAATAATTTAATTAGGCTCTCTATTGTGGAAGATTTTCCAACAATTACTCCGAAATGTTACTGTATGTGTACTTTAGACAGTTTGCTCGGCACTGGAACTTGTGGCTGTTTTGAAGATTTATGATCCAATGTGTCTCAAAAACTTAATTAAGCCTTAATAAAGCTTAATGAATATTTGAAAGAAATAATGTTGAATTAAATAAAGACTATTTTCTTTGTTCTTGTTAAATTATAATAAAAACTTTTAATTTGTACAATATTAACCATAGATAGCATTGCAAGTATAAGTAATGCAATTACTTTTAGTTTGTAATATTTTATACGTTTTTTTTTTCTCTCATGCAAGGAATACATTATAAATTTGTATGTTTTCATTTTCTTTGTATGAAATGGAATCTTGGCGTCTAATCTTGGTAATTAGTAGATTGGAGGAAAGGTCTAATTTGTGGATACATACAAAGTGCTATATTATCATTATATCTTTGCAACTTATTTTTTCTTATTATTATGCACTTCTCATGAGTTTGGTGATTATATAATCATTAAAATTATCAAATAATAATTTTTATTTAAAGAGTTTAAAGATTCTTGGAAGAATTATCATGTAGTCCCTTTTTGTCTCACCGACTTTTCCCAATTTGTTGTAATTGCAAGAGTGGTGGAGCACCACCAATCTGAAAGAGACATGAAGAGAAAGATTCATTCAGTGCCTAGTCACCATGAGATACTTAAAAAGCACCGGCCTCAGCAGATTGAAGTTGTCGCACCGTCTGAACCAATTCAGGGTTGTAATAGATCACATTCTTATGGCAAGTGCTATCACTTCGGCCATAGGTGTTTCACATGTGGTTGTCAGGGTCATCTGTTCTACAAGTGCACTAATAGGAAAACGGTGGATGGTGTCTGCATCCATCTTTCTCAACGAAACCAAGTCTTCCGTGCCATGCCTTTAAACAAAAGGAATCCGAGGATGGTGATAATGCCACCTCCTTCAGCTAAAGCCTTTGCTTCGAGATAGTTATTGGAGCAAGCTGCTGCTCCGAGATTTCATAATCCTAATAACTTCAAGAAGCAGATTAATAACCATCCTACTGGTCCTGCTCATGTGTGATCTAACTCCTCTCGATACTGCTGAAGATAATAACGTGGTTTTATGTACACCTTTCTGAACATATCTTTTATTGCAAAATCAATTGTGTTACTGCATAATTATTATTGCAAGTAGTTAATGCAGTCAAATAATCTTAGGAACACTCTATTTAAATGATAAATCTTGCAATGTGTTATTCGACACCATAGCTAGTCATTCTTTTATCTCTGAACATTTTACTAAGATCCTTAAGCTGCCTATATATAAGTTGGCAAAGTCACTATATGTTGGATTTCCTTCTGGAGCCCAACTCAGCGTTCACAAATTTTGTGATATTAAGATTATGTTAAATGATCAAGCATTTGAATCCAAGTTGATCGTTTTACCTCTAGCCAACTTTGATATGATTCTCAGAATGAATTGGATTAGTATTCCCAACACAATTATCAATTGTCAAAAGAAGAAAGTCACACTTCATTCCCTTGGCAAGCCTAAAACTTTCATATGAAAGATTAGCACATAAGCATCTCTAAACAATGCTATTAAAGCCAAGAAGCTAATTAGTAAAGGTTGTGATACCTTCCTTATCACCATGATGGGTGAAGCTAAGGAGTACATTCCTCTCGTTGAATGTAAAGTAGTGCGTAATTTTGCTGATATATTCCCTGAAGATTTGTCTAGATTACCTCCAGCAAGAGAAGTAGAATTCTCTATTGAGTTAGTTCCTAGAACTCAGCCTATCTCTAAAGCACCATACAAAATGAAACCTAAGGAATTGCAAGAGCTTAATGAGCAATTGCAAGAGCTCTTAAGTAAAGGTTTCATTAAACCAAGCATGTCTCTTTGGGGAGCGCCAATTTTGTTTATTAAGAAAAATGATGAATCTATGTGTATGTGCATAGATTATCGAGAACTAAATAAACTATTAAGAATAAGTACCATTGCTTAGAATCGATTGATTTATTTGATCAACTATCTAATGCGGTCATATTTCCAAGATTAATCTAAGATCGGGATATCACCAGTTGCGAGTAAGAGATTCTGATATCGAGAAGACAGATTTTCACATTAATTATGATCATTATGAATTCTTTGTGATGTCTTTCAAACTCACTAATTCACCGTAAATTTTTATAGACAATGCAGCGAGTCCATAAGCCTTATCTGGACAAATTTGTCATCGTCTTCATCAATGATATTCTCATCTACTACAAAACTCTGAAGGATCATGAAGATCATTTGAGAGTAGTGTTGGAAATATTGCATGCTCATCAACTGTATGCAAAATTCTAGAAGTGTGAATTTTAGTTAGATTCTGTAGCATTCTTGGGTTATGTAGTTGATGCCCAAGGAATCCATGTAGATCAAAAGAAAGTTAGTGCTATCCAAGATTGGGTACAGCCCAAGTCAATAACTGATATTCGAAGCTTTTTGGGATTAGCCAATTATTTCAGAAAATTCGTGAAGGGCTTCTCTCAGATCGCCTATCTGTTGACTAGACTGACTCAGAAAGCTGTGCATTTTGTTTGGATTTTTGATTATGAAGAAGCATTTCAAATATTGAAAGATGCACTCTCAACTACCCTATGCTAGTTCTACCAAAAGAAGGTTTAGACTATCAAGTATATACTGATGCATCTGGAGTTGGCTTAAGATGTGTATTAATGTAAGAAGGTAGAGTTATTGCATATGCTTCTCATCAATTAAAACCTCATGAGAAGAACTATCCAATGCATGATCTCGAACTTGCTACCATTATTTTTTCCTTAAATCAGCGACTATGACTTAAGTATTCAGTATCATCCTATCAAGACATACGTTGTAGCCGATGCTCTTAGCCGTTGTGCTACATTAGGCACCATGTTCGCGGAAAGCCCTATGGTTGATGAATTTTGTAAGCTGTATATTGAGCCTATCAGAGTTGATATGCTCAGTCAATTAATACAATTAATTTTTGTAGAGCCAACCTTCATAGAGATGTCTCCATCTCTTAGACAAAGATGAAGACTATTTTAAGTTTAAAGCTGAAATTGAAAGCGGTCATCGTTACGATCTGCATATGCATGAAAGTGTGATCTATTAAGGAGAACATCTTTGGATTCCTAAATCCATGCATCAAAAAGTTTTATTGAAAGTTATAATTTTGGATACAAGGTCCACCCTAATTGTACGAAAATATACCAAGACTTAAAATAGTCATTTTGGTGGCCTGGTATGAAGAAAAGTGTAGCCAAATTCAATGTAAAGTGCCATGCATGTAATCTAGTTAAGGTTGAACATCAAATGCCTAGAGGATTATAGCATCCGCTAGAAATCCCAAAGTGGAAATGGTTTGAGATCTTAATAGACTTTCTTATGGAAATGCCTCGCTCTCAAGATCTGGTGTCGATACAATCTGGGTCATCGTTAATCAGTTGACTAAATCTGTGCATTTTCTTTATATTCATCGTGCTGACTCTGTGGAAAATCTTGCAAGGCTTTATATTAGAGAAATTGTCAGCCTGCACAGTATTCCTAAATCTATTATATCAGATAAAGACAGCATATTCACTTTCACGTTTTGCAGGTAGTGCATCAGGATCTAGGGACTACCTTAGCTATGAGCACAGCTTTTCATCCTCAAACTGATGGTAAAACTAAAAGAATGAATCAAGTTCTTGAAGACTTGGTCAAACTCTATGTTTTAAATTTTGCTGGTTCCTAGGAAGATCATATTCTATTTATGGAGTTTACATATAATAATAGCTTCCAGACCAGTATCAGAATGGTTCCTTATGAAGCCATGTATGGCAGAAAGTGCAAAACTCCTCTTGCTTGGTCAAAAATGGGAAGTGTTCAGCATTTTGGATATAAATTGGTAGAGGATACCAACAAAAAGTTCAGCTCATTTATCAAAGAATTTGTTCAACTCATGATTGACAAAGCAAATATCATGATGCTTATCATCATCCCTTAGAATTTAGTGTTGGTGATTATGCGTATTTAAAGGTCAGCCCAATGAAATGTGTTTTCATATTTGGCGTAGTAGGAAAATCCAATCCCTGTTACATTAGACCTTTTGATATAACAACAAAAGTTGGGTCAGCAACCTACAGGCTAAACTTCCCCGATAATTTCTCTGTAGTTCATAATGTCTTTCATATATCATCGCTGAGAAGATGTCTCAAAGACCCTTTTTATATTTGTTCAACTTCAGCAGTTGACATTCAACCTGATATTTCATATGTAGAAGAACCTGTTACAATCTTGGCTCATGATCAAAAGCAGCTAAGTAATCATTCTATTTCCATGGTGAAGGTTCAGTGAAAAATCATTCTCTTGAAAAATCTACTTAGGAAAAGAGGCGGATATCTGCTAGAAATATCCAAAGCTCTTTATGAACAATAATACTTCTCCTAGCCTTTCTATAAACTTCCATTGTTGTTATTTCTTATTTCATTATTTTAGTTTATTGTATTTCTTCATTGAGAGATATCGAGATTATCATCATTATTAAGTTGGGGAGTTTGTAATAACTCAAAGTTGTTACCCTGGCTAACTTAAGTTAAATCAAACATTAATTCTCATTCCATTAGACTCAAATGGCCAATTAAATTTAACCATAATATTTGGGACCAATCAAAGCTCATTTGAGCAAATTTATTATTTTATCAATTTTAGGATCTTAAAAATTAGCTAAATTTATTTGACCGTCAAATTAAAATTTGATTGCATTTTTGAATTTTTCACCCACAAATTAGTTAAGGAGGAATTTTTGAAAATTTTTAAAGATCATTTAGGCTTAAATTGGATTTAATTTGAATTAGTTATTTTAATTAATTAATTTAATTAATTAAATCCCATTTTATTTAAATCCCAATGGTCGAAAGATCCTTTCCATCACAGCCATTCAATGGTTTCAAGCCGTGATCATGCGATCTGTACATATTGTACGATCAGATCCTTCGACAGCCGCTAGATCATAATCATGATCCAACGGAGGTAGTGTAACAACCCAAGGTTGTTACCCAGTTGAATTTTAGCATAATCATATCGTAATTATCATTCCATTAAGATCATCGAGTCATTAGATCCAAACCGTGAAGGTTTAGAGCAATTCGAAGTTCAATCCAATATTCTAGATTATTTAAATATTTAATTAATTAGAAAATTGAGGTATTTATTGTGATCTCAAAATTGAAATCCGACTTCGCTATTGCTATCGTCACCCCCAAATTAGCTAGAGGTGATATTTTGAATGCGTTTGGAAGTCGTCAAATTTTCGTCAATATTTTAATGTAATTAAATGCGTCGAAAAATAGGATAATTAAATAATCGTCGGAATTGAAATCTGACTTCGTCGTTGGATTCCTCACCCCCAAATTAGCTAGGAGCGAATTTTTGGGATTTTTCAGAGCACGTTTCAAAAATCCAAAATTTTAAATAATTAAGGGAAATAAATGAGTAATTAAGAAACATTTGGATCCCTTATTTGCAATTCCCCCAAATTTTTTATTTCATTCGACTGACAGCCCCTCCTCCCTCAGCCGGCGCCCCATACCCCCCTTGGCTGCCTCATGATGGCATCTCCCCTTAGGTCAATGATGGCCTAGTCCCCTACTCCCCTCCTCCTCTCCTCCTTTAAGAAGGAGCTCAAATCCTTCATCCTCTCCATTTGCAAAATCTAAGAGTTCACCTCATCCTTTCCCTTCTCTATTGATGATATAGCATTGAAGAAGAAGGAGTTCAGCTCACCCTCTAAGGCTTGGAGAAAGACAAAGGATTCTTCTTCCTCATCTTGCAAAGGACTAAGGTACCCCTTTACCCATCTCTTTTGCTTTCTTCATATGGCTATAATGCTGGAATACATCTCTAGATATCCATGTTTAAGTATGGAAGCCATTAAGGCTTTTGAAAGCATCATAAAAAAATGCTCTATTTTTCTTGTATTCTGTATATCCTGTCATTTATCTATATTTTTAGTATAGCTATGATGCTCCGTTCATGCCGATTTTAGTGTCGATGGAAAGGTATCAAAAATACCTTTCCATTGATATATGACACCACTCATGAAACTCTCTGGATTAAAAGTAATTAAGCTCGAAAAATAGCCTACACAGGTTTCGCACCTGGCGAAATCACCGTCTGCCACTACAGCGCGCTGTAGCGCGCTGCAGCGGGTCGTAGCGGTTGGTCGCGGGCATAAAACTTAGGGAAAATGCATATTGAACAGTAAAAAAATTGCAAAATGGACCGCTACAGTGCGCTGTAGCGCGCTGCAGCGGCCGGTAGTGAAAATTTCGCGGATGAATAAAAATATTAGTGAAAGTAATTGCACAGTAATTAGCAAAATGGGTTGCTGCAGTGCGCGGTAGCACGCTGCAGCGGACCTTAGCGGGAATATTTCAGAACTTAGGAAATGTCAAAAATAATTTAATTGAACAGTTGTTTTTGCAAAATGAACCGCTACAGCGCGCCATAGCGCACTGCAGCGGGTCACAACGGAGTTTAGTGGACCACAGCGGGCCGCAGCACAACCCCGCGCGAAGAGCGCTACCGCGCGAATTGCGCTACAGCGCGCTGCAGCGCCCGAAAATTTACAAAATTTCAGAAATTTCCAGAAATTTCCTAGATCTTGTAAAACTGCTCAGTCTTGGCTGAAATAGCCAAAACTCAACTATTTTAGTATTTTAAGACCCCTAGGACCTTAGTGGGGTTGAATTATACTAAATTTGAACTTATTTTAGCTAAAATTGAACATAACATAAAATTTTATATGAAAATTAAGTTTGGAAGCCTTGTCATTTTAATAGGTGATCAAAACCTACCTTATCCCTAAAATGCATTATACAAATGGCTAGATACCTTTGAATTTTAGTGCCAAACAATAATCTAAATTAATATTTAGGTTTTGGAAACTTAGGAAATTAGAAAATTATTAATTTACCCTTAAAAATTCAAACGGCTATAATTAATTTGTTAGACCTCAGAATTTAGTGTTCTTGGACTCTATGGAATCCTTGAACAGTAACCAACAGTAAATTATATAAAAAAATAGATTTCATTAAGTGTAAATTACAAAATTGCCCCTTAGGTCAATAACTTTAGTTTGGACCTATATAACCCATTTTTTACCCAAATTTAGTGTACCTACTGTCTATCTTCATGTTAGACAGTAAGAAATCTTAATTTGGAGCATTAAATCAAAAGTTGACTTTTTGGACCCTTAGTTAGGGGTAAAATAGTTATTTTGCCCAAAATCTAGGTTAAGCATCATTAACCTCTAGATTATGTTTTAAACTACTAAAATTAGTATTGGAATTATATTATATTCATTTTAGTGAGAAAAATCATTTATTTGGTCAACTCAATAAAATCTCCTAGAAATTTTCTAAGTCTTTTCCTTAGGACCTCTTCACCTCATATTAGGATTATTCCTAAGTTTATGGCTAGATCATAAGTTAGATTTTATTTATTGGGTAAGTGGGTTATTCAATAAATGAATCCTTGGTATTATTAGTTTCTAAACTTTTATAACTTATTTCGATTATTTTGTCTTTCAACTTTAGATTTAGGATAAGGAGATTCATTATATTAAATTTGATTTGCTTAATATGATATACCTTGATCAATAGATCACTTTAAGACAGAAATCTAGATCTTATGTCTTAATCTTTTGGATTATGTGATTAAGCCCAATCTCGTGGTGTTTAATCCATAATCTTTAGTTTAGTTGTTTTGATTAGGTTCTAGTATAGGACGTCTAAAATCATTAATTAGGTTGTGATGATTTATTATTTAACTCTTATAGTCGACTTTGATTAAGCATATTAGGACCTAGCTAGTCCTAGTATTTTGTAATCTATAAGAACGTACTCTAAGTTACACTCGATAGTAGGAACTGGAGATCCTGAACTTGTGTAACTTAGAATAGTTAGAATGGTTTAAATTAGATAACAATAGTGTCACCATGTATAGAAGAGTCCATTGCTTACTTGATTTATTTTGTTGCTATGCATCCCTTGTCTTTGTGCTTAATCCCTTGGACATATCATATAAGAGCAATTTGTGCAAAAAATAAAAATTTAGAATAATTAGGATAACAGATACTTTTAGGTTCAGTCTCTGGGAGGATTCTGGTGCACATTTACCCTATTGGATGGGGTAAGGAGTAATAAGGAGGCTTAATATTACTCATTGAGGAGAGTGTGTTAAGTATGGAACCCGTGTAGTCTTGCAGACGTGCTTGACTCCTCAGCTATTTCTGAAACGTGTCCATAGAAACAAAGTTAAACAACTAAAAGATTCTGCATTTGTAATTACTGCCTCCTCAATTCTGCTGCTGGATTCTATCTGCCCTAGCCCTGAAATGCTATGGGAATTTATGTCTGCTCAAGCCCTGAAAGGCTTGAGGATTTCATCAGCCCGGTGGTCAACTTTCTGATATGACAGTCTTTACATACCTGTTTCAGTTTTAGTTTACTGTGTACTGTATTTTGATACATATTTTAATCAGCTATATTTCTTTACTTATCTGCTCACTTGTACATATTTATAAGATGTTAGACTTTGCTGCTACTATACATACTATATTCAGATTTTTGTCATTTAATTTGCATATGTCATATGATCATCAGCATGTTTAGGATTAGACTTTACTTTCAGTATTTTACTTATTGTACTATATATATATATATATATATTATATATATATAGATATATATATATATATATATATATATATATATATATATGCCCATTCCTTGCTTAGTCATTGAGGCGTGCTTTTGCCTCATTTGTTATTTAGTTATAAATATTATGTTTATAACTACCCTTGTTTCTTTGTATGCTCACTGCACCTATGCTTTTGATGTTTACTTTTATTGAGCTTAAGTATAAAATGGTGATATTAATAATACATAAAATATTCAGCCTAAAATGTACTTAAACAATTGTCTAATAAGATTTTCTTTTATTGGCTGGGGCCCTAGCATTATGAAACCGATAATGTCAGATTCAGATAGGTTTGAGGAGCTAGGTGCTGAAGCGGAGGCGCCCTACTTAGAGGAGGAGCTTCAACTAGGAGAGCCGGATATTGCTTAGTTACTTTTAACCGCTTGTGAGGATGAGTGATTTACCTTCCAATCTTTTAAACTATTTAAATGTTGTAATAATACAGGTACTGTGATTGTGATTTACTTTATGCACTTTATTATTTTATGAGCTATTTTATTGCTATTTCTTATGAGATGCATGATAAATGGATGTACTATTTATTTTATTTAGCTTCCACACTCTATATATATGTTAGATGTAGTGACTGATTCTCTTATTTATTATGTGCATGTTCTCCCCTTATTAGTGGATTGTGGATCTTACCTAATCCAATGATAAGAGAAGGACTTGCACAAGTGACCTCCACTCCTTAGTCTAATAATTGTGGGCTTAGGGAGCGGGGCGCCATAGGTAGTTATCCCGTGCTCAATTGTTAGTGACCCAAGGATCAGAACTGTTCAATCCCAACTATCAAGCGATCAGACGGCCTGGAAGCATCGGGCGCCATTCACCTTCATCCTGCGATAGTTGCCCCGGTAGGAAGATTCACCCCATACTCTGGCATCAGAATCCTGTCCCCCACTCTCTCATGTCACATCTGTTAGGATGTTAGGATCCTTACCTTCATCCGTCAATCATCCTTGATAGGTCTTAAAGCCGGGGCCACTCCAATTATGGTAAGTTGAAAATGCACCCTCAGCTCGAGCTATGGCCATGAACCCGAGCCTCGGCAGTCCTTCTCTCCATTCCAGCGAGTTATAAATAGCTCATGACAATCACAATGAGCTCCTTTGCTCACTATGACTCGCTCAATCCTTCCTCTCCTTCCTTGTCGAAGTCCCAACATCATTCCAGCATTCCAGACAGTTCCAACTTCAATTTTTGCTGATTAGAGGGTGCAGTCTGATGTTCAGACCCCTATGAAGCTCTTGAGACTAGCAGTAATCTCTACTTTCTTCTTAAGCTCTCTGGCAATCTCGGTCTCCAATTCCAGGTACTCACCCTTCCCCATCAAGTCGTGTGGGCTCAACGTAAGCTAAAATTGCATTAAGATTAGCTCTGTGTTGTGTTGAGAAGATAGTCTTCTCAATGGAAATCCTTATACACATTTTATGGATGTTTGGCTCAGTCCAGACAATAGGAATTGCTGTCTGGGATTAATCGAGCCATCCAGTGAAGGCGAAAAAGCATCACTAGACTAGAGTGCTTAATTCCTCTCCCTCTCATTTTGTAATTGCATGCCATTGTGAACCAAAATCAATTCAATCATCCTTAAGGCTCAGGAAAGCTCTAATCGATTGGGTTACAGTGTTATAATAAAACTTATGCTCCACATCCTATCCTTAACCTTAACGCACCTATGGAAGATGATGGCTCGTACATAGATGCAAGTGATTACCAACCCCATGTTCCACTACCTCCCCAACCTCATTGAAGACAACTAAACCTAAGAATAGAGAAAAGAGAGACCACCAATGAGTTGCTAATATTTTAATGATCCCTCTATAAGAGTTAAAGTTAAAGCTCCTACTTATGATAACACACATGATCCAAATAAATTCTTAGATTTGTTAACCCAAATGGATGACTTCTTTGATTGATATAGGATGGATGATTATCAACAAGTTTCTTTTGCTAAGATGAAATTGACTGGTCATGCTAAAATTTATTGGACAAATACTTTAGCAAAAGAACAAAGGTTAGGAAGGACAAATCTTACTTGGATAGAGATGAAAGAAATACTTAGGTCAAAATATTATCCTCAATATCATGATAAGAAGTTACATGGACAATTGCTGACTCTAAGGAAAGGTTCTCTTTATATAATAGAATACATAAATACTTTTAAGGATCTAGTTTCTAAGACCAATTGTGGGGATAATGATTGGCAACTTGCTAATAAATTTGTTATTGGTCTTAGAATATAAATTAAAAATGAGGTTGAACTTTTTGATCCCTAAACCTTAAAAGAAGCTTTCTATTATGCTCTACTTATTAAACAACAAAAGTAGTCAACTTCTATAAAACAAAATAGAGCTCAAGTGACTTCTAATTTAAATTATAAGTCAACTATCAAACCCATTCCACCTACTAGCTTAAACTATCCACCCAAAGAGGGAAGCTCTAATAATATTAAAGATATCATTTGTTTCAAATATCATAAGAAAGGTCACATGTAGGACAAATGTAAGGCACAAATCTTATTGTTAGATGAAGTTCATGACTCTATAGATGAAATCTTAGAAAAAGTTTATGATGATACCCCATTATCAGATGAAGAATTTGTGGTTGGTCCTCAAATTAATATGGTGAGATGCCTTACAATAGCTAAGAATGAAGAAGAAGATTGGAGGAGAAGAATATTTTTAGCATGTATATTGTGTGCAATGAGCGAAGGTACAAGTTAATTATTGATGGGGGTAGTGTAATGAATGTTATATCTAGCAATTCTATATCAAGAGCTAATTTAAGAATTGAACCTCATCCCCAACCCATTCATATTAGTTAGGTTAACCATACTTCGCTTCTCATCACTAGTCGATGTTTAGTTCCTATCAAGATTACTAGTTATAAGGATAAAATTTGGTGTGATGTGCTCCCTATGGATATCGCTCATATTCTACTTGGGCAACCATGGCTTTATAATTTGAGTGTAATTCATTATGGTAGAGAGAACACATATGTTTTTAAATATAATAATAAAACTATCAAACATTTTCCAGTCAGACCACTATAGAAAATACTGTCTATAGCACCACATAAATAATCACTCCATTGCATTCTTTAATGTGAAACTTAACGATGTTAAATAATGATTTTCATCATATGAACCACTAAAATATTAGAGGCATTATCTTTTGCACTGAGAGATTACCCTCCACATGGACCACCAAGCATTAAAATTTATTGATCAATAGAAAAAGCTAAATCATTGGCATACCAAGTGGGTAGAATATTTATGAGATTATATTTTTATCCTCAAGCACAAGCATGGTGCTGAGAATAAACCCATTGATACAATCTCTAGAGTATTTATGGTGTTGTCATCTTTAACTAATAAGATACCAGGCTTTGATCATCTAAAGATGATTATGTTATTTTCCATAACTTTCATTTGATATATTATGAGTCTCATGAGGGTGTGTTATCTCACCACTCATCATATCGTTGTAGAAGATTAATTTTTTGTAGCCCTCTATTGTGTATTCCACATACCGAGGGGACCCAATGCCAGGTTAGCGGGAGCTAATCCAGCACCGGTTTGGGGTAGTCCCCTAACCACATGATTATACTGAGTGATTTAAAATATATAATATGTAGGTATCAAACATAACTCATTCATTCATTAATTTAAAAATATCATAAATTTTTTATCACAAAAATTTAAATAAAATAAGATGTTACAAAATTTAAATAGACTCAAAAAATAGTAAATCAGCAAGTAGCAGTAGCAGCACTACTTGACCCGTAGCGCATTTCCTTTAGGATGAGCTCCTGATCTTGGCACATTTCAAAAGTGCAAACATTATACTAGTTAGTTGTGAAACTAAGTGCTAATATATGTTAATTTTATAATTATTAATAATAAGCAAAATAATCAATAATTTGACAGGAAATAAGAAGTTGTACAAATTTATCCCTGTAAACCTATTTCAGTTGCACTGAAAATTTAGCATAAAAATAGTTGAATTCGCAAAAATAAATATAGATAATTAGTGTTTGATATATGGCACAAAAATATGATTTTATTGGGTAAATACAAAATTGAGAAAAATGAGAGTTCTATTTTGTATTATATATCCCAACTTCTCTCTATACATGCTCCATCAAAGGCTTGTCAGCATAGGCTCCTTATGCCTCATAATGTCGGATAGCCCCATCCTTGAAGTTGTCTGATCAGACTAAAAATAAATCAACAGTAAACTAGTGCTACTCAGTTTTCCAAATATTTGCATATATCATTTTATGTAATTTTTAAAATTATTTTTATCAAATTTGTGCGATGCTGAGCGCAAAAGCATATTAAAAAAGTGTGATAAAAGACATCTGATACATTTCCTTAGTGCATGAATCAAAAAGTCAAAAGTTAAGTATCTGCATGATTTTATATTTGATAAGCAATTACTAAAAAACTTAATAATTATAATTATTTATAAGTAAATGAATTATAATTATAAAATAAAATAATATTTATTATATAAGAGAGAAATAATCTTTATTCATTCGCTCATTTTCTCTTTGAATTTATCATTTCTCTTTCTTATATAATTATAACTATATAATAATGATATTAATAATAATATATTTTTATTTTTAATTATTAAATAATGATAATACTAAATTTATAATATAAAAATAACATATTTATAATATGTAGCATAATAATAATAGTTTTATTATTATCACTATTAGTAATAATAATGATAATAATACTAATAATGATAATAATAATAATATTATTATATATAGATATATATAAAGAAAGAAAAAAATGACTGAAATGAAAGTTACATAAATTAATATATATATATATATATATATAGAAAAAAAATGATAGAAATAAAGTTACTGAAATTATAATATATATATATATATAAAGAAAAAAAAAATGATTGAAATAAAAGTTATAAAATTTAGGATATATATATATATATATACATATATAAAGAAAGAAAATAACTAAAATAGAAGTTGCATAAATTATGAAATATATATATATATATATATATAAAGAAAGAAAATAATTGAAATGAAAGTTACAGAAATTTAAGAAATATATATATATATATACATAAATATATATATATATATTTTGATGATGCTTTATTGGAGGTTAGAGGGATAAACCGGTGGTGGCCGAAGAAGAAGAGAGGAAAATGGAGGAGGGGAAGAGGGGGTGAGAGGGAAGTGGGAGAGGGGAGAGGAGGTGGGATGATGAGTGGGAGGATGATAAATGAATGAGAGTGTATTTATAAACTTTTTTTAATTTTCTCTCTTCTATTTCTCTCTCCTCATTATTCTAATATGAGAATTTTGACTTATCTTCCTCTTAAATGCTTTGAGTGTACAAATTGATTTGCTCTTCCTCATTCTCTCTCATCATTCTCTCTCTTAATTATCTCTCTTTTTTCTCTCTCCACCATTATTTCCAAGAAAAAATACCGAAATTTGACATTGATGTGTATCTTAATGAGGCGAATATACTCACGTCAAAAATTATTGATTTGGGAGCAATATTTTATTTTATATTAATTTTTTAAGATAAAAACTTCAAAAATTAATTATGGTCAATATGAACCTCTAAATTCAGAGAAATTTTGTGTAGTATTTATAATATTCGTAATCCAACGACACCAAAATCGCTGAATTTGAACTTAAATTTAATTTTCTCAATTTACTGAATTTAAATAATTTAGAAATAAATTCAAAGGTATTTGTTATCCGAATTACTCTCAAATTTAAGCATTATGATCATAAAAAAATATTATATTAAATGACATTTTTGAGTCAGGTTTAGTCCTAGTTTGCATGATAATGACTTGGGTCTTTACACATACCTCATTATAAATTTTTCTAATTAATGAGTTGTATTCTGGTGATATAGTTGGACAATTAGGGAGGAACGAAATCATACATTAAGTATAGACTATTTTTTTTTGCCATCGCTAAGAAGAGATATGAGTAAGTATGCTTTTCAATTCTTAACTTGCAAAATGGCCAAGTTTTAAAAGTAGAGGCTAGAAAAAAAATATTATTTTACTTATGTCATATTGACCATAGGAATAATTTATCCATAAATTTTGTGTTAGGCTTTCCCAATACTACATGTCACCATGATAACATTTATGTAGTGGTCAACATTGCTTTCCAAAATGACTCATTTTATTCCATTTTCAATGACAAATGATGCCTCCTGCATAGCTAAATTGTTCTTCGAGAAAATAGTTAAACTACATGGACTGCCTAACACTATTGTGTTCGATAGGGATGTAAAATTTGTCCTTTATTTTTGGAAGATCTTATGATGCCTTTTAGGTACTTCTCTAAAATTCTCTTTCATATTTCACCCATAGATAGATGGACAAACTATGGTGGTTAATAGAAAATTAGAAATTTATTGAGAAACTTTGTATGTGATAACTTAAATGCTTGGCTTCACTTTCTAATAATTGAATTTGTCTATAATAGTATTGTCACTAGGACAACCAAGCATATAATATTTGAGATTGTTTATGGTTTAATCCTAAAAAGACAATAGATCTTGTTAGCTTACCCAGTCATGCTTATTCAAATAATGCCTTTACATTTGCAAGAAATTTTCATAAAATGCATTATGAAATAAGGAGTCCAATAGAGGAATAAAATGAAAAATATGCAACTAAGGATAATGTATTAGATCAAGTATAACATTTTATGCAGGTGATTTTGTGCTCATTTGCATTCTCCTGGAGTATTATTCCACCACAAAATACAAAAAACTTGCATGCCATAACGATGAGGTCATTAAAGGTCCTTAAGAAGATCGGGCCAAATGCATATTTAATTGATTTGTTATCAGATATGATAATTAATCATGTATTTAATATGGATGATTTAATTCGTTATACTGATGAACTCATAGAAAAATGCAGATGCTACTTCTGAGGAGTTAAATGGTGAACATTTACATGACTATCATAAACCTTTTTTGATATTAATATTATAATATTTGATGAGGTGATCATAGGTGAGCATGGAGACACTCATTTTGGTGAGATAGAAAAATCCATCTATATGTTTAATCCCATCAATTATATAACTTTAAATAAATTTCTTTTTATCATAAGGGAGACACTTAGATATTTCATGAATTTCTTAGGCATATACTTATTCATACATCAAGCTCTCTTATAAAACTTTCAAATTTATAATTATAATTCTAAAAATGTATGTATACTTAAAAAAAGAGATTCTTTGAATAGATATACACTCATTTACAATTTGAACCATAAGAGATATATGTTGTTCATATTTGTTGATGTCTCACCTAAAAAAATTTATCCAATAAAATTTAAATAATATTTTCATACAAACTTTAAAAATAATATTTATATTTTTTTTGATATAAATAAATACATACTAATAAAATATTGTTCATAACTCATTATACAATATTTTTTTTGAACTATCATAAATTTTCATCACTTTGATTTTTGCCTTTTTCTTACTGATTGTGTGAAATATAATTTTGTTAGATTGCATTTCTGTAGTAAAATAACACTGCATTAAAAGCACTGAATTATACCGTAATTCTGCCTCAAAAGTTTTTTCGTCCTCTCTGGTCTTGCCCCATCCGATCCGCTTTCTTGCGCCGGATTAGAAATCAAAATCCCTTTTACAAGCAATTCTCTTCCACTGCTGATCTTCCCCTTTTTGATCTCTGTCATGGTGGAAGACGAGGATTTTCCTTCATCAAGCGATGTGGAGGAGCCGGAGGGCAGTGATTTCTATCTGAGTGATCACGAGGATGATATCGCCGAGAACGTCCTTCAGGACCTCGAGGACGGGCGGCAGGAGGATTGCAACTGGTCTGTCTCGTCGGTACGAAATTACCCATGCCATTTCAGTTTTCATTTCCTAAACGGTAGGGTTAGGACTGCCTGTATCTTAATTGGAACTAACCAAATTAAACTGTATCTTGTAGCATCTTACTTAATTCTCCTAAAATTGCAAACTTTTTTTTCTCCGGCTGTTTACTCTTTTATTGTATTAGTAAGTAAATATGATTACTGTTTTCTATAGATTCAAGAGAGGAACAGCAAGGCTTTTGCTACTTATAATTACCCAAACAGAGCTGCGGAGGGTTCCCGACTATTTTTTTTATTATTCTTGAAAATAAATTTTAGTGTAGACCTAAATAGATTTAGCTTGCACGCGCCTTCTCTTTTGTCCTTTACTTTCGTTGGTAGATGATACTTTCCATAAATTGATAAAACGTTTGTTTTATATTGTTTCCATGCAGGTTATTACGAAGGAGTCCCTTTTGGCAGCACAGGTGGCCTATATTAATTGCAATAGATTATCGCACACCTTTAATTGGGTTGCCCAGAGAATATTCTGTATTTGTGCTGAGATCTTCCACTTAAATTATGATTGATTGTCTTGTGTATCTGTCTTACAGAATGAAGATCTGAGAAAGATAATGGAACTATTAGCTCTGAGTGAGAAGCATGCACGGACTTTACTTATTCATTATCGTTGGGATGTGGAAAGGATTTTTGAGTTGCTTGAGCAGAAGGGAAAGGATAGGTTATTTTCAGAGGCAGGATTAACTATGTGTGAGAATAAAGTTATTGATCTGTTTAATTACCCAGACCCATTTACATGCAGTATCTGCTTTGAGGATGTGTCTTCCCTTGCAATTTCGGAAATGGATTGTGGGCACTGTTATTGCAATAGCTGTAATATTTTTTGTCCTGATGAGAAAATGTTCTGATACTTATTGTTGCATATTATTTTGTCATTTTCAATGCATTAGGTTTTCTTTTTCTATGGTTTATATTCGTGTCTACTTATAAAGGATTAAATTGAAAATTAGGTTACTGCATTATTTTCAGTAAGTTAGCTAACCTAGAATTTCAAAAGTTCACTTAAATTTAGGAAATCTATAGACCATTTTGTTGGGCCTAAGCCTTTATGACATACCAAGTGATTTTATTGTGTGAAAACAGAGTGGTGCTTTTATATCACCTCTATTTTGTCTTAATCTCAATGTTTATTATAAAAGCATCCAACCATTTAATTTAATGATTTGATTTTTTTTCTTGACTTTATTGTCTCTTCTATTTTAATTTTATGTATTGTATTTCACACACATACTTGCTTTAACTACCATTCACAGAAACTAGTGCTGCAATGAAGATGGCATACTGACAGGGTCTTTGCTTCAAGGATTATTCGATTATTTTTCCTTATTGCTTAGAAAATTTTGATCTTTCCACGAGCACTCTATTTTTGTGAATGCTAGTTTGATTGTGAATTCAAATGATCAAACAATTCATTTTATTGTCAGTGATTGATAATCAAATCTTATGTTTGGAAGATAGTTGAAGGTTTTATATTACCATCATGTGATTATTTTATTTGCCACTCTATGATATTTTCTTAGCAACAAAATAAAAAACCTTTAGTTATGATATTTTATATTTTAACATCTATTCTAATGGAAATACCTTTTTATTTGCTAGAATCAACATAAAGTTGGCACTGCTTCTTAGGACATGCTGTTTGTGATGATCACTTACTTTTTGTGCACATTTAAAATGGATGTTGAGTATGCTTTTGGTGAGCATATTTTGGGAGGCAACTTTGAAATTGACTTAATAATAATTGTATATGAAGGAAATGATGCATTTGCACAATGTTATTTATTGCACTACGTTTGAGGTAAAAAAATGGAGATATAAATTTGGTGTAAAATATATTCAAGTAAAATAAATGTAGCATAACTACCTTTTTGATGTTTAAAACTTTTATATATTGTTATGTTTGTTTGGGTGGAAAATAAAGCTAAACTGAAAAAACAAAAAAGAACCTTTTTTGCAACAAAGGTTGGCCAAGGGTCGACAATGGCTAGTGAGGGCTGACTAGCCAAGGTCCGATGAGGTTCGGGTGTGCGCAGAGGCCCGCTTAAAATTTTTATCAGGTTTCGTGTTCGTATGATGGTTAGTGGTGGTCGGCAAGGGAGGTCGAGTGTTGGCGATGGTCGGTGAGGGTCAACTGAGGCTCGATTTGTAGAGGCCGATAGTTTCTTTTTTTAATCATTCTACATGTAAACTTAAAATTGGCTTATTCTACACACAAAATGAACTATTTGGGGGATTCACAATCCCCCAAAATTTTGTTTGCATTTCTAATACAACAATTAAGTGCCCATTTTTTGAGAAGACAAGGGATTATAAACAATTCATGCAAAATACAGCAAAATAAACAACTCCTAATTAAGTTTTTGAATTCCCTTTACATTCATGTTGGTATTTATTATGTTTGGATGGAATGTAATTGGGTATTTTTGGTGAATAATAGGACAAGATATTTTATCATTGACATTCGCATTGGATAAAATTTTCCTTATTGAAAGGTATTTTTGTCTTTCATTTATTGAATATTGGAGAATCTTAACACATTGTTTTCATGGTTGGGGCTGGGTCATCATGCCGTCTTGTTGTAATATAGCAAACGGTGGAGTATTTAGTATATAAGGTTTAGGTTGTTGGAGATTTGCATCTAGTCGTTATATGTTTTTGGTACAAGTGTTGGAAAATGATTTGAGTTAGACCATTATAATTAGTCTAGGATTTAAGATTATTGTAATATTATTTGGACTCAGTTCAAAAGATTATCATGAATGAGTGATTGGACATTTCTGATTTGGAAGACCATTTCTACCTTACATAGATTTTGGATGCACGAATTTGCACATATGTAAAGACACTAATTTTCTCATTATTTTTGGGATCATAGATTAAATTTGTTTTCTCAAGTTAGATATTCTTGCAATCCTTGAGGTACCTCAATACGGGGTTTTGCTTCAATCATTCAGCCCAGAGCTGAACATCCTGTCAAATATGGCTATGGCTTCAGTGTCGAAGCCCAAGTTAAAAGGTGTTTCTTTTATTGTTCATAATGTTGTGTTGATAAGCCTAAAGTGCATGAGGAAGTCCCTCAAACCATTGGCTTTTTGCCTTTTTTCATGTATGTTTAAAACCTCAATAAGACAATGTAGTTGTAATTGCAGTTTGGGGTTGCTTGGTTGTTTGATATTTGTATTATATGCTTTGCTATATTTTAATAGCATATAAATAGTAAACAGTTTGCTTGTCAATATGCTATCTTTTTTTGTTGTGAATTACAAAATGATCATTGAGATAACATAATGTGTGCTTGAGATGTCACCCAAAGTCAAACAATGCTTCAACCTAAGTAATATCAAGTGTTAAGCTTCTTTGCCAAAGAAGAGAGCTAGGGAGGTTGGAAGGTTGAGATTGGAAGAGAACATGAAGGTCATTGTGAAAGTTGGAGGGAATCACAATGTTTTCATTGTCATTGTTTAGGGCCCTTGCCAGTCTCATTCTTGAGGAATAGGAAGAGGAAGCATTGATATACAAATTATGAGAGGCGTAGAGGAAGCCTAAAAAGGATAAATATTAATAAAATCATTACTTATTAATAATATTTAGATACTAAATGTGAGAATAACACTAATTTAGTATTTCTTAGAATAAATTTTCTTAAAAGCTAAACCTGAGCGAATTTAGTAGTTATAATAATTATATCAATTGCACTTTCATCTTGCGAATTTGTAAACTTGAGGTATAAAGTGTTTCAAAGAAGACGAATGGTGGAAAAATTGTAGGATCTGATGACATCCTTATTTCTATATGGAAATATTTGGGTGATAAAGGAATTTTTTGGCTTGTCAAGTTATGAAAACAAAGGATGTTGGATCAGTATTGTTGCACTTATTTACAAGTATAAAGGCAATGTTCAAGACTGTAAATTATACGGGAATCGAGTTAAGGAGCTATATTTGGAAACTTCAAGAGAGAGTGATTGAATATAGATTATATTAGGATATCCAAATTTTGCAAAATCAATCTAATTTATGCTTAGTAACTTTATCATAGAAGCTATGCATTTACTAAGAGGCTTGATATAAGAATTTATAGAAAGAAGAGAAAGTCTCAATTTCATTTTTATTAAATTGGAAAAGGTTTATGATAAAGTACTAAGAGAAGATTTTTGGAGAGTAATGAAAAAATAGGATGTTTTGATTGTATTGATGTTCTTAAAAATATGTAAAATGGGGTTGTTACATTTGCTTTAATTATGAATGAAAAAAATAGGATGTTTTGATTGTATGAAAGTTATTTCTAGTTACTTTTGGATTGGCATTAAAGTGCGACTCTTTGGTCCATATTTCTTTGCTTTAATTATGAATGGCCTTATTGAACATACTTAAGATGAGGTTTCTTGGTATATGTTATTTGCGAATGATACCCTCATTATTGATAGGACTAGGGTTGGGTTAAAAGAAAACTTGGGTTATGGATGTCTACTTAAGAATCTAAAGGATTACATCTTAGTGTTTTTAAAATAGAATGTATGAAGGTTAAGTTTAATCATAATAATAGCCATAATATTGATAACATAACTATAGAGGATCATGTGATCAACAAGTGTGAAAGGTTCATATACCATGGTTCAATTTTTCAAAATAATGGCAAAATAGAGGGTGACATAATTACTTAAGGTACAAGCATCTTATATGCAATGGAGGAACATTTCTAAAGTGGTGAGTGATTGAAAATTGGCACTCAAAATCAAATGAAATTTTATTGAGAAACCATAAGACCATAAATGTTATATGAGGAAAAATGTTGGCCTATTAAAGAAGAAATGTATTGATAAGATAATTGTTATAGAGATGAGGATTCTAAAGTGAATGAGTGGGTATACTCTAAAGGATTTGATGGAGATGGGCTCGTTCATAGCTTGGCTAGAGTGGCTATGATGGAAGATAAGATTAGAGATTATTTTCTTAGATGGTTGGGACATTTTAAGCATAGACATTCAATGTTTTGTTAGAAAACTTGAATTGATGAATTATGCCCATGTTTTTAAAGGAAGAGGTAGATAAAAAGAGACGGAAAGAAATTGTTGAAAATAATCTTTATTTAGAACTTGAACTTAGGCTGGGCTTTCTAATTGATTGTGCACAATGGAAACAAACTCATGTTGCCATTTGTAAGCGTAATTTCACCTCCATATGCTCCCACTCAGTGAACTAAGGCTTGGCATTGTTTTTGTACTTATTTTAAAAATTCATAGACTAAATGTAATTTCACTTCATTTATAAGAGAACTTAGAATGATATTGAACCAAACTAACACAATTACTTGAATAACACAGTTCACTGATTAACATGATATGAGTATTGTATTATCCACAAAGAGAAAAGCATCAAATCTCTTCCTCTCTTCATTGTGGGAGCATGTGGAGCTGGGATTCTTTGCCTCATCTTTTCTATTATTGCATCTTTGGAATCATATAAGAGCCTGCACCTGCACCCTTCATTCGATCAATATTTCTTTAGGCTTTTATTTTCTGTAGAAAAATGAATGTTAGGTGTATACCTAGGGTTGCCTCTTCTATTCCTTTGATTCATGGTGATTTTAAAGCTACATGGCATGCGCTTAAACATTTTTTTTGTCCATTTTCATAAGGATTTTGTTGTGACTATGGGTAGTTGTTAAATATGTTGCCCTTAGCAAATCTTCTTTGTAAATTGCATGCCCCTTTCAGTGATAATGAATATTAGGACAAGGAGGCTAACAAATTTCTCTTAGACAAGCTTTTGACACCTTCTATTTGTTAGTGAGCTGTTAGGTTTGGCCCTTGTTAATTAATTTATTGCAACCATGGTGAAATATTTCTAACCAAAGGTAATAGGTAAAGGACTATTTGTACCAATTCTTTATCAAGGGCCAAGGACTTTGGATGGAGGAGAGTTCCACAGGTAGGGCGTTATCCATCGCCCTTCATTTCTGTATGATGCTTATTGAATCTTGTTTCATACTGCACCAATAAACTTATTCTTGATGTACAATGTAGATCCCTTAGCGGACTTCTCAAAGGAATTGCTTATCTCATTGTGTCAAGCAATTGGGGAGTCTAAGGTCATCTTGAATAACTTGTTAATCAGGGTAAAAAAATGTTCTTTTATAGAGTTGGTAGGCATCTTATCATCATGTATATTATTTTTTTAAAGAAATGAAATAGTTGGGTCTATCTGCAAATATTTTTGGTTTGCACAAAGGTGTTTATTTCTTATGAACCTTGAATATTAGTGTGGTGGATATCATTGACAAGTCTTCTTTTGCATTAGTCATTGGTTCCTTACCATGTCCACATGCATTATTTACTATTTTTGAGTATCAAAGTTGCCTTCATTTTGTGATGCAGCAAATCGAGATTTTAATATGAAATGAGAGGTTCAAGGATTGACAAACTGTTAATCTAAACCTTGCAACAATTACTTAATACATAACAATGTTGGTGGTGGAAAAATTTAAATGCAACTCATACTTTAATTCGGCATTCTATGGAGAAATAAATAGAAGTCAAACCTTGAAATTCTTAGACTCGATGAACGATCCATTGTTAAGGTTGAGGTATGGAAATAGAATGACCGGGTTGTTGTTTGAAAGAGTTCATTACACAATGATACTATTGAGGACAAGGTCCTATAATATGTCATGATGAGGAAGGAAATTAATGTCAAGTATCAACAGCTTAATTGACCACTTAACTGTTGAGAAGCTTCTTATTTTTAATAGATGATCATAAGGGGGAGCAGGTTAGCTTCTTATAGTATCCATATTTTTAAAAAGGGCACAGTTTTTTTGACTAATAAAACTAGGCTAATTCCATCTTATTAGCCATAAGATATTAACCTTAAGTGCTAGTAGGAATTTTCTTGTATATTACAGATATTGCTAAGAGCCTTATTTATACCTTTGTCTCCAAAATGGTGTTTAGGTCTAAAATGGATATAGCTATGTATATTTACAATTATCTAGCTATTCACATGCTTATAAAAAATGGGAAAGTTAATTAGGAATTTAGTTATTTGAATGCTAGAGAACTTTCATGTGATCAATGGAATCTCGTTTTGTAAATCTTGGAGAGTTGAAGATATTTGATCCTTGACATGGCAGATAAGTGGGAAAGGTTTCTTAAGGTGCTATTGATGGGGAATCAAACTTGGTAATTACATAGGAGTTTAAAACATTACTCTAGTTTTTGAATATGTTGGGATTGATGGAAACATTGACTAACGTGCCATTGTTGAATTATAGATCATTTGATTTGATCTTTAAGAACTTATTCTTAAGAGAAAGCTGGTAGTTTACTCCCTCCCTAACATGTTAAGCTAAGTGGGCGGTGAATTTCTTGGTGTAGATTACTGCGCTTTCCAACCAAGCTTGTTGATTCTTGCTAATTTGCTTGAATTAGTCTTTTCCTTTGTTCGAATGGCTTGAAGGTTGGATCCACATTGAGTTAGTGGATGATGATGTTTTTGTTCGACACTGCTTGGTGTTTGAAGCCAAGATATATTGGTGGGATCATATAAATTTACATGTCAATGGTTTTTAAGGGATGAGGTGCTTTCCAACTTGAACGGTTCATTTTGTATTATGTTAGGAGTTATTATCTTTGAGTGATGTTGCTCTAATGAATCATCATCATTTCAAAGGAAAAAATTATCATGATGAATCATGGTAATGTTTGGTTGAGATATAACATGATCGAGCAATTTGATGACTACCAAGATTATTTTCATTTTACTGGCAAAATTGATTATGGTAATGTTTGGTTGAGATATAACATGATCTAGCAATTTGATGACTACCAAGATTATTTTCATTTTACTGGCAAAATTGATTTTCAAACTGTGCTAGATATTATTGCAATAGTCCCTCCAAAATTTCATATATAAATACATATTGTATATCTTGAATTTTATTTGGTGTCACTCTTTGAGAAAATTTAGCATGCTTAAATGAAAAGGTATAGTTATATTTTATAATTATTAGTTATATAGAAATTTAGCAATTGATTGTATGCTTTCTTAGGAATATTTGCTATTGAAGAAGGTTGAATAAAAGAAGATGTCATCGGCCTCCCATTGTCAACTAGAATCTTTGTGACATTAATGAGATTATTAAATTCCAATGTTATGGCCAATGGTTGTTAGTTGGGATTTTGGATTCCTTGAAATCATGACTTTTTGATGTTAGCTCCTCAGAGGGACTACTCATTGCAGGATCTCCAATAATGATTTATTCAGCTTATAACTTATTTTCTTTATAGTGATTGTGATGATGCTTTAAGTGAATTTTCTAACTTTGAGAGAACTTTCAAAGCATTTTTGGAGAGCCTTAAGAGGGCTAGAAGATGTTTGATCACTCAAAAGTTGCAAGGCTGGTTTTTTGCCCTTGTTTATAGGAGTTGAGAAGAGGGGTCAAAATAAGAAGGCAACAATTTTTGGAAGCCAGGATGCGGCTGAGTGTGAGGCCTATATGTGCCTTGGCGCGCACTTGTTGATTCGTTGCTTGTGATATTCCCTATCGTGGCCACCTAGCTATAAGCCAAGATCCGACCAAGCACGGATAAGCAAGAGAATCGAGCTCCAGTTCGCCCAGATCTGACCAAGCACGGATAAGCAAGAGAATCGAGCTCCAGTTCGCCCACAGATTAACCCACGCAAATCATGACACACATCAGTGCATGATTTCTCATGCTTGGATGCATGAACAAAAAAGTAATGTTTAGGTCAAGTTGGCTAAGTTTCTTAAAAGTTTTATTCTCTTAAATGTTAATAAACAATTTAAGTTGAATCCTAAATCTAATACATACATTTTTACAAGTTACAATTATAATAAAATATAAAGTAAAAATTCTTTAGTCTGCATGGAACTTTTCTTTGCCTTTACTTTTCAAGCTCATCACAGTCTTCTTCTATAATTATGTATTTAGCATCTAAAGTTATTTTAGATATCATATTACATATATTTTGAATTTGATTCATCTGGCAGCTTAAATCACCTAAGTAGTTATAGTTTAGGGCAAACCCTTGAGCAAATTTTTTTTTGAAGCTCACTATTAAATAATAATGTACCTTAATTTATTTCAAAGTTTTTATCATCAAAATAAGGACATCCAAATTTAAGCCAGCTATGCATGTGACTTTTAAAAGCAACACTATGCTCAATTAGTAGTTATAAAGTCAAAAGTACTCATTGGACAGAATATGATCAAAAAAATTTTGAATTCCCCTCACATCCAGTTCAAAGTGCCACTATTTCTAAAATCTTTAATTTTTGAGGCCATCTAGTTGATGTTTCGATTCTTGTTATTTTTATTAAATCGAAAGTTCTACCAATTGATTTTATGAATACATTTCTTTTCTTCAGCCTATCAGATTATTAGTTCATTTAAGTTGATTTTTTATGTTTTTCAAAAACTAAATTAAGTACTTTTTTAATTAATAAAGATACTTGAGAATATGTTTTTATTGCATCTCTTAAAGATTTAATTAGGTATATGAGAGCATTTAAAAAATAAATAAAATAAACAAAATAAATAAAATATATAAATAAATAAAATAAATATATTTTTGCATATGCATTTGAATGATTTATTAATTTGAAAAAAAATATATTTATCTTAGAGATACTAAATAGTTTGTTTAAAATGAACTACTACTAATTTGTGGTAATCCTTACATAACTCATTCTAAAGGAATCTTAAAGTCCTACATGGTTTGAAGATGTTGCATTTCAGTTCATTGAATGTTGGTACTTTTCTTGATTTGTTCAAATTGTTAAGCTATTTGAATAATTCAAGCTTAGAACCACCTTGAACACTGAAGCACATGAATTGAATAATAATAACTCATATATATTGGAAATTTGCTAAATAATTCTCTGACTGCATCTATTTTACTAATTTAGGTTTAGACTATTCATGTGTCCAATTTAGTTCAACTATTCAATATATCTAATTTTCAACCATTAATTTTGATGTAACTCTATTATAAGAAATTAAAAATTAAAAACTAAAATTAAATTGGTCATCAAGTGGATACTGTTTTAACATATGGTATACTTGTGAGCATTAATTGGACTGATTGAATAGTTTATGACTAAATTAACCAACGTAAATATTAAGAACTATTATGGGTGTGAAGTTTACTCAAAGAGCTCGACATTTTCACCAAAATAGTTTAGCTATGCAACTTATTCAATTTAGTCTTTCAACTATTCATTTTGAGCCCAATTTAATACTAAGAAATGAAAAATTAGAGACTAAAAATGGATAGTTGATGAACTTAATTGAACATATGGTATAGTTGTGGACTAAGTGGATGGATTGAATAGTCTTTTGGACTTAGATAAGCCAATTTGAAATAATAAAGGGATTATTTTTAGCAAAATATTTATTTTCTCTCCACAGTAAAATCTGTGATGTAAACGAATCGGTTGGCCATATTTATTTTTAAATGTTTTTATAATTCTTGAACATTTTTATTTGCCTGAAAATATATTTTATTTTGGAAGCCCCTTGATTTGTTGGGAAGTTTAATTATGATTTCATCCTATTCAGGTTGGACAGAATACTTTATTGTCAAAATAAATGATGGGCAAAGTCGTCGAATTAGGTGCATGACTCCAAAATGCAACGCGATTTGTGATGAAGCTGTTATTAGGAGTCTAGTTAATGCAAGACATCCAGATATTGCGAATCGGTTTGAGAGGTTTTTACTTGAATCGTACATTGAAGATAATAATAAAGTTAAATGGTGCCCCAGTGTGCCTCATTGTGGAAATGCTATACGTGTGGTTGGTGACATATACTGTGAGGTGGAGTGTACATGTGGAATGCAATTTTGTTTCAGCTGCTTATCAGAAGCTCACTCACCATGTTCTTGCATAATGTGGGAGCATTGGACAAAGAAATGCCATGATGAATCAGAAACTGTGAATTGGATCACTGTTAACACAAAACCTTGCCCTAAATGTCACAAACCCGTTGAGAAGAATGGTGGCTGCAACCTAGTTGCTTGCATATGTGGGCAGGCATTTTGGTAAGAATGCTTAAAATAACCATTTCTTTCCCTAATTGATTTTAATGTACATCAATGTATTTATGCGTGCAAATAAATTGTTTGCTGGATTTCTTAACTTTTATATCTACTCATGTGTGAACTGCCATAGTTGATCGGCTTGTTAGCTTCATTTACCGTTTTAAGATAAATTTTGGAAATGATTATTCCTTGTGGGTTCTGCTTTTCTTTTGTTATGAGTGTATGCTAGTTGCCTATAATCTGCTTTAGGTTAATGCGCCCCTTTTGAACTGCCATGCTTGATCGGCTTGTTAGCTTCATCTACCATTTTAAGATAAATTTTGGAAATGATTATTGATCGGCTTGTTAGCTTCATCTATCATTTTAATGTTCATTAGGATTTTTCCTGACCACAATTTTCTTTGTATCTTGTTACCCATGCAATAGAACCTAGAAGTTATCTCTAGATTTTGGTCAGATCTTTGTTTTGATTTTACATTTCTGTTGTAATTTCTTAGTCATTCTCATCTGTCTGTTATTAGTTTTTTTATTTTGTTGCTATAGCAATCCTTTTTAGATATAATCTAGACATATGTTGACTGATCGATAAAATATAATAGGTCATTGAATAGTAACTGATAGGCTTGGTTGTAACAAGCTGCTTTACCTTTTGTCACTGTCATATTTCAAGTATCATCATTTTAATCTCCATGTTCACATCTTTGTTCATGTTTGTAATTAAGTATCATCCTTGAGTTAATCCTTCTTTTCTACTATTCAAATTATAGTTACATGTAATATTTTTTAAATCTTTTTGGGAGAAGCTTGAACTTTTTTTAAGAAAATTGTTCAATCTTGCGGTGCTTGAAAACATTGCTAGCCTTAACTTTGACATTAGTGGCTTATTGTTCAGTATTGTAGCATGTTTAACATATCTTGTGCTTTTTCAGGCTCACTTTTGTTCTTGGGGATTTGTTGTCATTGTGGTAGATGTTTGATACTTTTTTAATTTAAAGCAATCCTATAATTAGTTTTTTTATCCATCTTTTATGTGAAAACTCTTACTAGGTTTTAACTAAACCATCAAGCATGCATATATATATATATATATTTCACTTGCCATTGGTTTACAAGTAAACTTGCAACAATAAAAAAATGAAATGAAGGTAGAAAAGAGGGGCAGCATAACCTAGGCCTCATGCAAAATAAGGAAACTCTTCTTTCAGAATTTGTTTTAGTGATTGTTTGCACTTGAATGAACTATACATTCAAAGTACTTAGAAGTATGAAAATGAGAAAAATATAGTTTTATTCAAGCTGGTGATAATTTTAGATACATGCTTAGCATTATCCCTTCCTCGCCTCCCACGATAACTAATTTGGTATGGCATTTAAATCTTCCTAATTCATTCCATGCCACTAATCCACAAATACATCTACAGTCCTGTAGGTTTTTACTGTATACAGGTTAAGAGTGCTTTGATGAAAATCTCCTTGCCGTCTTTTTATTTATTCTAAACTTCTTCTATAATACTGAAAAGAATGTATGCATTTTTTGTGTTCTTCTGAAGGTTTTTTAATTTTTAACGAGTTGTATGCCTTTGGAAGCTAATGAATATTGTAGCTTTATGAAAAGGAACAAAAGTAACAACAGCCTCTAGTGGAAATAAGAAAACACATCTGCGGCTGTTTAGTAGAGGAGTTTCAAATAAAATAATTGTGGTCCTCTTTATCCAAATATTTTATTTAATAGCGCTAAGTGCAACTACTGTCAACTGTTCTTAATTTTGAGTTCTGACACCGGTATTTTTAGAAAGAGCATTGCTACAATATTCAAATTTCTTCCCAGTACTCCCAAATATGAGCAATTGTTGTTAGTGTAAAAAAAGGATTGGTTTCATGCACTTACGCATGGGCCCACATTTGTTTTTTTCATCTTCTTAAATGCTAACCTTTTTCATTTGAAAAGGCCTAGATCTGGCCCACCAACATCTGAAAAATTACCCTAGATTCATCTTGTGCACAAAGTAAAATTCAGCCACTGAATCTGTTCAACGGAAAAAAACATCTCAGTACTTTACAACCTCAATTTTTGGCCAATTTCATCGTTATTAGAAATTAATCTGAACTAAAATTAAGCTAAACTAGTGCCAATTAAATAAGTCCACCCAAGTAATGTTAATCCTTCTTAGCCTAAGAAATTAAACTAATAAATTGCAGCAGTGAAAACTTATCAAATGGTTATCAATGTGTGTTAGCATGAGAGTAAAAGAAATAGTTTTGATCACTTTAGTTATAGAGTGCGTTTTATCCTGTAGGGTTTGCTAAGCGGCTTAGACATGCAGATGCTTGATCATTGGGTTAATATATTGGTTTAGAGCACGAATCTGAATGTATGATTTAGAGGCATTTTTCATATTGTTTAGGAACAATTGCATTTCTTATGGATTATATTCTAAAAATATGGCTAATTATGTTGCTTTTGTATGAAGTTGGCTTTTTGTGAACTTCAGCTTGCAGTCAACGTTGGCGCATACTTGGCATTTTGACAAAAGGGAAAGGACAAATATTTGACGTAGGGAGAAGTCTTTTTATGCAAGTCTAACTAATTGGTTTGAGGTGTAATAATTTTATAGGTAAAATAAATACATTTTAAAGTATATTTAAGGGCTGTTTGGTTTGCTTTAAAGTTATGGTTAAAGCAATTAGTCTGTGTAATTTGAAATTCCTAGTGTTTAGAATGTTGTAATTCAAATTCAGTGTAAATTTTTTGGGAAAACTTTCCTTTATATCCTGGGATTTGAAATCACGCAGATTATGTAAACTACAAATCCACTGCATTTGCTGATGAAAATTAAGAGCCATCGTTGTCCATAATCTGTCAGCCTTCTAGGCCGCTGCCAGTTTCTCCAGGATATAGTTGGATATCGTTGGTCTTCTCAAACTGTTATTGGCCACTGCCACTCTAGTCTCTCGCCTCAAGCTGAACTACATGGTGTCACGCTGTTGCTGGTCACAATGCATTGTGCTATCATCAACCAACTCTCTTCGGCCATCAATTGTCATGGTCAGCCTGGTATCAGCCCTCCTCCAACCCCCAACCCTCAACTTTGGCCTCCTTTCAGTCAGCCAATACTCGATTGAACACTAGAATAAACCTCATCAACCCTTTTCAGAGATCATCAAGCCATCGAATAACCCTGGTGTGCCTGACAGTTGAGGCCCATCATTGGTGCTTGCTGTCAGCCCATCACTAATCATCAACCCCCAAGTCAATTCCTTTTTTTAATCTTTTCTTTTTATTTTATTTTTTCATAATTTATGTATGTTTTATTTTATTAAATCAAACATCAAAATTTCATTTTTCCCTTAAATAATCCACACTCAAAATGTAAATGCACTGTAATTAGGAAAAAATCTTAATTATGTCCACGAGGGGGAACCGTGGCATGGTCGGCGGTGAGACAAGAGAGTAGGCGGAAGGATTAATATGGTCGGGGACTGATCTATCGTTGATCAATTCTTCTGGCGCTACCAGCTACTTTTGGAATCACTCGGTCATTAGGAGTTTTAGGTCAAGGAGAATGATTGCTTGATAGTCACTCAAGCATGCAAATGAAATACACACATCCACAGATATAAGTGACTGAAGAACCTACAATAGAATTTTCATTATTACTTGGAGAAGGAAGATTACAAAAAGGGGGGGAGCTCAAGTGATCCTTGGCCCTTACAACAACAAGATCTCTACCTGCGCCTCTACTCGAGCTGAAAACAACTAGAAGGTTGTTTATTTGGTAAATAAAATATAACCTCTGTTATGTTATATATATATAGCCCCATAGGGTTTTCGTGCTCAAGCATGACGCTCCCATGGGGGTTACACGCGCCACCTCTATGGGCGGGTATCGTTGACTGGCGAAGGCTTTTCCCAGTTACATTTGTCTGGCGAGGTCGAGTGCCGCTGCTCCATCGTTCGTTTGGTGGAGTCGACCACGTTGCGGACTACTTCGTCGTTTTTGGCGGACTCATCCGCTTCAGGTCGGCTGGCGGAAGTTCGTTTCTTGAACTGGTGGTTTTTGGGAATTATTCGTGAGATGAAATGGATACTCTCCCTAATCTTCACCTCAAGCTCAACTCAATCCCTTCGGCTCCCATCTCCTTCCTTGAAGCTTTGACGAATGTCTTCTCTTAAAGACCTCTGGTAGGGATCAAATCTATATCTACACCGAGATAAACCTACCCTTTTTTTATCTGAAGATGAAGTTGAAACACTGACATGGTCATTTTCTCATACCTTAGTTGAGAAATTCCTAATGGTAAGCCGTGGCTGGTTGCCGTTCGGAAATTCTCCAACAAACTTGATCTTTCGAGATCATTCTCTGCTGGGTTGATTGATTCATGACACATTCTTATTCAACTTTTCAATGAAATGGATTATACCAGAATATTTGCCACTTATTTTATTGAAAATTGTCATATGAAAGTGCTTAAATGGACTACTGAATTTGATTCAATGTGCGAACCTCCGATTGTACTTGTTTGGATTTTTTCCTACTTAGGATCTACTTAATTACCCAGTCCATCATCTTTTCCTTGGGATTTTATTTTGGAAAGCCTCTAAAAGTGGATTTTGCAACTGCTAACCTTACTCGCCCCTCTGTCACTTGTGTTTTGGTTGAAATAGACCTAACTGAAGCTTTTGAAAATGAAATATGGATAGGAGATGAAAATGTTGGGTATTTCTAAGAAGTTTTATTTGAAAAATTTGTCATTTTTCTGTTCCCATTGTAGAATGATTGGTCATGACATTGCTAGATGCTTCAAGATTCATCCTCACATTAAAATGTTCTCCACATCCAATATTGGTGCCTAGAATGCTCGGTCTATGTCCCTATTCAGCCATGGCCAACTACGGGAGAGGATGTTCTATTAGAGGAAGTCCCTCTATCGTCTGTGAATGTTCAGAATGTTGGTTTGGAGGTCGATAAGGAAAAGTTTGGAATTTATTTTGCGTCGACTGGGTTCGGGGAGTTTGAGGTCTCTCGTCCCTTGGATGTTCAGTCTGCCCCTTCATTGAACATGATTGATGAAGGAAGTGGTTCAGACATTGAGGCTGCTGCTGAGGTTGACCTTGTTTGCTCGGCTTCTATATAACTGCTCCTGTGGTTTGTTCAGTTTCTTCCCCAACTGATGTGGAAGGGGAGACTGGGTGACTTTGTCACTCTACCATTAGATGGAGGGAATCTTGCGAGCTACGCGGAGTTCTCTACACAAAAGCTTCAGGATATTCTTTTTGGGTCATCCCAAATTTTGAGTAGGAGGGATGTGGGATTTTTTGATGAGGAAGATAAGCCCATCCCTTCAGAAGTGCTCCGTATCTAAATTGATGAAGTTCCGATTGTATTGCGTAGAAGAGGCTTCGATCCTTCATTCGTGGGGTTCTCGGGATTTTGTTTCGAACCCAAATCCCCCCCTCAGGATATGATTTCATTGATAGATTTAAAGGAAAAAGAAAAAAGAAACAAAAAAAATCTGAATTCAACCGGTAACCGAAGCAACCACTACTTAGAATTCTCTTACCCAGGTTGTTTCAGCTTTTTAGTTGGGATCTTGGATCTCATAGAGTTTGGTTGATCTTTTATCCTTTTTTGTCTTTTGCTTTGTTTACTTATTATTTTATTTTATTATTTTTCTAGTTTTTGTGTGAGGTCACAAACTCTCTATCTGTTTTAATCTCTTGATTTGCTTAATTTAAAAAATGCAATAGGTTTTGGGAAAAAAAGTGTATATATATATATATATATATATTATTTTATACCTAGTATGTGGTACATTTATTTTGAATTACTGAGAAGGGGTTGAGCACCCTTTTATTGAAAATTAGGCTTAGGGCTTTAGGCGACCTAATATTACAGCCATTTTCTGACACTGGGATTGTCATCTGCAATGTTGTATCTATGGTATCCATTGTTGATGTAGCTACAAGCGGGCACATACTAGTTGTTTATCTTGATTTAGGGTTTTTCTTGTTATGTTGAACTTTGTTATGAACACTGCAATGACTCATTTTAAAATTTCTTCAGGGCTTGCTGCACCAGTGACGGTTCACACAACATTTTTTCAGATATTATTTTAGGACAAGTAGTTTTTACTGTTCAACTCTTGTTGGACTGGTCTTGTTGCTTGATTTGTTGGATAGCTAGACATTATTCATATATCATTGTGGTTTGCCTCATTTATGATTGTTATGGGATCTTATTCTGATATTCTCCCTTTGTTTGTTTATTCCATCTTCATTTTAATTTCATGCTATTTGACTGAAGTAATAAAAATTATCTGTTGCATTAACTATTTTGTTTTTAGTGTACAAATCATCAATTGTTTTAGATTTTCTGCGTCAAACAACATTCAAAATAAGTATTTTTAGCATACAGAACACCCCAAAATCCTAATATTGCTTACCTAAGATTGCAAAGTTTCTAATATTACAAATAAGTACCATGCCCATCGTTATTGATTTTCAAGGTGAGGCAAGGTTGGGCTAATATTTGCCTGCAAACATGATGAGGTCTAGCGCTAACACGACGATTTGGGGTGATGACATATTGAGTCAAGGTGGCCTGCAGTTTGTGTCGACATGAAATTGATGTTAATATCATATGACATCCAAAACCTCGTATGCTTTGGCCTTAAACTCCCCCATTTACACAGTCCACTCCAACCTTGTATGCCTTGGTCCCAAACTTGCTTGTCCACTTAGCTCTTTAGATTTCAACATTGTTCTTAACAATGAAAAGTTGCTTTGGTGCCACCAGAAGTTGGACAAATCCCCTTAAAATTCTCATTTAGAATAAACACATAATATATTAGATACTTCACCAATTTGTTATCATTGCATCATCCCGTCAATTTCTTCATGGACTATGAAGCTTGCCAAAGGCACTTGTGTTTATGGAAGGAAAGCTCCATTAATTTTGATCAAGTATGCGGAGGAGGGGACGCCATTATTTTTGTCCTGAAAGGGCCATTGACGGTGATGTTTTAAGAGAAAACTAATGCTGACGATCTCTTTGTTAGGAGAATACGAGTTAGCACTCTATTTCTTACTTTTGATTAATAAAATTATCCAAGACTAGTTTCTAGAAATCCAAAGAGCTTGCAGAAGCATAAAATAAATAATTAGCAAAAACTTATTGGAAGTCTTTAAAAGAGAGAAAACAGTAATTGATTTGGCCCAAAATATCAGTCAGGTATGGGTTTCGTTCCCTATTTTATATTGTTTAGGGTGTTCAATCTTTAACCATGTGGCCAAATTTTCCATCTTTTTTGTGGCTTGATATTTAACATAGCTGGAGAGAATTGTTCAATAAAAAGATGATTTCATAAGGTAAATTATTTATTGAACAATTGAAATTAATTTTCAAGCTTGGACCATAGTATGTGAGATGATATAAAAAACTTATGGAATCTTTCATGTGTTTTCCATGTAAAGAAGTTTTGATTTATCCTCGAGCAAGTAATAGTTTTATGTTACATCAAGATTGGGAACCTTTTTTGTTGCTGTTTGTATTGAGTTAGCGAGCTTGATTGAGCTGCTTGTCTTCTATCATTAAATTGAGAGACTAATTTGATACGTAAATAGAAAAAAATAAAACATAGCTTTAGTTATATCCAACAGAAACACATTTAATATTGAATATCTGTCCTAATCTTCTCAAAAAACGTATTGCCTTAAATTTTTTTTATAAAAAATGTTACTCTTCCCCTAAATTTTCAATAAAATTGATTGATGATGATAAGTAAAAAAACAAAACAAATGAAGAGAGTAGAGAGATAAAGACATGGGTTTCATTTTCAAAAATGCAAGATTCCAGCTCCTTTCCTTAACTTATGATTTGTCTTCTCATCAAGTTTTCTTATGAGAAATTTGAGGGAAATGTTGCTGTGCTCTTTTTTATATTGTTTTTTTCTTCATCATTATGGGTTTATTATACATGGAAGAGTTCTACTGCATAAAGACTGGACTTATGATGTGGGTACTGGTGAAGGAAGCATAGGTTTATAAAGTAATTAGGCAAGGTCTAATTTTAATTATCTTACAGCTGGTTATGCGGCGGCGCCACAGGACGTGATCACACATGGTCAACGATTACTGGCCACAGCTGCGGACGCTTCAAAGAAGACCAAACGAAACAGATAGAATGTGCAAGGCGCGACCTATACCGATACATGCATTATCACAACCGGTACAAAGCCCACACGGATTCTCTCAAGCAGGAAAGCAATCTTAAGGAAACAATTCAGGGAAAAATAGCCATCTCGGAAAATAAGGAGTCCAGAATAAAGGATTACAGCTGGGTGATAAATGGCCTGAGCCGGCTCTTCAGATCGCGGCGTGTTCTTTCTTACTCTTACCCGTTTGCCTTTTATATGTTTGGGGATGAGCTCTTCAAGGATGAGATGACTTCGCAGGAGAGGGACCTGAAACAAAACCTGTTTGAGGACCAGCAGCAGCAGCTGGAATCGAATGTGGAGAAGCTCTCCATGTTTTTGGAGAAGGATTTTCAAGATTTTTCAGATGAGGAGGTCTTGGAGAATATGAAGCATGTTATCAATCTCTCCTCTGTAATAGATAGACTCTGCAAGCAAATGTGAGTTTCTACAACTTCTTACTGATATTTATTTACTGTTCAACCGCCTCATATGTGCATGTGTTTTTTTCTTTATTAATATTTTTTGGCAGGTATCAATGCATAGAGAATGATCTGTTGTATCCCTTGCAAAGAGCAACCCACAATATTGCTCCTTATAAATCGAAGGGCCCTGAGAAGGCTTCAGAACTGTCAGACTGTTGGGTTTCTAACCAAGCCCGAAGTGGTAGGACCAATAAGATGGACGCCCTCCCTCACCACATTTCTGCTGTTAATACAAGCGGTATGATTCTTTTGAAAGTGCATTACAACAAAAGATGCTACGGTAATATAAGAAGATTGCTACTATTCTCCCCCAATTTCTCCCTAAGTGTAATATGTATGAGGTGATAATACATTTGCAACATACGGATTAGTTGCTTGTGGTATCAACCTCATCTCTCCATTTACTTACATTTGAGAGGTATTGGGGAAAAATTGGGGATTGGATAGCATTTTTGTATGTGAAGGGGTTGGTGCAATACATTTTTAGGCTAGCCAGAAGAATAAATGAAGAGTTTTCTATTGGTCTTTGGATAGCAAAGTGTGACCTTATTGGTGATTGTGTTAGCTTTTTCCTTTTAAAAATACCATGAAGCTCCTGAGAGGTGAAGACCTTACTGTTTACACTGAAAGGAAAATATTGATGGTTGTGTTGTGATGCAGGAGTGAGTCTGTTGGCAAAGCGTTCTTGGCAGTTTCATGCGGCCTCGAGCTCAGATGATAGCGAATCAGGCGGTGGCTCCTCGAGAAAGCTCCGCAGGAATGAACAGTCGATTGGGAGCACCCCACGTTTTGATTTGAACATGCCTGCTGCTGAAGTGGTTGAGAAGAGTTGAACTTCTTAGATGTAATGCTACTACCTCTGCATCCGCTCCCAAATGTACAGCATTAAGTTAGAATTCCTCTTCTTTATTTATATAATATTTGTTTTTGGTGACCTCATGGTGAATGTATAAGTTTCTCGTTGGGGCATTCAGATAGACAATAATAATGTTTTGTAATTACTGTTTTTTTAACAGATTATACATGCACACGCATGGGAATATCAGTCTCATATGTATAAATATATCACAATTTATATACCACTTATTGCATATTGTGGAAAACTTTTAGTTTGCCTTGGCTATTTTATGGAACTAGCTTTTTCCATTATACAAAATTATGACATTTACACGAGCCAACCGTAACTTTAATAGAATAATTAGAACAAAAATATTACATAAGCAGTCAAATATTTGTAGTAAAAATATAATAATTGTGATCCCCTTTGAAGATTGGAATAGCTTGAAATAAGATTAGGCTGAACGCAAAATTAACTTATAAAAGAATAAAACGACAGGATGCCCAAAAAGACGTGAAAATAAGCATACATTAAGCTTGAGAGCTGTTTATTGACTGAATAATTCATGCAGCAAAGACCCACCATGTATTGTACATTTCTCATCGTTCATTGAATGTGCTTTTACATTTCTATCATCCATCAAAATAATAATAAATAAAAAAAGAACTCATTACAATTTTTCTCTGGATTCTTACTCCGACCCATAAAAATTACTCAATGATATGACAAGTAGATCTGCAGAATAGAGCTCATTTAGTTCACTCTGAAGCTTTATAACAAGATTTCACAGATTTGAAATTTTTTGCCCATTCTGTTTTTGCTAACCAGATCGCATATGCCAACAAATTATAGGGCTAGAATAAACACCATCGTAATCATACATGAAGTGAAGCTCAGACTAAGCTCAGGCTCAGGCTCAGGCTCAGGCTCAGGCTCAATTCAATACAAAATCAATCAATCAATCAAATCAATCTGCATTTATTTTGAGATCTAATATACCCAACCTCGGCAGCACGATGCTGCACAATAGCAGCACAATCGTTCGCCCTGTAACCCTTTGCTGCAGCAATAATCGAAGGCCAGTTCTTCACCCAGGGCAATCTATTCAACCAAAAAATAAAAGAAAAAAAAGAAATATTAGCACATCCAAAAGCTTAATATAAGCATGCATATACATGCAGGAATGGAATGGTTGGTTGGTTCATACATCCCGCTTTGCGAAAAGACCAATGTGAGCCAGTTGACAATCCATGCTTTCTATTAGGACCAGATAATTTACAAGGTTGGGATCACAGCTATACCATCCATCAATCAATTAATCAATCACTATTATTATATATTTGACATCAACACAAATGAAAGAAAGCTATTTGGTATTTACCTGTGGTTTATAAACCTAGATACATTCCCATATTCAGTGGCATCAATCACACAAGGCACCGTCCCCTCACTCAAACATCTCATGCCATCAAAATGTGCGTCTACGTCATAAACGTAGCTGCACTCAATGCTGCTATTGTGCAAAAGAACTTGTCAAGAGGCATATATATATATATTAAAGATTAATGCTTTTTAACCTTGCTTAGGTGTAGCCTGTGCTCCATCTGCTTCTCCTCATATGCCAAACGAGAGCAGAGCCCACTCAAGCAAAAGTTGTCTGAGTGAGTTCAGCCCTACCAGATTGGCCGATTAGGAACAGGTGGATACATCTCAACAGACTTGCCTGAGATTGCTCTTTACAACAGCATATAAGATCAAAAGAAGGTAGGGCTTTTAAGAGATACCTTTGTGTTCTTTCATGTTCCCCTGATGGACGAAGAACCCCAATGCATTCACACACAAATGTGCCACGTGCTATGGCTTCACCGGCCCGAACTGCCCAGCCCTATACATATCCAACAGAAAGTTTCTTTTTTCAGGGTTGATATAAAGAAAAATGATCGCTGGAGATATGTGAAAAGTCTTCTGCTTTTACCTTCTTCTCTGTTCTAAAGATCTCCAGCTTGATTTGAATTCCTTTCTGTAAAACCCTATTCTTGCACGTCATGTCACAGCTGCACATGGAGTTGCACTCGTAAACAAGGTGGCCTTCCTGCACAGTTTTAGATAAAAAAGGGTGAACACCTCAACTATTTTCAGAAATTATTTTTGAATGGTAACAAAACTTTATATAAACTGCATGTCTCAGAAAAATTTTATAGCGACAGTGCAAAAAGATAAATCTGATGGAAAATCAAGGCATGTGCTGCCGTAGGTGGGGAATTAGTCTCCCAGTCGTCCTGCAAGTTAAAGTAAATACCTCAAATGGTTGAACTTGTTGACCGTGATGTTGCAATGTATTGATCTATATCTGGATTAATAATTGAGAAAAAAAACGAAAAGTTGAAAACATGCTAAAATGGGTTTGCGTACAAAAATTATATTGACAATCTAATTGAAATGCATGTCAGTGCTACACGTAGCATAATATGGAAAAAGCTCACAAAAACTGTTTCATTCAACTTAAAACGAGAGGATAATCGAGCATGGAGCTATTGGAATCCTGGACAAAGATTTAGCATGCTATCTCTATATAAGCTCTCGAATAAATAAGTTTATTCTCTTTGAACCATAACCCACAAGCCTCAAAAGCTAAGATTTTGAAGAAGAGAAGTATATAAAATGCTGCAAAACAACTGCCCCAAAAGACACACTAAGGTTCATTTCCCCTTTTTTGCCAAATGCCTCTAGTGGAAGAATAAATTTAACCGATAACAAAATATTGCAAGGGGTGTAATAATAATCTCTTCAAGTGGTATTTTGTACAAGGGCTACAAACAAAGGACATGTGGACAGCACGACCAACAACCAAAATATGATTAGTATTGCGCGCTAATGATTATGTTATGGGATCTCGTGTACTGGTGTAAAAAGCAGAAAGCTAGAATGTGCAGTCTCTAGTTAATGAAAGAACTCTAGTAAAGGGTTAAATACTAATTGTAAATGTAAATACTACTTACTCAAATGATGACTATAGAAAAGCTTTCTTTAGACCATCAAGTTTGACCATGCAACTTCTTTGAAAACTCTTGATTGATCGGGAATATTTATATGCAGCCTGATCCAAGAACTTGATCGCATTTGTTGACCGGACAAATTTCAACATAACTTCTTTTTAATTATTAAATGAAAAAGAAAGTTCTCATGAAATCGTTTTATTTGACCAAAAATTTACTATAAAATTCCTATTTTGGTGTAATGTGAGAATCGAGATATTATAAATAAGAGATGGAATAAAGAGGGATAACACACCTTAAGCATAAGTTTCTCTTTCTATCATGTGATATTTATTTATCTTTATTGAGTAATAAAAAAAAATTACTCTCGGGGGATCTATGAACGTAAGCATAAGTTTCTCTTTCTATCATAAGTTTCTCTTTCTATCATGTGATATTTATTTATCTTTATTGAGTAATAAAAAAAAATTACTCTTGGGGGATCTATGAATGTGAAGATCACAAGTTTGATGAGAAGGATTTCGAATTTTAGAGAATGCAAATACATGGTTACCTTTATCAGAAATAATTACATCTACCCTTATCCAAGGTAAATCCACAAAAAAAAGAATAAAAAAATGGGAAGTTGTGCGTTAAAGATGACTAATTTGATGAGAGCATCATTGAACATGCATGAGAAGCCATTGATATCAATCAAATAAAGTACATCTAATGTACCGCTTGTTTAATTTAAAAATAGGAGCATTAGTGACAATTACATAAATGAGTTTAACATGATCAAAATCAATTAGAATATATACAGATTGCCTTTGAAGAAGAGACCATGGTGCTAATTATGTTATCTTTTCTACTAGAGAGCTAGTTGGTGATCGTGATACGGCGAGAAGTTCATCGAGTAGCACCAAACTAAGATTGCATGATATCAAAGTTATGATTCTAAGCGAGAATATTCGCAGAAGAGAATAAAGAGAATCATTTACTTCTTCCTTGAGTATTGAGGACAGAGGAAAGACCAATTTAAGAGGGCAAAGGTGAGGTAATTATGATTCAAGTTAAAAGGAAAAAACTCAAATAAGATATCAAAAGAGATATACCGAAAGTGCAATCAAAGGGGACACTTATCAAGTGATTTGGTATATTCAATCAATGGGGAGTCTATTGATGCCATAGTGTACTTTGTTGAAAGTCTAAAGAGTCCTGAATTTGAACTCAAATGCGTCTTTTCATTCGACACACTGCAAAGAATTATAACAAACTTATGTTATAGGTAAGTATGAAAAAAATCTATCTTGTGAATGATGAAGTCTTTGATATTGAGAAAAAGCAAAGTTTGGATCAGAACAAAGTGGAACACAATGTTTTGTAAGAGGTGAGATATAATCCAAGCTTCAAAAGGAATCTTATTTCCAAAAACCACATCAATATTTGTACCTACACCACAACATTTGATGATGGATGTTGAGAAGTATCAAAGGGACCCATAGTCATGGCACAAGGTAAAAAGGCTGGAATACTTTACATGACTGCAGAAGATAAGATCTAGTGGAAGTAGTGAATAATAGAATCTCCAAGTTGTGACATCAAAAACTCGACAATATGAGCGACAATGGATTGAAGGTTATGATATCCAAAAATAGTTAGCAAATCTCAAATCTATATTGATTCGAAGTTATGCGAAAATAATAATTTTGACAAGCATAGAAGAGTGAAACCCTAATTCATCTTCATCTATCTTAAATTCAAAACACTAAATCTTTTCTTTATAAAAAATATTGCAATTCCTAGCCAAATAACAAATCCATTGGATTAAACAAGCGTTCTTTTATTTACTTTAATTGGAGTCTAAAGTAATTAAAATACCAAGAATTCTAGATTTTATGAGTTTGGTTAAAGGTAAATAAATTGTAATAAAAATTTTCAGGGGAATTGAATTATCCTAATTAAGCCAATTTTGGCCTAATTGATTTCTGCCAACATTAGACGGAATTCAATTACTGTGAACATTCACCAAAAAAATAATTTCATGAACATTCCCTCATTGGTTGATGCTGACCGACAAACCCTTTGGTCCTCACCAACCCATGTTGGGGTCTTGTCAACCATCGCTAGTTGTAGTGCCCTTTTCTCTCAATTTCCCCAACATCTTCATCTCCTTCCCTTATCTTCTATCAGCTACCCAACCCAATCAATGGTTTAACCTGACCCTCTACCGCCAAACTCGCACTCAACCTTACCCACAAATCGGCATCAAGGCTTCCCAAATCTCCGCCTCCCACTAAATGCACACAACCTAGCCTGCTACACCCCAAGCCCTCCCTACACCACCAAGTCTAATCCATCCTTAGCAAAACTTAACCCTAGCTCGATTTCATGATCATGACGTCGAGGTCCACTACAACATGATCTCCCACTCTAAAGATTGCAAACCACAATTCTTTGCCTATGAACCTTCTTTCCATTCATGACTTTTTGGCCTATTCCAATCTTTCACCCTTCCTTTTCTCCAATACACCCTTAAATCTAAACCTTGAGCATTTTCTTCGCCCATATGACCTTTGAACCCCCAAGCATTTATGCTGTTTTGTATTTGTTTGAATGTGAAGTTTGACTCAGCCCATTTAATTTTGCTACTGATTTTAGAATGTCTGACAGAGAATTGAATCCCATTTTGATCGCTTAATGTAGGTTTAAATTATTTTCTTAACTTGTAATTTTCTTGTCTTGTAAGTAGTCAAATCACCAAAGAGTGGACGTAGGCTTAGAATAATTTAAACCACTATCTATCAGTTAGTTTTTATTATTTTTATTTTTATTTTCAATTTTAATCTTCTCATATTTTTCTTGTGAACTTGTGCAATTGGTTGAAGTTCTTTTTAATAATTTTCCGAAGGTTTAAATTTTCAAAAGCCAATTCACCCCTCTTGATTTGTGTGGTATACTCCTAACAAACAATGTCAATCCAAAGAGAAATATGATGTCAACTCAAACTGTTCTATTAAACAATCACCAATGCAAGTACATGTATGACTAAATCCAATTGAACACATTGTAATTCATGGATATTTATGTCATGTTTTGGTAGATCATTTATAAATACAATACAAATATATATTCCTAATTATAATATAATCTGAATAGCATAAGCCTTTAACTGATCAAATGTTAGAATTTGATTTTCAAAGGTTGAGTATCAGATCATATTATAGTTAAAATTTGACTGGAGATTGAATCTATGACTAAGTGAAATTGAACTAATGCTTTCTAATGAAGTTGATGAATCAATGCAATATGACAATAATTTTTGATAAATTAATGGTTAACGATTTGCCTAGCCAAACTGTAATTGATAAAAAAATGAGGTTTGATAACTACGGAAAGTATGAATTTACGAATCTAAATTTTTTTATGGAAATTGAGTAAATATGCCTAAATTTGAAAACGATTCAACCATATTTGAGGCATTGAATGAAACAAGCAAGTAATTTGAAAGTGAAAATTTTGGTTGAATAATTGTTGATATTGTTCTTATCATGGACAAATATTTCGACAATGATTTTATTTTTGGTTTGAGTTTCAAGGATATTTGAGAAAAAGACAAAAAAGTATGAAGATTTCATCACCATAGTCAATTCTAAACATATAAAAGTCATAAGAATATATTTTCAAAATATTTTAATTTTTAAAACATAAACAACTGTTTGTTTATATGCAATTTCATTATCATTTGGTTTTCAAATTTGGCATCAAGCATTTCTAGACACATTAATCTTTATAATAGGCAACAAACTAGTCCTAGTCCTTATTACATAGACTATGTATCATTTGATATTGCATAAGAATATTTGCAAAAAATGAAATTTATTATGAAAATTACAAGTTTCTAAGAGATAAATAAAGACAATTCGATAATAGAGATAAGTAATGCCATGTTTAAATTAAGAAAAGCTTTCATGTGGATTATTCATTAAGCTAAATGCCATAAGGTATAACCTTTTTAAGATTACAGAACACAATCAAACTAACACCTACAAAAGTAAATCCTAGAGATTGTTGGAATATAATCACTATAAAATATATTTGATTTAATCTTAGTGTTAACCACCTTCCATAATTATTAATCCTTAGCCCTTTGCTCTCTAATCTGCCCAAATTCATTGTATTGTTAGTCACCATAAAGCAATATATTCCAAAGATTCTGGATAATGATATCATATCCAAATATTAAAGGTGGGTTATATTAATACTTTACTCAATAGCTCAACATGCCTAGAATGATAATTCTTGGATTACATAGCAGGAGGCTCAAAATACATGTTTGCACTTGACTGATGAGCATCAACTGCTAAATAATTAGACTTAATATTGTAAAATTTGTGTTAGCCCCAATCCATAGACTCCCAGGATGGACATTTAGAGGAGCTCTAAGTTGCAAGTTTTTAAGAGTTTAGATTGGACATTTCCATTTACTTGTGCATACGTATCTATAAATTGAAGTTGTTCAGGTTGTATCAATCTTTGTTTGGCAATTAAGAAAATGCCTTGTTAATTTGAGTTTTTTACTACATACGGCATTTCTTGGGTGTAAAGCAATTGCAAATCAATTTTGAAAGAATTTATGCCCTTCTCTCGACCTGAGATCTAGACCCCATAGCTATAATAAAGTTTTTCATAATTTACATTCTTCTAAATTATCAATGATTGCCAAGTTTTAGAATTCTTAATTCTAATTAAAATAAATGCAACCAGAATTTAAAATTTGGAGAAAGTTTCTTGTACATTTTCTGGGATTTGCTCAACAATTATAATATCTCTTAATTTAAATTGTACCAAATTTTGCTATTAATCAAAGAAGTTTAAACAATTTAATTGTCAATTAGTAGATTGTAAAATACTCATTTTAATTGAATAAAAGCATTCTACAGCATCTTATATTTTGATGCAAGCCCATGTCACATTAAAAGTTCTATCCTAGATAGTTCTGCATCACCCAAACTAATAATTAAAACCTTACCAAAAGGACAGGCAGTCATAATCAATCCAATCTGATACTTGAACAATCCAAAAATAAAGTGTTTCAACACATTCATATCCCAAAGAGCTTACGAAAGTTGTTGCACTATGTTGATTATGCACACAATTTAGAACAAAATGCAAGCCATGTAAAAAAAAATATTTGTAACTAGTAAGTAATACATATGTTACTATAAAAAAAAGAACGTTTCAATACCTCCAGCAGAATTCTTCCTTGGTCATCATATGGGAACCGTCCTTGCATTAGTTTACCATGAATATCAATGGCAGTATCATTATCATTGTCAAAGAGATAGACGTGATCACAATTTTCAGGAAAACACTTCTGTGGTGGACAAGCACACCCAAGTTGTGAACTCTGAAAAAAGTCAGAAAATCAATTTGTCAAAATTCGGTATTATTAAAAAAAATTAACGCCACAGAAGCGGCCAAGAAAAAACAGAATGAAAAAGTCACCATATAGCATATGCTTGACTGTGGGAATGAAAAGAAAAGGATGAGTGCGCTTACCATGGAATCAAGGCCAAGAGAGGGATCTATCAATCTTTCAGTAACATAAGTATAGCTCGTCGAAAGCATAGATAACCAAGATTTTTGCGTACAAGACTCTTCACTAACATCAATTGTAAGCAAATGTTTAAGATCTTCATCTACAACACAAACCACAGGAATTTTTTCCTTGCCAAAGCTCACATCTCCACATAGAACTATGGAATCTTGCCTTTGTTTCCTATCAAAATGCTCTGCACCTAGAATACAGTGGCATTCATCCATCTCCCACTTGACATCAATATTGAACTTTAATTTAGAAAAGTCAACATTCGGGTATGGGAGAGATTTTAGAGGAGCTAACAAATAAGGTTTTGCAATAGGCTTACATCCTTTTGGACAAATAAACCCTTCCTGATGCCAACTTACTTGAATATTATGTTCACTACAAAGTTTTGCTGCTTTTAAATAAATATTTTTAGGCAATACTTCGTACTCAACTAATGCAGCATCAAAGTTTGTTCGGCAACAAGCAGCACGTGCAAAAGATAAAATCTCCAGATTATTCGGCCGTTGTTTAGTTTTCCGTATCTTAGAAAACAAGGCCTCAGCAACATTGTAACAGCTAGATTCTGATAATTCTGCAAAATCAGCTACTTCAGATGGCTGCTTACAAAATTTTGGACTTACTTGAGATGCCGAGCAGTCAGGCTGAAAGTTTCCTAGTGTCAAACGGTTACTCTGGTTGTTGAATCTGAATGCCGATCCAATATTTTTCATGAATTTAGAATGACTAGATTTGGTGCATTTAAAAAAGTAATTCCTCCTCTTTGCAGAAAAATAATTCCTTCTATTTGATGAGAAACGATTAGCAGAATATGGAACCATATGAGCAAATTGATGATGACGGCCAATATCCGGAAGGCGGTCAAATTTTAACCCACAAAACCGACAGATATATTTTCTCGAGACATTTTTTTCAAGTATATTCTTGTTTTTGCAAAGCTTAATTGTGGTTCCTATCATTGCCTGGGCTGCTTTATCTTCTGATATATTACAATCTGTTTGATTGAAGTCTGGCAACCTTAATTCAGTTAAATGGAATGAGAAAACATGTTGCCACAATTTTTCAGGAGTTGTAAAGTGACTGCTACAAGATACACACCTGACTACAAGTGAATTTTCAAGAAATTGCACTCCATGTTTCTCAATTACATGGGTTTCAAGTACTTTTCGGCTAGTAAAAGGGCTCATGCAAACAGTACAAGCATATCCTTTGAACAACCACCGAGCTTCTTTTTTGTGAACTTCAGTCCAGTGTCTAGTAAGTATATAATCATCAGAAAACGATTCAGCACATATCTTGCATTTCAGGATCATCTGAGGGTCCTTGTTCATTGTGGATAAGGATTTAATTTCTTTGAAGGATTTAATTTCTTTGAAGGAGGCCTGCTTATCAAAATCACAATTAAAGCCCCACAGACCCATAATTCTCTCTCTTTCACTGGTAACCAACTTAAGTAGGTACTCTCCAACATTTGCATCTTTAGATACCTCAGCTAATATCCATGACATACTGTCACCCCTTGAAAGATACTTCTGACAGGATAAGCCACTTTTCAAGAATCCATACAAAAGTTCACATGCTTGATGGAGACACAATTTTTGCTTTCTTGAGAAGCAACCTTTTAAAAGACTGATGAAAATGTCTTTAGATATTAGCCTGCTTTTACCATTTCTTGCACGCTTAAGAAATCTAGGAATGTGCTTCTCACAGTACAAACTGTGCCTCTTTGGAAACCCATGACATTGGCCACCATTGATGTGGCCGTAATGTCCAATGCATTGTTGAGTCTCTGAGCTAAAGTTGTTAACACTTGGCATTGAATTGTGAAGTTCTGATTGTTTCATTATGCAATGTCTTTCATCCAAGGTTTCTTCTACTATGCCTGGAATTAGGCTTTCCTTTGCAGAACTTGAAGCATCTCTCACCAAACTTACTTCTTGTCCACTAGTTGCATTTGAACTAGAGAGATTTTCTGGAGCTTGATCTTCCAGCTGCTCTCTTTTGGATGTGTTGGCAGGTGATAACAAGAAAGTATCTGCAGTCACAGAGCTCCGATCTCCCTGAAAAAAATGTTTCTTACAGAATGTTGAGTTGAATCGGGCTCGATGTTTACATTTATTGCCACGCGTGGTTGTTCCCTGGCACATCAGAGCTTCAACAGAAAGCATCTGATGGTTCTGAGAGCGCTTTTGAACAGAATGAAAAGTCAAGTGCACACAGCAGTAGATGTCACCATCGTTTGCCCACCTTCCACATTGTCTTCCCTTAGCTTCTATGAAAGCTAGGCATTGTCGATACCTACTTGAAGAGTTAGATTGATCTGGAGCATGCAGAATTAGTTTCTTGCGCCATAAGCTTTCTTCAGACGTGCTAACTGCACTTTGAAGCAATTCATCTTTGCTATCAAGCATGTTGCCAGAGCCACTTGCTACAACTGTTACTCTAGGAAGTGATGTTATTTTATGAGATTCACAGTTTAAAGGCAATTCAAGGTCAGAAGAATCATGTCCACAATTATTATACAGGCTTTTTAGGTGGGTTGGCCTTGGAAAATCAGAAACGTCCATTTTAGAACCAGAATATTCTGGTCGGCGAATTTCAAGCTTGACACGTTTGTGACTGGTTTGAGGTTTCCCCTTCACAGAAATGTCAGAGCTATTATATTCATCCTGAATAGTGGCTCCTGATTTTGAAGCAAAAAACCATTTCATTGCTTCTTGCTTCCAGGATTTCCATTCAGGGCCTAATTCAGGCTGCACAGGCGCATTCCAAAGTTCATCCACCTCACTCCATAGAACAGATTCCATTAGTTCCTAATTACAAAAAAGGCGTCATTAAAAGTGTAAAACAGAAAAAGCTTAAAGCACCAATATATACAAAAACATGAAAAATAAAATAAAATAGCCGACTGCAAAAGATATGGTAGGAATGGTTTCACTTCAAAAAAGATCTTACCATCGTATGCAAGTGCGTAAATTAAAAAAAGCAACCTTGTAAAAAATTTTCGAACGGAAGTGATTTATCCCTAGAATTCTAAATGCGTGGCACTTCGTAGATTAATACATATATCGTAGTAATGATAACCAATACAGCACTCAATCAACTTTTAAGCCTCAATTTTTTCTAAAATGATATTTCCTATTAATTAGAAAAATTTTCTTTACATGTGAGTGCAATGCAATCTGTACTATATAGCATCAAACTCTTAAATATGTCAGATCTCTTTTGACCTTTATTATCTTACACATTCTCATAAGTTAGACAAGTTCATTTCCATCTCCAAAGGCACATGCCATCAAAACAATTTTTCTTCATCTCCACTATTGCTAGGCGCTATTTGAAGTTTCATTAAGGAAATGCCTTTCAACTAAAAGCAATCGTAGTTTCAACAGAAAGAAAATTCAGAGGGACCCAGTTAGCTACGAAGGAAGACTTGGTTTTGGTTCAAAAAGTTCTCAACAATGATCAATATTTCTCAATTACATGTTCATGATTATGGTTAATATATAGTAGATAAAAAAGCATAAACTTCTTTTAGAGATGAAATTGTGGGCAATTGAAAGCAAAATAATACCACTAAAAGCAAGCCTCACCTTTAGAAACAATTATCAAAATGACTCATTGACTATGGCAAAATATTCAAAATAGTCCTTAACTCTTGTAAATGTTCTTTTTGGTCCCTTGAAAATGTTAATTTGATCCCTCCAGTTAACTCATCGGTCTCCTTCCGTTAAATTTGCTTTTTTTATTTCCAGCAGGAATTTCTAGTGGCCGATTTCGGTTGTTGGAATCGACCGTTTACCATTTCCAGTGGCCGATTCCTGACATGGCCACTGAATCCAGCTGAAAATGGCCACTGAATCCAGCTGAAAATGGCCATTGAATCCAGCTGGAAATGGCAAGCGGCTAATTCCCGTTGGATAATCTAGCGGCCAAGCCCAGAGGGCATGGGTCGCTGAATCTAGTGGCCGATTCCAGCAACCGGAATCAGTTGTTTGCCATTTCCGATGGTTGATTCTAGCTGGAAATGACCGCTGAATCCAGCAGTCGATTCCAGCTGGAAATGACAAGTGGCTGATCCCCGCTGGAATATTGCTGAATCCAACTGCCGATTCCAGCAGCCATTTTCCAACCGGAAACTGAATGGAAAACGGCCGATTACAACCATTTCCAGCAACCGATTCTAGCTGGATATTCCAACGTGGATTCCAACGGGAAGTGGCAAGCGACCGATTCTGGCAGCCGGAATCAGACGATTGCCATTCCTGCGACCAAATCCCGTTGGATAGGCCACTAGAATCAGTGGGAAGCAACCGCTAGAGAATCCGGCTAAAAAAAAAGTCAATTTGACGAAAAGGAACTGGTGAGTTAACGAGAGGGATAAAAAAATAATTAAACAAAATCAAACAAAAACAACACTTAAAAGAGTTAATGGCTATTTCGAATATTTTGCAAGAGTCAAGGGATCCTTTTAATAATTTTGTCCTCACCTTTAACATGCCCAGCTTATTGGCAAACACTACATTTACAGGTGCCAACTAAAATTTTTGGAATATATGTATGGTACAAAAAAATAGTGCCTTTCCATCTTTCATTTAAAGTTATATTGTAGATCAACCCTTTAACTATGACCAAGAATATAAAAAAATACAGAATATAACACCAAAAATGAGAAATAAATGATAATAAAAAATAATCATCAAAGTTTTATTAAATAATTACCCCAGTTAGATTTTCAATGGTTTCAGCACTAGGTGCATTGCAGCATCTCTGCACCCAATAGTCAAAAGAACTTTCCAGCCAATCTTTGCTGATATAGTGCGGAAGAATCATCTGCAGAAAAAAATTCAAAAAGTTGATGTCCACCAGCCATGATTCCTAGTGAAGGAGAATCATAAAGGCAATCCTATGATTACAAGATGATAAAAATCATAATTTATTAACCCTTACATCTGAAAATTTCCAAAAAGATACAAAATAACATTACTAGATAAAGTAGCAAATGAAGCAACTGTGAATAATATGATGAAAAAGGTTGTGAAATTTACAAACTAAAAATCTTCCAAAATGAAGTGATATTTCAGAAAGTAATAGATACATTTTTTTCAAATAAATTGAAAAAGCCATGGTCTTGAATGAACGAAAAACATCATAAAAATAACCATGAGAATTGTATCTCTTTTAAAGGCACATCACAAGAAATTCAGCATGGCCCAAATATAGCTGCCTATTACTTGCACATATAATAAACGTTAGAAATTTAGAGTCCTTACTAAAGATTATTTGGTTTGTTATGCAAATCATCATATTATCTACCCACAAGACTCCAAATCTCATATGATATTTCACACATAAGCATAGAACTTTATGTTTATCCAATGTTTCATAGCAAACATCACTTAATTTAAATATTTGTATAATATGCAAATTATTTTATTCATTATGTTCAGCTAGAGTGATTTCTTCTTTACAAACCTCATCCAGTATAAAAAAGAATTTCTGCACTGTACTTGCAAATTTCTGCCAATGTTTTACCACCAAAAAACAGAACAAAAGTATGTAACAAGTATAGTTCTCTCCCCACTTTCACATGCACCCAACCTTCACTTGACCTCGGTCATCAGAAGTGACACCCACATCCAACCTCTGCAAAAACATCAATAGACGGACATTCTCAAAAATAAAGCCTGACTACATCGGCAAAGATTGTGTCTAGGTATACAATTTCCACCCACAACCTCCAGATTACATATTTATAGTGTTCCGGTTCCAACAGCAATCACATACCCTTTCCATTTCTTGCACACTCTACTTTGATTGATCGTTCAGAATACTCCCTCTATGATGTCCTCTAAGAACTTCCATGTTATTGCTTGTTGATATCACCAGCACTCCCCATCTGCAGTCTTCAATCTCTCTTTTATAACTGCTCCGATACAATGATTAGTCTTCATGTTGCTGATTTTCTTGTCTTCTCTGATGCCTCACTCACTTGATCTTGAATTGCAATTCCAGTTTCCATGCACACACCCTCGCTCTTTTGTTGGAACTTCCTGCACTTCGAGACATTAAGCTTTACTGTCTTAAGTTCAGCAAAGTCAAGAAGCATCTTAAGTCTATAAATTAAACCCATTGTCCTTGCTCAACGACTCCCTATGGTACAAACACTGATATAACTTCTTTCATCTCTTAGTAGCTCCTTTAAAAACAAATACCAATAATCAGAAGTATACTCCAAATTTTCCATCCACAACAACCTAGTTGTCTGCATGCCATAATCTCAAAAAATTGTCAAAAGCAGCACTAAATTAGTCAGCATTCATGTGGAAACGTTCAGTAGAGTGTCTGTTTCTCATTTACCAGTCATGTCATTTCTCATTCCCCTAGAAAAAGCATGTCATCTACAATTAATGAAAGCCTTCATAGTCAGTTTGCTGGGATGTTGTTTTATTCAGTTCAAGCCACTAACTTCATGGATACTTTTGTGTCACAAACTCAATTGCTCAGACAACATTACATGAAAAGGCTACTGATTCCTAACAAAATATTCTCAGAAATTCTAACACTATTATTTGCTAGCTCAACTCAGTTTCTACGATGCTATGCCAAACCTAGCACCAATCATTCTCAAGATAATAACAAATTCTTCCACATCAATCGCAACCCAATCACTAAATAAAATAATAATCAAATACGAAGATCACAATCTGCAGCACTATCTGCTACATCAGTACTGCAATTTTAATAAATACAAAGCTAAGATAAAGTGGATAGCTAGTTACTGCCCAAATTATTTCTACAAACTTCCACTTTATCAAATTTGAAGTACCAGCATTCTACAAGCCTTGTGTAGTTTTAAAGCAAGATTCCAAATATAGGCATGTTGGCAAGCTGTCCCAGACACCGTACACTCTTTTCATTCAAAAGCATTGGATTCACAGTCTAGTATCAAATATAATTTCTCTTTCCTTTCTCCTCTCTAGTTCATAAAGCTTTGAATATGTAACTATATCTTTTGTGCATGTAACTTTTTAACTATTATAACGCATTGCCCCAAGCAAAATGCCATGATGATAGCAAACTTATTTTATAACAAAGCCTCAATAAATTGCTTGTGCCCTTTCCTTTCTCCTCTCTATTTCATGGCTTATATTCCATTTTCTATGTTTTCTTTTTGCACTGTTTTGGATTCATTATTGGTCCGAGCAGATTAAGCAAAACTTTTTCTCTCATTATTGTTCATCGCTTTAGCACCACCTAGTGGGACTTAATGATTAGTATTGTTGTTATTGTTGTATTGTTAATAGTTTTATATCCAAGCAGTCAAAACTCTTGACGAGCTTTCTTGGCTAATATCCTTTTTGGTGTCATCTATGGGAGCCGTTCAAACACTTCTAACAAATAATCATGGAACATAATCCTTCTCAACTCCAATTCTAACATTGTTGAATTTATTTTTGCACTCCCTCCTCCAAAAGCTAAACTGGAGGAAATATGCCAGCAACACGACACCCTACTAAATGTGACAATTGTGATTACATTATCCATAAAATCTTTCCTAAAGTTTGGAACCTGCAAGAATACCGAGTGATGCTAACAAGAGTAGTGAGCATAGAATGTTTGCAATTTAGAGGTGTTACTTTGTGATGACAAGGTCAATGCTCCACTAATCGGGCATACCATCATTCTTCCTATGCTTCTGGAAATCCTTCTCTATTCACATTGATCTAGCCAGTCTCCCTACTATCAGGTTCTGATCATTCTCGCAACTCATGACATGAGGAGCTGTCTCCATCACTGAGAAAAAGATCATTTGAGAAATTTTGCTCGAACATCTTACACCAAGAAATTTATAAAGGGACTATTGATCCAACAAATCTCTTTGATGCTTTTGAAAACCTAGTCTTTATAACAAACTCCAGACATGGTAAAGTGCCATATGCAATGCGTAAGTCTGTCCATGCATGACTTGAAGGTCTATCTAAAGGCATCGTTCATAAATTTTGCCAACGTTCTTGATAGTACAGTACCTATTGGGTTGCGTTCAAGCATCTTGCCATGTGTTCTCTATTTGCTATGTGTAAGAGGGATCATGAAACCCTCAGAGCATACATGGGTAAGTTCATCAAACCTAGAGAAGACGTCATGGAACAAGAGAAACCATCATTTGTGAATGCCTTCGCCCAAGCATTGCCCCAAGAATTTTGCCAAGATTTTCCCCACTTCAATGGAAGAAATGTTAGACATACATAAAGTACAATAATGCATAATAATTTGCAAGTGCAACAGACGATGCCTCAATTAAGATGTCTTTTAAGAAAAAGAATTTAAGATCAGTCCTAAGTTACAACAACCTTATTATTACTAATATTTGCACACAAAATCTGAAAATTGGATTTTTCATCAACAAAAATCTTATGCCAAATAAAACCAGCAATATCGCCTTTTTAACCACAACTATGCCCATGAAAACCTACACCTCAAATTCATTAGCTTAATGAGCAACATAATAAGGATGCAAATTTTGCTGAAAAATATTCTTATTCAAAATTTTAAGAGATGAATATATACATATACAAATAATATATATATATATATATATATTTAAGGCAGGATGATTTTTCACGGGGTGACCAGGAGAGAACTAAGCGAAACCCTAACGAAGACGATGTGTGATTCTAACGAAGAGAATTACTCACGGATCTTTGCAAGAGAAATCTACTTCGAACACCGCCCAATTAAAGTCATAAAATGGACAATGTTATTTGATCCATACTGCGAACCTCCAATTGCATCGGTTTGGTTTAATTTTTCACTCCTAAAGGTTCATTTGGTTACTCAATCCTTTCGCTTTGGGGTCATATTTCAGAAACCTTTGAGTAGACTATGCTACGGCTAACTTGACAAGGCCTTATATGGAATGGGTGTTGGTTGAATTGGATTAAACTGAAGAGTTTGATTCCAAGATTTGAATTGGTAACGAAGAGAAAGAATACTTCCAAGATCATGTTTTTGATGATGGATATATTGTTCTCATTGCCTGATTATTGGTCATGATGATGCGCATTGTTTAAAACTCAAACCTCAATTAAGGAGAAATTTAGCAAGGATAAATGCCCCTAAAGGATTGAAAAAGAGATAAGTTAGTTCATGTACAAAAATGGGGAAAAAGCCGCTCGGCGATCAGCCCGTTAGAAACAAGTCTAGGGTCGAGGACCATCTCGGAGTCCTTATTGGTCAAGGGTAATGATCCAGCCATGATCCAGCCACTGGTCCGACCATGGATCCAAATAAGAAAATTGTAGACTGCAATTTTATTTGGGCCATTGGAGACTTTTTGAGGACTGAAAATTTATTCGGGCCATTAAACGGAATTGTAGAAAATTGTGGGATTGCCTAGCTGAGTTGGACCTCCCAACGGCCATCGACAGGCTAGAGTTGATCGAGATGGAAGGTTAAATTGCAAGAAATGCGAATGAAAAGAAAAAAATAAACGGGCTGGTTGAGTATCCATTGGTTGAGCCGTATGAGGATTTTGTGAATGGCAAGACGATAGTCTAGGTGTCCGATGCAATCTCTTTTCCTTCGGACCCCTTTGGTGTGGATGGGTATCTAGTAGGTTACAAAAAGAGTTCCTCTTTAAAACTTCATAAAGTGCTTCTGGGGCAGCTAACATTTTGATGAGGGGCATCGGGTCGATATATGTGATCCCTAAGGATGAAGGTCTGATGAGAGTCCCATCAAAATGGCTACAAGAGTACATTGACAAAATTCCTATTGTTCTATGTAGGCGAGAAACAATGGTAAACAACCCTTCCCATATTAGAGAGACTTATACCTTGGGGGTTCCAGATGATGAGGTTCAATTGAACCTTAATTTGCAGGTGGTGTTTCATTTGTTTGTGCAAAGAAGGCCTCAAACTATTTCTTCATTAGCTGATAGAAGTGCGTCTGAAAAAACTTTGAGCTAGATTAAAATGAGAAATCAAATGATAGGATTTCAGATTCAAAGATATTGATTCATTGTCTTGATAGGAATAAGATGAAGAAAAATAAGTAAATGAAAGCTAAACATTCCAGTTCAATAAAAATTCTAGCAACAATCTGCAAAAGAGGCAAGATCAAAAACTGAGAGAATTAACCCCTCTAGCGCCAAGTCAGTTAGTGTCTCCAAAGATCCCTGTTTTGAGATTTTTTTTGGAGTTTGGTGACTGTTTTACTTTTGTTTTCTTTTCGATTTATTTTTTCCCTTAATATTATATTTTGTTTGAGGTCATCAACTCTTTATCCGTTGTACACCTTGATTTATGAATTTATAAAACGCAAATTATATATATATATATATATGTAAATAAGAGCGGGCGATAAAATTGTAAATTGGAACTACCAAGACAGCTACTATAATATAAAATAATACAACAAATATTTGTCTTTATAAAATTCATGACTTCTTAGTATTCTAGATAATCATACAGTATAATTTAGAATCTTTCTTATTTGATGTTTGTGACAGCATTAGCACAAAATTTCTAAGGGATTACTCTATGTTGGGCTTGTAGAGGGATTCTACAACAATCTTTTGAAATCTTCTGAAATAATAAAATATACAAAGATTTCCTTTAGCCAATGATAATCATGGAGATCTTTAGAATCATGCTTTAAGAAAATTAAGAAAAGAGTCCATTCTTTAGAGATGGTTGATCAACAACAATTCCTACTCCTTCACATTCTTACTATAAACTTGTTAGCACTACCATAAAATCCAGTTTTGCCTACACGCAAGCTCCTCACCAAAGACTATCAATAAAGAATTAATGTAATTGGCATCATTACTATAATCATTAGTGGTTCTAACACAAAGGACAGGGAATAATCAAAATTACCAAAAGCTTCTATATCTAGAGTTAATCTAAATGCATTGCAACATTTTAAAATGCAAATCTCCTTATCTTCAAAACCCGTATCATGACTAGTTGAGTCAGCAAATGTCAACAATTATAATGTTTGCAAAACCCTGGATGCTCCAAGAGCAATGTTAACATCATCTTCACCAGCATTATCTCACAAATAGGCATCCTACCCTACCTACTATGCCAAGTGTAAAGTACACTAGTTGTTTTCAAGGGAGAGCATTGTTAACCATTGAATGCAGTCTCCCTACTTGTTATATAGGGTATAATTTAAGCCTCAAAACCGAATTCTTCAAGTTTCTTCTTATGTGTTTTTTCTTTTTAATTTCAAATATCTGATACCTTATCCTCAGAAATTTAAATAGTAGTTTTTAAGAGACAAATGGAGGTTATGCTCACCTCCAAAGTACGAATCACACACTTCAACCTGATTTTATCCAATCCATACTACTACTTCAATACAGTTAAGGAGATTAATGCTCGACATAAACCTCAACCTATTGTTGCCAATGTTGTCAACGAATTCTTTTCGACAAAGATCAAACTACGAATCAACTCTTCAATTAAAAGTACATTTTTAGATGATAGTTTTGTGTAGTATTTGAAATGCCTGAGATGAAATTAAACAAGAAAATCAAATGAACCTAACAAAATGCACTGAGGGAGATGAAATTAAACAAGACAAATCAAATGAACCTAACAAAATGCACTGACAAACCTAAGAAGGCTCGTAAGCAAAGCATTAAACTACTCAATTCGATCAATGAGCTCAGTAAAACCTTAAGGATATATGTTGATTTCAAAAAGCAAACGATGCTTGCCCAAAAAACTCTTAACACCCTACCAAACATTGATTCTCTTGTCAATGCAGCAGTTATCACTTATTTTTCAGTTTGTCCAACACTTTCTCTAGCCAAGATCAAATCAAATTCATCTTTCTATTAAAATGATGGCATTAATTATCACACAACAAGATACATTTGACTTTGCAATATATATGTCTATTACTGAGAGAACTTCTAAAAGACTAGTAGACAATACATTATGATGTCAGAAGTAGGAATATGAAAGTGTAAGTTGAAGATGCCATAGTCAAAATCAAGGCAGGATATGATCATCTATAGGACCTCCATGAGGCATTTTAGATCAAATCTCAGTTTGAACAAGGAACTTTTTGTGTTTATACAAGAAAGTTTCTTAAGTACTGTGTCTGCATACGAGATAAGCATCAATCGTGACAAAGTACAAGTAATCCTTAATACTCAAGCACTTTGTTACACATAAGAAATGCTCAAGCTTGTTGTTTAGCTCATCGTTTTAACCAATTCCGAATCCTGCAAAGGGAAGGAGTGCACCCTTTTTCAAGGACTGATGAAATGTATGGACAAAAGAATGTGAAAAGGCACTCCACAAACTCAAAATCTATCTTAGAATTTCACATCAGCTATGGGATAGGAAAAATCCACAGCTTTTATCTTGAAACCTCATGTGTTGTTTTCATCTTTGTGTTAGTTTGTGGAGAGAACAACACGTATCTTTAAATTTACAACAGTAATAAAAACACTTTTAGATGCCAAGATCTATTACCCATCAGTTCAGAAGTTTCTCTTGCATTAATCTTAATATAATAATGAATCAAGCCAAAAAAAAATGTGCTCATATGGTCAAGATTGTCACAAACCCACCACTACAAATTTGCACTAGCTTTTGATCACACGAGGAGATTAATAAGTGGTTCGTTTGACTAAGAACAATCTATATTGATTTCATCTTGAAGAAAGCTATTTAAGCTTGGATCATAGCCAACTTCATTAACAAGTTCGCTATGCCCGAGCCTTGAGCTCCCATATTGTTAGTAATGAGCAAAGGCTTGAAAGAATTCATAAAATAACATGTTTGGATAGTTTGTTTAGCATTGATTAAGACGCTTTTGCAAGGTTTCTAATAATCAAGCTAAGCATAAAGCCATACTTGCATGACCTAACCTAGCTTTCAAAATAAGTATTAAGTGCTTTTAAGTGTTTGTAGACCTCAGCTCATGAGCTATTAAGTTAATTATGCATTTGAGACAAATAACTCAACTTCCCATGTACACCAAAAGGTTGCAAAGACATTTTCAAATAGCCAAGACCACCTTATCTACCAAGAAAAAAATGAGGTCACCAACCTCATAACAAAACATGGCATTGCCTATGCAACAAGCAATTCACGAGTTGTCAATCATGTATAATGCATTAGTTTCACTCCATTAAAAAGACACAATACCTGACATGGATCAATTATTAATTTTATGAGTATAGGTGTCTTCCATCTAACCAACATTAAGCCAAGTCAAACAAATTCAAGCACCCCAATATTTTATTCATGAGGCTTCCCTCTATAAGAAATCCTCTTCTCATAACGCAGTCTTAAATGTATAGCAACTCAGATACTTTTGAGAAATCTGATGGCATATATTCGGGATAATAAGGCAACCAATCCTCCACAAAACCCTTGTACAAAGAACCTTTTGGCATGGATATTATTAACTGACAAACTCTAAAGACACTGAGAAAGTAACCCAACAATATAAAGCTTGTGAATTGTATGCTCAGATTAGCTGCTATCAACTTATGCACAGTAGCTAATCATCTAACTTTGGTTGTTTACTTTATGAGGGTGGGCATCTTTAATCCTTATGCTATGGCTTCCTGACAGCTGAAATTGTGCTAATCTTGGTAGACTTCTTCACTTAACTAGTAGTTAATGCACTTGTTAGAACTACTATCAATCATCAAGAACTTTATGGAGGAATCTTGACCAGATTCGAGGTGCTAATCAAAATCATTATCCACAATGAACCTCAATAAGCAAAGTGCATACTGACAACAAAAATAGACAGGTAAATGTTATTGAAAGTCAAGGTGCTTGGGTAGACAAACAAATTTACTAGACTTACCAATAGGCTATTTCCATTGCATTAAAGAATCTCAATTCTCCTAGTATTTTGGTGATAAAGGAGTCGTTCCATGGAGTTATTTTGCCATTCTCCATGAACAAAATTTCTCTAATCACACTCAACCAACATCAAGTTTTTATGGATCTGCTAGAATGATCTATATAGCCTCAATTTATTGTAGAAGGTTCAGCTCATAGCAGCTAAGATAGCTAATAAATAAAAATCATGTGGTTAGATTGCTGCAATACAAACACATATAAGATAATTCTCACTTGAGGACCTGCTTTGCATAAGACTAAAGCCACTAACTAAGATAATCTCAAAATGTGACACTAAATAGGAATAGCTCAAAGTTCAAAGTAAAAAGATTCACATCTTAATGTTAAACATGTGAAGAGAATGATCTACCCCACACCTCTAATGCCTGAGATCATATATCCTTTTGCCAACTAAAAATGCACTTCCATATTATCTTATATTTCTAACAACAATTTCATACTTTTATAAGTTGGTGAGCTTAATAAGCAAGACAATTGAGTTAAAGCAAATAGATGCAAGTAATTCTAAAAATGATAACCAAAATTCACAAGAGTAAGCCGGGGAACCACAAATATGAGCACCGCTAAAAATTCAGCTGCAAAATTAAAAAAATAACATCAAAACATTGCAAATTTACCGACTGAATGTTAAGACTCACGACTAATAATATCCAAGATGGCACATACAAACATCATTTTTTATTGATACTATTGGGTACAATTACACAATGAAGTATTAAATATAAGTATAATTTTAACCATCAAATGACATCTACATGATCATATTCACATCATATGCCCTTACCATGTGCAAGCTTCAACAATACACAAAGATCAAGTGACTAGAAATTAACAATTTCTAAGCCACATTGGATTCCAAACAAATGCGTACATAGTTTGTGTGCTAATCATAAGCCCAAATTGGCCTAGAAACATTCTTATCCTGGTTAGTCTTTAATGGTCTGAGAATATCTACAAAATTGATTTTTCCAAATCAAACCATAAATTGTTAGTCTAATGACTTTCCAATCCTTCAAGTCTTGAGTGGCTTAGCTTGGTATATTGAAGATGGAGTTTTACTAAAAATTCACAAGGTTCAACAATTCCAAGGTGTTTACAGCACTCTTAAAAGTCATGTTCACTAATCTTTTGTAGCTTACATTCACACAAGGACAAAAAAAGCATCTCCAACATGGTTGCAGCAAAACATCCAAGAAGACTCACCTCACTCTACCATCTATGCAAATTCAAGAATCAAGAAATATCATCTATATACCTAATCTATCTCTACCTTTTTCTTTCTTTCATGTACGCCAAGTATTATCCAATTGTAAGAAACATGAATGATATCGACTCACAAAGATACTTAGTTCCTAGGATAGTATCTAAGCTAATGACAAGCTGTATAGATAAAGCCAATTAAGTGTAGTTGGCCACCTTACAAGGACCACACTGGATCCTTAACGCATTGTTGGCTGCCAGCTCATCATCTGGGCTTTGACAAAGTTTCTCATATACCAGAGCATTTAAGAGTAACAAATGAGTTCAAATGATCTCAATAGTGAACAAAATGAGCATTGAAAAAAAATGATGATTTATTCCAGCATCCAAGACATTAAGCTAGTACTTCAATTATCTCATCTCTGGCATAAGATAACATGAACACCGGCCATTATTAAGTGATGTTTACTCCAAGACAGCCAGAGAAAAATGTCTAACCCACAGGTTTTACATTTTGCACAACAATTTATTTATTCTATTTATGATTAAGTTGGGTATATCTGCCGAAACTGGTGATATCCTTAAATATTGTTAAAGACATCCAACAATATTCTTCTAAATATCATTAACATAATTCACCAAGAATTTTTACAATCTTGTGTATTGCCTTTGCTCTTATAAATAAGCATACAAAATTGCTAGTAAATAACTCAAATGAGCTAAGAAACTACTTCCTAACCCAAACAATTTCACACATTGATAAAACACTATCTATATCGATAGTTTTTTCACTTTAGATTATCACCAAACAAATGAAGAACAATTAATGTTATCTTTATAGCCACTAAACTTGCATATTTTAAATTCAAACTCTAATAAAAAAAATTAGCTTTGGGAGTTACAACTTGAATCCAAAATATAAATTATTTTTTTTATTTAAATCAAAAGTAGCTTATAAGAAATTAATCAACTATAGATAAATTTGCAGAATTCCTTTCTTATCCAAGATCATGCAACTTTTTTAAAAAATTTTACATATTAAGCCAAATGCACCATTTAAGAACACTATCAGGGCTGAACTTGCATACCCTTATCTCACATCAGGTTTTCCTAGATTAAAATATTTCAATCTTGCATCACACAAAAAATAGCTTTATCTATAATTATTATTTTCCGGTTTTATATTTATAAATTATAAATTCAAATTTACTGTGAATAATGATGAGTGATTCAATTTTTTAAAAAATCTTCTATTGATTTATAAATAATATCCAATGCAGATACTAAAAACCTTTCATGCAACGCAATATATAAATAGGTCTTTAATGCTGAAGAAAAAAAAAAACTAAAAGAGAAACGGTAGGTCATCACATTTGAAGTTACAAGAAGCAGGGACTTATAGGGCTAGGTAAATCTTAAGATGTATACACTTTAGAATCTTAAGTGGAAATTAAAACTCACTTGTATGAAAACTAGCCAGAACTTTATCTGGAGCAAATAAAACACAAATTTCTCAGACTGCTACATTTATATATTGAAAAATTTATCACTAAAGGTTCTAAGAATGACAGAAGAGCAAGATTTCCAACTTTAAATACATATAGGTCAACATATAAGCCTTTCGTGTGTGATCTTGTTGGAGGCTTCAATGATACATAATTCATGAAAACCACAGGTAATCGGGTTGGATGATACAAATAGACTGCATTTTGAACATTGCAAACTGAAAGACAGCATAGAAGCTATGCAATACAGCAGAATAAAGCGAGAGGGCAACCAACAGACTAATAGTTCAAATATCAGTAGCTACTAAGGATAAGGAATTAAGCCACGGTTCCTTTGGGTAATCCAGAAATATAATGGAGGATATATTTTAAATGAGACAGATTTTACCATGAGTTTTTTCAAATATTGCCAATAAAATGAAGCAGAAAAGGGAGAACACGTTCCATAACAAAGCTATAAAATCAGGCCAAAAATCAAACGGCGCCCTCCACCATCCACCAGTTCACCTAGCGATTATGTATGCTGATGCATCATAAAGCCTCTATAACTTAACAAACTAAATGGGATAAAATATTAATTCTGTGAATGCATGATTTTCCTTCAATTTTATATAGGATCAAAACTTACTTTTTGAAGCTTTAAAAGCATTTTCCCAAGATTAGGATAGGCTCTGCAGCGCGAGGCTTCCATAGCAAAATCCTTCCAGGTAATAGTTTTCCGAGCTTCCTCAATGACAGCCTGCAATTAAATTATGGCCATAAAGAAAGTTTAAAGATGGAAACTGAAACCATGTTATAAGAACTCAAACCTCTGTATGTAGCTGATCGCTAATATTTAGCATTGCTACAGCAAGTTTCTGCATGATATACCGGCGTGGTGTACTCAAATCCTTTACTAGTTTTCTCCATCTCCGATGTGTTCCATAAGCAAGAGGTTCTGGAAACTCATCAATTGGACAAACAAGAAGCATATCTACCCATGAATATGTCCTTGTCCGAGGAAAAAATATAGAAATATATTTCTTTCTTTCGTGAGTGGGTTTGGCCCTCAATGTTGACAATGGACAATCAACCGTGGGACACCTAAATCCTGTTTGCCACTTTCCTCTCCACTTCACTCAATCCAAGAAGTACAAGAAGCATGCAACAAGTCAAAACATGCTAGTTAAGGCTAATTAGAATTTGTACATAAAAAGGAAGAACTCAATTTTTATTTAAATGGTTGTTTGTAATAATAGTTCAATATTTACTAAAACAAAAGCAATATAAGTTAAAGCTAATTCAAAATAATTCGATTTTTAAGTTGGCTTAAACTAGCATAAGCTGATTTAAGAACTTCATTAGTTTAATTATTACTATAACTATTATTAAAATAACACAAACTAATTCACAATCAATAAAACAATTTAACTAACAAAATAAAAACTATTTAAATAATAATTACTGAAGGAAATAATTATTTAATATTTAATTCATAATAAAAATTAAATTATTATTAATCATTAATTATTAAAAAATCCTATTTAATCCAAAATTACAGAAGATTTAATTCATCAAATTAAATAACAGACTTTTGACGATTAATTAAGGTAACAAATTGCATCATCAATAAACATTAATAAATACAATATAATTGACTCAATTTATTAGTTATAAATAATTAATCCAGAATTAACAAAATGAATAACAAATATTATTTATTGACTAATTAATTTAATTACAACTTAATTTTTAATATAATAATCAACAAAATACTTGAATAATCAAAGTATACAATAAATTAATTTCAACAACACCAATCTTAGTCCGGTTAAGTGAGGTTGTCTACATGAATCATTTGTTTTCATTGTGCACGATTAAAAATAAAAGTCACTTTCTAAGTTCTAAACAGAGAAGATCATTTCTAATGATTTCTTCTCATGTCTCTTTTGTTCATCTTCCTCTTTTAACATGAGCAAAATTCATATACTAAATTTTCTAACAAGGGCAACAACTAGTCTACGCTTAATATTTTTGAATAATCTAAGACAACATTCTTTAATTTTATCCACTATTGGAGCCACTCCAACCTTGCTACAAATGAACTAATTTATCAGTCTATCCTTACTAATATACCCACTCATCCACCTTAGCATCCACATCTCTTTAACTCATATAGTTAACTTGATTCTACTATAAATAGCACAATCTTTAACATTGTCTGTTTATTATAAATAGATAAAACAATACTCATTTACTCATCTAATATCTTATTGGTCTTCAAAATAATGAGAAAATTATCAAGATAGTCCCTTAACTTTTGTAAAATGTTCAAAATAATTCATAACTTTTTAAAATATTTTCTGTCCTGACTTTTATTTAAGTGATTTTTTGTCCCTGCAATTAACTATTCCGTCAAATTTGCTTTTCTTTTTCAGCCGTAATCGACGGCTGGAATCCAGCATTCGATTCCAGCAACCAATTTCAGCAGTCAGAATCTGTTGGCTGCTTACAGCTGAAATCAACCGCTAAATTCCAGCCATGGAGTGATTGATTAGGTTGAAAAATACAAATTTAACGAAAGAATTAACGAAAGAGACAAAAAAAATACTTAAATAAAAGTCAAGGGACAAAAAAAATATTTACAAGAGTTAAAGACTATTTTAAGCATTTTGCAAGAGTTAATGGACCATTTTAATAATTTTCAATCAAAATAATATTAAATAACTTGGCATATCAAAAAGTCCTTCCTCACTCAAAACATGTCATCCAATCATACAGTCGTTCTACGCTTCTTCCTCTTTAAAGTATTCCAAAACTCAATTTTACTTGTTGAATGAAAGTAATATTGATTATTTTTAAAATCAGAAAACTCATTCATGTTAATTATATTAATTCAACATTTATTAAAAAGCTTCATAAAATAATCAATCTATATTGAAGATCTTTATACCAAAAAAAAATTTGTATCATCACCTTTAACATACTTTACTCAAGTTCTTGGTTTTTTGGCCTCGTTATTTGACTATATATATATATATATATATATATATATATATATATTTATATAAAACCCTAAATTATTTCTAGTTTATCATATTAATTTTCAAATAATGTAGCATTACTAATAACATCACGTACTATTATTTTGGATAAATACAAGCAAATTAAATTTCTTTCAAATATCATCATTTTTACATATAAACCATTCTTTATAATATTTCTTTTATTATCTTTACTTGAACATCTTGTTTTTACTAATAAGCATATTTACTATTAAGTGCCCTCCTAATCAAATGTTATATAAAGTTGGCTTCACCCCCAAAATCCTATTGTCCATATTTTAAAATTTCACTAATAAAAATTTATATATTAACCTTATTAAGATCCTTCAATCTAATTTTAAAAAATTTTGGATTTAATATTACTTTTCTTACTCCTTAATTTAAAATAAAAAACTAATAATTGATGTTACGCTGCCAAACAATCATTTGGAATAATCTTGCAATCCTTGCAATATATATGATATCTTTTTTAACAGAAAATAAACAACCTAAATTTTAGATACCCTATATTATAAAAGATAGTATTTTCCATTTTTATTAGAATAAGTTAAAGCAAACTCCAAAAGCATCTCTCCATTTTTTCTAACTTCTCCAAAACTAAAATCACCATAAATACCACTAAATTCATTATTCAATCTGCTAATATACTTATTTAAATCTCCTCTAATAAATAATATCTCTTGGAGTTCTTGAACCAACTATAAATCATGCTAAAAAAAATTTATACTCATATCCAATCTTATTTGAAAAGCATATATATTGGCAATATTAAAAATTATCCATCAATTAAAAATCTTTAAAGACAATTTTATTTCCCAGTAATATTATGGAGGATGATACCCCCAAGCCATTCTCATGATAATTCTTGCCATAATACAAGAATTTAAAGCCTAAACTATCAATTTATATTGCTTTCTCTCCTACTCACTTAGTTTCTTGAAGACAATAATTATGCTACTCTTAATCATAATATCTACTAACTTAAAAAAGCTTGTCAATAAGGGTTAATATTAAGAAAACCCTCATTTATTTGTAGTGCAAATTTTGTACACATTTCACTACATTCAAGCAATACAGTGCAACTATTGCACACATTTCACTATATTCATGCAATTCAGCATGTCACATCCAGAGGATGCTTTAGTTCCAATACAAATTAAGGGATTGATAACATAAGAAGATTCAACAAAATTTTGCAGTGTTGACGACTACTTAATACAGCCCTCCTCTTTACTCACTCGAGACTTAGGATCCATTAACAACTGAGCTTATAGTATGAGGGAAAGATTCCATGTAAATGGCATTTGCACATAGGTAAGCCAATTCTGAGAGATGGGGGAGGTTTGTAAAGTTGTGCCATCTTGCGCAAGCTTCATAAGGAAGCCAAGTTAAAATTCCCAAGTCTTGATGTGGCGGTTGATGACAATGTCAAGTTATTCGGAGACACTAGCGAGAGCCTCAAGATGAGTTATCTTTTATGTTTTAACCAAAAACCCTGGAAGTGGGTCAATCAGAGGTACAATAAAATAATGAATTAAATTTTTTATGATTAGTTAATTAATATGAATAATAAATTAAGTATAAATTGGCCAAAACTAATGTAATTTAAAATAGTTATGTGGTTCAAGCTTAAGCATATGCTAACATTAAGTTATGTTGCAAAACTGAATAATAGGGATAAGTTAGACTCAAGCTCCAAAAAAGTAGGTCGTTAAAGTCCTATCCTCTAATGCATACAATATGACATTACAAATGATGGCATTTCAATTGTAAAATTACCATACAGTAGGCAAATTTTAAATACGATACCATAGTAAGATAACAGTAGATAATGAAAGAGAAAATGTGCCAAAATGGCTGCACAAGCTAATGTCATGTTTGAGTAAATCTACAAAAAGGTGTTATGACACCAATCTGATTATAAAATCATAAAAAGCATGCATATATGCATGAGTTACATTGTTTAAAAAGGCGAGGAACTAAGACTAGTGGGCTGTTTAGTTTGCTACAGTTTGAGTGTATAGTAATATGGCCACAAGTAATCTTAAAAAAACTGCTTGGTTTACTACATTTTATGTGGAAGTAAAATTTGGGGAGAGGAGTTTTTATCCTCAATAAGGCTCTTTCTAAATAAAAAGTTTACACCCAAATGAAGTGTAAAACGATTTCCACACCTTACAAAGGGGAAAATTGCATAGAGGTCGCGCTTCAACCAGCAACACCAACCTTCATTGGGCTTCATTAGCCTCTGCCAGCATCTCCTGAACAGCAACAGTCATCCCCAACTCTTGTCAGTCATCCATTACTATTGTTAGCTTTTCCAGGGCCACTATCGAAACTTCTCAACCTAAATCAAGCATCCCTCAAGTTGATGCTTGCCCACCTCCGCCTATTTAAGCAAGCATTGTCCGGCCATTGTCAAGCTTCACTTGGCAGGTCGTCAAGCACACCTGCAATTCATCTTTATACTTGTGCTCTTTTTTATTTTTAAATTATATTATTTTGTCACTTGCCACCTAAACAAATGTCAAAAACTAAATAACTACAAACTACTAAACACCCAAAAAGAATTTACACTATATTTATTATACATGAAATATTTTACACTGAATTTGTTTGCTTGATTATTCACTTTACCTCAGATACAACAACCTCCAAGAGAAAAGAAGAACACTAGAACTACACTAAGCAACTTTAGGACTTTTATTATTATTTATTAGTCTATAATGTGGACGATATAGTGAGATATCGAGATCAAATTGATTTAGTTTTATTGGATTGTTATACACAATAACATAAATGATGACCACATAAATAGATGAAATTTGATCTAACTATGAATAACTGTCCTTAAAGACTTTTAGTATAAGATGTGACAACAACTACAAGTGAGTTTTATAAGATAGAAGTATTGTATGTTGTATCTTGCATGTATGTCAATGTTAAACAGCATAGAAGTTTTTAACAATGTGTGACAAAAAAGACAATGTTATGTGGGTAAATAAAGAAACTTAAAAATTTATCGCATTAATGAGACAATAAAAGTAACATATATTATAGATAAGCCATTAGAGTACTGGCACAGATTATTTCAATTTGTAGAACTAAAGCAAACCCTTGCATCCATTCGTGCTCACAATCTCAGTTCCCTTTCCAAAAGGGTCATGATTGATCCACAAGCCCGTTTCTGCCCTTTGATTTCCCTCAATTGTGCATATAAAAAGCTAAAATGACAAAGGATTAGTTGCCTCCACTCTGGCGTATCTGTTCTCAAGCAATTTATTTTGAAAAACATTATCTATAAACCTTTGAAATTTATGATACAAGATTTAATACAGCAATCCAATTTGGCTTCAGCAGTCACTCTTGCGCATATGTTATCAATCAATCTATTTTCAAAAGTCATTATGCCTAAACATATGAAATCTATAAAAAAATAATTCATTACAGTATCCAAATTGGCATTAGCAATCAGAGTATTGAATCCACTCCAAACACTTCCATACCTTTGATGTGGTGCTCATTCATGTATGGAACAAGTATAAGAACTACGTTGGGGATAGTTTCCTTCTTATTCCAATGGGGGGCCAAGTTTACCTCACAAAAACAACCTTTTCTTTAATTATCTTTACTCCATTCATTTTACAAAAATTATTAGTCTGTTTGATTTCTTAAATTTATACTATAAAAATTTGCAACTGATAAATAGTTGAGGCATTATGATTTAGTATAATGAATCTTCTGTCACAAATAATTTCACAAAAATCAATAATTACTCGTCTATCTCACAAGCTTTAAACTTCACTATTCTTATTTGGTGATGAGGAAAGTAAATAATTAAAAAAAATGTTTTAGTTTACGGTTAATTTTCTCTTGTAATTTACATGCCTAAACACAGTGAAAAGCGTGCCAGAATGTAGTGAAATGTTCAAAGGCCACAACATCAGCGTTCGGGTGTAGTGCCAAATAAGCAACGATTCTAGTACTATGGACAAATACGAGTAAAAAAGCTATCTTTGATTCTAAATTAAGATTAAGTAGCTGGAATATTAGCAATCTCACTAGCAAACTTTTTGAGTTACTTGATATTATGACAAATCTAATGATTAATATATTATTACCTTCAAGAAATTAAGTGGGTGGAAGAGAAAGCAATAGAAATTAATAGTTTAAGCTTTAAACTCTAGTATTTTGGTAAGAATCACCATAAAAATGGTGTGGACGTTATTCTGGATAAGAATCTAAATGATAATGTAATAGAAGTAAATATGTTGAAGATAGACTTAAATCTTTAAAATTTACAATTAATGGAGTTAATTTTAATATCGCAAGTGTTTATACCCTTATATAGGATTGAATAAATGTATAGAAAAAAAAAATTAGTATAATTTTGATGATTTAGTTAAGGAATACCTCAAGAGAAGATATTTTTTATAGGAGGAGATTTAAATGAACATATTAAAAAAGTATTTAAAGAAATTAATAATATTCATGGTGATTTTGATTTTGAAATTAATGAAGAAAGAAAAATAATTTTAGTTTGATTTAGCTTATGATCTTATGATTATTAACACTTAAAAAAAAAGGAAAAACATATCATCACTTATGAAAACAAGACATCCTTAGCTCGGATTGATTATTCTCTTAAAGAAAAAGTATTATTTATTTTGAAAAAATTGTAAAGTGATTGTTTGACAACCTAACATCATTTATTAGTTTTGGATTTGAAAATAAGGGGTAATAAAAGTAATATTAAATCTAAAATATGCCATAAATTTTTTTTAAGAATGAGATATTTAATATATATGGATTAATTATTTTACTATTTTTTTTAAGAAAGGTTGTACTAATACAATTAATACAAGTGCGTTTAATGATATTATAAAATAGTCTAAATTGCACTTGCATTCACCGTATTAGTAAAAGCTAAGATTTGAAATACTTAAAAGAAGAAAAAGAGCAGTAAAAAAGTATGATCGAATGACATTCCTTTCGATGTATGAAAATATTTGGGACGAAGAAATTTCTTAGCTTACCACGTTATTTAATGTTTTAATTTGAAGGCTAAATATATGTCAAATGTGTGAAGAAAAAGTATTGTTATACCTAGTTACAAAAATAAAAGCAATGCTCAAGACTGTGCTAATAATAGAGGATTGGTTAATGTGTCATAATTTAAATCTTAGGAGAAAGTAATTGAATACAAATTACATAAATATATTTGTATTTTTCAAAAACAATTTGATTTTATGCCAGGTACATCTATCATAAAAGCTATGCATATATCAAGAGATTTTATGAAGAAATTTAACGAAAAAAGTTGTTTATTTAGTTTTTATTGATCTTGCAAAGGCTTATGATAGAGTACCAAGAGAATATCTTTGGAAAGCTTTGGAAAAAAATGATTTGTGTTGCATATATTGATGTTATTATAGTGTGTATAATGGGGTTGTAACATGTATTCGATCGCAAGGTGGCTTGTTTAATGATTTTCATATTAATACTAGATTACATTAAGGCTTAGCTCTCAACCCATATCCTTTTGTTTTAATTATGGATGAGCAGATTCAAGAAAAAATTCCTTGATACTTGTTATTTGCATATGATATTCTTTTAATTAATAAGACAAAAAATGGAGTTATACCAAAACTTGAGTTATGGAAAACTACTTTAAAATTTAAAATTTTTCATCTTAATAGATCTACAATATAATATATAAAGTGTAAGTTCAATTTTATTAGAAGCCCTAACTTCGAGAACATAACTATTGAGGACAATGTGATAAAAAGAACAAAAGGTTCAAGTACCTTAGTTCAACTATTCAAAATAATGTCAAAATGGAGAGCGATGTAATTAATAGAATCCAAGTTAGTTGGATGAAATGGAGGAGTGCTTATGAAGTGTTGTGTGATCTAAAAATTCCACTCAATATTTAAGAAAAGTATTATAGAACAGTTATACGACCAGCTATGTTATATGGAGTTGAATGTTGGCCAACAAAAAAACTTACTGATAAAATAAGTGTTACAGATATGAGGAAGATTAGGTGGATAAGATTCTATACTCGTAAGAATAGAATGAGAAATGAGTTTATCGTAGAAAAAACTTATTGATCCAATAGTAGATAAGAAAAGAGGATGCTTAGATGGTTTGAGCATATTAAGTGCAGGTCGTGCAATGCCTCTATTAGAAAATGAGTTTATGAATTTCACCCATATTAAAAGAGGAGAAATACAAAAAAAGACATGGAAAGAAACTATTATGAAGGATTTTATCTAATTGAAACTTAGAGAGCGGCTTTTATTTGATTGTGCACAATGAAAACAAATGATTATGTAGTCAACCCCACCTAGTAGCGTTAAGGCTTAGTGTTATTGTTGTTGTCGATTTGCATGCATCAGTGCATCATTTTTTCATATGCACAAAACAATTGCATCACATAAAAGCATATTCTAATACATTTGCATCAACTAAACTATTATTATTGCAAAATTTCAATTAACTTTGCAAAGTTGAGGAATCTCAAAATGATAACAAAGAGCAAAAGTATGACTTTCAGCAAAAATGAATAGTATAGTACTAGGTGGTTATGTGGCTCATCACATATAATCACAAATTTCATAAAGTAGGCTACTTTAACTATAAAAAATAAAGGAGTTTGTAAGACTAATACTGCCATATAAGAATCCAAAATCATTTGATGTACTAATAGATACAAAAAGTTTATCTTGGCCCTAAAATTGGCAATAAGACGGGTTAACAACCCACAGTTTTGACTTATTTTTAATCAGCCAAGCAATGCATGCCGTTCAATATACAGCATATTCCAGTAATCAGCCCATTTTTGTTGAAATATAAGAACAGTTTGACATAATAACAGCATCAGCTTGCCATGCCACTTGAACTAGTAACCAGCATACATCATTTTGAAATGAGTATATACCAACTATTTAAGCTTAAACACATAATATGGTGCAGCTTCTAATTGTATTTTCTCAAGTTTTTTTGAGTATACAGCTTAAATATATGCATTAATTGTATGGAAACCAAACAGCAATTCATTCATGAGCCCGGAAATAATATTATGTTTGGAAATACATGACCATCATCAGTATTCATATCTCAACAATTTAAGGTGACAAAAGAAACGTGAACTGTAACATGTAATAATAAAATACAAAACAATGAGAAAAAATTGGGCATGTACCTTTACCCATAGTGGCAGAGTTTGGTGTTCATCTAAAAATACATTGCCTAAATTTTCTGATTCACTCGCGTGAACATTTTCTTCCATCTTTAGAACACTATTACTTATATCCTCTGTTAATTTGGCTTTTCCAAAACCAGCTCTGCATGCAATAATTGTTGGATGATAAGAGATTCTATGAAATCCGTTATCTTCAAAATCAGAATTTGAAGTATCACTCAGAATGCAGTTATCATTAAAAACTGCAGTTGGAATTATCTTGCTTTTATGTATTTCATTGCTCTCACCATTTTCCAAAATAATCACACCATTACCAGAGCCACATAAACTAATTTCTGATTGTCTTCCTCCGTCCCCACATCTACCTCTTTTACCATTCTTGGACTCAAACAAGAAACAAGCATCTTTTTTATCAATATTTCTAATGCCATCTATACATAGTTTTTCTTTTGGCAAATAATTCTCCATATGTTGAAAACCATTTGAAAGGTGATAATCTTTTTCCAATTTAATTGAATCAGTTTTCAGGATGCTAGCATTTTTTTCTTGCACACCTCTTAACTCTTTTTCTCCTTGCAAGGATTGAGGAGACAACATTTCAAGAAACAATTTACTACTAACATTAAATCCTATCGGTAGTTCATTTGATGGCCGATAAGGAGCAGAAGCAAGTCCCCCTAACCTTGCCTTTCCAACACGTCTTCCATTATACTGATTAAAATCAGATAGAGGTATTGGTTGTGCACAAATTTCCATAGGAGTAACATCGCCGTTAAGAATAGCAAGTAATTGCTCTTCCCTTCATTGTTGCATTGAGAAACCTTCTCACAATAGGCTTCATGTCCCAAGATTGGTTTCCACTGTCAGTGCTTCAACGCTGTTTTACAATAGAAACCTTCTGAAAAAGAAAAACACAGATGAGACTTGCCACACACAGTTGAAGCTAAAGAATGATACCGGAAATTTATAGAATATACTAAGCATTCAGTCTCCTGATAGAAGCAAGTTGCACACTTACATTTTCCAAATTTAAATATAACGTCACATTGTTTAACAAAATGAAAAAAGTAAGATGCCTATATAATAATGTCCCTTAGATAGCAGGTACATGTGTAATTAAAGTCACGTTGAATGCTGTGTTGAGCCAAATCAAGTCTGAAAAAGCTGACATAACAATAGAGATATATAGAGGCTTTAGTTAAACAAGTTGTTAACTTGTTCAGTCTATTGTTTCATGACAAAATTGAAATTAGACAAATAAAGCTATAATGTGTAAGAAACATGACAAAAAATAATAAAATATAAAAAAGACATCACGAGCTGTCAAAAGGAAAGTATCAGAATATTTGTAACATAACAATCTATTCAGATCCATAAGATGGCAAATTTTAATCTGTAATGTTGATTTAATATAATGTACAGTTAAGATGAAGGGAATTTCAAGGAACAGTTTAATTTCTTTTTTAGAACTTTTGAAAAGGAATATATTTCTGCATCATAAAATCATGAGGCAAATTTATACAAATAAACCCCCCATAAAAATGACATCATTTAAGCATCTAAGGTGAAACCAATAATAGGTTAAAGTTCAGGTAAACCCACAATTTTATTTTCTTATTTTTGAGTGGGAGACCGACCATTAGTGATGGCATGGTATTTTGGATCATCCTTAATCTTGCTTGGGGAGTGAAAAGGGCACATGTGGCTCTTATGATATGCTATAAAGAGCACATAGGTCATTACACCCAAAAATAGAGCTTAAGGGTTAGGATTTGGATGTTATTATAAATATTCAAGTATTGGCTGAAAAAATATGACAAAAAATATTGTTTGTTGCCATTGCGCTCTCTTGTAAAGTTTAGCAGTGGAAAACCAAATCTTCCCCATTTGATGTGCATAATTGAAAGATCTTGTGAGTGTGTATAACCTACAAAAGAGCAAGGTGTGTTAGCCTTGATTTTTAAATTTGTTATCTCTATATTTTCTTTTATTTGACAATTACTTTCTTTCCTTCGTCATCTCCACTTTATTTCATATTATTTACTTTTTATTACATCCACCAAATGCCTTCTCAAAGTAGATCTGTGCAAGGATGTGTACGTTTTTTCGTGCTCTTTTCTATTAAAAATTTATCTTAAAAATAAAAAATAAATTGTTGTAATAATTTGAAAACATCTCAAATTGCTAGAAATGCACATCAATCTTTTATATATATATATATATATATATATTAATATGTTGGATACTATAGATATATATATAATGAGCATAATACAATAGATATGGAGTTTGGTGACCTCTAACAAACAAAAATTAAAAAAGCAAATAAAATAAAATAAAAATAGAAGAAAAAATAAACGGTCACCAAAAACTCACAAGGAGAACCTCCCAAAGGGGAGTTTAAAAAATGTAAAACAAAGAGGATAGAGTCTCAAAGCTGATTAATCAACGGCCGCTCCTTTTTCTAAGTTTATAGCATGATCTCTTTAAGTTGGATCTTTTTTTTTCCTTTTTTTTATAATTGAAATATTCAAAATCATGGGCATTTTCCGCAATTGAACTATCCAAATCAAACTTTCCTCCTGAATCACCCCTATCAACCGAAGAAGGGGGCAATATTGGAGACTCCTCCAACATAGCCCACTTATCCAGAACTATAAAAATATCAATAAATATTTTGGAGCAAATCCGTAGAGCAAGCCAAGAAGCACCTAACTTTATGAGAGAGGTCCTCAGAATAAACCCCCTCATTACGAATCCTCAACTTTGAGGGCAGCCAAGATTGCACTTCGAAGTTGAGCTAATGACCTCTTTATCACCTGACGACACCAGAACATCAGGCTCTTTAACATGCCAAACTTCAGCCGCAGAGCTATCATCCAAACTCTCACCTATATCCAAGGACTGACCAGCCACTATTCCATCTGCAGGAGCATCTTGCCTCTCTAATGGAACCGCCTTATTACCGGCGCAAGCTGGAGTTGAGGCCCAATCTCTAGAATGAGATGCACCCATGCCAACCGAACAAAATTCCATCGCAAAAGGGTTAAGATTCGATTTTTAAATATGATGAGCATCATATACCTCATAAGTTGGGACGCACTCCTCGCTTCGTTGATCTTTGCCAAATTCATCCAAACTTTCACTATCTTCCATGAAGTCTTAAGGGTTTCTTTATAGGCGGAAGATCCACAATGACCAATAGATCAAAGCTCAAACCACGATTGGACATAGTTCCTAAACAAATCCTGAAATGTTGTCCAATATACAAAGTAATCCCCGAAGGAAATGTCATTCAAAACGGATCTTTCGATGCACTAATCAGCTGCCTTGATGCACAGCACAGCCGGCGGCAAAGGCAGGAATCCACGCCCCAAGTCTGAATCCATAAACACATAATTCGACTGCATCCAAGCTGAGTTGTTCAATCGGTATATCCTCGACATTTGTAGCCAAATCATCAGTATGCGCAGTTCTAAATCCAACGGCCTATCCTCTGAAACAGTCATATTTCTCTTTGGAACATAAACAAGCTTTTGATTTTTATTTTTATTTTTTTCCCAAAGCTTTGGAAAAGACACACTCTCCTTCCCTTGAACCAATGGAGCAAAATGAAGGCACATTTTTCATAATGCATTCTTGGAGATATCATTTCTCTTCATCCCCAATTCAAAAGGCTTTTTTTTATTATATCTGTTAGCTTTACTATTAATCAATAAAAGAAATACAACAAACATGTTGGTGGCCTTCAAATTAAAATAATAATAATAATAAAGTAACTAAAGTAAAATAAAGAAAATAGAAACAACAACCAAAACCCCATGAACATCTCACTAGGAGATTTCAATACAATATCTAAAATAAAAATAAGTCGATAAAAACAAATCCACGCAATCTAGAGTCCCCACAGGCAGATTTCAGTGGCCTTCTTTTTCAACAAGTAATATATGGTTATCAACTCGTTCTTGAACTTCTTTTTATTTTTTCCTTTTTCTTTGGCATGATATCTTCAATTTCATCAAAATCACTCTGACGATAAAAAATTCCCTTCCACTTCTAAGCCAGAAACTCTCCTTTTTAATGGAGTGAAATCCTAGGCAAAAGTACTAAGGTCTGATACCTCCTTTCTATCCCTCAAAACATTTGTAATTTCAGTAACCATAGTTTAAAGCATATTTGATGGAACCTCCATCAACTTTGCATCCAATTCATGAACCCGATCGCCACTCCATGGATTTATGCCTGTGGTCTCATCCGAGGCATCTTCTGTTTCAGCAATCATCTTCAGGATATCATGAATAGCTTTAAGATTAATTTTAAGATGATTCAAAGAAAAGTGATAATAAACCTGCATCATCTCTTCTTCCACCACAATAAGACGAGGATTCAAAGGTTCATCCGCCACCTCCAATAAAGGTGGAACAATTCCCGCAACCACACTACTCATAAAACTTTCCTCAGTCGCAACATTTGTGTGATCATTCAGTGGCGCATTCATCACCTACAGCATCAAACTCTCGGCCATATCAATATATAGGTAAAGATCAGTGAATTTGTCATTTTTGTAGCCAATATGTTCAGCTACATCAATAGCCATCAGGTGCTATTCGCCTCTAAAGGCTCGATAGGCAGCCCAATGTCCTGGCATTCCTTAACAACTTGTTTAGGGACATATACCATGTGTTTACTAGGATAGCTTCTTGAGAAATGAATAACATTATGAGAGTTAGCTTTATTTTTTGGTTTGAGATGCGGGTGAAATATGAAGCAGCCCGAAGATTCATGATCGCTGATATTGCAATTCAAACAAAATTACGGTAAGTTTTTCAAATCAAACTTTTCGAAAATATCCAATAAATTCATCTCCAACCCAAATTGCGCTCTAAAATTGTTTCATTAAATCTATTTCCACGAGAACCCGAGCCACAGATGATCTAAATAGATTTGTAGGATGTTCTCAAATGGCATGTTAAATCAATTTCCACAAGAACCCGAGCCACATATGGTCTAAGTAGATTTGAGTTGCAAATTCTACCTTGACCGGCTTGCCAAAATATAATCCCAAGAATAAAAGAATAGCAAGATCAATCAAATGCGCCTTGAATAAAGGAAAATTTATCCAAATACGGACAATAGGGGTTTCACACTTTGGATCAATATAAGTGGTTCATTTCAAGATTTTCATATGAAAATTGAGGATAAAATAGAACTCCCTTGAAAACAGCCTTGTATAATCTTGTTCACTCGATAATTTTATGAGTATATGCCGATGATAAATAAAATCGCTGCAATAGGTAGCCGAAAGTCCCAAATAACTGAAAAACTTTCGAATTGCCATCATAAGTGGCATGCCACTGGAAAATTTTCCAATGTGAATGCAAACGACTTGGCTAGCCTCTCCACTTCTTACATTAAGATATGCGTCAGTTTACCCCTTAACATCGAGATGAGTTTGATACCCAGCGGATGTGAAGAGTTAAGCATCGCATCAAGGAAGGAAATGAAAGTGAAGGATGAAGATGAAAGTTTTACATGAAGGTTATGTAAGGCCTACATACTGGTTACCTCTTGCGATTTCATCATATGACTGAAACCCAATGAGAGGAGCCAACAAAAGATCCAGCGACGAGCCAAGCCCCACGCTAGCTACGGTGAGTTGAGACCCGAGCGGCACCAAAGTCGCTCAAAACTTGTCAACGCAACTCCAGAGGTGGTGACAAAGCCGCTCGCACGAGAACCCTAAATCGCCATTCTTTGTCGCATGCAAGAGTTGTGTATATATATATATGTGTGTGTGTGTTGTATTTCATAAATTCATAAATAAAGGGGCACAACAGGTAAGTAGTTAGTGATCTCCAAATAAGAAAATAAGAAAAAAAGAAAAAGCCAAAAAAAGAAAAAAAGACAAAATTGCCACCATACTCCAATAAAGGTTTTGCCAAAAAGAAATCTCAGCTAACACTGTTGCCATCGCATTAGAGAAGCAAAGCTCTAAGTAAGAGATTTCATCTCTTCCTCAAATTATACCTATAATTTTTATTAGATCTGCAACCTTTACTGTTTTTCCTTGTTTGTTCTATTATTTCGAATAATAAAATCAATCAATCTCTCAGAGTTTGAAAGAATATCATTTGATTCTTCAATGGGATCCACCTCATTGGTTTTACTGAATCGCTTTCGTAAGCCTGCAAAAAAGTAGTCTGAGGCCCACCCTCCCTTCACAACCGGGTGATAATTTTCTGCATGCGGGTTAAGGTTCAAGCAAGCCTTATCATCCTGTGCCCCATAATGTAAGAAAAGGGGTGTTCGTCTCTAATTCTCTCCTGTGTAGAACAATAAAAATTTCATCAATATACTCTTTAAGCCCTTCTGAATGAACTCCCATCAGACTATCAATATGCTCAGAAGTGGGCACACCACACGTCCTCAGATCCGGTATGGTAGCATCATTCCCTCAAGGCATGGCATCCAGGCACATCGTCGGTGACCCATCTTTTCCTTTTTGGACATACGCCAACTTCTTTTTTCTTTTCCACCCCTTTGGGAGCATTAACTCCACCAGACAAGAATTAGTTCTCCTCTGCATATTTAGTTTAAAACACTGACTCATCATGGCCGATAATTAAGCAATGAGAACAATATATCGAATGTTTTCAAAGACAATCTTGAAAGTATCCTTCAACTTCTTCTCCAATCCAAATTTTGGATTCAAATTTTTTAGTAAGATCCTATTCAACCAAAACCTGCCAATGACAGTCTTGTCAAGTTTTTATCGTTGCATAATCGATTTTCAAAGGTTTCTCGAAATAGGATCCCAAGACAAATAAAATTGAATGCGTGAGTAAATGAACCTTAAGGAGTGGAAATTGAATCCAAACTGGTGCAATAGGATGCTAACATTTTAGGATTCATATTTTTCGGTAAAATCCAATTCAACCAAAACTCACGCTACTGAAGGTCTTGCCAAGTTTGTCATTGCATAATCAATTTTCAAGAGTTTCCCAAAGAAAGATTCCAAGGTGAATAGAATTGAATGCACGCACGAATGAACCTTAAGGAGTGGAATTTGAATCCAAACCAATGCGCAGAGGTTAACATGTTGGATCAAATGATGTCGTCAATTGTAGGAATTTCATTGGCAAATATTCAATGAAATAAATTCCTCTTGCGAAGATGCATGAGTAATCCACTTCTTTCGAAATTTGAGCTACACATGACGTGAGCCAATTAATCTAACTTGAAACTCTCCTGATAATCTCAAACTATTGAGAAATTCTCTAATGGCAAACAAAGAAGGTCGACCATTCAAGAATTTCCCAATAAGTGCAAATTTTAAAAGTTTCGCTAGCATCTTCACTTCATCTTTTGAAATGATTAAAGCAGATTTATCTCGAAAAAGCACTATAGTTTTTTATCCCAATCAAGTATGAAATGGATGAGGCGTTTATCAACACCTCTTGAAAGGATCGGGAAGCTAAGGAACTTGCCCCACGCTAGAGATGAACGTCGGGTAACGAGCCCAGGCCTTTTGACAAAGAGGCCAGACTTGCATGGGCCATTGCGGGAGCTATCGCTGAAGGATTCCGAGCCGAAGATCGCTCCTAGAGACCGCATGGCGCATCGCTAGCCGCCTCTAGGGCTCCACTTTAATTCCGCTCGCTTGCTTTCATTCCTCTTATTTTTGAATAATCAACATTATATATATGAGTGGTGAGAAATCTTATAAAATTGCTATTGATTGTAGAAGTTGATGAATGTTATTGCCACATCTGCTTTATTTAGATGAAACTTACATCTGAGCCTCATCCACAACAACATAAGATTGCATGGTTAAAAAATTCATACTTATCAAAAATAAAAGCAATAGAGTACTCTGATAAGATATGGTGAGATGTTTTTTCTATGAATTTTCTCACATACTCTAATAAAGACCTTAAATTTATGATATTCATGTCACCCATATTGGATATATCAACATTTATACTTTAATGTTTATGGATAAGAGATTATATTAAACACTATTAAGCCTAAAGAAGCAACCATACACCAAATCAGAGATTTATCAACCCCAACAAAGAAGAAAACTTTGAACATCATTAGCTTGTGCTTGTTTGAGCAAGAGGTTTACGGGAACTACATATTTACCTTAATTGCTCCAACAACTAAACAACTCATTTTTGATAAGCGAAATCTATCTAGATTCAAAGATATTTACACTAATGAACACCCAAGCGAGTTTTCACTATTAAATAATATTTAGCCTGCATATGATTTAATTCCTAAATATTCGCTTCCTAATTTACCTAAAGTAAATAAATGGTAGAAACCTAGGGAGTAGCATTTTTAATTTCAACACGATTGTCATAAGATCCGTTACAAAAGCCTTCAATGATGGTAACTGACTAGAAAATCCTTCTAATGTTGTCTCTTTGCTCCTACCTCTGGAAATAGTGGTAAAGATGAGGCTTTCTATGGGAGTGGCAAACTTATGAATGAGAGAATGACAACAACACGATTTGGGGTCAGTAAAGGTGCTTCAACCAGGACAAGTCTCTGGTTTCAATCGTCAAGAGCTGACGGTCACAAGCAATCCCACCAGCAATAAGAGGGAGTGTAAAGAAGAGAGATGGGCAAGCTTGCATATTAACTACTGCAAAGGAAAGCCACTTTTGAAGAAGGTTAAATGATTATTGCCAAGTGATTCCCACACCACTAGTGATTTTGAGAAGGACATTCCTGTTCTAGTAACTTAAGGGAAGATACAGAAATTTCGATATCAAGGGATGGTCCAGAATAATTCTTAAACTAGCCAAAAAAATCTAGCACTTATTTTAAAAATTTATCGCCACTTGGAAAACCATGACAGATTTTTAATGGATAGAAAATAAAAGAGAAAAAAGCCTCATTGAGAGGCAAAAGAGCAAAGTACATTTGAAGGACCAATTGCGGTTCATAGCAGCCATAATAGCACTGGATGTAGGGTTTCTACCAACTGCAAAGCCAACGAGCATCAGGTTCAGTCAAGCGCCCCTTCTTGAATCTCTTCAGCCAAGAAAAAAGAGACCCCCATTCACACGTTTTAATTAAAAAAATCAAAATCTTTAGTGGCTTCATGAACAACGATTTACAGTACGGTGGAGATATTTTCCGGTGCAACAAATACTCCTTGAGGAGGCAAAAGCGGGCGATCCGCATATGACAAAGAAATTTTTTAGGGTTTGCCGGGAGACCGGGTAGCCCTCCCGCCAGAAGTGCATACTCAAAGAAAATCAGTAAACTCAGCCCCCCCAAAAGGAGAAGTAAGCAGAGCCTACAGAGCAGGAGTTTTACCTAATCAGTCTGCAAAAGATGAACAGCAAATCGTATGGCCTCAGCCGGAGGCAGACGGAAGAAGAAGACCTTCTTCGAGGACGACAATACGAAGAAAACGCAGGTAGGGGAACAGTTAGGAACCGATGAAAACGGTGGAAGAGAAAAAACCTATCCTTAGGAAACGGCCCTAGCTCCGGCTAACTTTTTCAATAGTTGCGATTTCCGTGAGCCATCGGAGATCCATGACCATCTTCAGTTATCATTGTTGTCTACGGGTGCAAGTAATGTGTTTCGAACAGCTCACCAAAGCACTATTCTTTTTCGTGTTTAATTATGATTAGCTTGTTAATTTAGATTAGCTAAGACTGGCCTATCTTATGACATTTAAGGAGATTTGACTTAAATTTGAGTTGCTTGAAAGTATTTTTTGTAAAAACTTGTGATTGTTACTTTAAATTAATTGTGTTTAATCAAGTTTAATTTGTCATCATTAAATTCTAAACATTCTTAGAATAAATCTTGAAATTTTTGAATAAAATATGCAAGATGAATATTTTTCAATTTTTTAATTCAAATTAAATATCTTGAAAATTATGAAAAATATTTTGACCTCAAATTCAAATAAAATATATACTTTGATTCTTCATATCAAAATATGCTATAATTAAAATTTTCTTAGTTTTTGACTTAAAATTATTAAGATATTCACAATATATATTTTGTAGCTTTAGTAATATTAACTTTATAAATTTAATTTAATTTAATTTAATTAATACGATTAAACGATCGAATATTCTAAACCGCAGAAACCCTATAAATGGGGTCGAACAGGGAAAGTATCTGTTCACTATCGTTCCACCTTTTGGAATCAATCTAACGCCACATATCAAATCATATGAATTCGAATAGTACAGAGTTATTATTAACATATACTTTGTGGATTCTATTACATCCCTTGGATCAAACTCGAGACTATCCAATGGTCGAAAGCTTTCCGACCACTATGCTTCACCCTTGCCAACCTCGAACAGTTCCCAGCCAAAATTTCAAAATCCTAACAAATTTCTCATAGTGGAAGGAATCCTCCATAGCCCATTTGGCTCGGTACCACCCCATAATAGGGAGATTTTCTGAGGGAGGTTATGGCGAAAAGATTGTAAATATAATTTTGATAACTTCTGGTAGACTTTTGGTAGATCAAATGATGTCAGATTAATATAAAATTTTAGAAAGATGTTGTGTAAATGTTAGAAATCTGTATGATATTGTTTTGTGTTATTTGGTGGTTGCTTGAAACAATTATGGACGACAAAGTGAGATGATGCTGAATTACACTTAGATTTTATAAAAAGAACGTTCGAAGATCAAAACGGAAGCATAATTAAGCAAAACAAATTAAAGATAAAAGCTAACAAAAAATATTATGATATCAAATTACATTAATTACATTATATATCATTAATTACATTATATATACAAGCATTAAATTAAATTTATAATTTGTAGGAATACAAAGTGATATATATATATATATATATATATATATATATATATATATATAATTATCATAATTTTCTTTGTGAATCAGCATTGAATAATAATTGATATATAGATAAAAGTAATATATCACAAGTAAGTCATACTACGTCAAAAATTGATATCTCTATCTAAAAACTGAATAAATAATAATAACATCGTTCGAGTAGATAAATCTTAAATCTTGAGGAATCAAGTACGTTAGCTTGATTATCATAATTTGAATTTTAACGTAATATATATATTCACCTATGCTAGCCATCTTGTAGGCATAATCATAGTATCATTACATCTTCCAAAGTATGATCACAGCGAACTAGCCCAATTCTAAATAACATTATGTACAGATTGCAAATAATTTCAGCAAAACCCCATTTATACTCATTCAAGATTCCAAAGTATTATTTAGAGAGAATATATAAAGTATAGATAATAACCAGGGATAATAATGATAATAATAATGTATTAATATTATTATTATTATTATTTATATGATAATTTATATTTAAATAATATTATTTTTATTTATCTTAATAAGAGAATATGATAATAAGAAAAAAAATATTATTATTAATTTTTGTGATAATTTTATGTGCACATATTTATTTAGAGAGAAATTATTTAGAATATTAATAATTATTATTATTATCATTACTATTATCATTATTATTTATGCGATGATAATAATAATAATAAATATAATAATATACTTATTATTATTATTATTGTTATTTATGAAAAAAATGAAGAGAGAATAATATAATATTATAATAATAATATTAGTATTATGATTATTATTATATAATGATAAAAATAATATACTTATTATTATTATTATTATTATTATTATTATTATTAGAGAGAATAATATAATATTAATAAGAGATAATATTTGATAATAATAATAATAATATTAGTATTAGTATTATTATTATTATTATTATTATATACATAATAATAAGTATAATAATTTATATACTTATTATTATGATTTATCATTATCCTACGTGATAATAATAATAAAACTATTTATTATTACTATTATTATATAATCATAATAATAATATTTATGAATTATTAGTATTATTTTTTCTTCAATAATTATAACAATAATTATGAAAATAATAATAATAAAAAATTAATATTATTATTATTCTTATTATAACATAATATAATCAAATAATATAATTATAATAATTATATTATATATATATATATATTAAATAAAAAAATAACAAATAAAGAACATAAAAATTGCATAAAAAATATTAGGAGCAGAAAATAAAGATTAGTAATATAAATAGGTTAGAAGTAGAAAATAAAAGTTAGTAGAAAAAAAGTTAGCCATTGATAGGTCAACAATGTTATGAGTCAAATTAATTTTCAATTATTTTTATCTTTCATTTAAAATTTTAATATTTCAATTTGTTCATAAAATTTTCCCCACTCACTTTTTTTATTTCTATGGCCCTTCTTCATGTTCAAAGGAGGTATCACGGGGAGGCGATGACTTGCTGAGGAGGTGGGGGATGACTCAGAAGGAGTTTGGCAGGGTGCCAGCAAGGTGTCGACACGATGAGTTAGTGGGCGAGGGGTGGTCGTTGGCTGGGGAGAAAGAAGAAGAAGGGAAGAGGAGGGGAAATGCTTTGGTGTTATCGAGGGGGAAGGGAGAGGGATGCTGTAGTGCCCCGCCCCGTCGCCGCGCGCAAAGGTTATAATTATAATTAGATCGGCGGCGGAGCGGTACGCCACTCAGAAAAACGAGCATAACTCATCTTCCCGAATAGGCTAAAAGACTGAGCCACACGGAAGGCTGTTGACTCGAACCTAAGAGTAGGATTGAGAGTCAATACTTAAGATAAGAGTAGAATACTTGTCTTAAGTATTAGAATAATACGTATATTAGATTTAAAGAGGTAAATATGAATCCAATATACATTATCAATATATATCAGTATTTCCAGTATATTGATCACATCACAATACTAAGTATAGTAGTATAACAGAGTGCGAAAGCTAAAGCAAAATATCAAGAATACATTCATCACAGAGTAGTAGTAAACATTCGTCTCAGAAAGGAAAAGTAAAATGCATCCAGAAATATTATAAACTAATTTAAAAGATGAAAAGTGAAGTCTATCTGAAGTACTGAAAATAAAAAGTAAGTAAAAGGTGGAAGACTGATCTACTAAGGTTCCACGTACTCCTCTTGGATCTACTGTAAGTCCTCCTGCTCTGTCTTCACAAGCTGCTCGGGATCTAGCAAATTATCGAATCCCAAAAGTATCCCATGTTAGACAAGAAGTCTAATACATAGCAACTAACTAAGCAATTCTAAAATAAATGTAATAGACAGTAAAGTAAACACGACTATAAAAAATAATAGTAAAAGCACTATATAATTGAAACTGTAAAGACTAGGCAAAGTAAAACTGCATCGAAACTGAATACTAAAGGTAAACAAAAATATCAAATGCTCAGAAATTAATGTGAAAAATGTCCAATGCAGTATTATATGTCACTGGGATGATGTACCCAAATATGCCACAATACGGTATACCACAATATATAACATAATTATCATTAAAAGGTTATGAGTTGTACTGTCCAATGTATACATACACCCAGTTGGGAAGACAATACGGTGATGCCAATGCATTCTAAAATTCCCCAGTCAATGTATGCAATATTCCGTAACCCATAATTTATCACTGATACTCATGCATTACTACTGAAATAATCTCTCAAACTCATGCTCTTGTTCATGCCCATGCTTCTATTTTATATGAATAAAATTAGAAATCTATAAAGTCTTAAATACAGATAATGAATTCAAGGTCTCCATTGTGCAAAATCTTGCTAAAAAGATTCCGACTCCTAGCTTCTAGAATAAAAATAGGTTAAAGTTGAAGATTTACTTAAAGATCATTAGATGGGATGATTGTACATATATATTTAGCACGTTAATAAGAAAGGTGATTCTTATCACTTAGTTTGATTAAGCCACCATAACGAAGTGGTCTTCGATAGGAGGCATCGCCCGTTGGCGATTTGTATCTCAAACTAAGTTATTAAGATGCCTAACTCACAATCACACTCAGTGTCTTAAAGAAGGTAATTATAATTACTTAGTTTGTTTGAGCCACACCTATTGAAGTGGTATTCGCTAGGAGGTATCGCCTGTTGGCGATTTGTATTTCAATCAAACTAAGGAATAAATCCCTGTTTAATACACTCTTAGTCTTGGGAGATTTACTATAACGGGATTGTATTCGTCTAATTCCTCGGGATAGCACCTGCTTATAAGTCCATATTGGAGTGAATCAACAAATCCTAAATACTACCAAAGAAAACCAATACTATAGGTATACCATACTACACTAACCAATGACCTGGGTTCAAATAACTTTATTTAATCAATAAGGATTTATCAAGACTATTAATTCCTATACTAAATAGTTAAGTCCTATACAAGGCTTTAAGAAAAAGGTGATTAAAGATCACTAAATATGGATTCTACCACAAGGAAAAGTGTTATTTAAATATCTTAAGTGATTTCTATCACGAGGGGTTAAGATCAACTTCTAAGGTTAAGGGATCATCTAAGCTTCTACCTCAATGAGTTATACAAAATTCTCCTATCATAATATATATTTAAATTAGGTCTTTAAAATATTTTAGAGACAATCTTATGCTGAGATACTTAAGATCTTACACTTTTAATTCTAAAGTTAATATTTTATATTATATTTAATAGTTAGGTTTAGAGTGATCAGATCAAATGATTAAGTCATCTGATCATATCTTATTCTAAGATTATGAGATTTAAATCAAGTATGTTATTAGAATCAGATCAATTATTAAATCAATTTAGTTATATTGTTTTTTTATGCTAGTAGTCTTATTTAGGAGGAAATCAAAGATCTAAAGTTTAGATTTAGATTTAGATTAATCAATCACATAGATTTATCAATAACCTTAGCATATCTAATTCAAATATTTAAGATCAATACCAAATCAGATGCATTATTGGAATAATGTCAATTCCATTATCTTATAATCAAGTCACTTTAATTAAGGATTTAAGAGTTTGGATCTTAATCAAATAGATTAGGGTTTAACCTCTTACTCATGCCTAATTAAGATCAAATATTTATTTATAAATCAAATGTCAAATTAGTGAATTTGGGATGTATTATTAGTGGTAATCTTAGACCTAGATCAAATCTTAATAGCTTGATTAAAATCTTAAGACTTCTTAAGGTTAATTAAGAGGTTTAAGTTCTCCATTTTTGATTTATTCAGTTTATACATCATAAATTTGCATACATAATTTCAATACATCTCCCTTACTGTTATGAATCATATTAATAGAAAAATTTCAAAAATAGAAAGTAATTAATGCTAATCAAACCCTAAATTACTCCAAAAGGATTATCATATAATTACAAATTTAACCATTAGAATTTTATACAATTTGGCACATAAGTTCCATTTTACCATGCAATTAATTGAAGACTAAGTTTGCTAATATCTAATGGTTATAAACTATAATTTTCTCTAATCATGGTTTAACAAGATTAGGGCATAAATTGAAATATAGAGATCAAAAAAATAAATCACTTGGCACATTTATTCTATTCTGCATAAGGAAACTAATGGCACCCTAAACATACAAATTGGTTAAGTATAATTGCTAATCCATCCTAATCTAGTTCTATAATAGTTGGTTAAAATAGAAGATCCTGCCATTAGATGTTCAATATTATTTTATATTCTTATTCTTGAGGATTTTTTAATCAATTTGATATATAATATTATAGGGTTTGGACTAGTGAATTGAAAGTTATTTCATTAATACATTATGTATTTTTATTTAATTAAATCCCTATGATTTGAATAATTGAATTATTTTCCTTAAGGAAAATAATTCCAATTATTCGAATATTATTTAAAACAGGTTCGACCCGTTCACCAAAACACGCGGGTCGGCTCGGCCCGGGGGCCCGTTATTGTCAAACTGCGCGGGTCATGGGTCAGCTTGACCTGCACAACGCTTCGTCCCCAAGTCTTCGTCCTGACGGAAGGACCCGATTAGGGGACCCTAATCGGCTAATTCCAGCACATCCCGACCACGACATGACAACTGACGATCGTTACACGTTCACCATGGTCAGGCGCACCGAATGAAACCCGAAGCCATCTGTGAGGCGGTCTAGGATCGGCCAGACCCTACTCACCCGAGAGCTCCCATAATGGGACTATTGTGGGGAGACAATTCTCCCCACAAAGACCATACCAGACACAGGGCTTGATCCCTATACCTTCAGGGAGGTGGGACGAATCAAAGCCCCCTAGTCTAAGGGCCTGAGGTGGTCTAGAAGATCGGGACCTTACTTACCCGAGGCGTTCCTAAAAGACTTAGCCCGATCGATCGATTCGATTGACCGGGGCTAGCTCAAGGCTCAATCATGATATCAGTGAGTTTGAAATAATAATACATGCATTAACGAATCGAATGGAAGAGAGTTTGAGCCCAATTGGCTCAGACTGAGTAAGAGGGGTACTTGGTTCGTCGGTTGAGCTCGGGGCGGTCGACAGAGGATTTGAATGACCTTAGTTGAGCTTCCAGATGCTGCAAAGGATCTTGAACTTTAGGAGAGCCTACTATCAGGAGTTCGAGAGCTCCTGGGATCGCCTACGCAAGCTCGGATAGATGGTAATAATGGAGCAAAGGCAGAGAGGAATCGAGTTCCATTAAGCAGCAAAGGGGCAGATGGAGGATTGCTGAGGCTATTTATGGCCTCAGACGAGTTCAGGGAAGCTTCCAGAGGGCTGAACTGGGCTAGGGAGGATTCGAGAGGTCGGCTATGGCCGAGCTCTTGAAATTCCATTTCGAGCTCGGTCGGGCCACGAGGCCCGATTGGGGCACATCACCATAATGGGAGAATCCCCAACGACTTGCTGAGCTGGAGGCGTGAGTGGGAGACAAGGAGGGTAGCTGGCAGTATGGGGGAATCTTTCCTGTCAGGTGCGGGCACATTTGGGACGAAGGTCCACAGTCGCGGGAGGGTCCGGAGCCGTCTAATTGATCAATCAGAAAGGCGCGACGGTCCTGATCCAACAGATCCTAACGGCAGGATTCGATTGAATCCGCACCGTATGATTCATGGGATGCATCCAACGGGAGATCCGTGGTTCCACTGGATCTAATCCTAATGGTCCATTAGATAAGTGTGACTGTTAGATTTGCGAGACTCCGCTGTCGCGCGACCTGGGCTTCGCAGCGGATCGCCTGCGGTCCGCACAGCGGATCTCGGCTGTTAGTTTAATTTTAGGGATATATTTGTAATTTGGAAAGATTAGGAACCATTTTATGCAATTGGAACATTTTGATTAAATATGAATTATGTCCTAAATGATTTCCAAATTACACCAAACTTTTACCCATAGCTAATTTGAGGGTGAGAAATTTAAAAATGCAATCAGATTTTTGTTATGAGATCAAAATATTTTAGGTCTAATCTAGGGCATCTAAACTGATCAAAATATCATCTTTGACTTAAGGAAGTTCAATGGACTTCAAATCTTCAGAATAAGCTCAATTTAATATTTTATAAGCAATAGTATTAAAGTTAAGGAATAATTAACATATATCTTAATAGGATAACAACCTAGAGTTATTACAGATGCAAAAGATTGCTAGAGAGGTAGGGAGGTGGAGGAGGGAGGTCAGTGGCCTGCCCATGGAGGATAGGCAGATGGCTGTGATGGGAAGAGAGAGGGGGGATTTATAAGGGAGAGAGGGGGGCTGCTCGCTTGGCTCCGAGTAGCGCCGAGCAGGCCCCAGGCAGAGGTGGTGTGGTCGCACAAGGGGGGCTTGCTTCTGCTTGCGCGTGCTTAGGGCATGCGGTGTAAAGATGGAATCGGGCGAACAAGGAAAGGGGGTGCTGATAGAGGAGAGAGAAAATTTTGGGAAATTTTAATTAAGAATATTTATATCATTTTTTCATCATTACAAATCCAATGACACAAAATTATTTGAATTTAGACTTCTATTTTATTTTTCTAATTTTTTATATATAAAATTTCAAAAATACAAGAGTATTTATTAGTTGGATTACCTCCAAATTTGTGTTGTGATCATAAAAATATACTCTTTCCAATAATATATTTGGATTGACCTAATTTTGAACTTGACCAATGTAACACTCCTAGTTGTTACTCTAGCTAAATTCATATTAATTAAGCCAAACCAAGTCCTACTTTTAATTCCATTAGACTCAATGGGTCATTTAAATCTAACCCTAGAAGTTTAAAATAAATTAGAGCTAAATTGAGAATTTTAGTATTTTTGCCTATTTTTAAGCCCTAAAAAATACCTAAATTAATTTGATCTCCAAATCAAAATTTGATTTCATTTTTGAATTCCTCATGCCCTAATTAGCTAAAGGTGAATTTTTGGAAAATTTTTGGAGCTCATTTAAGCCTAAATTGGATTATTGAATTAATTAGAATTTAATTAATTATTAAATGGATTAATATTAATTAAATTAATTATATATATATAATTTAATGCACGGGATTTGTTGTTGGGACTGCGACAAATTCGCTACGGGGTCCCGACAGCGGCACTTAGGTTTAAGCCACCCGATGCGATAGCACGGATCTTCGCGTCTCCATCTAACGGCTCACATAACCCGCGCCATGATTAGATCATAGCCGCTTGATCGACATCCCGATCCAACGGCCCTCCGCGTCCCACCTTAAAAAAGTCAGATCGATCGTTGGATCGCTTCGAATCAATCTGACGGACGATCTGCCTCCCCGATCGGTCGTTACTGATCGAGGGATCTGGACTGCTCCACTCCAACTGTCAAGCCATCGAATGGCTACGCCCTCACCTAGTTCTGTTCAGCTTCATCCCCAAAATTCCAAGAAAGGTCTCGACAGCTCGCCCACTCCTGCTGCCATGGCAGTACGGGGGAGATCCTGTCCCCCACCCCCTTCCCGAATCGTAACGGCTAGGGGAAGGAAGTTATGGGTCTACCGCATGCGAGTCATGGCCCGATGCCTAATCCCCATGGGTCGGCCATTAGAGGCCATCCCAAAGCTTCCCCACTACCGTTCGAGCTATAAATACCCTCGGGATTCCACAGAGAATCCCTTTGCTCTCAGTGGATAGACTGTTTGATCCTCTCCTTCTCCGTTAGTGTTCACTTGCAGTTCGAGCTCCCCAGCATCTGAACCTATGGCGTACCACTGATAGTGGGTGTGTGTCTGACGTTCACACCCCCATTTAGCTTCTAACACTGCTGGAGTACTCAGAGTCCTCCATTTTGCCTCAGACACAGCCAACTATCGAACTCCAGGTACTGCCTTCCCCCGACTGAGCTATATGAACTCAGTCCTATAATTTAAGTGCTAAGATGGCTCCGTGATGTCTTGAATACTCTCCCATAAACCTTATGATGCTTAGGAATCGGTGGCTTTGGGGCTAGTTTGATGCCAACAGTGGGAATCCACCGTCGGGATCAAGCTCCATTCATATGGAGTGTCGACACTCCCCTGACGTCCCGAGCCCCCAATCCATCTCAAAGCTATCCTGGATTGTTAAGGCAAGCTAACCGGATCTAATGTAATTGTCCTTAGGGTTTGGGCTAGCCTACCGTGATCGATTGATAGTCTGGTCTACGCCGCGAGTCTGTAGCTGAGCTCGATTTAGGATCCAGCGATCCAGGGCACCCCAAAGTTCGTGGCCAGAGGGATTCGATCCACCTTACCACTAAGATGGTGTAGAGATCGAGCTCTGGCCAAATGGTTGCCTCTGTGAGGAGAATTTTCTCCTCACAGTAAACCCTAGATGCTGTGAGTAGGGCTGAATCCATCGAGTAGCAATTCGGCGATTCAGCACGTCCCAAAGGGGGCTTCGTGGTGGAATCGATGCGTCTCGACTTCAAGAACGTGTAGGGATTGAATTGGGCCACTGCCTTCATCTAGGTATCGCGTATTGCAGTGCTGAAGGTCATTTGGGGTGGAGCCATCGTGAGGTAGAAGACGAAGTCTCGGGTCGGGCCGACCCGTGACCCGCGCTTTTGAATTTGGGCTGGCTTTTAATATTAAAGGATTTCTGAATTAATTTCCTTAAGGAAATTAATTTAGAAAATCAAACCTATGATTTTTATTTAAATAAAAATGCAGATTAAATTATTTAAATAACTTTGACTATGCTTATCCAAATAGTATAATCCAATATACCATTTTAATAAAAAAATTGCAAGGAACATTAATATGAAATAAAATCAAAGATCAAATGGTTAGATTTAAATTATTATCAAATCATTTTCTATTTTTAATTAAATTATAATAAATTCAATTAATATCCAAAAATATTGATTAAGGTCTTTGAATGTTCATGAGACCATAAGGAATCTATGTAGACCATTAAAAGTAATTTAGGAATCTTAATTGTATTAATCATTTCTTGATTACCCTAATTAGGGATTAGTGAATTAAACTATAATTAATTCTCTAATTTTGATGAATTAAGTTCCTAATGCCTTCTTAAGTATATTAGAGTTTATAAATGAGTTTGGATCACTCTAGGAAGCCCTAACTTCCTTAAACACCTCAATTGGCCTTAAATTGTAATTAGTGCTAATTAGGCAAATTAGGTTACCAAAACCTAAGATAAGGGTGTATCCCACTTCATTAATCAATATGGAATTCATTAAAATATATTTGAATCAATTATATGATTAAATATAAAAATCCCATTTTTAGCTTTAAGAGGGGTATTTTGGTCATTTTGACCAAAATGTGTTTAAGCACCCCTTAAACCTTGAACATTCAGTAAAATACCCCTAGTTACTATGTTTAACACCTTTCTGAAATCCTAGGTTGATAATGTTGAGTTAAGTGAAGAATCCTAACCTTACTCTTGCTTAGATCTTAAGACCTTAAGTGTTTTTAAAATCACATTGTCTTAAGAGTTAAGTCTAATTATACCAATATACCAGACCCTTAGTTAATAGCTTAATTAAGTTGATCCTTGAACTTGAATACTAAGAGAAATACTCTGGTACAAATCCTAAATCTAAATCTTAGCTTAAGTTTAAAGTGATCAAATATTAGATCTTAGATCTTAGATCTTAGACTTAGATCTTCTAATTGAATTGAACTACTTCCATTTGGAATTCCTTAAGTGATTTATTGTTTAATTCTTTTGAAGCCTTCCATGTGGGTGTAGGATCAATTCAATCTATAGAATAATGTAATTATCTTAAAGATTCAATATATATCTTATATTCTTAATTCTTAATTGATTATTTTATCTTATAACAAGTAGAGTAACCTTTCCTTAAGATCGTAGTTTCTGAATCCTTCAGCTTATAAGATTTTGTACATTTAGTTTTTATTCAAGTATGAACCCTAGATCCTTATTAGGATATTACATTGGATTCAGATTTGAACACCAAAGGGGAGTTTAAGTCTAGAATCCTTAATCTTGATATATTTGATCAAGATTTGGGTTAAGTGAGGAAAATAATAATAATTAAGTCATTGATTAATTTCTTTAAACTCTTATAGTTGCCATATGATTATAAATTAGAACTTGTTGAGTTATAATGTTAACATTAAGGTCATAAATCTGAGATTATACTCGATAGCTGGATATTGGAGATCTTAAACTTGTATCTTCTCAGAATAGTTAGATTTGGATAATTAGACAACAACAGATATCACATAAGTCTAGATTGAGTCTTTTGTTTACTTTGACTTTGATTACTTTGCACACCTTGAATATTGAGCCTTGTTCCTTGAGCATAATATGTAAACTTAGGATATGAAAGATACATCCTAAGTTAGTATTTGAAAAGCATAGCATTCATTCAGTTCTTTCAGTACTTTCAGTTAGGGGAGTATGTCCTAGCTTAGTCTACCTCTTCAGTTCTAATTTTGTTATAGAATAGACTCAGGCCTAGCTCCGCGGATGTCTTGGATGGATACATGTCTTATTCTATATGTTCAACTCGAACCTAGCTCTGTGGATGCCTAGAATGAATACATGTTGAACTTTTAGTACAGAGGTCATGTATGGCCTATTTCTGTTATGATAGTACTATGTCTTAGGCTTACTTTTACTTCAGTTCAGTTATTAGTATTTGTTTTGCTTTGCCACATGCTTCAGTGGCCTCTCATTTAGTGCTCGACTTTCTTTGCCACATGTCTCAGTGGCTTTACTTTTTGCTCATTCATATTCTCATCTTACTTTTGCCACATGTCCAGTGGCCTTTTATATGTCAATCTGCATGCTTGTATATACGCTCTTATTGATTAATATTAAAATATTTGCATTATTAGGATGCTTGAATTGTATATCTATTTCAGCACTTGTGTTCTTTATATACTCAGCATATCTCCATGGGATCATAAGCATATTAGGATCAGATTTATTTTAGTAGTTGCAGTTACTTTTACTTTTAGCCTCACCATGTTTAGTTACTATTTGTGTACATTATTTTTACATACTTATTGATTAGCTATATATGATTAGTTTATAGCTATCCCGTTCTTTATAGCTTGTTGCACCTTATAATGCTTGCATGTTTAAAACCTTTAAATGCGATATCTTAAATATTCAGTTCACTTAAGAAGCCTAAAATATACTTAGACAATTATCTAACTGTAATATTTTTCTTTTGTTGGCTGGGACCCTGGCATTTGTAATACCGACAAATGTCAGATTCAGAGTTGTTTGTTGGCAGTGCTGTAGGAGAGGAGTCAGTGCAGGAGGAGGATCTTCCTACTGCTGCTTAGATAGACTTTCTCTTTTTACAATGAGATTGAGATATCTTTATTTTCATTTAAGTCAGTATGTAATAATTAAACTCTAGATGTATTTACTTTATGCACTTGAGTTGAGTTACTGCTTTCCTTTTTTCTTTTATACTATGTTATGCATGTGAATGTTACACTATATTTTCTGCTTCCGCTACTTTGATGCGTATTGATGTATATTTATAGTTCATCTAGGTGACAAGTCCTTGGCTTAAGACAATTTGGGTCCTACCTGACTTTACATGAGTTGGTAATTTGCCACGGAGTGGAGCATCACACTCCCCACGATTATGATAATATCAGTACTAGTGTGGCCACGGGAAAGTACAGGGCCCCACAGTTGGTATCAAAGAACACCATAAGGTGTCAAAATGGAATCCATGATTCCTTTCTACATAATGGACTATTCTTTTGAGGTGCAAACATCAATATATAACATCCGTAGCATAGTATTATCAGTAACTCTTTGAAAAATTGTAGAATGAAAATACTCATATCCTAAAAATCTAGTTATCTCTAGTTTAATAAGACTTAGTAATTTCTCCTCTTAGAGTCAAATGGATTATAGAGAGTCTAATATGGACTACTATCTGCATGCCTTCAAGTTGGCTTGGAACTATAGTTTCAAATGGAGACAAGAGAGTAACTGGTGGATTGAAGCTGTTTTAATAAGAGGGACCTTAGTCTTGGACAACCTTCTACATCAAGAAGTGTACCGAGGGCTTGACTTTCCTATTTATGCCAAGGAGTGGTTGAGCCGAGTAGAGTCAGTCCTGAGACATATAGAGTGTCCCAAGTCACTCTACGTGGACATTGTGACGGATCTGATGCTGGATTATGCAGGATTCTGGTGGTACGACACCATTGGAAAGCTTGAAAGGAAGCGTAAGAGAAAGCATCAAGAAGTGACTTTTGAGGACTTTTGTGTGGCCTTTAGGGCTGAGTATATTAAAGATGTCTGAGTGTTAGTTAGAATAATTGTCATATTTTGACTTACATGATTCTAGTAGAGTTATGCTTTCTGACATTTTCTAAATCTTATGTAATCCCTTATTTCAGCAAGTAATGAAAATTTTTGATATATATCACAACTTTAAATGAATGTCTTCCTTTAAGTAATTTTGAAATATGGTTTACATTGTTTAATTAGAATGAATCCTGGATCACCACTTGCTGTCACTCATATTAAGAATACTGTCATATTGAGTAGTTCTACCGATGAAGTGGCTCATCTGCGGGCAATGGTAGTAACCCTGCTATAAAACCAAGCAATAGTCATGCAGAAGATGCTAAATGATCGTCCTGTTCCAGCCGCTGGTGCTGTTCTTGCTATCCCTGTTCCACAACATACATTTCCTTCTCATCACTCGATGGATAGTCTTCTCCATAATATCTTAAGACTGAGGCCTTCCACCTTCGGTGGAAACCTATCACCAATGGACACAGCCGACTGGCTGAAAGCAGTGGAGAATTATCTTATTAGTCTAAAGATCCCAAACTCCGAAGCAGTCCGTCTCACTACACACTTGTTTCATTCTGAAGCAGAATATTGGTGGGAGGAGGTCAGGAATACCAAGTTCGTTGACTATGAGTTGGAAGATATCCCTTGGGATAAATTCGTGGAGGCATTCAAAGCTGAATTCATTCCCTTGTCTGCACAAAACATCATTGCAGACATGATTATAAGGTTGGCTCAAGGGAGTCGTTCCATTGCTGATTACGAAAGGGAATTTTGTAGGTTGATTTGTTTTGCTCTAGAGGTTACTCATTCTGAATCAGCTAAGTGCCACCGCTTTCTCAGTGGACTCTGAGATTCACTGAAGGATCAGATTGTTCCACTCCGCTTAACTAGCTTCTTTGAGCTAGTGGAGATAGCTAAAGTGATTGAGCATCATCACTCAGAACAAGATCTCAAGTGGAAGGCGCAATCAACGCCTAACCAGCATGAAGCCTTCAAGAGGCACAAGCCTAACTCTGCAAAAGTCTATTAACTAGAAGCTGCACCAACTACTGAACCCATTTAAGGCTGTAATAGGCCTCACCCCTATGGCAAGTGCTACCACTTTGGCCATAAGTGCTATAATTGTGGAAGACCAGGCCACATGTTTTATCACTGTACACATACAAAAATAGTGGATGGAGTTCCAATGAAACCATATCAGAAGAACCAGGTGTTCCAAGCTACTCCCCTGAGCAAGAGATAGCCAAATTTGGCCATAATGCCAGCCCCTGCATCTGGAGCTACTCCTGAGCAGCCATCTGCTCCCGAGTAGCCATCTGCTCCTAAGTCCCAGAATAATCCCAGGAGGCAGGTAAACAACCGTCCTGCCGGTCCTATGTGAGTTTATGCTTTAACACATCTCAAAGCCGCAGAGGACAACAATGTGGTTTCAGGTACACATTTCTGAACTTCTCATTTGTTAATTGCATTCCTGTACTTTAATTATTACAATTTGTTAATGCGATTCGTATGAATAAATTAGACGCATTTTACTTTAATAACCAGGCCTACAATGTGTTGTTTGACACCGGTGTTAGTCACTCATTTATTTCTGAACATTTTGCCAACATCCTTAAACCACAACTGTACAACTTAGAAAAATCCTTAAGCGTTGAACTTCCATTTGTAGCTCAACTTAGTGCCCATAAGTTTTGTAACGTTAAAATTCCATTAAATGGTCAAGAGTTTAACTCCAAATTGATTATCCTGCCATTAGCAAACTTTGATATCATCTTTGGAATAAACTGGCTCAGTGATAATAATGTCATGATAAATTATTTGAAAAATAAGGTCACTCTCCATTCCCAGGGCACGTCTGAGATTTTTATAGGAAAAACCAGTACACATTTATCATTAATAAATGCTATCAAAGCTGAGCAATTGATCAGTAAGGGTTGTAATGATTTTCTGGTCACTATGATGGGTGAAGCAAAGGAAAGTATACCTCTCTCTGATTGTAAAGTAGTTAAGGAATTCGCCGATGTATTCCCAGAAGATCTGCCTGGTGTACCTCCTTCCAGAGAAGTCGATTTCTCTATTGAATTAGCTCTGGGTACCCAGCCTATATCTAAAGCACCATACATAATGGTGCCTAAGAAACTCTGCGTGAACATCAGCCGTATGCTAAGTTTTCCAAATGTGAGTTTTGGCTGAAGTCCATTGCATTTTTGGGATAAATAGTCGATGCCCAGGGTATTCGTGTAGATCAAAACAAAGTAAGTGCTATTCAGGATTGGGTTCAACCTAAGATGGTCATAGATATTATAAGTTTCTTGGGACTAGCCGGATATTAAAAAAAGTTCATTAAGGGCTTTTCCCAGATCACTTCACCTTTGACTAGGTTAACCCAGGAAGCCATTCTATTTATTTGGAGCCCGGAATGCGAGGAAGCATTCTAAACCTTGAAGGATGCATTATCTACCTCTCCAATTCTTGCCCTGCCCAAGGAAGGCTTGGATTATCAGGTATACACCGATGCTTCTGAAATTAGTCTAGGTTGTGTGTTAATGCAAAAGGGTAAGGTAATCACTTATGCCTCTCGACAGTTAAAACCCCACAAGAGAAATTATCCAGTTCATGATCTTAAACTTGCCGCTGTAATTTTTGCCTTAAAAATATTGCGTCACTATTTATATGGAGTTCAGTGTTCGATTTTCACTGATCATCAAAGCTTGAAGTATATCTTCACTCAAAGAGAATTGAATTGTCGTCAAAGAAGATGGTTAGAACTCATCAGTGATTATGATCTCATTATTCAGTATCACCCTGGAAAAGTAAATGTTGTGGCCGATGCTCTTAGCCGTCGTGCCACTTTATTTTCCATAATCACCTCCAGTTCTTTAGAACAAGAATTTCGTAAGTTTGAAATTTCTTCAGTCAGTGGCGATATGCTAAGTTTTGTTTTAGCAAATATCAATGTAGAACCAACATTCCACAGAGATGTCTCTATCTCGCAAACTAAAGATGACAATTATCTAAAATTCAAAGTAGATATTGAAGGTGGTCGTTGTCATGTGTTGCAAATGCGCAATGATGTAATTTATCAAAATAATCATTGTGGTCCCTAAATCCGTGCACCGTGAAGTGTTGATTGAAGGTCATAATTCTGGGTATTATATTCACCCAGGTAGTACTAAGATGTATCAGGATCTAAAGCAATCGTTTTGGACCGATTTTGTGACTAAGTGTCATGCCTATAATCTAGTAAAGGCTGAGCACCAAAGACCTGGTGGTCTTCTGCACCCATTAGAAATTCTGGAATGAAAATGGTTAGATATATTGATGGATTTCGTCATGGGATTGCCTCATACAAAATCTGGTGCTGATGCAATCTGGGTTATAGTAGACCGCTTAACTAAATCAGTGCACTTTCTTCCTATTTGTCAGACTGACTTTGTGGAGAAGCTAGCAAAGCTCTATATCAAAAAATTGTCAGACTACATGGGATTCTGAAATCAATCGTATTCGATAGAGATAGCAGATTCACTTTTAAGTTTTGGCAAGCTGTGCATCAAGATCTGGGTACTACTATAGCCATGAGTATGACCTTTCATCCTCAAATGGATGGTCAGACTAAGAGAGTGAATCAAGTTTTGGAAGATTTGCTTAAACTTTGTGTTCTTGATTTTGCCAGTTCTTGGGAAGATTATATTTCGTTAGTGGAGTTTGCTTACAATAACAGTTTTTAAGCCAGTATCAAAATGGCTCCTTATGAGGCATTGTATGGTAGAAAATGCAGTACTCCGCTAGCTTGGTCAGAAGCAGGAAGCGTTCAACTTTTTGGTTCTGAGTTAGTTAAAGAAACTAACAAGAAGATTCACCTAATTTAGCAAAGGATTCATTCAGCTCAAGATCATCAGAGCAAGTATCATGATGCTCATCATCGTCTCTTGGAATTTAATGTAGGAGATTCTGCTTATTAAAAAGTCAGTCCAATGAAGGGTGTCTACAAATTCGGTGTAGCAGGGAAACTCAGTCCTCGCTATATTAAACCTTTTGAGTATTTGGCCAAAGTAGGATCATTTGCCTACAGGTTGAATCTTCATGATGGCTTTGTAGCTGTTCACAATGTATTTCATGTATCATCTTTAAGAAGATGTCTAAGGGACCCTTCTCATCTCATTCAACTTCCAACAGTAGAGATCCAACCTGATCTTTCTTATGCCAAATAACCTATCAAAGTCTTAGCTCGTGATCAAAAGCAGCTAAGAAATCATTCCATTCCTATGGTCAAGATCTAGTGGAAAAATCGATCATTGGAAGAATCTACTTGGGAGAAAGAAGTGAATATGCACAATAGAAATCTACAGCTCTTTGCAAGTCCATGTACTATTCTTATCTGTTTCCTTTAAATATTTCAGACCTTGTAGTACTTTCTTCACTAAGTGATGTCGGGGACGACATCGTTCTTACGTGAGGGAGTCTGTAATAACCTTGGTTATTACTGTAGCTAAATTCAGATTAATTAAGCCAAACCAAGCCCTAATTTTGATTCCATTAGACTCAATGGGTCATTTAAACATAATCATAGAAGTTTGAAATCAATCGGAGCTAAATTGAGAATTTTATTATTTTTGCCTATTTTTGAGCCCTGAAAAATGCCTAAATTAATTTGATCTCCAAATCAAAATCTGATTTTATTTTTGAATTTCTCATGCCCTAATTAGTTAAGGGTGAATTTTTGGAGCTCATTTAAGCCTAACTTGGATTATTAAATTAATTAGAATTTAATTAATTATTAAGTAGATTAATATTTATTAAATTAATTAATTATATATATATATATATATATATTTTTTTTTTTAATGCACAGGATTTGCTGTCGGGACCGCGGCAGATCCATAGTGGGGTCCCGACAACAGCACTTAGGTTGAAGCCACCCGATGCGATAGCACGCATCTCCGCATCTCCATCTAACGGCTCACATAACCCGCACCATGATCAGATCATAGCCGCTCGATTGACATCCCGATCCAACGGCCCTCTGTGTCCCACCTTAAAGAAGTCAGATCGATCGTTGGATCGCTTCGAATCAATCTGACAGATAATCTGCCTCCCCGATCAGCCGTTACTGATCGAGGGATCTGGACCGCTCCACCCCAGTCGTCGAGCCATCGAACGGCTACGCCCTCACCTGTCGCTGTTCAGCTTCGTCCCCAAATTTTTAAGAAAGGCCCCAACAGCTCACCCACTCCTGCTACCGTGGCAGTACGGAGGACATCCTTTCCCCCACTCTCTTCCCGAATCGTAATGGCAAGGGGAAGGAAGTTTTGGGTCTATCCCTTGTGGGTCGTAGCCCAATGCCTAATCCCCATGGGTCGACCATTAGAGGCCATCTCAAAGCTTCCCCACTACCGTTTGGGCTATAAATACCCTCAGGATTCCACAGAGAATCCCTTTGCTATCAGTAGATAGATTGCTTGATCCTCTCCCTCTCTGTCAGCGTTCACTTGTAGTTCAAGCTCCCCGACATCTGAACCTGCGGCGTACCGCTGATAGTGGGTATGTGTCTGACGTTCACACCCCTAGCTAGCTTTTACCACTTCTGTAGTACTCAGAGCCCTCCGTTTCGCCTCAGACGCAGCCAACTATCAAACTCCAGGTACTGCCTTCCCCCGACTGAGCTGTATGAACTCAGTCCTTTAATTTAAGCACTAAGATAGCTCTGTGATGTCTTAAATACTCTCCCCTAAACCTTAGGATGCTTAAGAATCAGTGGCTTTGGGGCTAGTTCGATGCCAATAGTGGGAATCCACCATCGGGATCAAGTTCCATTCAGACGGAGTGTCAACGCTCCCCTGACATCCCGAGCCCCCAATCCATCTCAAAGCTATCCTGGATCGTTAAGGCAAGCTAACCGGACCCAATGTGATTGTCCTTAGGGTCCGAGCTAGCATACTGTGATTGATTGGTAGTCTGGTCTGCGCCGCGAGTCTATATCCGAGCTCGAGTGAGGATCCAGCAATCCAGGGAACCCAAAGCTCGTGGCCAGAGGGCTTCGATCCACCTTATCACCAGGATGGTGTAGGGATCGAGCTCTGGCCAAATGGTTGCCTCTGTGAGGAGAATTTCCTCCTCACAGTAAACCCTAGATGCTGTGAGTAGGGCCGAATCCATCGAGTAGCCATCCGGCAATTTAGCGCATCCCAGAGGGGCTTCGTGGTGGAATCGATGCATCTCGACTTCAGGAACATGTAAGGATTGAATTGGGTCGCTACCATCCTCTAGGTATCGCGTATTTCAGCGCTGAAGGTCATTTAGGGTGGAGCCATCATGAGGTAGAAGACGAAGTCACGGGTCGGGCCGACCCGTGACCCGCTTCTTTTGAATTTGGGTCGGCTGTTAATATTAAAGGATTTCTGTTAATTCAGAAAATCAAACCTATGATTTTTATTTAAATAAAAATGCAGATTAAATTATTTAAATTACTTTGACTATGCTTATATAAATGGTATGATCTAATATACCATTTTAATTAGAGAAATACAAGGAATATTAATATAAAATAAAATCAAAGATCCAATGGATAGATTTTAAATTATTGTCAAATCCTTTTTTGCTTTTAATTAAATCATAATAAATTCAATTAATGTTCAAAAATATTGATTAAGGTCTCTGAATGCTCATGAGATCATAAGGAACCTATGTAGACTATTAAAAGTAATTAAGAGGATTAATCGTCTCTATTGAATTGAACTACTTCCATTTGGAATTCCTTAAGTGATTTATTGTTTAATTCTCTTGAAGCCTTCCATGTGGGTGCAGGATCGATTCAATCTATAGAATAATGTAATTATCTTAAAGATTGAATATATATCTTAGATTCTTAATTCTTAATTAATTATTTTATCTTATAACTAGTAGAGTAACATTTCCTTAAGATTGTAGTTTTTGAATCCTTCAGCTTATAAGATTTTGTACATTTAGTTTTTATTCAAGTATGAACCCTAGATCCTTATTAGGATATTACCTTGGATTCAGGATTTGAACACCAAAGGGGAGTTTAAGTCTAGAATCCTTAATCTTGATATACTTGATCAAGATTTGGGTTAAGTGAGGAAAATAATAATAATTAAGTCGTTGATTAATTTCTTTAAACTCTTATAGTCGCCATTTGATTATAAATTAGAACTTGTTGAGTTATAATGTTAACATTAAGGTCGTAAATCTGAGATTATACTCAATAGCTGGATATTGGAGATCCTAAACTTGTCTCTTCTCAGAATAGTTAGATTTGGATAATTAGACAACAACGGATATCACATAAGTCCAGATTGAGTCTCTTACTTACTTTAACTTTGATTGCTTTGCACACCTTGAATATTGAGCCTTGTTCCTTGAGCATACTGGGTAAACTTAGGATATGGAAGATACATTCTAAGTTAGTATTTGAAAAGCATAGCATTCATTCAGTTCTTTCAGTGCTTTTAGTTAGTAGAGTATATCCTAGCTTAATCTGCCTCTTTAGTTCTAATTTTGTTATAGAATAGACTCGGACCTAGCTCTATGGATGTCTAGGATGAATACATGTCTTATTCTATAAGTTCAACTCGGACCTAGCTCTGCGGATGCCTAGGATGGATACATGTTGAACTTTTAGTTCAGAGGTCCTGTATGGCATGTTTCTGTTATGGCAGTACTATGTCTTAGGCTTACTTCTACTTCAGTTCAATTATTAGTATTTGTTTTGCTTTGCCACATGCTTCAGTGGCCTCTCATTTAGTGCTCGACTTGCTTTGCCACATGTCTTAGTAGCTTTACTTTTTGCTCATTCATGTTCTTTTCTTACTTTTGCCACATGTCTCAATGGCCTTTTATATGTCATTCTGCATGCTTGTATATACACTTTTATTGATTAGTATTAAAATATTAGCATGTTTAGGATGCTAGAATTGCATGTCTATTTCAACACTTGTGTTCTTTATATACTCAGTATGTCTCCATGGGATCATAAGCATATTAGGATTAGATTTATTTCAGTAGTTGTAGTTATTTTTGCTTTTAGCCTCACCATGTTTAGTTACTATTTTTATATGTTATTTTTACATACTTGTTGATTAGCTATAGATGATTAGTTTATAGCTATCCTATTATTTGTAGCTTGTTACACCTAATAATGCTTGCATATTTAAAACATTTAAATATGATATCTTAAATATTCAGTTCACTTAAGAAGCCTAAAATATACTTAGATAATTGTCTAACTATAACTTTTTTCTTTTGTTGGCTGGGGCCCTGGCATTTGTGATACTGACAAATGTCAGATTCAGAGTTGTTCGTTGGCAGTGCTGCAGGAGAGGAGCTGATGCAGGAGGAGGATCTTTCTACTGCCGCTTAGATAGACTTTCTCTTTTTGCAGTAAGATTGAGATATCTTTATTTTTATTTAATTCAGTATATAATAATTGAACTTTGGATGTATTTACTTTCTGCACTTGAGCTGAGTTACTGCTTTCCTTTCTTCTTTTATACTATTGTATGCCTGTGGATGTTACACTATATTTTTTGCTTCTGCTACTTTGATGTGTATTGATGTATGTTTATAGTTTATTTAGGTGACAAGTCCTTAGCTTAAGGCGAGTTAGGTCCTACCTATCTCTACTTGAGTTGGAGATTTGCCACGGAGTAGAGCACCGCACTCCCCCCGATTATGCTAATAAAGTATATACTTATACTTTATATTTATATAATTTATATAATATATTATATATATTATTATATATATTATTATATATTATATATACTATAATATTATAATTATATATATAGATATTATATATTTATTATATATTTATCTATATTTCATTTCTATATATTATTATATATATCAATTTAATATTTATATTATTTATAATTTCATACACTAATTAATAATTTTCATAATTATTATATTTAGATTTATTTGATTTATACCTTATCTATATGTTTCGTATTTAATTATATTTATCTTTATTTTACAATTTCTATAATTTTTTTATTTATATCTTCAATATTTATCTATATTTCTATCTATATTATATCTTATTATCTTATATGTATCTTCGTACTGTCTTATATTTATTTAATATCCTTAATATCTTATATTTTCTTATATTTAATTCTATTTTTATTTTTTATTATATCTTTATCTTTATTATATATTAATAAAGATAAAGATATAATAAATAATTAACTACAAAATTTTACTTTTATAAGCATCTTTTATATATACTATAATACTTATTATTTAATAATTTAATTTTTTACTTTTAAATAAATAAAATGAGGTGAAGTTCAGTCTAATCCATTTTACACTTGATCCTATTAATTTTACAAAAAGCAAACTGTTCATTTCATCTGAAAAAATCTATTTCTTTTGTAATAAATCATTTCTTAGTTGATCAAAAAAAAGCTTATTAGATAAGAATAGATTTAATAAATACTAATTCAAGACGAATCATTACTTTAGAATGAGTAAAGAAATGAGATAGAATTTGACATTCAAATCAGAATTGCAGAAATTTCTTTACTCGTTGCTGAAGCGAAGGTTACATAGATGATAAGATGAAAAATATAACTCATATAGATACTAAGACATAAAGATGAATAAAGAACTACAATCATTTGGACAAAGTTTGACGAGTACTGAGCCTTTCTGATGAATTCTACATAGTAGAAAACACGAAAGTTGGCGAAGGTCACAACGACGCTTCCTCTTGCACTTCCTCTCTAGCTTCCAATTGGTGAGGACCCACCAATCCTCGACTGCATTTTGTAGAAGAAAGGTCATAAGCTTGATGCATATTGAATATGGACACTCTTTGAAGTCTAGGACTGCTTCTACTTGCTTCAACCATTCTTTAGCTAAGATTGGAAAGTGAAGTGCTCTAAAGATGAGGTGGCAAAGTATCTTGTCAAGTACTAGGACATCCTTGGCTGATACTCCAGTACTTCCACCCTCTTGACAAACTTGATAGTCGTAGTCCCAAATAGCTTCAAATCTTGTTGAATAGTAGCTTAGATCAAATCTTCCACACTCCATTCTTTTACTAGGAAAGTTTATGAAATTATTAAATTATCTTAGTATTATTTTAAACATAATGTGTGTATATTTTCCAATTCATACTTTTATATTGAGTTTCTTGAGAATATGGCATTATGGATGTTATGTTTGATGACTGTATTACAGATGAATGATCTATAGGTAGATATGAATGTAAGTTCCAATTTGACACCTTATGATGTTCTCGAATACCAATTGTGGTGTCTTGTCCCTGCCATGGTCATTTTAATTTTAATATTAACATGATTACAATAGAGACGATCATCGTACGACAAATTCCCAACTTGCCTTAATTACAAAATATGCTGCTTGTAACTGTAAGCCATTTATCAACAAAAAAGAAGAATCAAAGTGTGGAAGTAAGATAAGTAAATAATCCTGTCCCATATTATAAAAAAAAAAGAATTATAATTCAACTCAGTATAAAAGTGCAGAAAAATAAATGCATCCAAAACCTTAATCATTACAATATTAAATTTAATTTAATAAAAAAAATCACACATCCTCACAAGCAAGAAAGTAACTCTATCTACGCCTCAGCAATAGTAGGAAGGTCCTCCTTCTAGCTAAGCTCCTCACCTGATGTTACCTCCATGAACAACTCTGAATTTGTGGAGCCCCATTCACATCGTGGTCATGCTAATACTAATATTAACATGATTACAGTGAAGACGGTCACCAACTGAGGTAAATCTCCCAATTATAGTTAAGTTAGGAGTAAACCCAATCCGTCTTAGCTGAAAAACTTATCTCCTGAGGCTGAAAGTCATGCATCAAAATATCAAAGTAGCAGAATTTATGTTTATGATTTATTAGGTCTAACTGTACGTATATAAATATAATTACACTAACTTAATTAATATCTTAACAATAATATACTTAATATTATAAAAAATATATAATCATGTCTTGTGTAGGTTAATTATGGCGCAGGACCCGCCACTTAGACGTGGCAGGCGGGGATAGGTGTAGGGCAGAGTGGTGGGGTCAGCCAACCATTGGATGAGCAGAGGGAGTGGGCCCCACATGTCGGGTTGACTGGACGATGGCGACATGTGAAAGGGCGCGGCCTGCCGTGGGCCCCACTGCCACGCATCACCCCCAGTGGGTGCCACGTGGCGCTGCGGGCTCCGCACTGGACATGCGACTGCTGACGTCTATGAACTCGCAGGAATACAGGGCGGGCTCAGGTCGGCCTCGTCGGGGGTCAGCCCGCACGGCCGAGGGTCGGCCTCGACGGGACCTACCCAACGGCGGGCGGATCGACGCCAGAGGGGATCGAGATCGCCGTTAATGGTTAACCCTAGCTAACTAGGGTTCGGTCCCGGTGGTAATGAACTCCACTGTGGACGAACCCTTAAATCTGGTCGATCGGCTTCGATCCGACTAGATCGATCATCAATCGGGAATGGGGAATAAGCATATGTGAAGCAATTATTAACATCGAATGAAAGATGAGGAGGATTGAGAGGTACTCGTTTTGGACGACGATGGATCTATGGTTCGTAGCAGGAAGACGACCGAGCTCTAATTATATAAAACTTGGTCCCTAACAGTGGGTATGGGTCTTAAAGGGTGCGAGGTGGACCAGTTGAGGATGGGAGGCCGCCTATTGGGCGCTGCTGGACATCGCGTGGCTGGTCGGCGAAGAGGATGAGGAGACGATGATGCAGGGCCTTTCGATCGATCTGATCGAACTGCTCCGATCTTTCAATTAGATCAGACGACAGATCCAGATGGCGTTGGCGCACAGTAACGACGCTCGGGATAAGTGGACGGCACCGTTTGGAATGAAATTAATAATTATTTATTTAATATTTAATTAATTAATTTCCTATTTAATTTAAATAATTAAATTGATTTCAGAAAAATTCCAAATATTCACCCCTAACTAATTGAGGGGTGAGGAACGTAACGTCGAGGTCAAATTTTTGATTCGATGAGTATTTTAATTTCCCAATTTTTGAGGTATTTAAATATTATTAAAATGTTTGTCAAAATTTTGACAACTTCCGATTGAAATGAAAACTTCACCCATAGCTAATTTGGGGGCAATGAGCACAATGGCGAAGTCATTTTTCGATCGGAGGTCAATTTAACTAGGTCAAATTCTAGGGTTTCTGGACTTTATTGTGGCGCCTAGCACCCTTAATCCGCTCAAAGGATTTGGTTAAGGGTGGGGTGTCACTCTGGCTAACCCCTCACTTATCGTTGGATTATGATAGACTCCACAATCTACCTGATTAGGGAAGGATTAACACAGAATCAAACTAACAGTCACTGTATAAGTAAACAAACATAGTGCGGAAGCGATTTAAGGAAATGTAAACCATCCAAGTATCGCAGTATAAATAGGAATAATATAACTCAGAATATAAGCATACAATCCAAATACACAGTCAATGGTACCTGTATTATTACATAATTTAAAATGTCTAAAATAGAAATCGAATGAAAAACCACTCATCCTCGCTCAAGAATATAAGAAGGCTAAACGACAGCTTCTTCTACAGGCTCCTCCTCTGGGTATGGCTCCATACCTAACTCCTACTCGTCTAACTGAAAGGAGTCTGCCATTGTCGGTTTCACAATATAGGGCCCCAGCCAAAAAAAGAAAAATCTGGTTAGATAATTGTCTAAGTACATTTTAAGCTGATGAATTATTATAAGTGTTAAGTAATATCACTATTTAACAACATCTAAACAATATATATATATATATAAATGAAAAGGAGCAACAAGCAATACCAAGAAACAGGGAAGCTATAAATCATCATTTATAACTTAAGCAAAGAAAAGGAAAGAAGCTGAGACATGCATCGCATACAAACTAAGCAAGGAAGGGCATATAAATATACATAACTGTCATGTGCTGTAAGAAAAGTTCTACATCCTAAACATGCTGGTGATCAACAGAAAACATGCCAATTAAAATAAATAACTCTGTAGTGGTACATATAAATAGCAGCAAGATTCTAGCATCCTAAATATATATATAAAAGCAGTACAAGAAAATAGCTGACGGAATAAGAATACTAAAAAGTAAGCAACAACAACTGCATATAAAGCCATACGTGCATCAACTGCCATATAGAAAAGAGCTACTCAAGCCCATCGAATACCAAAGAAGCTTAGCACCATCACGGCTAAGTCATAAATAGTGTACCCCTAGCGACATAAGGAGGCTAGACAAATAAGCACACAAAGCAAACGAAGGGTCTTAGTATCAGTACGGTTAAGGCCCAACTGTATGCCCCTAGCGATATAAGGATACTAGTAAACTAAGCATACAAGGCAACCTTAACACCAATACGGCTAAGACACCAACGGTGTACCGCTAGCGATATAAGGAGGCTAGTAAACTAGGCACACAACTAAACAGATCCTTCCCCTAGTAATATAAGGAGGCTAGGCAATAAGGATATAACTAAGAGGCAGTTCATAAAATCATTATCTTTTCATAAATCACTTTAATATTTTCACAAGGATTCTAAAGAGTCTCAATATTTTCCTAATATTTTATTCATGCATCAAATGTCTTATATGATATGCTCAAAGAAATATGGCACAAAAATCAAGAAATGCGTAAGCAACAAAGTATCAAATAGAAGTAAGGGACTCTACTAAATATGGTGATATCATTTGTTTTCTACTTAACCTGCTAACTATTCCAAGTTACACAAGTTTAGGATCACCGTTTTCCTACTATCGAGTGTAACTCAGAAATTCGTCCTTATAAGTTAAAAAAAGGATTAGAACTGATCAGGTTCTAATCTAGTTCAATCAGATAGACGACTACGAGTTAAATAAATAAATCATATGTCTTAGTTTTGTAAATTTAGACGTTCTAACTAAGATCTGATCAAAATCTTCTAAACCTATAGATTATGGATTAAACACTATGAGATTTAGGTTTAATCACATAATCCAAAGAGGATAAGACCTAAGTTCTAGGTTTTAAACTATAAGTGATCTACTAGTTAAGGCAGATCCTATTAAGTAATCAAACTTAATAGGATGAATCTCCTATCTTAAATCTAAAGTTAAAAAACAAAATAATTAGAATGAGTTGTAAAATAAAAGAAAGTATAGAAACTAGAAAACCAAGGTTTCACCCGTTGGGTAACCCAATTTACCCAATGAGTGAACTCTAACCTATGATCTAGTCTTAGTCTCAGGAAAGGTCCTTAAAGTGCAGTGCTTAAGATTTAGCAGAAATTATTGAATCTAACCTAAGGGTTGATTTCACTCACTTGATTGATTATAAAATTAGTTAAGAGGATTATAATACTAGATTAGGGTTCTGGAATGTTAACTAAAAGGTAGATGTACTTAATTCAATCTTAGGGCAAAATGACTATTTTGCCCCTACTTTAAGGGTCAAAAAGTCAACTTTTGACTTAGGGGTCAGAATTGAATTCTCTTAATTCCAATTGGTTCCTTACTGTCTAACTTGAAGATAGACAGTAAGTACGCCTAAATCGGGAGAGAAACGGTCAAGTTATGACTAAAATAAGGCTAGGGGTAATTTGGTCATTTACCTAAATTTCCAGGGTTCAGATCCTAAATATTATTTTGTTATATTGATGACATTGAAATTCTAGGCTGGTTAACATCTTGAATGTTTCAATTTGGAGTTGATTTGACTAAGTTATGGCTGTTTGAAGACTAAGTTATTCGCGAAGACGGGCCCGAGGGCGCCGGGCTAGGGCACGGCTTTTGCTGGCCTTCCCGGCGCCGGACCGCCTCGGCCCGCATGGCCGATGGTAGCCCTCGATGAGGGCTACACGCCGGTAGGGCAGACCTTTATCGGAGGTGGCTGGAGGCGGCGGCTATGGCCAACCCTAGATCCCAGGGTTTCGACGACGCGACGAGGGCTTAGGCCCGAGGCTTTAAGCCTTGATTTGAGTCAACCGGACCGGATCGAGGTCGATCGGGTCTGGTTGATCGTCGATCTAGATCCTACTCTATAATTATTATGCTATGCGACGGCGAAAGGACAAGCGGAGGGGGAGATCGGGTGGGGGGTACCTGATCGACGGCGGACGGCGGCTCGGGGCTTCGGGCTTGATCTGGGCTTGGGTTTGCGAAAACTTCGAGCTCAGAGGCCTGGCCGGGGTCTTATAGACCAGCCGACGACCTCGCCGAGGTCGGGGAGGGGGTCCGGTTGGCCGAGCGGGCGGCGGGCGGAGCGCGCGAGGGCGACGGCTCCGGACCGTTGGATCCGCGCGATCACGGACGGTCCGGATCGGCCCAGACCGCGCGCCGCAGATCGCGGCCGAGAGCCGTTGGATCCGCGTGATCAGACGGTCCGTATGGATCCGTCCGATCGGACAGCGCCGTTAGCGCCGTCAAAATTAAATTAATATTTTAATATTTTTTTTTTTTTTGAAAAATTTCTAAAAAATTTTGAACATGTTTTTCCTAGCTAATTTGGGGTCAAGGAATTCAATGGCGTAGTAGGATTTTCGATCCGACGAGTATTTTGATACCTCGATTTCTGGGTATTTTTATTATTTAAAATATTCGTCGAAATTTCGACGACTTCCGATTGACACGAAAACTTCACCCCAAGCTAATTTGGGGTCAAGGAACGCAATGGTGGTGTCCGTTTTTCGATCGGAAGTCAATTTAAATAGGTCAATTTTCTAGGGTTTATGGATTTCTAGAAATCAGGATTCGATTCGTTTGATTCCTAATTAGGACTAGGTCTTAAAGGTTGACTCTACTTGACCTAATTAGCACTCATAATTGTGTTTAAGACTTAGGATTAGTCATAATCAACTAAGGTAACAACTCGGGTTGTTACATTTATAGAAATCAAGATTCGATCCATTTAACTCCTGATTTGGACTAGGTCTTAGAAGTTGGCTCCTAATGACTTAATTAGCACTTATGATCAAGATTAAGACCGAGATTAATCCTAATTAACTAAGGTAACAACTTGGGTTGTTACAACCGGACACGTGGCGACTTGAGACTAGGCGCGAAACCGCGTGTGGGGCCCGTATGCCACATGGCAGCATCCCATTGGTTGGGACAGCGCCGCGGGGCTCACATGTCGGGCAAGATGAGATGCACCGACAGCGAGTGGGTTTCGCGGGACACGCGGCGTGCATTCGCTGGCTGCGGGGATGCTTGAGGGACCCACGCAACAGACGCTTGACACGTGTTGAACGCACCAGCCCAATGCGGGCTGGTCCCGACCCAAATCGCCCTCGGCCCACTCGTCTCGCACCCGAGACGGATGAGCTAGGGCACGCAAAATACCGGCCATCCCAGCGGCTATCGGCGCTGACCCATACGCATTAGGTCAATCTCGGCTAGGGCTAGCCATTGCCGGCCGAGTTGAGGCATGAGGTGGAGGGTGGCACCGACGGGAGCAAACCCTAGATCTAGGGTTTCGGCAAGAGGCAAATAACGGTTTATACAGTGTATAGTTTGTGAAATAGGGCTGATCGACACAGGTTTTCGTCGATCCGATTTGATCAATCTCCGATAGCAATCACAGAATAAGCTTGGAAAACGATACATTGCGATTTAATTGAATGAGGAAGGGGATCCGATGAGTACCTGATGAATGACTGGGATGCACTAGGGGCTAAAGAGGGATCCGTCGCTCGTCGGCTAGCACAAACGCAACAAGGCGGGATCCCTGGGCAACTACTGGATGATATGGGGAGTGCGACAGAGTACGCGAGGCGGTCGCGGATGGGGAGTGGCCAAAGCAGCGACGATCGACACGTGTTTGCGGGCGACACGCTGCGACGCACTCGAGGAAGGAGACACGTCAGGTGTGATCAAACGGTCTGGATCGACCATCCGATCAGACGGACGGATCTCACGGCGCGGCTATTTACAGCGGACGACGTCAGATAACTAACGGTGCCGTGGAAAAATATTAAATTATTAATTTAAATAATATAATTAATTAATTAATTATTCTTTGATTTTTAATTATTAAATCTAATTAACTAATTAAAGCCCAAAAATTTTCAAATATTCACCCATAGCTAATTGAGGGGTGACGAACGCAACGTTGATATTAGATTTTTGATTTGACGGGTATTTTAATTTCTCAATTTTCGGGGTATTTAAATATTGTTAAAATATTCATCAAAATTTTGTCAACTTCCGATTAACACGAAAACATCACCCCTAGCTAATTTGGGGGCAATGAGCGTAATGACGAAGTCTGATTTTTAGTTTGAGATTAATTTAGACAGGTCAAATTTTAGGTATTCTAGATTTTTCAAAATTAGGATTTGAGCCATTTGACTCCTAGTTTGGACTAGGACTTAGTGGATGACTCCTAACGACTTGATTAACACTTAAAATTGAAATTAAAATTGAGATTAGTCATAATTGACTAAGGTAACAACTTGGGTTATTACAATTATTGTCTATTTTAGTTATCCACCTTAATGATTTGGGCTAATCAAGCCTCTCAATTAGCTTTACACATTCATTAAATATCTTAGTCAATTATGATTAATACACACAAACACACACACATATCCACATACACACATACACACACACACACACATCCACACACACACATCCACACACACACACACACACACACTCACACACACACATCCACACACACACACACACACACACACACACACACACACACACACACACACACACACACACACACACACACACACACACACACACACACACACACACACACACACATATATATATATATATAGGATTAAGATTACAAGTAGTATTATTTTAATGAGAATTTATATTAAAGTGTAATTAAAATTGATATTTTAAAAAATTTAAGTGTTTTTCCCTACTTGTAATCTTCTCTAAAAATCTAAAGTGCAATTAAGATCTATACCTGATTAAAGTAAGGTTGGCAAGTTCTAAATTGATATAAGTGTTTTTCCCTACTTGTAACATTCTCTAAAAATCTAAAGTGCAATTAAGATCCATACCTGAATAAAGTAGGGTTGGCAAGTTCTAAATTGATCTAAGTGTTTTTCCCTACTTATAACCTTCTCTAAAAATCTGTCAAGGCAAGGTATAAATCATTCTAAGTCTTTTTAAGACTTAAGGAAATTAAATGGGAAAAATCTCAATTTATAATAAAAATAATAATATAATTAAGCCCTAAAAATCAAATTTTCCAATTGATATCCAACTGAAATGAAATTTGTGAATATATAATCCTTATAGCAAATAATTTTACATGAAAAATTCGATAATGAACAGAATCATGGAGCCACACCAACACACGAAAAAATTCACTTTTAAAGAAATTAATACAAAGTTACAAAGAACTTATCAATTTCTAGAGGAAAGAAAAAAATACAGCCTTTTAATCCTCCAATTTTCTCCTCTCAAATTTTCTCTCAAACTCTTAGTCTAAGGTGTCTTGTTTTAAGACAAGCTGTAATCTCATAACCTGTATAAATCCTTAACAACATGGGTTTAAATACAGCTCTCAATGGGTCCAAAGCTACCCAAAATTTTTCCTAAAATTGAATCTAAAATATTATCTAAATTGAATTCAAAATATTACTTGAAATATGATCCAACAATTTACTTTTAAATCTTATTTTCTATTAGAAAATAAATATTTTTTATATTCTAGATATTATTTATAAGAATATTTAGAGTCATATATTAAACTCATAAATGCATTAAAAAATACATATAAATTCGGTCAAAGTATTAAAAAATACATATAAATGTTTGGCCATGAAGAATAGTTCATCATTTAACATTATTACAAAAATTGAAATGATTCCAAATTTTATTGAAATTTTTTTTTTCGATATCACATCAGCAAATCTAAATAACATTTCTCTTTATATAAATAAAAATAAGTCTAAATTCGTAAAATAATTTAATTATATACAGTTGCAACAAAAATAGATCTAAATGCTTATTATATGTGTTTTTTAAGAATATAATTTGGTTAAAGTATTAAAAATGTCAAAAATGCATCCAATCTCTATATATATTATATAAATCTCTATATTTATTAATATTAAATAGATTTGTAAGATATAAGAATCCCTAAAATTTTAAAATATTTCAATTATATAAACACTTGTAACAAAATACACCCAAATGCTTATTATATATGATTTTTAATAATATAATTCGGTTAAAGTATTTACAAATCCATCAAAATGATTGGCCATTTCAGAAAGAAAAATAGTACATCGATTTAATATTATTAAAAAGAAAATTATAATCTCTATAATTTTAAATTCATTTATTCAGTATCTCATTTAAATTATAGTTATTAAATAATTTAAAATATCACAATTTTTTCACATCGTCATTGGAACGACGAAGATTTCAGTTGATTGTGCTCAAGGATGTTTAGACATGGACTGCTGTGGCGTGCGATAGCGCCTTCGTCTTGAGTGAGGGATTGTTAGGGCGCGCTGCAGCGTCTGTGTTGTTCATGGACTTCACACCTTGTTCTGAATCGCCTCGGAATCTCCCGAAAGCTCACCGGAGTACCATTAGCATATTCATGATAAACTAAAAGGTCTCCACAACACAACAATCTCCCACTTGGGGACCTTTAAGAAAATCACCGCCTCTTCCTTCTTTAATTATTCATTTTAAGAACGTGGTGTGCCTCACCCCCGCTCTTTCTTCACGTATCGAGGTCAACTAAAGCTTCACGTAACTTCAGTTTTGTGGCGGTCGCCCCTTCTAATCACAAGGCTTAAGGAGAGGTCGTCACTAAGCACATCTTATACTTAACATTAGGTTGGAATTTATGACTCCAATCCAATCTTAAGAAAAAGAGGTGCTTTTCTGAATAAGATAAAGATTAACAATCACTTAATGAGTATCAGAGTGTGGAAGAAAAGAAACAACTGTAGTAAACATCCATACTATAAAGTAAAGTACATCCAGCTCAGAATATATACAATGCAGGAAAGTAAAGTACAAAGCTCTGTATTATTACAAACATTTAAAGTTTAAAGGCTGAAAAAAAGAGTCTCTCATCCTTATAATATAAAGTAAAGCAATCTAGTAAGACTAAGATTCCTCAGTAGACTGGACCTCCTCCTGGATCTGCTCCTCAGAAGGCTCTATCTCCTCAAAAAGCTCAGAATCTATCATTATCAGTTTCATAATGGTAGGGCCCCAGCCAAGAAAATAAAAATCTTGTTAAACAAAATATCTAAGTACATTTTAAGGTAAAGAATTTTAATATGATTTAATGACATCACAATTTAAGTTAAGCAAAATATAGCGGTAAAGTACAAGAAAACAAGAACAAGTCATGAGGTAGAAACATACCTCAACTCAGGCTGCAAAACAAGGTAACTAAGGTACAAGGTAAATCTACTAAGTACAAAGAAAAGTCCTAAAGAATATCATCAAACTAATATGCCAGTATAGTATAAGTAAAAGTACTGTACTAAAAGTATAAGACTAGTATCCTAACATGCTCTCAAGTAGGTAAAACGGCTAACTTACAAACAGTTCTAAAATGTAAAGGAACTGCAGAAAATAAAAAATATGAAAGAAAGAAAAATGTACTGAAACAATAAAGTAAAGTAAGTCTGAAATGTAAGGAAAGTATGTAAGATACTGTAAAATTTCTAAAATGTAAATGTAAGTAAAGTTTATTAATTTATTGTACTTGTGAGATATTCTTACTTAGTCTGCCAAAAAGTAAAGTCCGTCTGGTAGTCTAGGAGAAACATCCCAGATTAAAGTAAAGTTCATCCAAAAGAGGCATCTAGGAGAAACATCCTAGATCCTAAAGTAAATCCATAAAGTATCTAAATGGCAAATAGGAGAAATATCCCAATGCCAAAGTAAAGTACCATAGGGGAAATTCCCTAGGCAAAAGTAGTCCTAAAGTAAAGTCATACTAAGTGGCAGGTTAAGTAAAATATAAATTACAAGTAAAAGGTTGTTTATTAATGTTTCTTTTTAAAATTATGCATATGGAAATGTGAATGAAATTCAAAGTATAATATAAAGTAAGTAGCAAATATTCAAGTATGTCCAAAGATGTAAAAAGACTCAAAAGCAAGGAAAAGCATTGCATCTCAAATCAAATAAATAAACAGCACTACACAAACTTGTGATATCATCTATTTTCTAATTTAGACGTTCTAACTACTCTAAGTTACATAAGATTCAGAATCAATAATTTCTACACTGTCTGTAACTTAGAATCACAAACCTACATGTTGAAGATAATTAGGATTAGCTACGTCCTAATTATAAATGAATCAAATGTCGCCTATAAAGTTAAAATATGTAAATTAATCGTACTAATTTATTATTTTATAAATCCCAAATAAACCTTGATTAGCCAAATCAAGATTTAAAGAATTAAGAATCAAACTTCAAAGAATGAAGTTAAATTCTTAATCACAAGGTTATCTTAAGGACTAAGGTTTAATCCCATCTTACTGATTAAAGGTTAAGGCAAATTCTATTGAGTTAAGTCAAATTCAATAGGATAGATTTCTAATCCTAATTATAATGTTAAAAGATCAAATAATTAGTTAATAAACTATGAATAATCTAATAAACTTAGTAAAATCAAGGTTTCACCTTAATGAGTAACCCATTTTACCAATTAGATGAATTCTAACCTAAGATCTAATCTTAATCTTAGGAATTAAGGCACTTAGATGCTAAGAGTATCACTCAGACACACATCCTAACTAAGGTTATAAGACCTAAAGGATAATCTAAGAAGTTCAAGGAAATGGAGAAGACTTCATCTTTACTTAAGATTTTCTCTTAAGACTAAATTTAGGATTTTATTTCTAATATATAATTTAAGGCTCAGAATTATTTAAGTTATAGTTTAAATCACTTTAATTACCATTTGATATGATTTAGAGATGAAATTAGGTCTTAGTTTCATTAAACCCTAATTTTGGGCAAAAGACTGTTTTTCCCCTATTTAAGGGTCTAAGTCTCTTCTTTATGAATTAGGGCTTAATTTTGGATTTTAATAATGTGAAAAGATTACTTACTATCTAATATGAGTTTAGACAGTAAGTTCTCTAAATTTGGTTAAGTATTAAGCCTTATAGGATCAAATTAAGGGATTTGACCTATAAGGGCATTTTGGTAATTTGACCATAATGACATATAATTTTTCTATCAATTTATTAAAGGTTATGCTCTAAGGTTTCCATAGAATCTAAATTTATTGAATTCTAATATGTATTGACTAAGTTATAGCCAATACAAATTTTAGAGTTAAAGTGGTAATTAAGGGTGCTTAATTAAGGGTCAAAAATCCTAACTTTGTCATTTGGTGTCCAAATAAATAATTTTAGTGGCTGAATGTCACAATTGATCCACTTTTTCTAATGACTAGTGGTAGGTTCAATTTGGACTCCATTTGGCTAAGTTATGGCTTAATTAGGGTTCAGGGTGATTAGTGAGTGATTAGTGAAATTAATCGCCCAATCACTAATCCAATCCTATAATTAGGTTTTAATAGGTTCTAGGAGTTCTCTGAAACTTAGTTTGTGCAATTTGGATTATTAAATTTACTAATATTCACTAATCAAGTTATAGAGTAATTAAGGGTGATTAGCAAATTTAACCGTTAGATCCTTAATATTTTTATATATCTCTGTAGATTAGGTTTTGCTGATCTAAATTGGTGTTTGGATCACCTAATTTGGAGCTAAGATGACTAACTTATGGTCATTTGAAGTTCTAGGTCAAATTAGGCTAATTAGGATTAGGTCCTAAATGTCATTAGGCTCAGATTACTCCAAACAGCAAGATTAACCCTACTAAAATGTTCCTTAGGGTTTTGTGAGTATTTTAAGACCCATATTCAATAGGTTTGGGCTATTGGTTACAAAGTTATAGTTAAATGAAAATTTATAACATATTTTACTCTAATTAATACCCATAAATTTCACTATGTTAAATATTTATCAAAAATAAAATTTGATAGTTTCATAATATTCCTTATAATTTTCTGAATCTAATGGTGTATGTTTTTGCTATATTTGGACTTATATTTATTAAGATATTAGTGTTTAAAATTTTGTAATTAATTAATTATATAATTCTGTTTAATTATTTTTATTAATCTGATTTTATTAATATTTTAATTAAATCGTATATATATATATATATATATATATATATGTTTTGTTATTTTAAATTTTTGCAGGTACATGTGGCGAGCCATTATTGGCTGAGACAGAACAGGCGGGACCCACCGCTGTCTCGGACGAGACAGCCGTCACGGCTGTCTGACTGCGGGCCCCACCGAAATTACGGAGGAACGGGATGCCGACACGTGTCCCAGGTAAGACACGCGGCGCAACAAGAAGCCGTGATCTAAACGCGTGGGACCCGCCACCTCAGTCTTTGAACCAGACGGGTATCGGGCCGGGTCTGACTCGACCCGGGGCGAGCCCGAATTCTTTTGCAATGAACGGAGAGCCGCGGTTAGGGCAGCCAGATAGAAGGCCAGTTCGGTGACCTCGGACGCCGACCACCGATCGAAAGGTCTTGAAGTGACCTTTCGATTGGTACTAAGAACATCGCCGGAGGAGACGCATACCTCCGGCTAGATCGAGCCCTAGCGACGGCTATCAACGCGTTACATATTCTTAACGGTTTGAACTGTGGACATTTTTTCAATTCAACTCGTATAACTCATTTTAATTTGATCAGAACCGATACTTTGTCAATCAAGCATATGAAATAAGGAATCGAAAATTTGAATTGCAAGAATTGATGGAGATTAAAGGTGTAGGCGTGTACCTCAAATAAACGGCAGATGTGGCTTAAGGTTCGTTTGCGAATGTCCCGAGTTTCTTTAAGATCTAGAGGTTAAAACCGAGCAGAATGGAGGCTCTAGAGGTATTATACTATCCCTATCGTGATTTCAAGTGGTGGCTTGATGCGCTGGAGGAGGCGAAGGCGCCGCGCGTCGACTCCCATGACACGCGGAACTCATGCGGAGAAGACGACCAGCCGCCGTCTGATCAAATGATCAGACGACTGAGATTTCTCCTCTCCGTCTAACGGTAACGATGGAAGGTGTTTACGGGGATGAACGGCGCAATAAGTAAATTGACGGAATCTGTCAATAATTAATATTAATTATGAAATTAATATATATATATATATATATATATTAACCTTATTAATTAAATTTAAGTACTCAAATGTATCCAGAAAATTTCTAATAAATCTTCCTTAGCTAAATGAAGGGGCTGAACGCAACGACGCACTCGGATTTTCATTTTGATGAGTATTTAATTACTTGAATTTTCAGTTATTTAAATAATATTAAAATATTCGTCAAAAATTTAATGTCTTCCAAATGCGACCAAAATATCACCCCTAGCTATTTTGGGGGTGGTGAGCGCAATAACGAAGTCAGATTTTCAATCTAAAGTCTAAATAAAAAGTCAATTTTTAGGGTTTTGGGATTTTCCAGAAATCAAGATTTGACTCGATTGATTCCAGATTTGACCTAGATCTTAGAGATAAGTTCTAGATGACTTAATTAGTGAACTAGAATCCCAATTAAGACTTAGATTAATCTTAATTACTCAAAGTAACAACCTGGGTTGTTACAAGTTTCTCCACTGTTATTTCTTTTGTAAGAATATCAGTTGGATTCTTAGAAGTGTGGATCTTCTACAATCTGAGTTGTCCTTCTTCCAAAAGTGTCCAAATGAAATGATAACAGAGTTGAATATACTTTGTCCTGGCATGAAATGATGTATTAATCACTAAGTAAATAGTGCTCATATTATCATTGTAGAGCTTTACACCCCCATGCTGTGGCGCCCACCCCTTAATCCACAAGATAAGCTAAGTGGTGGTGTATCACTTTGGCAAATCTCTCACTTAACATTGGATAAGGTGTAAACCATATTCTACTAGTAAGGAAGAGATAAACCAATGCGTACATGCTATGTAATCAGTCACTAAGCAAATACAGAATCAGAGTGCAGAAGCAATGTAAAGTAAACATATATCCAATTTACCATAATATATAGAGAAAATGCAGCATACAACTTAGAATAAATAGTACACTAAGAATAACACAGTCAAATAATACCTATAATTACAACATTAATTAAGTTTAAATGAACTGAAATAAAATCACTCATCCTCACAATAAGCAGAAAAGACTAAACAGCTTCAGCTCCTTCCTGGTGCCCCTCCTCAAGATATGGCTTCACTTCTGGATAAGGCTCATCTTCAACACCAAGCTTATCAAATCTATCTGATTCTGACATTGTCAGTTTCACAATGCCAGGGCCCCAGCCAACAAAAGAAAAATCATATTAGACAATTGTCTAAGTATATTTTAGGCTGAATATTTTTATATATTATTAATATCATCAGTTTACTTAAGTAAAATAAAAATCCTAACTAGCATAGGAGCAGTAAGCATACAAGGAGAATGATAAGTAATAAATACAGTATTTATAACTAAATAAGATTTGAGGCAAAAAAACACATCTCAAGTAAACTAAGCAAGGATAGACATACATGTATAATACAGTAAGTAAAAGTACTAAAATAAAATTCTAATCCTAAATATGTTGATGATCATGTGAAATATACTAATTTAAAAGAAATTAATCGAATAGTGGTACATATAAGTAAGCAACAAAGGTCTAGCATCCTATAATATATAAGTAGACAAGTAAAGTAAGGTAGACTAAAGCTAAGTGCGATAGTAAATAGGAAATATAGAACAGTAAACAATAATTAATAAATAGTAAGCAGTGAACATATATGTAAGTACTGCCATAACAGAAGAGAGCAAATCTAGCCTGTTGATATCAAAAGGATTCTTAGCGTTATCACGGAGGCTAAGGCGACAAAATATTCCTATCATCATCTGAGGCTAGGCCGGAATAACAGAACAGAAATTAAATTGAAGAGGCAGTAATCACAAATGCAATAATATTTTAGTTATTTACTTTAATTCTGTGGATATATCCAGAAGTAGCTAAGGAATCAAGCACGTCTACAAGATTATACGGGTTCCAAACTTAGCACAACACTCCTTAATGAGTAATGCCAAGTACTCTTTATTTCTTCTTACCCCTATCCAGTAAGGTAAAATACACCAGATCAACAAGTAACTAAACCTAATGCAATGTTATCTTAGATATTCTATGTTCTTAATTTATGCAACAACATTATCTTATATGATATGTTCAGAGAAAAAGGCACAAAATACAAGGAATGTGAAAGCACAAGTAAAACAATAGTGAGCAAGGGACTATACTACATAAGGTGATATCAATAATTATTAATTAAACCATTATAACTATTCCAAGTTACACAAGTTCAAGATCTCAAATTTCTACTATTGAGTGTAACTTAGAAGCACGACTTTATAAGTTAAAAGCAATTAGAATTGATCAGGTTCTAATTTAATTCACTTAATAATGACTATAAGTTAAATAAGAAATCATTCCATCATAATTAATGACTATAGACATTCTAAACTAAGATCTGATCAAAATTTACAAACTAGGGTTAGAGTTAATCATATAATCCAAGGATCAAATATAAGATCTAAGGTTTTTAAGTCTAAAAGTGAACTAAAGATTAAGGCAAATCCTATTAAGTGTCATCAAGCTTAATAGGATGATTCTCCTATTCTTAATCTAGAATAAGAGATAAAATAATCAAAATTCAAAGTTTGAAAATCTAAAAACTAATAAAATTAAGGATTCATTTATTGAATAACCTATTTTATTTAATGAATGAACTCTAACTTTGGATCTATTCCTATTCTTAAGAAAAAGGTCCTAAAATGAAATGAAGATTCCTAATGAATTCATAATGAAAAGACTTAGAGATTCTAAGAATTGATTGAATTTATTTCAATTTAACTTAATTTATTATTTTTATTTAATTAGAGAAGTTAAGAATGAATTTTAGCTAAGTAAGGCATATTATCCTTACATAGTGATTTTCAAGCCTAAATTAGATTGTTTGACAAATTATTCAAATCAAGGGATTTAAGACTTAAACTGATCCTAAATCAGTTTTATTACTATTTTTAATGATTTAAAAGACATTTTAAGGGTTAAAAAGATTTACCCTAAAATTTAGGCAAAATAATTATTTTTCCCCTACTTAAGAATTTAAAAATCTACTTTTTAATTTAGGGCTTTAAATTAAATTTTCTTACTGTCAAATGATTTCTTATTATTTAACATAAAGATAGACATTAAGTACACCAAATTTGGATAATAAATGGGTAATATAGGTTTAAACTAAGGAATTTGACCAAATGGATGATTTAGTAATTTTCTCCAAATGGAATCTAAAAATTTGTGTAGTTTAATGTTACTTGCTATTCAAGGATTCTATAGAGTCCAAGAACACTAAAGTCTGAGGTCTATTGGATTAGTTATGAGTGTTCTAAGTTTATGGGTAAATGTGTCATTTTTAGGGTTAAGAGGGATCAAAATCCAAACTTTTCCATTTGAGATCCAAATTCAGCAAACTTAGTGGCTATAGCTTCCCTATATCATACTGAGTACTTTAACTAGGAGTAGACTCAAATTGGACCTCATTTGACCAAGCTATGACCTAATTAGAGTTAGGAGTATTTTTGTCAACCTAGGATTTCTAGTACTCAAAACCCAAATTTTATTTCAGTTTACTATTAGTACTAAATTTTTAACCTAATTAGCATCTTGAATTTCTTAATTTGGAGTCCAAATGATTAAGTTATGATCATTTCAATATTATAGTTTTATTTTCTTGAAAGTGGTCAAAACCTAATATTTTTCATATTTAAAAATCACATACAATTTTATATATTGCTCAATTTTACTAAAACTAAGTCCAAGGGTAATATATTTCTGTCCCATTAGGGTCATATGGTCATTAAAATTCGAAAAATATGAATTTTTGGCCATTCCGGACAGTTCTGGACGCTACGGTACGCTGTAGCGCATTCTGGCCGAAAGTCAGGCACTGCGGCGCACTGTGGCTCCTAGTTTTCCTAAGCACGGCTGCTACGGCGCATTGCTATGCTTTTGAGCACTGCTGCTGTGGCGCGCTGAAGTGGATTTTGGCGATGGGGCGCGCTGTAGCGGATTTTGGCGTTGTGGCGCGCTGTAGCGCTTTCAGGCGCAGCGGTGCGCTGCGACGGGTAAATTTAATTTCATCAAAAATATTTTTATACTTCATCAAACTATTAAGCTGCTGCGGCATGCTACGACGGACCCGAATTCGAAATTTCGGGCGCTGCGGCGCGCTGCAGTACCCGACGGTGATTTTGCCTGTGCGAAAACTGTAATAGGACATCTCTTGGGCTCAAATACTCCCAACCTAGTGCACTTCACGTGTGCTGCCATATATTGATGGAAAGGTATTTTTGAGACCTTTCCATCGATACCAAAATCAGCACAAAGCAATTATTTTAACTATACAAGTAATGGAGTTAAGGTTTCAGGTATAAAAAATAGAGCTGTTACAACTTCCTAAAATCATAAGCCTAATGAGCTCTAGTGAACTCCATAATTTCCACACAGATTCTTTAAGGATGCAACATAATCTTAAGAGTAAAATGAAGTAGCCATTGAATCTATTCAATGGGGGAAAGGAGGTACATTGGCTTTCAAATGGAAGAAGATGGAGGAAGAGAGTTCTATTTTCTGCAGGAACTTGGGAGCTTGAGGGCTTCTTCAATAGTACAGCAATATAGGAAAGAGGAGAGGAGGAGAGCTCAGCTTGTTTTAATAGAAGGAAAGGCCTAGTTTTGGATGGGATGGGTATGAGTTATCTTATCCCAGCTGTAGAGATAAGGGGGGGGTGGCAGGAGGTTGAGAGGAGAGGGGGAACAAGCATGGCAGGAGCAGAGGAAAAAAAAAAGAGGGAGGCATCAAAATTTCAAAAGGAAATAAGGGAGGTGGGGTCCACCTAAAAGAAAAAAAAAAGAAAAAGAAGGGGAAAATAAAAATGAATTTTAAATAAATTAAATTAATTAATCTCTAAAATCATATTTTATAAACGATCTCCGAAAAATCCCAAAAATTCTCTCCTAGCTAATTTGGGGGTGAGAAACGCAACGACGAAGTTGGATTTCAATTCCGACGAGTATTTAATTTTCTTATTTTTTTACATTAAAATATTCGTGAAAATCAGACGACTTCCAAACACGTCCAAAATATCACCCTTAGCTAATTTGGGAGTGACGAGCACAATGGCGAAGTCAGATTCTGATTTCAAGGTCAAACTAAATATCTTAATTTTCTAATTAATTAAATATTATTAAAAATTTCAATTATTTGATTGAGCTCTGAATCGCTCCAAATCTCCCGAAATTAGTTCTAATGATTAGATGAACTCAATGAAATAATAATTAGGAAGCGATTAAGCTAAAATTAAGTTAAATAATAACTTAGGGCTATTACACCTGCTCCTTACCTAATTCTGCCATAAAACTCTTCAACCAAATCATCTCTTTACTTACCTCTGCGATGGCAACGTATTCTGCCTTTACGGTAGATAGCGACACGATGTTTTGTAGCATGGACATCTAGCTCACCGATGCACTTCCCAATGTATACATATATCATGTAGTGCTTCTCCTGCAATTAATATCTCCTGCAAGATCTGAGTCTACTTAGCCCTGTAAAACAATATCAGATCTTTCAAAGTATAAAGTTTTGTCTGTTGCACCTTTCAGATACCTTAGGATCCACTTGATTGCATCCCAATGGTGCTTCCCTCAATTTTCCCTGAATCTGCTGACCACTCCCACAGCATGGGAAATATCTGGTCTCACACAGATCATCGCATACATTAAGCTCTAAACTGCTGAACAATAAGGAACCTACTGTAGCGCCCCTCCCCATCATCGCGCACAAAAGATGGTATAATCATATCGGTGGCGGAGCGGTGCCCTACTCAGGGAAGAATAACCTGTCTCCCCGAATAGCTGACAAATAAGCCCATCTGAAGGGCTGCTGACTCAACCTTAAGGAGGGTTGAGAGCTAATACTTAAGATAAGAGTAGTATCCTTATCTTAAGTATTAGACAAATATATGCATTGGATTTAGAATACAATAGGAATCTAATATATATATATATATATATATATATATATATATATATATATATATAGGATATCAGTATTTCCAGCATGCTGATCATATCACAATACTAAGTATAAGTAAAATATAACAAAGTGAGGAAGCTTAAAGCAAACATCCAGAATATTCATCACAGAAGCTGTATGAAAATATTCATCTCAGAAAAGAAAAGAAAATACATCCATAGTTATTACAAATATTTTGCTGAAATACTGAAATAAAATTAGTGCTGAACTGAACTAAGAGAAAGGTAAGGCTGAAGAAGAGTCCACTAATGCCCCACTGGCTCCTCTTGAATCTCCTGGGTGTCCTCCTGACCTGGCTCAATATACTGCTCAGGATTTAGCAAATTGCTGGATCCCAAAAGTACCATGTGTTAGAAATCAAAACTAATATAAACAGTTCTGTTTATTCATTTAATATTTACATAGTGTAATTAAATCTGCAGAAATACTGTAAGGATAACTGAAAGCATAAAATTATATAAAACTGAACAATACTGAAGTGAAGTAAGTAATATAAAACTGAATTGTAAACTAAATACTGAAAGTAAACCAACACAGTATTGAATCTAAAATTAAGTAATCGTGTATAAGATTATGCTGTATGTCACTGAAACTATACATCTGATAATGCCACAACACTGTATGCTACTGACATGCAACCAAAATATCACTGAACTGTTATGAGTAGTACGGTCCAATGTATACATACATCCAGTTGGGAATACTGCTTACTAATAATGCAGATGCATCCTGAAATTCCCCAGTCAATGTATGCAATATTCTGTAACCCATAAGTCATTACTAATACTCATACATCATTCTGATACTCACACGTCATGCTTATGATCATGCTCATGCTTATGAGATAAATAAAAAAAAAATGCTTTGAATTCTGATAATGAATTCAAAGTCTCCATTGTGCAGAACCCTGCTAAAATGATTCTGACTCATAAAATTCTAACTTTGATAATTGGTTAAAGTTGAGAGTTTACTTGAAAATAATTAGATGGGAGGATTGTATACACATATTTAGCATGTTTGCAAGAAAGATGGATTTAACCCTTAGCTTGTTTAAACTGCACTTATCGAAGCGCACTACGATAGGAGGTAGAACTCGGTCACAGTTTATATCTCAAGTTAAGCCGTTAAATATCCTAATTACAAGCATACTAAGTGGTCTACGCAAAGTGACTTAGGATACTTAGTTTGCTCAAACTGCACTTAACGAAGCACACTACGATAGGAGACAGAACTCGGTTGCAGTTTACATCTTAAACTAAGGATCTTGTTCACTAATGGTAACACTTTTTGTCTTGGAAGATTTACTCTAATGGTACTGTATTCGTCTAACCCCTCAGGATAGCACCTGGTCATAAGTCCACATTGTAGTGAATCAACCAATCCTGAATATCACTGAATTAATCCAGTAATATAGGTATACCTTACTATAGCCAACCAATAATTTGACTTCAGCAGATTCTATTTAATCAACAAAGATTTATCAGATTTATTAATCCTTACTCTAAATAGGTGTATCCTACACAAGACTCCAAGGATGTGATCAAAGGATCACTCAACATAGGTTGCTACCATAAGGAGTAAGTCACATTTTAAGTACTTTAGGTGATTCCTATCACAAGTATCACCTATCGCACATATGGGTTGACTACAGTAAGATCTAGAGGTATTATACTATCCCTATCGACTCCCACGACACGCGGAACTCATGCGGAGAAGACGACCAGCCGCCGTCTGATCAAATGATCAGACGGCTGAGATTTCTCCGCTCCATCTAACGGTAACGATGGAAGGTGTTTACGGGGATGAACGACGCAATAAGTAAATTGACGGAATCCGTCAATAATTAATATTAATTATTAAATTAATATATATATATATATGTTAACCTTATTAATTAAATTTCAATCCCCTCTCGCACATATATTCAAGCCTTTGGTGCCATAGATCTGTATCTATCTCTTTTACAGCTATAATAGAATCAGACACTTTATTAATCAGGTAAAGTGTACCCTCCATATTGTCTCATGCAATAATGAGTACACCTGTAACAACCTAAGGTTGTTACCCAGCTTAATTTAAGCGTAATCATATCCTTATTACCATTCCATTAAGTTCATCTAGTCATTAGAACCAAACCCCGAAAGTTTAGAATAATTCGGAGACCAATCAATTAATTCGGAATATTTTAATATTTAATTAATTAGAAAATTGAGGTATTTATTTTGACCTCAAAATTGAAAATTGAGGTATTTATTTTGACCTCAAAAATAGGAAAATTAAATAATCAACGGAATCAAATTTCGACTTCGTCGTTGAATTTATCACCCCCAAATTAGCTAGGGGTGAATTTTTGGGAATTTTCGGAGCATATTTTAAAAATCAGAATTTTTAAATAATTCTGAAAAATAAATGAGTAATTAAGCAATCTTTGAGTCCCCTATTTGCAATTTCCCTATTTTCTAATTCCCTTTTCTGCTGGCTATCACCTCAGCCGGAGCCCTATACCCCCCTTGGCTGCCTCATGATGGCATCTCCCCCTAGGCCAATAATGGCTTAGTCCCCTACTCCCCTTCTCCTCTCCTCCTTTAAGAAGGAGCTCAAACCCTTCATTCTCTCCATTTGCAAAATCTGAGAGCTTACCTCATCCCTTCCCTTCTCCATTGATGATCTAGCATTGAAGAAGAAGGAGTTCAACTCACCCTCTCAGGCTTGGAGAAAGACAAAGGATCCTTCTTCCTCCTCTTACAAAGGACTAAGGTACCCCTTTACCCATCTCTTTTTCCTTCTTGATATGGCTATAATGATGGAATACATCTCTAGATATCCATATTTAAGTATGGAAGCCATTAAGGCTCTTGAAAGCATCATAGAAAAATGCTCTGTTTTTCTTGTATTCTGTACACCCTGTCATTTATCTATATTTTTAGTATAGCTAGGATACTCCGTTCATGCTAATTTTGGTGTCGATGGAAAGGTATCGGAAAGACCTTTCCATCGATATATGGCACCGCATGTGAAGTGCTCTAGGTTGAGAGTAATTAAGCCCGAAAGTGACCCATCGCTGTTTACATTCACGCAAAATCACCGTCTGACGCTACAGCGCACTGCAGCACCCAGAGTTTCGAATTTGGGTCCGCTACAGTGTGCTGCAGCGCAAAAATCCGCTACAGCATGCTGCAGCGCTACAAGTTCGAATCCGGGTCCGCTAGAGCGTGCCATTGCGCCGAAATCAACATTTTTACCCGCTACAGCGCACTCCAGTGCTCTGCATTGCGCTCCAGTGTTTCCATATCATATAGAGACCGCTATAGCGCACCCTAGCGCTTAAAAATGCACATTTTGGGCGCTACAACGCGCTATAGCTCTTCACAGCGGCCAGAAAAGTGAAGTTGCCATATCTTGGTCATTCGGATTCCAAATTCAAAAATTTAAAGTGCTAGATAGCTTAGAATTGCAGTGCCTACAATAATATTAAAAAAATATTTTGGGTTTGAACTTTAGAAAAATTAGAAATGATCAAAATACTTATAACCATAATTAGGTTATAACTTGGTCAATTTAAGTCCAATTTGGGCCTACCACCAGTCAAAATATTTAGTGTGATGTAACAAAGCTATAGCCCCTAAGTTTGATGAAATTGGACACCAAATAAAAGAGTTATGCCTTGTTGACCCTTCTTAACTTAGAAAAATTACTAAATCTATCCTTAGAAATTCAAATGACTATAACTAACTCATTAGATCTCAGAATTTAGCATTCTGAGACTCTATGGATTCCTTGAACAACGACTAACAGTAAACTATATAAAAATTTAGGTTTTATTAAGTGCAAATTACAAAATTACCCCTTAGGTCAAAAACTTTAAATTGGACCTGCGGGACCCATTTCTTACCCAAATTTAGTGTACCTAATGTCTATCTTCATGTTAGACAGTAATGAATCATTTAACAACAAGAAATCTCAACTTGGAGCATTAAATCAAAAGTTGACTTTTTGGACCCTTAGTTAGGGGCAAAATAGTCATTTTGCCCAAAATTTAAGTTAAGCGTCATTAACCTCTTGATTATGTTTTAAGCTACTAAAATTAGTATTGGAATTATATTATATTCATTTCAGTGAGAAAAATCATTTATTAGGTCAACTCAATAAAATATCCTATAAATTTTCTAAGTCTTTTTCTTAAGATCTCTTCACCTCATATTAGAATTATTCCTAAGTTTAGGGCTAGATCATAAGTTAGATTTCATTTATTGGGTAAGTGGGTTATTCAATAAATGAATCCCTGAATTTATTAGTTTCTTGACTCTTATAACTTATTTCGATTATTTTGTCTATAAACTTTAGATCTAGGATAAGGAGATTCATCCTATTAAGTTTGATTTGCTTAATAGGATATACCTTGATCAATATATCACTTTTAGATAGAAACCTAGATCCTATGGCTTAACCTTTTTGGATTATGTGATTAAGCCCAATCTCATGGTATTTAATCCATAATCTCTAGTTTAGTAGTTTTGATCAGGTCCTAGTATAGGACGTCTAAAATCATTAATTAAGTCGTGATGATTTATTAGTTAACTCTTATAATCGACTTTGATTAAGCATATTAGGACTTAGCTAGTCCTAGTATTTTGTAATCTATAAGGACGTACTTCTAAGTTACACACGATACTAGGAACTGTAGATCCTGAACTTGTGTAACTTAGAATAGTTAGAATGATTTAAATTATATAACAACAGTGTCACCATGTATAGAAGAATCCCTTGCTTACTTAATTTATTTTGTTGCTACGCATCCCTTGTCTTTGTGCTTAATCCCTTAGACATATCATATAAGAGCAATTTGTGCATGAAATGAAAACTTAGAATAATTAGGATAACAGATACCTTTGGGTTCAGTCTCTGGGAGGATTATGTTGCACATTTACCCTATTGGATGGGATAAGGAGTAATAATTAGGCTTAACATTACTCATTGAGGAGAGTGCGTTAAGTATGGAACCCGCGTAGTCTTGCAGATGTGCTTGACTCCTCAGCTATTTTTCAAACATGTCCACAGAAGCAAAGTAAAATAACTAAAAGATTCTGCATTTGTAATTACTGCCTCCTTAGTTCTGTTGCTGGATTCTGTCTTCCCTAGCCCTAAAAGGCTATGGGAATTTCTATCTGCTTAAACCCTAAAAGGCTTGGGGATTTCCTCGGTCCAATGACCAACTTTCTGATATGACAGTCTTTACATACCTGTTTCAATTTTCTACTTATTGTGTACTGTGTTCTGATGTATATTTCAGTCAGTTGTCTTCCTTTACTTACCTGCTTACTTGTACATATTTATAGAATGCTAGACTTTACTGCTTACTATATGTACCATGTTCAGATTTTTGCCTTTAATTTATATATGTCATATGATCATCAGCATGTCTAGGATTAGATTTTACTTTCTGTACTTTTACTTACTGTACTATACATGTATATATGCCTATTTCTTTGCTCAGTAGTTGAGGTGTGCTTTTGCCTTATTTGTTGTTTAGTTATAAATGTTATATTTATAACAATTTCTGTTTCTTTGTACGCTTACTGCACCTATGCTTTTGAGCTTACCTTTGTTGTGCTTAAGTTAAAATGGTGACATTAATAACACATGTGAAATATTTTGCCTAAAATATACTTAGACAATTGTCTAACAAGGTTTTCTTTTATTGGCTGAGGCTCTGGCATTATGAAACTGATAATGTCAGATTCAGATAGGTTTGAGGAGCTAGTTGTTGAAGCAGAGGTGCCTTACTTAGAGGAGGAGCTTCAACCAGGAGAGCCGAATATTGCTTAGTTTCTTTTAGCTGCTTGTGAGGATGAGTGATTTACCTTTCAGTCTTTTAAACTATTTAAATGTTGTAATAATACAAGTACTGTGATTGTGATTTACTTTATGCACCTTATTATTTTCTGAGCTATTTTATTGCTATTTCTTATGAGATGCATGATGAATGAATGTACTATTTATTTTATTTAGCTTCCGCACTCTGTATGTATGTTAGATGTAGTGGCTGATCCTCTTATTTATTATGTGCACGTCCTCCCCTTATTAGTGAATTGTGGATCTTACATAATCTAATGATAAGAGAAGGATTTGCACAAGTGACCTCCGCTCCTTAGTCTAATGATTATGGGTTTAGGGAGCGGGGCGCCACAGTTGGTATCAGAGAATTCTATAAGGTGTCAGATTGGAAATTATATTCCACTTTACCTAATGGATGATTCTTCTGCTAATCAATCACTAACTAAATACTAGAGTTAAATCCAAGCACCATGATTATGAGCTCAGAATAATAAGAGTATAAAAATAAAACACGCTGTCACGGTACTAGAACGAAAATAAGTGCAAACTTATGATAAATAAGTAATTAAGTAACCTAAATAAATCTTGTAGAATAAAACCTAAGGATAATATATAGCTAATTAATTCAAATTAAGATCTTAATAAGAATTACCAGGGCAAGAACTTAAGATGATAGGACTTAATAAATCCCTAAAAGATTTTAAACCATCAAATAAGTCTTAATTAACTCCTAGGATAATAACAATGTAACATACCTTTAAAGATCATTAAGGCTAATAATATTTCTCTAAAGAGTTTTAAACTAGTTAAAATACTAGAGTATAGGCTGAAGTGAAAGCGCTAGATTGGGAGACCATCCCTCGTATCGAGTCACTACTAGCACCTATGACTCCTACTTCACTAATTCCACAACTCGAGGTAGAAAACTCAACATAATATGCGATAAGAAAGAGAACCTCATAATAATACCTACAATCACTTTTCGTCTCAGTTAATAGATAGCTACCATTGTACCTCTTTCACCAATTATTTTATAATCAGTAAAATTAATCATATTCGATTCTTCTCGGACTCTAACACCATGTTACTTATACATATCATAAATTAAATCATGAATCCTGGATCATCCCCCTCTTCCACGATCCCTAGCAGTTCCTCAACTGAGGCCACCATACTGCTGGAGACAATAAGCATCTTGGTCAATACTCAGGCCAAGCTATTTGAAGGAATGGAGAGTATATTAATCGCACTCGCCAATCAGAATCCACTCCCATCATCAGTAGCCCCACCTAATGATCCATATAATGGATGTACAAAGCCCCATCTTGATGGAAGATGTTACCACGGTACGAGACGTTGTTATACTTGTGGCCGACAGGGTCACCACTTCTATCAGTGTATGTATGACAAGACCATCGACGGTGCTTACATTGACTGTTCCAAGCACCCCCAGGCTGTAACACCGGGTCGAAAGAAGAAAATAACCAACACACCTCGGCCCCTACCGTCTAGACCTTCATAGAAACAAAAATGCAATGATGGGTCTGCAAGAGCATGCACCCATTTAGGGTAGCCAATGGCAATGCTGTTGTTTCAGGTACACATATTCAATTTGCCTAATTATTTTCATCATTTAAGTCTTATCATCGCTTCGTTATTAATCCTTATTCTTAACCATCCCTTAATTCTACTTGTGCATCTAATACTATACTAGGATGTCATATTGTTGATTGTTTAAGTTCTTATTCTTAGATCAGCTAGTTAAATCTTAGGTTCTAAGTCATGCTTTTGTGACTTATAACAATAGTTCCTTCACTGAATAGTAACTTACCCAGTTGGGTAAATGTCCTGCCATTCCTTCAGTTAACTGAACTATCGAGTCTATTAATAGGAAAGTCTTAATTAAGACTTGAAGATGCTAGCTCAGCATTTCATTAGATCTTTAACACCTTATTTTGTTGAAGCAAGTACCTTCCATATCAGTTTGAAATGTAAAGTCATCACCATAGGACATAATGAATCAAGTCATAGTTCATGACTTGATAAGTAGTCTTATAAATTGCATTCTATTAGATCATCCCAATTGGATGAGAAACCCATCATCTTGATTCATTGTGAGTCAATTCATACTTCCAACATTGAGTTATATTTTCATGACTCAATGTATTGGACTTTCCTCTCCTTTGAAGATTGATTATTCAAATTGGTAATCACCCTATCTAATCTAGTCGTATCCCCATAACTAAGGTTGAGTACCTTACTAACAGTAGGAGCCTTAGCTTGGATTGACCTTATGCTTGGTCTGTCCTAGCCCTTCCTATTGTGAATTCACTTAATGGCTAGATTATTCTAGCCCATGTTTGTAAACTCGCCAGTGTAGTAGCCTATCTCATTAGACTTGGTCTAATGATAGGGTATTAGCCAGCCTTAGTTATAGAATCCTTTCTAAAGTCAAAGAATATTTGTTCCTTGAAAACCTGACCTCTCTTTGAGTGGCTGAGTGCTTGAATTCTAAATTTTTGGGATTAGAATTCTTAAATATCCTTTAGGACCCTTCTTAATTGAGTCACTTGTGATGACTTAATGAGATGATCTAGTATTTTCCTTTGTCCACCCTAATTAGATAGTTATTCCCTCCTCTTTAGCATAAACTTCCTTAAGTGATAAGTGTCACTTAATTTTAGTAGTTGGGTTGTGAAAGATTTCATGGGAAATTCTCCTTCCCAAGCAGCCAAAGTCCAACCCTCAATAAATGTCCAAGTCATGATGTGATTCAAGCATTTATTATTCATTCCCTTGGAATGAGCTCTTCTTCAAACTAGGATAGTTTTAACCTGTAAGTCCTTAATGATCTGAGCCACATATGTGACTTAGATATTAACATTTGCTCTATAGCCTTAAGCCTAAGTCATAAATTATGACTTATGGTTGAAACATAGATCCTTGCTAGGCTTCCTAACACTTATTCTTATGGATGAGTGAGCTCCTTGTCTTAACCAAGCCATGTGTCATGACTTGTGTTAAACTTTCTGGCAAACCTTTGAATCCTTGGTGTTAAGTCAGCTTGTGTGACTTAATATTCTAAATTCTTCTTAACCTTAAGGCTAAGTATCATAATTAGATATCGATCCTAATCACCTTAGTAAAACCCTTAGTAAGAGGTGAAGGCCTCTTATTAGTTCAAATTCAATATGGGCTAATTCATATGATTAGTTCCTCTCAACCCTATTTTTCTAGTAGGAATTAATAAGAACTCCTTGGGCTTCTTTATTAGGCTTAACATAATAAGTGGCCCTTTACCCAACCTATAAATCCTAGGCTTCATTAAAGTAAGTAGTCAAAGAGCTCTCGTTCTTTGCTTCTAAATACTTGGATTCTAATAGGATCCTAGCATTTCTTAATTCTGGGAAAGTCTTATAATCTTTGCTTAAGCCCTTAAGAGCTGAATATAACTTAAGTATGTAGCCACAAGGATCTTTGATCTTTAGATTATCCTGTGCTTAGTATGTAATGTCACCTGCTAAGTATAATCATACCCTATAGTGCTAAGTCATATTTTATGACTTAGTAATTGATCTGTAATCCCTGGAAGTTACATTCAACCTGGTTGGATGTTAGCTCCTTCCTCCTTCGTTGCTATCTTTGCTAAGTGACAATTTTGACTTAATTAATTAGCATTCTTTAATCTTGCCTGAGAAGTAGGATTAATAAGGTCCAATCTTAAACCTTTTTTTTGTTGGGGTCTGAATGATAAACCCTGGCACTTCCTCATCTCTCTCGTTTTTGCTTTGTTCTTTCACTCGAGTGATATCGAGGACGACATCGTTTTTAAGTGGGGGAGTCTGTAACAACCCAAGGTTGTTACCCAGCTTAATTTAAGCGTAATCATATCCTTATTACCATTCCATTAAGTTCATCTAGTTATTATAACCAAACCCCGAAAATTTAGAATAATTCGGAGACGAATCAATTATTTCGGAATATTTTAATATTTAATTAATTAGAAAATTGAGGCATTTATTTTGACCTCGAAATCAAAATCCTGACTTCGCCGTTGCGATCGTCACCCACAAATTAGCTAGGGGTGATGTTTTGGACGCGTTTGGAAGTCGTCGAATTTTCACGAATATTTTAATGAAATTAAATGGGTCGAAAAATAAGAAAATTAAATAATCATCGGAATCAAATTTTGAGTTTGTCGTTGAATTCCTCACCCCCAAATTAGCTAGGGGTGAATTTTTGGAAATTTTCGGAGCGCATTTCAAAAATCAGAATTTTTAAATAATTCTGGAAAATAAATGCGTAATTAAGCAATCTTTGAGTCCCATATTTGCAATTTCTCTATTTTATAATTCCCATTTCTGCTGGTTATCACCTCAGCCGGCTCCCCATACCCCCCTTGGTTGCCTCATGATGGCATCTCCCCCTAGGCCAATGATGGCTTAGTCCCCTACTCTCCTCCTCCTCTCCTCCTTTAAGAAGGAGCTCAAACGTTTCATTCTCTCCATTTGCAAAATCTGAGAGCTTACCTCATCCCTTCCCTTCTCTATTGATGATCTAGCATTGAAGAAGAAGGAGTTCAGCTCACCCTCTATGGCTTGGAGAAAGACAAAGGATCTTTCTTCCTCCTCTTGCAAAGGACTAAGGGTACCCCTTTACCCATCTCTTTTGCCTTCTTCATATGGCTATAATGCTGGAATACATCTCTAGATATCCATGTTTAAGTATGGAAGCCATTAAGGCTCTTGAAAGCATCATAGAAAAATGCTCTATTTTTCTTGTATTCTGTACACCCTGTCATTTATCTATATTTTTAGTATAGCTAGGATGCTCCATTCATGCCGATTTTGGTGTCGATGAAAAGGTATCAGAAAGACCTTTCCATCGATATATGGCACCGCATATGAAGTGCTTTATGTTGAGATTAATCAAGCCCGAAAGTGACCCATCGCTGTTTACGTTCAGGCAAAATCACCGGCTGACGCTACAGCGCGCTGCAGAGCCCAGAGTTGCGAATTTGGGTCCGCTACAGCGCGCTGCAGCACAAAAATCCACTACAGCGCGCTGCAGCGCCCCAAGTTCGAATCCGGGTCCGCTAGAGCGCGCCATAGCGCTGAAATCAACATTTCTGCCTGATACAGCGCACCACAGTGCGCTGCAGCGCGCTCCAGCGTTTCCATATCGTATAGGGACCGCTATGGCGCACCCTAGCGCTTAAAAATGCACTTTTTGGGCGCTACGGCGCACTATAGCGCTTCACAGTGGCCAGAAAATTGAATTTACCATATCTTGGTCATCCGAACTCTAAATTCAAAAATTTAAAGTGCTAGATATATTTGAATTTCAGTGCCTACAATAATATAATTTAAGTGTTTTTCCCTACTTGTAATCTTCTCTAAAAATCTAAAGTGCAATTAAGATCTATACCTGATTAAAGTAAGGTTGGCAAGTTCTAAATTGATATAAGTGTTTTTCCCTACTTGTAACCTTCTCTAAAAATCTAAAGTGCAATTAAGATTCATACCTGAATAAAGTAGGGTTGGCAAGTTCTAAATTGATCTAAGTGTTTTTCCCTACTTATAACCTTCTCTAAAAATCTGTCAAGGCAAGATATAAATCATTCTAAGTCTTTCTAAGACTTAAGGAAATTAAATGGGAAAAATCTCAATTTATAATTAAAATAATAATATAATTAAGCCCTAAAAATCAAGTTCTCCAATTGATATCCAACTGAAATGAAATTTGTGAATATATAATCCTTATAGCAAATAATTTTACATGAAAAATTCGATAATGAATAGAATCATGGAGCCACACCATCACAAGAAAAAATTCACTATTAAAGAAATTAATACAAAATTACAAAGAACTTATCAATTTCTAGAAGAAAGAAAAAAATACAGCCTTTAAATCCTCCAATTTTCTCCTCTCAAATTTTCTCTCAAACTCTTAGTCTAGGTATCTTGTTTTAAGACAAGCTGTAATCTCATAACCTGTATAAAACCTTAATAACATGAGTTTAAATACAGCTCTCAATGGGTCCAAAGCTACCCAAATTTTTTTCTAAAATTGGATCTAAATATTATCTAAATTGAATTCAAAATATTACTTGAAATAGGATCCAACAATTTACTTTTAAATCTTATTTTCTATTAGAAAATAAATATTTCTTATATTCTAGATATTATTTATAAGAATATTTAGAGTCATATATTAAACTCATAAATGCATCAAAAAATACATATAAATTCGATCAAAGTATTAAAAAATACATATAAATGTTTGGCCATGAAGAATAGTTCATCATTTAATATTATTAAAAAAATTGTAGTCTCTATATATTTTAAATTTATTGGACCTTTATTTTATATATTAATATTAAAATAATACAAATATTAATTTTAAAATTTATATTGAAATGATTACAAATTTTATTAAAATTTTTTTTTTGAATATCACATCAATAAATTTAAATAGCATTTCTCTTTATATAAATAAAAATAAGTCTAAATTCTTAAAATAATTTAATTATATACATTTGCAACAAAAATAGATCTAAATGCTTATTATATGTGTTTTTTAAGAATATAATTTGGTTAAAGTATTAAAAATGTCAAAAATGCATCCAATCTCTATATATATTATATAAATCTCTCTATATATAAATCTCTATATTTATTAATATTAAATAGATTTGTAAGATATAAGAATTCCTAAAATTTTAAAATATTTCAATTATATAAACACTTGTAACAAAATACACCCAAATACTTATTATATATGATTTTTAATAATATAATTCGATTAAAGTATTTAAAAACCCATCAAAATGATTGGCCATTTCAGAAAGAAAAATAGTACATCGATTTAATATTATTAAAAAGAAAATTATAGTCTCTATAATTTTAAATTCATTCATTCATTATCACATTTAAATTATAGTTATTAAAAAATTTAAAATATCACAATTTTTTCACATCGTCATTGGAACGACGAAGATTTCAATTGATTGTGCTCAAGGACTGCTGTGGCGCGCGATAGCGTCTCTGTCTCAGGTGAGGGATTGTTAGGGCGCGCTGCAGCGTCTGTGTTGTTCATGGACTTCACACCTTGTTCTGAATCGCCTCAGAATCTCCCGAAAGCTCATCGGAGCACCATTAGCATCTTCATGATAGACTAAAAGGTCTCCACAACACAACAATCTCCCGCTTGGGGACCTTTACGAAAATCACCGCCTATTCCTTCTTTAATTATTCATTTTAAGAACGTGGTGTGCCTCACCCCGCTCTCTCTTCACGTATCGAGGTCAATTAAAGCTGCACGTAACTTCAGTTTCTCCACTGTTATTTCTTTTGTAAGAATATCAGTTGGATTCTTAGAAGTGTGGATCTTCTACAATCCGAGTTGTCCATCTTCGAACAGTGTCCAAATGAAATGATAACAGAGTTGAATATACTTTGTACTGGCATGAAATGATGAATTAATCACTAAGTAAATAGTGCTCATATTATCATTGTAGAGCTTTACACCCCCCTGCTATGGCGCCCACCCCTTAATTCACAAAATAAGCTAAGGGGCGGTGTATCACTTTGGCAAATCTTTCACTTAACATTGGATAAGTGTAAATCATATTCTACTAGTAAGGAAGAGATAAACCAATGCGTACATGCTATGTAATCAATCACTAAGCAAATACAAAATCAGAGTGCAGAAGCAATGTAAAGTAAACATATATTCAGTTTATCATAATAAATAGAGAAAATGCAGCATACAACTCAGAATAAATAGTACACTAAGAAAACACAGTCAAATAATACCTATATTATTACAACATTAATTAAGTTTAAATGAACTGAAATAAAATAACTCATCCTCACAATAAGAAGAAAAAACTAAACAGCTTCAGCTCCTTCCTGGTGCCCCTCCTCAAGATATGGCTTCACTTCTGGATAAGGCTGATCTTCAGCACCAAGCTTGTCAAATCTATCTGATTTTGACATTGTCGGTTTCACAATGCCAAGGCCCCAGCCAACAAAAGAAAAATCTTATTAGACAACTGTCTAAGTATATTTTAGGCTGAATATTTTATATATTATTAATATCATCATTTTACTTAAGTAAAATAAAAATCCTAACTAGCATAGGAGCAGTAAGCATACAAGGAGAATGATAAGTAATAAATACAGTATTTATAACTAAATAAGGTTTGAGGCAAAAAAGCACATCTCAAATAAACTAAGCAAGGATAGACATACATGTATAATACAGTAAGTAAAAGTACTAAAATAAAATTCTAATCCTAAATATGCTGATGATAATATGAAATATGCTAATTTAAAATAAATTAATCTAATAGTGGTACATATAAGTAAGCAACAAAGGTCTACCATCCTATAATATATAAGTAGACAAGTAAAATAAGGTAGACTAAGGCTAAGTGCGATAGTAAACAGGAAATATAGAACAGTAAACAATAATTAATAAATAGTAAGCAGTGAACATGTATGTAAGTACTGCCATAACAGAAGATGGCTAATTTAGCCTGCTGATATCAAAAGGATTCGTAGCGTTATCACGGAGGCTAAGGCGACAAAATATTCCTATCATCATCTGAGGCTAGGCCGGAATAACAGTACAGAAATTAAACTAAGAGGCAGTAATCACAAATGCAGTAATGTTTTAGTTATTTACTTTAATTCTGTGAATATATCCAGAAGTAGCTAAGGAATCAAGCACGTCTACAAGATTATACGGGTTCCAAACTTAGCACAATACTCCTTAATGAGTAATGTCAAGTACTCCTTATTTCTTCTTACCCCTAGCCCGTAAGGTAAAATATGCCAATCAACAAGTAACTAAACCTAATGCAATGTTATCTTAGATATTCTATGTTCTTATTTTATGCAACAATATTATCTTATATGACATGTTCAGAGAAAAAGACACAAAATACAAGGAATGTGAAAGCACAAGTAAAATAATAGTGAGCAAGGGACTATACTACATAAGGTGACATCAACTGTTATTAATTAAACTATTCTAACTATTCTAAGTTACACAAGTTCAGGATCTCAAATTTCTACAATTGAGTGTAACTTAGAAGCATGATTTTATAAGTTAAAAGCAATTAGAATTGATCAGGTTCTAATTTAATTCACTCAATAACGACTATACGTTAAATAAGAAATCATTCTGTCCTAATTAATGAATATAGACATTCTAAACTAAGATCTGATCAAAATTTACTAAACTAGGGTTAGAGTTAATCACATAATCCAAGGATCAAATATAAGATCTAAGGTTTTTAAGTCTAAAAGTGAACTAAAGATTAAGACAAATCATATTAAGCGTCATCAAGCTTAATAGGATGATTCTCCTATTCTTAATCTAGAATAAGAGATAAAATAATCAAAATTCAAAGTTTGAAAATCTAAAAACTAATAAAATTAAGGATTCATTTATTGAATAACCTACTTTATTTAATGAATGAACTCTAACTTTGGATCTATTCCCATTCCTAAGAAAAAGGTCCTAAAATGAAATGAAGATTCCTAATGAATTCATAATGAAAAGACTTAGAGATTCTAAGAATTGATTGAATTTATTTCAATTTAACTTAATTTATTATTTTTATTTAATTAGAGAAGTTAAGAATGAATTTTAGCTAAGTAAGGCATATTATCCTTACATAGTGATTTTCAAGCCTAAAATTAGATTATTTGACAAATTATTCAAATCAAGGGATTTAAGACTTAAACTGATCCTAAATCACTTTTATTACTATTTTTAATGATTTAAAAGATATTTTAAGGGTTAAGAAGATTTAACCTAAAATTTAGGCAAAATAATTATTTTGCCCCTACTTAAGGGTCCAAAAAGCTACTTTTTAATTTAGGGCTTTAAATTAAATTTTCTTGCTGCCAAATGATTTCTTATTATTTAACATAAAGATAGATATTAAGTACACCAAATTTGGATAATAAATGGGTAATATAGGTTCAAACTAAGGAATTTGACCAAAGGGGTGATTTAGTAATTTTCTCCAAATGGAATCTAAAAATTTGTGTAGTTTAATGTTACTTGTTGTTCAAGGATTCTATAGAGTCCAAAAACACTAAAATCTGAGGTCTATTGGATTAGTTATGAGTGTTCTAAGTTTATGGGTAAATGTGTTATTTCTAGGGTTAAGAGGGATCAAAACCAAACTTTTCCATTTGAGATTCAAATTCAGCAAACTTAATGGCTATAGCTTTCCTATATCATACTGAGTACTTTAACTGGGAGTAGACTCAAATTGGACCTCATTTGACCAAGCTATGACCTAATTAGAGTTAGGAGTATTTTGGTCAACCTAAGGTTTCTAGTAGTAAAAACCTAAATTTTATTTCAGTTTACTATTAGTACTAAATTTCTAACCTAATTAGCATCTTGAATTTCTTAATTTGGAGTCCAAATGATTAAGTTATGATCATTTCAATATTATAGTTTTATTTTCTTGAAAATGGTCAAAACCTAATATTTTTCATATTTAAAAATCACATACAATTTTATACATTGCTCAATTTTACTAAAACTAGGTTCAAGGGTAATATATTTCGGCCCCATTAGGGTCATATGGTCATTAAAATAGGAAAAATATGAATTTTTGGCCATTCCGGAGAGTTCTGGACGCTACGGTGTGCGGTAGCGCATTCTGGCCGAAAGTCAGGCACTGCGGCGCACTGTGGCTCCTAGTTTTCCGAAGCACGGCCGCTACGGCGCATTGCTACGCTTTCGAGCACTGCTGCTGTGGCGCGCCGAAGTGGATTTTGGCGATGGGGCGCGCTGTAGCGGATTTTGGCGTTGTGGCGCGCTGCAGCGCTTTCAGGCGCAGCGGCGCGCTGCGATGGGTAAATTTAATTTCATCAAAAATGTTTTTATGCTTCATCAAACTATTAAACTGCTGCGGCGTGCTGCGACGGACCCAAATTCGAAATTTCGGGCGCTGCGGCACGCTGTAGTGCCCGACGGCGATTTTGCCACTGCGAAAATTGTAATAGGACATCTCTTGGGCTCAAATACTCTCAACCTAGAGCACTTCATGTGTGCTGCCATATACCGATGGAAAGGTATTTCTGAGACCTTTCCATCGATACCAAAATAAGCACAAAGAGATTATTTTAAATATACAAGTAATGGAGTTAAGGGTTCAGGTATAAAAAATGGAGCTGTTACAACTTCCTAAAATCATAAGCCTAATGAGCTCTAGTGAACTCTATAATTTCCACACAGATTCTTTAAGGATGCAACATAAGCTTAAGAGTAAAATGAAGTAGCCATTGAATCTATTCAATGGGGGGAAAGGAGGTACATTGACTTTCAAATGGAAGAAGATGGAGGAAGAGAGTTCTATTTTCTGCAGGAACTTGGGAGCTTGAGGGCTTCTTCAATAGTACGGCAATATAGGAAAGAGGAGAGGAGGGGAGCTCAACTTGTTTTAATAGAAGGAAAGGCCTAGTTTTGGATGGGATGGGTATGAGTTATCCTATCCCAGCTGTAGAGATAAGGGGGGGTGGCAGGAGGTTGAGAGGAGAGGGGGAACAAGCATGGCAGGAGCAGAGGAAAAAAATAAGAGGGAGGCGTCGAAATTTCAAAAGGAAGTAAGGGAGGTGGGGTCCACCTAAAAGAAAAAAAAAAGAAAAAGAAGGGGAAAATAAAAATGAATTTTAAATAAATTAAATTAATTAATCTCTAAAATCATATTTTATAAACGATCTCCGAAAAATCCCAAAAATTCTCCCCTTGCTAATTTGGGGTTGAGAAACGCAACGACAAAGTCGGATTTCAATTCCAACGAGTATTTAATTTTCTTATTTTTTATATTAAAATATTCGTGAAAATCAGACGACTTCCAAACACGTCCAAAACATTACACTTACCTAATTTGGGAGTGATGAGCACAATGGCGAAGTCAGATTTTGATTTCAAGGTCAAACTAAATATCTTAATTTTCTAATTAATTAAATATTACTAAAAATTCCTATTATTTGATTGAGCTCTGAATCGCTCCAAATCTCCGGGAATTAGTTCTAATGATTAGATGAACTCAATGAAATAATAATTAGGAAGCGATTAAGCTAAAATTAAGTTAAATAATAACTTAGGGCTATTACACCTGCTCCTTACCTAATTCTGCCATAAAACTCTTCAACCAAATCATCTCTTTACTTACCTCTGTGATGGCAACGTATTCTGCCTTTACGGTAAATAGCGACACGATGTTTTGTAGCATGGAAATCTAGCTGACCGTTGCACTTCCCAATGTATACATATATCATGTAGTGCTTCTCATGCAATTAATTTCTCATGCAAGATCTGAGTCTACATAGCCCTGTAAAACAATATCAGATCTTTCAAAGCATAAAGTTTTATCTGCTGCACCTTTCAGATACCTTAGGATCCACTTGACTGCATCCCAATGGTGCTTCCCTCAATTTTCCATGAATCTGCTGACCACTCCCACAACATGGGAAATATATGGTCTCGCGTAGATCATCGCATACATTAAGCTCTAAACTGCTGAACAACAAGGAACCTTCTGTAGCGCCCCTCCTCATCATCGTGCGCAAAAGATGGTATAATCATATCGGCGGCGGAGCGGTGCGCTACTCAGGGAGGAATAACCCGTCTCCCCGAATAGCTGACAAATAAGCCCATCTAAAGGGCTGCTGACTCAACCTCAAGGAGGGTTGAGAGCTAATACTTAAGATAAGAGTAGTATCCTTATTTTAAGTATTAGACAAATATATGCATTTAATTTAGAATATAATAGGAATCTAATATATGTATAGAATATCAGCATTTCCAGCATGCTGATCATATCACAATACTAAGTATAAGTAAAATATAATAGAGTGAGGAAGCATAAAGCAAACATCCAGAACATTCATCACAAAAACTGTATGAAAATATTCATCTCAGAAAAGAAAAGAAAATACATCCAGAGTTATTACAAATATTTTGCTGAAATACTGAAATAAAACTAGTGCTGAACTGAACTAAGAGAAAGGTAAGGCTGAAGAAGAGTCCACTAATGCCCCACTGGCTCCTCTTGAATCTCCTGGGTGTCCTCCTGACCTGGCTCAATATACTGCTCAGGATCTAGCAAATTGTCGGATCCCAAAAGTACCCCGTATTAGACCAGTAGTTAGACAATAAGTCTAACACATCGAAATTAATCTAAACAGTTCTGTTTATTCATTTAATATTTACATAGTGTAATTAAATCTGCAGAAATACTGTAAGGATAACTGAAAGCATAAACCTATATAAAACTGAACAATACTGAAGTGAAGTAAGTGATATAAAATTGAATTGTAAACTAAATACTGAAAGTAAACCAACACAGTATTGAATCTAAAATTAAGTAATCGTATGTGAGATTATGTTGTATATCACTGAAACTATACATCTGGTAATGCCACAACACTGTATGCTACTGACATGCAACCAAAATATCACTGAACTGCTATGAGTAGTACGGTCCAATGTATACATACATCAAGTTGGGAATACTGCTTACTAATGATGCTGATGCATCCTGAAATTCTCCAGTCAATGTATGCAATATTCTATAACCCATAAGTCATCACTAATACTCATACATCATTCTGATACTCACACGTCATGCTTATGATCATGCTCATGCTTATGAGATAAATCCAAAAAAAATGCTTTGAATTTCGATAATAAATTCAATATCTCCATTGTGCAGAATCCTGTTAAAATGATTCTGACTAATAAAATTCTAACTTATTGACCAAGGGGGGTATGGGGCTCCGGCTGAGGTGATAGCCAGCAGAAATGGGAATTAGAAAATAGGGAAATTGCAAATAGGGGACTCAAAGATTGCATAATTACGCATTTATTTTTCAGAATTATTTAAAAATTCTAATTTTTGAAATGTGCTCCAAAAAATCACCCCTAGCTAATTTAGGGGTGAAGAAATGAACGGCGAAGTCGAAATTTGATTCCGACGATTATTTAATTTTCCTATTTTTCGACGCATTTAATTTCATTAAAATATTCGCGAAAATTCGACGACTTCCAAACGCGTCCAAAACATCACCCCTAGCTAATTTGGGGGTGACGATCACAACGGCAAAGTCAGATTTCTATTTTGTGGTCAAAATAAATACATCAATTTTCTAATTAATTAAATATTAAAATATTCTGAATTAATTGATTGGTCTCCGAATTATTCTAAACTTTTGGGGTTTAGTTTTAATGACTAGATGAACTTAATGGAATGGTAATAAGGATATGATTACGCTTAAATTAAGCTGGGTAACAACCTTGGGTTGTTACAGGTGTACTCATTATTGCATGAGACAATATGGAGGGTACACTTTACTTGATTAATAAAGTGTCTGATTCTATTATAGCTGTAGAAGAGATAGATACAGATCTATGGCACGAAAGGCTTGAATATATGTGCGAGAGGGGATTGAAATCCTTACAGTCAAAGGGGAAGCTCCAAGGACTAAATTCAGTAAACTTAGATTTCTGTAAATACTATGTGCTGGGCAAATAGAAGAAGGTTTCATTCTCCAAAGTTGGAAGAGAGCTTAAGGCTGAAAACTTGAGTTGGTGCATACTGATGTATGGGGCCATCTCCTACTTCTTGCATAGGTGGAGCCACATATTTTGTTACCTTCATTTATGTCCATACGAGGAAGGTATGGGTTTCTAAAACATAAATCTAATGTATTTGATGTGTTTAGAAAGTGGTTAGCTTTGATAGAGAACGAGACAAGATTAAAGCTTAAATTCTTAAGGACTGATAATGGCGGTGAGTACTATGATAGGGAGTTCAAGGAGTTCTATGCCTTGAGAGGCATTAAAAGAGAGTTCATAGTCTCAAGAATACCACAAGCAAAATGGTTTTGCAGAATGGATGAATAGAATGATCATAGAAAGAGCCAGGAGCATGAGATTGCATGCGGGTCTTCCAAAGCAGTTCTAGGCTGAAGCTGTTAACACAACTGTATACTTGATAAATCGAGGACCTTCCGCATCATTGAATGAAGAGATTATATAGGTATCTTGGAGTGGAAATGAGGTAAAATTGAATCACCTCAAGGTATTTGTCTGCCCATCATATGTGCACATTAATGTAAGATCCAGGAGCAAGCTTAATGCTAAAGCGATCAAGTACACATTTGTTGGATATAATGCGGGCAAGTTTTGTTACAGATTCTGGGACAACCAAAACTATAAGGTTATTAGAAGTAGGGATGCCACTTTCAATGAAACTAAAATGTACAAGGATTGTATTAGAGTCAAGACTGATCTCATAGATGCTTCAAATGGAGAGCCCAAGCATATAAAAATTGATGACAGTGTTGAGCTAATTGTTGGAGTATAAGAAGAAGCTCAGGTGGGTATCAATGTTGAACCACAAACACCCATGTTAAGAAGATCCACAAGTCACCAGACTGTCATAGAGGTACACTCCTTTCTTATTTTACCTTTTACTAACGGATGATGGTGAACAAGAAAGCTTTAAAAGGTACTTTAGGTTGAATATTCAATCAAGCGGGAGGCTGTTATGAATGATCAAATGACATCACTCATGTCAAATGGAACATGGGAGTTGGCACCTCTACTAGTTGGGAAGAAGGCCCTTCAGAACAAGTGGATTTATCGGGCGAAGGAACAACCGAATGGGATCAAGCGCTACAAGGCGATACTTGCATCAAATGGATTCTAGTAAAGGCATGGGGTCGACTACAGTAAGATCTTTACCTCAATTGTGAAGATGACAACCATCAGAGTTGTGCTGAATATTGTTATAGTTGAGGATTTGCATCTGGAGCAAATGGATATCAAAAATGCATTCCTTTGTACATGCAACAACCTGAAGGGTACAAGGCTCAAGAGAAAGTAAAAGTTTAGCTAGTGTGTAAGCTCAATAAGAGCCTTTATAGCTTGAAGCAAGTGCCAAGGCAGTGGTTCAAAAAATTTTATAGATTCATATCAGAATCGGGGTACAAGAGATGCTAGGTGGATCACTATTATTATATAAAATAATATAAGTCTTCATATATCATTTTATTATTGTATGTGAATAATATATTCATCTCAGTATTGGACATGGAGGACATAAGGATGCTGAAATAGCTTATGTCAAAAGAGTTTGATATGAAGGACTTTGGTTGGGAAGTAGATTCTTGGAATGAGAATCAATAGGGAAAGAAGTGTATGAATTCTGAAGTTATTACAGAAGAAATATATTGAAAAGGTGTTGCAATGATTCAACATGAGTGAAGCGAAGCCAGTGGGCACTCCCATAGCAAGTCACTTCAGCTTATGAAAGGAACATATGCCAAAGTTTGATGAAGAGAATGAGCATATATTGAAGGTGTAACAACCTAAGGTTGTTACCCAACTTAATTTTAGCCTAATCATATCTTAATTACCATTCCATTAAGTTTGTCCAGTCATTAGAACCAAACCCTAAATGTTTGAAGTAATTCAGAGCTAAATCCAATATTTTGGATTATTTTAATATTTAATTAATTAAGAAATGGAGGTATTTATTTTGACCTTGAAATCGAATTCCGACTTCGCCATTGCGATTGTCACCCCCAAATTAGCTAGGAGTGATATTTTGCACGCGTTTGGAAGTCATCAAATTTTCATCAATATTTTAATATAATTAAATACCCCAAAAACTAGCATAATTAAATAATTGTCGGAATCAAATTCTGACTTCACCGTTGAATTCCTCACCCCCAAATTAGTTAGGGGTGAATTTTTAAGATTTTTCGGAGCACGTTTCAAAAATCTGAATTTTTAAATGATTAAAGAAATAAATAATTATTTATTTCTAATCTTTTCTTCCCTAAATTATCTCTTCCCTCTCCTATCTGGCTGCCATCCCTTTATTTCGGCACCTCTCCCTCCATTTGCATGCAAGGATGGCTGAGGCCATCCTCACTAGCCCCTTAAACCATGCCCCCTAGCTTCCATAGGCCATACCCCCATTTCCCTTCCTCATTCCTTTAAGAAGGGATCCTAGCCCCTCCTTCCTCTTCTTGCTGAACCTTCTTCTTCTTGTTCTCCATTGCTGTACCTTGAAGAAGCTTCCTCCAAAGTCTTCTTCCCCCACTCCTTCCAAGGACTAAAATGTACCCCTTTGCTCCTCTTCTTATCATTATGTTATTATAAGCTCGAATGCATCTTTAGAAGTCCATAAGTATGTATGAAAGTCATTAAGACTCTTAAAAGCTTCAAAGAAAATTGCTCTATTTTTTTTGTATTCTGCATACTCTTGTATTCATTATTATTTTTAGTATAGATAAAATACTCCGTTTGTACTAAATTTAGTGTCAATGGAAAGGTATCGGAAAGACCTTTCCATTGATATATAGCATTACTCATGGAACTCTTTGGATTGAGAGTAATTGAGCTCGAAAATAGGCCTTAGAGTTTTCATCCAGGCGAAAAATATCGTCTGGCGTTGCAGCGCCCGAGATTGCAAAGTAGGCCGCTGCAGCGCGCCATAGCGCCCTGCAGCGGGCTGCATCGGTATTTTGGTAAAATATATAAATAAACCTTTAATTAAACTATTTGAATAGTAACCCGCAAAAGGGATCGCTACAGCGCGCTGCAGCGGGCTGCAGCGGTATTTCATGAAAAATTTAGGAAAACAATTAATGAAGTATTTGAACAGTATTTTACAAAATGGACCGCTACAGTGCATCATAGCACGCTGCAGCGGGCTGCAGTAGAATCTTGAACAAAACTTTAGGAAATGTGAAAAAAATAAATTAATTGAACAGTGATTTTGCAAATTGAGTCGCTGCAGCGTGCCATAGCGCGCTTCAACGGGCCGTAGCGCACCCCAGTGCTAAAAGCGCTATCGCGCCCTGTCGCACGAAAAGCACTGTCGCACGAAAAGCGCTACAACGCACTGCAGCGCCCAAACTTGCAAAATGTCCAAAATTAATTGAAAACTGTCCAGTTTTGGCTGAAATGGCCAAAACTTCACTGTTTTGGTATTTTAAGGTCCCTATGACCCTAGTGGGGCTAAGTTAGCTAAAATTGAACATTACATAAAATTCTATAGGAACATAGGTTTGACATTTTGTCATTTTTAAAAAGTGCTTAAAACCTACTTTGTAACTTTATATGTATTATGTCAAATGCTACGTAATAGAATCTTAAGTGCTTGTATCGAATAGGTATGTCTTAACAATTAAATGGCATTAAACTTAGATTTGTAATCAAATACTAATCCCTTTGGTTGATTTAAGGTTTGATTAGCATTAATTACCCTTTTATTTTATGTCATCTTTACATTCATATATTTTCATAATCTTAGGGTGTACGTTTGAGAACCTTAACATTTATTTGCACACTTAAATGTGCTTAGTGGACATTAAACTAAACTTGAATATAAGAATCTTGATAACTTGATTAAATAGATGATACTTAATCCAAACCTAAGTTTGATATCAATAATGCACTAATAATATATTGATTTATCATTGACCCGTGACTCCTACTTCACTAATTCCACAACTCGAGGTAGAAAACTCAACAAAATATGCGATAAGAAAGAGAACCTTGTAATAATACCTATAATCACTTTTTGTCTCAGTTAATAGATGGCTACCATTGTACCTCTTTCACCAATTATTTTATAATCAGTAAAATTAATCGTATTCGATTCTTCTCGGACTCTAAAACCATGTTACTTATACAATTCATAAATTAAATCATGAATCCTGGATCATCCCCCTCTTCCACGATCCCTAGCAGTTCCTCAACTGAGGCCACCATACTGTTGGAGATAATAAGCGTCTTGGTCAACACTCAGGCCAAGCTATTTGAAGGAATGGAGAGAATATTAATCGCACTCGCCAATCAGAATCCGCTCCCATCATTAGTAGCCCCACTTAATGATCCATATAATGGATGTACAAAGCCCCATCTTGATGGAAGATGTTACCACAGCATGAGATGTTGTTATACTTGTGGCCGACATGGTCACCACTTCTATCAATGTATGTATGACAAGACCATCGATGGTGCTTACATTGACCATTCCAAGCACCCCCAGGCTGTAACACCAGGTCAAAAGAAGAAAATAACCAACACACCTCGGCCCCTGCCATCTAGACCTTCATAGAAACAAAAATGCAATGATGGGTCTGCAAGAGCATGCACCCATTTAGGGTAGCCAATGTCAATGCTGTTGTTTCAGGTACACATATTCAATTTGCCTTATTATTTTCATCATTTAAGTCTTATCATTGCTTCGTTATTAATCCTTATTCTTAACAATCCCTTAATTCTACTTGTGCATCTAATACTATACTAGGATGTCATATTGTTGATTGGACAAGTTCTTATTCTTAGATCAGCTAAGCAAATCTTAGGTTCTAAGTCATGCTTTTGTGACTCGTAATAATTGTTCCTTTACTGAATAGTAACTTACCCAGTTGGGTAAATGTTCTGCCACTCCTTCAGTTAACCGAACTATCGAGTCTATTAATAGGCAAGTCTTAATTAAGACTTGAAGATGTTAGCTCAGCATTTCATTAGATCTTCAACACCATATTTTGTTGAAGCGAGTACCTTCCATATCAGTTTGAAATGGAAAGTCATCACCATAGGACCATAATGAATCAAGTCATAGTTCATGACTTGATAAGTAGTCTTATAAATTGCGTTCTATTAGATCATCCCAATTGGATGAGAAACCCATCATCCTGATTCATTGTGAGTCAATTCATACTTCCAATATTGAGTTATATTTTCATGACTCGATGTATTGGACTTTCCTCTCCTTTGAAGATTGATTATTCAAATTGGTAATCACCCTATCTAATCTAGTCGTATCCCCATAACTAAGGTTGAGTACCTTACTAACAGTAGGAGCCTTAGCTTGGATTGACCTTATGCTTGGTCTGTCCTAGCCCTTCCTATTGTGAATTCACTTCATGGCTATATTATTCTAGCCCATGTTTGTAAACTCACCAGTGTAGTAGCCTATCTCATTAGACTTGGTCTAATGATAGGGTATTAGCCAGCCTTAGTTATAGAATCCTTTCTAAAGTCAAAGAATATTTGTTCCTTGAAAATCTGACCTCTCTTTGAGTGGTTGAGTGCTTGAATTCTAAAATTTTGGGATTAGAATTCTTAAATATCCTTTAGGACCCTTCTTAATTGAGTCACTTGTGATGACTTAATGAGATGATCTAGTATCTCCCTTTGTCCACCCTAATTAGATGGTTATTCCCTCCTCTTTAGCATAAACTTTCCTTAAGTTATAAGTGTCACTTAATTTTAGTAGTTGGGTTGTGAAAGATTTCATGGGAAATTCTCCTTCCCAAGCAGCCTAAGTCCAACCCTCAATAAATGCCCAGGTGATGATGTGATTCAGGCATTTATTATTCATTCCCTTGGAATGAGCTCTCCTTCAAACTAGGATAGTTTTAACCTATAAGTCCTTAATGATCTGAGCCACATATGTGACTTAGATATTAGCATTTGCTCTATAGCCTTAAGCCTAAGTCATAGATTATGACTTATGGTTGAAACATAGATCCCTGTTAGGCTTCCTAACACTTATTCTTATGGATGAGTGAGCTCCTTATCTTAACCAAGCCATGTGTCATGACTTGTGTTAGGCTTTCTGGCAAACCTTTGGATCCTTGGTGTTAAGTCAGCTTGTGTGACTTAATATTCTAAAGTCTTCTTAACCTTAAGGCTAAGTATCATAATTAGATATCGATCCTAATCACCTTAGTAAAACCCTTAGTAAGAGGTGAAGGCCTCTTATTAGTTCAAATTCAGTATGGACTAATTCATACGATTAGTTCATCTCAACCCTATTTTTCTAGTAGGAATTAGTAGGAACTCCTTGGGCTTCTTTATTAGGCTTAACATAATAAGTGGCCCTTTACCCAACCTATAAATCCTAGGCTTCATTAAAGTAAGTAGTCAAAGAGCTCTCGTTCTTTGCTTCTAAATCCTTGGATTCTAATAGGATCCTAGCATTTCTTAATTCTGGGAAAGTCTTATAATCTTTGCTTAAGCCCTTAAGAGCTGAATATAACTTAAGTATAGAGCCACAAGGATCTTTGATCCTTAGATTATCCTGTGCTTAGTATGTAATGTCACCTGCTAAGTACAATCATACCCTATAGTGCTAAGTCATATATTATGACTTAGTAATTGATCTGTAATCCCTGGAAGTTACATTTCAAAAATCAGAATTTTTAAATAATTCTAGAAAACAAATGCCTAATTAAGCAATCTTTGAGTCCCTTATTTGCAGTTTCCCTATTTTATAATTCCCATTTCTGCTAGCTATCACCTCAGTCGGCACCCCATACCCACCTTCGCTGCCTCATGATGGCATCTCCTCCTAGGCCAATGATGGCTTAGTCCCCTACTCCCCTCCTCCTCTCCTCCTTTAAGAAGGAGCTCAAACCTTACATTCTCTCCATTTGCAAAATCTGAGAGCTTACCTCATCCCTTCCCTTCTCCATTGATGATCTAGCATTGAAGAAGAAGGAGTTTAGCTCACGCTCTAAGGCTTGGAGAAAGATAAAGGATCCTTTTTCCTCCTATTGCAAAGGACTAAGGTACCCCTTTACCCATCTCTTTTGCCTTCTTCATATGGCTATAATGCTGGAATACATCTATAGATATCCATGTTTAAGTATGGAAGCCATTAAGTCTCTTGAAAGCATCATAGAAAAATGCTTTATTTTCTTGTATTCTGTATACCCTATCATTTATCTGTATTTTTAGTATAGCTAAGATGCTTCGTTCATGCCGATTTTGGTGTCGATAGAAAGGTATCGGAAAGACCTTTCCATCAATATATGACATCGCATGTGAAGTGCTATAGGTTGAGAGTAATCAAGCCCGAAAGTGACCCATCGCTGTTTACGTTGAGGCAAAATCACCGGCTGACGCTACAGCGCGTTGCATCGCCCAGAGTTGCGAATTTGGGTCCGCTACTGCGCGCTGCGGTGCAAAAATCGGCTACAGCGCGCTGCAACGCCCCAAGTTCGAATCCGGGTCCGCTAGAGCGCACCATAGCGCCGAAATCAACATTTTTGCCCGCTACAGCGCGCTCCAGCGTTTCTATATCGTATAGGGACCGCTATGGAGCCCCCTAGCGCTTAAAAATGCACTTTTTGGGTGCTACAACACGTTGTAGCGCTTTCACAGCGGCCAGAAAATTGAATTTACCATATCTTGGTCATCCGAACTCCAAATTCAAAAATTTAAAGTGCTAGATAGCTTTGAATTTCAGTGCCTACAATAATATAATTTAAGTGTTTTTCCTACTTGTAATCTTCTCTAAAAACCTAAAGTGCAATTAAGATCTATACCTGATTAAAGTAAGGTTGGCAAGTTCTAAATTGATCTAAGTGTTTTTCCCTACTTGTAACCTTCTCTAAAAATCTAAAGTGCAATTAAGATCCATACTTGAATAAAGTAGGGTTGGCAAGTTCTAAATTGTTATAAGTGTTTTTCCCTACTTATAACCTTCTCTAAAAATTTGTCAAGGCAAGATATAAATCATTCTAAGTCTTTCTAAGACTTAGAATGATTTTAAGAACGTGGTGTGCCTCACCCCGCTCTCTCTTCACGTATCGAGGTCAATTAAAGCTGCACGTAACTTCAGTTTCTCCACTGTGATTTCTTTTGTAAGAATATCAGTTGGATTCTTAGAAGTGTGGATCTTCTACAATCTGAGTTGTCCTTCTTCCAACAGTGTCCAAATGAAATGATAACAGAGTTGAATATACTTTGTCCTGGCATGAAATGATGTATTAATCACTAAGTAAATAGTGCTCATATTATCATTATAGAGCTTTACACCCCCCTGCTGTGGCGCCCACCCCTTAATCCACAAGATAAGCTAAGGGGCGGTGTATCACTTTGGCAAATCTCTCACTTAACATTGGATAAGGTGTAAACCATATTCTACTAGTAAGGAAGAGATAAACCAATGCGTACATGCTATGTAATCAGTCACTAAGCAAATACAAAATCAGAGTGCAAAAGCAATATAAAGTAAATATATATCCAATTTACCATAATAAATAGAGAAAATGCAGCATAAAACTCAGAATAAATAGTACACTAAGAAAAACACAGCCAAATAATACCTATATTATTACAACATTAATTAAGTTTAAATGAACTGAAATAAAATCACTCCTTCCTGGTGCCCCTCCTCAAGATATGGCTTCACTTCTGGATAAGGCTCATCTTCAGCACCAAGCTTATCAAATCTATCTGATTCTGATATTGTCGGTTTCACAATGCCAAGGCCCCAGCCAACAAAAGAAAAATCTTATTAGACAACTGTCTAAATATATTTTAGGCTGAATATTTTTATATATTATTAATATCATCATTTTACTTAAGTAAAATAAAAATCATAACTAGCATAGGAGCAGTAAGCATACAAGGAGAATGATAAGTAATAAATACAATATTTATAACTAAATAAGGTTTGAGGCAAAAAAGCACATCTCAAATAAACTAAGCAAGGATAGACATACATGTATAATACAGTAAGTAAACGTACTAAAATAAAATTCTAATCCTAAATATGATGATGATCATATAAAATATGCTAATTTAAAAGAAATTAATCTAATAGTGGTATATTTAAGTAAGTAACAAAGGTCTAGCATCCTATAATATATAAGTAGACAAGTAAAATAAGGTAGACTAAAGCTAAGTGCGATAGTAAACATGAAATATAGAACAGTAAACAGTAATTAATAAATAGTAAGCAGGAACATGTATGTAAGTACTGCCATAACAGAAGAGGGCTAATCTAGCCTGCTGATATCAAAAGGATTCTTAGCGTTATCACGGAGGCTAAGGTGACAAAATATTCCTATCATCATTTAAGGCTAGGCCGGAATAACAGAACAGAAATTAATCTGAAGAGACAGTAATTACAAATGCAGTAATATTTTAGTTATTTACTTTAATTCAGTGGATATATCCAGAAGTAGCTAAGGAATCAAGCACGTCTATAAGATTATACGGGTTCCAAACTTAGCACAACACTCCTTAATGAGTAATGCCAAGTACTCCTTATTTCTTCTTACCCCTATCCAGTAAGGTAAAAATACGCCAAATCAACAAGTAACTAAATCTAATGCAATGTTATCTTAGATATTCTATGTTCTTATTTTATGCAACAACATTATCTTATATGACATGTTCTGAGAAAAAAGGCACAAAATATAAGGAATGTGAAAGCACAAGTAAAACAATAGTGAGCAAGGGACTATACTACATAAGATGACATCAAGTATTATTAATTAAACCATTCTAACCATTCCAAGTTACGCAAGTTCAGGATCTCAAATTTCTACTATTGTGTGTAACTTAGAAGCACAGCTTTATAAGTTAAAAGCAATTAGAATTGATCAGGTTATAATTTAATTCACTCAATAATGACTATAAGTTAAATAAGAAATTATTCTGTTCTAATTAATGAATATATACTTTCTAAACTAAGATCTGATCAAAATTTACTAAACTAGGGTTAAAGTTAATCATATAATCCAAGGATCAAATATAAGATCTAAGGTTTTTAAGTCTAAAAGTGAACTAAAGATTAAGGCAAATCCTATTAAGTGTCATCAAGCTTAATAGGATGATTCTCCTATTCTTAATCTAGAATAAGAGATAAAATAATCAAAATTCAAAGTTTGAAAATCTAAAAACTAATAAAATTAAGGATTCATTTATTGAATAACCTACTTTATTTAATGAATGAACTCTAACTTTAGATCTATTCCCATTCCTAAGAAAAAGGTCCTAAAATGAAATGAAGATTCCTAAAATGAAATGAAGATTGAATTTATTTCAATTTAACTTAATTTATTATTTTTATTTAATTAGGGAAGTTAAGAATGAATTTTAGTCAAGTAAGGCATATTATCCTTATATAGTGATTTTCAAGCCTAAATTAGATTGTTTGACAAATTATTCAAATCAAGGGATTTAAGACTTAAACTGATCCTAAATTAGTTTTATTACTATTTTTAATGATTTAAAAGATATTTTAAGGGTTAAGAAGACTTAACCTAAAATTTGGGCAAAATAATTATTTTGCCCATACTTAAGGGTCCAAAAAGCTACTTTTTAATTTAGGGCTTTAAATTAAATTTTCTTACTGCCAAATGATTTCTTATTGTTCAACATAAAGATAGACATTAAGTACACCAAATTTGGATAATAAATGGGTAATATTGGTTCAAACTAAGGAATTTGACCAAATGGGTGATTTAGTAATTTTCTCCAAATGGAATCTAAAAATTTGTGTAGTTTAATGTTACTTGTTGTTCAAAGATTCTATAGAGTCCAAGAACACTAAAGTCTTAGGTCTATTGGATTAATTATGAGTGTTCTAAGTTTAAGGGTAAATGTGTCATTTCTAGGGTTAAGAGGGATCAAAAACCAAACTTTTCCATTTGAGATCCAAATTCAGCAAACTTAGTGGCTATAGCTTCCCTATATCATACTGAGTACTTTAACTGGGAGGAGTCTCAAATTGGACCTCATTTGACTAAGCTATGACCTAATTAGAGTTAGGAGTATTTTGGTCAACCTAGGGTTTCTAGTAGTCAAAACCCAAATTTTATTTTAGTTTACTGTTGGTACTAAATTTCTAACCTAATTAGCATCTTGAATTTCTTAATTTGGTGTCCAAATGATTAAGTTATGATCATTTTAGTATTATAGTTTTATTTACTTGAAAGTGGTAAAAACCTAATATGTTTCATATTTAAAAATCACATACAAATTTATACATTGCTCAATTTTACTAAAACTAGGTTCAAGGGTAATATATTTAGGCCCCATTAGGGTCATATGGTCATTAAAATACGAAAAATATGAATTTTTGGCCATTCCGGACAGTTCTGGACGCTACGATGCGCTGTAGCGCATTCTGGCTGAAAGTCGGGCACTGCGGTGCACTATGGCTCCTAGTTTTCCGAAGCACGGCCGCTAGGGCGCATTGCTACGCTTTCGAGCACTGCTGCTGTGGCGCGCTGAAGTGGATTTTGGCGATGGGGCGCGCTGTAGCGGATTTTGGCGTTGTGGCGCGCTGCAGCGCTTTCAGGCGCAGCGACGGGTAAATTTAATTTCATCAAAAATGTTTTTATGCTTCATCAAACTATTAAGCTGCTGAGGCGTGCTGCGATGGACCCGAATTCGAAATTTCGGGCGCTGTGGCGCGCTGCAGGGCCCGACGGCGATTTTGCCTGTGCGAAAACTGTAATAGGACATCTCTTGGGCTCAAATACTCTCAACCTAGAGCACTTCACGTGTTCTGTCATACACCGATGGAAAGGTATTTCTGAGACCTTTCCATCGATACCAAAATTAGCACAAAGCAATTATTTTAACTATACAAGTAATGGAGTTAAGGGTTTAGGTATAAAAAACAGAGCGGTTATAACTTCTTAAAATCATAAGCCTAATGAGCTCTAGTGAACTCCATAATTTCCACACAGATTCTTTAAGGATGCAACATAAGCTTAAGAGTAAAATGAAGTAGCCATTGAATCTATTCAATGGGGGAAAGGAGGTACATTGGCTTTCAAATGAAAAAAGATGGAGGAAGAGAGTTCTATTTTCTACAGGAACTTGGTAGCTTGAGGGCTTCTTCAATAGTACAGCAATATAGGAAAGAGGAGAGGAGGGGAGCTCAGCTTGTTTAAATGGAAGGAAAGGCCTAGTTTTGAATGGGATGAGTATGAGTTGTCCTATCCAAGCTGTAGAGATAAGGGGGGGTGGCAGGAGGTTGAGAGGAAAGGGGGAACAAGCATGGTAGGAGCAGAGGAAAAAAAAAGAGGGAGGCATCGAAATTTCAAAAGGAAATAAGTGAGGTGGGGTCCACCTAAAAGAAAAAAAAAAGACAAAGAAGGGGAAAATGAAAATGAATTTTAAATAAATTAAATTAATTAATCTCTAAAATCATATTTTATAAACGATCTCCGAAAAATCCCAAAAATTCTCCCCTAGTTAATTTGGGGGTGAGAAACGCAACGACGAAGTCGGATTTCAATTCCGACGAGTATTTAATTTTCTTATTTTCTTACATTAAAATATTTGTGAAAATCAGACGACTTCCAAACACGTCCAAAACATCACCCTTAGCTAATTTGGGAGTGACGAGCACAATGACAAAGTTAGATTTTGATTTCAAGGTCAAACTAAATATCTTAATTTTCTAATTAATTAAATATTATTAAAAATTCCAATTATTTATTTGAGCTCTGAATCGCTCCAAATCTCCGGGAATTAGTTCTAATGATTAGATGAACTCAATGAAATAATAATTAGGAAGCAATTAAGCTAAGATTAAGTTAAATAATAACTTAGGGCTACTACACCTGCTCCTTACCTAATTCTACCATAAAACTCTTCAACCAAATCATCTCTTTACTTACCTCTGCGATGTCAACGTATTCTGCCTTTACGGTAGATTGCGACATGATATTTTGTAGCATGGAAATCTAGCTCATCGTTGCACTTCCCAATGTATACATATATCATATAGTACTTCTCTTGCAATTAATATCTCCTACAAGATCAGAGTCTACATAGCCCTGTAAAATAATATCAGATCTTTCAAAGCATAAAGTTTTGTCTGTTAAACCTTTCAGATACCTTAGGATCCACTTGACTGCATCCCAATGGTGCTTCCCTCAATTTTCCATAAATCTACTGACCACTTCCACAGCATGGGAAATATCTGGTCTCGCGCAGATCATCGTATACATTAAGCGATAAACTGCTGAACAACAAGGAACCTTCTGTAGCGCCCCTCCCCATCATCGCACGCAAAAGATGGTATAATCATATCGGCGGCGGAGCGATGCGCTACTCAGGGAGGAATAACCCGTCTCCTCGAATAGCTGACAAATAAGCCCATCTGAAGGGCTGCTGACTCAACCTCAAGGAGGGTTGAGAGCTAATACTTAAGATAAGAGTAGTATTCTTATCCTAAGTATTAGATAAATATATGCATTGGATTTAGAATATAATAGGAATTTAATATATGTATAGGATATCAGCATTTCCAGCATGCTGATCATATCACAATACTAAGTATAAGTAAAATATAATAGAGTGCAGAAGCTTAAAGCAAACATCCAAAACATTCATCATAGAAGCTGTATGAAAACATTCATCTCAGAAAAGAAAAGAAAATACATCCAGAGTTATTACAAACATTTTGCTGAAATACTTAAATAAAACAAGTGCTGAACTGAACTAAGAGAAAGGTAAGGCTGAAGAAGAGTCCACTAATGCCCCACTGGCTCCTCTTGAATCTCCTAGGTGCCCTCCTGACCTGGCTCAATATACTGCTCAGGATCTAGCAAATTGCCGAATCCCAAAAGTACCCCGTGTTAGACAATAAGTCTAACACATCAAAACTAATCTAAACAGTTCTGTTTATTCATTTAACATTTACATAATGTAATTACATCTGCAGAAATACTGTAAGGATAACTGAAATCATAAAACTATATAAAACTGAACAATACTGAAGTGAAGTAAGAAATATAAAACTGAATTGTAAACTAAATACTGAAAGTAAACCAACACAGTATTGAATCTAAAATTAAGTAATCGTATGTAAGATTATGATATATGTCACTGAAACTATACATATGATAATGCCACAACACTGTATGCTACTGACATGCAACTAAAATATCACTGAACTGCTATGAGTAGTAGTACTATCCAATGCATACATACATCCAGTTGGGAATACTGCTTACTAATAATGCCGATGCATCCTGAAATTCCCCAGTCAATGTATGCAATATTTCGTAACCCATAAGTCATCACTAATACTCATACATCATTCTGATACTCACACATCATGCTTATGAGATAAATCCAAAAAAAATGCTTTAAAGTCCGATAATGAATTCAATGTCTCCATTGTGCAGAATCCTGCTAAATTGATTCTGACTCATAAAATTCTAACTTCGATAATTGGTTAAAGTTGAGAGTTTACTTGAAAATAATTAGCTGGGAGGATTGTATACACATATTTAGCATGTTTGCAAGAAAGATGGATTTAACCCTTAGCTTGTTTAAACTGCACTTATCGAAGCACACTACGATAGGAGGCAGAACTCGGTCACAGTTTACATCTCAAACTAAGCCGTTAAATATGCTAATTACAAGCATACTAAGTGGTCTACGCAAAGTGACTTAAGATACTTAGTTTGCTCAAACTGCACTTATCGAAGCACACTACGATAGGAGGCAGAACCCGGTTGCAGTTTACATCTTAAACTAAAGATCTTGTTCACTAATGGTAACACTCTTAGTCTTGGAAGATTTACTCTAATGGGATTGTATTCATCTAACCCCTCAGGATAGCACCTGGTCATAAGTCCACATTGTAGTGAATCAACCAATCCTGAATATCACTAAATTAATCCAGTAATATGAGTATACCTTACTATACCCAACCAATAATTTGAGTTCAACAGATTCTATTTAATCAACAAGGATTTATCAGATCTATTAATCCTTACTCTAAATAGGTGTAACCTACACAAAGCTCCAAGGATGTGATCAAAGGATCACTCAACATAGGTTGCTACCACAAGGAATAAGTCATATTTTAAATACTTTAGGTGATTCCTACCACAAGGTATCAAGTTCAACTTCTGAGGCTATGAAAGATCATCTAAATTTCTACCTCAATGATTACAAAAGCTCTTCTTACCTCAAGGTATCAATAATTAATATCTTTAAATATTTCAAGAATGATCCTAAAGCAAGACCCTTAAGATCTTACTCTTCTACTTCTTAAGTTAACATTCAAGTGGTCAGATCAGTTGATTGAAATTCATTTGATCCTTTTCTATTCTACAATTATGGGATAAAATCAAGGATATTATTAGAGTTAGGTTATTTCATCAACCATTATAATTTTATTATTCATCTTATGATAATAATCTTATATAAGAAAAAATCAAGGATCTAAAGTTTAGATTTAGATAGTTCAATCGCATATATTCATTATTAATCCTAGCATTTCTAATTCCATAATTTAAGATCAATATCAAATTATATGCATTATTAGAATAATGTCAATTGAATTATCTTACAATCAAGTTGATTAATTAAGTGATTAAGATTTAGATCTTAATTAAGACAAGTTAGGGTTTAACCCTTAACCTTTCTATCATTAAGACTGAAGTTTAATTTAAAGGTCAATGACAAATCAATATATTATTAGTGTATTATTGATATCAAACTTAGGTTTGGATTAAGTATCATCTATTTAATCAAGTTATCAAAATTCTTATGTTCAAGTTTAGTTTAATGTCCACTAAGCACATTTAAGTGTGCAAATAAATGTTAAGGTTCTCTAACATACACCCTAAGATTATGAAAATATATGAATGTAAAGATGACATAAAATAAAAGGATAATTAATGCTAATCAAACCCTAAATCAACCAAAGGGATTAATATTTGATTACAAATCTAAGTTTAATGCCATTTAGTTGTTAAGACATACCTATTCGATACAAGCACTTAAGATTCTATTGCGTAGCATTTGACATAATACATCTAAAGTTAAAAAGTAGGTTTTAAGCACTTTTTAAAGATGACAAAATATCAAACCTATTTTCCTATAGAATTTTATGCAATGTTCAATTTTAGCTAACTTAGCCCCACTAGGGTCCTAGGGATCTTAAAATACTAAAACAGTGAAGTTTTGGTAATTTCAGCCAAAACTGGATAGTTTTTAATTAATTCTGGACATTTTGCAAGTTTGGGCGCTGCAGCGCGTGGTAGCGCTTTTCATGCGACAGTGCTTTTCGTGCGGCAGCGCGCGGTAGCACTTTTAGCGCTGGGGTGCGCTACGGCCCGTTGCAGCGCGCTATGGCGCGCTGCAGCGACTCAATTTGCAAAATCACTGTTTAATTAATTTATTTTTTTCACATTTCCTAAAGTTTTGTTCAAGATTCTGCTGCAGCCTGCTGCAGCGTGCTATGATGCCCTGTAGCAGTCCATTTTGTAAAATACTGTTCAAATATTTCATTAATTGTTTTCCTAAATTTTTCATGAAATACCGCTGCAGCCCACTACAGCGCACTGTAGCGATCCGCTCTGCGGGTTACTATTCAAATAGTTTAATTAAAGGTTTTTTATATATTTTGCCAAAATACCGCTGCAGCCCGCTGTAGTACGCTATGGCGCGCTGCAGTGGCCTACTTTGGAATCTCGGGTGCTACAGCACCAGACAACATTTTTCGCCTGGATGAAAACTCTAAGGCCTATTTTTGAGCTCAATTACTCTCAATCCAAAGAGTTCCATGAGCGGTGCTATATATCAATGGAAAGGTCTTTCCAATACCTTTCCATTGACACTAAAATTAGCACAAATTGAGCATTCTAGCTATACTAAAAATAATGATGAATATAAGGCTATGCAGAATACAAGAAAAATAGAGCAATTTTCTTTGAAGCTTTTAAGAGTCTTAATGACTTTCATACATACTTATGGACTTCTAAAGATGCATTCAAGCTTGTAACAACATAATGAAGATAAGAAAGGAGCAAAGGGGTACCTCTTAGTCCTTAGAAGGAGTGGGGGAATAAGACTTCTCTAATTTCCTTAAGTCTTCGGAGGAAGCTTCTTCAAGGTGCAGCAATGGAGAACAAGAAGAAGAAGGTTCAGCAAGAAGAGGAAGGAGGGGCTAGGATCCCTTCTTAAAGGAATGAGGAAGGAAAATGGGGGTATGGTCTATGGAAGCTAGGGGGCATGATTTAAGGGGCTAGTGAGGATGGCCTCAGCCATCCTTGCATGCAAATGGAGGGAGAGGCGCCGAATTAGACGGATGGCAGCCAAATAGGAGAGGGAAGTGATAATTTAGGGAAGAAAAGATTAGAAATAAATAATTATTTATTTCTTTAATCATTTAAAAATTCAGATTTTTGAAACGTGCTCTGAAAAATCTTAAAAATTCACCCCTAGCTAATTTGGGGGTGAGGAATTCAACGGTGAAGTTATGCTAGTTTTTGGGGTATTTAATTATATTAAAATATTGATGAAAATTTGATGACTTCCAAACGCGTTCAAAATATCACCCATAGCTAATTTGGGGGTGACAATCGCAATGGCGAAGTCGGAATTCAATTTCGAGGTCAAAATAAATAGCTCCATTTTTAATTAATTAAATATTAAAATAATCCAAAATATTGGATTTAGCTCTAAATTACTTCAAACATTTAGGGTTTGGTTCTAATGACTAGATAAACTTAATGGAATTGTAATTAAGATATGATTAGGCTAAAATTAAGCTGTGTAACAACCTTAGGTTGTACACCTTCAGCATATGCTCATTCTCTTCATCAAACTTTGGCATCTATTCTTTTGATAAGCTGAAGTGACTTGCTATGGGAGTGCCCACTGGCTTTGCTTCACTCATGTTGAATCATTACAACATCTTTTTAATATATTTCTTCTGCAATAACTTCAGAATTCATACACTTCTTTCCCTATTGATTCTCATTCCAAGAATCTACTTACCGACCTAAGTCCTTCATATCAAACTCTTTTGACATAAGCTCTTTCAGCATCCTTATCTCCTCCATGTCCAATACTGAGATGAATATATTATTCACATATAATAATACAATGATATATGAAGACTTACATTATTTTATATAATAATAGTGATCCACCTAGCATCTCTTGTACCATGATTCTGACATGAATCTATAAAATTTTTTGAACCACTGCCTTGGCACTTGCTTCAAGCTATAAAGGCTCTTATTGAGCTTACACACTAGCTCAACTTTTCCTTTCTCTTGAGCCTTGTACCCTTCAGGTTGTTGCATGTACAAAGGAATGCATTTTTGATATTCATTTGCTCCAGATGCAAATCCTCAACTGTAATAATGTTCAGCACAACTCTGATGGTTGTCATCTTCACAACTGAGGTAAAAATCTTACTATAGTCGACCCCGTGCCTTTGCTAGAATCCATTTGCTGCAAGTATCGCCTGGTAGCGCTTGATCCCATTCGGTTGTTCCTTCACCCGGTAAATCCATTTGTTCTGAAGGGCCTTCTTCCCAACTAGTAGAGGTGCCAACTCCCATGTTCCATTTGACATGAGTGATATCATTTCATCATTCATGGCAGCCTCCCACTTGATTGAATATTCAACCTAAAGTACCTTTTTAAGCTTTCTTGTTCACTATCATTCGTTAGTAAAAGGTAAAATAAGAAAGGAGTGTACCTCTATGACGGTCTGGTGACTTGTGCGTCTTCTTAACATGGGTGTTTGTGGTTCAACATTGACACCCTCCTGAGCTTCTTCTTATACTCCAACATTTGGCTCAACACTGTCATCAATTTTTATATGACTGGGTTCTCCATTTGAAGCATCTTTGAGATCAGTCTTGACTCTAATACAATCCTTGTATATTTTACTTTCATTGAAAGTGACATCCCTACTTCTAATGACCTTCTGGTTTTGGTTGTCCCAGAATCTGTAACAAAACTTGCCTACATTATATCTAACAAATGTGCACTTGATTGCTTTAGCATTAAGCTTGCTCCTGGATCTTACATTAATGTGCACATATGATGGGCAGACAAATAGCTTGAGGTGATTCAATTTTGCCTCCTTTCCACTCCAAGATTCCTATATAATCTCTTCATTCAATGATACGGAAGGTCCTCGATTTATCAAGTATACAGTTTTGTTAATAGCTTCAGCCCAGAACTGCTTTGGAAGACCCGCATGCAATCTCATGCTCCTGGCTCTTTCTATGATCATTCTATTCATCCAATTTACAAAACCATTTTGCTGTGGTATTCTTGAGACTGTGAACTCCCTTTTAATGCCTCTCAAGGCATAGAACTCCTTGAACTCCCTATCATAGTACTCACCGCCATTATCAGACCTTAAGCATTTAAGCTTTAATCATGTCTCGTTTTCTATCAAAGCTAACCACCTTCCAAACACATCAAATACATTAGATTTATGTTTTAGAAACCCATACCTTCCTCGTATGGACATAAATGATGCTGACAAAATATGTGGCTCCACCTATGGAAGAAATAGGAGATGGCCCCCATACATCAGTATGCACCAACTCAAGTTTACAGCTTTCAGCTCTCTTCCAACTTTAGAGAATGAAACATTCTTCTATTTGCCCAGCATATAGTATTTACAGAAATCTAAGTTTACTGACTTCAGTCCTTGGAGCTTCCCCTTTGACTATAAGGATTTTAATCCCCTCTCACACATATATTCAAGCCTCTGGTGCTATAGATCTGTATCTATCTCTTTTACAGCTATAATAGAATCAGACACTTTATTAATCAGGTAAAGTGTACCCTCCATATTATCTCATGGAACAATAAGTACACCTGTAACAACCCAAGGTTGTTACCCAGCTTAATTTAAACGTAATCATATCCTTATTACTATTCCATTAAGTTCATCTAGTCATTAGAACCAAACCCTGAAAGTTTAGAATAATTCGGAGAACAACCAATTAATTCGGAATATTTTAATATTTAATTAATTAGAAAATTGAGGTATTTATTTTGACCTTAAAATCGAAATCCGAATTCGCCGTTGCGATCGTCACCCCCAAATTCGCTAGGGGTGATGTTTTGGACGCGTTTGGAAGTCGTCGAATTTTTGCTAATATTTTAATGAAATTAAATGCGTCAAAAAATAGGAAATTAAATAATCGTCAGAATCAAATTTCGAATTCGTCGTTGAATTCCTCACCCCCAAATTAGCTAGGGGAGAATTTTTTGGAATTTTCGGAGCACATTTCAAAAATAAGAATTTTTAAATAATTTTGGAAAATAAATGCGTAATTAAGCAATCTTTGAGTCCCCTATTTGCAATTTCCCTATTTTCTAATTCCCATTTCTGCTGGCTATCACCTCAGCCGGAGCCCCATACCCCCGTTGGTTGCCTCATGATGGCATCTCCCCCTAGGCCAATGATGGCCTAGTCCCCTACTCCCCTCCTCCTCTCCTCCTTTAAGAATGAGCTCAAACCCTTCATTCTCTCCATTTGCAAAATCTGAGAGCTTATCTCATCCCTACCCTTCTCCATTGATGATCTAGCATTGAAGAAGAAGGAGTTCAGCTCACCCTCTAAGGCTTAGAGAAAGACAAAGGATCCTTCTTCCTCCTCTTGCAAAGGACTAAGGTACCCCTTTACCCATCTCTTTTGCCTTCTTTATATGGCTATAATACTGGAATACATCTCTAGATATCCATGTTTAAGTATGGAAGCCATTAAGGCTCTTGAAAGCATCATAGAAAAATGTTCTATTTTTCTTGTATTAGGTACACCCTATCGTTTATCTGTATTTTAGTATAGCTTGGATGCTCCGTTCATGCCGATTTTGGTGTCGATGGAAAGGTATCGGAAAGACCTTTCCATCGATATATGGCACCGCATTTGAAGTGCTCTAGGTTGAGAGTAATCAAGCCTGAAACTAACCCATCACTGTTTACATTCAGGCAAAATCACCGTCTGACGCTCCAACGCGCTGCAGCGCCCAGAGTTGCGAATTTGGGTCCGCTACAGCGCGCTGCAGCGCAAAAATCTGCTACAGCGCGCTGCAGCGCCCCAAGTTCGAATCCGGGTCCGCTAGAGAGCGCCATAGTGCCGAAATCAACATTTGTGCCCGCTACAGCATGCTACAGTGCACTCTAGTGCGCTGCAGTGCGCTCCAGCGTTTCCATATCGTATAGGGACCGCTATAGCGCACCCTAGCGCTTAAAAATGCACATTTTGGGCGCTACAGCGCCCTATAGCGCTTCACAGCGGCTAGAAAATTGAATTTGCCATATCTTGGTCATCCGGACTCCAAATTCAAAAATTTAAAGTGTTAGATAGTTTAGAAATTCAGTGCCTACAATAATATAAAAAAATATTTTGGGTTTGAACTTTAGAAGAATCAGAAATGACCAAAATACCTATAATCATAATTAGGTCATAACTTGGTCAATTTAAGTCCAATTTGGGCCTACCACCTGTCAAAATATTCAGTGTGATGTAACAAAGTTATAGCCCCCACGTTTGCTGAAATTGAAAATCAAATGAAAGAGTTATGCCTTGTTGACTTCTCTTAACTTAGAAAATTTACCAAATCTACCTTTAGAAATTCAAATGACTATAATTAACTCATTAGATCTCAGAATTTAGTGTTCTTGGACTCTATGGAATCCTTGAACAGCGACTAATAGGAAACTCTATAAAGATTTAGGTTTTATTAAGTGCAAATTACAAAATTACCCCTTAGGTCAAAAACCTTAGATTGGACCTGCGGGACCCATTTCTTACCCAAATTTAGTGTACCTACTGTCTATCTTTATGTTAGACAGTAAGGAATCATTTAACAGCAAGAAATCTTAATTTGGAGCATTAAATCAAAAGTTGACTTTTTGGACCTTTAGTTAGGGGCAAAATAGTCATTTTGCCCAAAATTTAGGTTAAGCATTATTAACCTCTATATTATGTTTTAAGCTACTAAAATTAGTATTGGAACTATATTATATTCATTTGAGTGAGAAAAATCATTTATTCGGTCAACTCAATAAAATCTCCTATAAATTTTCTAAGTCTTTTCCTTAGGATCTCTTCACCTCATATTAGGATTATTCTTAAGTTTAGGGCTAGATCATAAGTTAGATTTCATTTATTAGGTAAGTGGGTTATTCAATAAATGAATACTAAGTTTTATTAGTTTATAGACTTTTATAACTTATTTCGATTATTTTGTCTTTCAACTTTAGATCTAGGATAAGGAGATTCATCCTATTAAGTTTGATTTGCTTAATAGGATATACCTTGATTAATATATCACTTTTAGACAGAAACCTAGATATGTCTTAACCTTTTTAGATTATGTGATTAAGCCCAATCTCATGGTATTTAATCCATAATCTCTAGTTTAGTAGTTTTGATCAGGTCCTAGTATAGGACGTCTAAACTCATTAATTAGGCCGTGATGATTTATTAGTTAACTCTTATAGTCAACTTTGATTAAGCATATTAGGACCTAGCTAGTCCTAGTATTTTGTAATCTATAAGGACGTACTTCTAAGTTACACTCGATAATAGGAACTGGAGGTCCTGAACTTGTGTAACTTAGAATAGTTAGAATGGTTTAAATTAGATAACAACAGTGTCACCATGTATAGAAGAGTCCCTTCCTTACTTGATTTATTTTGTTGCTACGCATCCCTTGTCTTTGTGCTTAATCCCTTGGACATATCATATAAGAGCAATTTGTGCATAAAATGAAAACTTAGAATAATTAGGATAACAGATACCTTTGGGTTCAGTCTCTGGGAGGATTCTGGTGCACATTTACCCTATTGGACGGGGTAAGGAATAATAAAGATGCTTAACATTACACATTGAGGAGAGTGTGTTAAGTATAGAATCCGCGTAGTCTTGCAGACGTGCTGGACTCCACAGATGTTTCTGAAACGTGTCCACAAAAACAAAGTAAAATAACTAAAAAATTATGCATTTGTAATTACTGCCTCCTCAGTTCTGCTACTGGATTCTATCTGCCGTAGCCCTAAAAAGCTATGGGAATTTCTGTCTGCTCAAGCCCTGAAAGGCTTGGGGATTTCACTAGTCTGATGACCAACTTTCTGATATGGCAGTCTTTACATACCTGTTTCAGTTTTCAGCTTACTATATACTGTGTTCTGATGTATATTTCAGTCAGCTGTCTTCCTTTACTTACCTGCTTACTTATACATATTTATAGGATGCTAGACTTTACTACTTACTATATGTACCATGTTCAGATTTCTACCATTAATTTGCATATGTCATATGATCATCAGTATGTCTAGGATTAGAATTTACTTACTGTACTTTTACTTACTGTACTATACATGTATATATGCCTATTTTTTTGCTCAGTAGTTGAGGTGTGCTTTTGCCTCATTTGTTGTTTAGTTATAAATATTATATTTATAACTATTTCTGTTTCTTTGTTCGCTTACTGCACCTATGCTTTTGAATTTACCTTTCTTGTGCTTAAGTTAAAATGGTGACATTAATAACACATGTGAAATATTTAGCCTAAAATGTACTTAGACAATTGTCTAACAAGATTTTCTTTTATTAGCAGGGGCCCTGGTATTATGAAACTGATAATGTCAGATTCAGATAGGTTTGAGGAGCTAGTTGTTGAAGCAGAGGTGCCTTACTTAGAGGAGGAGCTTCAACCAGGAGAGCCGAATATTGCTGAGTTTCTTTTAGCCGCTTGTGAGGATGAGTGATTTACCTTTCAGTCTTCCAAACTATTTAAATGTTGTAATAATACAGGTACTGTGATTGTGATTTACTTTATGCACCTTATTATTTTTTGAGCTATTTTATTGCTATTTCCTATGAGATGCATGATGAATGGATGTACTATTTATTTTATTTAGCTTTCGCACTTTGTATGTATGTTAGATGTAGTGACTGATTCTCTTATTTATAATGTGCACGTCCTCCCCTTATTAGTGGATTGTGAATCTTATATAATCCAATGATAAGAGAAGGATTTGCACAAGTGACCTCCGCTCCTTAGTCTAATGATTGTGGGTTTAGGGAGCGGGGCGCCACAGTTGGTATCAGCGAATTCCATAAGGTGTTAGATTAGAAATTATATTCCACTCTACCTAATGGATGATTCTTCTACCAATCAGTCACTAACTAAATACCAGAGTTACATCCAAGCACCATGATTATGAGCTCAGAATAATAAGAGTATAAAAATAGAACACGCTGTCACGGTACTAGAATGAAAATAATTGCAAACTTATGATAAATAAGTAATTAAGTAACCTAAATAAATCTTGTAGAATCAAACCTAAGGACAATATATAGCTAATTAATTCAAATTAAGATCTTCATAAGAATTACCAAGGAAAGAACTTAAGATGATAGGACTTAATAAATCCCTAGAAGATTTTAAACTATCAAATAAGTCTTAATTAACTCCTAGGATAATAACAACATAACATACCTTTAAAGATCATTAAGGCTAATACTATTTCTCTAAAGAGTTTTAAACTGGTTAAAATACTAGAGTATAGGCTGAAGTGAAAGCGCTAGATTGGGAGACCATCCCTTGTATCGAATCACTACTAGCACCTGTGACTCCTACTCCACTAATTCCACAACTCGAGGTAGAAAACTCAACATAATATGTGATAAGAAAGAGAACCTCATAATAATACCTACAATCACTTTTCATCTCAATTAATAGATGGCTACCATTGTATCTCTTTCACCAATTATTTTATAGTCAGTAAAATTAATCGTATTTGATTCTTCTCGGACTCTAACACCATGTTACTTATACAATTCATAGATTAAATCATGAATCCTGGATCATCCCCCTCTTCCACGATCCCTAGCAGTTCCTCAACTGAGGCCACCACACTGCTGGAGACAATAAGTGTCTTGGTCAACACTCAGGCCAAGCTATTTGAAGGAATGGAGAGAATATTAATCGCACTCGCCAATCAGAATCTGCTCCCATCATCAGTAGCCCCACCTAATGATCCATATAATGGATGTACAAAGCCCCATCTTGATGGAAGATGTTACCATGGTACGAGACGTTGTTATACTTGTGGCCGACAGGGTCACCACTTCTATCAGTGCATGTATGACAAGACCATCTACGGTGCTTATATTAACCGTTCCAAGCACCCCCAGGCTGTAACACCGGGTCAAAAGAAGAAAATAACCAACACACCTCGGCCCCTACCCTCTAGACCTTCATAAAAACTAAAATGTAATGATGGGTCTGCAAGAGCATGCACCCATTTAGGGTAGCCAACGGCAATGCTGTTGTTTCAGGTACACATATTCAATTTGCCTAATTATTTTCATCATTTAAGTCTTATCATCGCTTAGTTATTAATCCTTATTCTTAACCATCCCTTAATTCTACTTGTGCATCTAATACTATACTAGGATGTCATATTGTTGATTGGACAAGTTCTTATTCTTAGATCAGCTAATCAAATCTTAGGTTCTAAGTCATGCTTTTGTGACTCGTAACAATAGTTCCTTCACTGAATAGTAACTTACCCAGTTGGGTAAATGTCCTGCCACTCCTTCAGTTAACCGAACTATCGAGTCTATTAATAGGCAAGTCTTAATTAAGACTTGAAGATGCTAGCTCAGCATTTCATTTATCTTCAACACCTTATTTTGTTGAAGCGAGTACCTTCCATATCAGTTTGAAATGGAAAGTCATCACCATAGGACCATAATGAATCAAGTCATAGTTCATGACTTGATAAGTAGTCTTATAAATTGCGTTCTATTAGATCATCCCAATTGGATGAGAAACCCATCATCCTGATTCATTGTGAGTCAATTCATACTTCCAATATTGAGTTATATTTTCATGACTCGATGTATTGGACTTTCCTCTCCTTTGAAGATTGATTATTCAAATTGGTAATCACCTTATCTAATCTAGTCGTATCCCCCAACTAAGGTTGAGTACCTTACTAATAGTAGGAGCCTTAGCTTGGATTGACCTTATGCTTGGTCTGTCCTAGCCCTTCCTATTGTGAATTCACTTCATGGCTAGATTATTCTAGCCCATGTTTGTAAACTCGCCAGTATAGTAGCCTATCTTATTAGACTTGGTCTAATGATAGGGTATTAGCCAGCCTTAGTTATAGAATCCTTTCTAAAGTCCAAGAATATTTGTTCCTTGAAAATATGACATCTCTTTGAGTGGTTGAGTGCTTGAATTCTAAATTTTTGGGATTAAAATTCTTAAATATCCTTTAGGACCCTACTTAATTGAGTCACTTGTGATGACTTAATGAGATGATCTAGTATCTTCCTTTGTCCACCCTAATTAGATGGTTATTCCCTCCTCTTTAGCATAAACTTCCTTAAGTGATAAGTGTCACTTAATTTTAGTAGTTGGGTTGTGAAAGATTTCATGGGAAATTCTCCTTCCCAAGCAGCCTAAGTCCAACCCTCAATAAATGCCCAGGTGATGATGTGATTCAAGCATTTATTATTCATTCCCTTGGAATGAGCTCTCCTTCAAACTAGGATAGTTTTAACCTGTAAGTCCTTAATGATCTGAGCCACATATGTGACTTAGATATTAGCATTTGCTCTATAGCCTTAAGCCTAAGTCATAGATTATGACTTATGGTTGAAACATAGATCCCTGCTAGGCTTCCTAACACTTATTCTTATGGATGAGTGAGCTCCTTGACTTAACCAAGCCATGTGTCATGACTTGCGTTAGGCTTTCTGGCAAACCTTTGGATCCTTGGTGTTAAGTCAGTTTGTGTGACTTAATATTCTAAATTCTTCTTAACCTTAAGGCTAAGTATCATAATTAGATATCGATCCTAATCACCTTAGTAAAACCCTTAGTAAGAGGTGAAGGCCTCTTATTAGTTCAAATTCAATATGGGCTAATTTATATGATTAGTTCATCTCAACCCTATTTTTCTAGTAGGAATTAATAGGAACTCCTTAGGCTTCTTTATTAGGCTTAACATAATAAGTGGCCCTTTACCCAACCTATAAATCCTAGGCTTCATTAAAGTAAGTAGTCAAAGAGCTCTCATTCTTCGCTTATAAATCCTTGGATTCTAATAGGATCTTAGCATTTCTTAATTCTGGGAAAGTCTTATAATCTTTGCTTAAGCCCTTAAGAGCTGAATATAACTTAAGTATAGAGCCATAAGGATCTTTGATCCTTAGATTATCCTGTGCTTAGTATGTAATGTCACCTGCTAAGTACAATCATACCCTATAGTGCTAAGTCATATATTATGACTTAGTAATTGATCTGTAATCCCTGGAAGTTACATTCAACCTGGTTGGATGTTAGCTCCTTCCTCCTTCGTTGCTATCTTTGCTAAGTGACAATTTTGACTTAGTTAGTTAGCATTCTTTAACCTTGCCTGAGAAGTAGGATTAATAAGGTCAAATCTTAAATCTTTTTTTTGTTGGGGTCTATATGATAAACCCTGGCACTTCCTCATCTCTCTCATTTTTTCTTTGTTCTTTCACTCGAGTGATGTCGAGGACGACATCATTTTTGTGGCGCCCCGCACCCTTAATCCGCCAAAGAATTTAGGTTAAGGGAGGGGTGTCACTCCGGCTAACCCCTCACTTACCATTGGATTAGGATAGACTCCACAATCCACCTGATTTGGGAAGGATTAACACAGAATCAATCTAACAGTCACTATATAAGTAAACGAACAGAGTGCGGAGGCGATTTAAGGAAATGTAAATCATCCAAGCATCACAATATAAATAGCAAAAGTAGAACTCAGAATATAAGCATACAATCCAAATACGCAGTCAATGTACCTGTATTATTACATTATTTAAGAAGTTCAAATAGAATAGAATATGTAAATACTCTCATCCTCATATATAAAATAAATGCTAAACAGCAGCTTCTTCTACGGGCTCCTCCTTTGGGTATGGCTCCACTCCTAAGTCCTGCTCATCTAATTGAAGAGGATCTGCCATTGTCGGTTTCAAAATGTAGGGCCCCAGCCAAAGAAAAGAAAATTCTGGTTAGATAAATTGTTTAAGTACATTTTAAGCTGATGAATTATTATATGTGTTAAGTAATATCACCATTCTACAACATCTAAGCAACATATATATATGTAAAGGAGCAGCAAGCAATACAAGGGGAAAAGAAAGCTATAAATCATCATTTATAACTTAAACAAAAAGAAAAGGCAAAGACATGCCTCACATGAGAGCTAAACAAGATAAGTCATATAAATATATATAAACAAATAAGTACAGTAAGAAAAATACTACATCCTAAACATGCTGGTGATCAAAAGAAACATGCCAATTAAAGAAAAAGAACTCAGCATTGGTACATATAAATAGCGACAAGACTCTAACATCCTAAATATATATAAAAGCAGTACAAAGAAATAGCTGACTGAATAAGAATGCTGAAAAGTAAACGAAACAACACAACTACATATAAATATCTGTGCATCGACTGCCATACAGAAAAGAGCTACTCTAGCCCATCGAATATCAAAGAAGCTTAGCACCATCACGGCTAAGTCATAAAACTGTGTACCCCTAGCGACATAAGGAGGCTAGGTAAATAAGCACACAAAGCAAACGAAGGGTCTTAGCACCAGTATGTTTAAGGCCCAACTGTATGCCCCTAGCAACATAAGGAGGCTTGTAAACTGAGCATACAAGGCAACCTTAACACCAGTACGGCTAAGGCTCCGACGGTGTACCCCTTGCGACATAAGGAGGCTAGTAAACTAGGCACACAACAAAACAGGTCCTTCCCCTAGCGACATAAGGAGGCTAGGAAATAAGGAAATATTTGAGATGCAGCTCATATAATTATCATCTTTTCATTAATCACTTTAATATTTTCACAAGAAATCTAAGGAGTCTCAATATTTTCCTAATAGTTTATTTATGCATCAAAAATCTTGTATGACATGCTCAAGAAAATATGGCACAAAAGTACAAGGAACGTGTAGCAACAAAATACCAAATAGAAGCAAGGGACTCTACTAAACATTGTGATATCATTTGTTTTCTACTTAACTATTATAACTATTCTAAGTTACATAAGTTCAGGATCACTGTTTTCCTACTATCGAGTGTAACTCAAAAATTTGTCCTTATAAGTTAAAAAAAGGATTAGATTAGAACTGATCAGGTTCTAATCTAGTTCAATCGGATAGACGGCTACGAGTTAAATAAATGAATCACACGTTCTAGTTTTGTGAATTTAGACGTTCTAACTAAGATCTGATCAAGATCTTCTAAACCTGTATATTATGGATTAAACACTATGAGACTTAGGTTTAATCACATAATCTAAAGAGGATAAGACCTAAGTTCTAGGTTTTATTCTATAAGTGATCTACTAGTTAAGGCAAATCCTATTAAGTAATCAAACTTAATAGGATGAATCTCCTACCTTAAATCTAAGGTTAAAAGACAAAATAATCAAAATGAGTTATAAAATATAAGAAAAGTCTAGAAACTACTAAAACTAAGGTTTCACCCATTGGGTAACCCAATTTACCCAATGAATGAACTCTAACCTATGATCTAGTCCTAGTCTCAAGAAAGGTCCTTAAAGTGTAGTGCTTAAGACTTAGCAGAAATTATTAGAATCTAACTTAAGGGTTGATTTCACTCACTTAATTATTACTAAGATGATTATAATATTAGTCTTGGCATTCTGGAATGTTATATAAAGGGTAAGGGTACTTAATCCATTCTTAGGGCAAAATAACCATTTTGCCCCTACTTTAAGGGTCAAAAAGTCAATTTTTGATTTGAGGGTCAAAACTGAGGTTTCTCTTTTCCAAATAATTTCTTATTGTCTAACTTAAAAATAGACAGTAAGTACGTCCAAATTGGGCCTCAAACGGTCAAGTTATGACCAAATGAAGCCAGGGTAGTTTGGTCATTTACCTAAATTTCTAGGATTCAAATCCAAAATATTATTTCAGTATAATGATGACATTAGAATTCTAGGTTAGATAGCTTCTTGAATTTTTGAATTTAGAGTTGATTTGACCAAGTTATGGCCATTTGAATTCCAAGGGCAATTTGGTCATTTTTCACTAAAGTCAACTCTAAGTTCTAGGGTTGACTTTTTATCTTGATGCCCAAATGAGAAAACTAATACTACTATGATGATGGGGCCACTCTCCTGAGCATTTTAAGAACCATATTGACTATATTTCGATAACCGAGTAAAAAGTTATGAGGCTCTAGAGAGGTCCTAAAATGCTACCTCGTTATACGTACTCCGAAATAAACTTTTACATTACGTTATTTGATTCCTTACATTTTTCTGAGTATTTTAAGACCTATATTAGTTATATTTGGATCATCCTATAAAATGTTATTAAACTTTTAAGATTTATTATTCAAAAATATAATTTGAATTTTACTGTTCATTTATTCAAATTAAATAATTTTACTGTTCATTCCTAAAGTTTTATTTAAAATTTCTGAAATTATTAATCCTTAATTAATCTATAATTAATTAGGCTTAATTATTAATTAATATTAATTAATCTATTAATTAATTAAATTATATTTATTAATATTTTACTGTAGCAAAGTAATTAGTGCTAATTACTATTTAATTAGTCTTAATTACTTATTAATATCTAATTAAGAATAATTAATTATACTTTACTATTTAATAATGATTAATTATTCTAATTACTGTTTAAAGTTTAATTAACATTTAATTAACCCTAATTAATCTCTAATTATACTTAATTAATTAAGGTTAATGTTTAAATATAATTAACACTAATCCTAATTTAATTAACCACTAACTGTACTTAATTAATCATTAACAGTAATTAATTAACACTAACAGTAATTTAATTAAATTTTAATTAATAGACAGTGGGCCCACTAGACACGTGGCACTGCCAGAGGCTGCCACGTGGCACTGCCAGAGGCTGCCACGTGGCACTGTGGGCCCCACAGGGGCTGAGTCAGCTCTGTGACTGGGCAATGGGCCCCACCTGACACGTGGCACTGCCAGAGGTTGCCACGTGGCACTGCCAGAGGCTGCCACGTGGCACTGTGGGCCCTACTTGGAAAGTCGAACCGCTGCGGGTGATCGGGTAGTGGGTCCCACTTGACACGTGGCGGGCCCAGAGGCTGCCACGTGGCACGGTGGGCCCCACTGGGGAGTCGAACCACCGCGCGGCTCGGGCTGTGGGCCCCACGTGACACGTGGCGTGCCGGCTGGCTGCCACGTGGCGCTGTGAGCCCCACAGCCGACACCAAAGGGTCGCGGGCTTCGGCTGGTGGGTCCCACTGGACACGTGGCAGGCCCAGACGGCACCACGTGGCTCGGTGCGCCCCACACGACTGGCGCGGACCCGGCTCGGGCGAGTCGGGCTCAGGTCGACCCGGCCCAACCCAGACTTCGTCCACTTCGCGGAGACAACCCGAGGGCGCCGGCTAGGGCACGGCTTTTGCCGGCCTTCCCAGCACCGGACCACCTCGGTCCGCATGGCCGACGGTGGCCCTCGATGAAGGCTACACGCCGGTGGGTGGACCTTCGCCGGAGGTGGCCGGGATCGCCGGCAATTCTAAACCCTAATATCTAGGGTTTCGGCGGCTGCGAAAAATCAGCCTGAGGCTTCAAGCCTCGATCTGAGTCAGTCGGACCTGATCGAGGTCGATCAGGTCCGGCTGATTGTCGATTTAAGTCCTAACCTACAATTCTAAGGATATGCGACGGCGAAAGGAGAATGGAGGAGGGAGATCGGGGGTACCTGAGGTGGACGGCGGATGGGTGGCTGGGCTTCGGGGCTTGATCTGGCTCGATCTGGGCTCGGATTTTTGCAAACCCGGAGCCCAGAGGTCGGCCGAGGTATTATAGACCCGTCGGCGACCTCTCCGAGGCCGGGGAGGGGCCGAATTGGCCGGAATTCGCGGCGGCCCACCGCGTGGCGTGCAAGGGCGACGGGGCCGACGGAGACGGCCCCGCAGCCGTTGGATCTCCAGATCCAACGGCTGCGATGGCGCCGTCAGCTACAGTTGATGGTAACAGTAATTACTTAACGGCGACTGTTAAGTAATTAATTAAATATTATTATTATTATTATTAATTTTTTTATTTTAAATTCCAGAAATTTTTGAACATATTTTTCCTAGCTAATTTGGGGTCAAGGAATTCAATGGCGAAGTCGGATTTTCGATCCGACGAGTAATCTGATATCTCGATTTCCGGGGTATTTTTATTATTAAAATATTCGTCGAAATTTCGATGACTCCCAATTGACACGAAAACTTCACCCCAAGCTAATTTGGGGTCAAGGAACGTAATGGCGGTGTTCGTTTTTTGATCGGAGGTCAATTTAAATAGGTCAATTTTCTAGGGTTTCTGGATTTCTAGAAATTAGGGTTCAATCCGTTTGACTCCTGATTTGGACTAGGTCTTAGAGTTTGACTCCAATTGACCTAATTAGCACTTATAATTGTGTTTAAGACTTAGGGTTAGCCCTAATCAACTATGATAACAACTCGTGTTGTTACAAATTTTAAGTGGGGGAGTCTGTAACAACCCAAAGTTATTACCCAGCTTAATTTAAGCGTAATCATATCCTTATTACCATTCTATTAAATTCATCTAAGCCATTAGAACCAAACCCCAAAAGTTTAGAATAATTCGGAGACCAATCAATTATTTAGGAATATTTTAATATTTAATTAATTAGAAAATTGAGGTATTTATTTTGACCTTGAAATCGAAATCTGACTTCGTCGTTGCGATCGTCACCCCCAAATTAGCTAGGGTGATGTTTTGGACGCATTTGGAAGTCGTTGAATTTTCGCGAATATTTTAATGAAATTAAATGCACCGATAAATAGGAAAATTAAATAATCGTCAGAATCAAATTTCGACTTCGCCGTTGAATTCCTTACCCTCTAATTAGCTAGGGGTGAATTTTTGGGAATTTTCGGAGCACATTTCAAAAATCATAATTTTTAAATAATTCTAGAAAATAAATGCGTAATTAAGCAATCTTTGAGTCCCCTATTTGCAATTTCCCTATTTTCTAATTCCCATTTCTGCTGGCTATCACCTCAGCCGGTGCCCCATACCCCCCTTGGCTGGCTCATGATGGCATCTCCCCCTAGGCCAATGACGGCCTAGTCCCCTACTCCCCTCCTCCTCTCCTCCTTTAAGAAGGAGCTCAAACCCTTCATTCTCTCCATTTGCAAAATTTGAGAGCTTACCTCATCCCTTCCCTTCTTCATTGATGATTTAGCATTGAAGAAGAAGGAGTTCAGCTCACCCTCTAAGGCTTGGAGAAAGACAAAAGATCCTTCTTCCTCCTCTTGCAAAGGACTAAGGTACCCCTTTATCCATCTCTTTTGCCTTCTTCATATGGCTATAATGTTGGAATACATCTCTAGATATCCATGTTTAAGTATGGAAGCCATTACGGCTCTTGAAAGCATCATAGAAAAAATGCTCTGTTTTTCTTGTATTCTGTACACCCTGCCATTTATCTATATTTTTTAGTATATCTAAGATGCTCCGTTCATGCCGATTTTGGTGTCGATGGAAAGGTATCGGAATGACCTTTCCATCGATATATGGCACCGCATGTGAAGTGCTCTAGGTTGAGAGTAATCAAGCCTGAAACTGACCCATCGCTATTTACATTCAGGCAAAATCACCGTCTAACGCTACAGCGCGCTGCAGCACATAGAGTTGCGAATTTGGGTCCGCTACAGCGCGCTGCAGCGCAAAAATCCGCTACAATGCGCTGCAGCGCCACAAAGTTTGAATCCGGGTCCCCTAGAGCGCGCCATAGCGCCGAAATCAAAATTTTTGCCCGCTACAGCACGCTGCAGTGCGCTCTAGCATTTCCATATCATATAGGGACCACTATAGCACACCCTAGCGCTTAAAAATGCACATTTTGGGCGCTACAGCGCCCTACAGCGCTTCACAGCGGCCAGAAAATTGAATTTGCCATATCTTGGTCATCAGGACTCCAAATCCAAAAATTTAAAGTACTAGATAACTTAGAATTTCAGTACCTAAAATAATATAAGAAAATATTTTGGTTTTGAACTTTAAAAAAATCAGAAATAACCAAAATATTTATAACCATAATTAGGTCATAACTTGGTCAATTTAAGTCCAATTTGGGCCTACCACAAGTTAAAATATTCAGTGTGATGTAACAAAGCTATAGCCCCTAAGTTTGCTGAAATTGGATACCAAATAAAAGAGTTATGCCCTATTGACCTCTCTTAACTTAGAAAAATTACCAAATCTACCATTAGAAATTCAAATGACTATAACTAACTCATTAGATCTCAAAATTTAGTGTTCTTGGATTCTATGGAATCCTTGAATAGCAACTAATAGTAAACTGTATAAAAATTTAGGTTTCATTAAGTGCAAATTACAAAATTACCCCTTAGGTCAAAACCTTAGATTGGACATGCGGGACCCATTTCTTACCCAAATTTAATGTACATACTGTCTATCTTCAAATTAGACAGTAAGAAATCATTTAACAGCAAGAAATCTCAATTTGGAGCATTAAATAATAAGTTGACTTTTTGGACCTTTAGTTAGGGGCAAAATAGTCATTTTGCCCAAAATTTAGGTTAAGTGTCATTAACCTCTAGATTATGTTTTAAGCTACTAAAATTAGTATTGGAACTATATTATAATCATTTCAGTAGGAAAAATTATTTATTAGGTCAACTCAATAAAATCTCCTATAAATTTTCTAAGTCTTTTCCTTAGGATCTCTTCACCTCATATTAGGATTATTCTTAAGTTTAGGGCTAGATCATAAGTTAGATTTCATTTATTAGGTAGGTGGGTTATTCAATAAATGAATCCCTGGTTTTATTAGTTTCTAGACTTTTATAACTTATTTCGATTATTTTGTCTTTCAACTTTAGATTTAGGATAAGGAGATTCATTCTATTAAGTTTGATTTGCTTAATAGGATATACCTTGATCAATATATCACTTTTAAACAGAAACTTAGATCTTATGTCTTAATCTTTTTGGATTATGTGATTAAGCCCAATCTCGTGGTGTTTAATCCATAATCTCTACTTTAGTAGTTTTGACAGGTCCTAATATTGGACTTCTAAAATCATTAATTAGGTCGTGATAATTTATTAGTTAACTCTTATAGTCGACTTTGATTAAGCATATTAGGACTTAACTAGTCCTAGTATTTTGTAATCTATAAGGACGTACTTCTAAGTTACACTCGATAGTATGAACTAGAGATCCTGAACTTGTGTAACTTAGAATAGTTAGAATGGTTTAAATTAGATAACAATAGTGTCACCATGTATAGAAGAGTCCATTGCTTACTTGATTTATTTTGTTGCTACGCATCCCTTGTCATTGTGCTTAATCCCTTGGACATATCATATAAGAGCAATTTGTGCATCAAATGAAAACTTAGAATAATTAGGATAACAGATACCTTTGGGTTCAGTCTCTGGGAGGATTCTGGTGCACATTTACCCTATTGGATGGGGTAAGGAGTAATAAGGAGGCTTAACATTACACATTGAGGAGAGTGTGTTAAGTATGAAACCCGCATAGTCTTGCAGACGTTCTGGACTCCTCAGCTATTTCTGAAATATTTCCACAGAAACAAAGTAAAATAACTAAAAAATTATGCATTTATAATTACTGCCTCCTCAGTTCTGCTACTGGATTCTGTCTGCCCTAGCCCTGAAAAGCTATGGAAATTTTTGTCTGCTCAAGCCCTGAAAGGCTTGGGGATTTCACCGGTCCGATGACCAACTTTCTGATATGGCAGTCTTTACATACCTATTTCAGTTTTCAGCTTACTGTGTACTATGTTCTGATATATATTTCAGTCAACTGTCTTCCTTTACTTACATGCTTACTTATATGTATTTATAGGATGTTAGACTTTACTGCTTACTATATGTACCATGTTCAGATTTCTACCTTTAATTTGCATATGTCATATGATCATCAGTATGTCTAGGATTAGAATTTACTTACTGTACTTTTACTTACTGTACTAAACATGTATATATGCCTATTTCTTTGCTCAGTAGTTGAGGTGTGCTTTTGCCTCATTTGTTGTTTAGTTATAAATGTTATATTTATAACTATTTTGTTTCTTTGTACACTTACTGCACCTATGCTTTTGAGTTTACCTTTGTTGTGCTTAAGTTAAAATGGTGACATTAATAACACATGTGAAATATTTAGCCTAAAATGTACTTAGATAATTGTCTAACAAGATTTTCTTTTTTTGGCTGGGGCCCTGGCATTATGAAACTGATAATGTCAAATTCAGATAGGTTTGAGGAGCTAGTTGTTGAAGCAGAGGTGCCTTACTTAGAGGAGGAGCTTCAACCAGGAGAGCCGAATATTACTTAGTTTCTTTTAGTCGCCTGTGAGGATGAGTGATTTACCTTTCAGTCTTTTAAACTATTTAAATGTTGTAATAATATAGGTGTTGTGATTGTGATTTACTTTATGCACCTTATTATTTTCTAAGCTATTTTATTGATATTTCCTATGAGATGCATGATGAATGGATGTACTATTTATTTTATTTAGCTTCTGCACTCTGTATGTATGTTAGATGTAGTGACTGATCCTCTTATTTATTATGTGCGCGTTCTCCCCTTATTAGTGGATTGTGGATCTTACATAATCCAATGATAAGAGAAGGATTTGCACAAGTGACCTCCACTCCTTAGTCTAATGATTGTGGGTTTAGGGAGTGGGGCGCCACAACACCCTTGGTGACCTTCGACAAGTCTCTAATGAAATAAGTGTTGTAGCCCTCTCTGGCTAACTAGCTCATAGAAATTAAATTTCTCCTTAGACATGGCACATGTCTAACATCTTTGAGCTTCCAAATTATGTTGCTTGGTTATTGAACTTCTCCATCACCTTTGCCCATGATGTCGCAAGCCTTGCCATCTCTAAGATATACTTTTCCCAAGTCACCTTTGGTGTAATTCTTTAAGGTACTCCTTGATGGAGTCCCATAAAAGAATGCACCCGAGTCCACTAATTAGGACTCCGTGTTGACAAATGAGAGGATCAATACATCATGATCCTCCTCAGCTGAAACATTCACAGTTTTGTTCATCATTTTACCTCCATTACTTGGTTTCTTCAAGATAGGGTAGTCTTTCTTAAAGGAACCTGCCTTCCCACAGTTCTAACAATCAGGCTTTGCTTTTCCAGATAGTGATTTTTCTTATCGAGACATTGACTTATTTATATTATGTCTCATTTCAATGTGGCATCCTAAGCTTTTAGCATTCAGTGCTGAGGTGGATGCCTCCTCATGGGATTTCTTCCACACCTCCTCATTCAACACAAGCTTGATAATGTCGTCTAATTTTAGCAACACATTTTTTGATGAATTGCTGATGGGTGTAACCAACCATCCCAACTGTCTGGCAATAAAGAGAGGAACAATAAATCTCAAACTCATCATCAAAACTGATGCCCACCAAACTAAATTGGCTCATCACCGTGTTGAACCCATTGAGGTGTTTAGTCACTGAATAGTCATCTATCATCTTTATGTTAAATAATTTTTTCATCAATAAAACTTTATTCGAAGCCGAGGGCTTCTCATACATTCTTGTCAAGGCATCCATGAGATCTACAGTAGTTTTGTATTAACAATGTTAAAAGTAACAAAAGAAGGCAATGATAAATGAATCAAACCTAGTGCTGTTCTATTGAGAACATCCCACTCTTTGTCATTCATAGCTGTAGGTTTTCTGTCGGCTCCTTTCAATGGAAGATATAACTTCTTCTGGTAAAGTATATTGTCCATCTAAATTTTCTAGAATGCAAAGTTCATTTTGCTGAATTTATTTATCTTGTGTCTCATCTCGTCGGCCATTGCTCCCACTCAAATAGAAAATCTTAGGATCAACAAGGTAACCTCTCTTTGATACCACTTATTGGGGTAGAATCTCAGCACCACTGAGCAAACTCTCCACAACAAAAATAGTTTTCACAAGAGCACTCAATTGAGGACTGGGGTTGTGTTGACCGTTACCAAGCAAATCCAAAATCACTAAACCACAAGTAGAAAAGTATACAACACATGTATGCAAGGTAAGCCTAAGCACACAAATATCCAAATATAAAAGATTACGTGGAAAATCCAAGAATGTGAAAAACTATAGAACCACACCACAGAAATTTCACTATGAGACTTGAAGAGTACAGAGTTATAAAGAGCTTAACCATTGAAAGGAAATACATAAGCTCTTACTCTAAAATCAAGAGGAGAGGAAGCAGCCACCACTAGGAGTCCCTTCTCCAACATGCAAGAGGTTTTTTGCACTACAGCTTCCTTAAGGCTTTACCATGGAATCTCCTCATAGCAAGAATAAAATTACCAATTGAAATTCCAATATTTTAAACTCTTCCCAACTTGTTTGCTTAAGAACCCAGCCTGATTTTGGACCTTGAAAGGTCCAAAATGCTCGCAAATCTACTCAGGGCGTAACATGAAATGGAGCAAGACTTTGCCAGGCGCTACGGGGTGCCGAAGTGCCCGTATTTCGAATGTCCTGCCACTGTGACATGCAGTAGCGCCCGCATCTCAGGATGGAAACTGCTGCGGCGCACGGTAACGCCCACCTTTTGGGATGGAACATGCTGCAACACACAATAGCGTTTATCTTTCGGGATGGAACCCGCTGCGGCGCGTGGTAGTGCCCGCCTTTTGAATAACGTCTTGGGATTGATCTGTTGTGGCACGCCGTAGCGTCAATTTTTGTTGTGGCATGCCGCAGCATCAATTTCTATTGCGCTAGCTTCTCTATCTGTTGATCATTGAGGCGTGTGACAATGCCTCCATATCTGGTGAGGGATTGCTAATGCTCACCATGGTGCGCTGCAGCGTCTATTTTGTTCCTGGACTTCACACCTTTTTTCGAATCACCTCGAAACTTCCAGGTATCTCACCGGAGCACCATAGCATCATTGTGATGGACTAAAAGGTCTCCACAACACAATAATTTAACGTCTTGCTTAGGCTAGTAATCTTATAAATTTAAGCCTCAATATTTAAAGAGTTAATGTAGGAGTGATTCCCTAGCCTTGAATTGATTTTAATCTTAACTACTAGTTAACCCGTATAATAGGAGAATTTACCCTTTAGTACACTTTCTTTGTAGGATGTGAACAATTTTGAATAATTTGCTAATACTTAGAAGTGAACCTAATAATCTCTCCTTGCAGCAAACCAAAAATTGTTAGTCAATATTTATCAATCAAATCAATTCATAATCATCTCCATTAATTTTCGTAAGGTGTTCAGGCCAAACTCTACAAATTTGAAGCGATTTGGAGCTCAATCAAATATTATGAATATTTTAATATATTTAATTAATTAGAACATTGTGATAATTACTTTGATATCAAATTTAAACTTTGACTTTACCATTGCGCTCATCACCCCCAAATTAGCTATAAGTGATGTTTTGGAAGTGTTTGAAAGTCGTTGATTTTTCTCAAATATTTTAATATATTTAAATACACCAAAATAGAATAATTAAATTAATCTCGAAATTAAAATCCGACTTTATCATTGAATTCCTCACTCTCAAATTAGCTAAGGGTAAATTTTTTAAAATTTTTGGAGCTCGTCTATCAATCTAATTTTAATTAATTCAAGGCATTAATTAAAATTAAAAATTATTAATTATTAGATTAATTTAATTTATTTCCTCTTTCTTTCTCTTGCGCTGAAACCCACCTTCTCCCCTTTTCCCACGCATAGAAGCTCTCCTCACGCAATTAGGCATGGAGCTGCTGCCTCTTCCTCCCCATGTTGATGGGAGAGGGCTTGCTCTCTTCTGTCCAAGCCCATGCCTTCTCCTCCTTTAAGCTTAGATCCTCAGCCCTCATCCCTCTCCATTTGCTGGCAGCTGAAGCTTCTTCCTCCAAAGCTCCTAAATAAACCTTTGCTGGAGCTATCATTGCACAAGCAAATATACTTATCCTTCTAACCCTCTCCCCTTGATTTAATCAGTGTCTTAGAGTAATGATATTTTTATTAGAATATAATTTCAATAAAAGATGAGTAGTGCTGCACATAGAAAAAAAATTTACATAGCTAGCTAGGGTATCATTGTAAATGGTGTTAGAGTGGTTCGTTGCTATCGATTTTGGTACCCATGGAAAGGTCTTGAAAAAATATTTATATCGGCATATGTCACCGCACTTGAGGTGCTCTAAATCGGGAGTATTTGGATGCCCTATGCCCTAGACAAGACCCCACAGTATCTCGTTCGTGCAGATGACCAACGGGCGTATAACGCCCGGCTTTCAACTAGTGAACGCTATAGTGCACCGTAGCTCCCGCATCTCAGGATGTCTGGCGCTCCAGCGCGCCGTAGCACCAGAGAGTGCTACTATACTCCGTAATGCCACTGCATGTCGTAGCGCCAAGCTTTCGGCCAGTGAACTCTATAGCGCGCCGTAGCGCACGAGCACGTCATAGCGCATCATAGCTGACAGGTTGTAAAATACACATCTACACTTGCACGCAAGTGTACGTAGTCTAAAGTAATAATTTGAAAGGTAAGTTCTAAGATTTATCGTCCTCAGGGAATGGCATATTTTGTTACTAAGGTATATCTAAAATTAATAATATTTAAATGAAATGATTTCAGCTTGATTTCATTTCATTAACAAGCAATAATGTAGAGTTTAGAGATTATTTAAGTTAGAGAAAAGAGTTGGGCTTATTCCATGTGAAATGATGGGGACATCAAGTTGTATTACTTCTCAAGTACATTTAATTCTCTTTTTTTTATTGAGCTAATTAATCAAGTGCACATTGTATTCCTTAGAGTTGTTTTTTAAATCCTTCAAGCGCAAATCTTGTGTGAGAGATGAACACACTAGGGTTCAATTTCTGCACAAAAATTCCCATGGAATTGTAATTAGAGCATCTTAGTTTTCCTACATCTAGGTTACCAAAATTTATAGTTTTAATTAGCCAATCTTGAGAGCATTGATTCCACTAATGAGCATCACACGCAGTTCAGATAAGGAAGTGATTTCATTGGGCTTTATGAACTATGTCATGTCATCCATGAGCTCTCGAAGAATCCACTTCCTCCTTTCACGTATGCTGAGCAACGGAGCTCCAATTAATGAGTCTTAGCTCACACGCTTTGACTCCTTAGTTGAGCGTAAAACATGGTGCAAGAAGGCTCAAGAACTTCTCACTTAGTTATAAGCACTTCTTTTACACATATCTTGCTCTTAACTAAGCAGTGAGCCATGGAACACAAGACTTTCATTTTGATTGTAGTATTTATAATTATATTTTCTTGACATAAGATTTTTATTTATTCCACAACTTGATCTTAAGATGATTTCATTTAGTCATTAAAAAAAAATAGATTTTTATTTCAATGCTTGAGAAAATTCTACATTATTCATTAAGTCCCTTACATTTTATAATGGGCTCAGCCCAACCCTCCCTAAGGGGATTTAGCCTTCCAGTACAGCTGAGAAAAGAAAAAAAATATACAAGAATGAAGACCCTTTCATGATCCACTAAAAGAAATATAAAAGTAAGATTAGAGTTTACTAGGAATAGCCCTTAATGGGGTTCTGTGGATCTCTCCTCTTCTTCCTCTTCTCATTTCCTTTAGCTACCTAGTGCAGCCTTTGGTTCTTTCTCCTCTAGTAATAGTCTTTTCCACCTCCCTTGGAGAGGTCTCCTTCTTCCTTTATGCAGCCCCTAAAAACTGAACTTTTTGGATGAAAAGTTGGAACCCTTCTTAAGTGAAGAAGAGGTGCATATAAAGATGGATTACTCTCCTCTTCCTCCTTTTCAAATTCTACTTTTTCCTCTTTATTTTTCTGCTTGTGATGATTACAAACACTACTTCAGGAGTGAAGTGAGATCTTCTTTTCCCTTTTTAATTCCTTGATATCATTTCAATCCATCCTCTTAACAAAAAAATAAGCTGCTACAGAAGAAATGAATGCTGGGAGACAAGGAGCAGGTTAAGGGTCTTGTCCCAGCCGCACTAAATGCACTAAGCTGGCAAAAATTTGGTGCGTCGCTACAGCGTATTATAGCGATAATGCTCCAGAACTCAGTAATGCCATTGTTAAGTGTCTTCTGTATGCAAGTAGCAGTGGCGCGCTGCGCGCACTATAGCGCATCGCAGTAGTTTTCTTCCAAGAAATTCAAAAGCACTCCAAAATTTCCTTGAAATCGCTGGGCTCACTTTATACCTAAAAATAAGCAAAATTTGACCAATGGGGTCGTTTCAAATAAAGAAATAAATGAGATTTTTCCTTTATTTGGGATATAAATTATGAATTTTTTACACCCCCACACTTAAACTCTTGCTCATCCTCGAGTAAGCTCAAAAATAATTTTTTTCTATTTCTAAAGTATGAGAGTCTATAAGTAATGTCAATGTGAGTTTGATTGCAATTCAAAGTTTATGCTTAACTAAAATGACAAACACATTTTTCATCATTTAAAATTTTCTAACTTGGGTTATGAACCAAGGTTGATAAACTAGTCTCCAATTTTAAGTTTGTAACGCTTGGTGTTAGGTAATGGGGGAGGTTCCTTGGAATTACTGAACTATGGTGGTAATTAGTAGTCAAGAGTTTTGTGCCATATGTGCTTCTTCTTATGAATCACAAAGATATTTAAAATTTTAAGAGAGATATTTTTCATCATTCTATTTTATTTCTTTCCTTAGAAGAGATATTTTTCTTCATCCTTATTTATATTTTCTTTTTCATCCTTTAGAGAGAGATATTTTTCTTCATCCCACTTTCAAATCTTTGTGATCATGAAGTCCTACAGGAGCCTAGCACACTCTTTTGCTCACTCAATATCATCACTAGTTTTGATTTCTAAGCCTTCCCCCACACTTAGACATTGCATTGATTTAAATATTTGGAGATTAAATTCAACTTGAAATCATTCTTTTGTTTAGATGATCTAATGCTATCAATAAATTTAGTTATTTTTTTGTTAAGCATATTTTGGTTAAGAATCAATTTTTACATTGATATTCTTGTAAGTTCTATAATCTTGAAAAGTTCAGAAAATAATATATCGTTGCAAACATAGAAAGAAATTGAAAATATGATAATCCATACTTTATTTCCTTAAATAAAAACACAACACACAAAAGAAAAGAAAATCTAGAAATACAAATAAAAAAAAATACAACCTAATTTAGTCATCCTCCTCACTTTCTTTCGCAACGTCCTCATCCATCTCCCGGTCAGAATAGTCACACGACCTATGGGTGTTCGGGATAGAGTCATCGACAGGTGGTTGTGACAGCAAAGAGCCATCCGGTCCTCCATGCAAGCTCCAATCTTGGAACATCATTCCAAAAGCTTCATGGAATTCCGATTAGAACTCCCACTGCCGGGCAATTTCCTTCTTACAAAACCGCATGTCGGTGTCCATAGCCTTACCCATGTCAGTTTGTTGAGTGTAAATCCCCATCAACAATTTTTTTGAGTAAGAGCGACCTGTGGAAGTTGAAGCTTCACCTTCTTCTCCCCTCCTCTTCTTAACCTGCTTTTGTACTTAGGAATGGGCATTTAGATTTGTTAGCTCAAGGGGGGCACTAGGAGGGACGACGGTGTAAGAGGAAAGGATCTCAATCCCCTGAGCCAGACAGATGCCTGAGATTAATGACCCGAATGCCAGCGCAGCGCGGGACCCTTTCAAGGCGTTCCAGAGCTGCTCATAAATGATGCCAAAGAGACAAATTTCTCCGAGCTGTTGGAGCACACACATGAGCAATGCCCTTGAACGGGTCACTTCACTAAGGTGACTCGATGGCATGATGAAGCTGGAGATGAAAACCAGCCATGCATTACTCAAGTTCGTGAGGAGGGCTCGAGGAATGTTGGTCAAATTTTCTCTCCAATCTGCATTATTGTAAATGAGTTTACTTACGAGAGCAACCAGGTCATAGCTAGACTCAATGAGGGTTAAGTAAGAGCAGTCCTCGACCTCCCTCAACCCGCAGAATTGCATGATTTGCTCATGCCCAAAAATAACTCCCTTTCCCTGCACCAAGACTCTACTTCTCGCTGCATTAATAGCATTAGCGTAGACTTTTTGAATAAGGTTAGAGTATGAGACAGCAGGAGTGGTCCACATTGGCTTCCATCCCCGAGGGTCCACTTGCTCGGAAGGCACCGACAAGAGCTGCCCGAAATACTTCTCCGGGATGAACTTCCTCCGGGAAGTAACCACGGTGAACCTCTTCTCAGCCTCCTCGGAGGAGAACTTCTTCTTGTTAAAGGCTTCACCAGATGTGGAGGCCTCGGGTTCTCTCCTTGGAATAGATTTCTTTCCTAAAGACATGCTGAAATTTTAAGGAGAGCTGAAATATCAAGGAAGGATGAGGAAGAGAGTTTTTCTGGAGCAAAAATTAGAAGGTACAAAGATTACACCCCCTTACTTCCCTTAAATAGCCAAATTTTCAAAGGCCAAAAAAAAATAAGTCAAAGGGGCTTCCCCATACCATAAATGTGACAATCCTTAATTGGAAAAGGGAGGAGGGGGCAGCTTTATCAGCAACACCTTTTTTGACTGCCTGGGAATCATAAATAAAGTAAATTTTTGACTGTATTGATTCCCAAGGCAGTCAAAACTGCTACATCTGGAGCAGATTGCTGCAGCGCGCTGTAGCGATTGAGTTTTGTAAACTCTCCCGTTGTAGCGCGCTGTAGCGATTGAGTTTCGAAACTCTTCCACTACAGCGCACTGTAGCGATCGAATTTCAAAAATTCTTCCACTGTAGCGCGTTGTAGCGATCGAGTTTCAAAAACTCTTCCGCTGTAGCGATTGAGTTACGATAACTTTTTTGCTGCAGCACGCTGTGGCGCGCTGTAGCGCAACAAATAATTTTTGTTTTTGTTGGGGCTTGGGTTTCCTCCCAAGAAGTGCTTAGTTCTAAGTCGTTAGCTCAACTTGTTTTAAATCTCTTTATTGCTTAGAGTGGTTAGAGGTATCTGTTTCTAGACTTTTGAGGTATTTGAATGGGTACTAACATGCAGTGTGCTCGAGTCCACCCCCTCAGCATTCCCTTCACAGCCCACAACTTTAGTTTTGGGGAAAACTGTCTTTTTTCTCTTTCCCCTCATCATTTTCTTCTTTTTCAAATTCTCCTTACTCTCACCTTCGGAAGATGTGCATGGGCTAGCCTCGGAGTCACTTAGATTTAAATTTAGCAAGTCAAGCACTTCATGAACTCATTCCTCCCTAGCCTTACTATTTATTTCTAGTTCCATAGCTTGTTGTTTGAAAATGGTAGGTCTTAGATCTATTAATTCTGACCTACTATGGATCCTTATGCTCATGACCCCCCTACACACATTTATGATAGCCTTAGAGCTCATGAGAAAAGGTCTTCCAAAGATAATGGTGGAGTTTGCATTCAACCTATCCCATTCACAAACAACAAAATCAGTGGGGACAATGAAGCTTCCTAATCCTATAGGAACATTTCTTACAATGCCTAACAAGGTTAACGATTATAAGTTGATGAATTATAGAATTATGGAGGTGTACTCCATCCCTCATACCTTGAGATGTTCATATATATGGTAGAGCATAATATTGACTGAAGCACCAAGATCACACAAGGGATCTAAAAGTACTTCATTCCTTATCATGCATGGAATGCATAACCTTCCAGGGTCTTCACATTTTGGAGTAGTGAGCTTTTCACACTCGGTTCCTCTCACCCCTCTCTAGCCTTTAGTTCCCTTTCAACAGCATTATAATCTTTAGTTTTGTACTCTCCATCCATCCCTTCAGAATGAATTACACTTACCAACTCCCTAGAATTCACTTCAGTAGAACTAGGTAGAGCTCCTTGCTGTCGAGTGGTCAACTGCTTGGAGATCTTCCCCAGTTAAACTTCAATATTTCTTAGGAATGCCTCTATCCCTTGGATGGAGGAATCATGGTGGGTAATAGTAGCTTCAGTGTGGCGCATGAATTGAATTATTTTTGCCTTAAAGGCGTTAAAGGCTTCTTCCAAATTTGAATGGTGATGATTAAGATTGTTCCCGTTATTAAAGCCTTGTTGACTTGATGAACCTCCCATTATGGTTTCTATTATTATTGTTGTTACTCCACATAAAATTTGGGTGGTTTTTATACCCAGGGTTATAAGTATTATAGTAGGGGTTATTCATGGTGTTATTATTTCTTAAGTAGTTAACTTATTCGGTATTCGATTGCACAAAGGATTATTTGAGTTGCAGTTTTCACTAGCGTGCCTTCCCCCGCACAATTCACATGAGTTTCTTGAACAATATTAACATTCATTTTCCCAATTCATTTGTTTAAGGCATAGATTTTATTTTGCAGGGTCGTTATTTGATTTGATTCATTTATTTTAATTGATTCCTTTTTTAGCCGTTTAGAAGGACATTGGTACGCATTATTTGCCATTTCTTCTAAGAGGTCATAAGCCTCTTCTTGGGTTTTGCTAATAATTGAGCCTTCGATGACTGCATTAATGAGAGTCCTATTGGAGCGTTCAAGCTATTGTAAGAGGTTTGCACTTGCATCCACAAAGGGAATCCATGATGCAGGCATCACCTTAAGCATTCCTTAAAGCGATCCCACCCATGATATAAAGTCTCCCCTTCATACTGATTGAAGTTGGTTATTTCAATTCTCAGCCGAGCAGTTTTTGCCGGAGGAAAATATTTCGCTAAGAATTTCCTAGCGATATCATCCCAAGTACAGATGGAATCACTTGGAAGAGAGCTGAGCTAACTCTTAGCTTTGTCTCTTAGAGAAAAAGGAAATAGCTTAAGTTTAATGGCATCATCAGAAACACCATTAAATGTGAAGGTATTACATATTTCAAGAAAGTTTGAAATGTGTGAATTAGGGTCCTCTATGGCTAACCCACCAAATTGATTATTTTGAACCACACTGAGTGTAGAAGGTTTGATCTAAAAATTGTTGGCTTCTATGTTTGTCCTAACAATTGCATAGGGAATTCCCCTAACAGTGGGTAGTGCATAATCTCTAAGTGCTCTTCCCCTTGGTTCTCCTAAAGGCTCTTCAAGATTTTCATTAAAGTTTTCCATAATAGCTTGTTGATTCAGTAGAATATTTTGTTCTCTTCAAGCTTTTAAATATGTTCTTTCAATTTTTGGATTAAAAAGATATTCAGTACAAACTCTTCTACTCATACAAGACAGAAATTAAGCTATCAAGAACAAATATAGCAATAGCGTTCAATGATTCAGCAAACGCAAGTAAATGAAAGAAAAGTAAATGGTTAGCACAAATAGTTACAAAAACAAAAAAAATTAAAATTATATGCAAGAGATTTGCTTAAATGACTATTTACTATTAGATTCTCCTTAATACAAAACATTTACCATTCTACGGCAACGGCGCCAAAAATTTGACAAACTATAAAATACACTTCTGCGCTTGCATGCAAGTGTACGTGGTATGAAGTAATAATTTGGAAGGTAAGTTTCGAGATTTATCGTCCTCAAGGAACAATATATTTTATTACTAAAGTATATCTAAATTCAATAATATTTAAAAGAAATGATTTTTGCTTGATTTGGTTCCGTTAACAAGCAATAATGTAGAATTTAGAGACTTTTTAAGTTAGAGAGGAAAGTTGGGCTTATTCCATGTGAAATGATGGGGGCCTCAAGTTGTATTACTTCTCAAGCACATTTTATTCTTTTTTTTATTAAGCTAATTAATCAAGTGCACATTGTATTCCTTAGAGTTGTCCTATAAATCCTTCAAGTGCAAATCTTGTGTGAGAGATGAACACACTAAGGTTCAATTTCTGCACAAAGATTCCCATGAAATCGCAATTAGAGCATCTTAGTTTTCCTACATCTAGGTTACCAAAATTTACAATTTTAATTAGCCAATCTCGAGAGCATTGATTCTATTAATGAGCATCATATGAAGTTCAGATAAGGAAGTGATTTAATTGTTCTTTATGAACTATGTCATATCATCAATGAGCTCTCAAAGAATCCACTCTCTTCTTTCACGTATGCTGAGCAACGGAGCTCAATTAATGGGTCTTAGCTGACACGCTTCGACTCCTTAGTGTTGAGCGTAAAACATGGTGCAAGAAAGCTCAAAAACTTTTCACTTAGTTATAAGTACCCCTCTCACACATATCCATCTCTTAACTAAGCAATGAGCCATGGAGCACAAGACTTTCATTTTAATTGTAGTATTTATAATTATATTTTCTTAACATAAAATTTTTATTTATTCCACAACTTGATCTTAAGATGATTTCATTTAGCCATTAAAAAAAAAATAGATTTTTATTTCAATGCTTGAGGAAGTTCTACATCATTCATTAAGTTCCTTACATTTAATAATGGGCTCAGCCCAACCCTCCCCAAGGGGGTTTAGCCATCCATTATAGCTGAGAAAAGAAGAAAAATATACAAGGATGAAGGCCCTTTCATGATCCACTAAAAGAAATGTAAAAGCAAGATTAGAGTTTACTAGGAATAGTCCTTAATGGGGTTCTATGGATCTCTCATCTTCTTCCTCGTCTCATTTCCTTTAGCTCCCTAGTGCTGCCTTTGGTTCTTTCTCCTCTAATAATGGTTTTTTCCACATCCCTTGGAGAGGTCTCCTTCTTTCTCTATGCAGCCCCTAAAAATTGAACTTTTTGGATGAAAAGTTGGAACCTTTTTTAAGTGAAGAAGAGGTGCATATATAGATGGATTACTCTCCTCTTCCTCCTTTCAAATTCTACTTTTCCCTCTCTTTTTTTCTGCTTGTGATGATTGCAAATACCACTTGAGGAGTGAAGGGACATCTTCTTTTTTGTTTTTAATTCCTTGATATCATTTCAGTCCACCCTCTTGCTAATAAAATAAGCTGCTGCAGAAGAAATGATGGCTAGGAGACAAGGAGCAGGTTGTGGGTCTTGTCCCAGCCGCACTAAATACACTGAGTTGGAAAAGATTTGGCGCGCCGCTACAGCGCGCTATAGCGACAACGCTCCAGAATTCAGTAATGCCCTTGTTAAGTGTCTTTTGTATGCAAGTAGCTGGGCACGCTGTAGCGCGCCGCAGCAGTTTTCTTCTATAAAATGCAAAAACACTCCAGAATTTCCCAAAAATTGCTGGGCTTGCTTTTTACCTAAAAATAAGTAGAATTTGATCAAGGGGGCTGCTTCAAATAAAATAATGAATGAGATTTTTTTTATTTGGGATATAAATTATGGATTTATCAGTACCCCTTGAAAGCGCTACAGCGCGCCGCAGCACGATAGCACGTCGTAAAGCCTGGCTTTCGACCAGGTAGTACTATAGCGCGCCATAGCACGCTGTAGTGCCCAATTTTGAATAAACTTCATATTTTTGTATTATGTCAACTTTAGAAACCTAATAACGTAAAAATACACTAAAATGATGACTGGTTTCGATGAAATCATGCATTGTGTAAATGTAGAGGTAGCTTCAAATATGAAATTTATTTCTTATCCAAATAGCATGTTTTTAGTTTCCATTATTTTGTTTTAATATTTTTAACTTAATTGCAAAATTTGATTTCAATTCTTATAGTTAATCTTCTTAATTAATTGATAATTATATAACACCCTAATTATTATTGATTCTAACTTTGATGATGAATGAGTAACTTATTGTTGGTTATGTATTTCAAATTTTATAGGCTAGACCTCTAATTATGTCTTCTAGTTCAAACTTTAATTATGCATTAAGTTGAACTCTTGAAATTTATCAAACTTAAGTTCAACCAATGTTTTTTCACACATCAATTTGCATGGATTAAATTAACACTTGCTTATTTTGGCATTGGATTATAGACTAGCAAAGTAAAAGGATAGGTCTTAAGGTGACTCATGTGATTAATTATCTTGATTAAATCTTAATATCCATGATTTTCTCCTAAGAAAGATATCTATCTTGAATTAATCTTAATAAGACATGATTGATTTACAAACAATCACTTCCGAACAAGTGTATTATTTTACCTCACAATTCATGTGTTTTGGTTAAGATACAATTTATAAGATTAGCATGCGTGATTTTGCATTTTAACCTAATAATTAAATTCATAAACCTACATGAGGATTTATCATTGTGATTTCCTTGAATTAACTTATGATTTAAAATGTGAAGATTAGAAGCTTTGGATCTTTAAGGTATAAAGATAGTTCTAAGCTTAAGTAAATGCTCTACTTTTAATAAGACTATTTTGAGGTAGGAAAATGCCTTATTTGCCTCATTTTGATGTAGGATCTTAGCTGGACCTTAACAACCTTAGATGATTGATCTTTGCCTTGTGGTAGGAAAACCTAAAGAAACTTAAATTGAGATTATCTTTTGTGGTAGTTATCCTAAATTAAATGAGTATTACATCATTATTATGTCACTTCCTTATATGGATTGTTAAAATGAGAATTTTTGTTTCATCGTATGAAGATTATAGTGTATATCCATAGAACTGAGTTATTCAGGAAAATATGGATTTGGCTAATTTATCTTGGATAGAACTATGAAGTTTTAGTCTTATCTTAGGTAATTAGATAAGTACAGTTCAATTCAGGATAAATATCCCAAGTCTAAGGTGTGTTATAGATTGGGAATTTAACAATTTAGTTTGAGAGAAAAACTGCAAGAGGATTCTGTTTCTTATTTTTGTGCACATTGATAAGTGTATTTAAACAAACTAAGTGTTTAAAGTCTCCCTTCCTAGGACATATTGATCATGCATATGTACTCTTATCTTATGATGAATAAGGATGTTATGAAATTACATTACAAATTAAATGTTGAATTTAGTGGAATTATAATGGAATTATATAGGTCATATAGTTAAACTTCAGATTTGTAGAGGCAAATGGATATTTACTTTGATTTAATATTATTTTCTAGCTTTTAAATGATTTAAAAGAATTCAGTTATTACAACCAAGGCATCTCATGAACCGCATAAGCATATCATTATATTAGCGGATCATTGTGCTCATCTAAGATTTGTTAGCGGAGCATTATGCTTACCTGGGATTTGTTAGCAGAGCGTTGTGCTCACCTAGGATTTAATAGCGGAGCAGTTCTCCTCACCTATGATCTATAGAATGTCATGTGACATCAAAGTTCTGCATATTTGAGGCATAATACTCTCTGGCATATTTAGTTACATATATATTTTTAGTGGCATACATCATGATTTTATTTCAATATTTTATCTAGTTTCAGATTCTTTACAGATTCTTATTTTCAGCATCCTATCTCTTAGTTACCGTTTTACTTTACTTTCATTTTTGTATAATTTTACATCTTTCCGTTATTTCAATGCTTTTTTGTCGTATTGTTTTGTTTTATTTAAAATGTTAACCTTTTTAAACTTTAATAAGGTATGTTATAGCTTTTGATGTGATAGACTTATTGTCAAATATGAGATGCTTTTCTTTCCTTTGTCCAGGAAACCGACATTTTGAGATCCGAAAAATTTGTCAGATCTGGAGCATTTGAGGAGCATGCTTTAGAGGCTTCCCAAAATATTAAAGAGGAGCTCGTAGAGCATTAGCTAGCTCAGTTTTTTTTTACTATTTTATTTATTTCTATTGTGAGTTTAGAGATATTTACTGTATTTTATTAAGCAATGGTTTGTAATAATTTTAACTCTACATGTATTTTCTCTTTCTTTTCTGAGATGAATGATTTTGCTTAGCTTTTGTGATGAATGATTTTAATTAGATTTTGCGATGAATAATATAGATCAATATTATAGCTTCTGCACTTTATTATTTATACTACTTATACTTAGTATTATGATATAATTATCATGTAAACTATGAAAATACTTATATTGTAACGCTCTATTCCGTCGCCACAGTACAATTTGAGTTAGTTTAACGAATAACAATTGGTGGCGGAATGGTGCGTTACTCAGGAAGAGAACCTGAAACTCCCCGAATACACTTGCTGGGTATAAGAACTGCTGAGACTCAACCTCAAGAGAAGGTACTAATTCTTAAGATAAGTGTAGTATCCTTATCTTAAGTATTAGATAGGGTATTCATGTATTTTGGATTACGAATAAAGGTAAGATCTAAATTACACGAATACTAGCCTTTTATGTATATCCTGATCACATCACATTACTAAGTATAAATAGAAGTAAATATAGAGTGCAGAAGCTAAAGCATATATCAAGAAACATTCATCATAAAAGCTAAGTAAAGCATTCATCTCAAAAAAGGAAAGAAAATACATCCAAAGTTATTACAACTATTTACTAAATAAAAATATAGAAAATAATCTAAATACTAAATTGAAAGAAACAAATGCAGAAAATAAAGGCTGATGGAGAGTCCTTTAATGCTCCACGAACTCCTCCGAAATCTCATGTGAAGGCTCCTGATCTGAACTCACAAGCTACTCAGAATCTAGCAAATTGTCGGATCCCAAAAGTACCATGTGTTAAACAACACATTGAAAGCTACTCTAACAATTATATTTATCTACTATTTAGCATTTAAATAGTTTATAAAATTGTAAAAAAGATAATAAAATAGTTGAAAGCTAAAAATAGTACAAATCTAAAAGTAAGGTAAAATAGAAACTGTAAACTGAATACTAGAATGTAGAGAAAATATTAAGTGAACTAAAACTGCAGCTAACTGCTGAAATGTAGGGAAAATAGTAAATAATCTGAAATTGAATAAATGATAATTTAAAATTGTGTTATTGCCACTAAATTAATATTACTACATTTGAATATGTCGCAAAATTGTATGCCACTGATATGCTGACTTGGTGTCACATGACACTCCACAGATCCTAGGTAAGCTCATTCGCTTCGCTAACAGAGTCCTTAGATGAGCTCATTCGCTTCACCAATGCTGACATGACTTATGCATTCCATGATATGCCAAGGCTTTTATGACTATATGCTTTAAACCATCAAAATCTAAAATTCAATACAATATTAAGTGATGATTCCACTTATCTCCATTGTACATAATTTATCTAAATGAATTTTTACTTTTAAATTAAATCCACTGCATGGATTTAGAAAAGATTTGAACTTAAACTTACTAACTAAAGAGGTTTTATATGCACAGTTGGTATGTTTCTGAGAAAGCTAACTTTAACAATTAGTTTGTTTAACTGTACTTATCAACATGAATGACGATAAGAGGCATGACCTGGTCACAGTTTTTTCCAACGAACGTCTTCGATTGACTCCTGCTGCCTAGGGTGATTTTCTTCTTTTGGCAATTTATAGAAGCACCATGTTTACTTGGTCAGATCATTCCCAATATTATGTCAAAGTTAGCAATTGACAGCATGATTAACTTAGATTCAAACTGTTGTTCACTGATAGAATTTTTTATTTTATAGAATTACGAGATTGCATGCGGGCTCCAGAAGATAACCCGATGCTTAATGAATTTGCTAAACGATGTGATAATAAATTAAGGGATTTAACCCAATTTTCCAATACAAATGAGTGACTTTCTCCAATATCAAAAATAATATTACATGGTTTACCATTAATTGATAAGGTGCTTATGATTATAATAATATTAAAAATTACAATTCAAAACATTCAAGAAATGCTAAAATAATTGAGCAAAAATTTAAAATAAATTTAAGACGTAGCCGAAACAACATCATTATCTTCAGGTGCATAAGGAGTTAACATGTACACTTGTACAGAAGCAGTTGGTTGCTTGTTCTGAGGCCTTTGGCCCTAATGGTTGTAGACTAGTTTAGGAGCAGGAGCTGCAACCTTGCGATTAGTCGATGAATTTGGTATTACATTCGTTCTCCCACCAATATTCATCCTCATCTTGTAACAGGTGGGTGGCCAGATGGATTGATTCAAAATTTAGGCACTTAATGCTCGCTAAGTTCTTTTTAGCTAACTTGAGACAGCTGATTGTGTCCCTGAGGTTCAAGGCCCCATTTAAGGTAGGTGTCCGTTGACGTGAAAAATTGTGGAGAATTCTATCTCCCAAGAAGTGCGGTATAGAGGGGGCTCCCATCTGAGAAAAAGGCTGTTGATGAGAGTTTAGTATCAGAGCACGAGTCTTTTATGCTTGCTGTGCATTTCTTTCTATGATTGCTTTCATTAAACTAGCAAGGGAGTTAACTTCATTTGGTTCGCCTGAGGATGAGACCATATTTTTGATAGTGTAGGAATTGAGGGGGAGCCTGGATTCAAGACCATAATATCCAGAATCATGGATTCAACAAGAAAATAATAATTTATTATTTCTTTCAATCACTTTATCAAAGGAGAAGTTACATCAATAGGCAAAAAGGATAGCAAATGCAAAAAGAAGATATAAGAGTTGACTTAAGAACATCAACTACAATATTTTATCGTAAAAGTAGCAGAAAAATAATCGTATGAGACTACTTGATGCTTCCTTGAGAGCCTTCAGTAAGTCCAGCACCAGTACCTATCAGCTAAACCTACAAGTAGAGTCCCCATAATCTGAAGGCAGAAATCTGGACAAACTATCTCTCGAAAAGCAGTGGTCACTCGGTCCAACCATTCCTTAGCAAGGACAAGGAGACTAGTCCCTCTGAAGGTTGAGCGAACTAAAATCTTGTCTAGAACTTCTATTCTGAGAAGAGATAGTCCTTCAATGTTTCTTCCATAGACTTTGACATCTTGGAAATCATTCGCACAATACTCATCGAATCATCTAAGGTAGTAGTAGTACTCGAACTGTTGATATTCAATTCTTAAAATTTCATTCATTTGTTAGTTCTGGTTTTCTGCTTGTTTCAATTATAAATACTTTACTTTTATATTTTACCTCTTTAGAGTCTGTTTAGATCCTAAGATGTCCTTTATTAATTGTATTATACTTTTAAGTACCTTTTAATGTTCATTTAATTTTTAAGGTGTACTTTCTAGACATTTTTAGTTTTCATTTCTGAGATTTGACTTGATGAAGTTGTGGATGCTACTTTTCTTTACACTTAATGATTGTAATCTTAACTGCTCCAGATAACAGATCATGAAGTAGATAGGAACACTTTTCTTATCTGACACTTTATGATACTTCTCTAATACCAACTGTAACACCCCAACCCGTCACCACGTGCAATTTGAGTTAGTTTAAGGAATAATAATTGGCGGTGAAATGGTGCGTTACTCAAGAAGAGAAACTAAACCTCCCCGAATATACTTGATGGGTGCAAGAACTGTTGAGACTCAACCTCAAGAGAAAAGGGCTGAGTACTAATCCTTAAGATACGTGTTGTATCCTTATCTTAAGTATTAGATAGGGTACTCATATATTTTGGATTACAAATAAAGGTAAGATCCAAGTTATACGAATACTAGCATTTTATGTATATCCTGATCACATTATAATACTAAGTATAAGTAGAAGTAAATATAGAGTGCAAAAGCTAAGGCATACATTGAGAAACATTCATCATAGAAGTGAAGTAAAGCATTCATCTCATAAAAGGAAAGAAAATACATCTAGGGTTATTACAATTATTTATTAAATAAAAATACAGAGAATAGTCTAAATACTGAACTGAAATAAACAAATGCAAAAAATAAAGGCTGATGGAGAGTACTCTAATGCTCCTCGAACTCCTCCTTGATCTCTTGTGAAGGCTCCTAATCTGGCCCCATAGGCTACTCTAGATCTAGCAAATTACTGAATCCCAAAAGTACCATGTGTTAGACAATAAGTCTAACATATCAAAAACTACTTTAACAGTCACAGTTATCTACTATTTAGCATTTAAATAGTTTAATTAAAATTATAGAAAAGATAATAAAATAGTTGAAAGCTAAAAATCATACAAATTTGAAAGTATGTAAAAACTGAAACTGTAAACTGAATACTATAATGTAGAGAAAACAGTAAGTGAACTGAAACTGCAATTAGCTATCGAAATATAGGGAAAATAGTAAATAATCTAAAACCGAATAAATAATGACTTAAAACTGTGATGTATACCACTGAATTCATAATTATGCATCTGAATATGCCTCAGAACTGTATAGCACTGATATGCCGACTTGGTGTCACATGACACTCCACAAATCATATGTGATCTTATTCACTCCACTAGCAGAGTCCTTAGGTGAGCTCATTCGCTTTGCTAATACTGACATGACTTATGCATTCCATGATATGCCAAGGCTCTTATGACTTTATACTCTAAATTATCAAAATCCAAAAATCAACATAATATTGAGTGATGATTCCGTTTATCTCCATTGTGCAGAATTTATCTAAATTAATTCTGACTCCTAGGTCAAATCCACTACATAGATTTAGCTAAAATTTGAACTTAAGCTCATCAACTAAAGATGTTGTATGTGCATAGTTGGTATATTTCTGAGAAACATAACTTTAACACTTTGTTTGTTTAACTGCACTTACCAAAATGCATGACGATAAGGAGCATGACCCGATCACAGTTTATTCTCTCAAACTAAGTTGCTAAATACCCTAATTACAAATATACTTATAGGGTCCTAATAAAGGTAGCTTGAAATACTTAGTTTGTTTAACAACACTTATCAAAATGCATGACAATAAGCGGTATAACCCGATCACATTTTATTCTCTCAAACTAAGTAATCAATCCCCTTCTTGTAACACTTTTGGACTTGGGATCTTTATCCTGAACTAAAACTGTGCTTATCAAGTTACTTAGAATAAGACCAAGTCTCTGCAGCTCTATTCAGGGTAAACTAGCCAACTCTGCTTTCTACTGAAATAATTCAATTCTATGGATATACACTATCACCTCCAACTAATAGTCTTACTAATTTCAACAATTCTATTTAATAATCAAGGAATATAAAACTAATGAATCCATTCTCCATTGTGGTGAATCCTATACAAAGGTTCTAAAGATGTGAATTAAAAGTCACTCAATTTAGTATACTACTATAAGAAAATAACCTCAATCAAGATCATTAGGTTATCCTACCACAAGGTTCTAGGATCAAGTATCTAATTTATGAAGGTGCATTTAAACTTCTACCTCAAGTTTAGACAATAAGTTCTTATTATCTCAATAACTCATCTATTAATAAGGCTTATCAATTATTAAATTATGAACACTAGATCGACCTTAAAGATCTAGCACTAAAATGTACAATTTACAATCTAAGATCTAAGATTTATATTAAGCTTTCAATTATTAGATCATTAAACTAAATTACACAAATCAGATGGGTGAACCCATTGGATCACAACCTACACTATAATTATGGAATATAATCATGTAATTTATTAAGAATTAATCATTTTGCAAATCAATAATATTTTATGATTTATCTCATGCTAAGAGTCTTATGAGAAAACCAAAGCTCTAAGGGTATATGTTCAAATGATCAATCACATAGTTTAATTATAAATCTAAATATTTCTAATTTAATAGTTTAAGATTAATGTCAAATCAAAATGTATTATTGAAATCATGCAAGTCCTTTAATTATTCAAGTCAAGTGTTTTACTTAAGGTGATTAAGGTTTTAGACCTTAATCTATTCAAGTTAGAATACAATCCTTAACTTGACCAAATCAAGACAAATTGTTGGGTTTATTAATCAATGACAAAATCAGTGGATTATTAGTGCATTATTGGTATTATTTCCAGTTTAAGGTTTTATTGATTATCTTAATTATTCTTTAAGATTCTTAAGGTTTAAGATTTAATATTAACAATTAATCATTTAAAGTATCCAAATTAGGGTTTGAGTTCTCTAATATGCACACTACTATTATTGAAGAATATAAATATTTAATTAAGCAAAACAAAATGTGATTAAGGCTAATAAAATCCTAAATCAAGCCAAAAAAGATTAGCACTTAATTATAAATCTAACCATTCAAAATCTTTGAAACTTGGCATATAATTTATACTTATCCATGTAAACAATCAGAGAATTAGTTTTTTTAATTTGGTTAAGTGTAAACCTTAATTTTTACTAATCATGCATTTCTAAGATTATAGCATAATTATTAAAATAATAATCAAAAAATTATTTCACTTAGCACAGCATTCTACCAAGCATATGAAGTATAATAGAACTTGAATTAAGGAATTTGGATATGTATACAAGCTAATTCACCCAAATCAAATTCTGGAGTAATTAAGAAAATTCAAAAAATCCAACCATAGAAACCTAAATAATTTAATATATTATTATTCCTCATAATTTTTTGAATAAAATGGTATATAATCTAATATGATTTTTCAGAGTTTATCAAAAGCTATTCAATTAATTTATTTTGTATTATTTGAATTGTATTTCTAATTTTCCATTTATATTTCTTAAATAGGTTCTATTAAAATTAAATGGGCCCTAGCCCATTATCAAAACACGCGGGTCAGCTTGGCCCGAGGACGCGGCACTGTCGAACAGCGCGGGTCCTGGGCGGCCCGAACCACACTGGGCTTCTCTCCCACGACGCCATCCCTCTACCCTAACGGATTAGAACTTAACCCTAATCGCTAAATTACAAGCCTCTAGAACATTCCAGAGCCTCCATTAAATCCCTACACCCTCACCTCTCAATGACACCTTGATAAAACTTCAAATTAGGTGCCGGGGTGGTCAAGATCGTCGGGAGGAGAAATTCTCCTCACAGAGATCGAGCCAAGGCCAGAGCTTGACTCGCACACCACCAGGGAGTCAGAAAAAGTTGAAGTCCTAGCTTGGCTGGGTATGAGAGTGGCTAGACTATCGGGACCTTTCTCAATCCAAAATTTAGAGGGGGTGGCAGCTCTATCGATCGATTTGATCGATCGAGTCCAGCCCGAGCCCTGACAATTATTGTGTTAGGTTTGTTTATACTAGGGAAACACTAACAAATTAAATTGAGTAACGTATTAAGTCCCATTAGCTCAGTATAAACAATTGGAGTACTTGGTGCGATCGGGAGAATGTGCTGACGATGCATAGGGAAATCAAAGGAATTAGCTGTACTTTAGAGAAGAGATAGGGATCCTGAACACTAGGACTCACCCACTATTAGTGGTACGCAAACACTAGGTCACCAGGGAGAGCTCGAATAGACTGGAAATGGTGAATTGAAGAAAAATCTGAATTGAACTCAATAAGCCAGCAAGGGGTTCTAAGAGGGAGACCTAAGGCTATTTAGAGCCTTGAGGAGGAACTAGGGTGCAATGGAGTGGGCTGCGGAAGTCCAAGAGATAGGGTCATGGCTGAGCTCCCATTTACACTAATGGAGAAGACCATGCCATGGAGCTTGATCTGAAGGCTAGGCCGAGAGTGGAAGGGTCCTAACGGCCTGCTGAGGTGGACACGCGAGTTGGAGGCAGGCATGGCAACTGGTGGCATGGGGTATCTCCTCTATCAGGAGTGGGGCACTCTCGGGATGTTGATCCACAGTGCAGGTGCACTATGGGTCATCTGATCTATAAATCAGATAGGCGCGATGACCTAGATCAAATTGTTCCTAATGGCCAATCACGAGAGCAATCCAGATCGTTTAATCCACAGAGATATCGGACGACAGATCCGCACTTCTGCAGATCTAGATCCTAGCCGTAGGATCAGCGTGATCGATGGATGGATGAAGCGGGACTACCCTACCATGTGACCTGGGCTTTGCAGTGGGTTACGCACGGTCCGCACAGCGGATCCCGGACATGTAAATTGGTTATGGGTATAAATGAAAATTCAAAATATCAGGAACCCCTTTTATGTAATTTTTTCAATTTAATTTAAATTCAATTATGGCCTAAATGATCTCAAAAAATTATCAAACTTGCACCCCTAGCTAATTTGAGGGCAAGGAATTCAAAATTGAAATCATAATTTTGATTGGAAATCAAAATATTTTAGCTATTATTTAGGGTACTTAATTGGACCAAAATGCCCTTTTTGACTTAGAGAGGTCCAATTGATCACAAGATTTTAGAGTTAGCTTATAATGACCTATTGAATGTAATAGAACTATAGTTAGAGAATGATTAGGCTTATAATTAGTTAAGTAATAACCTAGAGTTATTATAAACACCCCCACCTAAGAATAATCGAGTCCTCGACATCATCCTAAGAAGGAAAGAAAATGTAATAATTTAAGAATAGAACTTAGAATTTTAAGGTTCCTGCAATTTCAAAGATACTTGGATACTTTCATTGCATATAGTTCTCTTTTTCCCAAGTAGATTCTTCAAGAGAATGATTCCTCCACTGAACATTCACCATAGGGATGAAGCAATTTCTCCGCTGCTTTTGATCACAAGTTAAGATCTTGATAGGATCCTCCGCATAACAAAGGTCCGGCTGGAGCGATACTACGGGGAGTCAAACTAAGTGAGATGGATCAAGAAGACATCTCTACAGTGATGAAATATGAAACACATTGTAAACTATAGAGAAATCCTCCGGGAGCTTTAATATATAGGTTACAGAGCCTATCTTTTATAATACTTCAAAAGGTTCGATGCAGCGAGGACTGAGTTTCCCAGCTACACCGAAATAGAATATTCCTTTCATAGGACTGACCTTGAGATAAGCAAAATCTCCAACATTGAAATCCAGAGGATGACGATGGGTATCGTGATATTTACTCTGGCAATCTTATGCTGCTTTAATTCTCTGTTGGATCATTTGCACCTTCCTATTTGCTTCTTCCACCAGATCTGATCCATATAACTGAACACTACCTATTTTGAACTATGCTAATGGAGTACTAGATTTTCTTTCATATAAGGCTTTATACGATGCCATGCCAATACTCACTTGGAAACTATTATTATAAGTGAACTCCACTAGGGGGATGTGATCCACCTAAAAAACTTCCAAAATCTAGAATACATAGGCGCAAAAAGACTTTAAGAACCTAATTGACTTGCTCAGTTTGTCCATCAGTTTGTGGATGGAAGGCAATACTCATGGCCAGGGTATTTCCCAGGTCTTGATGCACTGCCTGCCAAAATTTAGAGGTAAATCTGCTATCATGATCAAAAACAATAGATCTTGGAATACCATGGAGCCTGACAATTTCTCTAATGTACAACTTTTCCAATTTCTCCATGAAATCTATTTAACGCATTAGAGTAAATTGTGCTAACTTGGTTAGTCAATTAACTATGACCCATATAGAATCAACACCTTACCTTGACTTGGGAAACCCATGATGAAGTCTATGGAAATGTCAAACCATTTTTATTCAGGGATAGTCAGAGTATGAAGTAGTCCTCCGGGCTTTTGATGTTCTGCTTTAACAAGACTACAAGCGTGACATTTTGCAATGAACTTTGCCATGCTCTTCTTCTTTCCAGGCCACCAAGAATGACATCATCATATCTTGATACATTTTGGAACTGCAAGGATGAATCTGATATCTTGAATCGCGGCCTTCAACGAGAATCTCTTGGTGCATGAATTTTGGGATCCATAAATGATTCGATTGATAGATTACATTACTACATAATTGTAGATCAAAATGATGACCTCCTTCAATATCAACTTTGAGCTTTAAATATTCCTCAGCTTTAAATTCTCCTCGGTCAGGATCCTCTCAGCCGCGTGGCAGTACGGGAAAAGCTTCGAAATTCCTCTCCTACCCTCGGCGCGTTCATCTTGCTGGCTACCATCTTCCCAAATTGCCCAAGGCCGTTGGCCTGAGCCTCTCCCTTTGGTCCGAGCTTCCCTCCATTGCCCAAGCTCTGGAAGCCACCCCCATAGCCCCCTTGGCCTATAAATACCTTGGGAGAATTACAGTGAGTCCCTTTGCTCACTGTGAACCCTTAATTGGTCGCTAGAAACCCATGGAGCTCTCGTCTTCCTCGGTGATCTTTCATGGCTTTTCCCGAAGTGCGAACCGCTGATAAAGGGCTCATCTGGTGTTCAAACCCCTTGTGCACCTTCGTCTAACCTTCAGGAAGATTAGGGACACTTCAATTCTCCTCGGTCAGACCTACAACCGTAAATTCAGGTACAACCTTTCCCCCATTGAAATTCCTTTAGCTCAATTTCATTTCTATCCTCTGGATGAGCCCTGGATGTTGCCTAGTGAACCGTAGCCACCTAAGGAACCTGTGGTAATTATTGCCTGGGGCTAAGCTAGCTCGAATTGATCGTATCGATCGATTGAGCTAGTGGCCGAGCCATGGCTGAGTCCGAGTAAGGACCTAGCGATTGGCTGCACCCCAGGCTAAGATAGTATGGGGGTTCGACTCGCCTCACTTCCCTGAGCGTGTAGGCATCGAACCCCGGTTGAATCCAGGCCTCTGTGAGGAGAATTGTCCCCTCACAGTCGGCCTGAGATGCCTTATTTGAAGGAATCTCGGTTGAGTAGCACCCCATCAATCCAGAGGGATCCAGATGGGGGTTCTTGGTCCAATAGATGCGTCCCAACTCCAGGAATGTGTAGGGATTAATTTGAGCCGCTGCCGTCGCTAGAGTGCTGGGAATTTCAATGCAGAAGTTTGGCTGACTTGGGACCCGTCGAGAGGAGGAAGACAAAGTCGCGGATCTTGGGCCGGGCCGACCCGTGACCCGCGGAGTTCTGATTTTGGGCCACGTCTATTTAATAATTATCGGAAGACATTTTTAATAGTTGTGAATTAAATTAATCAAACCCTATAGTTTTAATTTAAATAAAAATACAGAATAAATTATTTAAATAACTTTGGTTATACTGATCCAAATGGTATGATCCAATATACCATTTGAATTAGAAAAATACAAGAAATCTAAATATAAAATAAAATCACAAATCAATTGGTTGGATTTAAAAATATTTGCCCAACTCTTTGTTGTCCTTGTTTAAATCATATTAAATTGAATATATATCCAAATGAGGAGATTAAAGGCTCTGATTGCTCCCTGAACCCTATAGATCAATTTTAGAACTTTAAAATCAATTTTGGATATCAAATTCTCTTAATCACTCCTTAATCACCCTAATTAGGGATTAGTGAAATTAAACATAGTTAAGTTTCTGATCTTGATAGAGATGGTTCTTAATGTTATCCTAAGTATTCTAGAACCATTTGGAAAGGTTGGATTGCCCTAAGATGCCCTAAATATACTAATCCCCAAAATTTGGCCTAAATAAGTGATTAGTGCTAATTAGCTTAATTAAGTGGTCAAAATCCAAGTTAAGTGTATTTCCCACCTTATTTATTAGTATGGGACACATTAAAATATATTAGGAGAATTTGAACAATTAAAACATAAAATTCCAATTTTGGCCTTAAGAGGGGCATTTTGGTCATTTTGATCAAATATGCTTAAATGCCCTATAAACCTTGAAAATTTCAGTAATCTACCATAACATAGATTAAAAATGTTCTCTGAATTCTCATACCAATCTTAATGTTAATGTGATCCTTAAACTTAAGAAATGTTCACTTATGCCCTAATTAAGACACTTAGATCTTAAGTAACCTAAAAGGGGTCACCTAGTTTAATGCTTAAACCAAATATCTAAGATTGTCAATTATCACCTTAATGAGTTTAATATAGTTAGATTATAAACCTAAATTATAAAATAAATACAAATGGAAACTCCTAAGTAAAAATCTAGTTCAAAGTCTAAAGTGATTAAATATCAGATCCTTAGATCTTAGATCTTAGACTTAGATCTTCAATTTGAACTGAACCAACTCCAATTGAAATTCTTCAAATGATTGATTATTTAACCCTTTGAAACCTTCCATGTGGGTATAGGAAGATTTAGTCTCTAAAGATAATGAGATTATCTTAAAGGTTGAATGTAGATCTTAGATTCTCAAGTTCTTAATTGATTATTTTATCTTATAATTAGTAGAATAACCCTTTCACTAAGTTCGTAGTTCTTGGATATTTCAACTTATAGGATCCTTTATCCTTAACTTTGGAATAGAGTGTGAACCCTGGATTCTTATTAGGACATCCCCTGGGTTTATGTTTTGAACACCAAAGTGGAGTTCAAGTCCTGAATCCCTAAATCTTGATTTACTTGATCAAGATTTGGGTAAGAGAGTAAAATATTAATAAACTAGGTCATTGATTTAATTACTTAAACTATATAATCATCACATGATTTTGGATTAGAACTTGTTATGTTCTAATATTAACTTTAAGGACGTAAATCTGAGATTCTACTTGATAGCTGGATATTGGAGATCCTAAACTTGTACCTTCTCAGAGTAGCTAGATTTGGTAATTATATAATATCAGATATCACATGAGTTTAGATTGAGTCCCTTGCTTACTTTGATTTAATTTGCTTGGCATAGCTTGGCATACCTTAGTTATTGAGCCTTATTCCTTGAGCATAATAGGAAAACTTAGGATATGGATGATACATCCTAAGTTAGTATCTGAATTGCATATCATTCAGTTTTGCCTTGTTGTAGTTAGTAGAATATGTCCTAACTTAGTCTGCCTCTTTAGTAGTAGTATTGTATAGACTGGACTCAGACATATCATATTTGGATAGCTAGGCTAAGGATTGATTAATTGATATGGGAGGCCCTGTATGGCCAATTGGCTGGTATGGCAGTATTATGTCTTAGGCTTATTGTTACTTTAGCTGGATTATTCAGTAGTATTTTCTATTTTGCTTTGCCACATACTTCAGTGGCCTTATTTTTAGTACTAGCTCACTTGCCACATGTCTCAGTGGCTTTATATAGATTGCTTTGCTTTTGCCACATGTCTCAGTAGCCTTTTTTTTTCCTTTTCTTAACTAGCATGTTGTATGTATACTTATATGGTTTACTTATATATATTAGCATATTTAGGATGCTAGGATTGTATGTTCTTAGTACTTGTGTTTCTTTTATATACCCAGCATATGTTAATATGATCATAAGCATGTTAGGTTCATAATTATATTGTAGCTGCTGTTTCTTTTAGCTTTTAGCCTCACCTTGTTTATTTTACGTTGTATGTCATTCTTCATACTAGTTGCTGGCTATAAATGGATAGTTTATAGTTATCGTCTCTTCATAGCTTATTGCACCTATTACAATTTGCATGTTTAGCTAATTTAAATGTGATATCTTTAAAATATTCAGTTCATTAAAATAGCCTAAAATATACTTAGACAATTTTCTAACTGTAACCTTTTTGTTTTGTTGGCTGGGGCCCTAGCATTTGTGATATCGACAAATGTCAGATTCAGACGTGTTTTTGGGCAGTGTCACAGAAGAGGAGCTGGTTCAGGAGGAGGATGGTGCTGCTGCTATTTAGATAGATCTTGTATTTTATTTCAGTGAGATTGAGAGATATTTTCATCCTCTTTAAAATTCAGTTTGTAATAATTAATTCTAGATATGTTTCATTTCTGTATTTCGATGAGTTACTATATTATTTTTGCTCTTTATACTATGTATGCTTCTGGATGTTACTACTCGCCTATTGCTTCCACCACTTTGATATATATATATATATATATATATATATATATATATATATTGATGAATGTTATAGTACTTGGTGATAAGTCCTTGGCTTAAGGCAGGTTGGGTTTACCTAACTTTACTTAAGTTGGGGGTTTGCCATAATTGGAGCACCGTACTTCCTTGTTGTCAGTACGGGGGCCCCATAGGGTACTTGTGTTTTATGGATTACGAATAAAGGTAAGATCCAAGTTACACAAATACTAGCACTTTATGTATATCCTGATCACATCACAATATTAAGTATAAGTAGAAGTAAATACAGAATGTAGAAGCTAAAGCATACACTGAGAAATATTCATCTCAGAAGAGGAAAAAAAATACATCTAGAGTTATTATAACTGTATACTAAATAAAAATATAGAGAATTGTCTAAATATTAAATAGAAAGAAATAAATGTGGAAAATAAAGGCTAATAGAGATTCCTCTAATACTCCATGAACTCCTCTTGAATCTCATGTGAAGGCTCCTAATCTGGCCCCACAAGATGCTCTAAATCTAGCAAATTACTGGATCCCAAAAGTATAATATGTTAGATAATAGGTCTAATACATCAAAAATTACTCTAATAATTATAGTTATCTACTATTTATCATTTAAATAGTTTAAGTAAGACTATAGATGTAACAACCCGAGTTATTACCATAGTTGATTAGGACTAATCCTAAGTCTTAAACATAATTATAAGTGCTAATTAGGTCAATTGGAGTCAAACTCTGAGACCTAGTCCAAATCAGGAGTCAAATGGATCGAACCCTAATTTCTGGAAATCCAGAAACCCTAGAAAATTGACCTATTTAAATTGACCTTCGATCAAAAAATAGACACCGCCATTGCGTTCCTTGACCCCAAATTAGTTTGGGGTGAAGTTTTCGTGTCAATCGGGAATCGTCGAAATTTCGACGAATATTTTAATAATAAAAATACCCCGGAAATCGAGATATCAGAATACTCGTCGGATTGAAAATCTGACTTCGCCATTGAATTCCTTGACCCCAAATTAGCTAGGAAAAACATGTTCAAAAATTTCTGAAATTAAAAAAAAAATAAATAAATAATAATATTTAATTAATTACTTAACGGTCACCGTTAAGTAATTACTGTTATCGTCAACTGTAGCTGACGGCACCGTCAGATCGGACGGCACCATCGCAGCCGTTGGATCTGATACGGGGCCGTCTCCCTTGGCCCCGTTGCCCTCGCGCGCCACGCGGCGGGCCGCCGCAAATTTCGGCCAATCCGGCCCCTCCCCGGCCTCGGCGAGGTCGCCGACGGGTCTATAAGACCTCGACCGACCTCTGGGCTCCGGGTTTGCGAAAATCCGAGCCCAGATCGAGCCAAATCAAGCCCCGAAGCCCAGCCACCCGTCCGCCGTCGACCTCAGGTACCCTCGATCTCCCTCCTCCGTTCTCATTTCGCCGTCGCATAACCTTAGAATTATAGGTTAGGACTTAGATTGACAATCAACCGGACCTGATCGACCTCGATCAGGTCCGGCTGACTCAGATCGAGGCTTGAAGCCTCGGGCTGATTTTCCGCAGCCGCCGAAACCCTAGATATTATGGTTTAGAATTGCCGGCGATCCCGGCCACCTCTGGCGAAGGTCCGCCCACCGGCGTGTAGCCCTTGTCGAGGGCCACCATCGGCCGTGCAGGCCGAGGTGGTCCGGCGGCGGGAAGGCCGGCAAAAGCCGTGCCCTAGCCGCGCCCTCGGGCCGTCGCTGCGAAGGGGACGAAGTCCGGGTCGGGTCGGGTCGACTCGATCCCGACCCGCCCGAGCCGGGTCCGCGCCAGCCGGGTAGGGCCCACAGAGCCACGTGGTGTCGTCGGGGCCTGCCACGTGTCCAGTGGGACCCACCAGCCAAAGCCCGCGACCCTTCGGCTTCGGCCGTGGGCCCACAGTGCCATGTGGTAGCCTCTGGGCCCGCCACGTGTCTAGTGGGACCCACTGTCTATTAATTAAAATTTAATTAAATTACTGTTAGTGTTAATTAATTACTGTTAAGGATTAATTAAGTAAAGTTAGTGGTTAATTAAATTAGGATTAGTGTTAATTATATTTAAACAGTAACCTTAATTAATTAAGTATAATTAGAGATTAATTAGGGTTAATTAAATGTTAATTAAACCTTAAATAGTAATTAGAATAATTAATCATTATTAAATAGTAAAGTATAATTAATTATTCTTAATTAGATATTAACAATTACTTAAGACTAATTAAACAGTGATTAGCACTAATTACTTTGCTATAGTAAAATATTAATAAATATAATTTAATTAATTAATTAATAGATTAATTAATGCTAATCAATAATTAAGCCTAATTAATCATAGATTAATTAAAGATTAATAATTTCAGAAATTTTATATAAAACTTTAGGAATGAACAGTAAAATCATTTAATTTGGATAAATGAACAGTAAAATTTAAATTGTATTTTTGAATAGTAAATCTTAAAAGTTTTTAATAACTTTTTATAGGATAATCCAAATATAGCCAATATAGGTCTTAAAATACTCAGAAAAATATAAGGAATCAAATAACATAATGTAAAAGTTTATTTCGAGGTACGTATAATGATGTAACATTTTAGGACCTCTCTAGAGCCTCATAACTTCTTACCTGGTTATCAAAACATAGTCAATATGGGTCTTAAAATGCTCAGGAGAGCGACCCCATCACCGTAATAGTATTAGTTTTCTCATTTGGGCATCAGGATAAAAAGTCAACCCTAGAACTCAGAGTTGACTTTAGTGAAAATGACCAAATTGCCCTTGGAATTCAAATGGCCATAACTTGGTCAAATCAACTCCAAATTCAAAAATTCAAGAACTATCTAATCTAGAATTCTAATGTCATCAATATACTGAAATAATATTTAGGATTTAAACCCTAGAAATTTAGGTAAATGACCAAACTACCCCTGGCTTCATTTTGGTCATAACTTGACCGTTTGATGCCCAATTTGGACGTAGTTACTGTCTATCTTCAAGTTAGACAGTAAGGAATTAGTTGGAAAAGGGAAACCTTAGTTTTGACCTCCAAATCAAAAGTTGACTTTTTGACCCTTAAAGTAGGGGCAAAATAGTCATTTTGCCCTAAGAATGGATTAAGTACCATTACCATTTAGATAACATTCCAGAATGCCAAGACTAATATTATAATCATCTTAGTAACAATTAAGTGAGTGAAATCAACTCTTAAGTCAGATTCTAATAATTTCTGCTAAGTCTTAAACACTACACTTTAAGGACCTTTCTTGAGACGAGGACTAGATCATAGGTTAGAGTTCATTCATTGGATAAATTAGGTTACCCAATGGGTGAAACCTTGGTTTTAATAGTTTCTAGACTTTTCTTTTATTTTATAACTCATTCTAATTATTTTGTATTTTAACCTTAGATTTAAGGTAGGAGATTCATCTTATTAAGTTTGATTACTTAATAAGATTTGCCTTAACTAGTATATCACTTATAGAATAAAACCTATAACTTAGGTCTTATCCTCTTTGGATTATGTGATTAATCTATAGGTTTAGAAGATCTTGATCAGATCTTAGTTAGAACGTCTAAATTCACAAAACTAGAACGTGTGATTCATTTATTTAACTCGTAGCCGTCTATTCGATTGAACTAGATTAGAACCTGATCAATTCTAATCCTTTTTTTAACTTATAAGGACGAATTTCTGAGTTACACTTGATAGTAGGAAAATGGTGATCCTGAACTAGTGTAACTTGGAATAGTTATAATGGTTAAGTAGAAAATAAATGATATCACCATGTTTAGTAGAGTCCCTTGCTTCTATTTGGTATTTTGTTGCTACGCATTCCTTGTACTTTTGTGCTATATTTTCTTGAGCATGTCATACAAGATTTTTGATGCATAAATAAACTGTTAGGAAAATATGGAGACTCCTTAGATTTCTTGTGAAAATATTAAAGTGATTAATGAAAAGATGATAATTATATGAGCTGCCTCTCAGATATTTCCTTGTTTCCTAGCCTCCTTATGTCGCTAGGGGAAGGACCTATTTTGTTGTGTGCCTAGTTTACTAGCCTCCTTATGTTGCTAGGGGTACACCGTCGGTGCCTTAGCCGTACTGGTGTTAAGGTTGCCTTGTATGCTTAGTTTACTAGCCTCCTTATGTCGTTAGGGGCATACAGTTGAGCCTTAACCGTACTGGTGCTAAGACCCTTCATTTACTTTGTGTGCTTATTTGCCTAGCCTCCTTATATCGCTAGGGGTACACAGTTTTATGACTTAGCCGTGATGGTGCTAAGCTTCTTTGATATTCGATGGGCTAGAGTAGCTCTTTTCTGTATGGCAGTCGATGCACGGATATTTATATGCAGTTGTGTCATTTCGTTTACTTTTCAGTATTCTTATTCAGTCAGCTATTTCTTTGTACTGCTTATATATATATATATATATATATATATATATATATTTAGGATGTTAGAATCTTGTCACTATTTATATGTACCACTGCTGAGTTCTTTTTCTTTAATTGGCATGTTTCTTTTGATCACCAGCATGTTTAGGATGTAGCATTTTTCTTACTGCACTTATTTGTTTATGTATATTTATATGCCTTACCTTATTTAGCTCACATGTGAGGCATGTCTTTGCCTCTCCTTTTTGATTAAGTTATAAATGATGATTTATAGCTTTCTTTTCCCCTTGTATTGCTTGCTGCTCCTTTATATATATATATATATATGTTACTTAGATATTGTAGAATGGTGATATTACTTAACACATATAATAATTCATCAGCTTAAAATATACTTAGACAATTTGTCTAACCAGATTTTTCTTTTCTTTGGCTGGGGCCCTACATTGTGAAACTGACAATGGCAGATCCACTTCAATTAGATGAGCAGGAGTTAGGAGTGGAGCCATACCCAGAGGAGGAGCCCGTAGAAGAAGCTGTTGTTTAGCATTTATTTTATATGTGAGGACAAGAGTATTTGCACATTTTGTTCTATTTGAACTTTTTAAATGATGTAATAATACAGGTACATTGACTGCGTATTTGGATTGTATGCTTATATTCTGAGTTCTACTTTTGCTATTTATATTGTGATGCTTGGATGGTTTACATTTCCTTAAATCGCTTCCGCACTCTGTTTGTTTACTTATATAGTGATTGTTAGATTGATTCTGTGTTAATCCTTCCCTAATCAAGTAGATTATGGAGTCTATCCTAATCCAATGGTAAGTGAGGGGTTAGCCAGAGTGACACCCCACCCTTAACCTAAATCCTTTGGCGGATTAAGGGTGCGGGGTGCCACAATAGAAAAGGTAGTAAAATAGCTGAATGCTAAAAATAGTACAAATCTGGAAATAAGGTAAAATTGAAATTATAAGCTGAATACTAGAATGTAAAGAAAATAATAAGTGAATTGAAACTACAACTAACTACTAAAATGTAGGGAAAATAGTAAACAATCTAAAACTAAATAAATGATGATTTAAAACTATGTTGTAAGCCATTTAATTCATATTTATGCATTTGAATATACCACACAATTGTATGCCACTGATATGCTGACCTGGTGTCACATGACACTCCATAGATCCTATGTGAGCTCATTCACTTTGCTAATAGAGTCCTTAGGTGAGTTCAGTTACTCAGCTAATAGAGTCTTTAAGTGAGCTCATTTGCTCTACTAATGCTGATATGACTTATGCATTCCATGATATGCCAAGGCTTTTATGACTATATGCTTTAAATTATCAAAATTCAAAAATTAATACAATATCAAGTGATGTTTCTATTTATCTCTATTGTGCAAAATTTATCTAAATAAATTATGACTCCTAAGTCAAATCCACTATATGGATTTAGCTAAGATTTAAAGTTAAACTCATCAACTAAAGAGGTTGTAAATGCATAGTTGTTATGTTTCTAAGAAAGGTAACTTTAACACTTAGTTTATTTAACTGTACTTATCAAAACACATGATGATAAGGGGCATAACCCGGTCACAGTTTATTCTCTCAAACTAAGTTATTAAATACCTTAATTATAAATATACTTATAGTGTCCTAAGAAAGGTAGCTTGAAATACTTAGTTTGTTTAACTGCACTTATCGAAATGCATGCCGACAAGGGATATGACCCGGTCACAATTTGTTCTCTCAAACTAAGTAATCAATCATGTACTTATAATGCTTTTGTTCTTAGGATGTTTATTCTAAACTCAATTGTACTTATCTAATTACTTAAGATAAGATCGAGTCTACAATTCTATTAAGGGTAAATCAACCAACTCTACTTTCTACTGAAATAATTCAATTCTATGGATATACACTATCACCTTTAACTGATAGTTCTACTGATTTCAACAATTCTATTTAATAATCAAGGAATATCAAACTAATGAATTTATTCTCCATTATGGTGAATCCTACATAAAGGTTCCAAAGATGTGACTTAAAAGTCACTCAATTTAGTATACTACCGCAAGAAAATAACCTAATTCTAGATCATTAGGTTATCCTACCATAGGGTTCTAGGATCAAGTATTTAAGGTTAAGAAGGTGCATCTAAACTTCTACCTCAAGATTAGACAATAAATTCTTCCTACCTCAATAACTCATCTATTGATAAGTCTTAGCAATTATTGAATTATGAACACTAGATCAGCATTAAAGATATAGCACTAAAATGTGCAATTTATAATATAAGATCTAAGATTTATATTAAGCTTTCAATTCTTATATCATTATATAGAATTACACAAATCAGATGGGTAAACCCATCAGATCACAACCTATACTATAATTATAGAATACAATCATGTAATTTATTAAGAATTAATCATTTTGCAAAATTAATAATATTTTATGATTTATCCCATGCTAAGAGTCTTACTTAGGAGAAAATTAAAGATCTAAAAGTATATGTTCAGATGATCAATCATATAGTTTAATTATAGATCTTAATATTTTTAGTTAAATGATTTAAAATCAATGTCAAATCAGAATGTATTATTGAAATCATGTAAGTCCTTTAATTGTTCAAATGAATTATTTTACTTAAGGTGATTAAGGTTTTAGACCTTAATCTAATCAAGTTAGAATATAATCCTTAACTTAACCAAATCAAGACTAATTATTGAGTTTATTAATCAATGACAAAATAAGTAGATTATTATTACATTATTGATGTCATTTCCAATTTAAGGTTTTATTGATTATCTTAATTATTCTTAAAGATTCTTAGGGTTTAAGATTTAATATTATCAATCAATCATTTAAAATGTCCAAATTAGGGTTTGAGTTCTCTAACATGCACATTATTGTTATCGAAGCATATAAACATTTAATTAAGCAAAATAGAAAATAATTAAGGCTAATTAAACCCTAAATCAAGCCAAAAATGATTAGCACTTAATTATAAACCTAACTACTAAAAATTTATGAAACTTGGCAAATAGTTTATACTTATCCATGTGAACAATCGGAGACTTAGTTTGCTAAATTTAGTTAAGTGTAAACCCTAACTTTTACTAATCATGTATTTCTAAGATTAGTACATAAAAATTAAAATAATAATCAAAAACAATTTTCACCTTGCACAAGCATTCTACCAAGCATAAGAAGCATAATAAAACTTGAATCGAAAAATTTTGCCTAGTAAACAAGCTAATCCACCCAAATCAAGTTCTAGAGTAATTAGGCAAAATCAAAAAATCTAATCACATAAACCTAAATATTTTTGTATATTATTATTACTCGTCATTTTTTGAACAAAATGACATAATTTTTATATGATTTTGATGAGTGGACAAAAAGTTATTCAATTAATTTAATATGCATTATTTTAATTGCATTTCTGATTTTCCATTTATTTTCCTTAAATAGGTTTTATTAAAAATTAAACGGGCCATGGGCCATTATCAAAATACAGGGGTCGGCTTGGCCCGAGGACCCGGCCATGTCAAACAGAGCGGTCACGGGCTGCCCGACCCGCACTGTGCTTCTATCCCATGATGATATCCCTCGACCCTAACGATTAGAGCTTAACCCTAATCAAAAAATTATGAGGCTCTGGAACACGCCAAAGCCTCCATTAAATCCCTACACCCTCACCTCTCCACGACGCATTGATAGGACTTCAAATTAGGTCCCGAGGTGGTCAGGATAGTCGGGAGGCTATTGGCTAGATTCCCAATTGAGGATTTCTCTGTGGGGAGAAATTCTCCTCATATAGACCGAGTTAAGGCCAGAGCATGACTCATACACCACCAGAGAGTCAGGACGAGTCGAATCCCCAGCTTGGCTGGGTCTGGGAGTGGCTAAACCACTGGGACCTTACTCAGTACAAAATTTAGAGGGGACGGTAGCTCGATCGATAGATTTAACCAATTGAGTCCAGCCCGAGCCCCAACAATTATTATGTTGGGTTCGTTTAGACTAGGAAAACACTTACAAATCAAATGGAGTAAATTATTGAGCCTCATTGGCTCAGTACAAATGAGGGGGGTGCCTAGTGCGATCAGGAGAATGTGCTAGTGATGCAGAGGGTGATCCAGGGACTTAGCTGTGCTTCAAAAGAGAGTTAGGGATTCTGAACACTAGAACCCACCCACTATCAGTGGTACACAATAACTGGGTCACAAAGGAGATATCAAATGGATCGATAATGGTGAGTTGGGGAAAAAATTTGAATTGGACTCAATAAGCTAGCAAGGGGTTCTAAGAGGGAGACTTGAGACTATTTATAGCCTCGGGGAGGAACTAGGGTGCAATGGAGTGGGCTGGGGAGGCCCAAGAGTTCGGGTCATGGCCGAGCTCCAAATTTCACTAATGGGGAAGACTGGGCCACGGTGCCCGATCAGGAGGTTAGGCTGAGAATAGATGGGTCCTAAAAACCTTCTGTGGTGGACGCACGAGTGGGAGACAGGCGTGGTTGTGGTGTGGCGACCCTCACCCTTAACCCTCAATAGGTTTAGATTAAGGGTGAAGTGTCACTCTGGTTAACCCCTCACTTAGCATTGGATTAGGATAAACTCCACAATCCACCTGATTAGAGAAAGGTTAATTCAGAATCAATCAAGCAGTCACTATATAAGTAAAAATACAGAGTGCGGAAGCGATAAATAAATGACATCCAAGCATCATAATGTATATAAGAAGAGAAATATAACTCAGAAAAGTAGCATAGTGAAATCTGAACACATAGTCACAGGTACCTGTATTATTATATTAATTAAAATTTAACAAAATAAATGTTCAAAATCAACTCATCCTCACAAGTAGTAAATGACTAGATATCTTCTGGCCCCAACTGCTGCACCTCCTCTAAGTAAGGCTCCTCCTCGGGTGCAGGCTCCTAAAACTGCTCTAAGCCTGACATTGTCGGTTTCACAATGTAGGGCCCCAGCCAAAAAAAGAGAAAATCTGGTTAGACAATTATCTAAGTACATTTTAAGCTAAATTTTTAATAAGGTTATATAATATCACCATTTTACCATTTACTTCTAAGCATGATGTGTAAATACAGGAGCAGTAAGCAACACAAGTAAAAAGGCAAACTATAGACTATGCTCTATAGTATAAACAAGGCAAAGAAATGAGGCTGAAGCATACCTCGCATAACAAATAATCAAGGAAAGGCATATAAGTGTAAATATAATTGAATAAATGCTGGAAGAAAAATTCTACATCCTAAACATGCTGGTGATCAATAAAAATAACATGCTAATTAAAAAAGAATAACTCAGCAGTGATATATACATATAGCAGTAAGATTCTACATCCTAGATATATATAAAGCAGTACAAGGAAATAGCTGACTGAAAAAGAATATACTGAAACAACCACAACTGCATATAAAACTATAATACATCAACTGCCATACAGAAAAGAGCTACACTAGCTCGCCAAAAGAAACTGAAGATCTTAGCACGATACGGCTAGGGCTACTCCTAGCTCGATACGACTAAGCCAACAACAGTCACATATATGGCCCTAACACGATACGACTAGGGCTACTCCTAGCTTGATACGGTTAGGTCACCAACTATCATACCGAAATATCCTAGCACAGTACGGCTAGGGCAACTCCTAGCACGATACGGCAAGGGCAACATTTGGTATGATCAAAAGAACACTGAGAGGCAGCTCAATCACATCACTTTATTATCATTTCACTTATTTACTTTAATATTTTCATAAGGAATCTAAGGAGTCTCCATAATTTCCTAACATTTTATTTATGCATCAAATGTCTTATATGATATGTTCAAAGAAAATATAAGACACAAAATTACAAGGTATGCGTAGCAACAAATAACAAGTAAGCAAGAGACTCGACTAAATATGATGATATCATTTGTTTTCTACTTAACCAGCTGACTATTCCAAGTTACACAAGTTCAGGATCACCGTTTTCCTACTATCGAGTGTAACTCAGAAATTCGTCCTTATAAGTTAAAAAGGATTGGAACTGATCAGGTTTCAATCTAGTTCAATCAGATAGACGACTATGAATTAAACAAATAAATCATACGTCCTAATTTTGTAAATTTAGACGTTCTAACTAAGATCTGATCAATATCTTCTACACCTATAGATTATGGATTAAACACTATGAGGTTTTAGGTTTAATCACATAATCCCAACTGGATAAGACCTAAGTTCTAGGTTTTATACTATAAGTGATCTACTAGTTAAGGCAGATCCTATTAAGTAATCAAACTTAATAGGATGAATCTCCTATCTTAAATCTAAAGTTAAAAGATAAACTAATCAGAATGGGTTGTAAAACAAAATAATATATAGAAACTACTAAAACCAAGGTTTCACCCATAGGGTAACCCAATTTACCCAATGAATGAATACTAACATATGATCTAGTCCTACTCTCAGGAAAGGTCCTTAAGGTGGGATGCTTAAGACTTAGGAAAAAATTATTGGAATTCAATTTAATGACTTGTTTTAATTACTTACATGATACTAATATGATTACATTATTAATCCTAGTATTCTAAGATTTTAATTAAGGGCTAAAGTTGCGCATTTCTAATTTTAAGGTAAAATGACTATTTTGCCCCTACTTTACGGGTCAATCAACTTTTGATTTAGGGGTCCAAACTGAGTTTTCTCTTGTCCAACTAATTCTTTACTGTCTAACTTGAAGATAGACAGTAAGTACGTTCAATTTGGACGAGAAACGACCGAGTTATGGCTAAAATAAGGCTAGGGGAATTTTGGTCATTTCCCTAAATTTTAGGGTTCAAATCCTAAATATTATTTCTGTGAGAATGATGACATTGAAATTCTAAACTAGGTAGCTTCTTAAATTTTTGGATTTGGAGTTAAATTGACTAAGTTATGGCCATTTGAAGTCCAAGGGCATTTTGGTCATTTTTCACTATAGTCAACTCTAAATTCTAGAGTTGACTTTTTGTCCTGATGTCCAAATTGGAAAACTAATACTACCACGGTGATGGAGCCGCTCTCCTGAGCATTTTAAGACCCATATTGACTATGTTTTGATAATCAGGTAAAAAGTTATGGGGTCTTAAAGAGGCTCTAAAATGCTACCTCGTTATGCGTACCCCGAAACGAAATTTTACATTACGCCATTTGATCCTAAATATTTTTCTGAGTATTTTAAAACCCATATTAGCTATGTTTGGATCATCCTACAAAAAGTTATTAAACTTTTAAGATTTACTATTCAAAAATACAATTTGAATTAATTTACTATTCATTTATATAAATTGAATGATTTTACTGTTCATCCATAAAGTTTTTATTTAATTAATCACTGTTTAATTATTAATTAATTAATTAATTAATTTTATTATAGTAAAGTAATTAGTGATAATTACTGTTTAATTAATCTTAATTAATCTATAATTATATTTATTTATTTAAATTTACTATTCATTCATAAAGTTTTTATTTAATTAATCACTATTTAATTATTAATTAATTAATTAAATAATTTTACTGTAGTAAAGTAATTAGTGCTAATTACTGTTTAATTAATATTAATTAATCTCTAATTATATTTAATTATTTAAATTTACTGTTCATTCATAAAGTTTTTATTTAATTAATCACTATTTAATTATTAATTAATTAATTAAATAATTTTACTGTAGTAAAGTAATTAGTGCTAATTACTGTTTAATTAGTCTTAATTAATCTCTAATATATTTAATTATTTAAATTTACTGTTCAAAAGTAATTAATTATCCTAATTATTGTTTAAGATTTAATTAACACTTAATTAATCTTTAATTATAATTATTTAATTAAAGTTACTGTTTAAAAGTAATTAGTACTAACCCTAACTTAATTAACTACTAACAGTAATTAATTAAGGCTAAATAGTAATTAATTAACACTAACATTAATTTAATTAATTTCTAATTAACTGACAGTGGGCCCCACTGACACGTGGCACTTCCAGAGGCTGCCACGTGGCACTGTGGGTCCCACGGGCTGCTGACTCAGCCTGGCTGACTGGACAGTGGGCCCACCTGACACGTGGCACTGCCAGAGGCTGCCACGTGGCACTGTGGGTCCCACGGGCTGCTGACTCAGCCCGGCTGACTGGACAGTGGGCCCACCTGACACGTTGCACTGTCAGAGGATGCCACGTGGCACTGTGGGTCCCACGGCTGCTGACTCAGCCTGGCTGACGGGGCTGTGGGCCCCCACTTGACACGTGGCGGGCCCGTAGGCCGCCACGTGGCCGGGTGAGCCTCACCCGCGCTGATGCGGACCCGACCCGGTCGGGTCAGGCTCGGGTCGACCCGGCCCGACCCGAAGGCGTGACCCTTCACCTTCCGGGTGTTCGGCGGACCGAACCCAGTCCACTTCGGGGACCTGGTGCGCCCGATCGGGTGGGTTTTAGCCCGATCGGAACGGTGGATGTGAAGAGGACATGTTGATCTACCTATCCTACAATTTTTACAACGATCGAACGGTAAACGAGGGAGATCGGGGTACCTGAAGTTCGGATCGGCGAAGGATTCGGCGGAAAAGAAAGGCTGACTTCCGGGCTTGATTCCGGCTTGATCCGGGCTCCGATCGGTGAAAACTCAGAGCCTAGGGGTAGGCCGAGGTCTTATAGACCGGACGGCGACCTCGCCGAGGCCTGGATGCGGCCGGATTGGCCAGAAATGGCGACGGGCCGCCGCGTGTCACGCGGGCGGAGTCGTCGAGGAAGACGACTCCGCAGCCGTTGGATCTGGGCCGATCCAACGGCTGAGATGGCGCCGTCAGCTACAGGGACGGGTCCGTTAAGTACTTAACGGCACGCCGTTAGCTACAGTAAAAAAAATAATAATTTTTTTTTTTTTTTTAATTTTTTTTTTCTTGAAAAAATTTCTGAAAATTTTGAACATGTTTTTCCTAGCTAATTTGGGTCAAGAAATTCAATGGCGCAGTCGGATTTTTGATCCAACGAGTATTTTGATACCTCGATTTCCGTGATATTTTTATTATTAAAATATTCGTTGAAATTTCGACGTCTTCCGATTGACACGAAAACTTCACCTCAAGCTAATTTGAGGTCAAGGAACGCAATGGCGGTGTTCATTTTTTGATCGGAGGTCAATTTAAATAGGTCTTTCTAGGGTTTTCCGGATTTTCTAAAAATCAGTATTCAATCCAATTGACTCCTGATTTGTACTAGGTTTAGGAGGTTGACTCCATTGACCTAATTAGCACATCTAATTATGTTTAAGACTTAGGGTTAACCCTAATTATCTAAAGTAACAACTCGGGTTGTTACATGTGGTGACCCTCACCCTTAACCCTTCATAGGTTTAGATTAAGGGTGGAGTGTCACTTTGGTTAACCCCTCACTTAGCATTGGATTAGGATAAACTCCACAATCCACCTGATTAGAGAAAGGTTAACTCAGAATCAATCAAGCATTCACTATATAAGTAAAAATATAGAGTGCGGAAGCGATAAATAAATGACATCCAGGCATCATAATGTATATAAGAAGAGAAATATAACTCAGAAAAGTAGCATAGTGAAATCTGAACACACAGTCATAGGTACCTGTATTATTTCATCAATTAAAGTTTAACAAAATAAATGTTCAAAATCCACTCATCCTCACAGGCAGTAAATGACTAGATATCTTCTGGCCCCAACTGCTGCGCCTCCTCTAAGTAAGGCTCCTGCTCAGGTGCAGGCTCCTCAAACTGCTCTAAGCCTGACATTGTCAGTTTCACAATGTAGGGCCTCAGCCGAAAAAGAGAAAATCTAGTTAGACAATTGTCTAAGTACATTTTAAGCTGAATTTTTAATAAGGTTATATAATATCACCATTTTACCATTTACTTCTAAGCATGATGTGTAAATACAGGAGCAGTAAGCAACACAAGTAAAAAGGCAAACTATAGACTATGCTCTATAGTATAAACAAGGCAAAGAAAAGAGGCTGAAGCATGCCTCGCATAACAAGTAATCAAGGAAAGGCATATAAGTGTAAATATAACTGAATAAATGCTGGAAGAAAATTTCTACATCCTAAATATGCTAGTGATCAACAAAAATAATATGCTAATTAAAAAAAATGAATAACTCAGCAGTGATATATACATATAGCAGTAAGATTCTAATATATATAAAGCAGTATAAAGAAATAGCTGACTGAAAAATAATATACTGAAACAACCACAACTGCATATAAAACTATAATACATCAACTGCCATACAGTAAAGACCTACACTAGCACGCCAAAAGAAACTGAAGATCTTAGCACGATACGGCTAGGGCTACTCCTAGCTCGATACGACTAAGCCAACAACAGCCACATATATGGCCCTAACACGATACGACTAGGGTTACTCCTAGCACAATACGGTTAGGTCACCAACTATCATACCGAAATATCATAGCACAGTACGACTAGGGCAACTCCTAGCACTATACGGCTAGGGCAACATTCGGTCTGATCAAAAGAAAATCACTGAGAGGCAGCTCAATCACATCACTTTATTATCATTTCCCTTATTTACTTTAATATTTTCATAAGAAATCTAAGGAGTCTCCATAATTTCCTAACATTTTATTTATGCATCAAATATCTTATATGATATGTTCAAAGAAAATATAAGGCACAAAAATAAAATGTATGTGTAGCAACAAATAACAAGTAAGCAAGAGACTCGACTACACATGGTGATATCATTTGTTTTCTACTTAACCATTCTAACTATTCCAAAATTATACAAGTTCAGGATCACCATTTTCCTACTATCGAGTGTAATTTGAAAACTTGTCCTTATAAGTTAAAAGGATTAGAACTGATCAGGTTCTAATCTAGATCAATCAGATAGACGACTATGAATTAAACAAATAAATCATACGTCCTAATTTTGTGAATTTAGACGTTCTAACTAAGATCTGATTAAGATCTTCTACACCTATAGATTATGAATTAAATACTATGAGATTTTAGGTTTAATCACATAATCCAAACTGGATAAGACTTAAGTTCTAGGTTTTATACTATAAGTGATCTACTAGTTAAGGCAGATCCTATTAAGTAATCAAACTTAATAGGATGAATCTCCTATCTTAAATCTAAAGTTAAAAGATAAACTAATCAAAATAGTTTGTAAAACAAAATAATATCTAAAAACTACTAAAACCAAGGTTTCACCCATAGGGTAACCCAATTTACCCAATGAATGAACTCTAACCTAGGATCTAGTCTTAATCTCAAGAAAAGTCCTCAAGGTGGAGTGCTTAAGACTTAAGAAAAATTATTGGAATTCAATTTAATGACTTATTTTTTTTACTTATATGGCACTAATATGATTACATTATTAATCCTAGTATCCTAAGAATTTAATTAAGAGCTAAAATTGCGCATTTCCAATTTTAAGGTAAAATGACTATTTTGCCCCTACTTTAAGGGTCAAAAAGTCAACTTTTGATTTAGGGGTCCAAACTGAGATTTTCTCTTCTCCAACTAATTCCTTACTGTCTAATTTGAAGATAGACAGTAAGTACGTCCAATTTGGACGAGAAACGACCGAGTTATGGCTAAAATAAGGCTAGGGGTATTTTGGTCATTTCCCTAAATTTTAGGGTTCAAATCCTAAATATTAATTCTGTGAAAATGATGACATTGAAATTCTAAACTAGGTAGCTTCTTGAATATTTGGATTTGAAGTTAAATTGACCAAGATATGGCCATTTGAAATTCAAGGGCATTTTGGTCATTTTTCACTAAAGTCAACTCTAAATTCTAGAGTTGACTTTTTGTCGTGATGTCTAAATAAGAAAACTAATACTACCACGGTAATGGGGCTGCTCTCCTGAGCATTTTAAGACCCATATTGACTATGTTTCGATAATCGGGTAAAAAGTTATGGGGTCTTAAAGACGCTCTAAAATGCTACCTCGTTATACGTACCCCGAAACGAAATTTTACATTATGTCATTTGATCATAAATATTTTTCTGAGTATTTTAAGACCTATATTGGATATGTTTGGATCATCCTATAAAAAGTTATTAAACTTTTAAGATTTACTATTCAAAAATACAATTTGAATTATTTTACATTCATTTATTCAAATTGTATTAATTTACTGTTCATTCCTAAAGTTTCTATATAAAATTTCTGATTTTTAAATTAATTATATTAATTTACTGTAGCAAAGTAATTAGTGCTAATTACTTTCTAATTAGTCTTAATTATTTGTTAATATTAAATTAAATTTAATTAATTAGGTTTTACTATTCAAAAGTACTTAATTATTTTAATTACTATTTAGGATTAAATTAACAGTTAATTAATCCTTAATTAATCTCTAATTATAATTATTTAATTATGGTTACTGTTCAAAAGTAATTAATACTAATCCTAATTTAATTAACCACTAACAGTAATTAATTAGGGCTAAATAGTAACTAACAGTAACTTAATTAATTTCTAATTAATCAACAGTGGGCCCCACTGATATGTGGCACCTTTCAGAGGCTGCCACGTGGCATAGTGGACCCCACGGGCTGCTGACTCAGCACGGCTGACTGGACAGTGGGCCCACTTGACACGTGGCACTGCCAGAGGCTGCCACATGGCACTGTGGGTCCCACGGGCTGCTGACTCAGCTCGGGTGACTAAACAGTGGGCCCACCTGACACGTGGCACTGCCAGAGGCCGCCACGTGGCCCTGTGGGCCCCCACGTGACACATGGCGTGCCCAGAGGCTGCCACGTGGCACTGGTGGGCCCCACGGCCGAAGCCGAAGCGACACGGGCTCGGCGTGTGGGCCCCCAGGTGACACGTGGCGGGCCCGTAGGCTGCCACGTGGCTGGGTGGGCTCCACCCGCGCTGACGCGGACCCGACCCGAGCGGGTCGGGTGCGGGTCGACCCGGCCCGACCCGAAGCGGCGACCGGTCGTCTTCCTGGGGTTTGGCGGACCGAACCCTGACTCATTCGCAGGCCTGGTGCGCCCGATCGGGTTGGTCTGAGTCCGATCGGAACGGTGGATGTGTATATGACATTCTAATCTACCTATCTTACAATTATTGCAATGATCGAACGATAAACGAGGGAGATCGGGGTACCTGAAGTTCGGATCGGCGAAGGTTTCGGCGGAATAATAGGGCTGACTTCGGGGCTTGATTCCGGCTCGATTCGGGCTCCGATCGATGTAAACTCAGAGCCTAGGGTAGGCCGAGGTCTGGATGCAGCCGGATTGGCCAGAAAACGTGACGGGCCGCCGCGTGTCACGCGGGCAGAGAGGGCGAGGACAACGCCTCCAGACCGTCGGATCTGCGCGATCACGGACGGTCCGGATCGCGCCAGACCGCGCGACGCGGATCGCGGCCGAGGGCCGTGGGATCCGCACGCGATGGGACGGTCCGAATGGAACCGTCCGATCTGACGGCGCCGTTAACTGGAGTTAACGGCGTCGTACGGCGCCGTTAACTGGAGTTAACGGCGTCGTACGGCGCCGTTAATTAATTAATTAATAATTAATTAATTAATTAATTTTTTTTTAACATTTTCAGAAAAATTTTAAACATATTTTTAATCCGACGAGTATTTTGATACCTCAATTTCCGGGGTATTTTTATTATTAAAATATTCGTCGAAATTTCGACGACTTTCGATTGACACGAAAACTTCACCCCAAGCTAATTTGGGGTCAAGGAACGCAATGGCGGTGTCCGTTTTTCGATCGGAGGTCAAATTAAATAGGTCAATTTCCGAGGTTCTTGAAATTCTCAAAATAAAGATTTAATCCGTTTGACCTCTGGTTTGGACTGGATCTTGGTAGTTGATTCCAAATGACCTAATTAACACTTATAATTATGTTTAAGATCTAGGGTTAGTCCTAATCAATTATAGTAACAACTCGGCTTGTTACAGTGGCAGCTGGCGGTACAATATATCTCTTATGTCGAGAAAGGGGTAGATCAGATTGACGTAATGGCCTAGATCAAATAGTTCTACCTTGGGTAGTTTCTCAGTAGCATTTCGGGAGGTTCACCAGCCCTTCCTGAGTAATGCACTCCCTTAGCTCCTAACCTCAGTTGCACGCGGCAACGGGACGGGGCGTTACACTCCCTTAGCTCCTAACCTTTACTTTAAGCACTTTAATAATTGAATATTATTATTCCTTAGCTCACTAGTGTGAATTAAGTTTCCACTAAGCTTCAATAACCTACAACCCTTAGTTAACTTAAAACTTGTAGCTTGTAATCCTTCCTCTCTCATACACTTAAAGCTCTTCTAATAATATTCTTAATTAGTCTAGTGATTGATTAAGCTAGAACTCTTCAATTATAAGTTGTCTTAGATTATCTATAGTAGTGAACATTTAACTTTTACCTCTTTAGATATAGTAGATCCTTAACCCTTGCCTTCCTCCAATAGTTCCTTAAGCCTTGAATCTAATAACCAATAATGATTATGTTGTTTAGGATAAGTGTAGGATTAGTCTCATTTTGTATCACTATACTTATAAATTATTTTGCCACTTCATAAACTTAAATCAAATTATTATTTTCCAAAAATTAGATCACTTATAGTATTACTTACAATTGACTTAGAGATTATTTTCTCTATGCTAATTGGGAGCTTATTCAACTTCATTCATTATTTAGATAACCTAAGCATTAAACAATTTTGGATATTACAAAATTTACAAATACTTGAATTCCTTGAAACGCTGCTTTGCTCTGAGATTACAGCCTTGAACATTCATAAAGACATTATGCATAAATAAAATATTCATAATTAAAACTTAGAGGTTTCATGGAGGTCAAGCTAGGGCAAGTTATAAGGGTAATAAGGAGACCTTGCTTCTTTACATAGGCAGACGTGTTAACTCCTCACTCATTTTGTAGTTTATGCTCGTAGAACAAAAAACTTAAAATAACTTGAACAATTTAATTATTGGGTTATGACATTCTTATTGATTGTGAGAATTTGTCATAGCCCTTGAACTATGCTTACGTTTCATAATATTTGACTATGCCTTCTTAGCCCATGAGACTAAGCTCTTCCTTATTTATTTTATTTTTCAGTTCTTACTTATTATATTGTAATTTACTTACTTATAGTTTCATTTTCATGCAGTATATATTGCCTTACTTACATTTTTTGCTTCACTACTTTAGTTTCTCTTACTTAACATAATATCTATTGAACATATTCATATATTTATTTTATGCTTTCATACTTTTATATGAACATTAGTAGTTTATAGTCTCATTAGGATGTATTTTTCCCTTACTTGCTATTACAGGCTATAACAAACCTATTAGTGAGTTCTTGCTCCTTGTTATCGTTTTTACAGTTCTTTTATCCTTACTTTGATGCTTAAATATTCCACTTTTAATACTTAATTATAAATTTGCATATGTGATATATATCTAAATTGTAATTAAAAATTAGCATAATCTTAAAATATACTTAGACTATTTAGTCTAATCAATTGTTTTTATTTTTTTGGCAGTGCCCTAATGTATTTTAAAACAAAAAAAATATAATAGATTGTGAGCACTTTTTGGATGAATGAGCTAGACCTTGCATTGGACATTAGTAGACTTGGAGATTTATGCTTCTGCACATTTCATTCTATTGCATTTGTGAGATGAGAGAATTTACTTTTTTACTTTTAAATTCAGTATGTAATAACTTAATTTATGTAATATTTTTACTTTATTCTGTGATGAATTTACTTTAATTATTATCTGCTTGATTTGAATAGTGAATTGAATGTATTTTTACTACTTGCATATTCCTCTACTTGTATATTTTTATTGCTTAACTCACACCCTCACAAAGATTTTTGGCCACATATCACTCAATGTTGGGTCAGTTTCCTTCTAACCCAGTGTTAAGTATTATGGTAACACTTAATATTGGATTGGGTACCTGTTCTGATATTAGAGGCATTACATGCCCTGACGCTTGGCAACCCAAGGCTTGGGCACTACGCGCCGTAGCGCCTGACGGATTTTAGCTCTGGTTCAGATTTCACCCTAAGCTATTTGAAGGATATTTTAGACCATTTGGGGTTTTAAATTGAGCTGAGTACTTAAGAAAATATATTGGAGATATTTCATTTGTTGGCATTTCAGTTTGAGAGAGCTTTGGTTGATGTTGGAGGAGATTCCAATGATGAACCCTAAGGGAGAGCTGCTTTGCAAGAGAGCTCTTGCATATTAGAGAAGATACTTTAGGTGATGGTTGCTACTTTCTCCCTTCATCCTAGAGTAAGAGCTAGTATTCATTATTGAGGTTAAACTCTTTGTAACTATGTACTCTTCAAAATTCATAGTGAAAATATTTGGGTGGTGTGACTCCGTGATTTTTTCCATTTTTTGGTTTTCCACTTAAAATGTGTTGTTTGGATGTGCTTGTGATTGTGATGCATGTATGTACCGTGGTTCCTTTTTCTTACTATAATGTGATCTTGTATTTTGCTTGGTAACCATAAACACGTCACCGGTCATCGATTGAGTGCTTTAAACCGTTTCCACTGCGGTGCTCGATCTGTTCTCATCACGAAGACCTCATAGTCGTCTGATCTGAACGACTGGTTTGATGGAACGATGTTGATCAGCACGTCGTTTGATCAAATAGTCTGGCCCGTTAAGTAAAACAGTGGCCCGATAATTATTAATTACATTTTGATTAATTAAAATTAGGCTATCAAACGAGCACCGCAAAATCTAAAAAATTCACCGCTAGCTAATTTGGGGTAGAAACTCAAAAATGATGACGAATATTTAATCGGATGTCAATTTAATAATCTTAATAATCTGCTTAAATAATTACATTAAAATAATCAAGATATTCAAATGAGCCCCAAATTATCTCAAATTTTCAAGCATTGCTCTAAACATCATTTAGAGATTAATGGAGATGGTTTTAAATTGATAAGATTGAAAAAATAATGATTTAATAACTTTAAATTGTTATAAAGATAAAAAAAAGAGAAATGATGTTTAGACCTGCTGAGGTGGTACCCTAAAAAAGTCCCATTCAATAAAATTTTTTGGGTGCATTCAATACAAATTTTAAAAATAATATTTGTATTATTTTAATATAAATAAATATACACTAATGAAATATGTCTAAATTCTATTGGATGAATTTTATTGAGTACCACATCAATAAATCATTCCTCAAATAAAAACCATGTAACACAAAAGCACAACCATCATTTAATAAAAATTCAAACGAATATAGAATAATATCTGCTTGAGATAAAACAGTATAAAAACAAAGGCACAGCCGGCATATTGATCATAAGAATATAAGAATATATGGAGCAAACAGCAGAATTTTCGGCCTCCGTCCTCATCGTTGGTGCTGGGCCATCCGGGATCGCAGTTGCCGCCTGCCTTGCATCCCGGCATATCCCCGTGCTCGTTCTCGAACGGGACAGCGTGATAGCGCCGTTGTGGAGAAACCGCACTTATGATCGGCTCCATCTCCACCTCCCCAAACAACTGTGCCACCTCCCCCTCCTCCCGCACCCTCCCTCGGCCCCCACCTTCCTCCCCTGCGCCGACTTCGTTCGTTACCTCGACGACTATGTGGAGATGTTCGAGCTCAAGCGCCGCATTAGACTTCTCCGCCGGGTCGACTCCGCCAAGTTCGACCCCGTTGCGGCGCGATGGCGGGTCGCCGCGGCGAACCTTGAGAAGGCTGGAGAGGCGGAGGAGTACGAGGCTCGATTCTTGGTGGTGGCGGCGGGAGAGAACGATGAGCCCGTGATGCCCACCAACATCGCAGGTTTGGATCACTTCGGGGGGTAGCACAATTCACTCTCATCAGTATCGTAACGGGAAGGCGTACAAGGGGCTCGACGTCCTCGTGGTCGGCTCTGGCAACTCGGGGATGGAGATCGCGTGCGATCTTTCCGATGCCGGCGCGCGGACCGCAGTTGTGGTGCGCCATCCGGTACGCTTCCTACCCTCCTCCTTTTCCAATAATGGAACGGCAATCATTCATTCACAACATCTAAATTTTATTTCATATCATCAATATTTTATTTTTCACGTATAATATTAAGCAAAAAATGTAATTATGTATTTAGCAATGTAAATGTATTTAGCGATGCAAATCAATGTGCTTTCATTTATTAATAATATATAGTTAGCTTATGCATTAACTAAAATTAATATTTTACATATGTATCATTAATTGATTTATTTACTGATAATATAGTGATTACATTTAATCAAATTATTTATTATTAAGTCTGCTTACAACCATAATTTTTACATTATTTTTTGCACATTAATATTTTTTAGAATTAATTTTTTATTAGGCTAAGTTGAAATAAATTAATCCTCCAATATTTTATATACAAAAGAAAAAGTCTATAGTTACAAATTAATATACATCAAAATATATAAATGATTATTAATCTGATGCGTAAGTATTAAAAATTTTATTTTTTTATTGATCCTCAAGATTCCCAAAGTCCTGCCCTTTCTGTCTGCTTAAGCTAAAGTCCAATGAATGCTTTTATTCATAAATTTAAACAATAATCTACACTCTCCATTATTTAAGAAGAATATTCTCATTTTAAGATGAGTATTGCTATATGATTTTTAAATATTTCTTAAAATATATTGATGACTAGAATTTAGGAAGTTAAGTAAAATAAATTTTTTTTATTAAATTCACTTTTGATTGTGGAGTCCACAAAAATATATTTTTTTAATTTTAAATCCTAAGCATCCATTCTTTTTTGGGAGATATTTGAGATAATATTTCTAATTACTAAGTAAATAAAAATTGCAATCACGTGAGAAAATTGTGCCTGCCGGTAAGGTTTATTACATAAATGCTTTTTTATTCAGAAAATTGTGCCTGCCCGTAAATCAAAACTTCTATTTTAAGCAAAAAATAGAAGGGGAATGCCTAAGGTTTATATAATTTTAAGGACCTCATTCTATTCTAAATATAAGGAAGCTCATTGATCTAGAATATAACCTAAAAGTTTGCACAAGTTGATACATGAGCAAAACAGTGCACACATAAGAAGTTGTTGTCCACCATAGTTGATACATGAGCAATTATCCTTCCATTGAAAAGACTCTTTTGGAACTGATTACATGCACAGAGAATGTAATCAAATCTAGCCATAATTCACATTTGGTCAAATTAATATAAAGCGTGTGCTCTTACAATGTCCATAGAATCTCACACAAATGTCTTTAAGAAATATTTAATATAAAATAAATTTAAATCAAAGTACCATCAATGTAAATTATGACAAGCTAATTTAATAATGGATGGAACATCTGTTTCATTAACTTAATAAACATAGAAGATACATTGGTCATACTAAATACATAACTAGGAATGCCAAATATTCACAACCCTAGAAAGCAATCTTAACATTATTAAAGTCTCCAACCTACAGCTAATTATATTTATAATGGAAATTTATTTTTGAAAAAACAAAATATCCCATGAAGTTGATTGAATAAATCATCAATAAAAGGAATGAAATGCTTTTTCTTAATAATCCATTTCCTCAACTCTTGTATAAAAAAAACCATTCCTCATATTTACAATGAGCATTAGCACTCCCCATTGAGGACAATTATAATGAACGAAGCATTGCTCCACCAACTTTTCAAGCTAAGCCTTTAGTTACATCTTTTTTGAAGTATGGTGGTACATAAGTTATGAAATTGGAGCTACTATAGAAACAAGATGGTACATAACTTGAGTTCACAAATAAAAAAAAAAAAAAAAAAAAAGATTCAAGAAATCATATAGAACGATTTCCAAAAACTTGCATGCAACTGGCATCTTCTCCAACTAGTGGTTTGCTATGATAAACTCAAAAAGCAAAGTAAGGAGTACCATTTTTTTCTTTCTCATCAACACTTTTAAATAGTCAGACAAATTCATTAAAAAGGCACATAACATGATCCCATGAGAATGCTTTTGTTGCCACTAACTCATAGTGTCACCAACATCATCTCATAAATAATTAGTGCTTAGTGTACATAGAGCCATTTAGTGTTAGGATGCCATCAAAATTGGTAAGAAGAAATAACACTAAGTTGGCATGCATAACATTCCTAGAAAACTCTTAATTGCATCATAGAAGGGTTCACAAGCATCTTATAACTATTCAAAACGATAATAGAAAGGCTGTAATCCCAAAACATAATATAAAGATGCCAAAATTTACAAAATGGTAGAATTAATAGAATGCAAAACACCATAATAATAATGAACACACTTACAATTGAACAAAAAACACATGCTTGCCATATTGTTGATTAAATCATATGTTGTGTGCTTATCAAGGCAAAAAGCTATTGTTGGAGTGACATGTAATACTCTTAGGCATCTAATACAACATCTAATTAAAGATATAGAGGGCGTCCAAGAAGCAAAGATAATGCAAGATTCATGTAAAGCAAAAGTAGATATCAAACAATTATGCATCATGTGGCCTTTTTGCTACACTAAAACATGTGTGAACTAAAATTTGAAACTTGCCCTTATGTACCAATGTCCATAGTGTGACAAAAGAGCAATTTCACCAAACAAGCAAAAGGTTCCATTGAAGGAGCATGAATAAAAGCAGTGCTAGCCACATAAATTTAATGATACAAAGGGTGATAGGCAATAGTTCCTTCACAATTACTGTTGGCACCATCAAATTTTTTTCTTCATATTTTTTAAAACAACTTGTTTTTGCAGTTAGACTATTGAGGGGTTAAAGAAGAACCGAATCAGTTGGATTCATGCTTCCTTTTAGTAAAAGCTGCATTTCACTCGTACACTTTTTGCAGGTCTAACGTATGAGCAAATTATCCATCCACTGAGTGACAAGAATGATCCTCAATTAATCACATATGGATCTATAACTGATCACATGATAAGTACTCACTAAAAGGAAAAGTAGAAAAGATATAACATTACCTCTCAATATGCACAAAAATCATTAACATCACTGTGCACAATAGAAGTGCTTTCTCTTTCAATGCATAATGACATGTACATGTAGCTAGAGAAAAACCTAGTAGAACCTTACCCCCACTAGCTTCCGACCAACATAAAAAGAAGAAGTATGTTTTGTGATGCAGTAAAGGGTCAACATAAACATAAGTGTACAAACCTAAAGTTGAAGTACAAAGGATGGTTCTAATACTTAGTAGTAGTAGTAGAACCTCATAACTCAAAATCAAAACAAAAATTGAACTAAGCAAAATCTCAAACATTAGATTAATAAAATAAACATTATATTAACCTAAACAAACAAAAATAAAAGCATAATTTGAACAATACCATGGCACTCTAGATCATACAAGTAAAATTTTTTAATACAGTCAGCAATCAACTCAACCATTATAACAATTGAATTTTTTTATATAAATATGTGTGGCCAGTGGGACTTGAACCCATGACCTAAGATATCAATTCTTGAGCCTCAACTATTGGGTTACAACATCTTTCACATTATCACAATTGATATATGTATTCTTAAATGAAGCTTTGTATATGAACTTTGTTTTGAATCATTCATGCAGTTTCATCTGGTGACAAAGGAAATATGGTACATTGCAATAATCATCATGAAAATTTTGCCATATGATTGGGTTGATACAATTGTTCTTTTCCTATGCTACTTGTGGTTTGGGAACACATCCAACTATGGCATACACAGGCCAAAAAAGGGCCCTCTTTATTTGAAGTTGAATTCCCCAACCTACCCTGTCGTAGATGTTGGCACGTACTCAAAGATTAAATCCAGAGAGATTGAGGTATGTCCAAATCTTATATTTGTCAGCTTCAATTCATTACATATTGTTTCTTGTCTTTTATGGTCACTATTTTCCATTTGAATGTATTTTAAAATTTTACTCCTATCATATATTCAGTCTTCAATTGGAACTCTAATGATTGAGACTTATCAACTGGGTTTGAAGATCATATGTTATTTTTAACAAAAAGGGCAGGCCATTGAGGTGTTATATTTTATTTGCTCATTTTTATTTGTTGAGCTGAATTTTTTTTGAAAGGATATGAGCTTCAAATAAGAAGCAAATATGTGGCTAATGTGAATCAACAAACTTGGAAATGTTAGAGCTGTGGGATGCTTCTTCAAAGTCTCCAACACCTAGTTGTTGAATATTGGAAATAGATATAGAGTTTGAATTAACACACCAACAACCCAAACTCAGCACTTAAATAGAAGTTCCTCACACACGCCCAGGCAAGTCATATTACACGCTTAGGTGCGTGCGCGTTAATCACAATAATTTTAGCTATGAACCGCCATCTAATTATTTCTCTTCAAGGTGCATGTGCAGTTACATATCTGAACCCACAATTTTTTCTCTTCTTGCATAAACCCACAATTTTGTCTCTTCTTGCATATGGGACCATCTTATCGATGCATCTGGGTGCATCTCCTATGCATGCACCTAGCATACAGTGCTTGTGTCTAGGGTGCGATTCCAAACTTTAGGAATGCTGAGCCCAACAAATCTCCCTATCCGGGACACCTTGTAGGCACTTGTAGATCTACCCTCCTAATGCTAAATTTGGACTTTTCTTTAAGAAGTACCTTTTGTGAGCATATTAAATCCATTTTGGCTTTGGTTCATCTTCTTAAGCCATAACAATTTTCTATCTAGCACATTGTAGATCTAATTATATCTTACATTTATGTATTTTGACCTAGAATGATATAGGGCATTCTTGGACAGATGTATGGTACTTTGATTGTCACAATACATAATATAATCATCATGCTTAGTCGAAGATCCGCCAAAAAAAATCCATCCAAAGAAGACTCTCACTACCGTATGTGACAGTATTGTACTTTAATAGATGACAGAGCAACACATTGTTATAGCTTGGATTTCCATGGCATAGCTTCTCTTTATTTTGTGGTCAATAAACTTGAGATAAACTTCCTATAATTGATCTCACTAGCCATACCTAAATTGATGAACCAAACCAGCATTATATCACCCTCTCTTTAATATATCCCTTAGATTCACAGTCTCCGAATGAGCTTATTCTAGTTTTGAGAGATACTTACTAACAATGTTGATTATATGATTTATGTCTACTATAGTGCAAACCATAGCATACATAAGAATGACACCACTGATGTATAAGCATCATTTAGCATTTTCCTTTTTCTACTTGAAAGATATTGGTTAGTTGTACCTTGGCTCCATTGATGTTGATTATAGAAAGTAGTTTCTCAACATAATTTTCTTGTGATAGCCATAATATTTTTCTACATAAATCTCAGGTAATTTTCATTCCAATGAATTTCCTTATAGGCCTTAAGTCTTTCATGGAGAAAAGCTTAGAGAACACCTCCTTTAGATTGTTAATATTACGTACATTCTTTTCTAATTATTAGCATGTCATCTATATACAAAAGTAATACAAGACTAACAATTTGTAGACATAATGATCTAAATCCGTCCTATTGTAACCCTTACTCGTTATGGAGTTAAACTTGTTATACCATTGATGGGAAGCATGCTTTAGCCCATTCAAAGTCTTCTTCGATCAACAAATTAAACCTTCCTTTCCTCTAACCTCAAACCCTTCCGGATGCTCCACATTGATTTCTTCTTCAAGTTATCCATCCAGAAAAACAATCTTCACATCAACTTGCTCCACCTCTAGAGCATGGTCAACATATAACCCAAATGCTACAAAACTTGAGGTCTTATGCACCATTAGAGAGAAGATCACGACAAAGTTGAATCCCTTCCTTTGACGAAAACCCTTCACTACCAAAATTATTAACTACTGAGCCCCATTGACAAGTTGTCTCATGCTACTTTGAAATTGCATATATATATATCTTTATGGAGATTAGACTATGCTTATTGGTGCATGAAATTGCAAATATACATTAGTTTATTTTTTGTCTTACTTATTCTTCTATTTGCTTGTGCTCACTTTTCCATAGGTATTACCGGAAATTTCAGTTATCGATGGCAAGAATGTGTTATTCAAAAATGGAAAGAATAAATACTTCGACGCCATTATTCTTGCAACAGGTTATAGAAGCACTGTTAAGAAATGGCTCAAGGTAATTAAATAGAGTTATATCTTTAAATTAATTCATATTTTCTTAAGAAAATGATCATATTTAATGTGTGCAGGGTGATGATTATCTTATTGGTGGTAATGGTATGGCAAATCAAAAATTTCCCAAACATTGGAAAGGAGACAAAGGGCTGTACTGCGCAGGGCTTAATTGGATGGGGCTTCATGGTTCTGCACTTGATGCCATAAGCATTGCCAATGACATTAGCCATATGTTGGACACTCAGATTGAAGGAATAATGCATTAATAATCTTTATTTTATGATATCTAATTTATGAGCTGTTTGGCATGATCAAATCTGAGAAATATGATGGTAAAGTAATCTGATTACAGTATAACCACATTGCTTTACTATTATTTTTAGATACCTTAAACTTTGTTATCTGAAAGTGTGATGTTTGAATTAATTAGGAGGTAAGATTACCCCCAATCAAAAATTGAATGCGCCTTCTTCCTTTCCCACATTGACCATTAATGAGCTGTCGTCAATACATGCACTTAGTCACCATGTGAAATACTCATATTTTTTTTCTCCCTTTATCTTTTGGAAGATTTGCAGACAAGCATTTTAGCATTTTTCTTTGGAAAGTAGAAATTATAGATGGAAAACTTTGTAGCCAACTTTATTACCCCTCTAGTGTCATTGTCCCTCTCTATTTCCTACTATCTTTTTTCAATACTTCTTGTTCGGTTCCCTCCAAGGATAGAGCCGTAAGAAATTCAAATGGGGGCACAATCAAACTACAATATCAAAAGATAAACTAAATGTGCCACACTATGCATCTATCACTTATCATAAGAATATCGAAATGTAAATAAATATTAAGTGACAAAATTAGATTAGCATTAACTACTTTATCCATATTTCTTTTCTTGCAATACATGCAAACCACAATTGAATTGTCAAAAAGCTTGCTAGTGGGATCATCCTATTCATTCTCGAACTTAGCCCCCTCAATCATACGAAGGAACACATCACAAAGTCAAAAAACTATGTTTAACATAGTACATTTATTTAACTTCCCTAACATATGAAAATTGAATTCATACCATCACAACAACAATATTAAATACAGAAGTGATCATAAACATACTTGATTGCATGGAGCTCCATTAATAAAAAATAACATAAGTAGAGAGATTTTTACTAATTGTAGATAGTGGACTTCTGAAGTAGTGGAAGCTAGCTATTCTATCCCACCCCTGAATCACTACTTAGATGAACCATGAAAGAGCAGTTGTAGCTGCTCACATTGATAAGAAGACAATGGATGAAGAGAAGCATAGCCCAAAATGCCAATATCATAGAGAAGAACTAGAGATATTTTGCACAGTGTCAGTGAGGACTTGAGTGAGTTACATTATCAAAATTCATAGAAACATAAATAAATAAACTCCAAATAAACCTTAAGTTTTAGAAAATAAATTAAAAATTGAATAACATTACTCTTGATGGTCTGTGTGGAGAATGAATTCTTGGCGTAGGAGGTAGTGTCGCCATAATTTTTGAGGGATTGGATATTGGCATAGAATCCTTGATCATAAGTTCATTATCTTGCATTGTTCAATTTCTCAATAAAGTAGGAAATAGGGTTGATATCTTGTGAAAGTGCTCATCCTACTTCTACCCTTAAAGTATTATGGGTAACCTCAAAAATTTTAGAGAATTCATGTAGTCTAAAAATAGGGGCAGTTGTCATAAGTCTTCTTTGATTTGAGTGAAATATTTATCAGTGGGGGGAATCCAAAAAAACTTGTCACTTCAAGCTAAAGATTCTATTGAACCTACAGTAAAATGTGGCATTTTAGAGTTAATGTATTTCAACATGATGGTGTGTGTGCATAATAAATTCTTGGTGTAGGAGGTAGTGCTGCTAGAGTTTGAGAGATTGAATAATGGCATATAATTCTTGATCGTTAGTGGAGTACCATTGTCTGGCAACATTCAATTCCTTGCTAAATTAGGCAATAGGGTTACTATATTGAGAAATTTCTCCTCCTACACCTACCCTTGAAGTGTCTTAGACAACCTCAAAATTTTGGAGAAATCAGGCAGTCTAAGAATAGGGGCGACTATCATAAGACATTTGATTTGAGTGAAATATTTATCAGTGACGAGAGTCCAAAAAAACTTGTCACCTTTTTAAAGTTTCAGTTATTGGAGCCATGATCGAGCTAAGGATTATATTAAACCTATGGCAAAATGTGGCTAATCCATAGAAGCTTGTTATATCAGTAAAACTCTTAGGGGTTTGCCAATCACATTTTGCTTGCACTTTAGTAAGATTTAATATGATTTCAGAAGATAAAATAATGAATCCTAAAAAAATAACTTATGATTGTATGAACAAACCATTTTTTAAATTGATATAAAGTTGTTCCTCCCTTAGTTTGTCTAGCACGAGTCTAATATGGGATCAGTAAGTTTTTTTGTTAGGTCTTAAAATCAAAATGTTCTCAAAATAAGCCACTAAGAATATTCTTGAGATATTTTAAAACTATGTTATTTGATCTCATAAAGGTACTCGGGGCATTTGACATGCAAAAAAGGCATGAAAATCCATTCATACAGTCCTCCAAGAGTCTTAAACTAGCTTTCCATTCATCCAGGTATCCATTCTTAAATCAATCTTTGAAAATTGGCTTGAGCCGGATACTAGGTCTAACATATTCCCTAAGCGGGGAATGGGAAATTTGTACTTGACAATCATTCTATTAATGATTCAACTATCCACACACATTCTCCGGGAGCAATCTTTCTTAGGGTTAGAGTGGTATGGATGACACATGTGCTCAAACTTTCCTTAAGGAGACCCTTTTGGAGAAGTTCAATGACTTGTCTTTGAAGTTCAACTTGTTTGGTGGAATTCATGCGATGGTTAGATAGAATATGAAGTTTAGTACCGGAACTAGATCGATGGCATGTTAGATGCCTTTAAGGAGAGGTAGTTGGTCTGGTAACACTTCCATAGTAGTTTTAGGGTATTCTTTAAGCAATTTAACAATTGCAAGTGGATTGGGAATTTCAAAGGGGTAGGACGAGATTTCCTTGACATGGAGAAAATGAATGGTTAGTTAATTAGAAAATTCCTTGCTAATTCTCTTAAATCCTAAAGTCTCAAAGGTGAGTAAGGGAAAAAGTTTCTCTTGCTCAATAGGTGAAGAAAAGGATGTGTAAGGGGAAATGATGATGAGTTGAAGCTTGGATCTATGGTTGGATTGGGTTTTGTCATTCTTTGTGATATAATGTGGGGTGATGGCTATTTTGGGGGTGCTAATTCCAGAAGGGTTTTGAGTTGGTTTATTAGGTGTGGGCTTAATGGGGTAGAGTTTCATAGTTTTCCATTGAATTTAAAACTATATGTGTTGTCTCTCCCATAATGGATGACATCTAAGTCATAAAGCCAAGGTCTTCCTAAGAGAATATGGGCTACATCCATAGGTAAAACATCACACCAAATATGTCTTCATAACTACCCATTTGATTTGCCTAAGCAACATTGTGTTACAGGTAATGAATTTATGTTGACCCAGCTAACAAAGAAAGAGTTGGAGTGAGCTTGAGCTTGGAGTTTGGTTTTAGTTATGGTTTGACTGGAAACTACATTCATAGTAGTTCTTCCATCAATTACTAACCTAAAACCTACATCATTTCAAGTCATTTCTACTCTTAAAATGTTTCTTCTCCTCAATTCTTCTTCTTCCATTGAAGTGTTAATGAATCTAACAACACATAGTTGAGTTTCCTCTATGTCTAGTTCATCTATCTCAACTTCTCCTCCATTGTACGGTTCTTTTTTTTTCTACTTCATCATCCCCTCCTTTGTGAAATGGTTGGTATGATAGCTTTGCACTCTTGTTTGTAGTGCCCTTTCTTGATGCACTTGTAGAAAACAACATCTTGAGAGATTTTGGCTATTGGGGTTCCTAAAGCCTTAATAGAGGTTGATAGAGCGGATGGCTTGAGAGCAAGTTTGCTAGGTGCTGCAATTTGAGAGAATTTAACTAAGAAGATCTTAAAACATATTGATTCAACCCCATATTTTGTGTATATTTTTCTTAGAATTATAAACTATTAAGTTTATTTATGATTTCTTACATTATTACAGTGATTCATGTGATTTAATGATGTATACAAGAAATTTGGCTAAGGAGACAAGAACCTAGGCGCCTATAGCAAGCACATGGTGTAGCTATAGATAGATAGCCAGGCACCTAGGTGATAAATCCAAAATTTATAAACAAAATAAGTGAAGAAATATAAGCAAATTCATTTTAGAATGGCCAACTGTGATGGGCTTTTTAGGCAAAAATGATAGCTAAGCAAAATCTGGAAGAATTCTGAATTTCTGGAAGGAAACCACTGCAGCACACTCTAGGGCGCCATCGCAAATCTGATACGAAAGTTTGGCTGCTACCACGTGCCACATCGGCATTTATAAAACTAGACTCAGCACATGAAGACATAACGTGAACCACTACAGCGTGCCATAGTGAATCAGATACGAAAGTTCAGCCGCTACAGCACGCCACAACAGCATTTATAAAACCAGACTCAGCACAAGAAGATTTAATAGAAACGCTACAGTGCACTGCAGCAGACCTGATACAAAAAGCCAACCGCTATTGCGCACCACAGTGGAGTGAAAAGAAATTGAAGACTTGTTGATCCGCGATTGTGCAATGTAGTAGATCAGTTATGAAAGTTCGGCACCTACTGCATACTGCAGCGGGTCCGATACGCAAGTTAAGCCTCTACCGCATGCTGCAACGGTACAAAAGGAGGTAACAAATAAATCAAAGGAAATTTAATATAGCCGCCATAGCGCGCCTGAGTGGATTGCATACGAAAAGCTAGGCACCACAGCGTGCGCAAGTGCACTGCTGTGCACCATAGTGCACACCGTAAATTTAGTCAGGTTCAAACATTAATGCTAGCATAAGGAAGCCACAAAATTCAAAACAAATTACCTTTCCCAACTGTATTAACTCCAAATTCAATTAATATTGGTTTTTTTAAGAGGCATAATAGAATAAATTAAATGGCAAGCCATTAAGGAGAAGGAGTTAGAAGGTTGGACAGTAATTAATTTTAAAGGCTGGGGGCTGCACTATAAATAGAAGAAAGAAAGATTAAGAGGGGGTTCCTCTCTTTGACACTCTCAAAATTAAAATTAGAAGCTTGTTGTAGGAAAAGAAGAGGAGGCCCTCACCAAGGAAATAAGAAGACAACCATTGTCAGTAGAGAGGAAAGGAGGACATTGCCAATGAGCTGGAAAGGAAGTAGACTGGAAGAAGGGAAGAACCAGAAAATGCTAAACAAGGGCTGTTCCTAGTACTCTTCTCAAACTCCTTTTTAATTCTTTTTAGTAGAACCATGAAAAGGTTCTTGTTCTTGTATATTTTTTCTTTTGTTTCTGCTATAATGGAAGGCTAAACTGTAACAACCCAAGTTGTTATTTTAATCAATTAGGACTAATCTCAGTCTTAATCTTGATCCTTAGTGATTAATTAAGTCATTATAAGTCAACCACCAAGATCCAGTCCAAACCAGAGATCAAATGGATCGAATCCTAATTTCTGGAAAACTGGACACCATCATTGCATTCATCGACCCCAAATTAGTGATTATATACATAACTTTAGGAATGAACAGTAAAATCATTTAATTTGAATAAATGAACAGTAAAATAATTCAAATTGTATTTTTGAATAGTAAAACTTAAAAGTTTAATAACTTTTTGTAGGATGATACAAACATAGCCAATATAGGTCTCATTTTGATCAAAAAAATGCAAGGAATCAAATAACGCAAGTCAAAAATTAATTTCAGGGTACGCATAATGAGGTGACCTTTTAGGACCTCTTTAGAACCTCATAACTTTTTACCCAGTTATCCAAACATAGTCAATATGGGTCTTAAAATACTCAGGAGAGTGGCCCCATCACTGTAGTAGTATTAGTTTTCTCATTTGGATGTCAGAACAAAAAGTTAACCCTAGAATTCTCAGTGAAAAATGACCAAAATACCCCTAGACTTTAAACAGCCATAACTTAGTCAAATTAACTCCAAATTTAAAAATTCAAGATGCTAACTGGTTTAGAATTTAAATGACATCAATAAACTAAAATAATATTTAGGATCTGAACCCTAGAAATTTAGGTAAAAGACCAAAATACCCCTGGCCTCATTTTGGTCATAACTTGACCGTTTGGAGTCCAATTTGGACGTACTTACTATCTATCTTCAAGTTAGACAGTAAGGAATCAGTTGGGATTAAAAGAATTCAAATCTGACCTATAAGTCAAAAGTTGATTTTTGACCCTTAAAGTAAGGGCAAAATAGTCATTTTATCCTAAGATTGGACTATGTACTCTTAACCTCTAAGTTTGCATTTCAAAACTCGTAAAGCAATATTATAATGATCTTAGTGACATCTAAGTGAGTGAAATCAACTATTATGTTAGATTTTAAGATTTCCCTAAGTCTTTAGCACTACACCTTAAGGTCCTTCCCTGAGACTAGGACTAGATCATAGGTTAGAGTTCATTCATTGGGTAAATGGGTTACTCAATAGGTGAAACCTTGGTTTTATTAGTTTCTAGACTTTTCTTCTATTTTACAACTTGTTCTAATTATTTTTCCTTTAACCCTTAGATTTAGGATAGGAGATTCATCATATTAAGTTTGATTACTTAATAGGGTTGGCCTTAATTAGTAGATAACTTATAGAATAAAACTTAGAACTTAGGTCTTATCCATTTTGGATTATGTGATTAAACCTAAATCTCATAATGTTTAATCTATAATCTATAAGTTTAAAAGATCTTGATCAGGTCTTAGATAGAACATCTAAATTCACAAAACTAGGACGTATGATTTATTGATTCAACTCGTAGTCATCTATCTGATTGAACTAGATTAGAACCTGATCAGTTCTAATCCTTTTTAACTTATAAGGATGAGTTTCTAAGTTACACTCGATAGTAGGAAAATGGTGATCCTGAACTTGTGTAACTTGGAATAGTTAGAATTGTTAAGTAGAAAACAAATGATATCACCATATTTAGTAGAGTTCCTTGCTTCTATTTGATATTTTGTGCTATGCATTCTTTGTATTTTTGTGCCTTAACTCCTTGAGCATATCATATAAGATTTTTGATGCATGAATAAAATGTTAGGAAAATATGGAGACTCCTTAGATTCTTTGTGAAAGTATTAAATTGATTAATGAAAAGATAATAATTATATGAGCTGCCTCTCAGATATGTCCTTATTGCCTAGTCTCCTTATGTCACTAGGGGAAGGACTTGTTTTGTTGTGTGCCTTGTTGCCTAGTCTCCTTATGTTGCTAGGGGTACACCAATGGTGCCTTAGCCGTACTGGTGCTAAGATTCTTCGATTACTTTGTGTGCTTAGTTTCCTAGCCTCCTTATGTCGCTAGGGGTACACCGATGGTGCCTTAGCCATACTGGTGCTAAGATCCTTTGATTACTTTGTGTGCTTAGTTTCCTAGCCTCCTTATATCACTAGGGGTACACCGATGGTGCCTTAGCCGTACTGGTGCTAAGATCCTTCGATTACTTTGTGTGCTTAGTTTCCTAGCCTCCTTATGTCGCTAGGGGTACACCGATGGTACCTTAGCCATACTGGTGCTAAGATCCTTCGATTACTTTGTGTGCTTAGCTGCCTAGCCTCCTTATGTCACTAGGGGTACACAGTTTTGTGACTTAGCCGTGATGTTGCTAAGATCTTTTAATATTCGATGGGCTAGATTAGCTCTTTTCTGTATGGCAGTTGATGCTTATATATATATATGCAGTTATGATGTTTTATTTAGTTTTTGGCATTTTTATTCAGTCAGCTACTTCTTTGTATTACTTATATATTTTAGGATATTATAACCTTGCTGCTATTTATACGTATCACTGCTGAGTTATTTTATTTTAATTGGCATATTTCTTTGATCACCAGCATGTTTAGGATGTAGTATTTCTCTTACAATACTTGTTTGATTATCTACATTTATGCCTTACCTTGTTTAGCTTGCATTTGAAGCATGTCTTAGCCTCTCTTTTTGCTTAAATTATAAATGATAGTTTATAGCTTTTCCTTTCTTTTGTATTGCTTATTGCTCCCGTATATATTATTGCTTAGAAGTTATAGAATAGTGATATTACATAACACATATAAAACTTATCAGCTTAAAATGTACTTAGATAATTATCTAACCAGATTTTTCTTTTTTGGCTGGGGCCCTACATTATGAAATCGACAATGGCAGATCCTCTTTAATTAGACGATCAGGATCTTGGTGTGGAGCCATATCCGGAGGAGGAGCCTGTGGAAGAAGCAGCTATTTAGTCTTTCCATTATAAGTGAGGATGAGTGCACTTTACTTTCATTATTTGGAACTTAAATTGATGTAATAATAATTCAGGTACTTATGACTGTGTATTTGGATTTTATGCTTATCTTCTGAGATGTATTTCTTTATACTTATGTTGTGATGCTTAGATGTTTTATATTGTAAATCGCTTCCGCACTCTGTATGTTTACTTAGATAGTGACTGAATATATGATTCTAAGCTCACTCCTTCCCTTATTAAGTAGATTGTGAATTTCATCCTAATCCAATTATAAGTGAAGGGTTAGCTAGAGTGACACACCACCCCTTAACTTAATTCTTATGAATTAAGGGGTGGGGCACCACATAAACTCTCCTTAAAGAGGGTTGGACTGACATTATGTAAAATGTATGAGGGATTAGTGGTACTGTATGAATTTCCTCCAATGAATAAAATTAATTTCAATTTATTGTTTAGATATGTACTTGTTATTTGCATGCTGTGGAATAAATGTATTTATATTTTAAAAATTGGTTATAACAAAACACATTAAATCACTCCGCATTTCAAACTTAAAGAGAATGCACAAAAAGGTCCTCATCGTGAACTCATGTTTGCTGTGCAAGGATTCTCGGTGTAAAACACCTTGAGATTGATACATAAGGGTGATTTAATAACTCAGGTTCTCTTGTTCCCCATTGCTCATCAATTTTCACGGGTCCAAGAATAAGTGCTTTAGTGCTCAGAGCACAATGACAAGCTCTTGAGCCTAGATGCACTATTCTTTGAGCTCAATCGAGAGGTCGATGCTTGTGAGCTAAGAGCCACCCAATTAAGCTTTGTAGCTCAGCATAGGTCAAAGGAGGAAGAGGAATAGTTGAGAGCACATGGACGATGTGGCATCATCCATGTAGCCTAACAATTCACTTCCTTAGCTAGACTGTGCATAAAGCATGTGACACTAATTTGGTGGAAATCAAGCTTGTGTGATCGCAAAACTAAAATGTCATTTTGATAACTTAGATGTAAGAAATATTAATAATTCAATTTGATAACATGAGAGTCTAAGTGCTATGGTTGAACCCTTGTTTGTTCATCTTGTGCGCTAGATTTGAAATAGTCAGAATTAGAGGATCAATCTAAGGAACACTATATTTACTTGATTAATTGGCATGAAAACAAGTTCATTAAAACTTGCATGAATATGAGTACAACACCATCCCTTACTGTAATAACCTAGATATTGTTACCCATTAATTAGTGATCTAATTGACTCCAAACCTCTTTCATTACTCTTATAATAGTGTCAGGAGTCTCTACCTCAAATTTCATACGATTTGGAGACCGTTTGATAATTTCCAATATTTCCTAGTTTTCGGTTAATTCTAAAAATACCTAATTTATTTAGACTCGGAATCAAAAACGGAGTCTACCATTTGACTCACCACACCTAAATTAGCTATGGGTGATAATTTGGAAGTGTTTGGGAGTCGTAAAATTTTTCGTCAATATTTTAATGATATTTTAATGCACAAGAAATTAGGTAGATTAAATATACCTCCGATCAAAAATTAGGATTTTTCTGAATACATTTTGAATATTTAAAATAAGAAGTAAATACCGATAATTTAATAGTATTTTATTTAGATTTAATATAGTCTGTCTAAATAATTTATATAAAATATATATAAATCAACGGATAAATATCAAGACAGAAGGAATCCGCTGTATGAGACCAAACACGGGACAACATCGACAACCGTTAAAAATAAAAATTCATCCTGTCGTCCTAGGCCGATCAAATCATTCATTTTTATTGGATATGATCAAACTGTCGGATCTTTCCTCACTACTCACTCCTACAAGCGATTTGCATAGTTGTCTGATGAGAGAATTGCGAACAATGGAGAAAAATGAAGGGCCAGATTATAATAAGTACGTCTCCTCTGCTGGACGCATGATCGCGCTTGATAAAGCTTGCCGATCATGTGTACAAAGGGGACTGCCCTTCTTTTTTTTGTCCTCAACGCTATTCCCCTTCGGAGAAAAAGAAAAGGGTGTCTCTCAGGTTAGCAACGGATCTCCTTTGCGAGAGGGCTGCAAAGGAAACCAGATGGATGCGGGGAAGGAGAGGGAGGACCTAGGAGAGGAACTCCAGTCCCTAAAACCCTAATTTATTGGCGGCATAAGTAGGAAGACGACTGCTAGGTACCATCTCCCTCTCAATCTCTGTCCATTTAATTTCAAAGTTGTAGTTGAATGCTGCAGCTTTTTATATTGCAAATATAGGACTAGAATCAAACTTCAAAAAGTTTAATTCGATATTAGTACTCTGCTTTTTTTAATCTTACTCTATTACCATTTAATAGGTGTAATAGTGAGCTCTAATTCAATTATTGAACTTCATAGAATTCGAATGAAACCTCCCAGCAATCGTTCACTTAGTTTGAAATGCCGCAAGTTAGGTTTTCACTCTCCATTCATTATCTTGATATATTATCATTCATTACCTGTTTGAATATTCTCCATTAATTGAAATAAGATAGGTAAAAGTGATTCCAATGAAAGATAGATAAATCTCATCAAGTCTCCTTATCTTGTTAATTCTGTATACTTAAAACAAATAAGGATTCTAAAGAAAAATAAATACCTTGCTGATCTTTATTTTTCTCTTAGAACTATAAGTATTTTATGACAATTTGCTGTAGTAGTTCCATTGCCAATTCTTTAATGGAAATAAAGTTCAAATTGTTCTACATGATTTATTTTAGCTGTAAAATAACTCTAAGTCTAACTCTTGTAAGTTTTCATCTTCTCAATTACCAAGCAAATACTTGTACTTCTCGTAATGATACTTTGAGTATGATATTGTAGCATAGATAATATATGTTATCTTTATAATGGTTTAAGATCATTAGCATTATTATCATTGTAATTTTTTGAAAAAGCATATACCAGAAGAGCCTTGATAAAATTTTATTTTGTCGAAATTTTAATTTGTCTCAAAACTGGTGAGAAAAAAATTGTTAAACCATATGTGCACCTCATTCTTCGCTTTACCTCCATGGAGAAGGCAATAGTTTTGTACAGCAGCTTGTTTGCATCTTTTAGCATTGATTTGGTTTTATAGTAATAAATGAAGCAAAAGCTGCGTATATCATTAAAACACGGAAATAACACATTACTATATAGTCAATGCAAAGTAGTTTGCAAAATAACACTATTGAAGGCACAAGTTTCCCTGATAAAACAATAAGAGAAAGTAAAAGAAATCAAATAAGCAATCAATGGAATAAGTTCCAGCTCTATACAATGACCTTTTTTATCATTTATTCATATTGAAATTGTAATATACAGTGGATTCAAGATGTTATATGTAATGATAGTCAAGAGTCAAACTAAAACAAATTAAACAGCAAACATTGGCTTTGATGCAAAGTTGAATGAAAGCAACTAAGTCTTTTTTTTCTCTCTGTTTAACTTTACATCATTGATTATTGTCTAAAGAGCTACCTGATGGTAATAATAAGTTGTAAATTTGAAAAGTCCAAAAGAAAAAGCACTTGCATGGAATTTAATTGAAATACATAGTTATTGTTGATTTTGAATTGGATACTTACTTTCTACATTACTGGTATTGCAGTTTTTACATAATTGTGAATCATTTAATTTATGTATAATACTTAATACTGAGCTATAATACCAATAAAAGCTCAAAATTGTGCCAAAGACATACTTATATGGGAAAGTCAATGTATCAAATGAAAAGAATGTCATGACTAAAATTGCATGAATTCTTTAGCATATCTTGATATGATATTTACATAGTCTACTATGTCTCTTATACAGCACTCAGTTTTCACATGCTGAAGTAAATGTTATATGCTTTACAACGTTGGATTTATATTGTTGTACTCTATAATGCTGAGTTAACATTTCAACACTTCATAATACTAAATAGATATGATGCCATTAGTTTATAAGATTCAAATGCTACCATTTATCATATAAGATCCAATGCTACATGTATTATTTGAGATCCAATGCTGCTATGTAATCTTTGAGATCCAAATACTGTCAATTGTTCTAATATGATAAAATTACTGTCATTTATCATATAAATTTCAAATGTTGCTCATGTTTAGATTATATGGGTTCACTCAAGATATTTGTATAACTCATTTATCACCAATTGTGCAAATTAGTTTAAGTTATGCTTACTTCTAAAGATAATTATTGATTTAATGTTGAATTTACATTAATATCTTTACTCTCCATGTATACTTTTCATTTGCTGTCAAAATAAGTATGAATCGACAAATGATATATAGTTACTTTAATTACCTTTATAATATGTAATGGTTTGAACTGGTAATCACTTAGTAAATATGGATGCATGTCTATTGTCAAATAACTTCACATAAATTGCAGAATCTGAATTCAATCTAATAGTTATTAAATGACATTCTTCATAATCCAATCAATATTACGCATCGATTACTTCATTTTGATAATTGCCTTCCAAAAATAAATGCTATCATTCTTTTTACTTAAATCATATACTGCCATCTTTTGTTCTTATATAAGATAAAATGATCAAATGCTACCATCTATCATGTGTAAGATCATATGTTACAATCAATTGTATAAGAGAATCAATTGCTGCCATCTATTTGTGAGATACAGAAGCTGCCAATAGATTATATGAGCATCAATGTTGTTATTCTTTAATAGAATCATATGTTGCTATCAATTATATATGAGATCAATTGCTGCCATCAATAAAGTATAAGTCAATTGCTGCCATCAATTATGTATAAGTCAAATGCTGCCATCATTTATATTATAAGATCCAAATGTTGCTATTGAACTCTATGAGAATCAATGCTGTCATTACTTTTACAGACTCATATGATGCCATAAACTATATACTAGAATACATACTATCGTTTCTCTTATTAAACATCACTTGTTGCCATTTTTATATGAGATCATATGTGATTCAATGCTGCTATGTATTTTCTAAAATGAGATCAATAAGATTATAAGTGATTCAATGTTGCTATTAATTGTAACAAGTGAACAAGTGCTGCCATTTATTTCAATATGAATCAAATGCTATTAGTCAAATCTATGTGATCAAATGTTGCCTTCTATTTTAAAGTGAAATCAAATATGATCAAATGTTGCCTCTTAATTCCAAAGTGAAATCAAATGATCAAATGATGCCATATATAAATTAGAATTCTATGTTGCCATTTAATTCTGAAATAAGATCAATAAGATCAAACGAAACCAAATGCTGTCACTTCTCTAATTAAAAACATATGTGACCAAGTATATAAATGGAAGAATCAATGGATCATAAGGGATTTAATACTATCCTTTACATTGTTTAAATTAAATTAACTTCTTTCATTAAATGTATTGTAAGAAATAAATACTGTGTTAGAGTTCAATTTAAATGATTTTTATTTCTTTTATATATAAATGCTAACTTTAATACTGTTATTCCTTACAGGTTGAGTTATAAATTAGTATCAAATGAAATGTTGAACTAAATATTATTACCTTATGGCATATTAAGCCAAATGATGCTGCCCCTTTTCAATACTAATTTAATTACTGCATCTTTTATTATTTTTCATAAATGTATGATTTGAGAGGTGTAAGCTATAGGTTAGTAAATTGCTTCACTAAATTTTTTCACTTAAAATTAGTAGAACTGGAAATAGTCAGTGGATTGACTTATAAATTGATGTTCTTTATAATTGTTAAAATTAGTAAAACTGAAAATAGTCAATGGATTGACTTATAAATTGATGTTCTTTACAATTGTTAAAATTAGTAGAACTGGAAATAGTCAACAGATTGACTTATAAATTGATGTTCTTTATAATTGTTAAAATTAGTAGAACTAGAAATAGTCAATGGATTGACTTATAAATTGATGTTCTTTACAATTGTTAAAATTAGTAGAATTGGAAATAGTCAATAGATTGACTTATAAATTGATATTCTTTACAATTATTAAAATTGGTAGAATTGGAAATAGTCAATGGATTGACTTATAAATTGATATTCTTTACAATTGTTAAAATTAGTAGAACTTGATATAGTCAATGAATTAACTTATAAATTGATGTTCCTTACAATTATCAAAACTATTAGAATTAGAAATAGATAATATATTAACTTTATTTTAGAATTGGAAATAAGCAATCCCATGTAACGGATTGACTTTACTTTAGTATTGGAAATGAGTAATCCTATATAATGGATTGACTCTATACTAGAACTGGAACTAGACAATCCTATGTAATGGATTGATTACATGTTAGTTTTGAGTTATTTTTCTTTCAATTATATCTTCTATTAGAATGGAAGTCTTGTATGTCTACCTTGTAGGTGTTTTTTTAGCCATTTACAGAGGGAACTCTGACAAAAATTTTAAGAATTCAATAACTTAAAAATTTTATGAAAGATTGTTGACTTATATTTCACATGTTAAATACTTATTAAATATCTAGAATTTCACATCTATGATTATAAGTATTCACTTCAATTTTATTTTAGAATATTAGTTCTCAATCAATTAGATTGAGAGTAATAGCTTCCTTTCAAGCTTTAGATAAGTTTTTAAATTTCTAATTCCCTATAATCTTAAAATGAATTATTTCGTATAGGGTGTAATCTATCTCTTTTCTTAATTTCAAATATTCAATATTAATTAATCTTAGATAACTTCATGATTAAATGCGTTGATACTTTTGTTTATAAGTTAAATAAGTGAAGCTACTAGAATATCTTTTAGCTTATACTTTCATTAACTTAGAAATCTATAAAAATTACTCATTCTTACTAGTTTCCTTAAACTTTAATCATAAATCTAATTGATTTGATTAGTTTAAGACTAGTATAAGATGAACTTCAATTATATGGAAATACTAATTTCCAAACTTAATTTCCTTCTACTTTTTAAAAAAATTGACTTAAAGATTAATGTCTATAAGTCAATTTGGAGCTCAATTAGCTCCAATCATTAAGCAGATTATTAAAGTTTAGATAACAAAAGGATATTATATAGTTATCAATTATTGAAATTTATTGATTGCTTGCTTAGCTTAGAACCTTTTTTCTTGGACATTCATTCAAGATCATTGTGCATAAATAAAGATTTTCATAAAACTTTAAGGGGAATGCCTTATGGCAAATTTGAATAAGAAAGAAGTGCTTATAATAGGGGTTCACATTTTAGAGAGGGTAAATGTGATTGTTCGACCTCCCCACTGTATTTAGTTAAGCAGACGTGCTTAACTCCTCGCCCCATTCTGTTGAGTATCATTGCAGAATGAGGTAGCTTCTAAATATAACTTTAACTAAAGATATAAGTGTTCTTTTATAATCTTGTTGATTGTAAGATCTCTTTATACATGTTTTGTTATGCTTACTTTTCATAGTCCTAGGCTATGTTTGTCTTAGATCAAGAGTCTAAGATACTTCTTTATTTTCTATGCTTTACACTCTATATTTTTAGTATTATGTATTGCTTACTTCAATTATATTTAAATACAGTGTATGTTGCTTAATTTCATTTAATGCTTCACTGTATTTCATTGCTTACTTAGCATAAATTTCATTGAATATATATTACTTTCAATTCATTTTACTTTAATGCACAAAGTAGTTTCTAGTCTTTTAGGATGCTTTCCCTTACCAATTTTGGATGTAGGCTAATACTTTTATATAAGTGAGTATTTTTACTCAACTTATTTCATACTATCTTCTTTACTGTTATACTTAATTCCTTTTTCCATACTTAACAGCCTTAATAGCTCCGCTGCTTACTTTAATTGTATAATTATGTTTGTGATATCTTATCAATTTAAAAATATAGCCAATCTTAAATTGTGCTTAGACTGTTTAGTCTAAGTACACTTTTTCTTTTCTTTGGCTTTGTCTTATCATATTTAAATACCAAAATATGATCGATCAAGAGCCCTTTGATTCAGGTAATACAGGTCCAAGTGCTTGAAGGGCTTATAAAGAAATTGCATCTGCTTAATTTTAAACTGTTTACTTGTATTTTGTTAAGTGAGAGAGCGATCTACTTACTTTCTTCTACTCTTACCTTTAAGAGGTTTGTAATAAGTAAATTATAAACTATTTGAGTTTGCTTAAGTTACTTTTACCTATTCTTAAATATCTGTGCTGTGATTACTATTTTGTAACTGCTTAGGATGAATGAGTGGATTATTCTAATTACTTGTATTGAAAATACTTTCAATGTTGTATCTACGTGTATCTCCTTATCATGTATTTTTTATTATATTCATATTGTATAATTTTATTGTTAACTTAACAACTATTCATAAAGTGACTTGGCTACTTAGCATTTACACTTGATTGGTTTTCTTCTAATCAAGTATTGGGTGCTAAGGTAACATCCCAATGTTTGGATTAATCTTTTATCCAATTATTGGGGTCGTTACACTTACAGCTTACATGATGAAAACCTAACTCTCCTTTCTTTATCAAATAGTATCTTAAATTATAATCTTTGATCTATTAAATTAAGAGCCACTAAAATCAAAAACATATTTTCTTAAACATTATTAAAAGTAGATACATCTTAGTATCAAAACACACTATTCCCTGAGGATGATAAATCTCAGAACTTATCTTCCATTATTACTTTAGACCAAGTACACTTACATGCAAGCACAGACATGTATTTCCGTCTGTCACTAGGCATGCATAAGCAATCTTTGAGCCAGTACTTGGATTAGCAATGAACAAAGAGTCATGTGCTTAGGTGTGCCTAGGCTCCCCTCATTGCATTCAACTAGTACTTGGAGTAGCTATGGACAAAGAGTTGTGCACTGAGCAGGCCCAGGCACACAACAGATAGAGGGTCATGCACCCAAGCATGTCCAAGCACTTAATAGTAGTTAGCCTGACATAGACATGGGAGCCCATGTGCCTACCAAAAAGAGATATGGGCACCTATCAGGCCACAAAATAGTGTTTCTTTTGATTACACACAAGCGTGCGTGGTTTGAAGTGATATAAGGATGATGAGTCTCAGATTTATCATCCTCAAGGATTAAAAGAGGGTTACTAGTTAGTTTTCTATCTTCTAATTTTTAGACAATCGAGAAGTTACTTTTTAAAATAGATTTATCTATGCATACAAAATAAGAAATCTAAATTACGAGGATGAGATTATGATAAAGAGTTCATGGAGAATTTAACTAGTTTACAATGATTTGACCTTCCTAATAATTGTTGAGTTCTTTAAAATAATAATTATGTGTGAATGGAATTTTATATTTTTAGGGGATACTAATAATTAATGGCATTAGTGATCTCTTAGACACATGAATCACTCACTAAACCCTAAGATCTTCTTTAGCCGATCTTATACAAGACCTCATGACTTAGGACCTTAACATTTAAGTAATGGCTTCTTTAAGATTTACCAGCATTCCCTGTTCAATGCAAATGAAATCAAATTTCCATCTTTGTTCTCACTTTCACATAAACTTTTCATGTTTTTAAGAAAGCAAGTAGATCTCTATACTCAAGCAATCCTTCATTCGGTCTCATCTTATGTCAATGTGTGAGATCACTTGAGGAACTAAACATGGAAGGCTAGAAATATGAGTGCTTACAAATCCTTCTCACCTGAAGCTACCTCCACAAACAACTCTTAATCTGACTTTGTCGGTATAATAATGCCATGGCCCCAACTAAGAAAATAAAACTTGAGTTAGATAATTGTCTAAGTATATTTTAAGCTAATTTAATGAAATTTGCATATTTTAAGATATCACATTTACTGGATAATAAGCAATTAAGAGGTGAAACAAGCAACAAAAGAAAAGCTATAAATAAAAAGTTTATAGCTAAACAAAATGAAGTATGTAAAAAATATACCTCAACTAGAAGCTACAATAAGGTTAGACAATGAATATACTTATAGTTGTAAATTTTGAAACTACTAAAAGTAGAGCTCATCCTAACATGCTTATGATCATATGAGTACATACTGATTTATAGAAAAATAAACTGAGTTAAAGCATATAAGTAAACTAAAATAAGCATCTAACTAGTATCCTAGCATGTAAGCAAATACGTACTATGCAAAATTGAACTGAATTGTAAAAGTGTGCAGAAAATAACCAAATAATGTGTAATAATAAAATTGGCTAATAAAGGCACTGAAACTAAACTAAAACTGAATAATCACTGAAATTAGAGATGTGCCTAAGCTAGTTCTGCCTTAACAGAAATTGGCTAAATAAATCTACTGAATAAAAAGTCCTGCATGTATCATTCTAGCCAACCACAGAGCTAGACCCAGTCAATTCTATTGCTAAAGAACTGAACTGTAGAGGCAGACTAACTAGAACACACTCTATTGAATTGATATCTGAAAAGCTGAATGTACTGATTTAAAATTAAATAATATTTATATATTTCAAAACTAACATAGGATACTCATCAAATCTCCTATGTTAAGCTAATATGTCCAAGGTATAAGGCTCAAATACAAGGTATACAAAGCAACTAAGTCAACATAAGCAAGGTTTTACTAAAATACATGTGATATATGTTGTTATCTAATTTAATTAATTATATCTATTCTCAGAGAATACAAGCTTATGATCTCCAAAATCCAATTATAAAGTAAAATTCTATATTCACGGACATAAAGGTTAAACATTAGAACTTAACGAGTTCTAATTCAGAATCATAAGTGTCATCTACAAAAGTTCAATAATTAATCAATAACTTAATTAATATATTTTAATAACCCATAACCAATCTTGATTAAAAAAATCAAGATTCAGGGATTTAAAGTTAAACTCCAATTTGGGATTTAAGCTCTAAATCCAAGGTGCTAATATCTAAGGATCTAAAGTTTCACATAAAACCTCACTCAAAGATGGGGAATTATAAGGACTGAAAGGCTAAAGAAGATGATCAGATCCTATATAAAAAGGCTGAAGTCTAAAGTCACAAGATAAAATAATCAAGATAAAACTTATAAATCTAAAAGCTAGATTCAATCTATTGAATAACTTCATTATTCAATGGAGTAGAATTACTTAATCTAAATAAGAGAATTCAAGGAATTAAGCACTTAGGAAATTCCTAAAGAACTTTAAGAATGAAGGTTACATATTATAAGGAGGCTCCCTCTATTGAGTAGCTCAATCACACAATGGATCTTAAGCTTCTATAATTTAAGATCTAAATATTTAGTTTAATTACTAAAGATCTTAACCAAGGTTGGACATAGGAGTTTGCTTAGAATTTAGACTTAGAAAATAATCATTAGGAATATTCTAATTATTGGTGAAGTTAATTATTAAGCACTAAAACTTCTTTTAATGAAATAACACTAAAGCTCTAAGATTTACCTTAAGTACTTTAAGTGAACTTAGGAAGAATAAGTGTTTATCATTTAGAATCCATCCTTCAAGTCTATGAGCTTGAGAAATGATCCTAATTCATTATCTTACTAATTTAAAGCATTATAATAGACATCTAGGGTTTAAGGGCACTTAAACCAACCTTTGGCCATAATGGCCAAAATACCCCTCCTCAAGGGTAAAATTGAGATTTCAAGATCTAGGATTTCAAACTGATTCTAATAAGTTATAATAGGTTCATTATTGTTTAATGAAAGAATTTAACACCTTAAATGTCAAATTGCATCTAGGAAAGTACTAATAAACACTAATTCATTCTTAGGGTCATTAAGAGTGATTAATAATATTAGGTTATAAAAGTGAGATTTAGGCTCACAAATAGGTTCTATATGACTTATGGAGACAAAAGATACTAAGTTTGCTAAACTCAGACATTAATTTAATTAATCAAGTACTAATCAAGATCAAAGGTGATTAAGAAGAGATTAGTGAAATTAAATCTTTGAAAAATATTTGGATTGCATAATTAAGTTCTCCGCTATATGAATAATTTGAAACTTTAATCATGCAATTTGGTCAACAATTGAGATTAAATCCACTAATTAAGAGTTTAGAGTAATTAAGTTAAATAAAAAATTCTAATTAAAGAAACCATAATTTTATTTTAGATTAAGATTCTCTGCATTTTTCTGATTAAATGGTTTATTAGATTATACCATTTGGATTTAAATTGAGTTAATTATTTCATTAATTTATTTGAAATGTTGTTAAAAATAATATCATATGTTAATGAATTAACTCATACTTTCCTTAAGGGAAATAAATTAGTTAATTTGGCAGAATTAATTCGGCCAATTTACAAAATGTGCGGGTTGGGGTCCAAACTGGCCCGCTACTGCTCGCCTTCTCTTATCCGCCTTCCCTTGACAGTCAGCCCTAGGGTTATCGTTCTAGAGTCCAATTCTCTGTCGCTAGGCCACACTGTGCCTTGATTTTGATTGCTACACATTCCCTGACCTTAGACGCGTCGATTGAGCTAAGAATCCCTTTACGGGATGGCCAGAAATGCCAAGATATTACTCCCTATAATCAGCCCTAAACAAGGCACCTAAGGTTTATGGTGGGGCTGGAATACTCTCCACATAACCCACCATATGATTGGGGCTTGATCCCTACACCATCAGGATGGTGAAGCAGATCAAAGCCCCCCAACCTCATGGCTTGGAATGCACCCCGTTGCTGGGTCCTTACTCGGACACAACATCGAGGATCATCGTAACCTATTCAATCAAAGCGATTAATCAAATCTAGCCCAAACCCCAGAGACGATCACAATGGGTCTGGTCACTTCTAGACTGCAATGTCAACTATCTTAATTGAACTAGAAGGTTCTAAGTGCACAGGAGTTTCCTAAGATGGAGACTAACCCTACATCACATCACAAAAATAACCTAGTGAGCCTAATTGACACCGAGTCCACTCAACTCAATGGGGAAGAAGACTGTACCTTGTAATGGAATTTGCAGACTATGGGAGCTGACTTGAAGCTAGGAGTTAGCCACCAGAGTTCTTCTGGATTGTAAGCATCTGCCTGGGGACCTGAACGATAAGTTGCACCCACTAATCACTCTGGGTGTTGCCAGGAGTTGTAGGTCATTATTTGGATGGGAAAAGATAATGGATTTGAGCAGAGAGGAAAAAGAAGCAACAAAGTTTCAAAAGATAACCTTAGTGAACAAAGGGTTCACTAACAAATTTACCATGCTATTTATTGCCTGGTGCACTGGGAGTAAGGTCCAAGCTTGGCTGATAATGGCTGGCCTAAGGAATTGAATTCTGGGTCTATCTTGAGAGGGATAGGCCCGGGAGATCAGCTCCATACCATTGTGATTTGAATAGGAGTGGGGGATAGGATCGTGTTTGTACTTCCATAGCAGTAGTAGCTGGACACACTATAACAACCCTAGTTATTACCCTAGCTAAATTCAAATTAACTAAGCTAAACCAAGCTCTAATTTTAATTCCATTAGATTCAATGAATCATTTAAACCTAATCTTAGAAGTTTGAAATCAATCAGAGCTAAATTGAGAATTTTGATATTTTTGGTTATTTTTTAGCCCTGGAAAATACCTAAATTAAATTAATCTTCAAATTAAAATCTGAATTTATTTTTAAATTCCTCAAGCCCTAATTAGCTAAGGGTGAATTTTTGGAAATTTTTGGAGCTCATTTAATCCTAAATTAGATTTATAAAATTAATTAGAATTTAAGTTAATTATTAAATAGATTAATATTAATTAAATTAAATATATATATATATATATATATATATATATAATTAATATATGTGATTTGATGTCAGGACTGTAGCAGATCTGCTGCGGGGTCTCGACAGCAGCACATGGATTCTGGCCATTCGATGCATACGCATGCATCTCAACGCATTTAATATAATGGCAGAATCTCCCCCATGGTAGGATCTAATCCTAAGCATCAGATCTATTGTGCGCATTTAATGGCTATTATCTGTTCTGGTTAAGTAATCCATCAGGACCGTCCGAAACTAATGGTCAATCCATCATATGGCTCTGGAGTCCTTGAGCACTGTGGACCTTCGTCCACCTCTCAAACCATCGCTCGCTGGTCCCCCCCCCCCCCCCCCCCCCGATAACCAGGCAACCTCTAGCCCCCGTGGCAGTACGAGAGGATGTCAAATTTCCTCTCCTACCCTTGGCGTGACCTTCTGCCGGTAGTAGCTTCCCTGAAATGCCCCTGGCCGTTGCACCCAAGCCTCCCCTTCAGTCTGAGCCAATGCCATGGAGCTCGAGCACTGGAAGCCATACCTAGTGATTCTAGTGCCTATAAATACCATTAGGATATCACAGTGAGTCCCTTATCTCATTGTGATTCCTCAATTACTCAATTGAATCCTATGGAGCTCCCGCCTCTCTCGGCAATTTCCCAGCATTCTCGAAGCTTCGAACCATTGATAGAGGGTCCGACTAGTGTTTAGACTCCCTGTGAACTCACGTCTGCTACTTGGTGAGCTCAGAAGCCCCTCAATTCCTCCCGACTGAGCCTGCAACCCATCTGCAGGTACAACTTCTTCCCAACTGAGCTGGGTGAGCTCAATTTTCCATTGTAGCTTCTGATTGAGCCTCTGGATGTTGTCTAATTGACCTAGCCTCCTAAAAAACCTAAATTGATTGTTCCAGGTTCTGAGCTAGCTCTGATTGATTATATCGATCGATCAAGCTAGCAGCCAAGCCATGGTTGAGGCCAAGTGAGGACCCAGCGATCGACTGCACCCTAGGTTGCGAAACCTTGGGGATTCGACTCGCCTCACCTCACTGCTGGTGTGGGGATCGAGCCCTGTCCATTTAGTAGCTTCTATGAGAAGAATTTCTCTCTCACAGTGAACCTTAACTTCCATACCTTTGAACGCCTCGGTCGAGTAGCACCCCGACTGTAATAACCCTAGTTATTATCCTAGTTAAATTTAGATTAACAAAGCTAAACCAAGCTCTAACTTTGATTCCATTAGACTTAATGAGTCATTTAATCATAACCTTAGAAGTTTGAAATCAATCGGAGCTAAATTAAGAATTTTTGTATTTTTGGCTATTTTTGAGCCCGGGAAAAAACCTAAAGAAAATTGATTTTCAAATTAAAATCTGATTTCATTTTTGAATTTCTCATACCTTAATTAGTTAAGGGTGAAATTTTGGAAAATTTGGAACTCATTTAATCTTAAACTAGATTTATATAATTAATTAAGATTTAGATTAATTATTAAATGAATTAATATTAATTAAATTATATATATATATATATATTTAATATATGGGATTTGTTATCGGGACCGCGGCAGATCCGTTGCAGGGTCCTGACAGTAGCGCATGGGTTCTAATCACTCGATATTATAGCACGCATCCTAGCGCAAACCATCTAATAGCGAGATCTCCTCTGTGGTAGGATCTAATCTTAAGCATCGAATCCATCGTTCACATCTAACGGCTACAATCTATCCTGCTTGAGTAATCCATCTGAGCCATCCGAGACCAACGGTCAATCCATCAGACAGCGAGCACGAGTCCGAGCACTGTGGATCATCTCCCTCGCCTCTCCCATTCGCATCTAGTCCCCCCCCCCCCCCCGACAACCAGGATCCTTCCAGCCCCTGTGGTAGTACTGTAAGGACACATTCTTCCTCTTCTACCCTCAGTGCGATCGTTTGCCGATAGTAGTCTCCCTAATTTGCCCATGGCCATTGGAACTAACCCTTACCTCTGAACTGAGCCTTCCTCCATTCTCAAGCTTTAGAATCCACCTGCATTTCCTCCTTTTAACTATAAATACCCCTAGAGTATCATAGTGAGTCCCTTTGCTCACTGTGATCTCTCATTTTCCTAGCCGAAGTCCCCCGTAGCTCCCCAACTCTCTCAGCATCTTGGTGATTCCAGCAGCCGTGTACCACTAATAGAGGGCCCGTCTGGTGTTTAGACTTCCTGTGAACTCCTGTCTATTTCTTGGGAAGCTCCAGCTTGCCTCAATTCCCCTTGGCTGTGTCTACAACCTCAATTTTCAGGTACAGTCTCTCTCACTGAACTTAGTGAGTTCAGCTTTCCATTTAAGTTTCTGGATGAGCCTCTGGATGTCGCCTAGATTGCCTTAGCCACTTAGGAAACCCATCGTGACTGTCGCCAGGGTTTGAGCTATCTCGGATCGATCGTATCGATCAATCAAGCAAGCAGCTGAGCTAAGGCTGAGTCCGAGTAAGGACCCAGCAATTGACTGCACCCTAAGCTGTGAAACCTTGGGGGTTCAACTCACCTCACCTCACTGATGGTGTAAGGATCGAGCCCTATCTGTTCATTGGCCTTTGTGAGGAGAATTATTCCATCACGGCAAACCATAATCGTCTGTAAAGGGATGCTTCGGTGGAGTAGCCATCTGGCATTCTGGCCCGACCCAATTAGGGCTTCCAAGTTCGATGCGCGTTGACCTCTTGAAGGTGTGGCAGTTGAATGCTGGTCGCGGCATGGCCTATCGGCGGTGAATCTTGCGGTCCAAGGTGCCCTCCCCACGGTTGTCTGAGTAAGAGGGGTATCAGGGACAAAGCATTGGTGCTTCGGGCCAGGTCAGACCCCGACCCGCGCGGTTCAAATTTTGGGCCGCGGTTATATTTAATTAAATTAGGAATTATTTTCCTTCTAATAATTCATTTCTAAATAGGTTTAATTAATTCCCTATGGCTCTAATTTAAATAAAAATATAGATTAAATTATTTGAATAACTTTAGTTATACTTAACCAAATGGTATAATCTAATATACTATTTTAAACAGAAAAATGCAATGAACAATAATATAAAATAAAATCAAAGATCTAATGGTTAGATCTAAATTAATTGCCTAATTTTTTTCTATTTTCATTTAAATCATAATAAATTCATTTAATATATAAAAATATTAAGTAAGGTCTCTGATTGCCCATGAGACTAAAAAGAATCTATGTAAACCATTAAAAGTAATTTAAGAATTTTAATTTTATTAACCACTCCTTAATTATCCCAATTTGAGATTAGTGAATTAAGCCTTAGATTAACTTTGATTTTGGTAAATCTAGTTCCTAATGCTTCATTAAGTATAGTAGAGCATTTAAATATGTTTGGATCATTCTAGTATGCCCTAAATTCTTTAATCACCTTAATTGAACTCTTAATATGATTAAGGCTAATTAAACTTATTAGGTTATCAAACCCTAAGATAAGTGTTTATTCCACTTCATTAATCAATATGGAACTCACTAAAATAGACTTGGATCAATTTGGATATTAAATCTTAAAATTCCATTTTTAGCCTTAAGAGGGGTTTTTTGGTCATTTTAACCAAAATATGTTTAAGTACCCTTAAACCTTATAATTCTCAACTAAAGTAATAATAATCAGTAATGTAATGTATTAACATCAATTGCTAAGTGGTACCATTTCTTGAATGAATCCTAGTGTTAAACTTTAAAATTCTTAAGTAAGCTCTTAAGATCTTAAGACCCTTTATAAAAGCCTTAACCTAACCAATATTAAAGTTGAAGTTTCTAATCCTAGTTATCGTACTAAGGTTTATTCATGAATTATAGTCTTAAGGAAAGTAAAAGCAAAAGCTTCTGTAAAACCCTAGATCTAAATCTTAGCTTAACTCTAAAGTGATCAAATGCTAGACCTTAGATCTTAGACTTTAGACTTTAGATCTTCTAATTGAATTGAACTACCTTTTTTAGAATTCCATATGTGATTTATTGATTAATCCTTTTGAAACCATCCTTGTGGGTGTAAGATTGATTCAACCTATAAAATAATATAATTATTCTAAAGATCGAATATAGATCTTAGATTCTTAATTGATTATTTAATCTTGTGATATTAGAATAACCTTTTAATTAAGATCTTAGTTTTTTGAATCCTTTAGCTTATAATATTCCTTGTTTTTAATTTAGGTTTTAAGTTTGAATCCTAGATCCTTGTTAGGATACTACATTGGATTCAGGATTTGAACACCAAAGTGGAGTTTGGATCCAAAATCCTAAATCTTGATTTACTTAATCAAGATTTAGGTTAAGAGAGAAAAATAATAACAATTAAGTCGTTAATTTATCTACTTTAAATCTTTATAGTCATCATATGATTTTGAATTAGAACTTATTAAGTTCTAATATTAACATTAAGGTTGTGAATCTGAGATTATACTCGATAACTAAATATTGGAGATCATAAACTTGTATCTTCTTAAATTAGTTAGATTTTGATAAATTAGAAAATAACAGATATCACATAAGTCTGGATTGAGTCTCTTTCTTACTTGACTAGATTGCTCTGCACACCTTGAACATTGAGCCTTATTCCTAGAGTATAATAGGAGAACTTAGGATATGGATGATACATCCTAAGTTAGTATTTGAAAAGCATAGCATTCATTTGGTTCTTTCAGTGCTTTCAGTTAGTAGAGTATGTCTTAGCTTAGTATGCCTCTTCAATTCTAGTTTTGTTATAGAATAGACTCGGACCTAGCTCTGTGGATGCCTAGGATGGATATATGTCTTATTCTAAAGTTCAACTCGGACCTAGCTCTGTGAATGCTAAGGATGGACACATGTTGAACTTTCAGTTCAGAGGTCCTGTAAGGCCTGATTTTGTTATGGCAGTACTATGTCTTAGGCTTACTCCTACTTCAGTTCAGTTTTCAATATTTATTTTGCTTTGCCGCATGCTTCAGTGGCCTTACTTTAGTGCTTGGCTTGCTTTGCCACATGTCTCAGTGGCTTTACTTTTGCTCATTCATGTACTTAGCTTACTTTTGTCGCATGCCTCAGTGGCCTTTTACATATTAATCTACATGTTTGTATAAATTCTCTTATTGATTAGTATTAAATATTGGCATATTTAAGATGCTAGAATTATATGTTTATTTCAGCACTTATGTTCCTTATATACTCAGCATGTATCCATATGATCATAAGCATGTCAGGAATAGATTTATTTCAGTAGTCGCAGTTATTTTGCTTTTTGCCTTACCATATTCGGACCTAGCTCTGTGAATGCTAAGGATGGACACATGTTGAACTTTCAGTTCAGAGGTCCTGTAAGGCCTGTTTTTGTTATGGCAGTACTATGTCTTAGGCTTACTCCTACTTCAGTTCAGTTTTCAATATTTATTTTGCTTTGCCGCATGCTTCAGTGGCCTTACTTTAGCGCTTGGCTTGCTTTGCCACATGTCTCAGTGGCTTTACTTTTGCTCATTCATGTACTTAGCTTACTTTTGTCGCATGCCTCAGTGGCCTTTTACATATTAATCTGCATGTTTGTATAAATTCTCTTATTGATTAGTATTAAATATTGGCATGTTTAAGATGCTAGAATTATATGTTTATTTCAGCACTTATGTTCCTTATATACTCAGCATGTATCCATATGATCATAAGCATGTCAGGAACAGATTTATTTCAGTAGTCGCAGTTATTTTGCTTTTAGCCTATTTAATTATTATTTTATATATTATCTTTACATACTTGTTGATTAGCTATAAATAATTAGTTTATGGCTATCCTATTCTTAGTAGCTTGTAGCACCTTATAATGCTTGCATGTTTAAAACCCTTCAATGTGATGTCTTAAATATTCAGTTCACTTAAATAGCTCAAAATGTACTTAGATAATTGTCTAACTATATCCTTTTTCTTTTATTAGTTGGGGCCCTGGCATTTGTGATACCGATAAATGTCATATCTGGAGCTGTTCATAGGCAGTGCTGCAGAAGAGGAGCTGGTGTAGGAGGAGAGCCTTCCCACTGCTACTTAGTTAGATTTTTTTTCTTGCAATGAGGTTTTGAGAAATCTTTACTTTCATTTAATTTAGTTTGTAATAATTAAATTCTGGATGTATTTACTTTCTACACTTTGATCTAAGTTACTGTTTCTTTTACTCTCTTATACTATATTGTGACATGGATGTTATATTATACTATTTCTTGCTTCCGCCACTTTGATTTGTATTGATGTATGTTCATAGTTCCAGGTGACAAGTCCTTGTCTTAAAGCAGGTTGGGTCCTACCTGACTTTACTTAAGTTTGGGATTTGCCACAGTTGGAGCACCACACTCCTCATGTTTGTGCTAATATCAGCATTAGCATGGCCGTGGAGGGTATGAGACCCCACAGTTAGTATCAGAGAACACCATAAGGTATCAGAATGGGACCTGTGATTCTTTTCTACCTAATGGACCATTCTTTTGAAGTACAAACATTAAGACATAACATCCATAACATAGTACTATTAGTAAGTCTCTGATAAATGTAAAATGAAAATACTCATACCCTAAATATCTAGTCATTTATAGCTAACAAAAACCAATATATTTTACTTTTAGGATCAAATGGATCATGAAGAGTCTGATTTGGAATATTATGTGCATGCCTTCAAGTTGGCTTGGAGTTATAGTTTCAAATGGTGACAAAAGAGAAAATGGCAAATCAAAGGAGTTTCAACAAAAGAAACCCTGGTCTTGGACAAACTTCTACATCAAATGGTGTACCAAGGGCTTGACTTTCCTATCTATGCACAGGAGTGGTTGGATCGAGTAGAGTCAGTCCTGAGCACATAGAGTGTCCAGAGTCCCTCTAGGTTGACATAGTAACAGATCATATGCTGGACTATGCGGGAGTCTGGTGGTACGATACCATTAAGAAGCTCGAATGAAAATGCAAGAGAAAGCGTCAGCAAGTGACCTTTGAAGAATTTTATGTTGCATTTAGGACTAAGTACAATAAGGACATCTGAGTGTTAGTTAGAGTAATTGTCATTTCTTGATATTAGTAGTGCTACAGTTTTTGAGTATTTTCTAAATCTTATGTAATCCCTCATTTCAAAAGTAATGAAAATTTTTGGTATCTATTAGAAATTTAATTACTATCTTCCTTAGAATGATTCTGAAATCTAGATTTGTACTGCTCAGTTAGAATGAATTCTGTCACTTCGAGCAGTTCTTTGAATGAAGTAGCTCATCTACGAGTAATGGTGGCAACCTTGTTGGAAACTTAGGTTCAATAAGCACTGGTAATGCAAAAGATGATGTCCGATCATCCAGTACCAGTCATTGCTACTGCTCATGTTGTTCCTGTTCCGCAACATACTTTTTCTTCCCATCACTCTATGGATAGTCTTCTCCATAACTCTGTAAGACTAAGGCCTTCCACCTTTGGTGGAAACTTATCACCAATGGATACAGCTGACTGGCTGAAAGCAGTATATAAAGATCTTATTAGTCTGAAGATTCCTAACTCAGAAGCCGTTCGTCTCACTACACACTGGTTTCATGCTGAAGCAGAATACTGGTGGGAGGAGGCCTAAAATACAAAGTTCATTGACTATGAATTGGTAGGCATCCCTTGGGATGAATTTGTTGAAGAATTCAAAGTTGAATTCATTCCCCCGTGTGCACAGAACATCATTGCAGACACGATTCTAAGGTTGACTCAAAGAAGTCGCTCTGTTGCTAACTTCGAAAGGGAATTTTGTAGGTTGATTCGTTTTGCTCTAAAAATTACCCACTCCGAATCGACTAAGTGCCATTGCTTTCTCAGTGGATTCTGAGATTCACTGAAAGATCATATTGTTTCACTATTCCTGACTAGCTTCATTGAACTAGTAGAGACAGCTAAGGTGATTGAGCATCATCTCTCAAAAAAAATATCTTGAGCAAAAGGTGCAATCAACTCCTAACCAGCATGAAGCCTTCAAGATGCACAAACCTAACTCTACAAAGGTCTATCAACTTGAAGCTGCATCCCCTGCTGAACCAATTCAAGGCTGTAATAGGCCTCACCCATATGGCAAGTGTTACCACTTCGTCCATAAGTGCTACAATTGTGGGCGACCAGGCCACAGGTTCTATCATTGTACACATACGGAAACAATGGATGGAGTTTCGATGAAGCCATCTCAAAAGAACCAAGTGGTTAGAGCCACTCCGCTGAATAGGTGAGAACCAAATTTGGTAATAATGCCAGCACCTGCACCTAAAGTTGCTATAGAACAACCCTCAGCTCCAAAATCCCAGAACTATCTCAGGAAGTAGTTAAGCAATCATCATACTGGTCCTGCGCAAGTGTATGCTTTAATGCCTCTAGAAGCTGCAGAACACAATAATGTAGTTTCAGGTACACATTTCTGAACTTCTCCTTTTTAATTGCATTTCGGTACCTTAATTATTGCAATTTGTTAATGCGATTCGTATGAATAAATTAGGCATGCTTTATTTTAATTACCAGCCTTGCAATGTCTTATTTGACACTGGTGCTAGTCATTCGTTTATTTTTGAATGTTTTGCCAACATACTTAAACCACACTCATACAACTTAGCAAAATTTTTGAGTATTGGACTTCCATGTGGAGCCCAACTAAGTGCTCATAAGTTTTGTAACATTAAAGTTCCATTAAATGGTTAGGAATTTAACTTCAAATTAATAATCCTGCCATTAGCAAACTTTGATATTATTCTTAGGATGAACTGGCTCAGTGACTATAATACCGTGATAAACTGCCTGAAAAAGAAGGTCACTCCATTCCCAGGGCAAGTCTGAAACCTTTACAGGAAAAACTAATACACCATTATCATTGATCAATGCTATTAAAGCTGAACAATTAATCAGTAAGGGTTGTGATGCTTTGATGGTCACTATGATGGGTGAAGCAAAGGAAAGTGTCCATCTCTCTGATTATAAAGTAGTTAAGGAATTCATCGACGTATTCCTATAGGATCTGCTTGGTGTACCTCCTCCCAGAGAAATCGAGTTATCTATTTAATTAGCTCTGAGTACCCGGCCTATATCTAAAGCCCTATATAGAATGGCGCCTAAGGAACTTCAAGAACTCAACGAACAGTTGCAAGAGCTCTTGAGTAAAACTTTTAATAGGCCAAGTATGTCCCCTTGGGGAGCACCTATTCTATTTGTAAATAAAAAGGATGAATCTATGCGAATGTGCATAGATTATTGCAAACTAAATAAAGTCACCATAATGAATAAATATCCATTTCTTAGAATTGATGATTTACTCGACCAGTTATCTGGAGCTGTCATAATCTCTAAGATTGACTTAAGGTCTGGATATCATCAATTGCGAGTAAAAGAAGATGATGTAGGAAAGACTATTTTCCGTACTCGTTATTGTCATTTTGAATTCTTAGTGATGTCTTTCGGACTCACTAATGCACCGTCAATCTTCATGGATTTGATGCAGCGAGTTCTAAAGCCATATTTAGACAAATTTGTAATCATCTTTATCGATGATATACTCATTTATTCTCAAACCTAAAAAGATCATGAAGAACATCTGAGGTTAGTATTAGAAGCTCTGCATGAACATCAGCTGTATGTTAAGTTCTCCAAATGTGAGGTTTGGCTTAAGTCCATTGCATTCTTGGGGCATGTCGTCAATGCCCAGGGTACTCGTGTATATTAAAATAAAGTAAGCACTATTCAGGACTGGATTTAACCTAAAATAGTCATAGATATTAGAAGTTTCTTGGGCTAGCCGGATATTACAGAAATTTTGTTGAAGGCTTTTCCCAGATCACTTTGCCTTTGACTAAGTTAACTCAGAAAACTGTTCAATTCATTTGGAGCCCGAAATGCGCGGAAGTATTTCAAACCTTGAAGGCGCACTCTCTACCGCTCCGGTACTTGTTCTGCCCAAGGAATGCTTGAACTATCAAGTGTACACCGATGCCTCTGGAATTGGTCAAAGTTGTGTGTTAATGCAAGAGGGTAAGGTAATCGCTTATGCCTCTCATCAGTTAAAACCTCATGAGAAGAGTTATCCAGTTCATGATCTTGAACTTGCCGTTGTAATCTTTGCTTTAAAAAATTTGGCGACACTATTTATATGGAGTTCAGTGTTCAATTTTTACTGATCATCAAAGTTTAAAGTATATCTTCACCCAAAGAGAACTGAATTGTCATCAAAGGAGATGGTTAGAACTCATCAGTGATTATGATCTGAGCATTCAGTATCAACCAGAAAAAGCAAATGTTGTGGTCGATGCTCTTAGCGGTCGTGTTACTTTATCTTCCATGATTGCCTCCAGTTCCTTAGAACAAGAATTTCATAAGCTTGGAATTTCTCCAGTCAGTGGCGATATGCTAAGTTCACTTCTAGTAAATATTAGTGTGGAACCTACCTTCCACAGAGATGTCTCTAACTTGCAGACTAAAGACAATGATTATCTGAAATTCAAAGTAGATATTGAAGGTGGTCATTGTCATGAATTGCAAATGCGCAATGGCATAATTTATCAAAGTAATTGGTTGTGGATTCCTAAATCCATGCACCGTGAAGTGTTGATTGAAGGTTATAATTGTGGGTATCATATTCATCCAGGCAGTACTAAGATGTACCAGGATTTAAAGCAATTAGTTTGGTGGCCCGGTATGAAGAAGGATGTAGCCAATTTTGTGGATAAGTGTCATGCCTATAATTTGGTAAAGGCTGAGCACCAAAGACTTGGTGGTCTTCTGCATCCATTAGAAATTCCTGAATATAAATGGTTCTATATATCTATGGATTTTGTCATGGGATTGCCTCGCGCAAGACCTGGCGCCGATGTAATTTGGGTGATAGTAGACCGATTAACTAAATCGGTGTACTTTCTTCCTATCTGTCAAACTAATTCTGTTGAAAAGCTAGCAAAGCTCTATATCAAGAAAATTGTCAGACTGCATGGTATTCCAAAATCAATCGTTTCCAACAGAGATAGCAGATTTACTTCTAAGTTTTGGCAAGCTGTGCATCAAGATCTGGGTACTACTCTAGCTATGAGTACAGTCTTTCATCCTCAAACGGATGGTCAAACGGAAAGAGTGAATCAAGTTCTGGAGGATTTTCTTAGGCTGTGTGTTCTTGATTTTGTCGGTTCCTAGGAAGACCATATTATGTTAGTGGAGTTTGCCTACAATAACAACTATATAGCCAGTATTAAAATGGTTCCTTATGAGGAATTGTACAATAAAAATGCAGTACTCTGCTAGCTTGGTCAGAAACAGGAAGCGTTCAACTCTTTGGTTCAGAGTTAGTTGAAAAAACTAATAAGAAGATTCATTAATTCAGTAGAGGATTCATTATGCTCAAGATCGTCATAGTAAGTATCATGATGCTCATCATCGTCTCCTAGAATTCAATGTTGGAGATTCTGCTCATCTGAAAGTCAGTTCAATGAAAGGTGTCTACAGATTTGGTGTAGCAGGGAAACTCAGTCCCCGCTATGTTGGACCTTTTGAAATTTTGGCCAAAGTAGGATCATCTGCCTACATGTCAAATCTTCCTGATGACTTTGCAGCTATTTACAATGTGTTTCACGCATCATCATTAAGAAGATGTCTCAGAGACCCTTCTCATCTTATTCAACTTTCAGCTCTAAAAATTCAACCTGATCTTTTTTATGCCGAAGAACCAATCAAAGTCTTAGCTCGTGATCAAAAGCACCTAAGAAATTGATCAATTACTATGGTCAAGATCTAGTGGAAGAATCGATCTTTGGAAGAATCTATTTGGGAAAAAGAAATGGATATGCACTATAAATATCCACAGCACTTTGCAAGTCCAGGTACCATTCTTTTCTTTCTTATCTGTTCCATTTAAATTTTTAGTCCCTATAGTATTTTCTTCACCCAAGTAATGTCGGGGATGACATTGTTCTTAAGTGGGGAGTCTGTAACAACCTTAGTTATTACCCTAGCTAAATTTAGATTAACTAAGTTAAACCAATCTCTAATTTTGATTCTATTAGATTCAATGAGTCATTTAAACCTAACCCTAGAAGTTTGAAATTAATCAAAGCTAAATTGAGAATTTTGATATTTTTGGTAATTTTTGAGCCATGGAAAATATATAAATTAAATTGATCTCCAAATTAAAATCTGATTTTATTTTTGAATTCCTCATACCCTAATTAGCTAAGGGTGAAATTTTAGAAATTTTTGGAGCTCATTTAATCCTAAATTGGATTTATAGAATTAATTAGAATTTAAATTAATTATTAAATGAATTAATATTAATTAAATTAAATATATATATATATATATAATATGGGATTTGCTATCGGGACCGCGGCAGATCCGTTGCGGGTCTCGACAGCTGCGCATGGGTTATATCCACTCGATGTCATAGCACGCATCCTAGCGCAAACCATCTAACGGCGGGATTTCCTTCATGGTAGGATCTAATCCTAAGCATCGGATTCATCACTCGCATCTGATGGCTATCATCTGTCCCACTTAATTAATCTATTTGAGTCGTCCGTGACCAACGGTCGATCCATCAGACAGTGGGCACAAGTCCGAGCACTGTGGATCATCTCCCTCGCCTCGCCCGTCCGTGTTTGGTCCCCCCCACGATAACCAGGATCCTTCCAGCCCCTGTGGTAGTACGGGAAAGACCTGTTCTTCCTCTTTTACCCTCGATAAGATCGTCTGCTGGTAGTAGTCTCCCGAATTTTCCCATGGCCGTTGGAACCAACCCTTCCCTTCAGTCCGAGCCTTCCTCCATTCCCGAGCTCTAGAATCCACCCCCATTGCCTCCTTCTACCTATAAATACCTCTAGAGTATCACAGTGAGTCTCTTTGCCAACTGTGATCTCTCATTTTCCCAGCCAAAGTCCCCTGGAGCTCCCTATCTCTCTCAGCTTTCTCGGTGATTCCATCAGCCGTGTACCACTGATAGAGGGCCCGTCTAGTGTTCAGACTCTCTGTGAACTCTTGTCTGCTTTTTGGGAAGCTCCAACTTGCCTCAATTCCCCTCAGCCATGCATGTAACCACATTCTTTAGGTACAGCCTCTCCCACTGAACTCAGTGAATTCAGCTTTCCATTTAATTTCTGGATGTCGCCTAGATTGCCTTAACCACTTAGAAAACCCATCGTAACTGTCGCCAGGGTTTGAGCTAGCTCGGATCGATCGTATCAATCAATCGACCTAGTAGCTGAGCTGAGGCTGAGTCTGAATAAGGACCCAGCAATTTGGCTGCACCCTAGGCTGTGAAACCTTGGGGGTTTGAATCACCTCATCTCATTGATGGTGTAGGGATCGAGCCCCATCTGTTCAGTGGCATCTGTGAGGAGAATTATTCCTTCACAGCAAACCCTAATCGTATATAAAGGGACGCTTCGGTGGAGTAGCCATCCGACGTTCTGGCCCGTCCTAGTTAGGTCTTCCAGGTTCAATCAACGCGCCTTGACCTCTTAAAGGTGTGGCGATTGAATGCTGGTCGTGGCATGGCCTATCGACGGTGAATTTTGTGGTCCAAGGTTGTGGCACCCCTGTAACAACCTAGGTTGTTACTTGGTTGATTAAGACTAATCATAAGTGCTAATTAGGTCAATTGGAGTCAACCTCTAAGACCTAGTCCAAATCAGGAGTCAAATGGATCGAATCATAATTTATGGAAATTCAAAAACCCTAGAATTTGACCTATCTAAATTGACCTCTCATCAAAAAATGGACATCTCAATTGCGTTCATTGACCCCAAATTAGCTATGGGTGAAATTTTCGTGTCAATCGGGAGTGGCCAAAATTTTGGCGAATATTTTAATAATATTTAAATGCCCCGAAAATCAAGGAATCAAAATACTCATCGAATCAAAAATCCGACCTCGCCGTTGCGTTCCTCACCCCTCAATTAGCTAGGGGTGAATATTTAGAAATTTTCTAGAATCAATTTAAAAATTTAAATAAATTAGGAATTTATTTATTAAATATTAAATAATATTAATTTATTAATATTTCCTAACGTCGCCGTTCCCACGCCGTCTGCTTGGCGTGACGTCGTTCCCGCCTCCGTCCGATTGGATCGAGCGATCAGAGCCGTCCGATCGGGGCCGATCGAACGGCTCCCAGCGCATCCCCTTCCTCGAGCACTCCGCGCCAACCAGAGCGCCCCCACCGCTCGCACCGCCGCCGTGCTCGCCAACTAGAAGCTCTCCCCGCCTCGTGAGCTCCGTCCCGAGCCCCCTTAACCCTCGGGAACCCCGAGCTGGGCCAGTCATGCACTTCTCGCCAAGCCACAGAGAGCCTCGTCCGAGCTTAGGGTCCGTCGCCATCCCAGTCAGGTACTTCCCATCTCCCCGCTTTATTCAATGCTATGTAGTCGCTCTGAATGAATGATTCTCGCACGTCAATTAGTCATAGCAATTAGTCGATCAGGAATCATATCGATCGATCCGTAGGGTAGGAATTGACGCGCGAATCGTCGTCCCCTGCACCGCAAGGGTCTCCCTAGGGTTAGAGGTTTCAGCTGCCGTAGGACACCTCCGGAGTCAGACCCGGCCCCGTTGGGTAGGTCTCGCCAGGACCTACCCTCGGCCGTGCGTTCTAGCCTCCGGCGAGGCCAGGGGGCGGCGAAATTGGCTGCCCTAGCCACCCGTGCGAAGGCGCTCGGGAGAGAAGGTGAAGCGCTGCTGGGCCTAGCGGGGCGAGCCCGGCCCACGCGCGCGCCCCGAGCGGGTCGGCTCGCGTCACCCGAGCGCCAGCGGGTGGGCCCCGCCTGGCGTGGCTGCGCCAATTCCGGGCTGCCACGTGGCAAGTGGCGGGCCCCGCATGCGTCAAATCCTTGCATAAGTAATTAAAGAAAATATATTATATATATATATTTATTAGTATTATTATTACTTATATATTGTTATATATATATATATATATATATATATATATATATATATATATATATATATATGAGTATATATTAAAACAGGCAGTTTGATTAGCTAGATAAATGATTAAGAGTTAATTAGGTTGATTTATTAATTAGGATTAGTACTTAATAGCTAAATTAGTACATTAAATTAATAATAAATATATAACAGTGAATATAATTAATAAAACTTATATATAAATAATCTTCGAATAAATATATATTTATATATGTATATAAAAGCATAATAAGAAACTTTAGGATAAATATATATAAATATTTATACAGTCAAGAACTTTAAGCTATACATAATATATATATATATATATATATAATATAATATAATTAAAGGAAGTTAATGATTAATAATAATTAGTTTGAGTTAATTAATCAATAAATTGTGAGGGTTAGTAAAATTAGTTAATAGATTAAATAGTATAATAATAAGTAATTTATTATTAATATTGATAATAATATTAAGTTGATTATTTACAGTGAAGTAAATAAATATTAATTAGTATAATTTAATTAAATTAGGATAATTGAATTGTAAATTAATTATAGGAATATTAAATAGATTAAATTAAGTTAATTATTAAACTGTAATCATCATTAATTAATCAATTAGTTAATTAACTATAATAACTATTAGACTAATTGTAGTTAGTTAAATATTAGGCATATGATTAAACATTTAAATAATAGATTAGTTCTTAATTGAATAAATGAATAGTAAATTAATACAAATTATATTTTTAAATAGTAAAACTTAAAAGTGTAATAATTTTTTATAGGATAATCCAAGCATAGCCAATATAGGTCTCAAAATACTCAGAAAAATAAATAGAATCAAATGGCGTAATGTAGAATTTAATTTTGGGGTACGTATAATGAAGTAGTGTTTTAGGATCCCTTTAGGACCCCATAACTTTTTACCCAGTTATCAGAACATAATCAATATGGGTCTTAAAATACTCAGGAGAACAACCCTATCACCGTAGTAGTATTAGTTTTCCCATTTGGATATCAGGATAAAAAGTCAACCCTAGAATTCAGAGTTGACTTTAGTGAAAAATGACCAAATTGCCCATAGAATTCAAATGACCATAACTTGGTCAATTCAACTCCAAATTCAAAAATTCAAGATGCTAACTAGTTTAGAATTTCAATGTCACCAATAAACTGAAATAACATTTAAGTTCTGAACCTTAGAAATTTAGAAAATGACCAAAATACCCCCAACTTTAGTTAGGTCATAACTTGACCATTTGAGGTCCAAATTGGGTCTACTCCCTACCAACATGCTCAGTATATTATAGGGAAGCTATAAAAACTGAGTTTGCTAAAATTGGACTTCAAACGGAAAAATTTAGTTTTGTCACCGTTGACCGACTCAAATTACCAAATTGCCCTTCAAACTTACAATGTCCATAACTTAGTCAATTTACCTTAGAATGCAGTGTTCCTAGACTTTATGGAATCCCTGAATAGTAACCTACTATAAACTGCATAAAAAACTTAGTTTTTAGTAGAGTAAAAATTTCTTAAATGCCCTTAAGTCATAAATCTTAGTTTGAACTTGTATGATCCGTTTCTCATCCAAAGTGGACTTACTTACTGTCTATCTTCAACTTAGATAGTAAGAAATCATATGGAAAAGAAAAACCTCATTTTGGACATTTAAATAAAAAGTTGACTTTTCAGACCTTTAAGTAGGAGCAAAATGGTCATTTTGCCAAAAATTTAGGATAAATACCCTTAACCATTAATGAATCTAAAACTAACATTATAACCATATTAGTGGCATTGAAGTAAGTAAAATTAATAGTTATGTCAGATTCCAGAATTTTTCCTAAGACTTTAACACTACACTTTAAGGACCCTTCCTAAGACTAGGACTAGATCATAGGGTTGATTTCATTTATTGAAAAATAGGGTTTTTCAATGAATGAATCTTTAATTTTATTAGTTTCTAGAATTTTTCAACTTATTTTGATTATTTTATCTTTTAACCTTAGATTTAAGATCGGAGATTCATCCTATTAAGTTTGATTACTTAATCGGATTGACCTTGACTATTAGATCACTATTATAATTAAACCTAGATCTTAGGTCTTACCCTTTTTAGATTATGTGATTAAGCCCAATCTCGTGGCATTTAATCCATATTCTATAGTTTAGTAGATTTTAGTTATAACGTCTAAAATTATTAATTATGTCGTAATGATTTATTACTCAACTTTTATAGTCGACTTTGATTTGGTATACCAGGACCTAGCTAGTCCTGATATTTTGTAACTTATAAGGACGAATTTCTAAGTTACACTTGATATATAGGAAAATGGTGATCCTGAACTTGTGTAACATGGAATAGTTAGAACGGATAATAGAAAATAGATGATATCACCATATTAGTAGAGTCTCTTGCTTATTTTGATACTTTGTGCTATGCATTCCTTGTATATTTGAGCTTACTTCATTGAACATTTCATATAAGATAACTTTGTGCATGAAAATGAAAACTTAGAATAATAGGATAACAGTTGCCTTTGGGTTCGATTTGTGGAGATTATGGTGCACATTTGCCCCGATGGATAGGGGTAAGGTGAGATCAGGATGCCTAACATTCTCATTGAGGAGAGTGTGTTAGGCTTGGGACCCATATAGTCTTGCAGACGTGCGTGATTCCTCAGTTATTTCTAACAGTTGTCCATAGAAACAACAGTAAAATAACTAAAATATATTGCATATGTATTGTCTGCCTCTTCAGTCAAGTAGTATGTTCAGTATATTTACAGATTGAGATGTATATATATGTGGGCCAGTTTGGCCAAGTCTTCTGATATAGAAGTCAGTATACAGAGTTTAATGTGCAGTTTTAGTATTTGGCTATGTTTTAGCATTGCTTATTCAGTCAGCTATTTCTTTGTACAGCTTATATATAGTAGGATGTTAGATTTTGTTGCTATTTATATATATCACTGCTGAGATTTATTATTGTAATTTGCATATTTCATTTGATCACCAGCATGTATTAGGATGTAGTATTTCCTTTCAGCACATGTTTAGCTACTTATATTATATGCCTTACCTTGTTTACCTCACTTTTGAGGTATGTCTTAGCCTCCTTTTTGCTTAAGTTATAAATACTATTTATAGCTTTTCTTCTTTCTTATTGTATTGCCAGTCACTCCTTTATATATTGTTGCTTAGGAAAAATGTGTAAAGTGGTGATATTATAAAACATATATAAATGTATCAGCCTAAAATGTACTTAGACAAATTGTCTAACCAGATTTTTTCTTTTTTGGCTGGGGCCCTATATTGTGAAACCGACAATGGCAAGCGTAGAGTAGATAGAGGATCCAGTACCTGAGGAGGAGCTATACCTAGAGGAGGAGCAGCAGCTCAGACTAGAGCACATCTAGTCCTTAGATTTTCATGTGAGGATGAGTGCATTTGCATTTCCTTTTTATTTAAACGACGACATGTCCGCCGTCGTCGAGAGCTGACATACGCATTCTTTATGCAAGCTTTCACAAGAGAGTACATAGGATTGACTCCGTGTTCTCACTATTGATATCTTTCATGTACTACTTTAAATGATGCATTGTATCTGGTTAATAAAGGAAATAGAATGTTTTGATCTCATGTTTATTGAGTTCTGAAGAATGCATTGTTCTTAATTCAGGTGTTGGTAATCATGAACCCAGGATCAAGCCCCCCTTCTGTTCCCTCTAGCACCTCCTCTAATGAGGTAAGCACGTTACTAGAAGCTGTGAAACTGATGATGGACTCCCACCAATGACAGATTGAATTTAGCCAGAAGCAGGCTAAAAAGGCAGTAAAGGCCCAAGATAAACAAGTCGAACGGATGGAACAGCTTCTAGTATCTCAAATAAACCAGAACTGTACTGCAACAAAAAGTCCCCCAGCACCCTAGACCCAGTAGCAGAATCAGTCCACAGAAGGGATACTCCACATCTTTCTCCGATTGAGGCCTCCTATGTTTGATGGAACCCTCTTGGCAATCGATACGGCCGCATAGATAAAGATGGTCGAAAAGAATCTAACGAGCATTCAATGCCCAGAATTGGCCATAGTTCGCCTCACTACCCACCTCTTACAGAACGAAGTTGAATACTGGTGGGGTACCCACAGCACCACATTCTCTGTAATTTCGTTAGCTGAGATAACGTGGGATGAGTTCGTCGAAGTGTTCCAAGCTCGATTCGTTCCCCCATCCGCCAAGCATCGCTTGGGAGAAATGCTACTAAAATTGCAGCAAGGAGATCGATCTGTGTCAGCATATGAGGCTAAATTCTGTCACCTTGCCAGATTTTCCACAAGACTGATCCCTACGGAGACAGACCGCTGTTTCTGATTCCAGGATGGCCTACGACCTTCAATTCAGAGTCAAGTGATTCATTTGCGCATAATCGATTTCTCAGAATTACTTGAGATAGCCAAGGTAGTGGAACAGGATCAGGCCATGGAAGGATCCAGAAGGAGTATAGGGTCCACTTCATCCCAGCCGCAGCCTTTCAAGCGAACCAGGGTATACCAACTCAAGGCCGAGACTCCAACAACATATCCATTTAATGGTTGCACCAAACCATACCCTTATGGGCGGTGCTACCATGGGAGTCGTGTCTGCTATACCTGCGGATGGCAGGCCATGGATTCCTCAACTATGCTACCACAGAAATGGTGGATGGTGATGTGATTGATCGTACCAAACATCGTCAAGTCTTCGACCTATACTAGAAGCCTACAGCTACCCATCCAGCCCCCTCTCCTACTTCAGTTGTAAGGTGTGAGGCACCCAATACCCCTCACCCAAATGCACCTCGACCATCTCCGAGGCAAAATTATAACAATCGGCCAGCTGGACCAGCACGTGTGTACACTCTCACACCTGTTGAGGCTACAGAAGATAACAATATGGTATCAGGTACATTATCTTGAACCTGCTTATCTTTACTACCATTACTTACAATGCACAATTAAGTGATTCATTTATTACATGATTAGGTTCAATCTGTATAAATGGTAAACTCTGTAACATCTTATTTGACAATGGGGCTAGCCACTCTTTTTTATCTGAGGGATGGGCAAAGTCACTAAACCTCAACATGTATCGCTTAGCCAATCCCCTTAAAGTTGGGCTGCCTTCTGGAGCCCAATTGCTAGCTTGCCAGTTTTGCAAGATGCAGATTTTTATTTCAACCAGAGAGTATGAGGCTAAGCTAGTAGTTCTTCCCATAGCCAACTTTGATATAATACTAGGCATGAACTGGCAAAGCCAACACAATGCCACTATCAACTGTACCAAAAAAAGGATTACCTTGGGTAGTGGGAGCAAAGCCATATCATTTGTTGGCAACCTTAGTACTCACGCCTCACTCATCAATGCAATAGAAGCGAAAAGATTGGTTCAGAAAGGATGCGAAGCATTCCTAGTAACAATACTAGAAGAGAAGAAAGAAGAAGTCCCATTAGCTAAGAACCCTATTGTTTGCGAATTCGCAGATGTCTTCCCAGAAGACTTACCTGGCCTTCCTCCTATACGGGAAGTCGAATTCGCAATTGATGTTATTCCAGGAACACAGCCCAATTCTAAAGCCCCATATAGAATGGCGCCTAAGGAATTGCAGGAGTTGAACAAACAGTTACAAGAACTCCTAGAAAAAGGTCTCATAAGGCCAAGCTCGTCACTATGGGGAGCACCGATATTGTTCGTAAAGAAGAAGGATGGTTCTATGCGGATGTGTATCGACTACCGCGAATTAAATAAAGTCACAATCAAAAACAAATATCCTTTACCGTGCATAGATGACCTGTTCGATCAATTGGCAGGAGCCAAGGTATTCTCAAAAATTGGCCTACGATCTGGATACCACCAACTACAGGTGAAAGACTCCGATATTGCGAAAACTACCTTTCGGACTAGATACGGTCACTATAAATTCCTGGTGATGTCGTTTGGACTCACGAATGCGCTATCCATCTTTATGGACCTGATGCAGCGAATCTTGAAATCGTACCTAGACAGGTTCATCATCGTATTCATAGATGACATCCTGATATACTCTAAGTCCAAGAACGAGCACGAGGAACATCTCCGGACTGTATTGGAGGAACTAAGGAACCACCAGCTATATGCCAACTATTCGAAGTGTAAATTCTGGTTGGAATCTGTCGCCTTTCTAGGCCATGTTGTGGATGCTCACGGGATCGGGGTGGATCAAAATAAGATTCATGCAACCCAAGAATGGGCTCAACCTAAAACAGTGACGAAGGTCAGAAGTTTACTGGGATTAGCAGGCTATTATAGGAAGTTTGTGAAGGGATTTTTCCAAATCGCCTCTCCTATTACCAAGCTCACTCAAAAAGCAGTACCATTTAAATGGTCGCCCGCATGCGAGAAGGCCTTCCAAGCACTTAAGGATGCGCTTACCTCTACCCATGTATTAGTCCTTCCAAAAGAAGGAGTGAACTTTCAGGTATATACGGACGTCTCGGGCATTGGCCTAAGGGTTGTATTGATGCAAGAAGGAAAAGTCATTGCTTACGCCTTGCGACAACTAAAGGTCCACGAGAACAATTATGCAGTCCACGACCTCGAGCTGGTAGTAGTAGTATTTGCTCTAAAGATTTGGCGACACTATCTCTATGGAGTTCAATGCTCGATATTTACCGATCACCAAAGTCTGAAATACATATTCACCCAGCAAGAACTAAACTGTAGACAGAGAAGGTGGCTAGAGCTGATCAGTGATTAAGACCTGGACATTCAATACCATCCCAGGAAAGCCAACGTTGTAGCCGACACTTTAAGGCATCAGGCCTCACTAAATGCCATAATATCGGAATTTAGACCCTTAAATTTAAGGAATCGGAATATAGAATACCATTTAAATCAGAAAAATTCAAGGAATCGGAATATAGAATAAAATCTCATATATAATGGTTGGATTTAAAAATATTTGCCAATCTTCTTGCTATCCTTAATTAAATCATATAAAATTATTAAGTATCCAAATTATAAGATTAAGGGCTCTAATTACTCCTTGTACCCTAAGGAATAACATCAGACCCTTAAATTTAATTTTGGATAATTATTTTTTCTTAATCACTCCTTAATCACCTTAAACAAGAATTAGTGAAATTAATCCTAATTAAGCCTCTGATTTGGTTGGGAATTGTTCTTAATGTCATATTAGATCTAGATTAACCTAAGTATAAGGTTGGATTTCCCTAAGGTGCTCTAATTGCACTAATCACCCTAATTGTTTTAATTAAATGATTAGTGCTAATTAAGATTAATTAAGTCATCAAAACCTAATATAAGTATGTTTCTCACTTCACTAATTAATATGAAGCTCATTAAAATAGATTAAATCTAACTTGGGCAACTAAACCCTAAAATCCTAATTTTACCCTTAAGAGGGGTATTTTGGTCATTTTGACCAAAATGTGTTTAAATGCTCCTTAAGGCTTGGAAATTTCAGTAAACTATCCTAAGATAGATTAGAAATGTTCTCTGAACTCTTAGACTAATAGTAAAGTTAATGTAATCTTCAATTCAGGAAAACTCCACTTAATCCCTAATTAAGACACTTAGATCTTAAGTGATCTTATAAGAGTCATTTGGCATTAATCCTTGAACCTAAAAATTGAGATGATTAAATATCACCTTAATAAGTTCAATAAGGTTAACCTAAGAGCTAAATCTTAAAAGAAATGTAATTGGTAAAGTCTAAGTTGAAATTTAGCTTAGGATCTAAAGTGATCAAACATCAGATCCTTAGATCTTAAGTAGCCCTAAGAAGGTCAATATGAGTTTAATGTTTAATCTAATACTTAAAATAGTCAATTTCAACCTTAAATAAACTCCATATAGATGAACTATGAGCTTAGATTCTAAAAGAATCACAAATGGGAACTCTTAAGTTAAAACTCTAATTTAGAGATCTAAAGTGATCAAACCTCAGATCTTTAGATCTTAGATCTTAGACTTAGATCTTCAATTTGAATCAAATCATCTTAAATTGGAATTCTTTAATGATTGATTGTTTAACTTTTTGAAACCTTTCATGTGGGTATAGGATGATTCAACCAATAAGATAATGAAATTATCTTAAAGGTTGAATATAAATCTTAGATTCTCAAGTTCTTAGTCGATTGTTTTATATTATAATCAACAGAATAATCTTTCACTAAGTTCTTAGTTCTCGAATCTTTCAACTTATAGGACTCTTTACCTTTAATTTGGGTAAAAAGTGAGAATCCTAGATCCTATTTAGAATATTACCTTAGATTTTAGGATTTGAACTCAACATGGGGTTTAAGTTCTAAATCCTTAAATCTTAATTTATTTAATCAAGATTTGGGTATGAGAGTAAATTATAAATTAATTAGGTCGTTGATTTACTTACTTAAATCTTATAGTTGTCACATAATTTTTGGATTAGAACTTGTTAAGTTCTAATATTAACTTTAAGGACGTAAATCTGAGATTCTACTCGATAGCTGGATATTGGAGATCCTAACCTTGTACCTTCTCAGTGTAGCTAGATTTGGTAATTAGACAACAACAGATATCACATAAGTCTAGATTGAGTCTCTTGCTTACTTTGACTAGATTGCTTTGCATACCTTGTATATTGACCCTTATTCCTTGAGCATAATAGGAAACTTAGGATATGAATGATACATCCTAAGTTAGTGTTTGAATTGAATATCATTCAATTTTTCCTTATTTGCAGTTAGTAGAATATATCCTAGCTTAGTTTGCCTCTTTAGTAGTAGTATTGTATAGATTGGACCCAAGCCTAGAGGATTGGGATGTCCTATTGGCTGGGTATTGATTGATATTTTAGATTGTGGAGGCCCTGTATGGCCTATTGGCTGATATGACAGTACTATGTCTTAGGCTTATTGCTACTTTAGCTGGATGGTATTGTTTTCTGATTTGCTTTGCCACATACTTCAGTGGCCTTATTTTCCAGTATTTGCTCGCTTTGCCACATGTCTCAGTGGCTTTATGTTTCATAAATTACTTTGCTTTTGCCACATGTCTCAGTGGCCCTTCTTTTTCATATTGATCGGCATGTTGTATGTATACTCTTATGGCTTAGATATATGTATAAATTGCATGTTTAGGATGCTAGAATTTTATCATGTTCAGTACTTGTGTTCTTTTATACTCAGCATGTTTTAATGTGATCATAATCATATTAGGATCTTATTTATTTCAGCAGTTGTAGTTACTTTTGCTTTTAGCTTCACCTTGTTTATTTTGGTGTTTTGTATGTTATTTCACATACATATTGATCGCTATAAATGGATAGTTTATAGTATTCCACTTCTTGTATAGCTTGTTACACCCCCATAATTGCTTGCATGTTAAAAATAATTAAATGTGATACTTTATATTCTGTTCATTTAAATAGCCTAAAATGTACTTAAACAATTATCTAACTGTAACATTTTTATTTTATTGGCTGGGGCCCTGACATTTGTGATACTGCCAATTGTCAGATTCAGACGTCTTCGTGGGCAGAGTCGCAGAAGAGGAGCAGGTTAAGGAGGAGGATCGTGCAGCTGCTATTTAGATAGATATTGCCTTTTTATTTCAGTGAGATTGAGAGATATTTTTATTTATCTTTAAACTTCAATTTGTAATAATTAATTCTGGATGTATTTTATTTCTACATTATGATGAGTTACTATATTGCATTCTCTTTTCCTACTATGTATGCTTATGGATGTTACCCTATTATTATTGCTTCCGCCACTTTGATATCTATATATTGATGAATGTCATAGCACTTGGTGACAAGTCCTTGGCTTAAGGCAGATTGGGTTTACCTAACTTCACTTAAGTTCAGGATTTGCCATAGTTAGAGCACCGTACTTCCTTATTGTCAGTATGGGGTCCCACAACACTGATCTTCGATTTCAGAAGGGTGCTATCTATCTAGGAGATCGTTTGTGGATCCCTAAATCTATGCTACGTGAAATACTAGTTGAGGGTCACAATTCAGGATATCAGGTGCACCCAAGAAGTACAAAAATGTATCAGGATCTAAAGTTATCATTCTGGTGGCCAGGGATGAAAAAGTGCGTAGCGGACTTTGTGGCTAAGTGTCACGCATATTGCCTAGTAAAGGCAGAACATCAAAAACTAGGTGGTTTGCTGCACCCACTAGAAATTCCAAAATAGAAATGGTCAGACATATCAATGGATTTCATTATGGGATTGCCTCATGCAAAGTCTGGGGCAGATGCAATTTGGGTCATAGTAGATCGGTTAACCAAGTCTGCACACTTCATTCCAATCCGACAAACGGACTCAGTTGAGAGACTTGCCAAAATCTATATCAAGGAAATAGTTCGGCTTCATGGTATCCCAAAAACTTTTGTGTCAAATAGAGATAGCCGCTTCACATCGAAATTTTGGCAGGCCGTCCATCAGGACCTAGGCACCATGTTAGCCATGAGCACAACTTTCCATCCTCAAACAGACGGTCAAACAGAGAGAGTAAATCAAGTTTTAGAAGACTTACTCCGCCTTTGCATTTTAGACTTTGCAGGATCTTGGGAAGATCACCTTCCCTTGGTAGAATTTACATATAACAATAGATTCCAGGCTAGTATCAAGATGGCTCCGTATGCAGCACTTTATGGTAGGAAGTGATCTACGCCTCTGGCTTGGGTAGAAACAGAAGATGTTCAACTGTATGGCTCTGAACTAATAGAGGAGATAAACAAAAAGATAAAGCTCATACAAGAAAGGATCAGGATAACCCAGGATAGGTAGAGCAAGTATCATGACCTTCATCATCACCCCTTGAAGTTTCAAGAAGGAGACTTTGTATACCTAAAAGTCAGTCCTATGAAGGGAGTCTATCGTTTCGGGGTTGCTGGTAAGCTCAGCCCAAGATATGTGGGACCATTCAAAATCCTGAAGAGGATAGGGTCAGCTGTCTACCAGTTAGAATTGCTAATGGATTTCACCGCAGTGCACAACGTCTTTCACATATCGTCCCTAAGGAAATGTCTCCGGGACCCGTCTCACCTCGTGCAACTCCCAGAAGTTCAGATCTAACCCGATCTGTCATATGCCGAGGAGCCGATTCGAATCCTAGCTCGTGATCGCAAGTAGCTCAGAAGTCGTGCCATCGACATGATCAAAGTCCAATGGAAGAATCATTCCTGCAATGAAGCCACTTGGGAGAAGGAATCTGACATGCGATATAAATATCCCAGACTCTTCGAGGACCCAGGTAATTCTATTTCAAATTCTTAGTCACATTTAACTCTTGTCTTTAATTATGTTGAGTGATGTCGAGGACGACATTGTTCTTAAGTGGGGGAGTCTGTAATAACCCAGTTATTACTTAGGTCGATTAAGACTAATCATAAGTGCTAATTAGGTCAATTGGAGTCAACCTCTAAGACATAGTCCAAATCAGGAGTCAAACGGATCAAATCATGATTTTTGGAAATCCAAAAACCCTAGAATTTGACCTATCTAAATTGACATTTGATCAAAAAACAGACATCGTCATTGCGTTCATTGACCCCAAATTAGCTATGGGTTAAGTTTTCGTGTCAATCGGGAGTCGCCAAAATTTTGGCAAATATTTTAATCATATTTAAATGCCTCGAAAATTGAAAAATCAAAATACTCGTCGGATCAAAAATCCAACCTCACCGTTGCGTTCCTCACCCGTCAATTAGCTAGGGGTGAATATTTGGAAATTTTCTAGAATCAATTTAAAAATTCAAATAAATTAGGAATTTATTGATTAAATATTAAATAATATTAATTTATTAATATTTCCAAATGGCGCTGTTCCCGCCTCCGTCCGATTGGATCGAGCGATCAGAGCCGTCCGATCGGGGCCGATCGAACGGCTCCCAGCGCGTCCCCTTCCTCGAGCACTCCGCGCCAACCAGAGCTCCCCACCGCTCACGCCGCCGCCGTGCTCGCCAACCAGAAGCTCTCCCCGCCTCGTGAGCTCCGTCCCGAGCCCCCTTAACCCTCGGGAACCCCGAGGTGGGCCGGTCACGCACTTCTGGCCAAGCCGCAGAGAGCCTCGTTCGAGCTTAGGGTCCGTCGCCGTCCCAGTCAGGTACTCCCCATCTCCCCGCTTTATTCAATGATATGCAATCGCTCTGAATGAATGATTCTCGCACGTCAATTAGTCATAGCAATTAATCAATCAGCAATCGGATTGATCGATCCGTAGGGTAGGGATTGACTCGCGAATATGCGTGGCAAGTGGCGGGCACCCCATGCGTCATATCCCTGCATAAGTAATTAAAGAAAATAATATATATATATATATATATATATATATATATATATATATATATAAGTATATATTAAAACAGGCAGTTTGATTAGCTAGATAAAGAATTAAGAGTTAGTTAGGTTGATTTATTAATTAAGATTAGTACTTAATAGTTAAATTAGTACATTAAATTAATAATAAATATATAACAGTGAATATAATTAATAAAACTTATATATAAATAATCTTAGAATATATATATATATATATATAATATAATTAAAGGAAATTAATGATTAATAATAATTAGTTTGAGTTAATTAATCAATAAATTGTGAGGGTTAGTAAAATTAGTAAATAGATTAAATAATATAATAATAAGTAATTAATTATTAATATTGTTAATAATATTAGTTGATTATTTGCAGTGAAGTAAATAAATATTAATTAGTATAGTTTAATTAAATTAGGATAATTGAATTGTAAATTAATTGTAGGAATATTAAATAGATTAAATTAAGTTAATTATTAAATTGTAATCATCATTAATTAATCAATTAGTTAATTAATTATAGTAACTATTAGACTAACTGTAGTTAGTTAAATATTAGGCATATGATTAAAACATTTGAATAATAGATTAGTTCTTAATTAATAATACTATTAATTAAATATAAATTAAATTAATTGAATAAATGAATAGTAAATTAATATAAATTGTATTTTTGAATAGTAAAACTTAAAAGCGTAATAACTTTTTGTAGGATAATCCAAGCATAGCCAATATAGATCTCAAAATACTCAAAAAAATAAATAGACTCAAATGGCGTAATGCAGAATTTAATTTCGGGGTACTATAACGAAGTAGCGTTTTATGACCTCTTTAGAACCACATAACTTTTTACCCAGTTATCAGAACATAGACAATATGGGTCTTAAAATACTCAAGAGAACAACCCCATCACCGCAGTAGTATTAGTTTTCCCATTTGGACATCAGCATAAAAAGTCAACCCTATAATTCAGAGTTGACTTTAGAGAAAAATGACCAAATTGCCCCTTGAATTCAAATGACCATAACTTGGTCAATACAACTCCAAATTCAAAAATTCAAGATGCTAATTAGTTTAGAATTTCAATGTCACCAATAAACTGAAATAACATTTAAGTTCTGAATCCTAGAAATTTAGAAAATGACCAAAATACCCTCAACCTTAGTTAGGTCATAACTTGATCATTTGAGGTCCAAATTGGGTTTACTCCCTACCAACATGCTCAGTATATTATAGGGAAGCTAAAGAAATTGAGTTTGCTAAAATTGGACTTCAAATAGAAAAGTTTGGTTTTTGTCACCGTTGACCGACTCAAATTACAAAATTGCCCTTCAAACTTACAACATCCATAACTTAGTGAATTGACCTCAGAATGCAATGTTCCTGGACTCTATGGAATATTTGAATAGTAACCTACCATAAACTACATAAAAAACTTAGTTTTCAGTAGAGTGAAAATTTCTTAAATACCCTTAAGTCATAAACCTTAGTTTGAACCTGTATGATCCGTTTCTCGTCCAAATTGGACGTACTTACTGTCTATCTTCAAGTTAGACAGTAAGAAATCATATGGAAAAGAGAAACCTTATTTTGGACACTTAAATTAAAAGTTGACTTTTCGGACCCTTAAGTAGGGGCAAAATGGTCTTTTTGCCAAAAATTTAGGATAAACACCCTTAACCATTAATGAGTCTAAAACTAACATAATAACCATATTAGTGGTATTGAAGTAAGTAAAATCAATAATTAGGTCAGATTCCAAAATTTTTCCTAAGACTTTAACACTACACCTTAAGGACACTTCCTGAGATTATGACTAGAACATAGGGTTAATTTCATTCATTGAAAAATGAGGTTTTTCAATGAATGAATCCTTGATTTTATTAGTTTCTAGAATTTTTCAACTTATTTTGATTATTTTATCTTTTAACCTTAGATTTAAGATAGGAGATTCATCCTATTAAATTTGATTACTTAATCGGATTGACCTTGACTATGAGATCACTATTAGACTTAAACCTAGATCTTAGGTATTACACTTTTTGGATTATGTGATTAAGCCCAATCTCGTGGCATTTAATCCATAATTTGTAGTTTAGTAGATTTTAGTTAGAACGTCTAAAATTATTAATTAGGTCGTAATGATTTAATACTCAACTTTTATAGTCGACTTTGATTTGGTATACCAGGACCTAGCTAGTCTTGATATTTTGTAACTTGTAAGGACGAATTTCTAAGTTACACTTGATATGTAGGAAAATGGTGATCCTGAACTTGTGTAACTTGGAATAGTTAGAACGGATAATAGAAATAGATGATATCACCATATTAGTAGAGTCCCATGCTTATTTTGATACTTTGTGCTACGCATTCCATGTATATTTGAGCTTACTTCCTTGGACATTTCATATAAGATAACTTTGTGCATGAAAATGAAAACTTAGAATAATAGGATAACAGTTCCCTTAGGGTCCGGTTTGTGGAGATTATGGTGCACATTTGCCCCGATGGATAGGGGTAAGGTGAGATCAGGATGCTTAACATTCTCATTGAGGAGAGTGTGTTAGGCTTGGGACCCGTATAGTCTTGCAAACCTACTTGACTCCTCAGTTGTTTCTAATAGTTGTCCATAAAAACAAAAGTAAAATAACTAAAATATGTTACATAAGTATTGTCTGCCTCTTCAGTCATGCAGTATGTTCAGTATGTTTACAGATTGAGATGTATATATATGTGGGCCAGTTTGGCCAAGTCTTCTGATATGGTAGTCAGTATACATAGTTTGATGTGCAGTTTTAGTATTTGGCTATATCTTAGCATTGTTTATTCAGTCAGCTATTTCTTTGTACAGCTTATATACAGTAGGATGTTAGATTTTGTTGCTATTTATATGTATCACTACTGAGATTTATTTTTGTAATTTGCATATTTTATTTGATCACCAGCATGTCTTAGGATGTAGTATTTCCTTTCAACACATGTTTAGCTACTTATATTATATGCCTTACCTTATTTACCTCACTTTTGAGGCATGACTTAGCCTCCTTTTTGCTTAAGTTATAAATGTTATTTATAACTTTTTCTCTTTCTTATTGTATTGCCAGTCGCTCCTTTATATATTGTTGCTTAGGAAAAATGTGTAAAGTGGTGATATTATTAAACATATATAAATGTATCGACCTAAAATGTACTTAGACAAATTTTCTAACCAGATTTTCTCTTTTTTGGCTGGGGCCCTACATTGTGAAACCGATAATGGCAGGCATAGAGCAAATAGAGGATCCAGTACCTGATGAGGAGCTATACCTAGAGGAGGAGCAGCAGCTCGGACCAGAGCACATCTAGTCCTTAGATTTTCATGTGAGGATGAGTGCATTTGTATTTCCTTTTTATTTAAAGTTTAAATATTATAATAATACAGGTACTCTTGACTGTGTATTTGAATTTATTTGCTTATATTATGAGCCGTATTTTGCACTTATATTATGTTGTGATGCTTGAATGTCATTTATTGCTTCCGCACTCTGTACGCTTACTTATATAGTGACTATTAGATTGATTTTGTATTAATCATTCCCTAATCAGGTGGATTGTGGATCTTATCCTAATGCAATGGTAAGTGAGGGGTTAGCCAGAGTGACACTCCACCCTTAGCCCAATCCTTTGGCGAATTAAGGGTGTGGGTCTCCATAGCCCCACCCCTCAATCCGCATGAATTAGGATAAGGGGTGGTGTGTCACTCTAGCTAACCCTTTACTTATCATTGGATTAAGATGAAATCCACTATCCATCTAATAAGGGAATGAGTGAGCACAGAATCAAATATCAGTCACTATCAAATAAAAATATACAAAGTATAAAAACTATAATAAGTATAAAAACTATAACTCAGGATAAAAGCATATAATAATCCAAACACGCAGTCATGTACTTCTTTTCCGCACTCTGATTTCATAGTATACTCATTAAGTGATTGTTATCCTTTGCTTTATCATGAAAAACACATCTTTCTATTAAGATTAGATTGGAGTCTTAAATTCCAACCTAATTTTAAGTAAGGGATGTGTTTAGTGATGACCACACCCTAATCCTTATGATTAAAGGGGGCGGCCACTATACCATTGGAGTAAATGTGCACGATAATCCACTATGAACTGGACCCAAATGCAAATGTTTTCTTAATTTTCTAGGCTTTCATTCTCATGCAATAATATTTTCTTGTATGACTTGCCCAAGGAAAATGGCTCAAACATCAAGGAATGAGTAGCAACAAAATATCAAAAGTAAGCAAGGGACTCTACTAATATGGTGATATCATTTATTTTCTAATTGTCCATTCTAACTATTCCAAGTTACACAAGTTCAGGATCACCGTTTTCCTACTATCGAGTGTAACTTAGAAACTCATCCTTATGAGTTACAAAATATTAGGACTAGCTAGATTATAGTATGCTTAATCAAAGTCGACTATAATAGTTAAATAATAAATCATCACAACCTAATTAATGATTTTAGAAGTTCTATACTAAGCTTTAATCAAAATTAATAAACTATAGATTATAGATTAAATACCCCAAGATTGGGTTTAATCACATAATTCAAAAAGGATAAGACCTAAGATCTAATTTTCATTCAAAAAGTGATCTACTAATTAAGACAAATCCTATTAAGTAATCAAACTCAATAGGATGAATCTCATATCTTAGTTATAATGTTAAAAGACAAAATAATCAAAATAAGTTGTAAAATTCTAGAAACTAATAAAACCAAGGTTTCACTCATTAAGTAACTCCTTTACCCAATGAATGAACTCTAACCTATGATCTAGTCTTAATCTTAGGAATAGTCCTTATGTGAGGTGTAAAGACCCTAAGAAGAGACTTAGAAGGATTTTCAAGTATTTGACGAATTGACCTAATTATTGGTTTTACTCACTTAAATGATTCCAATATAGTTCTAATGTTGGTTTTAGTGAATTAAGAGATTATTTAAAGTTTAAAGGTACTTAACTTAGATTTTGGGCAAAATGACCATTTTGTCCCTACTTAAGGGTCTAAAAAGTCAACTTTGGATATAAGATCCAAATTGAAGTTTCTTGGTTTCAAATGATTCCTTACTGTCTAACTTGAAGATAGACAGTAAGTACATCCAATTTGGATAAGAAACAGGTTCCACGGGTTCAAACTAATATTTTTGACTTAAGGGCATTTCAGTAATTTTACTCTAATGAAACCTGATTTTTTATATAGTTTATTATAGATTACTATTTAATGATTTCATAGAGTCCAAGAACACTAGATTCTGAGTTCAATTGACTAAGTTATTGATGTTTTAAGTTTGTAAGGCAATTTGGTAATTTTGGGTCAATCAATGGTGACAAAAACTGAACTTTTCCGTTTAAAGTCCAATTTTAGCAAACTCAGTTATATAGCTTTCCTATAATATACTGAGTATGTTGATAGGGAGTAAACCCAATTTAGACCTCAAATGATCAAGTTATGACCTAACTAATGTTAGGGGTATTTTGATCATTTTCTAAATTTCTAAGGTTCAGATTCTAAATGTTGTTTCAGTTTATTGACGACATTGAAATTCTAAACTAGTTAGCATATTGAATTTTTGAATTTGGAGTTGATTTGACCTAATTATGGTCATTTGAATTCTAATGGCATTTTGGTCAATTTTTCTTAAAGTCAATTGTGAGATCTATGGTTAACTTTTTGTCCTGATGTCCAAATGGGAAAACTAATACTACTATAGTGATGGGGCCGCTCTCCTGAGTATTTTAAGACCCATACTGACTATATTTGATCAACTAGGTCAAAAGTTATGGGGTCATAATCAAGTTCTAAAATATTACTTCATTATGCGTGCCCCAAAATTAATTTTTGCATTATGTCATTTAATTCATTTTATTTTTCTGAGTAAAATGAGACCTATATTGACTATGTTTGGATCATTCTACAAAAAATTATTAAACTTTTAAGTTTTATTTAATTTTAATTAATTAAATTACTATTCAAAAATATAATTTGTATTATTTACTATTTATTTATTTAATTTGTATTAATTTACTGTTTATTCTTAAAGTTAAATTTAATAAATAATTAATCTACTAATTAATTACATTAAATATTTAAATTATATTAATATTACTCTATATTAATTAAAGGAGTCTTAATTGGATTTAATTAATCTATTAATTATATTTACTGATTATCATATTTCATCATTGATTAATTAGTATTTAATTAACCACTAATTAATTAGCTATTGATTGATTAATAATATAATTAAATATATTATTTTATCTATTTAGCACACACTTAATTAACCAAGTTAAATTACCACTAATTATAGTTAACATTAATTTAATCTCACTAAGATTTTCTGTTTTTATATATAACTATATATGTATATATATAGACGGATATTAATTATAATTTTATATTCCTAAAGTCCTTTGCACAAAATGAATTAAGTTTTTTGGCTCACAATAATTATATCTAACTATATGAGTAAGCTTATATATGTACATATATATACCTAGATATAACTATATACTAACTTAATTACTAACATAATAATATACTTAATTTTATTAATCCTAATTATCTCTTCTGCAGGTGATAAATGTGGCAGGACTAGAGGCGCCACATGGCGCCTAACCATTCGACGGGAGGCAGGTAGGGGCCTCACGGGACAGTTGGCGGCCTCTGATTGGCCGCGGTTCACTGCGGTGGGACCCGCAGAGCTCAGCCGACTCGAAAGCCCGAGCCCGCTAGCACACGTGGCAGAGGACCAGCGGGCACCAAACCCCGGGTGGGCCCCACGCTCTGCGCCCGACAGCGCAGAGGCGACGCGTAGCGGGCCCCACGCCTCGAATGTGACTGGGTCGGGCTCGGGTTGACCCAGCCCGACCCAAAGGGTTCCTTCAACCCCGAGCCGATACACCTAGGGCGAGACCTTAAGGCGGCCTTCCCGGCGACGGCGGTGTCCGACCCGCATGTGGTTGGCTTGGTCGTGGCGAGGGTTCACACCAGCGACCATATCATCGGTTGGGGTGAGCGGGATCAAGCGCTAGACCGAACCCTAGCCACTCCGGTTCGGCGAAGGGGAAGACTAACGGAAATCACTATAGATCACCCGTAAAATTGGCTCGATCAATCGAGCCTTCCGACGATCGGACTCGCTCGATCGATCATCAACATTGTGGAATAAACATTGAGATCCGTTAAGAAGTAATTCGCATTAAGAAACTAGGAGTTTCAAGGTACCTAGATCGACGGATGCGGGGCTTTTAGGGCTCGCCTTCGACTGGAAGTGCTCCCAATTGCTCACAGCTTTGCGTGACCCGGTGTTGCTGCTGTCGCAGAGGAGTTATGGGGGTCGAGGCGGAGCTAGCGAGGACTGAAGTGCCCGGGTTGGGCGGTGCGTGCGGCGTGGCACCGCGAGGAGGCTCGGCGGAAGGCACAAGGGAGACAAGTATAGAGCCGTGCGATCAGTCCTGATCGGACAGCTCTGATCACATGATCCGATTGGACAGAGAAGGGAACGGCGTTGCGCGAAGCAGACGGCGCGGGCGGACCCCTGACGGCGCCGTTTAAGAGATATTTAAATAATATATTATTATATGTAATGAATTAATTCTATTTAATTTAAATTTTTAAATTGATATTAGAAAAATTTTGAATGTTCACCCCTAGCTAATTGAGGGGTGAGGAATGCAACGGCGATGTCGAATTTTTGATCCGACGAGTATTTTAATTTCCCAATCTTCGAGATATTAATTATTATTTAAATATTCATCGAAATTTCGACGACTTCCGATTGGCATGAAAACATCACCCCTAGCTAATTTGGGGGCAATGAGCGCAATGGAAAAGTTCATTTTTCAATTTGAGGTCAATTTTTTGGATTTTTGGATTTTCCAAAATCAGGATTCGATCTATTTAGCTATTAATTTGGACTGGGTGTTAGAGGTTGACTCCTAAAGACTTAAGATCAAGATTAAGATTGAGATTAGTCTTAATTGACTAAGATAACAACTGGGGTTATTACAAAGGTGCCCTCCCCATGGCTGTTCGCATAAGAGGGGTATCGAGGACGAAGCACTGGCGCTTTGGCACCCGCGCAATTCTGATTTCGGGCCGCGGCTATATTTAATTAAATTAGGAATTATTTTCCTTCTAATAATTCATTTATAAATAGGTTTAATTAATTCCCCATGGTTATGATTTAAATAAAAATACAGATTAAATTATTTAAATAATATTAGTTATACTTAATCAAATGGTATAATCCAATATACCATTTTAATCAGAAAAATGCAAGGAACAATAATATAAAATCAAATCAAATATCCAATGGTTAGATCTAAATCAATTGCCTAATCTTTCTCTATTTTCATTTAAATTATAATAAATTCATTTAATATCCAAAAATATTAATTAAGGTCTCTGATTGCCCATGAGACCATAGAGAACCTATATAGACCATTAAAAATAATTGAAGAACCTTAATTTTATTAATCACTCCTTAATTACCCTAATTTGAAATTAGTGAATTAAGCCTTAAATAAACCTCTGATTTTGGTAAATTTAGTTCTTAATACTTTATTAAGTATAGTAGAGCCTTTAAATATATTTGGATCATTCTAGTATGCCCTAAATTCCTTAATCACATTAATTGGCCTCTAAATATAATTAAGGTTAATTAAACTAATTATGTTATCAAACCTTAAGATAAGTGTTTATTCCACTTCATTAATCAATATAGAACTCATTAAAATAGATTTGGATCAATTTGGATGATTAAATCTTAAAATCCTACTTTTAGCCTTAAGAGGGGTACTTTGGTCATTTTGACCAAAATATGTTTAAGTACCCTTAAACCTTATAATTCTCAACTAAAGTAATAATAATCAGTAATGTAATGTATTAACATCAATTGCTAAGTGGTATCATTTCTTGAATGAATCCTAGTGTTAAACCTTAAAATTCTTAAGTAAGCTCTTAAGATCTTAAGTGATCTTAAGACCCTTTACAAAAGCCTTAGCCTAATCAATATTAAAATTAAAGTTTCTAATCCTAATTATCTTACTAAGGTTTATTCATGAATTATAGTCTTAAGGAAAGTAAAAGCAAAAGCTCCTGTAAAACCCTAGATCTAAATCTTAGCTTAAGTCTAAAGTGATCAAACACTAGACTTTAAATCTTGGATCTTAGACTTTAAACTCCATATCTTCTAATTGAATTGAACTACCTTCATTGGAATTCCATAAGTGATTTATTTTTTAATCCTTTTGAAACCCTCCTTGTGGGTGTAAGATTGATTCAACCTATAGAATAATGTAATTATTCTAAAGATTGAATATAGATCTTAGATTCTTAATTGATTATTTTATCTTATGATATTAGAATAACCTTTCAATTAAGATCTTAGTTTTTTGAATTCTTCATCTAATAAGATTCCTTCTTTAATTTGAGTTTTAAGTGTGAACCCTAGATCTTTGTTATGATACTACCTTGGATTTAGAATTTGAATATTAAAGTGGAGTTTGGATCCAGAATCCTTAATCTTAATTTACTTAATCAAGATTTAGGTTAAGAGAGGAAAATAATAACAATTAAGTCATTGATTTATCTACTTTAAATCTATATAATCGTCATATAATTTTGAATTAGAACTTGTTAAGTTCTAATGTTAACATTAAGGTCGTGAATTTGAGATTATACTCGATAGCTGGATATTAGAGATCCTAAACTTGTATCTTCTTATAATAGTTAGATTTTGATAAATTAGACAATAACAGATATCACATAAGTCTAAATTGAGTCTCTTACTTACTTGACTAGATTGCTCTACACACCTTGAACATTGAGTCTTATTCCTTGAATATAGTAGGAGAACCTAGGATATGGATGATACATCCTAAGTTAGTATTTGAATAGCATAACATTTATTCAATTCTTTCAGTGCTTTCAGTTAGTAGAGTATGTCCTAGCTTTGTCTACCTCCTCAGTTCTAATTTTGTTATAGAATGGACTCGGACCTAGCTCTGCGGATGCCTAGGATGGATACATGTCTTATTCTATAAGTTCAACTCGGACCTAGCTCTGCGAATGCTAAGGATGGACACATGTTGAACTTTTAGTTCAGAGGTCCTGTAAGGCCTATTTTTGTTATGGCAGTACTATGTCTTAGGCTTACTCCTACTTCAGTTCAGTTTCCAATATTTGTTTGCTTTGACACATGCTTCAGTGGCCTTACTTTAGTGCTTGGTTTGCTTTGCCACATGTCTCCGTGGCTTTACTTTTGCTCATTCATGTACTTAGCTTACTTTTGCCACATGCCTCAGTGGCTTTTTACATATTAATCTATATGTTTGTATAAATGCTCTTATTGATTAGTATTAAATATTGGCATATTTAGAATGCTAGAATGGCAAGTTTATTTCAGCACTTGTGTTCTTTATATACTCAGAATGTCTCCATGTGATCATCAGCATGTTAGGAGCAAATTTATTTCAGTAGTCGCAGTTATTTTGCTTTTAGCTCATCATATTTGGTTACTATTTTGTAGGTTTTCTTTATACTTATTGATTAGCTATAAATGATTAGTTTATGGCTATTCTGTTCTTGGTAGCTTGTAGCACTTTATAATGCTTGCATGTTTAAGACCATTCAATGTGATATCTTAAATATTCAGTTCACTTAATTAGCTTAAAATGTACTTAGATAATTATCTTACTGTAATATTTTTCTTTTATTGGCTGGGGCCCTGGCATTTGTGATACCGACAAAGGTCAGATCTGGAGCTGTTAGTAGGCAGTGCTGCATGAGAGGAGCTAGTGCAAGAGGAGAACCTTCCCACTGCTGCTTAATTAGATTTTCTTTCTTGCTATGAGGTTTTGAGAGATCTTTAGTTTCATTTAATTTAGTTTGTAATAATTAAATTCTGGATGTATTTACTTTCTGCACTTTGATCTGAGTTACTATTTCTTTTACTTTTTTATACTATATTGTGATGTGGATGTTATATTATACAGTTTCTTGCTTCTGCACTTTGATTTGTATTGATGTATGCTCATAATTCCAGGTGACAAGTCCTTAGATTAAGGCAGGTTGGGTCCTACTTGACTTTACTTAAGTTGGGGATTTGCCACAATTGGAGCATTACACTCCTCGTGTTTATGCTAATATCAGTATTAGCATGGCCGCGGAGGGTACATGACCCCACACCGATGATCCAGCGTGATCCAAATAGGGGTTCTTACCTCAATCAATGCATCTTAGTTCCCGGAAGTGTAGCCATTGAGATCATTGCTTGGCATCGAGTGTGCGCGAAGAATTTTGCGTCGGAAGCTTACCCAAATGGAGGGGGGTATCGTGCTGTAGACGCGGGGACGAAGCACTGGCACTTTGGGCCGGGTTAGACCCCAACTCGCGCGGTTCTGATTTCGGGTCGTGGCTTTATTTAAATTATTTAGGAATTATTTTCCTTCTATTAATTCCTATGTAAATAGGTTTAATTAAATACCCCATGGTTTGATTTAAATAAAAATGCAGAATAAATTAAGAAATAACTTTAATTATACTTATCCAAATTGTATGATCCAATATATCATTTTAATCAGAAAAATGTGAGGAATAATAATATAAAATAAAATTAAAGATCTAATAGTTAAATTTAAAATAATTGCCTAATCTTTCTCTATTTTTACTTAAATCATAGTAAATTCATTAATTATCCAAAAATGTTGATTAAGGTCTCTGATTGCTCATGAGACTATAGATAACCTATGTAGACCATTAAAAGTAATTTAAGATCTTTAATTTTGCTAATCACCTCTTAATTGCCCTAAAATAAGATTAGTGAATTAAACCTTAGATTAATCTCTAATTTTGATGGATTTAGTTCCTAATAACTTATTAAGGATAGTAGATCCTATAAATGTAATTGGATCACTCTAGGATACTCTAACTTCCTTAATCACTTTAATTGGTCTTAAATTGAGATTAGTGCTAATTAGGCTAATTAGATTAACAAACCTTAAGATGAGTGTTTCTTCCACTTCATTAATCAAATATGAAGCTCATTAAAATAGATTTGAATCAATTTAGATAATTAAATCCTAAAATCCCATTTTTAGCCATAAGAAGAGTATTTTGGTCATTTTGACCAAAATGTGTTTAAGTACCCTTAAACCCTAAAAATCTCAAGTAAAATGATTATAATCAGTAATGAAATGTATTAACATTAAGTGTTATGTTGTATCACCTCAGGAATGATTCCTAGTGTTTAATCCTAAAATTCTTAAATAAGCTCTTAAGATCTTAAGTGATCTTAGAACCCTTCACAAAAGTCTTAGCTTAATCAATACTAAATTTATTCATGAATTATAGTCTTGAAGAAAGGAAAAGCAAAATATTTAAAGAGTCCTAAATTTAGACTTATTAGTTTAGATCTAAGTGATCAAACTTTAGATCCTAAAAATTAGATCTTAGATCTTAGCCTCTATATCATCTATTTGAATTGAATTACCTTCATTTGGAATTCCTTGATTAACTATTTAATCCTTTTGAAACTTTCCTTGTGGGTGTAAAATTGACTCAATCTATAGAATAATGTAATTATCCTAAAGATTGAATATATATCTTAGATTCTTAGTTCTTAATTGATTATTTTATCTTATAGCCAGTAGAGTAACCTTTCATTAAGATCTTAGTTTCTGAATCCTTCAGCTTATAAAATTCCTTATCTTTAAATGATGGTTGAGTGTGAACCCTAGATTCTTATTAGGATATTACCTTGGATTTATAATTTGAACACCAAAGTGGAGTTTGAATCTGGACTCCTTAATCTTGATTTACTTAATCAAGATTTGGGTTAAGAGAGGAAAATAATAATAATTAAGTCATTAACTTGTTTACTTCAAACCCTTATAGTCGTCATATGATTATGAATTAAAATTTGTTAAGTTCTAATGTTAACATTAAGGTCATGAATCTGGGATCATACTCGATAGTTGGATATTAGAGATCCTAAACTTATATCTTCTCAGAATAGTTAGATTTGGATAAATTAGATAACAATGGATATCACGTAAGTCTAGTTGAGTCTCTTTCTTACTTTGACTTTGATTGCTCTGTACACCTTAAGTATTGAGCCTTGTTCCTTGAGCATAATAGGTGAACTTAGGATATGGAAGATTCATCCTAAGTTAGTATTTGAAAAGCATAACATTCATTTAGTTCTCTCAGTACATTCAGTCCAGTAGGGTATGTCCTAACTTAGTCTGCCTCCTCAATTCTAGTTTGGTTATAAAATAGACTCGGACCTAGCCCAGTGCTTGGCTAGGATGGATACATATCTTATTCTATAAGCTCAACTCGGACCTAGCTCTGATGATGCCTAGGATAGACAAATGTTGAACTTTTAGTTCAGAGGCTCGGAATGGCCTGTTTCTATTATGACAATACTATGTCTTAGGCTTACTTTTATTTCAGTTCAGTTTCGGTGCTTATTTTGTTTTGCCACATGCTTCGGTGGCCTTACATTTTTGTGTTTTCAGTTGCTTTGCCACATGTCTCAGTGGCTTTACTTTATAGCTTAGTCATGTACTTAGATTGTTTTTGCCACACACTTCAGTGACCTTTTATATATTTAAATATACATGCTTGTATATATATTTTTATTGAGTAGTATTAGATATTTGCATGTTTAAGATGCTAGTTTCATATGTTCATTTCAGCACTTTTCAATATAGTTTACTTTTATAAGACCAGCATGTCTTCATGCGATCATAAGCATATTAAGATCAATTTATTTTAGTACTTACAATTATTTTTGCTCTTTAGCCTCACCTTGCTTAGTTTCATATTTTTATGCATACTTATTGCTCAGTTATAAATGATTAGTTTATAGCTATCCTTCTCCTTGTAACTTGATGCACTCTATATTACTTACATATTTAAAAGTGATTAAATGTGATATCTTTAAATATTTAGTTCACTTAAATAGTCTAAAATGTACTTAGATAATTTGTCTAATTGTAACCTTTTTTTTGTTGGTTGGGGCCCTGGCATTTGTGATACCGACAAATGTCAGATTTGGAGCTATTTGTTGGCTGTACTGCAGGAGAGGAGCTAGTGCAGGAGGAAGATCTTCTTACTACCACTTAGGTAGATTTTCATTTTTCTTGCAGTGAGATTAAGAGATATTTTCTTTCATTTAATTCAGTCTGTAATAATTAAACTCTGGATGTATTTACTTTTTGCACTTTAAACTGAGATATTGTTACTTTTACCCTTATGTACGATGCTGTGAATGTGGATGTTATATTATATTGTTTTCTTCTTCCGCTACTTTGATTAATGTATGTTCATAGTTCCAGGTGACAAGTCCTTGGCTTAAATCGGGTTAGGTTTTACCTGACTCTACTTGAGTTGGGGAACTTCCATAGTTGGAGTACCGTACTCCTCGTATTTATGTTAATATCAGTATTAGCGTGGTTGTGGAGGGTACGGGGCCCCACACGCACTATTGGGGTCTCTTGAGGTAAGTGTAGATGAAACTGAATAGCACTTAATGAGCTACAGGCCATCTAATCGCGAGGCCAATGGGAAGAGATGGCTCAGATATGCTCACTTAACGACTCACCATGGCAGGAAGGTCAACCGTTATATCCAAAAATGATCCTATGGCTGACAACAAATCCAAGCAATAGAGAATCGACGTCGTCTAATTGAGGGGTGAAGTTGCGTGCAACGTTAGACATGTGTTGAATTTGCTGCTCCACTATCAGCACCCCGCAATGGATCTGCCGCAGTCCCGACAGCAAATTCGAGCCATTCGAAAAAATTATTTTTTATATAAATAATTTAATTAATTTAATTAATTTTAATTCTTAATAATTCAATTTCCAATTTAGGACTAAACAATCTCTAAAAATTCTCAAAATTTCACTTTTGGCTCTTATTTGGGGGTGAGGAATCCAAAAAAATAATAAAATATTAATTTGGAGATCAAATTAATTTAGCAAATGTTTAGGATCTTAAAATTGACAAAATAGCAATTTTGCTCAAATGAGCTCCAATTGATCCCAAATTTTCAGGATTACGTTTAATTAGCCAATTGAGTCTAATGAAATGAGAATTAATGTTTTGTTTAACCTAGATTTAGCAGAGTAACAACCTTGGGTTATTACACTTTCTCTCTAATTCACACCCCAATTAATATGAGTATTTGGAATTTTATTTTGGCCTTGGAACCACTCAAAATTACCTCTTGGAGGGTCTAGGGACAACTCCTTTCTTCGCTAATTTAACATTTTCAACAAGTTACCCATCAGGTGCTTGAGTGAGCTTGAGCACATGGAATTCAGTCAGCTAGGCATTTGAGCTCATTTGAGCGCATGGAGTTTTATCCATCGGGCGCTTGAGCGTGCCTGAGCTTTGTCAGTTTGGAGCTTGAGCGTGTGGAGTTCTGTTAGTCGATAACTTGATCACATGAAGTTCTGTCAATCGGACGCTTGAGCACACTTGAGCACCCAGGCTTCTACCACTGGTGCGCATTGGCGCGCCTGAGCACCCAATCTAACTTTGATGTAAAATTGAGTAAAAATTGTCAAATGCTCTTAATTACCTTGAAAACACAAATGAAAAAAAATTAAAAATAAAATAGGTCAAAAGTAACATACTCTAATGAAAATTAATACCGAATAAAGGGGTGATTTTAGTGTAAAGTTAAGGCTTATCAGCACCCACGTGCCAGACCACATACAAAGATCCATGCATGCCTATGCGTGCCTAGGCACCCATTGCTGTTCCAACCTTGAAAAGAAGCACCCATGACATTCAAGGGAAAGTTTTAGGCAGTTTAAAAGTCAAATTTCAGCCACCTAAGGGAAGGATTTATGGGAGACCAAAGGGAGTGGAAATTAAGAAATGAAACCCTAGAGGCACCAGAGGAATGTAAAGAAAGGAAGCAAATGGATAAGTGTGCATGGAGATAACCCTAATGTTCCTTAAGTTACACTTGTTCACCCTTATTCTATGTATTTTTAATTCTAGAAATCATGAATGTTATGTGTTTTAGGAACATTTGCTCAGGTGAATTCTTCTTGATGGTAGCCTAAATCCCCATTTCGGGGAGGATTAGGCTAAGCCTATGGATTAATGTATTCATGTGCATGGTGAATTTTGTTTTGACATATATTATGATGAATATTAAAGTCTTTCATTTCTAAACTTTGATTGCTTATTCTTTATTTTCAAAAAATATTAAAATAATTCTCATGTTTTCTTTAGATTCTTATTTTGATTTTTTTTTTTGAAATTAGGTTCTATTTGTATATGATTATTTCAGGTTCTTGTGAATCTTAATTCTAATGTAATTCTTTTGCTTAGACATAAGTCTAGGCTGTGCAAAATAATGTTGGAGTAGAGACATTGATACGACTCCTATTGATCTTAAGATTATATAGATAAAATTATGAATAAATTTAGTTTCAATTGCACTATATAAGGCACATTAGTTAGAATGTTAAAATGTCCATCATCCATAACATTAAGGTTCAAAGTTATGAGATTTTGTTAGGAGATCAGCTAAAGATGTCTTTAAGGCTTGGATGGTGAGTGGTCCATGTGCGTGAGACCTCACTAGTGGATCTTTATATCCGCAGCACCTTGAAATTAAAATATAAACTTCTAACATTTCATTAAATTATTAATTTAGGGTGCACTAAAAGCATGAAACCATAGATGCCTAGTCTAATTCTCTCAAATTTCTCCCGATTGATAGAAATTGTCAAATTAGTTGTTAGATTTCCATATTTTAGCATTTTATGTTAATTTAGAATTTAGAACCCCTCAATTTTGACCATCTGAACTAGTTGGTAACCATTACATTAATCAATGAGGATAGTAATTTGGAACTCTCATTCTGATATTACTCCAAACATATTTCTGTGTTTAATAGACACACTTAATTATGTCATGTCAAGTTTTTGACACCGTTGTTGATGATATATTGAACGATATCAATAAAATCATTGAATAATCAATTCAAATATTTTTTGCTTATTTTCTTTATTTTTTTTGCTTATATTAATTTTTTTGTTCATTATCGTCAAGTTTTCTTTTCTTTTTTATATTTGTCAATTTTTGGTGCTTGTGTTTTGTGTCAAAAATGTTGCAAGAAAATTATAGTTTTGCATGCATAGTGGGGGAGAGCAAGGATGGTTGACCACAACCTAGGAGATGCACATCAAAGCAACTATGAGAGAGATTTGAGAGATTATGCCCTACCTGCTGTAGGAGGAATCCCAAAACCATAGTGTTGCTATGTGTTAAAGCCAACAATTTCAAAATCAAACCCATCACACTTTAGATGGTTGAAAGCTCTCAATTATGTGGGTTACCAAGTGAGGATTCGAACATACATATCTTTAATTTATTAGAGATATCAGCACTCTTAAATATAACAGTGTTATTGATGATGCTATTAAACATTGGTTATTCCCATTTTCCTTAAGAGATCTTTCAAATAGCTTGCTTTTGTATATACCTAGTGATTCCATTACTATATGGAATGAGCTCACACTAAAAATTTTAGCCAGATTCTTCCCTCCCATATAAACTATTAGACTAAGGAATGAAATTTTTAATTACATACAACAAGAGGGATAATCATTGTATTATAGTTGGTAGAGATTTAAAGGACTCCTAAGATGATGTTCTTATCTTAGTCTACCATTGTGGCTTCAAGTGCAATTATTTTATAACATATTAAATGCTAGCACTAGAGCCCTTATTGATGCAGTGTCAATAGGGTCACTTAATATTAAGACTCAAGAAAAAGTACATGACTTGCTATAAGAGATGGATACTAATTCATATTAATGGCCTACTACGAAATGCAAGGTGAAATAGAAGAACTTATTAAAGAAAAAAAATAGTACCTTCTATTGAGGATCCCCTAACCTTGAGCTGAAACTTCTCCAAGCTCATTTAAAATACATTTATTTAGGGGAAGTAACCTCACTTCAAAGCTCAACAAAGAACAAGAAGGTCAACTTGTTGATGTGTTAAAAAATTATAAAAAAACTATTGGTTGGAGCATAGCTGACATAAAGGGGATCAACCCTACATTATGCATGCATAGGATCTTAATGGAGTATAATTCCAAACCCTCGGTTGAACCTCAAAGGAGGTTAAACTCAAACATTAAGGAGGTGATGCATAAGGAAATCATTGAACTCCTTGATGTTGGAATTATCTTCCCAATTTCTAATAGTTCCTGGGTAATCCCCATCCATGTTGTGCCTAAGAAAAGTGGAATGATAGTAGTGTTGAATGATAATAATGAGCTCATCCCAAGTAAAAAGATAATGAGGTGGAGAGTTTGTATTGATTATAGGAAGCTAAATAAGGCAACTATAAAGGATCATTACCCACTGTAATTTATAGATCAAATGCTTGATAGACTAGTTGGAAACCCTTTTTATTATTTCTTGGATGGGTATTCCAGGTATAATCAAATTCTGATAGCCCCTGAAGATCAAAAGAAAACTACTTTCACCTACCCTTATGAAACTTTTGCCTTTACAAGAATGCCTTTCAGACTTTATAATGCCCCAGCCACTTTCCAATGTTGCATGATGGCAATTTTTTTGATATGGCGGGGGACTTTTTTTGGAAATTTTTATAAATGATTTTTCTGTAGTTGGAACATCCTTTAACCATGGCTCAGCGAATCTGTGCAAGGTTTTAAAAAAATATGATGACACAAATCTTGTTTTAAATTGAGAAAAATATCATTTCATGGTGGAGGAAGGATATGTATTTGGACATTTAATCTCCAAAAGAGGGATCGAAGTGGATAAAGCAAAAATTTAAGTGATTGAAAAACTCCCTCCATGCACTAATGTAAAGAGCATAAGAAATTTTTTAGGTCATGCAGGATTTTATAGGAGATTCATCAAGGAATTTTTTATAATAAGCCGACCTCTCTGCTGGCTTCTAGGAAAAGAAGCAGACTTCAATTTTGATAATGAGTGCCTCAAGGGATTCAACAAAATAAAAGCTGCCTTAATTGCCGCTCCAATAATCTCTACTACTAACTGGAATCTCCCATTTGATATTATGTATGATGCAAATGATCATGCTATAGGGGCGGTGTTAGGATAAAGGACAAAAAAGATTTTCCATTTAATTTATTATGTTTGCAAACTCATGGGCGATGCTCAGAGAAATTATGCCACAATTGAAAAAAAACTCTTGGCTATTATTTTTGCCTTTGATAAATTCTATTTTTATTTTACTGAGTCAAAAATTATTATCTATACTGATCATGCAACCATTAAAATTATTCTTCAGAAGAAGGATGCAAAGTCTTGCCAAATCAAATGGGTACTTTTCCTCCAATAATTTGATCTATCAATCAGGGATAAAAAGGGAAGTGATACTGTGGTGGCTGACTATTTGTCAAGGTTACCTCATCTTGAACCAGATAAGTATTAATCACAAACCATATAACATTCTTTTTAAAACCAGAGCGAGTCACTCCTTTGTATCAAAAAATTAGGTTAAGACTATCAAGTTACCCTCCTATTATTTAGCAAATTTTTTAAGCATAGGGTAACCTTATGGAGCTCGTATGCAAGCTTAAAAGTTCTGTAGCGTAGCAATCCCCATTAGTGGACAAAACTTTGAAGCTAAGTTGATTATGCTTCCAAATGCAAACTTCGATGTAATACTTGGAATGAATTGGCAAAGTAAGCATGGCGCAACAATCTACTACCAAAAAAAAAGATCACATTAGCCAATGGAGGCCAAGCCAAAACTTTCATGGGCAAGTTCAGTACTCAAGCCTCACTGATCAATGCCATGAATGCTGAGAAGTTAGTCATGAAGAGATGTGATGCCTGCCTAGTAACGAGGCTAGGTGAGAAGAAGGAGGAAGTCCCTTTCAGCAAGAATAGCATCGTATGCAAATTTCTCGACGTTTTCTTGAAGACCTACCCGATCTCCCACCCATCAAAGAAGTGGAATTTGTTATCGAGTCGATTCCTAGAACGCAACCCATATCCAAAGTTCCTTATCGTATGGCGCCAAAGGAATTACAAGAACTAAATAAGCAACTCCAAGAATTGCTGGAGAAATGACTCATTAGGCCTAGTTCATCTCCTTGGGGAGCACCTGTGTAACAACCCAAGGCTGTTACCTAACTTAATTTTAGCTTAATCATATTTTAATTATCATTCTATTAAGTTCATCTAGTCATTAGAATCAATCCCTGAAGATTTGGAGCAATTCGGAGCTTAATAAATTATTTTGGATTATTTTAATATTTAATTAATTAGAAAAATGAGGTATTTAATTTGACCTCAAAATTAAATCCTACTTTGTCGTTGCTATCGTCACCCCCGAATTAGCTAGGAGTGACGTTTTGCACGCATTTGGAAGTTGTCAAATTTTCGCAAATAATTTAATATAATTAAATACACCAGAAAATAAAATAATTAAATAATCGTCAGAATTGAAATCCGACTTTGCCATTAGATTCCTCACACCCAAATTAGCTAGGGGTGAAGTTTCAAGATTTTTTGAAGCGTATTTATTAAATCTGAATTTTTAATAAAATAAAAAATTCATAAAGGAAATAAGTAATTATTTCTTATTTTCCTATTTTCTTTCCTAATTCTTTTCTTTCCCCTCTATCTTAGCTGGCTCCCTGTTTGGCACCCCCCATGCCCCTACAAAATTTTGGCACAAGCAAGTAGTTGGAGCCATCCCTTCTCCTTTTTCTTCCCCCTTATCCCATGACCTATCACATCCTCCCCTTCTTCCATAAGAAGGAGCCCAGCCCCTTCTTCCTCCCCATTTGCTAAGGCTGAGAGTCCTCCCTCCTTCCTCCATTGCTTCCCTAGTGCTAAAGAAGAAGGCTCCTCTTCAATGTTCTTGAAGAAAATAAAGTTTCTTCTTCCTCTTCTAAAGGCTAAGGTACTATTTTGCTCACTCTTCCTTGTGCTCTCTTCATTTGATTTATCAAGTGATGTGATTAGTATGTTCATTAGCCATTGTATGGAATGCATCTATGATCATCAAGCTCCAAACTGACTCAAATGAGTCCGATTGAAGCTCATTCCTCCTTTAGAAAAAATGTCAAAAATCCGGGAAATTTCTGTATACTAGTAACTTTAGATCTAATTTTTGCTTTTTATAATGATTCATTCTTGCCGATTTTAGTATCAATGGAAAGGTCTCAGAATGACCTTTCCATCAATATATGGCACCGCTCATGGAACCCTCTGGATTGAGAGTATTTGAGCTTGAAAGGAGACCCTTCACGGTTTTTGCACGGGCAAAATCACCGTCAGGCGCTACAGCGCGCCGTAGCGCCTGAATCTCGAGCTGAATCCGTCGTAGCGTGCCATAGCGTGTCACAACGCTTCTGACATTAGATTTAGCTGATTTTACTAAAAGGTCACCGCTTAATAATTAGATAGATAGGTCACCGCTTCCAGGTCAGTTTAGGCCATCAATTCAATGCAAATAGGAAAACTTTCTTTTGATGTTCCGGGCTATTACTTACCGCCCCATGGGTTTAGAGGCTCTTGGAGAAAAAAGCCTTAGGTAGAGTTCTAGTAAAAGTAGAAACCCATATATCTATGCTAATTCAAGTACTCTCAAACCAAACTCATGCTTCAACGAGGCCGTGTAATGGAAAAAGAAAAGAGATGTGTTGCCTGAATCAAAGGCTAGCATGCTTTTCTCTAAATAAAGCTTTACCACCTAAAAGAAGAAAATAAAGCTATAACCCCTTCCCCTGAATCAAAGTTTCATAGTAATAGAGAGCGGGAAAGAAGGAAGTTGACCAGATCAACTTCGTTGCCTTTGGCCTAAACTATATTGTAAGAGCGAGAGAAGTCAAACCTAGTTGAAGGTCGCCTGTAACCTGGATAGGCTTTCTTCTAAAGCCAAAGAAAGATCTAGTTTCTAGTTTGAGTTTCTATTTGAAAAAAGTTTAGGAAGTTTCTTCTTTCGGCCTGTGGGGTGCCGCTCTGAGTTTCTTATATGATAGGTTAAATTTGCTAATGTGTGAGGCCTGCCTCTTCTCTTCTTTCCAAAGAAATGGCTCTGAGTCATTCACTCTGAACTTGGATCGGTGTCTAGGCCATGCAGCGAATAAAAGAGTCGTAGACTTATGTTATGAATTTAGGTAGATTCTAGAGAATAGAATAGTTTAAATACTTGCTTCGCTGCCACTGAACCTGAACCCCTTTCTATAGAGAGAAGCCGTTCCTCGGAGAAAGAAAATTCAAACCCGAAGTCGCAAAGATTCCCTTTTCCCTAAACCTAAACTAATTAGGGTTCATAGGTCTATCCTTTGGCAGCATTGAATTAGTGCCCCTTCTAAATTGAGATTTATAGGCTTCCAGGTCAAAGCAACGACATATTACAGTACGCTTTGCTCTACAGGATATTATAGAGCTCCTCAACTTATTCTTACTCAAAAAGCCCAGTCGCTTGTTGGCAGGACTCCTGAAGTACCTAAGAATGATTAGGGAATGATACTTTCATTTATTTAGCCTCTCTCTCTCTATATATATTAAGTAGAAGCTACAAGGCGAAGTGGGGCTCAAAAGGCAGTGCAGTAGGGTGGGGGGGTAAACTTTTAGAGGCAATCATTTTTAGACTATTATAAGGGGCAACGGGTAACCTAGGTAACTATGAGACTTTTAGTTGATAAACTCATAACTTATATAAATGAGAAACATTTCTCAGCCGTCCGGATTCAAGGTTCTAATGGTTCTAAAGAGTTTTGTGGCGTCCGCCCCTTATAATCATAAGGATTAGGGTTTGGTCGTCACTAAGTACATCCCTTACTTAACATTAGGTTAGAATTTAAGACTCTAATCCAATCTTAAGAGAAAAATTTACTTTTCTTAATAAAGCGAAGGAGAACAATCACTTAATGAGTATACTGCATAATCAGAGTGCGGAAGAAAAAGTTACAAACTGAAGTAATCATCCATTCATCCATACTGCAAAGTAAAATATCCAACTCAGAATATACAATGCAGGAAAAGTAAAGTACAATTTAATCTTGTATTATTATAAACATTAAAGTTAAAAGAGCTGAAATATGAAATAAAGTCTCTCATTCTCTTGAATGCAAAAGAGAAGCAAACTAGAAAGTATAATCTACTGGCTTCATCAACTTGAACCTCCTCCTGAATCTATTCCTCTGTAGATTCTACCTCCTCAAATAGCTCAAAATCTACCATTATCAGTTTTATAATGGTAGGGCCCCAGCCAACAAAAGAAAAACCTAGTTAGACAAAATGTCTAAATACATTTTAAGGTAATCATTTTCTATGTATTTTAAAGATATCACAAACTTAACTAAAGCATAAAAATAGTGGTAAAGCGACAAAGAAAGGAAAGACAAGTTATAATAATATATTATAACTTAAACAAAATGTGAGGTAAACACATACCTCAACTCAAGCTACATAAAAGGTAAGTAAAGTGCCAATATAAATCTACTAAGTACAAGGAAAAGTCCTAAGTAATATGATCAAATTTAATATGCCAATTTATAGTATAAGTAAAAGCACTGTACTAAAAAGAATATTCTAGCATCCTAACATGCTTTTAATAAGGTAAAATGACTGAAATAAAAGATGATTAAAGACAAATTTTGTAATACAAGATAACTGTAGAAAATAAAAATATAACAAAAAAATGAACTGTATTGTAAAGTAAAGGTAGGTCAGAACTGTAAAGAAATTGTAAAGACAACTAAAAAAAAATAACTGCAAAGTGATTGTAAAGTAAAAGTAATGTAACTGTAAGGTGACTGGAAAAAAATAAAAGTAAAATAAAGTGTGGAGATACTCCTACTTAGTTCTGCCAAAAAGTAAAGTCCATCTGCTCATCTAGGAGAAACATCCTAGATTAAAGTATGATGTGCTAGGAAAGTGTCCTAGTCACAAGGTAACGTCCATCTAATCATCCTGGAAAGTGTCCCAGGCAAAAGTAACATACACTAAGGGAAAATCCCTAGGCAAAAGTAACATGCACTAGGAGAAATTCCCTAGGCAAAAGTATCAAGCACTAGGAAAGTGTCCTAGGCAAAAGTTATCCTAAAGAAAAGTTATACTAAATGGCAGACTAAGTAAAATATAACCCACAAGGTGTATTAAAGTTTGTTTTATTTAAATTTTTTTTTTAAGTTATGCAAATGCTATATAAATATAAATCAAAGTGTAATATAAAATATTCATCAAACATCTTATGTTTAATAAAATATGTCAAAAACAAGAAAAAGCATAGCATATCAAATTCAAGGTAGTAAATAGCACTACACAAACTTTGTGATATCACCTATTTTCTAATTTAATGTTATATTTACTCTAAGTTATATAAGATTCAGAATCATCAATTCCTACACTATCTGTAACTCAGAATCATGAACTTATAAGTTGAACATAATTAGGATTGGCCACATCCTAATTATAAATGAATCAATGTCGACTATTTGATTAAATAAATGAATCAATCATCCTAATTTATTATTTTACAAATCCCAAACCAAATCTTGATTAGCCAAATCAAGATTGAAAGGATTAAGAACTGAACTCCAAATAATGAGGTTCAATTCTTAATCACAAGGTTATCCTAAGGACTAAGGTTTAATCCCATCTCAATAATTAAATGTTAAGGCAAATTATATTAAATTAAGTCAAATTCAATAGGATGTATTTCTAAACCTAATTTTAAGATTAAAAGAACAAATAATCGTTCAACAAACTATGGAAATCTATAAACTACTAAACTCAAGGTTTCACCTTAATGAGTAACCCACTTTACTCATTAGATAAATTCCATCCTAAGATCTATTCATAACTTTAGGAGTTAAGGCTCTTAAGTCTAAGAGTAGCACTCAGACACACATCCTAACTATATTATAAGACCTACGGGTGAGCTAAGAAGTTCAAAGGAAGGGAAAGAACTCTCATCTTTACTTAAGTTTTAACTTATGATCAAATTTAGGATTTTTCTTAAATTTCTAATTTAAGACTTAGAACTAATTAAATTAAAGTCTAAATCACTTTAATTACTATATATTATGATTTAGGAATGAATTTAGGACTTAGAATCATTAAACCCTAAATTTGAGCAAAATAACCATTTTGCCCCTACTTAAGGGTCTAAGATTCATCTTTATAAATTATGGCTTAAATTTGGAAATTTACTAAAGTGGAGTGATTACTTACTATCTAATATGAGTTTAGACAGTAAGTTCACTAATTTTTGTTAAGTATTAAGCATTATAAGGTCAAATTAAGGAATTTGACCTATAAGGGTAATTTAGTAATTTTACCCTAATAAATCCTAAATTTTCTATTAGTTTACTATATATTATTTCTTAATATTTCCATAGAACCTAAAATCATTAAATTCTAATGTGTATTGGCTAAGTTATAGCCAATACAAGTTATATGGTTAAAATGGTAAATTAGGGTTTCTTAATTAAGGTCAAATTTCCTAACTTCTTCAATTGATGTCCAAATTGATTAAAATCAATGACTATGGTTCACAAATAATTCACTGATTACAATGACTAGTAGTAGCTTTAATTTGCACTCTTATTGGCTAAGTTATGACCTAATTAGGGTTTAGGGTGATTAGTGAGTGATTAGTGAAATAAATCACAAAATCACTAAACTAACCACACCACTAGGTTCTAATTTACTGTAGGAGTCCTCTGAAACTTGAATTATTCAATTTGGATCATTAAATTTGCTAATTTTTACTAATCAAGTTTAGGGTAATTAGGGTTAATTAAGAAATCTAACAGTTGGATCCTAAATATTTTTGCAGTTTACTATTAATTAGGTTCTTCTAATCAAAATGGATATAAGGATCACCTAATTTGGAGCTCAATTGACCAACTTATGGTCAATTGAAGTTCTAGGGTTTAATTGCCTAATTAAGGTTAGGTCCTAAAAGTGATTAGGCTCAAATTAATCCAAACAACAAAAATGAATACTACTAGATTAATCCTTTGGGTTTTTTGAGTACTTTGAGACCCATATTAGGTATATTTGGATTAATGATTTAAAAGTTATGAGCAAATGAATTAATGTGACATCTTTGAATTTACTTAATACCTCTTAAATGTCATTATGTAATATACTACTCCAAATGAGAATTTGATAGCTCCATAATATTCCTTGTAATTTTCTAAATCCAATGGTATATTTATTTATGTATTTTGGATCTATAAATCTTAAGTTATGATTGATTAAAGATTTGATTAAATTCAATCATATTAATATTAATATTTTATGAATTATATTAAAATCTATTTATTATTTATTATTTTGCTACTGGGACCCATGGCCACAAAAAAATAGTGGGACCCACCCGCTGACAGGTCATTGGGTCCCATGGAGTGTCATCAGCAGATGACACGCGAACGATGTGGGCCCCTCCTTCTTCGTGCTCGGCAGAAGTGTGTGAGGGAAGCCGAGCGACTCCTCTATGGCACTCTAGAAAGCAATCAAAATGTCGTTGAATGGAGTCAGGCCGCATAGCATTAGATAGGTCTCAAAATGATCTTTCCAATGGTATTCAAACTCGATCCGGGGAGGAACTATAGCCCCAACGATAGCTAACCCTAAATATATGGAGGCGAAGGAAACGTTCTTATTTAGAGTCATTCTATGAATTTGATCGAATTGATTCGATCAGCAAATGATTAATCAACTTTAAATTAGAAATCACTCAATCAACAACAGAGAATTAATCAACAAAACAAGGGATGAAATTATACTTAATAGGATAAAAAGGATAAAAAAGAGGAGTTTGTACCTAATTGATGATCTTAGGGCATTGAGACGCACAGCTGAGATCGCAAGACCTTCCCTTCCACCCTCTTTGATGCCTAAAGGATTTAGAGATTATATAAGATAAATGGCAGAACTCACAAGGCTTCGAGACATCGACAACTGCTGGCACGAGGGTTAAGCGATGCGCGTCCCCGTTCGCGACACGCGGAGGTCCCGATCGAGGGACGCGAGGACAACGACCATCTGCCGCTCGATCCGAGGATCTAACTGTGGCGACCGCCCCTTCTAATCATAAGGCTTAAGGAGTGGTCATCACTAAGCATATCTCATACTTAACATTAGGTTGGAATTTAAGACTCCAATCCAATCTTAAGGAAAAGATGTGCTTTTCTAAATAAGGTAAAGATTAACAATCACTTAATGAGTATCAGAGTGCGAAAGAAAAGTAGCAACTGAAGTAAACATCCATACTACAAAATAAAGACATCCAGCTCAGAATATATACAATGCAGGAAAGTAAAGTACAATTTAGTCATGTATTATTACAAATATTTAAAGTTTAAAGAACTGTAATATAAGACGCTCTCATCCTCACAAAGTAAAAGTAAAGCAAACTAGTAAGTAGACTAAGGTCCCTCAGTAGTTTGGACCTCCTCCTGGATCTGCTCCTCAGTAGGCTCAATCTCCTCAAAAAGCTCAGAATCTACCATTATCGGTTTCATAATGGTAGGGCCCCAGCCAACAAAAGAAAAATCTTATTAGACAAAATATCTAAGTACATTTTAAGGTAATGAATTTTAATGTATTTTAATGATACCACCACTGTAATTAAGCATAGCATAGCAGTAAAGCGATAAGAAAAGAAGAACAAGTTATGAGGAAGAAACATACCTCGACTCAGGCTGCAATACAAGGTAAGTAAAGTACAAGTGCAAATCTACTAAGTACAAAGAAAAGTACTAAAGAATATGATCAAACTAACATGCTAGTTATAGTATAAGTAAAAGTACTGTACTGAAAATATAAAGACTAGCATCCTAACACGCGCTCAAGTGAGTAAAACGGCTGACATACAAAAAGTTCTGAAATGTAAAGGAACTGCAGAAAATGAAAAATATGAAAGAAAGAAAAGTGTGCTGAAATGGTAAAGTAAGGTAAGTCTGAAGTATAATGAAAACATGTAAAGTAACTGTAACGAGACTGAAAAGTAAATGTAAGTAATGTAGATTAAAGTGCTGTACGTGTGAGATATTCTTACTTAGTCTGCCAAAAAGTAAAGTCCATCTGATAATCTAGGAGAAACATCCCAGATTAAAGTAATGTCCACCAAAGAGGTATCTAGGAGAAATATCCCAGATCCTAAAGTAAAATCCACAAAGTATTTAAAGAGCATATAGGAGAAACATCCCAATGCCAAAGTAAAGTACCATAGGGGAAATTTCCTAGACAAAAGATGTCCTAAAGTAAAGTCATACTAAGTGGCAGGCTAAGTAAAACATAAACCACAAGTATTATGTTGTTTATTAATATTTCTTTTAAGATTATGCATATGATATATGAATAAAATTCAAAGTATATTATAAAGTATGTATCAAGTATTTAAGTATGTCCAAAGGTGTAAAAAGGCTCAAATGACAAGAAAAGCATGGCAATTTCAAATTCAAGGAATTAATAAATAGCACTATACAAACTTTATAATATCACCTATTTTCTAATTTAATCATTCTATCTACTCTAAGTTACATAAGATTCAGAATCATAAATTCCCACACTGTCTGTAACTTAGAATCATGAACCTACTAATTAAACATAATTAGGATTGGTCACATCCTAATTATAATTGAATCAAATATCACCTATAAAGTTAAATAAGTAAATTAATCATCCTAAGTTTATTATTTTATAAACCCCAAATAAACCTTGATTAGCCAAATCAAGATTTTAAGGGATTAAAAATCAAACTCCAAAGAATGAAGTTTAATTCTTAATCACAATACTATCCTAAAGGACTAGTTTTAATCCCATCTCACAGATTAAATGTTAAGGAGAATCCTATTGAATTAAGTTAAGTTCAATAGGATAGATTTCTAAATCTAACTCTAATGTTAAAAGATCAAATAAAAATTAATAAACTATGAAAATCTAATAAACTAGTAAGATCAAGGTTTCACCTTAATGACTAACCCACTTTACCCATTAGATGAATTCTAACTTACGATCTAATCCTAATCCTAGGAATTAAAGCTCTTAAGTACTAGGAGTATCACTCAGACACACATCCTAACTAAGGTTATAAGACCTAAAGGGTGATCTAAGAAGTCCAAAGGAAATAAAATATCTTTCAAATTTTACTTAGGTTTTACTTAGACTCAATTTAGGGTTTTTGTCAAATTTCTAATTTGAGGCTTAGAATTATCTAAATCAAGGCTTAAATCATTTTAATTACTATATATTATGATTTGGAAGTGAAATCAGGTCTTAAATTCATTAAACCCTAATTTTGGGCAAAAAGATTGTTTTGCCCCTCCTTAAGGGTCTAAATTTCACCTTTATGAATTAGGGCTAAATTCTGGATTTTAATAAAATAGAATAATTACTTACTGTCTAATATGAGTTTAGATAATAAGTTTACTAAAATTGGTTAAGTATTAAGCCCTATAGGGTCAAATTAAGAAACTTGACCTATAAGGGTATATTGGTAAATTTACCCTAATGATATATCATTTTCTATTAGTTTACTGTAGGTTATGCCCTAAGGTTTCCATGGAACCTTAAATTATTGAATTCTGATGTGTATTGGCTAAGTTATAGCCAAAACAAGTTTTAGGGTTAAAGTGTAATTAAGGATTCTTAATTAAGGGTCAAAAATCCTAATTTCTCCAATTGGTGTCCAAATTGATTAAAATCAGTGGCTATGAATCACAATTGATCCATTGATTTCATTGACTGGTAGTGGGTTCAATTTGGACCTTAATTGGCTTAGTTATGGCCTAATTAGGGTTTAGGGTGATTAGTGAGTGATTAGTGAAATTAATCACCCAATCACTAATCCAACCCTACAGTTAGGTTCTAATATATTTCTAAGAGCTCTCTAAATTTTGAATTGTCCAATTTGGATTATTAGATTTGCTAATATTCATTAATTAAAATTTAGGGTGATTATGGGTAATTAGCAAATCTAACTATTAGATTCTAAATATTTTGTAGATCTCTGTAGATTAGGTTTTGCTGATCTAAATTGGAGTTTGAATCACCTAATTTGGAGCTAAGATGACCAATTTATGGTCATTTGAAGTTCTAGGTCAAATTAGGCTAATTAGGATTAAGTCCTAAATGTGATTAGGCTCAAACTAATCCAGACAGCAAAATGAACATTCTCAAATTAATCCTTAGGGTCTTTTGAGTATTTTAAGACCCATATTGGGTATATTTGGATTATGAGGTATGATTATTTGAATATTTGAATAATTTGTGTCACATAAAATGAACCCTAAATATCATTATCTTAAATATAACTCTAAATGGAATTTTGATAGCTCCATAATATTCCTCTATTTTTGCTGAACAAAATGATATATTTATTTATTATATTTAGACTTATAATTATTAAGATATAAGTGTTTAAAGAGTTAGTATTTAATTAATTATAATAAATCTGTTTAACAAATGTTATCTAATAACCTAATTTCTCATTTATATCTAATATATATATATATTTAATTTAATAATTTCTGTGGATGGTGGGCCCGACAGCACAGGTGGCGCTCCAAGATTGGCTGGATCACAAAGTGGGCCCCGCTATTGCCTTAGATGAGACAGCCATCACAGCTGTTTGAGTGCGGGCCCCACCTTAGCCGCGGAAGATCGGTAGGCTGACACGCGTCCCAGGTAAGACACGCAACGCAACAAGAAGCCACGGTCTGAACGCGTGGGACCCGCCACCTCAGTCTTTGAGCCAGGCGGGTATCGGGCCGAGTTTGACCCGACCCGAGGCGGGCCCGAATTCTTATGTAATGGACGGAGAGTCGCGGTTAGGGCAGCCAGATTGAAGGCCAGTCCGGTGACCTCAGACGCCGACCCTCACACTGATCAAAAGGTCTTGAAGTGACCTTTCGATTGGTACTAAGAACATCATCGGAGGAGACGCATACCTCTGGCTAGATCGAGCCCTAGTGACGGCTATCGACGCGATATGTATTTTAATGGTTTGAACTGTGGACATTTTTTTAATTCAAATCGATATAACTCGTTTTAATTTGATTGGGACCGATACTTTGTCAATCGAGCACATGAAATAAGGGATCGAAAATTTAAATTACAATAATTGATGGAGATTAAGGGTATAGGCGTGTACCTTAACGAACGGTAGGGAAGATTCAAAATTTGAACGTCAAAAATATGGACTTCATAATTGAAACTGAGCGAAGTCGAAGTCCTAGAGATCTTATACTAACCCTAAGGCGGTGTTTATGAGCGGTGTACGCCATCTAGAACGGCCTGCGAGCAACGCGTAAGCCTGAGCCGACCCCGCCAGGGTCCTACGCCGCGTGCCCTCCTTCGCGAAGAAGACGCTTCTTAGCCGTCTGATTAATCGATCAGACGACACGGGTAGCCCATCCAAACTAACAGCCCGAAGATAAAAGAAGGGAAATGGTGGTTAATTACTTAACGGGAATTCGTTTAGTAATTAAATTTTAAAAATTTGAATTATAATTTCAATTAATTTCCTAGTTTAGAATAAAGTAATAAAATAAATTCAGAAAATTTTTAATAAATCACTCTTAGCTAATTGATGGGTAAGGAATCTAATGGCGCTATCGAATTTTTGTTTCGATGAGTATTTATTTATTTGAATTTTTAGGTATTTAAATAATATTAAAATATTATCCAAAAATCCAAAGACTTCTAAATGCATCCAAAATTTCACTCCTAGCTAACTTGGGGGTGGCGAATGCAATGGCGAAGTCAGATTCTTGATTTGAGGTCAAAATAAAAAGTCAATTTCTAGGGTTTTGGGATTTTCCAAAAATCATGATTTGATCCAATTAATTCCTAATTTGACCTAGATCTTAGAGTTGAGTTCTAAATGACTTAATTAAGACATTAGAACCATGATTAGGACTTAGATTAGTCCTCAGAGACTTAAGTAACAACCTGGGTTATTACAAGTTTCCCCGCTTACCCCTCTCCGCTGCATGGCCTGCTTTTAGTGAACAATCTCTTTTGCTTGGAGCTCTTCTTCGCCCTTCAACATTCTTTGTGGTGACAATATATTATTGGTGTATTATTGATGTCGAATTTTATGAACCTAATAAGGAAAGGAATCGGTCCATAAGCTAAAACAGAGCATTCACCTATGAGTTGGGCACTAGCTAGATCCAAAGAGGCACCAAACCCAGTCAATTTAATACATCAATAATGTGTCTCAATAAGGGCAGAGTGAAGCCACACTGAAAGAAGGTGAGACACAAGACCACTATCCTCATCTTCAGTAAGGCTTTTGTTGGGTCTCTCAGTGCTTTCATGGAGCCTGAAGGTCACTCCTGGCAAGACGGGGCTGATTCTGGTTCCTTCAAGCTCAGCTATGGCAATGGACAGAGGCCTATAAAAAAAAAAGGTTGTTCCTTCATCAGAAATAACTGATGCTGCCCCCGCCACTCCCTAAACCTAACCCCTTGTGCAAACGGAACGAGGTTGATGACCTCAAATCGTCGGAGCCTTAGACCACCACTATGCGCAGACCCTTCGTCTTCTCTGTGTGCTTATGAGGAGAGCACAATCTAATGTGCCTCATTTTCATCCCCACAAAACGTGGCGGCATCCTGAAAAGACAAATGATGGTCAAAGTGTCGAGTTTTCAAAAATCCCTTATACCATAACAACGGACTTGGTAATAAGGTCCCGAGTTCTCTGTGTTTTTTTAAGAACTCCGATTAAGAGTTGAGCAGCCGACTAATCACTCTGATCAATCTTAGAACTACTTTGAGACGACAAAGCTAGCAGACTGACTCGCCTTAATCCTTATGATAAGGGACAATGACCTAGTTGGTCATGCTACAGGCTTAGACCTCTTTTCTTTGAATGAGAACATGCTCCCAGTAAAATGTTGCCTCTAGTTTACCACTCTAGGATAGGAAGTGTCTGTCACTGAGGCTCAAGGTTTTAGAAAACTAGTTAGAAAACTCGGGTTACAAACACTATGCACCGAGCAATCCTACAAGTCACACAATTGCCCTAATGAGTATCACAAAGCTAAACATCTTTTGCTAAGTAGAAGCCCCTTTCGCACTCGACAAATAGGGAGATATCTTTATAGTCTCAGCTCGTCACTCGGCAAAAGAGACAGACACTCAGATAAGAAAGAGAGAGCTGTCCACGATGGCCTATCATGAATATGAAGGCAATTATCCTAAGACCAGTGACTTTGCAAGTGTACCAAAAAGAGCAAAGGCCGTGTAGCGGAAAGATTCACACAACACAAATCTAATATGATTTTACATTAAATAAGATTTGATTTCAAATTTGAAAAATTCCAGGCCGCGTAGTGGATAATCATTACATAACATAAGCAAAATCAAATTGAAAGACAAAAAAAAGGTTTCTCCCCATATTAAGTCAGGGGCCTCCTATGTCCGCTCCTTCTCTTTATTCGTAGATTCTTCTTGATTTTCCTTTTTTTAAGGCAATTCCACTTTCAATTCATAGTGTTATGGATCTCGGCTTTACTTTATCCATCCGCCAATTTTGTCAAAACCTTACAACGTCCGCGGGTCAAGTGCCTATCAGAACCATATTCTTAATAGCTTGCTCGGTCCAATGCTTTTTCTTTTTCATTTGAGCAAAAAGATCTGGAGTCTCTGGGCCACTAGGAAGATTCTTTCATTTGCCATAGCTCATGTTTCAATCATGGAAGCTGATGAGGTTTTTCTTTGACTCAGCCATTCAGTTATTACAGTCTCAAGTGAGCTCACATAGTGATTTTGTGAGACTACTCATCCTTCAAAATCTTAATCGATATATATTCCCCATATTACCGCACATCTCAGACGAGTGTTTACACATTGCTACCTCCATATTTCACTTCTTTCTCTTTCTATAGTAGTAGGCTCACAATTACATAACCTTGCCTCAGGTAATCACAGCTTTCTTCCTCTCAGGTCAAAGAGTATGAACTATCTTTTGATTCGAGCTAATCTTACATGGAGCTACCCGCCAACAAGCAACAAGATTTTTACTAACTCAATCTTTGTTCGGAGTTGACAAGGGAGAGGTTTTTATGCTCGACCGATAGGGAGAGGTTTGAAGATGCTAGGGAGAAGGCTTTCCTCTATTATGTTATGATAGATAGGCTGGCTGCACTCCCTTTGCTTTGAGGCTCTTGGAGTCGATACTTCACTCAGTGTCCAATCATGGATTTGTTTCCATTTAATTAGAAGCATGATTGAGCTGGCTTACGGTTGTGAAGGATGTGCAGTTATCTAGTAGCAAGGAGCTTTCATTTTCAAGAATTGAGTTTAGTAGAAGGTTTACATTGGCAAGTCACTTTGGTGGGAAAGTGAGATAAGAAGTTAAACAAAGACTGCAACAAAGTGTTGGTGGATCAGTGAATGCTGAAGCGGAAGCAGACGTTGAAGATGAAAGGCTTTCTTTTTTCTTCTACAAATTACTATTAGTAATTTATTGTATAATAGTTATTAGGACTGGAAGGGAATGTAATTGCACTGTAGGGCCGCGCAGCGGGCAAATTTTTGATTTTGTTTGCTTCGCAACCTTTCTATGTTTCCGTAATCCAATAGGGTAGGCATACTTGGAAGTTGACGTCTTTGCCAATTCTTCTCATTCTAAAGTCAGTAGGACGTGCAGCATACGCAAATCGGGACCTAAAAAACAGTTAGAGTTCCGTCTGTCCCACTTGGCTCAATAGCCAGATATGAAATAGAAGCTTATTCTTGAACTTCTGAATGTTCATGATCAAATTCCACCTGGTCTTATTCCGGATACCTGACTCACATTCTTGCGAAAGTGCTTTTACCTCTCCTTCTTTGCCTTAACTAAAGCTAAGGTTCGCACTTAAGGGATTAGATTGATGAAGTCCCTATGCTTACTATTATTATAAGAATTTCTAATTTTTAGCGGTAAGCACAGACAAAAAGGTCGAAAGGCCCGGGAACAAATACTTGAATCTGTGAGTCTCAACCAGACCTTCTCTTAAGAGAGTTCACCCTTTCCCCCTTACCAAGCCAAGGAAGGAGTTGTGATAGCCACCAGGGATGATAATTCCATGAGAGGGGAATCATGGTGCAAACTCAAACTCTTGCTGCTACTCCTCTCTTTCTTGTAGAGAGTGGAACTCAATCCAACAAAACAAGAAGATAAGGGAATGTCCTATGACTGGCACTTACTTCCTTAACCGCTACGCGGCCTGCAGCTGAGCTTTCGCTAGCATGAACTTTAGTTTGTTTCGAATGAGACCTTGGGCTTGCACCAATCAAATCCACTCCACTACCCACCTTTAGTGTGGCTTCACTCTGCCCTTATCGAGACACATTATTGATGTATTAAATTGACTGGGTTTGGTACCTCTTTGGATCCAACTAGTGCCCAACTCATAGGTGAATGCTCTATTTTAGCTTATGGACCGATTCCTTTCCTTATTAGGTTCACAAAATTCGACATCAATAATACACCAATAATATATTGTCATCGCCAAAAATGTTGAAGGATGAAGACGAGCTCCAAGCAAGAGATATTGTTCACCAAAAGCAGCTACCATAAAAAACTACCATTGAAGCTAACAGCTACACGCACTACTTATGACTTTTTACTCTCTGGCGCCTGGCTCTTCCCCCTTCTAGTCCCTCCAGTTGGGGCCAAGCAAATGAGATCCAAGCTCAGCCCATTTATAGTAAACACAGCTTAAACACTATATTCTTACAATCTTTTTCAATGAAAGAAACATAGCTAATAAGAGTTCTTATCACCCTCCCAGGGAAGGGCTTGATTGATCAGAAGAACATCCACTCCCTTATGCTATGGAGGTCATTAGCGCTACCAACCAGTGTCTTTTTTATTCTGCTTGTCCGCTATCTTTCAAAATGCCTTGTGTCAGTATGAGTGAGTAGCTCCCAGTCTTTCTAAACAACAATGGGTTAGAATCAATTCAGCCTTGTCATGGTTGGTTGAGGTAAGAATTCAGAAAGGTGGGTAGAGATGGCTGCAGTAGAATCTTCCGACTGAGTCCCAGTAGTAGAGTCTTTAGGCACGAATCTAACGACAAGGGAGGCTGATCGCGATTCATCAGTCACAATTCTCCCAGCAGCTATCCATTTTAGTTTGACAGTCACTAACAACTATTAGTGATTCCAGTATAGTAAGAAGAGAAGAAATCAAAAATAGCAATTCATATTACTAGATAGATATATCAATATCTAATTTTGCTTCGATGTTCTCGATCTTGCAAGTCAACAATTCTGTACTTTGCAAAGGAGTAGCAGGTAACCCGGTGAACCTGGTGTGACGATAGGGATAGAGGCGAAACCTGGCTCATGTACAATCCATCACTGATTGGGGAAGATCAAAGTCCATTACAGTCTCGCAAAAGGTCGTGCAATGGAATACAAGAAAGGTTACAAAGTAAGCACTCCTTAATTAGCTTCTTTTATCGGTCTCAGAAACCAAACACTAACTGTTGGAGTATCCACGTCAAGGCAGTTGATCATGAGGCCCCTTGCCAATGGTTCAGGTTTTTATTCCTTTAAGGTAGTGCAACAACCCAGGTTGTTACTAGAGTTACTTAAGTCTAATATAAGTCTTAATTGTAGTTTTAGTACGATAATTATGTCACTTATAACTCATCTCTAAAATCTAGACCAAATCTGGAATCAATAAAATCAAATCTGAAATTTTTGGAAAATCCCCAAAACCCTAGAAATCAAAATTTTATCTAGACCTCAAATCAAAAATCTGACTTCGTCATTGCGTTCACCACCCTCAAATTAGCTATGGGTGAAGTTTTGGATGCATTTGGAAGTCGTTGGATTTTCGTAAGTTCTAATATTATTTTAATATCCTGAAATTTTAATTAATTAAATACTCGTCAAAACGAAAATCCGATTGCGCCGTTGCGTTCCTCACCCCTCATTTAGCTAGAAGTGATATATTGGAAAAATTTTGAAATGCGTTTAAATTATCTAAATTTAATTAATAAATTAAATAAATAATTATAATATTATTATTATTTAAAAGGAGTTAACGGCACCGTCTTCTTTGTCTGACGTCGTCCGCTAATTAGATCGGATCTAACGGTCCATCGTGACCGTCCGATCTGAAATCAGACGGACACCTCTTCGTCCCTACCAATCTCGCCACGCACGGAACACGTGGCGCTCGCTGCTTCGCGCTGAAGGGGGAGTTCGCCAGATGGAGAGTTTTCACACCATGCACCGTTTAGAGCTCGAGGTTAAAAGCATAGAACGACCCTTGGGTTTAGCATTTTGCCGTTCTGGAAGCTAAGCAAGGTATCCGAAGTTCGAACCTCACTTCCTTTATTCGTCTCGATTTTTAGGTACCCCTAATTCCTAATACCTCATTTCTATTCGAATAGTATTTATAATTATTAGGCTCGAACTTAAGATTATTGCTCTATGATTATCTCATATTGATTTTGATTAATCAAAATTGGATATCGTCTAATTTCATATGGATTCTCGGGGTATGTAGATATGTATCTCAGCATCGTCATCTTCGTTTAGGGTTTGCTTGTGATGATGATAGAAGCTGTCTCAACTGGTGACCTCGGTGCTAACAGGAAGGTCTCTCATCCTTTGTATCGATTCTATGTGGTTCAAGGTCTGTCGTCTCTGGGAGGTGGTCGCGATTTCGTGCCCTAAGTTGGCTCTACGTCGGTCTGTTGCAGAGGGCGCCGACCCATTAAGAGTTGGATCGGGTCAGGCGCGACCCGTAAAATTGAGGCCGGGTCACGAGCACAGGCATCGAAAGGTGGGGGACCCACTCACAGATCGTTGACCAGCCCCGCTTCGACACGCATACAGCCTGTCGGGCAGGTCAAGTCGTGGGTCCCGCGGTCGTCCATTTAGCCTCTGCCTTCGTGACACGTAGCCGTTTATGGACCCACCGTCATCTGAATTTTTGCAAATAAATTAAATTAAATATATATATATATATATATATATATCAGAATAATCTGATTTAAATCAATTAATTCTTAAACTAAAAATATGCATAACTAAATAAATATAAGTCCAAATCATATAAATAAATATACTAAATTAATCAAAAAAAATTCAAGGAATTTAATGATGCCATTTATTTTGCTGTAGGATCAATATTTTACATAGTGACATTTAGGATCACTAAATTAAACCCTAAGTGTCATAAAACTTCAAATCACCATAACTTGTAAACCAATAATCCAAACATACCCAATATGGGTCTTAAAATACTCACAAAACCTAAGAAATATTCTAGTAGTATTAACTTTGTTGTTTGGATTAGTGTTTGACTAATGATATTTAGGACTAAACCCTAATTACCCTAATTAACCCTAGAACTTCAATTGACCTTAACTTTATCAATTGAGCTCCAAATAAAATGATCCAAATATCAATTTAGATCAACAAAACCTAAATTACAGTAATCTATAAAAAAATTTAGGATCCAATAATTAGATTTACTAATCACCCCTAATTACCCTAAAACTTAATTAGTCAATATTAGCAAATCTAATATTCCAAATTGGACAATTCAAATTTTAGAGAGCTCATAGAACCTATTAAAACCTAACTGTAGGGTTAGATTAGTGATTGGGTGATTAATTTCACTAATCACTCACTAATCACCATAAACCTTAATTAGGTCGTAACTTAGCCAAATTATGTCCAAATTGAGCCTACCACATGTCATTGTGATTAGTGGACCATTTGTAAACCATAGCCACTAATTTTGCTCAATTTAAATCATAATTGACAAAGTTAGAAATTTTGACCCTTAATTAATGAACCCTTAATTACACTTTAACCCTAAAACTTATTTTTGGCTATAACTTAATCAGTACACATCAGAATTTGATAATTTTAGGTTCTATAAAAACCTTAAGACATAACCGTTAATAAACTAATAGAAAAATTATATGTCATTAGGGTAAAATTACTAAAATGCCCTTATAGGTCAAATTCCTTAATTTGATCCTATAAGGCTAACCTCTTAACCAAAATTAATGAACTTACTGTCTAAACTCATATTAGGCAGTAAATAATCATTCCACATTATTAAAATATAGAATTAAGTGCTAATTCATAAAGATGAGATTTAGACTCTTAAGGAGGGGCAAAATGGTCTTTTTGCCCAAAATTTAGGGTTTAATGGATTTAAGACCTGATTTCATCTCTAAATCATATCAAATAGTAATTAAAGTGAATTAGACCATAATTTAGATAATTTCTATGTCTCAAATTAGAGATTTGATGAAAACCCTAAGTTTAAGCCTAAGTAAAAATCCTAAGTAAAAATGAGAGATCTTCCTTTCCTTTGAACTTCTTAGATCATCCTTTAGGTCGTATAACTTTAGTTAGGATGTGTGTCTGAGTGATATTATTAGATTTAAGAACTTTAAATTCCTAAGAGTAGGAATAGATCTTAGGTTAGAATTCATATAATGAGTGAAATGGGTTACTCATTAGGGTGAAACTTTGATTTTACTAGTTTATTATATTTTCATAGTTTATTAAATGATTATTTGATCTTTTAACATTAGAATTAGGATTAGAAATCTATCCTATTGAATTTGACTTAATTCAATATGATTTGCCTTAACACTTAATCAGTGGGATGGGATTAAGCCCTAGTCCTTAGGAAAACCAAGTGATTAAGAATTGAACCTCATTATTGGAGTTTAGTTCTTAATCATTTCAATCTTGATTTGGCTAATCAAGAGTTTAATGGGATTATATAAAATAATAATTTAGGACGATGAATTTACTTATTTAATCTTATAGACGACTTGGATTTATTTATAATTAGGACTTAGCTACTCCTAATTATTTTCAATTTATAGGTTTGTGATTCTAAGTTACAAATAGTATAGGAATTTATGATTCTGAATCTTATGTAACTTAGAGTAGTTAGAATGTTTAAATTAGAAAACAGATGATATCACAAAGTTTGTGTAGTGCTATTTAGTTCCTTGAGTTTGAATTGCTATGCTTTTTCCTTGCTTTTGAGCCTCTTTACACTTTTGGACATATTATACTTAACATTAATACTTGATACATACTTTATAATATATTTTGAATTTCATTCATATATCATATGCATAATCTTAAAAGAAATATTAATAAACAACATAATACTTGTGGTTTATATTTTACTTAGCCTGCCACTTAGTATGACTTTACTTTAGGACAGCTTTTGTCTAGGAAATTTCCCCTATGGTACTTTACTTTGGCATTGGGATGTTTCTCTTATATGCTCTTTAGATACTTTGTGGATTTTACTTTAGGATCTGGGATGTTTCTCCTAGATGCCTCTTTGGTGGACATTACTTTAATCTAGGATGTTTCTCCTAGATTATCAGATGGACTTTACTTTTTGGCAAACTAAGTAAGAATATCTCACACGTACAGCACTTTAATCTACATTACTTACATTTACTTTTCAGTCTCGTTATAGTTACTTTACATGTTTTCATTATACTTCAGACTTACTTTACTTTACCATTTCAGCACACTTTTCTTTCTTTCATATTTTTCATTTTCTGCAGTTCCTTTATAACTAGATTTTTCTTTTGTTGGCTGGGGCCCTACCATTATGAAACCGATAATGGTAGATTCTGAGCTTTTTGAGGAGATTCAGCCTACTGAGGAGCAGATCCAGGAGGAGGTCCAGACTACTGAGGGACCTTAGTCCACTTACTAGATTTCCATACTTTACTTTTACATTATGAGGATGAGTGACTCTTTTCATTTCAGTTCTTAACTTTAAATGTTTGTAATAATACAGGATAAAATTGTGCTTTACTTTCTGCATTGTATATATTCTAAGCTGGATGCCTTTATTTTATAATATGGATGATTACTTCAGTTGATTCTTTTCTTCCGCACTCTGATACTCATTAAGTGATTGTTAATCTTTACCTTATTATGAAAAGTACATTTTATCTTAAGATTGGATTGGAGTCTTAAATTCCAACTTAATGTTAAGTGTAAGATGTGCTTAGTGACGACCACTCCTTAATCCTTATGATTAGAAGGGGCGGCCGCCACAGGTAGCTAGGTAGTTCTTGAGTTAGGAGTTATAGTTGTAGCGGATCAAAGATTATTAGATTTAGATATCTACTATGTAGCCTTCGTTTGTAGCCTTGCTTATTAGTTTGTCTAGGAGCAAGAGTAAGAAGTCATAAGTAGTGTGTGTAGCTGTCAGCTTCAATAGTAGTTTCTTATGGTAGTTGCTTTTAGTGAACAATCTCTCTTGCTTGGAGCTCTTCTTCATCCTTCGACCTTTATTTTTACTAAATCTAAAATTCGACATCAATAATACACCAATAATATATTGATTTATCATTGATCTTAAATTAACCATTGGTCTTAATTTTGGTAAGGCTAGGGGTTAAACCCTAACTTAGCTCGATTAAGATCTAAATCTTAATCACTTAATCAATTAATTTGATTATAAAATAATTTAATTGACATTATTTTAATAATACATCTGATTTAGTATTGATTTTAAATTATTGATTTAGAAGTGCTAAGGTTAATATTGAATCTGTGTGATTGAGTCATTTGAATCTAAACTTTAGATATTTGATTTTCTCTTATATAAAACTATTAGCATAAGGTGGATAATAAAAATAGAATGATTTATGAAATAACTAACTCAAATAATTTCTTTAATTTCATCCCATGGTTGTAGAATAGAATAGGATCAGATGAATTTTAGTCATCTGGTGTAACGCCCCATCCCGTCGCAGTGCGCAAAAGACAAGTATAATTCATGGTTCAGCGGCGAAACGGTGCACTACTCGGGAACGGTGGGCCATACAAGTAAAACCCATCTTCCCGAATAGGCTAAAGAGACGGAGCCATACTGGAGGCCACTGACTCGAACCTTAAGAGTAGGTTCGATAGTCAATATCTAAGATAAGAATGAAATACTTATCTTAGGTATTAGACTGGTACGTACATAAGGTTCAAGGGGGCCAGAAAGAACCCACGTCCAGTACATCGATCACATCACAATACTATATATAGCAGTATAATAGAGTGCGGAAGCTAAAAGCAAAACATCTAGAGTACATTCATCTCAAGCAATAGTAAATGTCCATCTCAGAAAAGAAAGTAAAAATACATCTAGAGTTTATTACAAACTATTAAAATCCAAAAATATGAAGAGTCTAGCTAGAATACTAGAAAGAACTAGAAAGTAAGAGTAGGTGCTCAATCCCCTACATCTCCAATTGCTCCTCCTGAGTCTCTGGGACGTCCTCCTGACCTACCTCCAACAACTGCTCGAGATCTAGCAAATTGCCGGATCCCAAAAGTACCCCGTGTTAGACAAAAAGTCTAACACATCGAAGCTAGCTATACAAGCTAAATTAAACATAACAAATATGCAAGAACGTAAAGTAAAAATGCAGGAAAAACTATAAGGACATCAAATAACTGAAATGTAAGAACTAAGCAAAGTAAAACTGCATCAAAACTAAATACTGAAAGTAAATGAAAATATCTGATGCTCATAAACCAATGTGAAAGGAATATCAAATGCTGAGAAGGATGCTATAAGCTGCACTATATGCCACTGAAATAATGCTCACAAGTATGCTTTATCACAGTATATCACAGAACTATCACTGAAGGTTTATGAGTAGTACGGTCTAATGTAAGCACAACAGTTAGGAAGTCAGTATGGTGATGCAGATGCACCCTGAAATTCCCTAGTGTGTGTATATAACATTCTGTATCTCATACTGTATCACTGATACCCATGTGTCACAACAGAAGGAATGAGTTCAACTCATATTTATGCTTATGCTTATGCCACCATGTTAATGAATGAGAAATCTCGAAATCCATGAAGAATATTATAAGAAACGGTATTGAATCCCAAGTCTCCACTGTGCAGAATCCTGCTAAAAGGATTCTGACTCCAAATTTCTAGATCGATATTTGGTTAAAGTTGCTTAGTTACTTAAGGATCACTAGGTGGGGTAATTGTATACACATATTGAATATGATGCAAGGATAGAACTCACAACATTTAGTTTGATTACGCCACCCTAATGAAGCGTCTTCATTAGGAGGCACCATCCGATGATGATTTTGTATCTCAAACTAAGCATTAAGTCACTAAACTCACAATCATACTTAGCGTCTTAAGGAAGGTGAAACCCGTTACTTAGTTTATTTGAGCCAAACCTATTGAAGCGATCTTCGCTAGGAGGCATTGCCCGATGGCAATTTATCTTTCAATTAAACTAAGGAATGGGTACCCGATTAATACACTCTTATGATTGATTGATTTACTCTAAGCGAGGTAATATCTGCCTAAGCCTGCAGGATAGCAACAAAGATAAATCTCACTTAGAGTGACTCAACCAATCCTGAATATTACTGGGGACCAATAATATGGGTATACTATACTGCACTACCCAATAATCAAGGTTCAATCAAGTCTATTTAATAGAGAAAGGATTTATCAAAACTACAAGTCCTGAATTAATAGGTATGTCCTATACAAAGTTTCATCAAGTGAATGTGATCCAAGATCACTCAATATGGATTCTACCACAAGGAGATGTATCTCTTCTAATGTCTTAAGTGATTACTACCACAAGGAAATAGATCGATCTCTAAGGTGATGGGATCTTCTATACTTCTACCTCAAGAATTCATACAAAGCCTCCTACCTCATGATATATGAATTTAAGTCTTTTAAATTATTCAAAATGATCTTATGAAGAGAAACTCTAAGGTTCTCTCCTCTAAATGTTAACATTAAGCTATTAGGTTCTGATTCATATTTAGGTTTAGGATGGTTAAATCAGATGATTAGGTCATTTAATCACTCTCAATCTAAGATCATGGGATCTAAATCAGGAATATTTTTAAGACTTAGATCGCTTAGTTAATCAATATGATTTTATTAACCTTCATATGCTAGTCATCTTACTTTAGGAGAAAATCAGGGATCTTAAGATTTGATTCAGATCAAGAAGTCACATAGGATTATCTTTAACCCTAATTTGTCTAATTTAATGTTTAGAATCAATAATGAATCAGATGTATTATTGGAAAATGTTCAATTCAAAGTCTTGTAATCAATATAATTAAGTTAAGGTTCTTATGGTTTTAGATTTTTCTTAAGTAGATTAGGGTTTGACTCCTTCTCATATCTTAAGCAAAATCAAGTGTGGATTCAAAGATTAATGTCCAATCAGTAGATTAATTATACATTATTGGTGAAAATCTCAGACCTAGATCAAGTCTTAAAAGCTTGATCCAAATCTTAAGATTTCTTAAGTTAATTAAGATATTTAAGATTCTAAATCCTTGGATTTATTCAAGTGTATTTAATAAGGTTATAAAGGATGATTCATCTTTTACTTAGCTTACTGTTAATAGTCAAAATAGCAATCAAAGTTTAATAAACAGAGGTTACTTAGTGCTAATCAAACCATAATTCCAATTAAAAGGATTAGCACATGAATAAAAATCCAACCATTCAAATTACATGATTTTTGGCATACAAGTCCTAATTAAATATATAAGTAATTAGAGACTAAGTTTGCTAAGATCTAGTAAGTATAAACCTTAAAATTCACTAATCATGTTCTAACAAAATTAGGGCATAATTAAGAGTACAGAATTCAGAAAAATATTCTACTTAGCACATGTATTCTATTCATCATAAGTAAATTAATGGCACCATAAGCATGCAATTTGAATAAGTAAATTTACTAATCTGCCCTAATTAAGATCCACTGTAATTAGGCAATAATTAAAGATCTAACTATCAGATGCATGATTTTATTTTATATGTAGGTTCCTGAGATTTTTTTGATCATTTTCATATATGATATTATAGGATTTGGACCAGTGGATCAGAAGTTATTTAAATAATACATTTTGTATTTTTATTTAATCAAAATCCTATGATTTGTTTAATTGAATTATTTTCTTTAAGGAAAAAAATTCCATTAATTCTATTTAAATAAAACGGCTCAGCCCGTATTCGAAAACGCGCGGGTCGACCGGGGCCCGGGAGACCCGGCACTATCGCACCACGCGGGTCGTGGGTCGACCCGGCCTGCACAGTGCTGTCATCCCCATTCCTCCATCCCGATGGGTAGGGCCGAATAGGAAACCCTGATTCCCAAAATTTCGGTGCTTCTGGACCACGGCTCGGCCAGCAATCGATCGTTACTCCATCACCGAAGTCAGACGCGTCGATTGGGACTCGAAGCCCCTTGTGAGGTGGTCTGGATCAACTAGACCTTACTCACCCGAGGACTTTGCCATTTGAGTACTGTGGGGAGATAATTCTCCCCACAGAGGCTATGCCAGACCCCGAGCTCGATCCGTACACCATCAATGAGGTGAGGCGGATCAAAGCCCTCTGGTCTGGGGGTCTGGGGTGGCCTGGATCACTGGGTCCTTACTCGACCGAGGCGATCCAGAAGAAATTGAACCCTATCCATCGATTCGATCGATTAAGGCTAACCTAGACCCTAATTACGATATAACTGAGTTCGAATCGACAATAAGTACAAAACCGTGTCAAATTGAATAAGGTCTGAGCCTTATTAGCTCAGAAACTGCAACTGGGTTACCTGGATGTGTCCGAAAGATTACGAAAGGGGAAGAGGTCTCCTCCTAGCTCGTCGAGCTGCCCTAGATCTCTCTGAGAGTTCCTGAACTCTAGGAGACACTCCTATCAGCGGTACACGAGCTTGGGAGGGCCTGGAAGAAGCTTCAGCAATCTGCAATGGTGGAGAAGGAAGCTCGACTCTAATTGATCAACAAGGATCAAATGGAGGAGAGCTGAGGCTATTTATAGCCTCGAGGAAGAGCTGTGAACCTTTCATAACTTTGAATTGGGCTGATGCGGGTCGAAGAGTTCGGGCCATGGCCGAGCTTTCGAAATTTCAATTCGAGCTCGGCTGGGCCACGGGGCCCGATTGGGGTCCCTTAACCATTAGGGGAAGCTCCGCAATGGTTTGCTGAGCTGGAGAGGGGAGTGGCAGACCGGATGGCCAGCTGGCAGTACGAGAAAAATTCCTGTCAGGGTGAGGGAATCTGGCGGAGACGATGATCCACAGTGCCAAACCCCGTGGATGCCGTCTGTTTGATTGATCAAAAGGCGCTACGGCTGGGATCGCTCGGATCCTAATGGCCGATCGCAGGAGCGATCCATGGCCGTAGGATCCACGGGACAGATCCAATGACAGATTGACGGTCCCGCGGGATCGAATCCTGGCCGTAGATTAAAAGGCGGAACGACTGGATTTCACGGGATGCCGCTGTCGCGTGACCCGGGCTCCGCAACGGATCGCCCGCGGTCCGCACAGCGGATCCTGACCGTTTATTTAGGTATAAAGGTATATTTGCAATTATGATTTAATAGGAACCCTTATGTGCAATTGAGCCAATTTAATTTAAATTGATTTATGGACCAAATGAATTCCAAATTGCATCAAAATTTCACCCTTAGCTAATTTGGGGGTGAGGAATCCAAAAATGCAATCAGATTTTAATTCTAAGGTCAAATTATTTTGGGTCTAGAGTAAGACATCTAGATTGATCAAATTGTAGATTTGACCTAGAGAAGTCCAATGGACTTCAAATCTCCTGAATAAGCTTAAATTGATGTTCTAAAGGCAGTTATACTAGAAATTGATTAAGAAAATCTATATTCTGCATATTACATCTGGTCTGATCAATTTAATCCAACATTAATAAGTAAACCTTGAATATTAACTTAACAAATAGAAAAGTGAGAACTCAAAGGTCTTGCTAGAAGATCTTTCTTAAAATACTTAAAGACCTTAAATATTAATACATTGAGGTAGGAAGAACTTTTGTAACTTATTGAGGTAAAAACTTAGCAGATCCTTCATAACCTTAGAAGTCAGTCTTGATACCTCATGGTAGGAACCACTTAAAGTACTTAGAATAGAACTTCCCCATTGTGATAGAAATCAATATTGAGTGATTTTTTTGATCACATCCTTGGAGCCTTGTGTAGGACTCACCTATTTAGAGTAAGGTTAATAGCTTTGATAAATTCTTATTGAGTAAATAGAATCTTTGGAACCCAGATTATTGGTTGGGTGTAGTATGGTATATCCATAGTACTAGATTATTTCAATAGCATTCAGGAATGGTTAAGTCACTCTAAGTAAGATTTGTCTTTGTGCTATCCTGCAAGCTTAAATGAATATTATCTTGCTTAGAGTAAATCAATCAATACTAAGAGTGTTATAAATAAGGACTCATTCCTTAGTTTGATTAAAATATAAATCGCCATCGGGTGATACCTCCTAGCGAATATCACTTCAATAGGTGTGGCATAAACAACTAAGTAATTTGAGTCACCCCCTTTTAAGACACTAAGTGTGATTGTAAATTGGCATCTTAATGCTTAGCTTGAGATATAAATTGCCATCGAGTGTGCCTCCTATCGAGGATCGCTTCGTTAGGGTGGCTTAATCAAACTAAGTGTTAAGAATCATATTTCTTACAAACATGCTAAATATATGTATACAATCTTCTCATCTAATGATTTTTAAGTAAACTCTCAACTTTAATCAATTATCGAAACTATAATTTATGAGTCATAATCTTTTTAGCAGGATTCTGCATAATGAAGACCTTGAATTTATTATTGGATTTCAAAGTATTTTTGGATTTATGGATATAACTCATGTAGCTTAGAAGCATGAGCATGAGCATAAGCATAATGTATGAATATCAATAATAATGTATGAGTATCAGTGATGATTTATGGATTACAGAATGATGCATACATTAGCTGGGGAATTTTAGGATGCATCGGCATCATAGTAAACTGTATTCCCAACTGGATGTATGTAAATATTGGATCGTACGACTTATAGCTATTCAGTGATATTTTGATTGCATATCAGTAGAATATATTATTGTGGCATATTCAGATGCATATTTTTAGTGGCATACATCATAGTTTTAAATGAAATTTCTCAGTTTTAGATCCATTACTATTTTTGTTCACTTTCAGTATTCAGTTTCTAGTATAGCTTTACTTTACTTTACTTCAATTTTGTACAATTTTATACAATTTTGTACTTTTAGTTCCCTGTACAGTTTTTCTATAGTTTTATTTATACTATGTAAATATTAAGTAAATAAGTATAACTATTTAGATTAGTTTCAATATGTTAGACTTATTATCATACATGTGATACATTTAGGATCCGACAATTTGTTAGATTCATAGCAGTTAGTGGAGCCAAACTAGGTGGAGACTTAGGAGATCCAAGAGGAGCCTGTGGAGCACTAGTGGACTCTCCTCCAACTTTATTATTTTCCTTAATTTACTTAAGTTCAGTACTTAGATTTTATTTCTATATTTCAATAAACTATTTGTAATAATTCTGAATGTATTTTTCTTTTCTTTTATGAGACGAATGTTTTATTCAGCTTCTGTGATGAATGTCTCTAGATGTTTGCTTTATATTCTGCACTCTATTTATATACTATTTGTACTTAATATGGTGACTTGATCAATATACTGGAAAAGTTGATATCTCATGCATATATTGGATTCCTCATGTATGTTTCACATCTAATGTATGTATTGCTCTAATACTTAGGATAAGGATACTACTCTAATCTTAAGTATTAGTATTCAACCCTCCTTGAAGTTGAGTTAGCAGCCCTTCAGATGGGTCTGTTTGAGCTATTCAGGGAGATGGGATATTCCTTTCCGAGTGGCGCACCGTTCCACCGCCAAAAATGATTGTGATTACCCCTCTTGCGCGCGACGACAGTGCAGGGCGCTACAACCTATTCTTTTTGTTAAAAAGAAGGATGGTTCTATGCCTATGTGTATGACTATCACGAACTTAATAAGGTAAGAAATTAAGAATAAATACCCATTACCGTGAATCGATGACCTCTTCGATCAACTATCGGGAGCTAAGGTATTCTCCAAGATTGATTTGTGATCCAGTTACCATCAACTGCGAGTCAAGGATGAGATATCAAAAAAACATTATTTATAACTCGTTATGGAGATTATGAGCTTTTAGTAATGTCATTTAGCCTAACAAATGTGTCATCTATTTTTATGGATTTAATGCAACACGTACTCAAGTTGTTTTTAGACAAATTTGTTATTGTCTTTATCGATGATATATTAATCCATTCGAAGAATAAAGTGGAACACGAAAGCCACCTGAGAGCCATATTAGAAGAAATGTATATCCATTAACTCTACGCTAAGTATCTTAAGTGTGAATTCTGGCTTGATTCAGTAGCTTTGCTAGGTCATGTTGTCGATGCCCAAGGCATTATAGTAGATCAAAGAAAAGTCTGTGTTGTTTAAGACTGATCACAACCAAAATCAGTGACCTACATCAGAAGCTTTTTGGACATCTGATGTCGATCACTAATTATTAGTATAAACCGATCTCTAAAATAAGATTGAATGGAAAAACAACCAACTCTTAATAATTTCTATGATTCTACCACTTAATTGAAGTGTTGGATTGAATTGTAGAAGGCTAGTTCTGCGTACTTAATTTAAATATCCAGATTATGTGATTTAACTTATAACTTTAAATGAAGCTTTATAATCTTAGAATTTAGCTTGTGATTCAAATGTGATGATTATTTATTTAGATCTTTAAAGAATAAAGATAGTTCTAAGAGTTAGTAAGTGTTATACCTTTAATAAGCTAATCTTGAGGTAGGAAATGCTTTATATATCTTATTTTGTGGTAGGACCTTAGATGGACCTTAATAACCTTAGATGCTTGATTCTAAAACCTTGTGGTAGAATAGTTTAAGGATACTATATTTGAGATTATCCTTTGTGGTTGTATCCTAAGTTGAGTGGCTTTCATGCCACATTCTTGGAGCCTTTGTGTAAGACTCACCACAATGGAGAAACGATTCATTAGCTTATTATTCCTTGATCATTAAATATATTGTTAGAATGAGATTCTGTAGTATTATCATATGGAGATGATAATGCATATCCATAGTACTTATTTAGTTCATAGAATATGGAATTGGTTGATTTACCCTGAATAGCACAGTAGAGTCTCGATCTTATCTTAGGTAATTAGATAAGTACAGTTCAATTTAGAATAAACATCCAAAGTCTAAAGTATATTATAGATTGGGTGCTTAACAGCTTGTTTAAGATAATAAACTGTAAAATAATTTTGTCCCTTATCCTTGTGTGCATCAATAAGTATAGTTAAACAAACTAAGTGTTAAAGTTATTTTTCCTAGGACATGCTAATTATGCATATGTCCTCTTAACATATGATAATCTAGGATATGGATTAGATGTTGAAATTCATTAAACTATAGAAGATTGATACAGTTCATTAGTCAATTTCTAATTTGTGGAGACAAAGGATTATTTACTATTTATTTTGAACAGTTTCTTGTTTTAATGTTTCAAAAGCATACAGTTATTAAAGCCTTATCATATCATGAATCGCATAAGCATATCATTGTATTATAAGAGTGTTGTGCTCTCCTAGGATCTAATAGCAGAGCGCCTGCTCACCTAGGGTTTCTATGGGATGTCAAGATACATTATGGCTATGCATATTTGAGGCATAAAATTCGGAGGCATATTCAGTGACATAAAGCGCAGCTTTACCTCAACATTTTATTCAGTTTAGTTTCTTTGCAGCTTTCTGTTTTTAATATCCTATCTTTTTATTTTGTTTTGCTTTATTTTCAGTTATGTATAGTGTTTCACTTTTTAGTTGTTTTAGTATTTTTTGCAGTATTGTTTCATTTACTTAACTGTCAAATTAATGTAAGTTATATAGTAGCTTTTGATGTGTTTGACTTATTGTCTAACACGTGGTACTTTTTATTCTTTTCTTTTGTCCAAGAAACTGACATTTTCGAATCTGATAATTTGTTAGATATATAGCAGTTTTCAGAACATGCTCAAGAGGCTTTCCAGGAGATCTAGAAGGATTTTGTAGGGCACTAGCTAGCTCAATTTTTACTTACTGCATTAGCTTTCTTTTATGTTGTGAGTTGAGAGATATTTTATGTCTTTTATTAAGTAATGGTCTGTAATAATTCTAACTCTTGATGTACTTTACTCTTTTTTTTTGAGGTAAATTCTATTACTTAGCTTAAGTGATGATAGATCTGGATGAATGGTTTAACTTCTGTACTCTATTATTATTACTACTTATACTTAGTATTGTGATGTGATTAGCATATAAAAGATGCTAATACTCATATATATTGAATTCTTATTAAATCTACCACACATAGTCCAATATATGTGAGTATTATATCTATTACTTAAGATAAGTACTTTGCTCTTATCTTAAGAATCAGATCTCAGTTCTACCTTAAGTAGAGCCTGCAGCCAATCTTAGTATTCAAGGAGGTTCAACAGTCCTTCCCGAGCAATACATCATTCCGCCACCAACTGTTTATTCTTTAATACCTTCATTGTGGGCGACGACGGGATGGGGCATTACATTTAGTATATATGGATTCATTAGACAACAAAAAACATAGTAATAACTTCATACTTCAGTTTAGACATTTTAATTTCTAATTATCCTTAACAAGCTCAAAACCCTAATTAATTAATATTAAGCACTTGACTTAACCAAATTAAGCTCACATACTGATTTTGCTTCCATATAACAACATGGAATGATTTATTATCATTTGATTTAAATCTTGATCTTAGTTTTTCATGATAAACTCTTAGGTCTTAATAAGGATTAATGTGATTATATCTTAATCACTAAACCTTGCATCTTAATTGATTCTTTCATAAATTAAAAATTTTGAATGTTTAATACTACTTAGTCATTTAATAAAAATGTTAATTTATTAAGCAATCAATTATATATTTAATGATTTATCTTATGAATTTGCACGTAACTCTTAGAAGTAAAATAAGAAGAGTTTGTATTCTTAATTTATTCTTAATTTCATTTAGTAAACATGAATGGCATATATTCTTATATAAGTTAAGACCCCCTTGGTTATTATTTTAACTTGAATTTATTAGTGAAATGACTCAATACCTTAGAAGTAGCTCTAAAGTGCAATGGTAAACAATATGATTATTGAAACTATAGTTAAGCTAAATCGTTGAGGCAAGTTATCATATTTGTAATGTATTGAGGTAGAATCCTAGATCACCATATGAATACTAAAGATTGGTCTTACATTCTTGTGGTAATATTAACCCATGCAAATTAGATTGGACATGTTCTCTTGTGGTAGTGAAACCAAAATTGATAGAATTAGATGTTAATTTCCTTAAAGCTTAGTGTTGGAAGCACTTTTAATTGAGTATATCTTCTATAGCTTGAAACTCCTTGATTATTAAATAGTCTGTTTATAATTACAAGTAACAATGATATTAGTATTACCATGTGAGAATATAGTACATATCCATAGATATAACTCTGATTTCAATAGCATATGGAATCGGCTGATTTGACATGTATAGAATTGTAGAGTTTATATTTTATCTTAGGTAATTAGATAAGTATATTTCAGTTCATGATAAATATTTCAATTCTAGTGTATATCTTCTATCCCTTGTACAGGAATAAGTGCAGTTAAGCAACCTAAATTTCCAATGTCATCTTACTTAAGATAGCTAATCATGTGTATGCACTCTTAATATGTCGTAAATTAGGTTGATATAGTAGTGTAATTGTGAGATATGTTGATCTCAGTGGAAATAGAATCTATATTATGTAATTCCTATGATTAAGGATTTTGAATATTATGGCATTTAGATTAATGTGCATATTAAAATGAAGCAGGTTAATAGTTAGATAATAACAAAATATATATCTTTCTATTTTCTAATTTTACTCATTTATTTCTTATTTCATTAAAATTTTGGCATGACATGAATTGCATAAGCATGATATATCATTAGCAGTGTGATGTGTAGCACGCCTAGAATTTGTTAGCGATGCAATTCAAAGCACACTTAGGAAATATTGGATGCTATGCTACATCAAGGTCATGCATACTTGCGGTATATTCAGTGACATATTATAGTGGCATACAACACTATTTAGTTTTCATATTTTATTCAGTTTATAGTTTATTTCAGTTGACTTACTTTCAGTATACTTGCTCTGTTTCAATATTACTTTGTCTTGGTATCAATAATTAGCTTTATAGTTACAGTTTTGATTCAGTTTTCTATAGATTGATTTATGTTTTGTTGTTAAATTAAGAAATATCCTTAAAATGTAATAAAATAGTATAGCGACATAATAGGTCATTACACATTTCTTTTTTTATAAAACTTTAATTTAAGCATTATAAATCATTCAAAAGCATTATAAACTTGTTTGAACTTATTAATCCTTCTTTAGACTAAAACTTAGTATTATTTTAGAACTTAGCACATAAGTAGGTTTGTAGTGTTATTGAGAATCCATGATTTTTTCCTTTTAAGTCTAAATTTAATTTTTTTAAAGTAGTTTAGATTATATTGAGTATTGTTTAGACTCAATATAATGTGAATTTTAGATGGAGTTAACTTTAACCAAATTTTAGCTAAGATCTGATTTTTTTATTTTTGATCAATATTAGTTGTTCTTTATTAATGGCATAATAATTCCATGTCTTATTGAATTTGATTATTGTGAGAACCCATCGTCGGGTTAGCATGAGCTAAACAAGTGTTATAAAATTCTGGCATCCATCCATCAATCCATCCATTCATATTAATTTAATATTTACAAAATAAATTTCATATATTTTTAATATAAGACATTCACTTAAAATTATAAAACTTTAATATAAGTAAAGTTTGAAATAAAATGCTAGCAGCATGATGAACTTCTTAATCTTCTAGAAAGCTCTTCAAAGATCTTTTTCTTGCACTTGATCTAGCTCTTGATATGACATTTACAATGAAAATGCCCTGATTGAATACCATTAGAGAATACTCTGAGTACCAAATAATAATCAAGCCTTGCACTTTTCAAACATAGGTGGTATGCAGAAGTAGAAAATACAAGATGATAGATAATAATAAATAAGATAAAATATGCAATATTATTTAAAATGAGATTTATTCTTGTAAAATAATTCAATAAGTTGCATGAAATTTTGAGCATAAAACTTAAAGAGTAAAGATAAAATATCAAATGTAAAATATAAAATTTAAAAAAATGTAAAATGCCACACAAAATATATAAAGAAAAATATATGTCAGATATCTCATGTATTAAAAGTGTTCTGCTGGGAAAACACAGACCTTGAGATATATGAGGGTTCATTATATTTATATAGACATTAACTTCCATCTATACATGCCCACTCATAGGTTTATCAATACAAGCTCTTTATCCCTCTTGACATCGGACTAGCCCCTATCCTAACAATTATCTGTACATACTATAAGGAAATCCACCATGAAAAATAAAACCCAATGCATCATAGTTATCAAGATATTTCATGTATATTTTTGTTTGTGATATTTTTTAAATATCATAGTAAATGAGATTAAGCTTAAGTGCATTGCTAAGCAAAACTATAAAAGTATTTAAAGGCAAAGAATAATATCAGGTACCTGATTTTTTTTTTAGTTCTATGGTTTGTATGTTTGTGCTAATTTCTCTAAAGTTAAATATCTCTCTTCTTCTTTTTTTCTCGTTCAAATGAGTTTTTCAATCATCGGCGGCTGGTGGCAGATATCAGCGATGGTTGTGTGTTGGTGAGGCTAGGGGAGGATGGTCGGCCAGAGGAGGGAGGAGGAGGGCTTTGTGGAGGGAATAAGGTTTATGGCTCCTTTTATAGAGGAGGGAAGGAGGAAGAGGGAGGGAATATGAAGGGCTAGCCAGCGGGAAAGGAGGTGTAGGGGCGTCGACTTTATTGGTGGGACTTTACTTAATGGGAAAGTAACTTAAAATATTTTACTTAAGGAGAAAGTAAATTAAAATGTTTTACTTAATGAGGAAGTAATTTAAAATACTTTGCTTAATGAGTAAATAACTTAATGATGAAGTAATGTAAAATATTTAATAAGTAACTCAAAATACTTTACTTAATGAGGAAGTAACTTAAAATAATTTACTTAATAAGTAACATAATAATGATATAACTTAAAATGACTTTACTTAATGAGGTAGTAACTTAAAATACTTTACTTAATAAGAAAGTAATTTAATGATGAAGCAACTTAAAATACTTAATGAGTAACTAACTTAAAATACTTTACATAATGAGTAACTCAAAATAGTTTACTAAATGAGATAGTAACTTAAAATACTTTACTTAATGAGTAAGTAATATAATGATGATGTAACTTAAATGACTTTACTTAATGAGAAAGTAACTTAAAATACTTTTCTTAAAAAAAAATTAACTTAAAATATTTTACTTGATGAGTATGAGACTTAATAAGGAAGTAACCTAAAATACTTTATTTAATAAGAAAATAACTTAAAATACTTTATTTAACGAGTAAGTAACTTAATAAGAAAGTAACTTAAAATGAGGAAGTAACTTAAAATATTTTACTTAATGAGTAAGCAACTTAATAAAGAAGTAACTTAAAATATTTTACTTAATGAAGAAGTAGCTTAAAATACTTAATAAGTAACATAATGAGAAAGTAACTTAAAATACTTCACTTAATAAGTACCAAAACTTAACAAAACTTGACTAGGAGGTGTAACTCGATGAGATGAACACACACATATTATATTTTCTCTATTTGGAGATTTTTGAAGATTAAAACTTTAAAAATTAGTTACAGTGAATCTGGAGCTCTAAATTTGACGAAACCTTAAACTTAGTCTCCTCTTATTATCCTTAATCTAATGACACTAAAATTTTTGAATTTTAACTTATATTTTAATTTTCCTAATTTTTTAATTTTTAAATATTCAAAAATTAATTCTTGAGTATCTTTTATCTAGATTGTTTCTAAATATGGGCATTATGATAACAAAATTATACTCTATCCAATGATATATTTGGTTTGACCTAATTTGGAAGTTTCTCGGGATCCTAATTTTGATTTACTTAAGCTAGATTTCATCCTAAATAACTTAGTGACGACTTGCGTCGTTAGAATTATACTCAATAAGATTTCCTTTAACTTATAGTTTGGAGAGTCTAGTTTGAGTGAACATAGACTTTAGATGTTTAGAACCTTAAGTTAAGAAGCTCAAATCCTATGTGTTGGAGTTTAATCTATTATCTTTGAATTTCAATAATATTTATCAAGATTAGTTTGGGATAATAAAATATATCCAATTGGATGATTGATTTATTTACTTACATTAGTAGATAATATTATTTGATTTTGAATTAGAACTTAATTAGCTCTTATATTTAACTTTGTAGGACTGTGACTCTGAGATTACATTGGATAGTAGGATATTGAAGATTCTAAGCTTGTATATTCTCAGAATAGTTAAAATGAATAAATTAGAAAATAAAAAAGATCACATATCTTATTTAGATTACTACTATAAACTTTGATTTGATTGCTCTACTTACCTCATTTTTGAGCTTTGTTGCCTGATGCATAATTAGAGAAATATGGGATATTTGATGAATCCTTCATATTAGCCTTGCAAGTCACATTATTATTGAACCAACTAAATTAAATTCAGTAAATCAGATAACAATTCAGTAAAGTGTATTCTAGTTAGTCTGCCTACTCATTTCTTGTTATGTAGAATCAACTATATCTAGCTATGAGTGTTGTTAAATGATACATATATGATTCTATAATCCAGCTCAAATCTAGCCCTGTGAGTAGCAACATGATACATGTGGGATGTTTTGTACAGTGGCTATATTTAGCTAATTATTATTATGCCAGGCTAGTCTAGGCATACATCCAATAAAATATTGATTTCAGTTCAGATGCATACAGCTCAATTTATGTTTACAGTTTTGTAGTATTTTTGGTGCTTTTATGTTTCAATAGATTTTCTGACCATATATATATATATATATATATATATATATATGCATATTATAATGCTAAATTTTCAATTCTATTATATACATTGCAATATTTTTATTAGTATGTCCAGCTATTTAGTTTTGATCATATATGTTTATGAATGTTTTCTTGTACTTATATTAGCCTTTATATATATATATATATATATATATATATATATATATATATATATATATATATATATATATATATATATATCTGTGTGCGTGTGTGCGTGTATGTTTGTGTGTGTGCTTAATCTTTCTACTGCAACTGGATTTGAGATTTGTTGCTTTACTTATCTCACTTTGTTAAGTTATAAATATTTTATTTATAACTTTTTTATTTTGTTGATTGCTTGCTGCGCCTAAATATTTATGTTAATTTGTGATATCTTAAATTTTAATAATAATATATCAGTATAAAATTTACTTAGATAATTTATCTAACAAAAGATCTTTTTATTTTCTTGGCTGGGGCCCTAGCATGTAAAAAATTAATATTTCAGATTTAAAGTTTTTTGAGGAGTTTATGCTAGGTGAAGAGTAAGAGCAAGAGGATGATTCTTCTATATCTACTTAACAATAGTTGCTATTATATTAGAGAGAGAGTGATCTTTAGTTTTTCATTCTCTTTGGTTTCGCTATATTTCGGCTTATAATAATTAAATTCAGTATTTGTATGTCTCTTTACTTTCAGTACTTTTGTATCTGAGATATATACTCTATTGTTCTTTTCACTTTTCATACTGCATGAATGTGATGAATGTATATATTTTTATTATCCCTCCGCACTTTGTCATAAAATGTTTGCTCAATTTAGTGTAGTACTACAAATTATCATTATTATTACATAATAATTTGGAGCATTAAGATTCTCACCCTTTTCAGATATTTGAGTACTTAGTTATTTTGATATCCTAGTCGAATTAGTGTGGACAACAAATGTGGTGGCCCACCCCTATGAGGGGGCGGTTGTCACTTGGCAAACCCCTCACTTATCACAAGATTAGGGTATGATCCACAATCCACTAACAAGTGAGGGATGTGCACTTAAGAAAAGAGAAGCAGAATCATTCACTAAATACATTCATACCATTTAAAGTGCGAATGCAAGTAAGGAATGAGTTTACATTCGTTATACCATAATATAGAAAATAAAAATTTTGTAGCTCAGAATAAAGTAATGCAGTAAAAAAGAAAATACACAATGTACTTGTATTATTATAATATTTAATAAGTTTAAACTAAAAAGAAAATAAGCACTTAGTCTCACAAGCAAATAATAAGCTAAAGATCTTCAGCAGTAGGGCACTCTTCTTTCTAATCTAGCTCCACTTCTGGCTCAGCCACCTCAAATAGCTCAGAATCTGCCATTATTGGTTTCAAAATGACAGGGCCCCAACCAAAAGAAAAGAAAATTCAATTATATATATTGTATAAGTATATTTTAGACTGATTAATTTGATGTATTAACTAATATCACCATTTTTTTTAAATATCTAAAGCAAACAAATGGGTGCAACAAGCTAAAAAAGGATAGGGAAAATTATAAATAATGCATTTATTACTTAACAAATAGTGAGGTAAAAAGATATATCTCAACCTAAATATGCATCAAGGTTAGGCAATATATATTTATAAAATAAACTATAAATATTGAAAAGAAAGAATCATCCTAATATAGTGATGATCATATAAAATTATGCAAATTAATAGTAAGTAAATTAAGTGTGATATATATAAGTAAACTAAATCAATATCAAGCATGCTAGCTTATTTGTAAATAAGTAAGTGATATACTAAAGCTAAACTGCAGTAAAAAGTAATAAAAAATAGAATAAATTATGTTAAAGCTATCATATCTAAAAAATTAGCTAAATAAGCCACTGAAAAGTAACTGAGCTGAACTGTATCATGTCATATCACTTAGCATCTCAGGCTAAGACAGAAAATTGTACTGAACTGAAGAGGTAGAAATACATATGCAATAGTTTTTAATTATTCTACTTTACTCCTGTAGACACGTCCAAAAGTAGCTGATGAGTCAATTACATCTACAAGGCTGATGTGGGCTCTCAAACCAGACATAACTCTCCCTAATGAGTATGTGTCATGTATCCTTCTCCTTACCGCATGTTCATTGGTAGTAATGTGTATACACAGTCTCCTGTTCAGAACATGAACTCAATGCAAGTGTTATCCTAATTTTTAATATTTTCATTCAATGCATCAAATTATCTTATATGAAATGTTCAATGTAAAAATGCTCAAAATACAAAAAATGCATAGCACAAAGTTTAATAGTAAGCAAGAGACTCTATTAAATATATGTGATATCTATTATTATCTAATTTATCCATTCTAACTATTCTAAGTTTATGCAAGCTCAGAATCTCCAACACCCTATTACTAAGTATAAACTTAGATCTATGGTCTTATAAGGCTAAAATAATTAGAACTGATTAGGTCCTAATAGAATTCAATCAATGATATTTATATGTTGAATGTCCTGTTTAATGAATTTAGACGATCCAAACTAATCTTTGAAATTTATTTTTTTTATCAAATCCATTCTGAGTTTAGGTTAATTCATTTGAATCATAATTCATATAGACTCAAATAAATGACATAAATATTTTGCAATATAACTTTGAAAGCAGTGTGGTGCTATTGAGGATTCAGTACTTGCGGTAAAGCCACTGTAGGAAGAGCATCAATCCAGAATTGAGGAGCTTTAGTTTGTCTTTCTCTTGGATGAGCAATATTTTTTTTTCCTTTTATTTAAGTTTATTTAAAATTGATGTAATAACTCAGATGCTGTATTTTTTTACTGTAATATTTTATTCTGAGCTGTTTGTTATATCTGTATTATGATGAAATTGGATATATTATTTTACCTTTCTTGCTTCTGCACTTTGAGATGTTATTTACTTAGTGATTGATTTCCTTGCTTATATCCTGAGCACATCATTTCCTTATCAGTATTTTGAGAATTATACCTAATCCAATGATAAGTGAGGGATTTGCCAAAATAACACACCGCCCTTAGTCCTATGATTATGGACCTGGGGGCAGTGCGCCACAGGAATGCAACGGTGAAGTCAGATTTTGATTTCGACGAGTATTAAATTTTCATATTTTTCAAGTATTTTAAATATATTAAAATATTCTACAAAAATTCAACGACTTCCAAATGCCTCCAAAACTTCACACCTAGCTAATTTGGGGGCAATTAACGCAATGGAAAAGTCTGATTTTTTATTTGAAGTCAAAATAATTGAGTCAATTTCAAGGGTTTCTGAAATTCCCAAAATCAAGATTTGATCCATTTGACCTTTGATTTGGACAAAACTTCAGGGTGATGTCCTAATAACTATTTAAGAGTGTTAGAGTAAAAAAAAAGACTTATTTTAGCCCTAATTAGCTAGATAACAACCTAGGTTGTTACAACATAAGTGTCTCTCAATAGGTATTTATGGTGTTGGCACTAATCTAGAAGTCTGTCAGTGATGACCCATCCCATCGCTAATAATATTTTGTTTGCGCAAGTGGTAGGGTGGGGCACCCCACTACTTTTCATCTGGCTTTATCATTTAGTACATACAATTTTAAAATTATTAATGATGCTTTATTATGAGACTTAGGTTGTGTACTTATATAAAGAGTCAATGAAAACTTTTGCCTCTTAGAAGCTCAGATAATATCAGAGGAAGCACACATTATATGATTTGGTGTTAATAGTAAAAATATTGTATGTATGGATTAAGATGTGTATGCTTATAAATCGTTAGAGTATACATTGTGTCTTCACTCAATAAGAGTTGAACCAATGTCAATGTTATTAATTAGAGCTGATCAAGGATCATGATTAGGGCAACATATAGTGGTTGCACTTAGCTATAATTTTCAATTTCTACCTAGTGTCTTGATCTTTTTCTACTTCAAGAATTTGAAATGTTGGGGCTCAAGGTCATCCACATTTTTAGAGTTTTACATAATGTTACAAAACTTTGGTGATGCTATCCTTTTGAAATTTGATTGTTTATACTCAAATATGTGATTTTGAGTATTTTTAATATGGTAAATTCTATCTGTTGGTGCTAATTCTAATCTCATTATCAATGATTCTAAGATTTTCTTTATAGATGATTGTCCTTGGGCTTTGTTTGGGGATGATCTCTAATAATTGATTATGTATGGAACACTATTTTGAGTATAACCTTTGCCATTGACCTACTAAGTTGTATCAAAATCTTTACCTGACACTTTGGTAGCCTTAAATAAAGAGGAGGATCACACAATTTATATTTTAGTGTGCGGTGTGTCACTAGGTCAAAGTTAGCATAAGAAATTTGATGGCTTTGGTAGCCATTCTCCATTTAGAGTAGAAGTAAGAAGAGAACATAACAGATTTTGTGATTGACTACCATCATTCCCACAAAAAACATGATGCAATTTGGGCAACCATAAATTTAGTTAACCAAGTTTGCTCACTTCTTGTCTATTAGAGTATCAAACTAGTTCATGGTTTCCAACACTGCATCCCGTAGATAATAAAATATAAACAATGCACAATATAGATTCAACATACCTTAAAATAGAATTTTCACTTCTATGCTAAGAAATCATTAAGCATTTTTTGCTTGTAGATTAATAAACTTGAATCAACATTTCTAATAACAATAGCTCTCACTATTTATATATTTAAAGTAAAATAAATAATTATTATATTACTACTCGAAGCACTAAATATTAGGACTGTCTATACAAAATTCGAAATTCACTCAAATTGTGATTCTATTCAAAATCAAATCGAATAATTTCGAATGAGTCACGAGACAATTATTAAGATCAAAATTTTTTTGAATCTATTTGTAGCAGGTCAACTCATTTGATTTATGAATCGAATAGATTAGAAATTAACAAAAATTAACAATAATATATTTAATATATATCTCTAATAAAATTAGGTGTCTAACTTAGTTATTGGCTGAAATTTATTATTTTTTATAAATTATTTAATATTTTATAAATTTAATAATAAATATATTTGTTATTCATTTTTAATTAAGCTTTAGTTTGAATAGGGTGGAGAGCAAAGTTCAAATCTCCTCTCATTTATATTTAACATTTTACTTTTTAAATTCGTTTGAAATGATAAAACTTTAGATGTTGGAATCATAAAATTACGGGGTAAAGTAAGGTTTTTGAAGTAAAATTTTACACGAAGCAAATGAAGAGATGACACAATGGAGACATTAGAGACGATGCCAATGAACTTTAGATCCATTTTCCGATCAACAAAGGTGGATTGATTTGACGAGACGACGTCGTTCGATTTTGGTTCATCGATTCGAAGCAATGAAACGGCTGAAGTAATAGAGACGTTTAGAAATATTCTCGTTAGAATTTTTTTGGTTCTTGTTCGCTTGATCTCGGAGCCGAAGCTCAGGAAAAAATAAACCCTAAAAAATAAAAAAAATTTACATAAAATCATAATTTTTTAAATTAAAAATTAAAGTAGCATAACTCAAACCAAATTTAATACAATTGAGGTAATTGGTGGAGATAAAATTTAAGAAAATATTATTTAGACTCGTTAATGTAACACTTAAAAATATCTATCCAATAGAATAGAAGTTAAACAACATTTCATATTAATTTTATTCATTTATATTAAAATAATATAAATAGTATTTTTAAAATTTATATTGAAACTAATTATTTTATAAGAAAAAAAAAAGAAAGGCACGTGTTTCGCCTCGGATAGTTCACGTTGCTGCATCGAGCACACGCCCTTTTTATCTTCTCTTCCCCTTTTCCAGTCGGCAGTCGACTACATTTTTCCACGGTCGCAACGACAATCTAACTACGCCGAAACGGTCCTGTACGACCTACATCCTTTCCTCTCCACGAACAAGTACTCTTCTTGGAATAAGGTTTCTCCTCTCTGTTGGGTACATATATGAAACACGATTCTGTGTCAAGATTGTTTGTTATAGATAATTTGGATGGAATGCAAAAATTTTGATCAAGGCTTTGATAATGAAGTACATGGGTTGAAAATTTATTTGTTGTACGAGTAACAATTAGAATGGCTTCTCTCCTTTTATTTTTTGGAACTTATACTGAAATATAAGGGATCAGATGACTTCAAGGAGCTACTATTTTTTGTTTCACTCATTTTATATCTTTTCTTTCAATCATTTTATTTTGTTGAGAGGTATGATGAAGATGAATCATGTATGATAATTTTTTGAAAGAAAAATATGATGATAAGGGAATAGATTTTAGGGGTTGTTTAATTTGATGTTATTGAGTGTTATATGATGTTATTTAAAATTGTTTATAAGAAAATAATTGTTTGGTATGATGTCATATATCTCAAAAATTACAAAAATGAGATTGTATAATCTGAATCTCCGTCGAAAATCAACCGACAGATAACATTACGCCAATCTATCGCTCGCGGGAGGGAGAGGTAGGGTACTTCGCGCGCGACTTGAGATTCGACGCCGAGCTTGCCTGCCGTCGCCGCCGTCGCCACCGTCGCCACCGTCTCCGCCGTCGCCGCCGTCGCCGCCGTCGCTGCCTTCGCCGAGACGCACGGAAGGGTGCTTCGTTGCCTTCGCAGAGGTTGGAAGGGTCGCCGAGACGCCCGGCTCCCTCTTGTAAAGTCGACAATCTACCGATCTTTGCAATAGGTAGTTCAATTTGTTTTTCTTGGGGCCAATTTCTTGTAATCGCCATTTTCAAGCTGAGAGTGGTTTAATAAATTTGGCTGAGAATGTGGAGACTCCGGACAGCCATTCAACGGGGCAAATAAAAGAGCACATATGAGGGTGAAGGAAATGAGGGTGAAGGAAACTGAGAGCATTCAACACTAACTATCTTTAGTTTGTTCAGGTGCGCTTGTTCACTTTGTGCATTTATGAATATGGCCTAAATATTCTCAATACTAGTATTGTTAGTTAACATTTAAATTGAACCAAAAATGCTGATTCAGCTGAAGAAAAAACTTTGAAAATCCTTGGTGCTGTATTATGCATGCACTTTTCTCATAACTTCTGAATAGCACAGCATTTTTTGTTATTTTGTTAGATGTGAAGCATATTTGTTCATTCTGAATGAAGAATATTGCTACTGAATCTTTGGATTTGCTGTTATAGGACCTTTTATGAAATATGCCCTTCCTTGTTTGGGGGTATTCTTACCTTATGTGTAATATAACATGAATGACATTGAACCAAACAACATATATCTGAATAACACTGACATCTGTTATTTAAATAACACTGAACCAAACAGCCACTGTTATCTGAATAACACTGTTATCTCAATAACATGTTATCTGAATAACATGCTATCTTAATAACTTTTCAAATAACACTGAACCAAACAGCCCCTTAGTGTTATTGGATAAAATTTTTTGATGCATATGGATGTGTTAGGTTCAGAATTTGTGATCAACAATTGTCTCTGAATGTTTCTGCTACAGCATTCTTTCATATTTTCTGCAAAAAACCCTAAAAGTTTGAGAATTTTAAACAAAAGCTTTGATTAAATGCCTGATAAATTTCAATTATGGCTCTCAATGTTTCTCATTGCAACATTCTTGATTATTTGCTAAAATACGTTCATTCCCAAATTGACTTTTAACAGCTAAAAAAAATCAAAATATGTGCCATTGGTTAATTTGTTTGTGCTACCGTACAAAGTAAAGCTGTTCCTCTCTAACAAAATTTGATTCCAAATGAACATAAGCTAGCTTATGTGCAATTTGTATGTGGTTAGCTTATGTGCAATTTATATTCCAAACCTGAGCATGATTAGCTGCAAGTTATGTGTAATATTGTTGACAATAAGAGAATTTTAAAATGTTCTTAAAATGCAAATTCTTGGGAAGATAAATTGTCATTTTATATAACACGTAAGCATTGTGTTTTCACTTTTATTATAATTATGAATTTATTTTTGATATTACAGTTTGATTGTTCTCCCATTGAATTTTTTCTAATTCTACCTTGACTATGAAGGTGAGTGACTTGAGGACCTTATTGTTTTAGTTTTCATTTTCATTCCTTCCTGCATCATTCCTTCTATGTTGTTACTACTTTTTTGTTGGCATCGTCTCATCGCAGATAGCCGTGGAGGGCTGCATGCATGGAGATCTTGATAGTGTTTATGATACGATTAAGCGCTTGGAAGAAGCAGAGAATACGAAGATAGACCTGCTCCTATGTTGCGGGGACTTCCAGGTAATTTCTTATGTAGTCCATTATCAGTGTCAATTACTACTCCCAAAAAATTGTACTTTGATTAAAAAATGTGATGCACCGAGATTCATGTGCAGTTTCTGAAAAGGAAATCGGTGGTATACTTAAGATAAAACGGTGCACCTGAGGCCCAATTGTGCTAGTTTTTGATCAAGGGATATAAACTCTCATCCCAAATAATTATACTAGATTGTATACCGATATGTAGTTATGAAATGTTTACAAATTAGGATGACACATGCTTATTATGCAAATCCATGCACAATGTTGGCGACTAAATTAATTCAAGAGGTGTAATGGGGACATCATGAATACATAGCCACTAATATATGAATTAAGGGGCAAACTGCTTACACTACAGCTCTTTGATTTAACTGTGCTATTTAAATAGCGTTATGATCTATGGAAAGGCTTTACTTGAATTGCACACTGGTGAAATTCTTATTTCTATGCTAAAGTGTTTTGCATCTCATTTAGAGTTAGGATCAGTCCATGTTAAGAGCCTTTGATATTTCTACCTTTAGATATTAAGGGGCAGCTCCTCATCTTTTTTCCTCTTTAATGAGCACTGGCTCTGCAAGTACCTGGCATGTTAATGCCGTAACTTGGTTGGTTTGCTATTTGATTAATTTTATGGGGCAACTGACATCTGAAATGTTGAAGCCTGGGTACATTGTACTACATCATATGGAAAGTTGATGAAGTATTTTATTACTTATGATTTATTCTCAATGAACTTGTTAAATCTTCTATAAATACATTAATGTAAGTGTGTAATGGGAGGAGGATGCTTGCGTTCCCAGATTTGATAAATGTTTCATGTATCCATATATTATATGGAAAATATAGTTTTGTATTCTTTTGTAATTATTTTTATTTCAAAAGCTTCACCTTCTAAACTTCATTCCTATTTGCTAAAATTCTGGGCTTCACCACTGTTTTCATGCTATTTACTTTGTGATTGTTTTCTTGGGACTTGTAAAAAATGTTCTATTATTCTCAATACAAATATATTTGAATGTTATGCTGACAACTTTAAAATTTTCCCATGTAAATCATGTTGTAATTTCTCTACTCGGTTATTGATAAATGAAGCATGGCATAAAGCTAGTAAAGCAGTATTATTTTCAATTGAAACTACAAAACATTGATGTGATGTCCCGACATTCGGGTGATCACATACCGCAGGATCATATTGAGCAATTTGAGAGAAGAGAACATACACATGCAAAAGCCAATGATATTTCTCATTCATTTTAGAATTTTATATTACAAAAAAAGATCTTCATCGTACATCACGAATATTATTCAACAAAAGAGAAAATAAAGAGATAAAAAGTTAAAGTAGCGTCATCGTAGATCCATCGACAGTTGATAATTTATGTTTTTAAAGTTTTTTTATTCGAGCTCCTCTAGAAGTACCTGACCTGGTATTGTTCAGAAAATAATACCAGGATTGGAATTTCCAATAATTAGATAATACTCTAAGTACCACAGTAAACAAAATAATATTACATTTTTATAAAAGCAAAAATGCGATTAACGGAAATAAGGATAAGAATTCAAGAAAAGTAAGGTAACAGCACAAACAAAATAAATAATTTCTTGCAAAAAAATATTAGCACAAAAATGCAGGTTACTGATGTCATTTTTCAATAACCCACCACGAATGTTGTTACTGATATCTTTTTTTTCAGTAATAACCTACGAATGCAGGTTACTGATGTCATTTTTTTAGTAACTAGCCATGAATGTTATTACTGATATTTTTTTTCCAGTAATAACTCCCGAATGTTGTTACCGATATCTTTTTTCCAGTAACAACCCACGAATGCTGTTACTGATGCCATTTTTCCAGCAACTAGCTACGGATGTTATTACTTGTCTTTTTTCCAATAATAACCCCCGAATAGTATCACGTTGGTTCCAAACAACCAACCAAACTTCAAATGAATTTGACTCAAAGCAAATAAGCGAAGCTATGCAGCAATAAATTGTAAAAAGTAATACATTTCATATACTGGGTACCTTTATTCTTTAAGATCCAAAGTTTGACAGTTCAACTTTTGAATCTGCATTTAGATTTTAGATATTTTTAAATTAGCCTTTTTAATCCAATATTCTTCGAAGTAATTACTATCTTCTTTTCAATTCTGTTTTTCTTTCGTTTTTACATTAGGTTAGCAATATTTTATGATAATAATAATAATATACAAATGTAAAAGACAGAATGGAAATGTCAGAAATTAAATTGCAGAAAGTAATAATAATAATACGTTAGAATAAAAAATGCCTGAATGAAAAAATAGTCATCTTATAACATATGCACTTGTGTATCATTATTGATTAATGACAACAATGCTAATGTGATGACATAAAGTTTATTTAAGTATAAAAAGGTATACATAATATTATTAGCAAAATCTCCTCCTTTCCTTCTCCTTTTACCTAGGATAGTATTGCCGGGAGGCTGAGGGAGGCCGGACGGTTGCAGGAGGTGGCCGAAGTGGCTAGCTGGTGGCCGGCAGGAGGAGGGCTGCTGCTGTTTGGAGGGGTTTGAGAGGGGTAAGGAGGGCTGCTACTGTTTTGGAGAGCCAGGAAGGGGGCTGGTTGGTTTGGAGGGTCCGAATAGGGTGCCAGGATGGCTGCCGGGGTGGTCGGAGGGGCTGCTGGGGCTGGTGGCTGGCTGGGAGAGGAGAGGGAGCTGCTGGTTGGGAGAGGAGAGGGGGTTGCTGAATGGGAGAGGAGAGGGGGCTGCTAGTTGGGAGAGGGGAAGGGGAGAGGGTTTAAATAAAAAGAGAATGAGGGGGAGAAGAAGATGAAGGGTCAAAAGGTGGGGGTGGGGGGAAGATGAAAAACATAAAGAATTATTTTAAAAATTTACTTAAAGTTAAAATTTTCGTATTTTTTCGTCGTTTGGCGCTTAAATACAACGAAACTTGACAGCGAGGTGTGTTATGATGTAATGAACACCCTCGCGCCAAAAATTTTCGATTTAGACAGATATTTTATTTTATAATAATTTCTGAAGTTTTAAACTTCAAAAATTAATTTAGGTTAAATCAACGATCCAAAATTGATGAAACTTCAGGAGCAGCTTTTTAAATAATGTTCTTAGCATGACGACACAAAAGTTGATGAATTCGGACGCGTATTTAAATGTTCTTGTTTTTATTGAATTTAAAAAGTTCGGAAAAATTACGCGGGAGTTTCTGTTATCCGGATTTCTCTCAAATTATGACACTTTGTTCTAAAAATTTATTTCTATCTAGTGTTATTTTTGTTTTCCATAATTCAAAATTCTCCGGGATCCTGATTTCTAAGGCGGGATTTGACCTAGTTTGCAAAGTAACGATCTCGGGTCGTTACAATTGAGTACCCGTTTCTATATATATATATATATATTGGTGCTATATCTAGTTGCTTCTATGGTCAATGGATCTCTACAAGGCAAACGCTTTTCTTTTTTCCTTATATACCAATGTTTTGATGATATGATTGTCATATATGAATTTTCTTGTGCACGACATATTTACTGCCTCATCATTCTTAACTTTTTGTTGTGTAGGCTGTTAGAAATGGAGAAGATCTTAAAAGCCTAAATGTGCCGCAAAAGTATCGTCGTATGAATTCCTTCTGGAAGTACTATTCTGGAAAAGTGACAGCTCCTTATCCAACTGTATTCATTGGTGGAAATCATGAGGCCTCCAATTATTTGTGGGAATTGTGAGTACTTGTTAGCTTTTTTTTTCTATGTTAGCAGCATGCCTTGACCAAGAAGTGGAGGAACTTTCAACGTTGTTTTATACTTATACAAAGGACTTGATACAAATAAAGGGATTCATTATACACATATTTTATTTGTAGACACTCATTCAAAAGAATGTACTATGATTTTCCAAGCTGAGAAATTAGCTTAAATGTATGTCAATGCCGTTCTTTGTTCTTCAGTTTGTTGAATTGTTTAATCAATAACAAAACATATAGATTTATTTATGAAGATCTTTAATAATCCAAACAACAAAACATAAAGAGGAAGATATATGCCATATTGGAAGTTGGATGCTAGGGTGTACAATCAGCAATACACTTAACTTCACTCTCTCACACATCTTTTATTCATCTTGTCGTGCTAAGTGTATAATCAACAAAACTTAAAAGATTTACAACAGGTTCTTATGTGATGCAGAGTAAAATATGAAACAGATTCCTTGGTGTGAATGGAAGTATGTGTGCAGCCCTAAATAGTTTTGAGACCTTGGTTTTATGAATTTATTAATTTGATTACAACATCCATATTCAAATTTTGGTGGAATTTGAGAGCCGGTTAAATTTTTTGTGCTTCTTATATGAACGGTGAGCATTTTTAAAGTTTGAAATTGAATGCTATAATCAAATCATAGATATTCTCAGACCTCCCAATTGTTTAGGGATACATGCATCCTTCCACTCGATTTCTTTTTCTATTGTCATATGTCCACATAAGATATTTTTATTATTACCCTCTTAGTAACTCTAGATACTAAAAAGTTCTCAAAGGGGTCATTTTAGATGCTGAAGAGTTTGTCCATGGAACGTGAGTTTGAGTAATCTTATATTTAGGTAGGATACTTGGGAGGGCATCTCTTCTCTTGAATCTTCACTCCCTCGCTTTAACCGTGTTCTTTCTTTCTTGAAAAATTGTTTGATAACCCAAATAGGAACTTTCATAGTCTAATGAATGTAACCTTCCGACTAATGGTTATGGTGATGTCACTATAAAGAATTTGCTTGAATGTGTTGACCGCATTATATTCAAATCTTGTTTTGATTTGAGGGCCCATTTGTTCTCTAACAACATTCAACTACCCATACAAATATTGCTTGCACTATATCCCATTGAGAATTTATGCATTTGCAAGCAGATTATTTAAAGGCCTCCTTCCCATTGATGCTACCCCTCTGCTTGAACATATTTCCTTGCTTTTAAATGTCATTGTTGCTTTGAAGTTGTATCAACAATTTTTTTTTTGCAATGGAGGAAATTTTAATAAAAACATAGGATTATTTTAATATTATATATCAAACTTAGAGTACCACACTTAATTCTATTGAGGAGATTTTCAAGAGATGGGTTTATTAACTTTCTATTTACTCTTGGCCAAGTCTTGATCTTTGTTTTTAATTCTTATATTTGGGATTATGGAATGCTATGTTAATAGACACGTGGGATGATAGGAACAAATAAGTGTGCCTATTATACACGCAAGTATACGTGGTCTAGAGTAATATAGGAACGAGAGTACCAGATTATCGTCCTTAGGGATTTGATGTAATGGTTATTAACATTTCTTATCTATTAATGTTCAGACGATCGAAATTGGGGGTTTCTATTTCCAAGTTAACTTAAAGGGCTAAAAATTGAAAATCTAATAACTTATTTGAAGATTGTATCAATTGGAAGTAATTGGGTAGAATTAGACTAGACATCTAAGGTTTTATGATTTCAGTTCATGCTAATATAATGATTTAACAAGATGTGAGAATTTTATATTATAGTTTCAAGGGGCTGCAGGAATGTTGATTCACTAGTGATGTCTCGTGCACACTTGCCATCCAAACCCTAAGGTCGTCTTTAGCCGATCCCCTAATGACACCTCATGACTTTGAACCTTAACGTTATGGATGATGGACATTCTAACATTTTAACAACTATATCCTATCTAGTGCAATTGGAACTAAATCTTTTTACAATTCCATCTAGATAATCTTGTGATCAAGGAGTCATGTAGATGTTTCTACTCCATCTTCTTAGAAAACTTAGCCTTATTTCTAAGTGAAAGATTTACTTTAGATTAAGATTCACAGGAACATGAAATATTCATATGCATAATTTCAGAATTTTTGATTCAAAATAAGAATTTAAAGCAAACATGAGAATTATTTTAACATGATATGGAAATTAAGAACAATCATTCAAAATTCAGAAATAAAAGACTTTAACATTCATCACAATATTTGTCAAAAGAAAATCCAGCATGCACATGAAGACGTTAATCCATAGGTTTTGATCTAACCCTCCTGAAAGGGGGCTTAGGCTACCAACAAGAAGAAATCACATAAAAAATATTATTACAACACAACATTCATGATTTCTAGAATAGAATATAGAGAATAAGGGTTAACAAGTGTTACTGAAGAAAACAACCCTCTAGGGTTCTCTCAAGCGCTCCTTATGCCTTTTCTTTCTTTCTATTTGTTCTTTTGGTGACTCTAGGGTTTCTTCATTTTATTTCCTCTCCCATTTGTCTCCCAAAATACTCTTATCCTTTAGGTGGCTGAAATTTGGCTTTTAAACCACCAAAAGCCACCCCTTGGATGTCAAAGGGCGCTTCCATTCAAGGTTGGAACTGCAATGGGCGCGTAGGTGCGCCCGCCTGCCCATGGCTTTATCGGGTCATATGTGGCATGGCGCCTGAGTGCGCCCGGGCTCCCAGGTCTCTGTTTTGTAGGCGCCTGAGCGCTTAGGTCTTTGTCTGACTATATGCTGTTAAGCACCTAGGCACTGGACTCTTTGTTTGATGTGTGCCTAGGCATCAGGCTCTCTATCCATAGTTGCTCCAAGTGCTCGCTAGGGGCCCTTGGGCAGCTGGGTTCTTGCCTCCTTAGCCGAATTTTTTGTTTTCATCATTGGATCACTCAAATCACTATAAAGATGTCAAAACACACAAATAACATTTAATAGTATATAATTCTAATAAAACTACGCACAAAATGTGGGTTAATGAGTTAAGTTTCACTAAGAGATGAAATACAAGAATAAAATATTTTTATTGGGTTCTTTTAGCACAAATTGTTAAGTAATAATGAGTCAATGAAAGTCAAAAGAAAGGCTCCTCCCTCATAGCCATGGGAAGTATTTACATCTTTTGAACCTACATTTGAACAACATAATTGAACTAGCATAGGGATTTCTTGACTTACTAGGAATCTTTTAATTCATGAAGAGATGACGGTGTATACACATGTAGTTTTAGCATATAGCTCTGCTTAGGGGCCTTGTTTCCATGATGGCAATTAAGTTAGGGATAATCAACAGAGGCTGAACTTTATTGCTTAATGGATTGCCACTCTTAAGCTCTCTCTAGGTGGCAATAAAACAGCTTCTTACTCTAAATAATTAAGATATGGCTGATGTTGATGATGATGTTATTGCCATTATGATGACTGCATAAATCAAATAGGAACTAGCAGTCCATCCTTAACTGAAATGCTTGGATTTGCATGTATTGATGCTTAATAGTTGTCCCTTCTGGTTGTTGCTGTGTATTTGTGATTAAAGGTTTCGTTTAAAACATCATTCTTGTCAATTGTGTTCAAGATCTTTAAGAAATTAATAATTTATTAAAAATTTCTTGAAGTAAAGTGTGATGACCCGATGCCGGTTTAGCGGAAACTGTTCCGGCATTAGGTGTTCACTTACGGCAGGATCATATTGAGTAATGAAAGAAAATTGACACATAAAAATCAAGAACATTTCTCATTTATTTCAAAAGTTCATATTACTCGTACAAAAGTGAAAAAATAATATAAAAGATAAGCAAAAACAGCGCCGTCGTAGATCCATTGGCAGATTGAAAATTTTAAGCATTAGGGTTTTTGTTTAAGCTCTTCTAGAAGTATCTGACCTGGTATTGTACAACAAATAATATCGGGATTGGAATTCTCAGTAATTAGAGAGTACTCTAAGTGCCACAGTAATCAATACAGTATCACATTTCATAATAGCAGAGATGCAATTTGCGAAAGAGATGTAGGAAAATAATAAGGAAAAAGCGCAAATGAAATAATTAATTTTCAGCAAAAGATATTAGCTTAAAATGTAGATTATTGATGTTGTTTTTCTAGTAACCCACCACGAATGTTGTTACTGATGTCATTTTTTCAGTAACAACCCACAAATGCTATTACCGATGTTATTTTTCCAGTAATTAGCCACGAATGCCGTTACTGATGTCATTTTTCTAGTAACTGGTCACGAATGCTATTATTGATGTCTTCTTTCCAATAATTAGCCACGAATGCTGTTACTGATGTCATTTTCCCAGTAATTAGTCACGAATGTTACCACGTTGGTTCCGAACAATCAACCAAGCTTCAAATTAAAATTTTGGCTCAAAGCAATTAAAAGCTAAGCAGCAATAATAATACAAAACGTAATACTTGTCATGTACTGGGTACCTTTTGTCTTTTAAGTTCGGATGAGTGACAGTTTGCTCAATTTGCAGAGTTCCTGATATTTTAGTCAATGATCTTTAGGAATATTATTTTCTTTTAAGGATTTTCTTACATTCTTCTTTTCTTGTCTTTATTCTTATACATTCTTATAATGATATAATTCCGTAATTATTTAGTCACTTTATGTAATCTTATAATATTTATCATATTAATGTTATGAAAGAATAAAAGCAGAAATAAATTGATTGATTAGAAATAATAGATATCTTTATTACATTTTCACTATTATCCATTATGATAATGTGAACGATGTATTTGAGATGTTAATACTATTATTATTATTATCATACTAATGATTAAGCACAAAAGGAAAATTTTTATTTCTGTTCTTTCTATTTCTTACCTTAGATTAGAATTGCTTGGAAAATGAAGGAAGCCTTGAGATTGGAGGAGGGCTGTGGGGCTGCTGTTGGCTGGCAAGGTGGCAGTGGGCTGCTGGCCGGCTGTTGTGGGCTGAGGGAGGAGGGCTGGCAGGGCTGGTCGGCTGCTGCGGGCTGGCAAGGTGGCAGCTGGCTGCTGGCCGGCTGCGGTGGGCTGAGGGCTGAAGGCTTGGCAGGGGGCTGCCGGCTGTGGTAGGGGAGCCGGCTGGTAGCTTGTTGGCTGTTGAGGCTGCTGGCCGACGGCTGTGGGTTGAGGGAGGAGGGCTGCTGTTTGGAGAGGAGAAGGAGGCTTGGCTGCTGTGGGCTAAGGAGGAGGAGGGGCTACTGTGGACCGGCGGCTGTGGGGAGAAGAGGGTTGGAATGGCAGCAGTTTGGAGAGGAGAATGAGGGCTGCTGTGTGGGGAGAAGAGGGAGGGAATGGAGGAGTTAAGTAGGCAAGGAGGAGGGAGGGATAAGAGGCACAGGATAAGGGGATAATGGCGCCATTAAGGCGCTAAAGGCCGCAGTTTCTTCCACCAAAATAATTGGTACTTGGGGTGGGGGGAATTTAAGTTTAAGTCATGTTAGGTTGAATTTTGACTGTCGAATCAGAAATTTGTTGAGAGGGTTCCTAGAGGCATTTGCGGAGTGCCTTAACATGGAAAACGTTGTGTACGTCAGAAAATCTTTCAGGAAGTTTAAGCCTGTAAGCCGAGCTTCCTAATTTTTCGGTGACTTCGAAAGGTTCAACATATTTGGGGCTCAGCTTACCAGTAACTCCAAAACGATAAATACCTTTCATCGGACTAACTTTTAGATAAACACAATTACCAACGTGAAATTCTAGCATCCGATATTTGGCATCGTGATACTTCTTTTGTTGATTTTGGGCTGTCGTAATTCGGCTTTTGATTTGCCTTATCTTTTTATTTGTTTCTTCAATCAACTTCGAGTCATAAATTTGAACGTCTCCGACTTGTGTCCAAGCTAGTGGAGTACTGCACTTTCTCCCATATAAGACTTCATAAGGAGCCATCCCAATGCTCGCTTGGTGGCTATTATTATACGCGAATTCGATTAAAGGTATGTGCTTTTTCCAATTACTACCAAAATCTTGAATACTCAACCATAATAGATCTTCGAGTATTTGGTTAACTCTTTCAGTTTGCCCATCTGTCTGTGGATGGAAGGCGGTGCTTAGAGCTAGCACAGTTCCCAAATCGCGATGTACCTCTTGCCAAAATCGGGATGTAAATCTGCTATTTCAATTTGAGACTATGACTTTTGGAATTTCATGAAGTCTAATTATTTTTTTGATATAGAGCTTGGCTAATCTTTTAACGGTGTCAGTTTGCTTGATAGGAATAAAATGGGCTGATTTTGTCAATCAATCTACTATTACCCAAATTGCATCTGCTCCTGAACGACTCCTGAGTAATCCCATAACAAAGTTCATAGAAATGTATGACCATCTCTAATGGGTGCAAGAGTCCGCCTGGTTTCTGATGCTCAACTTTTACTAAGCAGCATACATGGCACTTAGCAATAAACTCAGTCACACTTCTTTTAAGTCCTGGCCACCATAATACTCTCTTTAAATCCTGATATATTTTGTTGTTTTCGGGATGAACTGAATATCCCGAGTTGTGAGCTTCACTTAGTATCTGGTTTCGAATGGATGCGTTATTAGGGACCCAAACTCTGTTCCTGTGGTAAATATGAATCCCTTGCTGAAGTTGTAAATCTGATTGGCGTCCACTTTCTATGTTCTTCTTTAGCTTTGAATACACCGGGTCTTATTCTTGAGCAATATATATCTGTTGCAGAAGTGAAGGTTCGGTGGTACTTATTTGGAGTAGATCGTTCAATTGCTTACTGGAAATGGGTTTTATCTCTAGTTTCAGGAGCTCTTCTAGCAAGGGGCTTGCCATGATCATCTCATTTAGAGATGCTTTTCTGCTGAGGGCATCAGCGACAATGTTGGCTTTATCGGGGTGATATGTGATACTAAGATCGTAGTCGCAGATGAATTCAAGCCATCTTCTTTGCCTGCAGTTTAATTATTTCTGGGTAAAAATATACTTTAGGCTTTGGTGGTCGGTAAAGATCTCACATCGTACCCCATGCAAGTAGTGACTCCAGATTTTTAGGGCAAAAACAATCGATGCTAACTCCAGATCGTGAACTGGGTAATTCTTTTCGTGCTTCCTTAATTGTCTTGAGGCGTAGGCAATTACCTTACCTTCCTGCATTAAGACGCATCCTAAGCCAATGTTGGACGCATCAGTGAATACTTGAAAATTAATCCCCTCTTGTGGTAAGATCAGGATTGGTGCGGCGGTTAGCAATTCTTTTAATTTCTGGAATGCTTGCTCGCAATCTCGACTCCAGACGAAAGGTACCGTTTTTTGAGTTAACCTTGAAAGCGGTCAAGCTAATTGTGAAAATCCCTTAACAAAATTTTGATAGTAGCTTGTTAGACCCAAAAAGCTACGAATTTCGATCACAGTAGAGGGTTGCGACCAATCCTGAATGACGCTTATCTTATTCTGATCAATTTGTATCCTTTCAGCACTAATCACATGACCTAGAAAGGCAACAAATTTAAGCCAAAATTCACATTTTGCAAATTTTGCAAACAGCTGATGTTCCCTTAATGTGCTCAAAATGAGTTTCAGGTGATTTTCGTGATCTTCACTTTGGAGTAAATCAACACGATCACAAATTTGTCCAAGAAGGGTCTAAGAACTCGCTGCATTAAATCCATAAAGACTGATGGAGCATTGGTTAATCCAAATGACATTACCAAAAAGTCGAAATATCCGTAACGAGTTCTAAATGCTATTTTTGGAATGTCTTCCTCTCGCACTCGGACTTAATGATATCATGATCGCAGATCTATTTTGGAGAAGACTTCAGCCCCAACGAGTTGATCGAATGGATCGTCTATTCGAGGCAGCAGATACTTATTCTTTATGGTTATCTTGTTCAATTCCCGGTAGTCAATGCACATGCGCATTGATCCATCCTTTTTCTTTACAAAAAGAACTGGAGCTCTCCATGATGACATGCTGGGACCCTTTTCCATTAGGTCCTGCAATTGCTCGTGAAGTTCTTGCAGTTCTTTTAGGGCTAAACGGTAAGGTACTTTTGACAGAGATTGAGACCTAGGCACTAATTCAATAGAAAAATCTACTTCCCTTACTGGAGGTAGACCAGGGAGCTCATCGGGGAAGACATCTGGAAAATTTCTTACTACTCTAGTTTGTTATAGGGAGGATTTGTAGAGTGGCCTTGTAAACCTCATTATTGATTGAAATATTGCAAACACAAAATTGCTGAGTGCTCATGGTGGCATCGGAGGGCAGTTCAATCTTTAATGTGTTGGCCAATTCACAACACGGAATATTTAGTCTTAGCGCAAATGTTTGAAATAAAGGAGTGGCTTGCTCCTGTATCGAACAAGACGTTAAAAGGGTTGCAATTAATTTGAATAGTGCATAAAAAGAAATAATTAACATAAAGGTATGCAAATGTGGAAAGACTTAAGTAGGGAAAGGGATGTACCTGACACTACGTCGTTGTCGTCAGGTGCCACGACAAGAGTAAGGGTGTACATCCTTGCTGGAAATGTGGCTCGAGGGGTTTGACCATTCCTTTGGGCAGGTGCTGCCATTATTACAACTTGCCTAGGAGTACCACCTCTTCGCGGGTTATTGGTTGGGGCTGTTGGTACTGAATTTTGTCTTGGGGCAAATCTTGCCCCTGGGATAACATCTCCGTCTATCGTCTTCCTGGCGATACAATGACGATAACCATGATCGGACTCCGCCCGCAGGTAAAACAACGGTCTTCCCCGTGGTAGCATCTTCCAATTGGGTGAGGTCGATTACAAACCATACTTCATCGGTATTGGGAGCTCTCGCGGACAGTTGATACGCTTTGGCGAGAGGAGGGGAACGGGGGACGCTTGTACATCTCCTGATCCCTAGCAGATGTGATCGGCCTTTTTTCATGCCTTTCTGCGATCACTTGTTCGTTATGCTCCAGCATTGTCGCACATTCTAACAGATCGACAAATTTTGTATGACTTAGTGAAATCAGATTAGTGTGAATGTTGTCCCTTAAACTCTCTAAGAACCTACGGCACATTGAAGATTTGCAATCTACAAGCTTAGGTGCATAATGAGAGAGTTTTCTGAACTCCGTCTCGTAGGCTGCCACAGATCGGTCGCCCTGAGCTACTTTTATTAATTGGCTCTCAAGTATCCTATGGGTTGAATGAGGAATGTAGCGGCTCCTGAATGCGGCCATGAACTCTGCCCATGGTATGTCCTCCAAATAGACGCCTTTGAAGGTTGTCTCGAACGTGATCCTCCACCTCTCGGCTTCACCCTCTAGCAAATATTTTGCTAGTCTGACCTCCTCGCTTGATGGACACTTTAAGCTATCTAATTTACTTTCAATAGCTTGGATCCAGTCCTCAGATTCCATAGGTCGGGCTGAGCCATTGAAGGTAGGAGGATTCAGCTTAAGAAAAACTTGCAGGGCGTCGTCTACCTGAAATCTTTGATGGGGCTCTGGTGCGAGCAGGGAGGTAGAAGCTTTCCCTTGGTTTGAAATAGCTTGCAAAACAGCTTCTAATAGATGGTTCATTCTATTGTCTGCTGTAGACGAGGAGACTGTGGTCTTAACTGGGATTTCAGTGGGTACTGAGAGAAAGCCTTCGTCGGAATCCATCTATTTAGAGATGATTAATAAACTTGAGTTTAGAAGAAGTTGTAATTGAAATCACAAACAATTAATTGCAATGATAAAAGATTTCAACTTTTGGTTCAAAAAAGTTTCAAAACTTATTTTGCAAAAAGTTTTCATTTATCAAAAAAAAAATTGCATAAATCTAAAGGGTATATATACAAGATTCTATACTAGGTTTCCTACTAATAAGAGGAGTTAGGATTAGTTGACTTCCTCTTTGATGTGGGCGCGAGTTGGTCTTTAGCTTTCCTCTTCCCCTTGGAAGAAGAAGCTATCGCATCGCCGGTCTTGATGAGCTTCTTTAAGTTATGAAGCTCATCCTGCAGCTGGAGGACTTTACGTATCTGTGCGTCGTCTTTCCTTAAAATCTCTCACTCCATCATGGATATTCTTCCAAATAAGATTCCTTTTAGCTCCTGGACCTCTTTTCTAACTCATATACTCGGTTCCTGGATGCAGATACCCACCAAGTTAGGGTATTTCCACTTCTTTTTATTTCTCTGTTGATGCATCATCTCTTGTCATTGTAATTGGGGTATTCATGTTTATGTTCGGATCAGATATTCTGGAGTGTGAGGAGTCGCTGTTAGTCCCCTCGTCCTCGAAATATTCGATCATATCCTCATTTGAATTCATTTATAAAATAATGGCAAAAAAATATTATACTTAAAGTTGTAAGTTATCTTAGATTGTATATATCATTATTTTTACATGTATACTCTTTTCTTCCAAAAGTACTCAATCCTGCTCTGATACCAACTGTGATGACTCGATGTCGGTTTAGCGGAAGCCGTTCCGACATCGGGTGTTCACTTACCGCAGGATCATATTGAGTAATGAAAGAAAATCAACACATAAATCAAGGAAATTTCTCATTTATTTCAAAAGTTCATATTATAAGGTTTTTCATTGTACTCGTACAAAAGTGAAAAAATAAATAAATAAATAATATAAAAGATAAGCAAAAACAGCGTCGTCGTAGATCCATTGGCAGATTGAAAATTTTAAGTATTATGATTCTTGTTTAAGCTCTTCCAGAAGTACCTGACCTGGTATTGTACATCAAACAATACCAGGATTGGAATTTCCAGTAATAAGAGAGTACTCTAAGTGCCACAGTAATCAATATAGTATTACATTTTATAATAGCAGAGATGCTATTTGCGAAAGAGATGCAGGAAAATAATAAGGAAAAAGCGCAAATGAAAGAATTAATTTAGTGGAAAATATATTAGCTCAAAGATGTAGGTTACTGATATCGTTTTTCCAGTAACCCACCACAAATATTGTTATTGATGTCATTTTTTCAGTAACAACCCACGAATGCTATTACCGATGTCATTTTTTTAGTAATTAGCTACAAATGCTATTACTGATGTCATTTTTCCAGTAACTGGCCACGAATGTTATTACTGATGTATTCTTTCTAGTAATTAGCCACGATGCTGTTACTGATGTTATTTTTTCAGTAACTAGCCACGAATGTTATCACGTTGGTTCTGAACAACCAACCAAGCTTCAAATTAAAATTTTGGCTCAAAGCAATTAAAAGCTAAGCAATAATAATAATACAAAACGTAATACTTATCATGTGCTGGGTACCTTTTGTCTTTTAAGTTCGGATGAGTGAAAGAATAAAAGCAGAAATAAATTGATTGATTAGAAATAATATACATCTTTATTAAATTTTCACTGTTATCCATTATGATAATGTGAACTATGTATTTGAGATGTTAATACTATTATTATTATTATTATCATACTAATGATTAAGCACAAAAGGAAAAATTTTATTTCTTTTCTTTTATATTTTTTATCTTAGATTATGATTGCTTGGAAAATGAAGAAAGGCTGGAGGTTGGAGGAGGGCTGTGGGGCTACTGTTGGCTGACAAGGTGGCAGTTGGCTGCTGGCCGGCTGCTGTGGGCTGAGGGAGGAGGGCTGGTCGGCTGCTGTGGGTTGAGGGCTGAGGGCTGAAGGCTTGGCAGGGGGCTACCGGCTGTGGTAGGGGAGCTGACTGGCAGCTTGTTGGCTGTTGAGGCTGCTGGCCGACGGCTGTGGGTTGAGGGAGGAGGGCTGCTGTTTGGAGAGGAGAAGGAGGCTTGGCTGCTGTGGCCTAAGGAGGAGGGGCTGCTGTGGACTGGCGGCTGTGGGGAGATGAGGGCTAGAATGGCAGTTGTTTGGAGAGAGAAGGAGGGCTGCTGTGTGGGGAGAAGAGGGAGGGAATGGAGGAGTTTAAGTAGGCAAGGAGGAGGGAGGGATAAGTGGCGCAGGATAAGGGGATAATGGCGCCATTAAGGCGCTTAAGGCCGCAGTTTCTTCCACCAAAATAATTGGGACTTGCGATTGGTGGGGGAGGAGAAAGGAGATTTTCAAAGGAAATCTACTTAAACTTAAATTAATCGCATTTTTTCACCGTTTGGCGTCCAAATACAATGAAACTTGACACCGATGTGTGTTATGAAATTATAAACACCCTCTCGTCGAAAATTTTCGATTCAGAGTAAGATTTTATTTTATATTAATTTTTGAGTTTAAAAACTTCAAAAATTAATCATGATCAAACCGGCGCTTAGAATTTGATGAAACTTATCGAGCTATCTTTAAATAATATACTTAACATAACGATACTGAAATCGATGAATTCGGGCATGTATTTCAATGTTCATAATTTTTAAAATTTAAATAATTCAGAAAATAAAACGGGAGTTTCCGTTATTCGGATTTCTCCCAAACTATGGTACTTTGATCTTTAAAATTATTCTTACCTATGGTATTTTTGTTTGCCCTAATTCGAAATTCTTCGGGATCCTGATTTTTAAGGCGAGATTTGACCTAATTTGCAAAGTAACGAGTTTGGGTCGTTACATAAAGCCTTATTCTCATTGGCATTCCAATAAAGTTATCTTAAAAGTGTGATCCTTTTGTATAGTTTTTCAAGAAAGCCAGTAAACAATATTCATATTACACACGCCTAGTATAAAAAATGAGAAAATAATGATAGTCTTTCTTCATTTCTATACACATAATGGGCAGATTCTGCATAGTAAACTTCTATGAATAGCTTTTTTTTTTCTTTAGTGCATATTAAGAACAAGAATGTTTGCAGTGCAGCATTATTGTTGGTGATTGACATGTCTTTTTTTTTAAAGATAATGAGCTTCAAATATGAAGGTATATGTGGCCGGTGAGAATTAAATCACGACTTGAGCTATCAAATTTTGAATCTTTATCACCGGGCTATAACACCATTGGTGGTGATTGACATGCCATTCAAGTATTATTTTGCTAGTGCAAATCTTATCTTTATATGATTAGAGCCTACATGGATAGCACTGAGCTGTATGTATATAGTTTCAATATTCACAAATGAATGCTTTTAGGGATTATATGAAGTAGAAATTTTATACATAGAAAACTGCTTTGGGCTTTCACTTCATTAGTTTAAGGAGTAAATTGCTAACTGAAATAATTACTAAATTTTAACTAGGATGAGACAGGTGTCAATATATGTTGGATAAATCTCTAATGCTGTTATGGTCATAGGAAGTGAATTAATAATAAGTTGCCATGTTGCATATTGTTGGCTGGAGAAATCAGAATTTTTTTGCAGCAATTGTTGAGCATACTATATATCAAATTAAAGTTCACTCGGACTAAGTTGAGTACTAGTTATTGAAATGTTTGAATTTTTTTAACAATTTAAGATGTAGTTATTGACTTTGGTGGCTCCTTAGGTACTATGGAGGATGGACAGCACCCAATATATATTTCTTGGGGTTTGCTGGAGTAATCAAATTTGGTAACATCCGAATTGGTGGGCTTTCTGGAATTTACAAATCCAAAGATTACTATTTAGGCAAGTGTTGACTCATACAACTGCCTTGTTTTTGTTTCTAGAAATCTTTATATAAATCTGTTTTCATAATTAGATTGAGAATATGGATTCTGTTTTAAGAACTTCATACATCAAACTTATTTGTTCCTGCTATGGCTTTGATTCACCATTTATTGTACACGGGCTATGAATTGGTTAATTTATTGAGTACAAGCTCGACTTGTACGGATCTTGTTTCTCTAAACAGTTTCATTACAAATAAATCTATTTTGAGTACTATATTGCAGAAAGTTTATCGAGCTATAATGTCCTGGTATCTTCAAACCACTACATTTCTGAGCAGGTCACTATGAGAGACCACCATATGATGATAACAATATTAGATCGGTGTACCATGTCCGAAAATATGATGTGTTTAAGCTGATGCAAGTTGAGGAACCGATAGATATTTTTCTGTCACATGATTGGCCTCTTGGCATTACTGAATATGGAAACTGGGAAAAACTTGTTCAACAAAAGCCTTTTTTCAAAGATGAGGTACCTCCAGCGCTGCTATTCATCTCACGCATTTTAATGCCAAGTTTTTGTATAAACATGTTTACTCTGAATTACTGGTTGCTAATCTATATTCACATTTGTAATTTATTTAGCTCCTTTCATTTTTTTCCTTCTTGTATGTTATCTCATTAAACTTTTGTATTGTTGTTAATTGTTTGGCAAATTCATAATGTTGAAGCTTGAAGTCTTAGAGCTAAATTGAGAGTGGGACAATTCAATCACCAACCTCATAACTTCTTAACTCCTAACATTGTATTTCTACTGAAATGTTCTAACCCAGCATGAGCCAAACTTATATTGAGGCTGAATTTTTTATATATAATATTGATCAAAACTGTCATGTCATATATTGAGACTAAAGGCTGATGAGTTCATGACAATTTTCCTCTTCTATTTTTGTTGATTTAATGAATTTATCTTTCTGAAATTAAATTTTCTCCTCATCCCATGTTATCTGTTGAAATTGGAGGCATTGGGCACTATTTTTTTTTTCATAATTATCAACATTAGTGTTACTTGTTCAAGGTTCTTTCAGATTGCATGTTGATATTACTGTTGAATTTTTAGGTGCAATTGAGAACCCTCGGTAGCAAACCTGCTGCAGAGTTGCTTGATAAGTTGAAACCATCTTATTGGTTCTCAGCTCATCTTCATTGTAGATTCCCAGCAATTATTCAGCATGGTGAAAATGGGCCTATTACCAAGTTTCTTGCGCTTGATAAGTGCCTTCCTGGACGAAAATTTCTTCAGGTGTTTGCAATGTCATGTTTCTATTGTTTATTTCACAATTCAATTGATTCGGGGGACAATTTCAGGATTGCTCACTTTACAGATTTAGGTTCTGGAAATCAATTCAGATCCTGCACCTCCAAAGATTCAATATGATGTGGAATGGCTTGCGATAACACATAAATTTAACAGCATATTCCATTTATCTCGGGATTACTTTCAGCCTAGGTAGGCTTTGAAGTTTTTCACCTTTCCAATGCAAAGTCTACATTTCTTGAATTAAAAATTTTCTATAATTTGTTGAGTTCATATTCATTATGCTAATTCTTCCGAGTTGTTTAATCAGGAGTGATCATCTTGACAATAAGGATTTTCGAGATTGGGTGAGGAGTAAGCTGAATGCTAGAGGGGCTGAACCTTTTGAGTTTGCACAAACAGTGCCGTCATTTGATCCTAATAACTCATGTTCTGCTTCTTCTTCCGGTATATTTCTTAAATGCATGTTTGATGCACGTGTGAAATGTTTTTTTTTTGTTATATTGTGGTGAATAATGATTTTCAAGGTGGATGACAGGTTCTCATCATAACTTCAGTCTAGAATGCTTCTATCACCCAAGCTAGTGTTGTTTAGGTAACACGGGAGTTCACTGAAATTTACTTTTATGCTCACACTTTCATATAGGACTTTCTGATAAAATGAACATATCCAGTGCTAATTAAGTGAAGACAATTTTCTTTTTATCATGAAAATTTTGTTTCAATGAGAATTTTGTCCATTCAAAATCACATTCATACAAAAAGTCTCTAAATCAATCATATGCTACTGAATTCGTCAAAAAAATGGGTGATTAACTTTATATAATCCCACTTAAAACTTAAAAATAGTGAATGACAAACCTCACATAATTTTAAGAGCATTTTAATATGTTTGTTTTTGGGGGTGTAAATTCAAAATAAGTAGAATAGGTTGAGTGGGAGTTAATGAACATTCATGTTTTTTGAGGTTTTTCATTTGTTGCTAATCATGAATGTTGATTTCAATTTCTTATATTAGATCACCATAACAGACCTCATGAAGATACTTTATAATATATAGGAAAAGCCCGTTGTCATTAATAAGGTATACATAATGCAGACATTTTTTAATCTGAAAACATCAATGGAGCTTTTATCACTGATACATTAACATGTCTTTTCAATCCTAAGTCAATTGAACTCCATGAAAATTATATGAGATGATAAAATCTAAGCCTTAAGCTTGTTTCCATTGCTATTATAGAGCCGAGAGAATGTATTAATGGCTTTCAATAGCTCTTATGGATTATTTACTGTGAAGCTCAATGACACTTTAAATGTTATCATCAAAGATGATATTAGAAAGCACATAAAAGGTAAAGGTATATCTTTTACTTTAAACATTAACAATAAAGTAGCTCTTGAAGGATGATAATAATTGGAGAGTCAAATCAGAATCTCATAGAAATGCTAGTTTTTAAATCACTTTAAAAAGTTCTTGAGATCGTCCAAATTAATATTCCAGTTTTGTGGCAAGCTTGACCATATGATGAAAAAAAAAGAAAAAATGCGAACTCAGGTTAAAGAATATATTGAGTATCATAGTCGAAAATATTTGAATGTATTGATCCTCGTTGTAGGTAGCTCAATGAGGATTAGGATATTAGACTCAAATGCATCTTTCCATTTTTCTTTTAATAATATATATATATATATTAATATAAATACTTTGTAGAATATTATAACAAAGTTTTTTTGTATTGAAGATGAGCCTTAAGTATTGTGGGAATTGGAGATGTAATATTCAAAATATTATATGAAAATATCTGGAAGATGTGCAAAGTCAGGCACATCCCTAAATTAGGAAATCCAGTTTCCTTTTGTTAATTTACAAATGAAAGGAATTATGCATTGTGTGCTCGGGGTAGTAACATAAGAACTATTTATATTGTCATAAATGAATGTACAGTGGAAGCTACTGCCATTAGAAAGGCAATCAACTTCAGGCTAGGCCATATGATAGAAAATGCTAAATGATATTTCAGCATAGAGATAAATTTTCAAATTTAAAATGTATAGAATCCATATGATGTGATTTTATATTTTATGTAAACAAAGATGATAATTTTGTTAAATAAAGGAGAAAATTGAAGACCAAAATATTAGAATATATATGTACAAGCATATAGGCTTGGTTACTTATTGCCTTCCTTACACTATCAATATATTGTGGCATTTTCATAAATGGCATTATTTGAAACATATAAATTTAGTTTATTGAAAGTACATATAGTTTGTATAAGTTTCTTGAAGTGGAAAAGACTAATGGAAATTCAAATAGAGAAAGAAGCAAATTGATACACTCTAATAATAATTTTAGCATAATTTCATAGAATTTCTAAATATTTGTGCAACGTTAAAGATATATATGAAGAGAATGATTTTAGGATCTCCACAATAAAAGAACCTAGAGGATGAATAGAATTCTAATGAAAATTCAAGGAGTTTGAAATTGTATAGATGTTTTTAAAAGGTCTCTTGAGTGAATGCGGTGTAGAAAGTATTATATTTGATTAGTTGAGTAAAAATACAAAAGCATTGAGCATGCTACTAGCAAACTAATTTAAAGTCTTAAAAGATCAACCACCAAAAATTAGTGAAGGAAAGACTATAGGGCTAAAGTACTATAGATATTATTGGTTAGCTTTTTGATGTCTGTGGTGATTCATACAAGACAAAGCTTTGCTTATGCAATCATCTGTTAGTTGATGTATATCTAATTTATGAAAGAACATTGGAGCGTTGAGCTTACTCCATCTCTAAAGTATAACTAATCATTCACTCCATTTAAGCAGATTAACTTGAGATTGTAGGAATTTGTTGATGCAAATTTATGAGACCTCAATATTTGAAGTAGCATACATCATGTGAGATCTGCCATTTGGAAGATTTATAATTATAGAATTTAGTAGTATTATCCACATCCGAAGCTGAATATATAGTAGTTATTGAAGCTAGCAAATAATGGTTTGTTTGAAACATTTCTTAGATTAATTTACTAGATCACAAGAAAGTGCTATCATTTTTTGCAATAATCAAAGTGTCATTTACTCTACAGAGCACATGCTTCTACCCTTGAACAAATACATATTATAATTACCACTATCTACCATCTTACTTGAACCATTTGCTTTTTAGCTTATCAAATTAAGTTGAGTTTGCATACTTACAAAAGCTGTGCTCCAGGCATTGCAAAGCTTCAATTAAACCTCAAACATTGAAGATGGATTTGACACACTAAGATTAATTTTACTTGACCATCTTGCAAGTATATCAAATATTGTCTCATAGTGGGAGAGTGTTAATAAGTGGAGATAAAATTTTTACTTTCTTTCATGAAAAGTTTTGGTTGTTGAATGCCTCTTTTCAAAATTCCCTTCGTGTCAAAATTCTCCAAACGAATCATATGTTATTTTCTCATTAAAATATAAAGAATAGCATGCAATTAATTTGGAGAATTTTGGAATGAATTGGATTTTAAATGAATGCATTATCAATGACCCAAAATTGCATGAAAGAAAGAGATAATTTGTTTTCATCCATTTAACAATCACATACTATTTATTTTATCAAAAATAAGTGTTTAGAATGTGTTCTCATTTTAAATTAAGTGATGTTGAATGACAAACTTCATATGCTTAATTTTAATATCAATGAGGGTGGCTTGCAATTTACATTTAATTTAATTCTCTTACCAAAACCATTTATGTATAAAAGGGGATTAAGATCAAAGTGATTCAAGACATTCTAGAAACAGAAGGCATGAGAGAAACAGAGGAAGAAGAGAGGAAGAGGAGTCAAGAGGTTATCGTTGAAGGTTCTTTTAATGTTTAAAGTAAAGGTTCTTGAACTCTATGGGGCTGTTTGGTTTGAAGTAAAATCGTGATAAAGTAAATTTTTTCAGCTAAAGTGAGATTACATGTGTTTGATTTGAAGTAAAACGGATGATTCCAGTTATGCCCGAATCGGGTGGAGAAGCCATATGGGACCCGACGCGAGAGGACCTTTGCAGGAGGAAGCCGAGCAACTGCGACATGATTCCCTCCTCTTTGGCAACGAATCGAACGATTCGTTCGTTCGATTGCACGATTGTTCGATCGAATAGTTTGATCGAACGATAGAATCGTTCGATCGAACGATCCAACGAATCGTTTTCGTTTCGTTTGAGAAACCTAAATTTCCAAAAAAAAATTATTTTTTTGGGTAATCTTAACTCATAATTTACTCAAAATACTACTCTCAAATTATTTCATTCCAAATAAAAAAATCTTAAGTTTCCAGAAACTACCAAGTAGCAGTAAAGTAATCCGATTATACTGTGATCCGATTACACTGTAGTCCAATTACACTGTAATTTGATTACTTTATACTAAAATTTTTCAAATTTTCTCATGTCAAACAGCTATTATGTGAAAAGCTGTTACTTTAGCAAGAAGAAATGCTCTTAGCAAAATGTAGTTTTTATTATTTACTGTATCATGTCCAACCCGTGTTTTGCAACAGGTGGCTGCAGATTTCTATCAATCTTGATATAGTCTTTGGTATCTCTATTTTTGTGATTTATTTTGAGTAAATTTATTTATTTATCTCATTTGAAATTTATTAAGAATTTTTATTTTTTGTAGGCATGTAGCAAGTTGATCTAATTAAGTTACATATATTTTGTTCTATATATTTGTGCTTTATTTTGTTATTATATTCCACTTCTGTTTAACTTTTTACTCTAAATCCTACTACTTTTCTAACATTCAGAGTGCTAGACTTCTCGCCTATGCATAGTTTGAGGAGTTGATTTATGCTTTCACCCCATCACAGTAGTGTTAACCTAGCCGTTGCTTCATGCCCATTTTTTTTTTTTGGGGTTTACAATTTAACAATGAACTATTGATCAAATGATGCTCCCATTATCTGTTGTGGTGAACCGTGAAATTCAAGTTACAGAGTTAAAATATTTTGCAACCCTTGTTTTGCCTTCTATGAAATGCACTGTTTTAAGTACTCCGCTCCCCAGTGTTGTAGTCTCTACTTATAGTTAGGCATACATATTCAGATATTTAATTCAACTGTATTATGTAGAATTTTCTATTTCTTCTGACCGCTGTCGTTTTTCTTATTTAGCAGTGCAATTTTTATTCTTAAATTTTTGTTAGTTTGCAAATGAATTTTGTTGTTAGATATGTTATTACTGAATTTTGTTGCTGTAGGAAACTAAGATGATTTGAATTTTGGGAAATTTTTAAACTTCTGCCATCTAACATTCTTGTGTTCCTTTCTCATAATTTGCATAAAATTTTATTTTTGTTACCCAAAATTTTTTAGTGTCACCTTACTATGCTAACAGGCAGATGTCATTTCTGTTTTATGGGTTGTTGTGTGTTCTTTTGTGGGCAGGTCATTGTCGAAATCCACAGACAGAATCTTTTTTGCAATTTTTAGAGCTTCCATATCTTCTTGATAACACGTATGAACCCAGCACACCAAAAAGAAGTACAAAAATTTCTGGCTCCTTAGGTACACATTTTAGTTGCATTATCTTGTGCAGAAGTCAACTTGTATTTTTATTTTTTAATTATCAGGTCTAATGATTATTTTACCTTTTTCCATATGCAATACATATGAATTTCACATGTTGAAACATTTCAAGTTGTTATTTAGTAAATTTTTAATGAACCAAAAAGAGTCATGGATATATGAGATCAAGATACTTGCATGAAGCAATTTCCACTAGTTTGTTTCCTGCTAACCAGAACAATCTTAACTAATTTATGCTCATGCAGATTGTGATATATATTTATTCTTGTTTTATTAGTTCTGCATTAAGTATTTTGCATGTGCATACTTTTTGTTAACAAAAATCCTTTTTTTGATTTGTTGAAATTGGCGCCTTAATAGTTCCCCGCCAAGTGGAGCAGATCCTAAAAAACTTGTATTGTTCAATAGTTGGCAATGTAGGCCTGAATTTATCGAATCAGAACTTGTACATGCTTTAAACAATCAAACCAATTCCAAAATTGGTCAGATCTATCTTTTGGAGCTGACCTACCCGTGCAGGTCTGAACTGAACCAGATTGTAGGGGCAATCTTTGTTGTGAACAATCGTGCATAATGTGAGCAGGTGCTGATGATTATTTAACATGGTTACTCCCATTCATCGAACCTTCTAAACTCTTGGAGAGAACAAAAGATTAGTTATAAAGAGAAGCAACTAAGGTGAATAATTTCTAAACAATATGCACATTTAGATGGAGTCATCGTTGGATAGTGTCAGCTTGTATTTTCTCTATTTGGCTGACATTGTTTAACTATTTTATCTGTCAGTTTTTAGGTAATAAGAAATGTTGAGCTACCTTTGACTTAAATAAACTGAACTTAGCAACCTGTCTATGCTTCAAAGCTAATTAGAATCTAATATCCTCTTCCATGTGAAAAAGCAGGGCTTCAAGTCCATCTTCAACTACTGGGTGAGGCTCTGTCCTGGTTGCTATATCCTATCCCATTACTTTCTTTGTTGACCTCAAATGTTTTTAAGAATAAAATATTCTCTTTCATATAAAAAAGCAGAGCATCAATTAATCTTCAATTGCTTGGTGAGGCCCTATACTCGTTGCTATTACCATTCCTTGTTCTGTTGACTTTTCCCTTTCCATTTTTACTTATTTTTTTCTAAGTGATGGAAAATGCGAGGGGCTTATCATCCATTATATATGCTCTTCAGTCAGGCTCATTTCTAATATCCTCAGCTCCAATTCTTTACATTAAGTGCCGACACCAAACAGATTGTTGCTGGCAAAATATTATAATGAGACGTCTTCTGTCTGTTTCCCATCGCTTGTATTGAAAAAAGGCACAATAGCACCTAATGATGCAGGAAAAAAAGTCTAGTTTTATGCACTCTTACATGGGTTTAAACGTTGTCTGCATCAAACTGGTTAGCCGAGATAAGTAAGAAATTGTTCAATTCGGGCATGCTTCATTTGGGGTATTCAAGTTCAGCATAATTTGGGGTCGTCAGCATCAAATTGGTTAGCCGAGATAAGTTTAGGCATGATTGGATTGTGAACTTATTCAAGTTCAGCATAATTTGGGGTATTCCAAAAGTTATGGCATAGAATAGATTTTCAGTCTCTTGCTCATTAAGTTCTTGTTACGATTACTTTGCTACCTCCTTTAGCTCTTTCCATTTCCAATATCTATTGCAAAGCATCGGTTGGAGTACACATATAGCAGAATGATCCAGCAATGTCAATTTTGGCCCTCTAAGCAATTTTTATGTATCAAAATACTCCTTTTCAGTCGACCAATGTAGTAGCATCATAGATTAGCACTTGAGATTGTGGAATACAATGCCATCGTTTGAGGTGCTTGGTAGAATAAATTCTTCTATGAGGATACACTTGAATAATATACAAGTGCCTCTTTGGGGTGAGTGTCTTTTTAGAAAGGCATCCTTCAATTGGAAGGAGGTTCATTCAGTGATGAAATCCCACAATGTTGTACAATAAGTGCTTGATTGAGTTCAAGACCAAGAAATGATGAAAAGATTGTTTCCCATAATGCCTTGAGATTCACACCATCACAATGCCAAAGGGATTTATGTCTCCTCCACCCCACTTGTGAAATAATGCACATCCTGACTCAAACACTGTAGTAGAAATTATTTCACCCTGAAGCAATGAAAGTGAGACACGATTGCAGAATACACAAAATCATAAAACACATATTTTACGTGAAAAATCCCTAAATTGGGGAATACTATAGAACTACATCAACGAAGAAATCAACTATGAAATAGGAAAAGAGATACAAGCTTCCTTGCATCCATAGCAAAATCACAGCCACACTTGTTGCACTACTGCATGCCACATTGCCAACCGCAACCACTGCTCTACTGTCGTCCCACAACCACCACCATGACTGCTCTTCCTAGTCTAGATATGCTGTCTTCCATTAATTGAATTGACTTTTACAAGCTTTCGTAGCATCCAAGTACTACCGTGCAACTGCCCCATAATTTTTTGGCCATCCTGCTCTACAACTCCTTTGGCTGCCCTGCAATGTTGCCAACTGGCCTTGCAGCTTCAGTACTTGGCTACATCTATAGCCTTCGCCACATACCAGCATCCCAACTTGGCATACACATGGTCGTCGTGCAACTACCGCCGGTTTTTAGACCACCCGCTTCGCGACACCTTCGGTGGCCCTGGGGCAACTTGCAGCACCAACTGCCTTGTATCAACCTCCAAGTCCAGGTTCTAAGCTCTCAACCCTAAGCTCACACTTAGGTATAAACAGCCTCCAAACAGCTCTCATCTGCTGTCATATGTCCTTAGAGTCCTTGGATGTTAGCCACATGTCCCACAGGCACCTCTAGTCACACATGTCCAAACCCTCAACATTTGCGTGCAAAATTTGCTCCATAATTCGCATTCGCAGATTGGAGCCTGGGCTTTCCCGGGTGCCGAGCCCTTGGGTTGCACTTCCAGAAGCTAGGCGTGCTCAAACGCCGGCTGTCTGAATTACACAGAGCGCCCAAGCTGTGTTTCGGCTCCACTTGGTTCAGGCTGTTCTGTCGACGCCTGTGCGCACTTAGGCACCTAGGCCTCTGGTTGGGTCATATTTTCGGCATCTGAAGAAACACCAACACCTGGGAGCACCTAAGAGCCTAGGTCTTTGGCGCGCCCAAGACTCGGGTTCTGCTAATTCTAGGAACGAATCACCAACACTTGGGTGCGTCTAGGCACCCAAGCCTCTGTTGCAGGAAATTATTCCAACACTTGGGTGCGCTCAAGCCTAGCTCTTTTTTCCACTTCAGTTCCTTCAGTGGCCTTCATGCTAAATTAATCCAAATTGTGTCCAGCCCGTGCCCAATTGATCCAAAATCACTTTGAGTTTTTCTATTGTCCCATGACCTACTACAAAAACACTTTATAATGAGCTCAAGACTTCACCATATCTTGTTTCATTTCGCTTCAACGCCATTTGCTGCATGTTTTGGTGTACCTCGCCTAGGTTCACCATCTCATGTTGCACTCGAGGCTCCACCTAAAGACAACCCACTTTCATGAATTCTAAGGGCTTTGCAACCCTGATCAACCACCTCAACCAATTCGAAACATGCTATCTTTATACCAAGTCAACGAGGTTGTTAATTGTAAATTTTTTTCTACTACCCTAATGGAAGCAATTAGAAGATAGCTTAATTTACAATCTGCAGGTTCGGGCGTCGACTTTTTTGTCAACCATGCTGCATGACGACCACTAGTCTTTTAAAATCTTGCTTTTGATATCTTAAAAGATTCACTGTTACATCACGTGATTGATGAGGATAGCCCTATTGCTAGGTTTGGGATCAACCATACTGCATGGTGACCACTATAGTCTTCCAAATTCTTGCTTTTGATATCTCAGAAGATTCACTGTTACATCACGTGATTGATGAGGATAGTCCTATTGCTAGGTTTGGGATCATAAGCATGTTGAAGAAAGCTTCAATTTTGTCTTTCTAAGAGATCACTTAAGTTGATGGTCGAGCTTTTGACTACTTCTGGCAAGCATTGTAATGTAGAGGAGGCCGTTCTCTAGTATCACCGAAAAGTCAGCCCAATAGAGTCTAATTTTTCTGAATCAGTAGGGTGCCTCCACAAGATTGGTGCAAATAATGCCCAACAAAGAGAGATTAGGAAAGTGACCCTACCAATGGTTTGGGTGTTAAAAGCTTCAATGCTGGGGCGGACTCTATGCACCACTATGTGGATGAATATGCTGTTCTGAATAGTAGCTAGTCCATCTAGTCAGAGAATCAAATTTAAACAATTTAGCATTCCTACATAATAAGAAAAGAAGCTTGGCAGGACAAGCCTAAGTTCTGTTTGTATCACAATATAAGTGGGCATTCTACCTTTAATTGCTGTCTTAAAACTTTTTTTGATAAGTTAATCAATTAAGGCCCATTGGAGTTTATAGTAGAAAGAAAAAAAAATGCCATCTGTGAGAGAGACAACCCTGGTGAAAGTAGGGAGGGAGCTCTCTGATCTAAAGCAAGTGAGAAACTTGAGAGATTTACCTCACCCCTAGTTGCCAATAATGCTAACATGACTTATGAAATATCTTATGATGCCCTTGTAATGATAGAAATGATTTCTTAGAAGTGACTTGAAGTTATGTGGTGGACAAAGTTGAGGTAGTCTTTGGCAGAATCAACGTTGAAGCATAACGTTATTCCCTTAATTAGCATACTTAAGCTTTAATAGATTAATTTAGACATAAAAATTGTAAATTATTTCTATCCTCAACCATACAATTTTTTAATGATTAATTAGTTCATTAATATTGTTGTAGCTTTAGATGAAATGGAAGCTCAAACAATGCTTTATTGTAAACATGTAAAATTACTTAAAACTAAATCAATATGAGAGCAATAAACATACTTCTTTATTATATATTCATTCCTTATTTATAATATTTATTTTTTGTTTATATATATTCATATATTAATACTTATGAATTAAATGCATTAAAGTTTAAAAGAGAAAAAATTATCACTTTAAATAGAAATATAGATTACCCACATCTTAAGAATCCAGATTGTTGATGGTGGACGTCATTTTACGACCCTCTAACATAAAATTGACCTATTTAAATGAGGATTAATCAGAATTGCATTGCATATATGCTGTTCTACCATAAACGTTGAAGAGTTTATACCAGAAACGTTTCAAGGAAGCATAAAACACAGCTTGAGTTTATGTCATACTTTAACAACAGTCTAGATTCCCTTCTTTCTTACTTTGGGATGATCACCAGAGACATTGGAATCAATTTGCATTGATTTCGGTGCTAAAATCTCAAAATTCGATATGTAATTTTTAGTTTTGATATAGGGGTTTTGTTGTCAAAAAGGAAAAGCATTTAGAAAGCTACATGGGAGGTGTCTTATGGTTTTATAGAGGCTTTCTAAAACATACCCTCAAACTGTCGTTGGAGGCTATTGAGAGGTTTCGAGTTGATATTGTCGCTTATTGAACTTATAGATCAGAAGGGATTAGTATTCTGCTTTAGATTGTGGAAGAGGGCAAAAGAAGGGTCCCTTGGAGGAAGCTGTGTGGAGGTGATGATTATGGATGAAAGAAGAGATGAGAGGCTTGGTGGGCTTGGTTAGGGTGCAACTGTCATATGCTGCAAGAGGGAGATGGAGATGGCGATGGCGATGGAGAGGAAAGAATGAGAGACGACGAGAGAGTGCTATGAGAAGGAGAACCAGGAGACCAGCCTTCTGAACCTTCCGTCGATCCAAAATATCTATGCTCTACTAAATCCAAATAGCAGCTTGAAAGAGTATTTTCTAAAAGTTATAATTATCCTTGCTAATCGAAGCTTTGAATTTGCCAGCTTCTTCTAGCTTTGGCCATCGACTTGCTGGGCGACATCTGTATCAATGATTTCCATTTGCTACCTTATTTAGGGGTCTTTAGAGATGTGTGCTTTATATGCCTTTCCTTCAAATAGATTTTTGAGGGCTCAAATTAAACTCTTACATGTTCGACCACTTTTGTAGTTTCTGTATTTTAATTTACCTTTTTAGTCTCTAACTTCATTCTTGGTAGCTGCATTCATACCCTGCACAAAAATAGTTGGGAGTTAATAAATGCTTTAGTGGTTGTTTTGTTTGTATTGGGGTGTAAAGTAAGTGAAATTCTGAGAATTGTGAAATTAGATGTATTGGTTTGAAGTAATTAGAAGCATAAAGTAAATTTTGGGGAAATTGAATTTTCCCGCCATCCCAAATTTGGCGTAATTGAATACCTCCTAAATTGAGTGGTATCCAATTGCGCGTACTTCTCGCACAAAAATCCTCAATAAACCCTAAATTTGCAGGAATGACTGGCCTTCATTGGTCTTTAGCCAGCCTTCGGTTGGAAATTTTTGACATTTGCAAACTTTCGATCGGACATTATTAGCCTTCAATCAGCCTTTCTATAGGCTATCATCAGCCTTCCCCTATAATCTTCGGCCATAAGTTGACCACCAGCCAGCATTTCTAAGCCACATCCGGGAGTTGTCGGCGTCAGACAATATCCACCATTCTGGGTTAGGTTTTTATCACTATAAGAGGCAAATTACATCCAAACAAACATAAAAATTTTGACTACTTACCAAATGCTAGCAATGTAAAACAATTACCTAGGAATTCAATTACACTGAAATTTAGTTATCTCATAAATTAAATTACAACAAATATAACTAACAACTAAGTAAACCCGTTCACGAATATTTGAGGTACCTCTAGTTTTGCTACAACATCTTTGTCTTCTTTACTTTTAACATCCTCATGTAAGTTCTTTGGATCATCATGGCAATTTCTAGTAATAGAAAATCATAAAAAACTAGTTGTGTTTTTGATGTTTTCTTAGCACCTCTAAGAAGATGATGTGTCATTGAAAGTATTATTCTTTTAATGGATGCTTATAAATTTCTTACCAATTCCCTTCTCATAAAATTTGGGTAAGATGAGCTTCATCTTCTTTTGGTACATTTCAACCACTTTCTTTGAGCTTTCTTCACCAACCTCTATACTGGTCGTATGCTTGTGGGCAGGGGAGAAATGAGGAGATGTCTACAGTTTTTTTATTATTTGGCAAGCCTAGCTGCCTCTTTGGCATGGGGAAGCTGGCTCAAACAATCCTTCTCTTTTTCATTCATTTAGGAGGTTCTATTGAGAGTTGTCCATATTTAAGTGAAGGAGAATTGAAGGGAGACTATGAGTTTAGCATTATTCTTTAAAAGAAATTTTTACTTTCATTACACTAAATCTTTAAATTTACCTATTAAATACCTAAAATTTTAAATTTACTCTCATAACTCTAAATTTAACTACATTCAGATTCGTTAGGACACCATATCAAAGCCGCCGCCTGACCTTCCCAGTTGACCATCCCACCTCCGGAACCTTGCCACATCACCACGCCATTGCCACTATATGTACGTTGATTTTTTTGAGTGGCAACACATAATATTTTGTTTTTTCAAAACTCTTTGTGATCATTTGTGCCGTCTCCCTCCTCTGCGGCTTTTTTTTCCTCTCTGCAAAGAGATTTATCAAGTAAGAAAATATTTTCTTATTTAGCTTAAGATTTATATATTCCTCCCTCCCCTTAACTTTCTCCCTTCTTCCTTCAGTTGAGGTTTTTTTCCTCGGACTTCCAAAATACAGATCTCCTTAGCTTCGTCGCCCCGCAAGGTTCGGAAGTGGGATGGTCTACTGGGAAGGTTAAGCGGCCGTTCCAATGTGGCACTCTAACAAATTTGAATGGAGTTAGATTTTGGCGGTATATTTGTTAATTTTAAAGATTTAAGTGATACAAGTAAATTTGAAAGTTTAGGTGTATAATAAGTAAATTATAAAGATTTTGTGTTATACAACTGCAAATCCCTTATAATTATACTAATTTATTACCATTCATGATAGTCAAGGAGTTCAAGTAGTCCATCAGGTTGGACGACAATTTTTTTCTTACTCCTCTCCTCTCAACTGAGCCCAGATGAAAGTTCGATCAGGGCGAAAGTAGCTTTCTTGAACCAGCATTTAAACTGGTAGTCTAGCACTATTATCACACAAGGGGAATGTGGGAAATTGAAACTTTTTTTTTTGGGATTAAATTAAGTGCTTAAGCACAATTCTTCCAACTTTATGTTTAAATTGGAGTAGAAGTCCTTTGAAGGAAGTTTGAATTTGATTTCCTTAGGAACTATCCCAGTCTCTTTCAGGGTCGCCTTACTGAGGCGTAGTGTCGACTCCAATACAGAGTATAGTTTAGGGTTTTATCATGCAAGAATTTCCTTGCCCGGCTTGTGTTTGTTTTATTTGGCAGTGGAGAGAGGCTTGCTCCAAATATTATATTAAAAAGTATGTGGGCATTGAAATACTTAGCGGTTGACATCATTTCACTGGCTCAATCTTTTGTTTTTGAAGATTAGGCTTCGACTAACGGTATATCAGCTTAATTTTGTTCCACTTAGTTCACACTCTTAAATAGAGCTGATGATGTGATTGATATCGAGTGTTGGTAATTAGAGTGCTTCTATTTGTGGAAGTGCTGGCTGCTTGAGAGCATTCACTTGCAGACATTTATTAAGGCATGTAAAGTATTGTGTTTAGTTTCACTTTGAGTAGTTCATTCACATATTAAGCATAGAAGTAAGAGTTCAGAGTTTGAACAAGCATTTTTAACCAATGAATGCTTACGATGAAAGCATTAGGATGAATTATAATATGCATATCATTTTCTACATAATAATTTCATTTCAAAGGGACCATGATAATGTTTTTACGCACCTGTAGGTATTCACACTCCAAAATTCCTTGATGACGATGAAGATGATGTGGATGAACTTGAAGAGCTAGCCGCTTGTCATAATGATGAATTATAAAATTCAATGTTGAACAGATTCTGTGTTGCCACATGGTTGATTATGTTCCAGACATTAGGTACCCCATATATATTTATTGTACAGCACAAACACCACAAATGCTTACACTCAGAATGTGAGAATGAATTTCTGCTGACTGTTTCAAAACTATCACCTGTTCCCTGCGTTTGAAATCATATATTTTGAAAGTATTTTGCATTGACAACTAGTCTGGGCATTATTCTTTTTGCTAGTTTTTGTTTTTATTTGTTCTGTTCAAATATTAACAATTTTCTTAAATTAAATTTTATTCACTGGAGATTATTTATCAACATTTTAATGAAAATGTATTAATAAATTAATATATACTTACCTTTAAACCACATTTTGTTTCCTTAAATTTTACTATTTAACTGTGCAAACTAATGGTGAAATAGAGGGTAATGTGATTAATATAATTCAAGTTGGTTGGATGAGTGGAGCACATTTAGAGAGTTGCGTGATCATAAATCTTATTCAAAGTTAAAGATTTATGGAGCTGCTACAAGTATTACAGAGATGACGATGCTAAGGTAGATGAGTGGGTATACTTGAAGGATAGGATGGGCAATGAGTTTATTCATTTCAAAGTTGGAATGTCTCCAATTGAGGGTAACATTAGAGAATATTGTTTTAGATGGTTTTGGAGTATTAACTGTAGATCGTATTGCCCTTATTAGAAAACTTGAATTTATGAATTTAAGTCATGTTGAAAGAGGAAGATCTAAATAGTTATGGGAAGAAACTCTTTGAGAGTGCCTTCTTTATTTGGAACTTAAGGAGAAACTTTGATGTGATTGTGTACAATGGAAACCGAAAATTCATGTAGTTGACCTCACTTAGTTTGATTAAAACTTGCTATAGTTGTTTTTGTTTTAAAGTCACAACTAAAGAAGAGTAATATAAGCATACATGTATATATATATATATATATATATATATATATATACATCATAGTTGATGATCATGAATTGATTGAGTGCTAAATCTAGTGATGGCTGTTGGATTGGCATCTCAAGGGGAGAACCCCCTACTTGATCTGCATCTTCGACAAGGGAGAAAATTAGGGGCTCCCAAATCATTTCATGATGCTTTGACAAACCCCACCTCTTCGGCAGATCAGATTCACATAAAACCAATCGTTCTTCTTCAAGGTAAACTTTCTCTTATCCTTTCGGATGATGAGGTAAATACCTTAGCTAAAACCTACGAGCACACCCTTGTGGGGAATTTTTTTCAATGATTGGGGCTTATGCCATGAGGCTCACACTGGGTTGATTGATGCTAAGCATGTTCTCATAAAGCTATTCAACTATGTAGATTATTCCCGGATCTTTTCTCGGGGACTCTACTTTGTTGAAAACCGTCCTATGAAAGTTCTCGAATGGACAACCTCGTTCAATCCATCATGTGATCCACTCATTGTTCCTGTATGTATTAATTTCCCACTTCTCAAGGTCCACCTTATTACTCTTCAATACTTTTTGCCTTGAGGTTATACTTTGGCCAACCACTTTAAACCGATTTTGCAATATCAAATGTAGCTAGACCGTCTACAGCAAGGGTATTGGTTGAGATAGATTTTATAAAAAAATTTGAAACTTAAATATGAATTAGTGGCAAGAATTCGAGGTATTTCCATTAATGTATATTTGAAAAATCTCCTGAACTAATGTTCTCGTTGTTTGATTGCTGGGAATGACTAATCAAATTGCTTCAAGCTGAATCCGCACAAGGCAGTAGTGCTCAAACCTAAAGCAACAAAGTTCGAGTATGTCCCAAAGGACAATAGATTTGTGCCTCTGGATGCCCTAACGGTAGCTTTGGAAGAGGCAATTAGGCCGACGGAGGCCTCGGATGAAATTGTGTAGCTGATTTTGCTATTCATTCATCGAGTTCCATTGGTGAGGAATGTCATGTGACTAGAGGCGCATTGAATGGTTTAGTTGTGGCTGTTTTCAATAATGTTGGAGTTCTATTCGGATCCTCTAGTGATCTTGGAAGGCATTGTTGCAACTACAGATGCCAGGGTGGAAGATGTCAGTTTGGAAATGATTGAACATGTAGATTCACTCGAACTTGTAGAGGATGCTTCTTGCCAAATGTTAGTAGGGGAGTTAGAGGGTGATTTGGTTGATTGACCATTAAACCCTTTGTGTTGGGAGGGGTGCTTGTGGGATACGCGAACTTCTCAATACAACTTCAGGAAGTTCTATTGGAAGCATCCAAAATATTGAAATGAACGGGTGAGGGGATTTTTGAGGAAAGATAAAAACATCCCTTCAATAGATCTTCATTTATTTATTGATGAAATTCCTATTGTTTTGCGAAGAAGAGGCATTGTCCTTCTTCTGTGAAGATATTTTTGAACGTGAATCCTCGTGCATTGGAGTTTCATTTGTTCGATCTTGGAAGGGCTCAAGCTATTTTTGCACCTGAAGATATTCAAATTCTGCAAAGAATTCTGAGGTGAACTCTAACAAGGATTCTTAGGATAACTTTTTGGATTCAGAGCTTTTACTTGATTTCTTTGTTAGGTATAAAGGAAAAAAGAAAAAGAAACAGAAAACCACGAAAAAATTCCAAATCCAATCGGAAATTAGATTACAACCTACGACAAAGATGCATTCGTTAGTCGGGCCTCTATAGCTTAGGTTTTTTTTTCTTTTGTTGCTTTTTTTTTCCTTTTTTGCTTTTGTTCTCATTTGAGGTCACCAATTCTCTTTCTGTTGTACTTAATTATGATTATAGTTATAAAATGAACATATTTTTGTTCAAAATAAATGTATAGTTGATTTGGATTATCATAAGATGCAGCATATTTTTATAAGAACCGGTTTGTTTGATCAGCTCACTTGGCTTGTTCAATCAGTCAACCGATACCTTAATAAGCATGCCGGTTCAATGAGCTGTTCAATTCTGAAAGCATTTGTGATCAGTGAATCACACACACTAGAATGATGTTTATCCTAATGCTGGTGGCGAGGGAGTTAGGGACCTTTTTTGGTAATTTTACACATTTTCGCTTGATTACAACTATCTTATACTTCAAGAGTACTTGAAACAAAATTTAAAACTTGGCCTTTTAAAAATATTCTAATTTAGCAGTTTTTTTTGTAGTTGCTAAAGATCTGACTAGAAATGCTTTGCCCTGTATTTTTTGAATTTGGTTTAGATTCAATTAATGAGTATGGGGTGTAAACATGCCGGAATTGAGTGAGCTTAGCATGTGTTTGTGTTTGGCTCATTTAGGCTAAGTTATTTTCATGCTCATTTGAAGCTTGTTAACATGAATTCAAATATACCTTGTTAATTTTTAGCTTTTTATTGAGCTAAACTTGAACTCATACTTTAATATTATATAGAATTTTAAATAAATAATATTCATATTTTAAGTATGAATTTTTATTATGTATTCAAGTTCCTAAAAAATATGTAAACAAAAACAAATTTAGATATATATATAATATGTTGTAACTTATGTTCGAACACAATGTGTCTTGTCTAATGATTTTTTTGTTATTATTGGATTATATTAAGGTTCAGCTCTTGACCTATATTTTTAGTTTTAATTATGAATGTTTTTACTAAACATATTCAAGAGGAGATTTCTTGGTGCATAATTATTTGCAGATGATATTATTTTAATTGTTAAGATTAGGATAGAGTTAAAGCAAAATGTAAGTTGTGGAGGACTATGTTAGAATCTAAATATTTTTATTTTAGTAGATCTAAACAAAATAATTGAGTGTAAGTTCAATTTATTAGAAGCACTAATCTTCAAGAAATAATAATTGAGGACCATGTGATCAAGAAGAGCTAGAGGCTCAAATACTTTGGTCCAATTAATCAAAATAATTGTGAAATAGAAATCAATGTAATTAACAGGTTCCAAACTGGTTGGATGAAGTGGAGGAGCGCTTATGGAGTCTTTAGTGATCCAAAAAACTCACTCAAAATTAATGGAGTCGCCATACGATAAACTATGCTATATGGGGTTGAATGTTGGCCAACAAAGAAGAAACTTACCGATAAAATAAGTGTTACAGAGATGAAGATGCTTAGGTGGATGTGTGAATAAACTCGTAAGGATAGAATGAGAAATGAGTTTCTCCGTGGCTAGGTTGGAGTGGCTCCAATAGTGGACAAGATTTAGAGAATATCGCCTTAAATGGTTTGGGCGTTTAAGCATAAATCGTGTAATGCTCCTGTTAGAAAATTGAGTTTATGAATTTTGCCCATATTAAAAGAGGAATAGAAAAACTAAAAAAGATATGGGAAGAAACTATTAGAAAAGATCTTCTTTATTTGGAAGTTAAGGAGAGGCTTCTTTTTTATTATGCATAATGGAAACAAATGATTCATGTAGCCAACCTCACCTAGTGGAATTAGGTTTGATGTTGTTGTTGATGTAACTCAAAATATAATTGATAGAATAACTTTTAATATTGCTATATTTATGTTTTTCAAATAGTATTGATATGAGTATAGACAAAAAATTTTGATATGATTTGGAGGAGTTAGTTCAAAGAATAGATATACTATTTATAGGAGGAGATTCTAATGAACATGTTGAAAGTAACTCAAATTTAATAATGGTCATGCTGATTTTGATTTTGAAAATATAATAAAAGGGGCTTTTTAGATTAAAGAAAAATTAAAGTAAAATTTTTTTCTGAAATTCTAAATTTTAGATTCTTGGAATGATCAAATTATAGGGTAAAATAACATTTGGGAGTAAAAATAAATTTTTTTGGAATGATCAATTTCTTAGATTACACAGAGCAATCGAAGACGAAGCTCGTCTCCGCGTGCAAACGGGTACGCTGAGAGACGAAAATGAAGATGAACTCCGGGAGACGAAGCTAATTCTGAAACTTTCTTCATTACGTGCGCCACTTTCTATGCGGTTTCTCTATAGGATTTTGTTGGGTATAGCAGATCAGCCTTGTAAGCTCTCAATTGTTCCTCTCATCGCCGTCACAGGAAGCGTCTGTGTATATATTGCCACTGGACTCATCGCCCGCATTTGCAAATCCTCTATCAAAGCAGGCGAGGTCGCCGAAGAAGTCATTTCCTCACTTTCTTTCTTTGAATTTTTGCTTTTAATTTTTACCTGCTTTCGATGCTCTTATAATTATGGGTATTGGAATTCCAGGTGGTCGGAAATGTTAGGATAGTTCAGACCTTCGTCGGAGAGAAGGTAGTGAAGAACTCTAGAGTTGTGCTGCAAAGCACTCATAAGTATGGGAACGTGGAGATTAGCTAAGGGTTTTGGACCGGGCTCTTTGCATTGCATCTTATTTCTTTCTTGGGCTCTTCTGGTTTGGTTCACAAGTGTTGTGGTCCATAAGGTGATATCTAATGGGGGAGTCTTTTACGACGATACTCAATGTTGTCGTATCTAGACTGTAAGTCTCTTGCCCTATGTGCGTTCTTGATACTTACTGCTAGTCTTTTTTCTTTTTTTTTTCTTTTCTTGAAACTTTTGCTATGTTTGTAGATTGAGATTGTGTGGCTTCTGCAATTTTTTTTTGAGAAACTCTTTTGCTAAAACTGGAATGTGATTGCTTGTTAATGTCTATAATTTATGTTTGAGCGCTAAAAGTTCTTTAGATGCAAGCAATGGCTCATTTCGTTGAGAATTTTTTTTGGAGACAGGCTGGGATATGAAAAATATTGACCATAATAGATGAAGGGCTTGCTTGCAGCCAAAGTTGTTTTTTAGAACCAACCAATGGCATGCTGTTAAGTTTTTGACCTTGTCATTTACCTAATAAACCGTATTTATAGTATGTTTTTTCATCTGTCTCTCTAAATTTGCTACATTTTTGCTTGCTACCTGCAACACCATGCACGCATTTACTACATGTTTATCATCACACATTATATGGCGTGAAACAAGCCTTTAGTGATGGCAAGATTTAACTATGCTACGAAGAAGTTCAAATGCATAATATGCATGTATAAATATATATAGACACTGTTTTGAAATCTCAGAACCAAAGTGCTGGCACCATTCTAATGCTATATAGCAACAAAAAGTAAAAAGTATGTCTGAACAGAGGTTTTCTTCTGGTTGATCTATTGCTTTTTTAGTTTTGCTTATATGCTTTCATTTTCTTAGACAACTGAGATGACAAAGTGTTTGATATGTGTAAATAAAGATGATTTAGTGGTATGCATGAAATTGTCCAAAGCTTAGCTCGACTAAAAGGCATTTAGAACTAATCTCAGATGATGATAGTGAAGCCCTTTTCATTCTTTCTCTTTCCTCTCTCTCTCACTCTCTCTCTCTCTCTGCACATACACACAATAGCGACTTTGAGTTGTACAATACAATCACATAAATACATAAATAGAGTAAGCACTTTGTCTGTTGAAATAGAATAAGCACCAGTTAGCAAGAACTACAAAACTTTCCTGGATAATAAGAAAGTTTAATCAATGATCTCTTTAATTGCTCTTTTTTTTCTCTATGACTAGTGTGATAATCTCATCCAGTAAATTACTTAGAACACAGTATTCAATAAATTACTTATTTGTAAAAGAAGAGCTTGTATAATTTAGATTAATTACTCTTTAAAAAAAAAAGAGAGATTGTTTAAGAATATAACTTTGAATATGAGAGACTAAAGCACAGTCATAGCTTGGGTCATAACAATCAAATATTCCATTACATAATAATGCCAAAAGAAATTTAGCAGATCAACAACTTAATGCAAGCAAAGTATTCATCAATATCTGTGCTGAAAAATATTTAGCGACCATTCAATGTTTGATTCATTTTAATTTGACAATAAATAGATTTATAATCCCTTTCATATTGCAAATCATTGTTAAAATACATGCCCATGGATAGTGTTAGAAGACGAGAGATCACCAAGAAAACTAAGCGAATTACCTATTGTTATGCAAAATAATGAAAACAATCATGATACATATAGCAGTAAGTATAGTGGGAACAGTAACAGATCTACTGTAGATATGATGCATAAAAATGAACATATAAGATTAGAGATGTTAATATAGTTTAATGCATCCTCTCAGGTGCGGGTACAACTACAGTGATGAGCTCGAATATGAGTTCTTTGACTTGTTTTGGTAGCAGTGGTTTGTTGAGAACATCTGCAAACTATTGCGTAGTTGGAATGTGAAGGACTTGAACAGCTTGACTAGACAAAGCTCATGAACAAAATAATAATCGATCTTGACATGTTTCATAAGCGTGTGTAGAATTGGATTAGTAGTCAGGTAGGTTGCCCCAAGGGAATTTGATGTCTTGAAGAAATTAATGATCCACTTGATTTCACATGATGTGTTGGCTATATAGTTTTATATTCTGCTTCTGTGCTAGATCGTGCAATTTTAGGAAGTTTCTCGAAAGACTATGAAATAAGTGTAGGTCCTAGTAAAATGTTGTAACACATGGATTTTTGAATCGTCAGATGATTGACCCAATCATCATTTGTATAAGTTGACATAAAACAATGTGGTGATGATTTTATAGGAAGACAATAGTCAAGAGTGCCTTTGAAATGATGAAGGATGAACTTGAGCTCTTGACAGTGAACTGTTGCAGAAGCATGGATGGACTTGCGGATTCTGTTAACACTGTAGGCAATATATTGAAGAACGCCTACTATGATGTGCAAGGTGGCGATGTTGGCACCTTTGAGAGGCGTGGCTTCAACGGTGAAAGAGGAAGTAGTCATTGGACTATTTGAAGGTTTGCATCCAAGCATGTCAGTTTGTTGTGGAATGGAGGTTATATATGTGGATTGTGATAGAAGCAAAGCAGAAACAGCCCGCCTAAAGGTAATTCCCAGAAAATTGAAAGGATAGCCAAGATCTTTAATAGCAAATCCTAATCCTAGTTAATGTATGAAATTATTGAGTTCAATAGTAGTGTTTCCTATCAGAAATATGTCATCTACTTAGAAAGTCAAAATAAGAGTGTTGTTTTGCTAAAAATGAATATTGAGCTATCGACAGCATTGTGTCAGAATCCATTCAATATCATAAAAAAAGGACAGCTTGTGAAACCAAGCACATGATGCTGTATGAGACCATAAATGGCTTTGTTCAACTTACGGCGTGATTGGGATAATCTTTATTTGTGAAACCATCCGATCGAGCCATAAAAATTGCTTTAGTGAAATCATCATTAAGGAATGCATTGTCAAAATTCAGATGGTGTAGAGACCAATTATATGTAACAGCAAGAGTAAGAATAACACAAATTGTCATGTGTTTGATGATCGGCCTGAATGCCTCCTCTAAATCGAGACCGTCTTGTTGATGAAATCCTCTAGCAACAAGATGAGCTTTGTACTTGCCTATCCTGCCATCTAAATATAGTTTGTGTTTGTGGTGGCACAAAGTTGAAGAAGACGATTACGTGTGCATAAGAGACCGTTCAACTTCCGAAAGTCATTTAGTGGATCAAATTAAGTCAAAATTGAATGAAATTTTGGGAGGATGTTTATGGGGATGTTAGAGATTTAAGGAATATTATTCTAAATTTTCTTGTGGTTGTTTAAGGGGGTTATGGGCAGCAAAGGGTGAGGGTGTTGGGGTTTGCGTAGGTTTCGTTGGAGGGGTGTTTGAGGGCCGAAATAGAAGCAGATTTTAGTGAAATAAAATGGAGATGAAATATGACATTTTGAATAATAAGAAAATAAAGAAAAAAATAAAAGAAAGACAGGTTTGATCAAGATTATACACACATTGATCCCTTCAAGATTATGCACACTCTGAAACCTATTGATTATGCACACCAACGGACTTTTGGTTATTCACACCAAAATTAAAAGCTATCAAGCCAAATTTTGTAAGAAAATTTCATTCAATTGTGTGTATACAAGAAGTTTGGAGCCTTGTTTATAATCACACAAGGCTTGCCAAATTATATAAAAATTATAAATCTACCAAAACCAACCCTCATAAAAGATTAAGATGTCTTTTGCTCATAAAAGATCAAGTCAATTCTTACTTGCAACTCTCATGAATCGCATGTCATTTGACAATTTGTTTTCATGCATGAAAAAAATAAAAATAAAATAAAATATTAATGAAATAGAAGATTATCACATCATCAAGTCTTTTTGTGTATCACTATTTGTGACCCTTCGACTAGTGGGTGTGTCGCATCAATTCTCCCCCACCAAAAGATTTTTACTATGTAGAGTTGATCCTTTGAACTTCCTCGTATGATAACCAAGTGCTCTCTAATGATGATATATCCTTCCATCACACTAGGAATATGCATTTAAAATTCTTCCCTACAATAATCTCAACAGAAATAGTAGCACCAGAAGGTTGGAAAGTTTTTGAAAATGGTTTATCATTTTGTCCATTTGGAGATTTACCTATATTTTCTTGTAAAAGATCTTTAGAATATGGAATTAAATCTTGAAAACATGACTTATAAACATATCAAAAGATAAATAAATCAAGTAAGCATTTAGCTTGATTTTTTAAGAACTTTAAAAGTTCCTATCTCTAGCATGAAGTTGATCATATTTTATCATGAAAATGTTTTGTGGGTGATACAAATGAGCACATAATTACCTTCATTAAAAGCCATATTAGGACTACTTTTGTTTGCTTTGGTAACATAATCATCATTAGTTTTCTCAATTTGATTTTTAATTTTATGATGCATTGTATAAAACCTTAGTGTACTACCCATTACCAACCTGGGCTCAAATTCTCTCATAATAATTTTTTTTTTGGAGTGATGTTGTATACGCCATTGAAGGTCAACTTGGTCTCTAAGATTAAGATGACTGTGTATCAAGTTGGAAAGTTGAGAATCCAATTCTAAGCTATGTTGAATTTCTTGTGGGGATGGTAACTCATCTAGAAGATGAGTCAAGTGAGGCCTTTGAAAATTTTTTAAGAAGATTCACAATAAGTGTAAAAATGACAGATTTCTCATTATTGGGGGTAACTTCTTTGATTTGCAAAACTTGAACCCCTTTAAAGTTCTTATACTATTGTTGTAAGATGTGGTATCATACTAGATCTATAATAGGAGCATAAACAAGATTCTCATGCTTAATAAGTATGATAGCTGTAAGTGGAGTATCCATAGTAAAAAATGATGTGTTATTTGTAATCAGTTGAGAATTCTCTGGTTTCTTAGGTTTTGGTTCAATAGGTATTGCACCAGTATTTGTTCTTTTTTAGACTAAATGAAAGGAATGAACATGGGTAGGGGGAGTGATCTTGAAGTAGTGCTAGTTGGTGTGAGAGGTATCTTAGAATATGTTGAGTATTTTAATTGCTTAGGATAATAATATGGGTAATATTTATCACGTAAAATTTCTCACATTTTTACCCATGTGATTCTCTTGCGATCAGTTTGTCTTCTTTTGGATGTAGTTATTCCAAAATGTTATGGCATGTCTAATTAATTTTATGCGTGCAAAAATGCTTCGCTGATAATTATCAAAATCATTGCGCTCAAATAAAATTTTCAATTGGGTCATCCAGTCTAAAAACTTTTGAAGATCATGAAATTCATCATATGTAAGATTCTCTACTTTGATCTTGCCCAATATAGTAATCCTATCATAACCTTGGTAACTCCTCGGATACAAATCATCAAATTCATTTCATACTTTTCCTCATGAATTCGACCTCTTCTAGAATTTGGTTTATGCCTAATTTCATAAAGGTAGTCATCCCTAACATGGGGTGGAAGGTCAAAATGTGCCCTAGATCTAACTTAGGGTGTTGAATGATCATGTGATGGTTGAGGATCTTGATTATTCCTCAAATGCATTGCTTCTAAGACTAGCCTAAGTTGTGAATATATGCTATACAAAGAAGTTGGTTTAATTCGCTAATTTAACATGATCATAGTTGGTTCTTGATTATTCATGATGCCCTTAATTTGCCAAAGTTTAAATAAACACGCAACACAAATTTTGAATTGGAAATGTAATGTAATCACTAAACAAACAAAAGCTAGTGTCTAAAAGCTGTTTCAAGTTCAGTTTAAATATGACTCATTCACACTCTATGAATATTATTTTAGTAGCACACGAGCTTACAATAGATTGCTCAAGGGTTTGGTATGTTTCAAGATCAATTGGTTAACCAATGAAATTTCGAGTTTCTCTTAATCTGACAAGAATACTAGACTTGCATAGAACTTTCAATTGATATATAAACACATATAACACATTATTAAATCGTGGACTGGTTTGCGGGTGCCGTAAGAAAATTTTCTCACAAATTTTTTTTTTGTAGTAATAATAATAATAATAATAATAATAATACAAATTTCTTATTTTAACAATAAAATATATGAAAATTAATATATATGAGTAATAGGAAATTTGTATTCTTATTTTCTTTTTTATTCTTTTTTTTTTCCTTTTTTTTTTGCTCTTCTTTTTGCTTATTTTTCTAAAGTGCCTGGCGGAAAAACTGACACACTTCGGGCTATGACGCAAATAGTACCCGGGTTGATGGGTTGGTGTGGATCGAGCGGGGCACAATGGACTACTTGGAAATGCGGATCTGTGTTGACGGGCTGACTACGGAAGTCGATATAAAATAAAAAAGCTCAAACAATTTTAAAAATATTACGACATAAAGCTCTTAATGAGTAGAAATATATTTTATTTTATTCTATACCAATGTGTTAAAAATTAGCTCTGAAACCAAAAATGGTGGCCAAAGTTGAAGAAGACGATTATGTGTGCGTAAGGGACCGTTCAATTTCAAAAAATCGTTTAGTGGGTCAAATGAAGCGGAATAGGACGAAATTTTGGGAGAAGTTTATGGGGATGTTAGGAATCTAAAATTGGATGAAATATATCAGTATTATTTTAGGATTTTTTGTGGTTGTTTAAAGAGGTTATGGGTAACAAAGGGTGAGGGCATCGGGGTTTGCGTAGATTTCGTTTGAGAGGTGTTTGATGGATGAAACAAAATCGAATTTTGGCGAAATAAAATGTAGGTGAAAAGATGACAATTTGAACAACAATAAAAGATGTATATATGTTTGATCAGTATTATGGACACCTTGATCCCTTATGGATTATTCAAACTATGAAGCAAGCTGAGTATGCACACAACGGAGTTTCGGTTTTCCACACCATTATCAAGATAAACTAATGTAAGAAAACTTCATTCAATTGTGTTTATACAAGAGGTTTAGAGCTTTATTTATAGTCTCATAGGCCTCGCCAAATTACAAAATAAACTAATTCTACCAAAACCTACCATCTCATGAATGATTAAGTTGTCTTTTGCTCATAAAAGACCAAGTCAATTCTTACTTATTACCCTCATGAATCACATATTATTTTACCATTATTTCATGCATGACAAAAATTAAAATAAAAAAGATATAAATGAATTTGAATATGATCACATTCTAAGGTCTTTATGTGTTTCACAATTTCTGATCATTCGACTGGTGGCTGTGCTGCATCAGCTTGAATAGTCTTTACAGAATATCGCATTCATATCGGAACTCCGAAGAACAATGGTCTATGTGTTGTTCTTGATCAAAGCATTAAATTCAATGTTCAAGCTAGCAAGCCATTCTGGATATCTGAACACTTGGGAAAAATGGGTAGGAGGACCGGCATGGGCAATGTGGATTGACATAGGAAATGTTTCGTGGATAGGAATGTCAGGTGTTAGGTTGACTGATTTGATCCATGTAATCATTGGGTGAGAATTGGTGGATGGTTATGCGCAATTTTGGAAAGCTAGATTTTTGATAGTAGTGGAAGTGAAAGATTTTGTAGTAGCAGTAAGATTATAATTTGATGAGAATTGAATGTCAAGAATTAGGGCTAGACTGTGAGATGTAGGACCTGGAGCTAAGAGATGATTTGTGGAATGTTGTAGCATGCCTGTGGACATGGCAGAGACGCAGAACGAAGCTGAGTATGTGTGGTGTTTGGATTGCTGAAGATTAGCAAGTACATGTATGTTAGACGAATTGGAGGTGAGCTTAATAGAGAAAGTGGGAGGTATGATGGGAAAATGTAGTTTGTCAAAAATAGCATGAGTGGAGATAAAAATGTGCTCAGTGCTAGGGTAAAGGCACTAATTTGCTGCATGAGAGCCACTATAGCCAATGAATATGCATAGTATAGATCTGTTGTCAATTTTGGATTTGGTATATGGCCAAATCCCGTATAACCGAATCTAAGGGAAGCAAAGACAACCAAAAATACATAGTTTAGGGTAATCAGGTGATTTATTATGTAAAAGCATAGACGAAGATTTGTTATTGAGATTTTTGGATGGTTGTCTATTAATTAAATTATATGTTGTTTGAAAAATATAAATTAAGTAGGTTTGAGGCAAGATAGGGGTGGTGAGCAAGACCCGATCAATATCAAAGATGTGCTGATGTTTACGCTCAATAGCTCCATTTTATTGAGTGCAAAAGGGCACTAAAGCGCAAAGAATAACAAATATATCAAGATTGGAAGTGAATTTGAGAAATTCACCCCACTTGTTAGATTGTAATTTTTTTATACGATGCTCGTATAGATTATTCACCATGTTTTTGATTTTAATGAAAACAGAGAGCATTACTTTTGTTTGAAACGGAGAGAACCATATAATATAGTACAAGTGTTTATAAAAATGATGTAATATTGTTGGCTAGTGATATGAGTATAACAAGGGCCCTAAACATCGGCGTATATAAGCTCTAAAATTTGTGTAAACATTAGTAGAATGAAGTAAATGAGATCTATGGATTTTACCTTGGATTCATGTATGAAAAGTAAACGAAAAAAAAAGTAACATCAGTATCTGAAAGAGCTTGTTTCAATGAGTTGATGTTGGGATGTTGTAGCTAGTTGTGCCACGTAGAAGTGGATGGGGTAGTGCAATGATAAGCATGTTGAAAGGTGAGACTTACTGCAATGGAAACATATACAAGCCTTAATCAATTGTTCTCTGAAGGAGCTCCTTCCTACTATATATATCATTCACAACACAAATCCATATGAAATTCAATAAAACACAATTATCTTTTATAAAATGACATATAGAGAGCAAGTTCTTTGTAAATTTAGGCACATGCAACACATTTGATAGATGAGAATTAAAGTACAGGTGCTAAAAGGAGAGCTGCCCGTATCATTGATGTTTATAGCTTGACCATTTACCACTTGGACACCTGATTTCGGTGCAAGGTTGCGACATATGCAGGTTCTGCAGGTTGGACATAATGAGGTGAGTTGCGCCTGTCTGGAAATAACCGCCTGAAGTAGTGTGAAAAACACGATGTATGGGTGGCGAATGTTGAGGTGGCTAAGAAGTGATGTTTTTTCGGTGATAACAATTAATGGGGGAGTGTCCTGTTTGATTGCACACTTGGAAAACAACCATGTGTCTACCACGACCAAACAACCGACCACGATCTCTAGATATGCCACTCATAAAATTGGCGAAGAAAATTAGTTATAAGAATCTGCAAGTTGGACATAAATATGCTTCTGCATAGTCGAACTAAGGAGTGAGCTGATTTGGTTGGAAACTGCATAAATAGTGATCTATGTATCAGCCAAGTATCAGAGCTTTTGATTTAGAAACATTCCACACATTTCATCCACATAGATGGGACCCAAATGGGTTATAACATCAGTGGTGAGAGCATAATAATCTGGCCTAAGACTAGTCAGAATACTCAACACGGTTTGTTGATCAGAAAGGGGTTAACCATAGATTGTGAGATTGTGAGCAATGTTTTTGACTACTTGAAGATAATCTGACATTAGTAAGTTTGATTTCTTGATGGAGCAAAGTTGGAGTTCCAGTTGGTGTATGCAGATCTGAGATGTAGATGCATAGATCGCAGCAAGTGCTTGCCAAATCGTGTGAAAGGAGTCACAGCTAAAACCTTGAGATATAGTATACTCAATTGTTAAAGTGTGGAGACCAATTGAATCATAAAAAAGGTACAAATGAAGTCTTGATGGGTTCAGGGATAAGGCGTCACCAACAAATAGCAAAATAGGTGTGCCTCTGGGAACCCATAAGTAATAGCATTCAACAAGTCTATCTCTCATGCCCGCATAGTCGTCCAAGTGACAGCAAGCTCGACACCCATGCATACCCAGGAGTCCAACAGATGGCAAGCCTAATGTCTAGGTGCCCCATCAAGAAGTAAGGTGGGCTCTCAAGTGCGCTCAAGAGATTGTGGGATTCTAATACGAGATTGATGTGCCTGCTGCTTTTGGGGGACCATTACCGCCTAATCACCCGAGTGACAGCAAGCCTGGCACCTAGGCGTGCCCAGGAGCGCCTAAGAGTCCAATAGATGCTAAGCCTGGTGCCCGGGTTCCCCAACAAGAAGTAACGCAGGAGCCCAAGCATGCCCAAGAGCTTGTGGGATCTTAACACGAGATTGATGTGTCCTAAGGGATGTTTAGGCACTTTGGGGAATTTTTGAAGCTTCAAATAAAAGCATATATATTGTTTTAAGGTAATGTGTGTGTTATTTTTTGTGGGAGATCTTTGGTGGCTAAGAAATTAAAAGCCCTAGAGTGGGAACTAGGAAGAAAAAAATTGAGAGAAGAAGAAAAGGAACTCAAGATAGCGATTCCTTCCTTTCTCTAGTGCATGATTAGTTTGTTATAACTGTATTCCTCTTCTCTTATAGATCAGGATAAAACATCTAAATGAGTTTAATATTGTGGCAAGCCAATTAAGCTCAGTTGACATCAATTTTGATGACGAAGGGAGAACTTTATTGTTTCTATCTTCATTTTCGTATAGTTGGGACGGTTTGGTTACCGCAGTGAGAAATTCATCAGAAAATACAACCTTGAAATTTGATGACATTATCAAGATTGTGTTGAATGATGATGTATTGAAAATATCTAGTGGTCAAGCATCTACTTCATCCCTAAATGTTGAAATTAGAGGAAGAGCTGGATACCAGAAATTCAACAAGAGTTGGTTTTAATCAAGGCATGGAAAATCTAAGCAAGAAAACTAAAAGCAAAATGATGGAGCTGCGAAAAGTCTGAACACTTCAAGAAGGATTGTTTCACCTTAAAGAAATCAAGAGGTAGACATAAGGACAAGAACCCTTTTGTGAATGTCTTAGAAGAAGATGATCATGATGCATTGATCTTGTCTCTAGTTAGCACTGAGTCTATGGTTGTGGACTCAAGTGCATTCTTTCATAGAACCCCTGCAAAAGAGGCTTTTAAGAACAACACCAAAAGTGATTTGGTAAAGTTTACTTGGGAGACGACAAAGCCTACAACATTATTGGCAAGGGTGATGTGGATATACAGTTACCGAATGGATCGATATGGGAGCTAAGGGATGCTAGACATGTTCCATGTTTAAAGAGAAACCTAATTTTTGTCAAGCAATTAACTCACAAGGCTATATTACAAGTTTCACAAGTGACTCTTGAAAAGTAACAAAAAGTGAATTAGTTGTAGCTCGAGGTAGTAATGATGGGCCACTTTTACATGATCAATAAAATGTCTGACTCTTTTGAAATAACAAAACAGTTAGATGCAAGTATATTGCATCAAAGGCTCGGTCATATGAACGATTAAAGGGTTGAAGTCACTATTATCCAGAGGAAATATTCCATGCCTGAAATATGTGGATATAGAGTTTTGTGAAAATTGTACATATGACAAGAAGAAAAATATAAGTTTCTCAAAGAGTGGGAGAGACTTGATGTAACGCCCAGTTCCGTAATCACGCGTAACTGAGGTATATTTAGGGGCCATCACAGAGTGCGGAAGTTAAAGCATATATCCATATTATTTATCATAGAAGCTAAGTAAATCATTCATCTCAGAAAAAGAAAGAAAATACATCCAAAGTTATTACAAACAGTCTACTTAAATGAATTAACAGAAAAGAGTCTAATAACTGAATTGAAAGTAAACTAATGCAAAAAGGTAAATGCTAATGTAGAGCCCTCTAATGCTCCACGAATTCCTCTTGGATCTCCTGTGACGCCTCCTGAATTAGCTCCACAGGCTGCTTTAGATCTAGCAAATTACTGGATCCCAAAAGTACCGCATGTTAGACAATGAGTCTAACACATCGAAAGCTATTCTAAATAATTATAGTTATCTAATGTTTAACATTTAAATAATCAAATAAAACTGCAGAACATATTAAAACAGTTGAAAAATCTAAAACTGTACAAATCTGAAAGTAAAGTAAAACTGAGTGCTAAAAGTACAGAAAATAGTAAAGAAACTGAAACTGAGTAAATAATGAATTAAAACTGTGTTGTATGCCACTAAATTTATACATATGCATCTGAATATGCCACAGGACTGTTTGCCACAATATGCTAACTCTATGCACATGACATCCCATAGATCCTATGTGAGTGAACGCTCCGCTAACAAAGTCCTTATGTGAGCCAAGCACTCCGCTAATAGAGTCTTTATGTGAGCTGAGCACTCCACTAATGCTGACATGACTTATGCATTCATGATATGCCAAGGCTTTAAATCATCAAAATTCAGAAATTGATTAAAACAAAATAGTGAATCCATTTATCTCCACAGTGCATAATCCATATAAATGAAGCATGACTCCTGATTTAATTCTACTAAATATTAAGATTATTTAATTCTCTCTATCTTCTAGACCACCACCTGGGGAGAGTGCATATACATAACTAGTATATTTCTAAGAATGGTGGCTTTAACACTTAGTTTGTTTAACTGTACTTATCAATATGCATAAAGATAAGGGACAAAATCCTTTTATAATTTTTTCTCTCAAACTAAGTTGTTCAATCCCCTACTTAAAACATACTTGGACTTGGGATGTTTATCCTAAACTGAACTGTACTTATATAATTACCCAAGATAAGACTGGGACTCTATATTCTATTCAGGGTAAGTCAACCAATTCCATTTTTTGTAGAAATGAATCAGTTCTATGGATATACACTATCATTTCCATCCAATGATTCTATTGATTCTCATTCTAACAATTCTATTTATAAATTAAGGAATACAAATTAATAAATCCACACTCCATTATGGTGAGTCCTACACAAAGATTCCATGGGTATGACATGAAAGTCACTCAACTTAGGATATTACCATAAGGGATGATTTTCAATCTAAAATATTTATGAGATTTTACCCCAAGGATTTAAGATTAAATATTCTAAGACCATAGGATTCATCAAAGCTTCTACCTCAAAATCATACAATAAGCTCTCCTACTTCAATAATTTACCTATTCAAAAGGTCTGACAATTCGATTGATCTTAACATTGTCTTTTAATTTAAGGGTTCGTAGTAAAAGATACATTTAATTCAAGTTAACTTCTAAGCTATGAAACCTCACTTAGACTTATCATTTTCAATCATATAAGCTGGATTATACAATTCAGATGATTAAACTCATCCTATTACAATCTATTCTAATACCACAATTATGGGATAAAATCATGTGACTTCTTGAGAATTGATTGGTTCACAAATCCATTTCATTTTATAAGTTATACTATGCTGATATTCTTACTTAGGAGAAAATCAGGGATCTTACGCTTATATTCAGATGATAAATCACATTAGTTTGTTGTAACTCTTAATTCTTCTAGTTTACTAGTCTATGATCAATGGCAAATCAACAAGAGTTATTGGATTTATGCAAGTTATTGAATATTCAAATCAAGTGTTCAATTAATTCAAGTTTATTAGATTTAAGATTAAATTTCATCAAGTTTGGGTTTGACCCCAAACTTGACCTAATTAGAGTTATTTACATAGAGATTAATTGATAAGATAATTGTTGAATTATTCATCAATTATTAGTGTAAAATCAGAAATTGATTAAGGTTTGACTAATTTAAGCTCTTAAATTAATCCCTTTAGGGTTCCATCCTTGATTAAAGAACTTCAAAAGTTTTAAGTGTCCAACTCATAAGTTATATGTTCTAACATGCACACCTACTATTTATGAAACATATACAAGGCAAATCAGAGATTAATAAATGCTAATATTCATTAATTATGAGCTAAAGCAATTGGTACTTAATTAACGATTTAAAAATTCAGAATTAAAATCTAGTTGAGCAAATAAATTTTTAAGCATCCTAAGCATGGAGTTCACATTTAAAAATCACCTCTATATTTATCCAATGCATAATTTCATTAAAAACTAAAGCAATTAGTATATTTTTATATTATTATGGTTCTAGAGTCATCAAAATACGAAAGTATGATGTTTGGGCAAAATTGAGCAGTTCTGCGTGCTATGGTGCACTGTAAAACTTGCTTGTCCAAGAGCCAGGCGCTACGACACGCTGTGGCAGGCTGCTGCATAGCAGCGCTTTTAGGCCTTGCAATGCCAGATTTCCCAAGACGTGGGCGTTGCGGCGCGCTGGAGCCCTCCCTGACCAAAAGCCAAGCGCTACGACACGCCGTAGCGCTCGACGGTGATTTTGCCTGGACGAAAAAATGGGATGTCTCCCCTATTGCACCCAAATACTCTCGATTCGGGGCACATCAAGTGTGGTGCCATATACTGATAAAAAGACCTTTTCAAGACCTTTTTATTGATGCCAAAATCGACACAAAAATATTATTATAACATCGCAAACAATGATGCCCTAGATACTTATGAGTGATTCTCACTATGCATCATTACTAATTTTCTCTTTTAAATGGATTTTGATCGAGCTCTATTGAGCTTGATCGCTCAAATACATGTTCTTATGGATGTGAAAGAAAAGTTCAAGGAAATGATACATGTACCTAAGCTTGCAAATGAAAGAAGATAGAGTTCTTCAAGAGCTTGGGAGGAGAAGGAGCTTCTTCTTCTTCAGCAGCCAGCAATAGGAGGAAGAAAATTGAGGGTTCTTCAAGAGCTTGGGGAGGAGGAGTTTCAACTGATATCCAAATGGAGGAAGGAGAGTTGAGGGAGCTAGCTTTAAGGAGAATGAAGCATGGCTTAAGAATGAGCTCATCCACAACAGCATGGAGGAGAAAGGGAGCTCCTTGCATGCGCAGGAAAAGAGGAGAGGGCGTCGTTCGCAGAAATGGAGAGGGGGAGTGCGATCCAGGCGCAGAAAAAGAAAAATATGGAAATATGAATTTTCTGTAATTTAATTAATCAATTTCTAGTTTTTTTAATTAACATATTTTTAAAATCAAAATTGGACCGATAAACAAGCTCCAAAAAATCATGAAAATTCACCTCTAACTAATTCAGGAGTGAGGAACGCAATGGCGAAGTCGGATTATAATTTGGAGATCAATTTAATTATCCTAATTTTTTGGTATTTAAATACATTAAAATACTCGCGAAAATCCGAAGACTTCCAAATATTTCCAAAACATCACTCCAAGCTAATTTGGGGGTGACGAGCGCAATGGCAAAGTCAGATTTTGATTTTAAGGTCAAATTAAATATCTCAAATTTTTAATTAATTAAATATTATTAAAATAATCCAAATATTCGATAGAGCTCTGAATCGCTTCAAATCTTCAGGGTGGTTCTAATTACCAGATGAACTCAATGGAATGATAATTAGACTGCAATTAAGCTAAGAGTAGATTAAGTAACAACCTAAGGTTGTTACATTGGTGGCTAGGGGAGGGTGTGGCCGGCGGCTAGGGGGGATGTGTGGGGTTAGAGAGGGGGGGAGAGGGGAGGGTCGGTGGGGCAAGAGGGGATCTAACAACCTAAGTTGTTATTTAGGTCAATTAGGACTAAATCAAGTTCCGATTATAATTTCATAACTCTAATTAAGTCATTATGAACTCATCATGAAGACCTAATCTAAATCAAGATTCAAATAGATCAGATCTTAATTTTGGGAATTCTCAGAAACCTTAGAATTTGACCTATTTAATTTGACCACAAATCAAAAATTTGACTTCTCCATTGTGCTCATCACCCTCAAATTAGCTAGAAGTGATGTTTTGAAAGCATTTAGAAGTCGTTGGATTTTCGGAGAATATTTTAATATATTTTAAATACCCCAGAAATTAGAATAATTAAATACTAGTCGAAATCAAAATTCAACTTTGTCATTGCTTTACTTACCCTTAAATTAGCTAGAAATAAAATTTGTGATTTTTTGAGACTTATTTAATTGTCCAATTTTTAAATATGAAATTTCATGAAATAAAATTAAATTAGTTTATATTATTATTTTATTAAGTTTACGTGGGCCTGCCATGTCGAAATCGGGCGGGCCGCCTTTCTCTTTGGGTCAGACTGTTGATACTGGTCAGGCCCGTCAAACCGAATGGCTTGATTCGGGTCGTTCGATCGATCTCACCTCGATCTGATGGTCCAAGGCCATCTTTCCCGCGCACGCGACGCGTGCCCTTCTCAGTGCGTTCGCGACAGTCTCGCCGCGTGTAGGGAGTTCTCCGCAGCTCTTATACTCAAAATTTAGGCCTCCATTTCGTGGACTTGACGGTAATCCTTCGATTGAGAACCCTCTGAGAGCTAGACATCGTCCTGGAGCTCGCCCCGTTCGAACCCTAAAATCACCTCAGACGTCAATCAGGTATCCCACTACTCGAATCTCCTTTTAATCTTTATTTTAGCATCTCGTTTTCTTAATTCATATGATTGGAAGCCCGTCTAGATGTCATTCGAGCTCGTATGAGCTCGATTAGGATGTTATTTTGCTTGCACTAGTTTCATCTATCTGTGATCAAGCGGCGAAGATGAAAGGATCCTTCCCGTTCGGGCCGATGCATGTCAGGTTCATCCCGATGTGCATCCCTGTGCGACCAAGTGCGTGAACCCCGCCACTGTGCTCGCAGTAGAAGGAAGGGTCCACCTTTCTCAATCGCGCGCCTCTGATGAAGCATGGGACCCGTCAATATCCAAAATTCTGCAAAAAAATAAATAAATTATTATTAATAAAAGTAAATAATTAATTAGATAATTAAATGTTTAATTAATTAAACTTTAATCCTCCATAGATTGCAAATCAATAATCCAAATATAGCAAAATTATATGTCATTTTGATCAGCAAAATTAGCAGATCATTATGGTACTATCAAATTTCATGTATGAGGTATATTTCACATAGTGAAATTTAGGACCCCTATAATTTGACATAAATGCCCCTAATATTCAAATGATCATAACTTTGCACACAGTCACCCAAATATAACTAATATGGGTCTCATTTTAATTAGGAGACTCTCAGGATGTACTGGTAGGGTTAATTTCTCAGTTGGAGTTGTATTTTGGCTATTCACATATAGGACCCCTCACTAATTACCCCTTAAACCCTAGAAATTCAATTGATCATAAATTTATCAATTGAGCTCCAATTTAGAACTTTCAATATATCATTCTGATCAGGAGAATATGTAGATCAGTAAACTATAAAATATTTAGGATTTGGTTATTAGATTTCTTAATTAGTCCTAATCACCCCAAATCTTGATTAGTGAAAATTAGCACATTTAGTGATTTAAATTAGGTAATTCAAGTTTTTAATACTTCCTAGAGTATATTAGAACCTAATGGTGTGGTTGGTTCTATGATTTTGTGATTAATTTTATTAATCACTCACTAATCATCCTTAATTTTAATTAGGTCATAACTTGACCAAATGAGATCCAAATTGGATCTACTCCTAGTTAAAGTAATCAGTGTGTTATAGAAAAGGTATAGCCATTGAGTTTACTGAATTTAAACTTCAAATGAAATAGTTAAGTTTTTGACCCCTTTTTATAAAACCCTAATTTACATATTTAAAATATTAACTTATTTTGGCTATAACTTGGCCAATACATATCATAATTTAATAATTTTAGGTTTATAGAATACTTAGGCAGTGAACAGCAATAAACTGAATATAATTTTTAGACTTTATTAGGACAAATTACCAAATTCCTCTCATGAGTCAAATTCCCTAATTTGAGCTCATAAAGCTTAATTCTTATCCAAATTTGATGTACTTATTATTTATCTTCATGTTAGACAGTAAGTAATCATTTTCCTTTAATAAATTACAACTTGGAGTCCTAAATCAAAAAGTATCTTTTTAGACCCTTAAATAGGGGCAAAATGGTCATTTGCCTAAGTTTTAGGTTTAAGTGCTCTTAAGCCCTAGATTCATAATCTAATTATTAAAATCAGCAAATGAAGTGATTTAGTTTTTAATTCATGTGATTTTAAGCTATTAATTAAGTTTCCAAATAAAACCCTAAAATTTATCTTAAGTAAATTCTAAATAGTGTTAAGCTTCATGATATGAGATTCATCTCATATTATGCCTTCCTTAAGGCTTCCAATCCATTAGTTCAGCTTTCAATTAAGATTAGTGCTTGAGTGTTCATCTTAGTTTCTTGAGATATTCTTCCTTAAGAATTAGGAATATGACTTAGGTTAGAATTCATTCATTAGGTAAATTAGGTTACTCAATAAATGAAACCTTAGTTTTTATTAGTTTATAGATTTTCATAATTTGTTTATGATTATTTGATCTTTCAACCTTAGACTTAAGATTAAAGATCAATCCTATTAAGTTTGACTTTACTTAATAGGATATGCCTTAATCTTTAATTTATAAGATTGGGTTTTAAGCCTTAGCTTTTAGGATCACTTTGGGATTAAGTGATTAAACCCCAATAATTGGAGTTTAATTCTTAATCCTTCCATCTTGATTTGTCATAATCAAGATGGGTTTGGGTTGCTTAAATTACCAAAATAGGTCAATTGATTTAGTTATTTAACTTATATACTTGACATTGATTAAATCAAATTAGGACCCAGCTAGTCCTAATTATTTTCAATCTTATAAGATCGTGAGTCTAAGTTACACTTGATAGTAGGAATTAGAGATCCTGAACTTGTGTAAGTTCGAATAGATAGAATGGATAAATTAGACAACAATGGATATCACCTGTGTTTTAGTTGAGTCTCTTGCTTACATTGAACTTTGATGCTTTGCTTACCCTGTATTTGAGCTTTATGCCTTGGACATATGTGGTGAACATAGGATATTTGATGAATATCACATGTCAAAATTTGAATTACATAAACATCATTTGCATTTTTGTCGATGCTTTCAGTTTTCCTAATTTTCGGTTTAGTAGAGTGTGACCTAATTAGTCTGCCTTTCAGTTGGGTTCTTTTGTTGTTGTTACAAGTCATGCCTAGGCCTATGCTTGGCTAGAATGGTGTTGCCTGTCTTCAGTAAGTCTAGCCAAGCCTAAACTTAAGGGGGTCTAGGATGGTATTGTTAGACTCTTTGGTTCAGCAGTCTTGTATAGCACTCTTCTAATATGGCAGTACTAGTTTTAGGTGCACTTCTATGTTTTCAGTTTTTTCTGCCTTAGCCCAGCAGGCTAAGTGAGACTGCATGTAACAACTCAAGGCTATTACTCGGCTTGATTTTAGCTTAATCATATCTTAATTATCATTCAGTTAAGTTCATCTTGCCATTAGAACCAAACCCTGAAGGTTTGATGTGATTCAAAGCTAAATTAAATATTTTGGATTATTTTAATATTTAATTAATTAGAAAATTAAGGTTTTTAATTTGACCTCAAAATTGAAATCCGACTTCGTCGTTGCGATCCTCACCCCCAAATTAGCTAGGGATGCGTTTGGAAGTCATCAGATTATTCGCGAATATTTTAATATAATTAAATAACCTAGAAAAATAGTATAATTAAATAATCGTCGAAATCAAAATTCGACTTCGCTGTTGAATTCCTCACCCTCAAATTAGCTTGGGGTAAATTTTTAGGATTTTTCGAAGCGTGTTTTCTAAAATCTGAAATTTTAAATAATTAAATAATCTCGGATCAGATGCCGTAGCGCGCCGCAACGCCTGAAAGCGCTGCCGCGCCCCACAGCATTATTTTCCGCCGCAGCGCGCCATAGCACGCCGTAGCACCCAGAATTTTCTGGAAATGCCCAGAATTGGCTGAAATGGCCAGAACTTCACTGTTTTTGCAGTTTAAGGTCCCTAGGACCCTAGTGAGACTGAATTATATCAAATTGAGCATTGCATAAAATTTTATGTGGAAATTAAATTTGAAAGATATACTTTATAACATGCGCTTAAAATCTCTTATAAAATTTTGTGCCAAATATTAAAGAATAGGATCCTTGGATGCTTGTATTGGCGAAGTAGGTCTTAATAACCAAATTGCATGAAACCTAAGTATTTTAGAATTGTAATCAAGTGCTAACCCCTTTAGTTTGATTTAGCATTTCGTTAGCCTTAATTACCTTCTATTTTATGTTACTTTACATTCCTATATTTTCATAATATTATGATGTAAGTTAGAGAACTTTTACAGTTATTTGGACACCTAAATGTGCTTATATTGATATTAAACTATATTTGAACATAATAATCTTGAGAACCTGATTAAGTAGATGATACTTAATCTAAACTTGAAATTTGCCATCAATAATACACTAATAATATATTAATTTATCATCGACCTTTAAATTAACCTTTGGTCTTAATGGTAGAAAGGTTAGGGATTAAACCCTAACTTATCTTGATTAAGATCTAAACCTTAATCACCAAAATCAATTAACTTTAATTGAAAGATAATTCAATCGACATGATTCCAATAATGCATATGATTTGACATTGATCTTAAATCATTGAATTAGAAGTGCTAAGGTTAATAGTAAATCTGTGTGATTGAATCATCTGAATCTAAACTTTTGATCTTTGATTTTCCCATATATAAGACTATTGGCATAAGATGGATAATAAAATTGCTAATAATTTATGAAATGATCTTACTCTAATAATATTTTTGATTTATTCCCATGATTTTAGAATATAATATGATCAGATGATCTCATCATCTAATCTGATCACTTTAATCCAAATTAATAAGCAACCCTTGAGTATTTAGCTTAAGTAATAGAAGTGTTAGATCTCAAGTATCTCACTATAAGTTCGTGTCTGAAATATTCTAAGAAGACCTTAATTAATAATATATATTGAGGTAGGAAGGACATTTGCAATTTATTGAGGTAGAATCTTAAATGACCCCTTTTTACCTTAGAAGTTGATATTAATACCTTGTGGTAGAACTCACTTAATATACTTAGAGTGAACCCTTTTCCTTGTGGTAGAATCTATCTTGAATGATCTTTTGATCACATCCTTGAAACCTTGTGTAAGATTCACCCATTTAGAGTAAGGATTAATAGCTTTGATAAATCCTTATTGATTAAATAGAGTTGTTTGAACTCAGATTATTGGTTAGGTGTAGTAGGGTAGACCTATAGTACTGGATTATTTCAGTAGTATTCAAGAATGGTTGAGTCACTCTAATTAAAGTTTATCTTTGTTCTATCATGCGGGCTTAGGCGGATATAATCTCTCCTAGAGTAAATCAATCAATCCTAAGAGTGTTATTGTGGGGGCCCCGTACTTTCCCGCGACGACGCTAATACTGATATTAGCATAATCACAGGGCGTACGGTGCTCCAGCTGTGGTAAATCCCCAACTTAAGTAAAGTTAGATAGGACCCAACCTGCCTTAAGCCAAGGACTTGTCACCTGGAACTGTGAATAAACATCAATACAAATCAGAGTGGCAGAAGCAAAAAATAGTATAATATAACATCCATATCACAATATAGGATAAGAGAGTAAAAGAAACAGTAACTTATATTAAATGTAGAACAGTAAATACATCCAGAATTTAATTATTATAAACTGAATTAAATAAAAGAAAGGATCTCTCAATCTCATTGCAAGAAAGTAAATCTAACTAAATAATAGTAGGAAGATCCTCCTCCTTCACGGGCTCCTCTCCTACAGTACTGCCTACGAACAGCTCCAAATTTGACAATTGTCGGTATCACAAATGTCAGGACCCCAGCCAACAAAAGAAAAATATTATAGTTAGACAATTGTGTAAGTACATTTTAGGCTATTTAAGTGAACTGAATATTTAAGATATCAAGTTTAAAGGTTTTAAACATGCAAGTATTATAAGGTACTACAAGCTACAAAGAATGGGATAGCTATAAACTAATTATTTATAGCTAATCAATAAGCATCTAAAAATAACATGCAGAACAGCAATTAATAAGGTGAGGCTGAAAGCAAAATAATTGCAATTACTAAAATAAATTTGATCCTAATATGCTTATGATCACATGGATATATGCTGAGTATATAAAGAACATAAGTATTGAAATAAACATACAATTCTAGCATCCTAAGCATGCCAATATTTAATATTAAAGAATAAGAGTATTAATACAAACATGTAGATTAATATGTAAATAGGCCACTGAGACATGTGGCAAAAGTAAGCTAAGTACATGAATGGGCAAAAATAAAGCCACTGAGACATATGGCAAAGTAAGTCAAGCACTAAAAGAAAGGCCACTGAAACATGTGGTAAAGCAAAACAGATACTGAAAACTGAACTGAAGTAGAAGTAAGCCTAAGACATAGTACTACTATAACAGAAATGGGCCATACTGGACCTCTGAATTGAAAGTTCAACATGTATCCATCCTAGGCATCCGCAGAGCTAGGTTCGAGTTGAACTTATAGAATATGATATGTATCCATCCTAGACATCCACAGAGCTAGGTCCGGGTCTATTCTATAACAAAACTAGAACTGAAGAGGCAGACTAAGCTAGGATATACTCCACTAACTGAAAGCACTAAAAGAACTGAATGAATGATATGCTTTTCAAATACTAACTTAGGATGTAATTTCCATATCCTAAGTTTACCTATTATGCTCAAAAAACAAGGCTCAATACTCAAGGTGTGCAAAGCAATCAAAGTCAAAGTAAGCAAGAGACTCAATCTAGACTTATGTGATATCCATTGTTGTCTAGTTTATCCAACTAACTATTCTGAGAAGATACAAGTTTAGGATTTCCAATATCCAGCTATCGAGTATAATTCCAGATTCACGACTTTAATGTTAACATTAGAACTTAACAAGTTCTAATTCATAATCATATGACAACTATAAAGATTAAAGTAAATGAATCAACTACTTAATTATTATTATTTTCCTCTTTTAACCCAAATCTTGATTTAGGTAAATCAAGATTAAGGATTCTGGATCTAAACTCCACTTTGGTGTTCAAATCTTGAATCCAAGGTAGTATCCTAATAAGAACCTAGGGTTCACACATAAAACCCAAATTAAAGGTAAGGAATCTTATAAGCAGAAGGATTCAGAAACTAAGATCTTAATTGAAAGGTCAGTCTATTGGTTATAAGATAAAATAATCAATTAAGAACTAAAAATTTAAGATTTATATTCAATCCTTAGGATAATTATATTATCTTGTAAATTGAATAAATCTTACACCCACATGGAGGTTTCAAAAGGATTAAACAATAATTCACGTAGGGAATCCTAAACAAGGTAATTCAATTCAATTAGAAGATCTAAAGTTTAAGATCTAAGATCTAAGATCTAGTGTTTGATCACTTTAGACTTAAGCTAAGATTTAGATTTAGGGTTTTACAGGAGCTTTTGCTTTTACTTTCTTTAAGACAATAATTCATAAATAAACCTCAGCAAAATAACTAGGATTAAAAACTTCAACTTTAATATTGATTAAGCTAGGTCTTTTATGAAGGAGTCTTAAGATCACTTAAGATCTTAAGAGCTTACTTAAGGATTTAAAGTTTAAACACTAGGATTCAATCCTAAGATAGTGCAACTTAAGAATTGATGTTAATTCATTTCATTACTGATTATAATTACTTTACTCGAGAATTTTAAGGTTTAAGGGTACTTAAGCAAATTTTGGTCAAAATGACCAAAATACCCCTCTTAAGGCTAAAAATTGGATTTTAAGATTTACTCATCTAAATTGATCCCATTTTAATGAGTTCCATATTGGTTAATGAAGTAAGATACACACTTATCTTAGGTTTTGGTAACCTAATTAGCCTAATTAGCATTAATCGTATTTTTAAGCCAATTAAGGTGATTAAGGAAATTTGAGCATATTATAATGATCCAAATATATTTAAAGGCTCTACTATACTTAGTGAAGCATTAGGAACTAAATTTACCAAAGTTAGAAAAGCTTAATTCACTAATCTCAAATTAGGGTAATTAAGGGGTGATTGGCAAAATTAAAATTTTTATTTTACTTTTAATGGCCTACATAGGTTCTATATGGTCTCATAAGCAATCAGAGACCTTAATCAATATTTTTGGATAATTAATGAATTTATTATGATTTAAATAAAAACATAGAAAGAGTAGGCAATTATTTAAGATCTAACCATTAGATCTTTGATTTTATTTTATATTATTGTTCCTTACATTTTTCTAATTAAAATGGTATATTGGATCATGCCACTTGGATAAGTATAGCTAAAGTTATTTAAATAATTTAATATATATTTTTATTTAAATCAAAATTATAGGGAATGATTTATTAAATAATTAACATAAGAAATTTAATTCCATAATTCATTTATTAAACTGCGGCCCGAAATCGAAACCGCGCTAGACGGGGTCTGACCCGGCCCAAAGCTCCAGTGCTTCGTCTTCCCCGCACCCACTGCCTAGTGCCAGCTCTGTGGCGGCCCTCACCCTTAACCCTCAATAGGTTTAGATTAAGGGTGGGGTGTCCTGCTCGTCTAATTGAAAGGAGTCTGCCATTGTCGGTTTCACAATGTAGGGCCCCAGCCAAAAAAAGAAAAATCTGATTAAACAATTGTCTAAGTATATTTTAAGCTGAATTTTTAATAAGGTTATATAATATCACCATTTTACCATTTACTTCTAAGCATAATGTGTAAATACAGGAGCAGTAAGCAACTTAAGTAAAAAGACAAACTATAGACTATGCTCTATAGTATAAATAAGGCAAAGAAATGAGGCTGAAGCATGCCTCGCATAACAAGTAATCAAGGAAAGGCATATAAGTGTAAATATAATTGAATAAATGCTGGAAGAAAAATTCTACATCCTAAACATGCTGGTGATCAATAAAAATAACATGCTAATTAAAAATGAATAACTCAGCAGTGATATATACATATAGCAGCAAGATTCTACAGCCTAGATATATATAAAGTAGTACAAGGAAATAGTTGACTAAAAAAGAATATACTGAAACAACCACAACTGCATATAAAACTATAATACATCAACTGCCATACAAAAAAGAGCTACACTAGCTCGCCAAAAAAAACTGAAGATCTTAGCACGATACGGCTAGGGCTACTCCTAGCTCGATACGACTAAGCCAACAATAGTCACATATATGGCCCTAACAAGATACGACTAGGGCTACTCCTAGCTCGATACAGTTAGGTCACCAACTATCATACTGAAATATCCTAGCACAGTACGGCTAGGGCAACTCCTAGCACGATACGGCTAGGGCAACATTCGGTATGATCAAAAGAACACTGAGAGGCAGCTCAATCACATCAAATCATTATCATTTCACTTATTTACTTTAATATTTTCAGAAGGAATCTAAGGAGTCTCCATAATTTCATAACATTTTATTTATGCATCAAATGTCTTATATGATATGTTCAAAGAAAATATAAGGCACAAAAATACAAGGTATGCGTAGTAACAAATAACAAGTAAGCAAGAGACTCGACTACACATGGTGATATCATTTGTTTTCTACTTAACCAGCTAACTATTTCAAGTTACACAAGTTCAGGATCACCGTTTTCCTACTATCGAGTGTAACTCAGAAATTCGTCCTTATAAGTTAAAAAGGATTGGAACTGATCAGGTTCCAATCTAGTTCAATCAGATAGACGACTATGAATTAAACAAATAAATCATACGTCCTAATTTTGTGAATTTAGACGTTCTAACTAAGATCTGATCAAGATCTTCTACACCTATAGATTATGGATTAAACACTACGAGGTTTTAGGTTTAATCACATAATCCCAACTAGATAAGACCTAAGTTCTAGGTTTTATACTATAAGTGATCTACTAGTTAAGGCAAATCCTATTAAGTAATCAAACTTAATAGGATGAATCTCCTATCTTAAATCTAAAGTTAAAAGATAAACTAATCAGAATGGGTTGTAAAACAAAATAATATCTAGAAACTATTAAAACTAAGGTTTCACCCATAGGGTAACCCAATTTACCCAATGAATGAACTCTAACATAGGATCTAGTCCTAATCTCAGGAAAGGTCCTTAAGGTGGGATGCTTGAGACTTAAGAAAAATTATTGGAATTCAATTTAATGACTTGTTTTATTTACTTATATGGTACTAATATGATTACATTATTAATCCTAGTATTCTAAGATTTTAATTAAGGACTAAGGTTGAGCATTTCCAATTTTAAGGTAAAACGACTATTTTGCCCCTACTTTACGGGTCAATCAACTTTTGATTTAGGGGTACAAACTGAGTTTTATCTTCTCCAACTAATTCCTTACTGTCTAACTTGAAGGTAGATAGTAAGTACATCCAATTTGGACGAGAAACGGCCGAGTTATGGCTAAAATAAGGCTAGGGGTATTTTGGTCATTTCCCTAAATTTTAGGGTTCAAACCCTAAATATTATTTCTGTGAAAATGATAACATTAAAATTCTAAACTAGGTAGCTTCTTGAATTTTTGGATTTGGAGTTAAATTGACCAAGTTATGGCCATTTGAAGTCTAAGGGCATTTTGGTCATTTTTCACTAAAGTCAACTCTAAATTCTAGAGTTGACTTTTTGTCCTGATGTCCAAATAGGAAAACTAATACTACCACGGTGATAGGGCCGCTCTCCTAAGCATTTTAAGACCCATATTGACTATGTTTTGATAATCGGGTAAAAGGTTATGGGGTCTTAAAGAGGCTCTAAAATGCTACCTCGTTATGCGTACCCCGAAACGAAATTTTACATTATGCCATTTGATCCTAAATATTTTTCTGAGTATTTTAAGACCCATATTGGCTATGTTTGGATCATCCTACAAAAAGTTATTAAACTTTTAAGTTTTACTATTCAAAAATATAATTTGAATTATTTTACTATTCATTTATTCAAATTGAATTATTTTACTGTTCATTCCTAAAGTTTAAATGTAATATTTTTGATTTTTAATTAATTATTAATTGATATTAATTAATTAATTAATTTACTGTAGCAAAGTAATTAGTGTTAATCACTTTTTAATTAATGTTAATTAATCTCTAATTATATTAATTATTTAAATTTACTGTTTATTCCTAAAGTTTTTATTTAATTAATCACTGTTTAATTATTAATTAATTAATTTTACTGTAGCAAAGTAATTAAAGCTAATTATTGTTTAATTAATCTTAATTATTTGTTAATATTAAATTAAATATAATTAATTATATTTTATTGTTCAAAAATAATTAATTATCCTAATTATTGTTTAAGATTTAATTAACAATTAATTAATCCTTAATTAATCTTTAATTATAATTATTTAATTAAAGTTACTGTTTAAAAGTAATTAGTACAAATCCTACTTTAATTAACCACTAATAGTAATTAATTAGGGCTAAACAGTAACTAACAGTAACTTAATTAATTTCTAATTAATCAACAGTGGGCCCCACTGACACGTGGCACCTTCAGAGGCTGCCACGTAGCACAGTGGACCCCACGGGCTGCTGACTCAGCACAGTTGACTGGACAGTGGGCCCACTTGACACGTGGCACTGCCAGAGGCTGCCACGTGGCACTGTGGGTCCCACGGGCTGCTGACTCAGCTCAGGTGATTGGGCAGTGGGCCCACCTGACACGTGGCACTGCTAGAGGCTGCCACGTGGTGCTGTGGGTCCCACGGGCTGCTGACTCAGCTCGGGTGACTGGACAGTGGGCCCACCTGACACGTGGCGCTGTGGGTCCCACGGGCTGCTGACTCAACTTGAGTGACTGGACAGTGGGCCCACCTGACACGTGGCACTGTGGGTCCCACGGGCTGCTGACTCAGCCCGGCTGATGGGGCGGTGGGCCCACCTGACACGTGGCACTGCCAGAGGCTGCCATGTGGCACTGTGGGTCCCACGGGCTGCTGACTTAGCCCGACTGACGGGGAAGGGAATTAAGGTTCACTGTGAGCGAGTAATTCTCCTCACAAAAGTCGCCAAACTGACAGGGCTCGATCCCTACACCATCAATGAGGTGAGGCGAGTTGAACCCTTAAGGTTTCACAGCTTGGGTGCAGCAATCGCTGGCTCCTTACTCGGACTCAGCCTCAGCTCAGCCGCTAGCTTGATCAATCGATACGATCGATCCGAGCTAGCTCAAACCTGGTGATAATCATGATAAGTTTCCTAAGTGGCTAAGGCAATCTAGGCGACATCCAGAGGCTCAATCCAGAGGCAAGGATGGAAACTGAACTTATGAAATTCAGTGGAAAAGCTGTACCTGAGGACTGAGGAATGACTGTGACAGAGAGGGATTGAAGCGCTTCCAAGCTCACCAAGCCAGTGATGCAGGTTCACAGGGGGTCTGAACACCAGACGGGCTCTCTATCAGTGGTTCGAGCTGCAGGATTAGCCGGGATTGCCGAGAACTCCAGGAAGATTCCAACTGGGAACTTAGGGGATCTCAGTGAGCAAAGGGGCTTACTGCAATTCTCGGGAGGTACTTATAGGCGAGGGAGAGGTCCATGGGTGGATACCATGGCTGGTAGCCATGGTTCAGGCTCGGGCAGGGACGGGACCGTGAGCCTCCATAATTGGGGCTAGCAGGACCTCAAGACCCGACGAGCCCTACCTTACCTGAATCAGGAAGGCCTAACGGTCTAAAGGATGTGGCCAAGGGAGTGGCAGACAAGGTTAACGTGGCTTGTACAAGCGGATTTCTTCTGTTGGGCCTGCGATCGAGCGGAGACAACGATCCACAGTGGCAGGGTTCATCTCCATCGTCTGATCGTGAGAACGTTGAGGATAAACTGTCTAATGCGGCTCCCGAATAATAGAAATGCCGATTAAATCCTGCGCGTTGGATGAGGGATGTCGATAACGAGTGGATAGGATTAGATCGCGACGCGGATGATACGAGCCGTTGGATTATGAGCGCCAGGATGCATGCTAGAGCATCCAATGGCTAGCATAGTTGAGCCACTGTCAGGACCCCGCAGTGAATCTGCTGCGGTCCCAACAGCAAATCCTGCCAATTATATTTTAATTAAATAATTTAATTTAAATAATATAAAACAAATTAATTAATATAATTAACTATAATTAATTTTAAATCCAATTTAGGCTTAAATGAGCTCCAAAAATTCTCAAAAATTCACCCTTAGCTAATTGAGGTGTGAGAAATTCAAAAATGAAATCAGATTTTAATTTGAAGATCAAATTAATTTAAATATTTTCAGGGCACAAAAATAGGCAAAAATACCAAAATTCTTAATTTAGCTCCGATTGATCCCAAACTTCTATGGTTAGGTTTAAATGACCCATTGAGTCTAATGAAATCAAAATTAGCACTTTGTTTAGCTTAATTAATCTAAACTTAGATATGGTAACAACTAGGGTTGTTACAGATTCCCCCACTTAAGAACGATGTTGTCCCCGACATCACTGAAGTGAAGAAAGTACTACAGGGATTGAAATATTTAAATAAAACAGATGAGAAAAAAAAAGAATAGTACCTGAACTTGCAAAAAGCTGTGGATATTTATTGTACATATCCACTTATTTTCCCAAGTAGATTCTTCCAACGATCGATTCTTCCACTGGACCTTGATTATAGGAATTGAACGATTCCTTAGCTGCTTCTGATCATGAGCTAAGACTTTGACTGGTTCCTCTGCATAAGAAATATTAGGTTGAATTTTTACTGCTGGGAGTTGAACGAGATGAGATGGGTCTCTGAGACATCTCCTTAATGACAATACATGGAATACATTATGGGCAGCTGCAAAGTCATCAGGAAGATTTAACATGTAGGCAGATGATCCTACTTTGGCCAAAATCTCAAAAGGTCCAACATAGCGAGGACTGAGTTTTCCTGCTATGCCAAATCTGTAGACACCTTTCATTGTACTGACTTTCAAATAGGCAGTATCGCCAACATTGAACTCTAAGAGATGATGACGAGCATCATGATACTTACTCTGACAATCTTGAGCTGAACGAATTCTCTGCTGAATTAATTGGATCTTCTTATTAGTTTCTTCAACTAACTCAGACCCAAAAAGTTGAACACTTCCTGTCTCTGACCAAGCTAGCGGAGTACTGCATTTTCTACCATACAATGCCTCATAAGGAGCCATTTTAATAATGGCTTGGAAACTATTATTGTAGGCAGATTCCACTAACGGAATATGATCTTCCCAGGAACCGGTAAAATTAAGAACACACAGCCTAAGCAAATCCTCCAAAACTTAATTCACTCTTTCAGTCTGACCATCCGTTTGAGGGTGAAAAGCTGTACTCATAGCTAGAGTAGTACCCACATCTTGATGCACAGCTTGCTAAAACTTAGAAGTAAATATGATATCTCTATCAGATATGGTTAATTTTGGAATACCATTCAATCTGATAATTTCTTTGATATAGATATTTGTTAGCTTCTCCACAGAGTCAGTCTGACGGATAGGAAGAAAATGCGCTGATTTAGTTAAGCGGTCTACTATAACCCAGATTGCATCGGCACCAAATTTAGCACGAGGCAATTTCATGATGAAATCCATAAATATATCGAACCATTTCCATTCAAGAATTTCTAATGGATGCAAACGACCACCAGATCTTTGGTGTTCAGCCTTTACCAAATTGCAGGCATAACACTTAGCCACAAAATCGGCTACATCCTTTTTCAAATCGGACCACCAAAATGATTTCTTTAAATCTTAGTACATCTTGGTACTACCTGGGTGAATGTGATACCCAGAATTATGATCTTCAATCAACACTTCATGGTGCATGGATTTAGGAATCCACAAACAATTACTTTGATAAATTATATTGTTGTGCATTTGCAATTCATGATGATGACCACCTTTAATATCTGCTTTGAATTTCAGATAATTATCATCTTTAGTTTGTGAGATAGAGACATCTCTAAGAAAGGTAGGTTCTACATTGATATTTGCTAAGAGCGAACTTAGCATATAGCCACTGACTGGAGAAATCTCTAGCTTACGAAATTCTTGTTCTAAAGAACTGGAGGCGATCATGGAAGATAAAGTAGCACGATGACTAAGAGCATCGGCCACTACATTTGCCTTTCCTGCATGATACTGGATAGTAAGATCATAATCACTGATGAGTTCTAACCATCTCCTTTGATGATAATTTAGTTCTCTTTGAGTGAAGATATACTTCTAGCTTTGATGATCAGTGAAGATCGAACATTGAACTCCATATAAATAGTGACGCCAAATCTTTAAGGCAAAGATCACAGCTGCAAGCTCAAGATCATGAACTGAATAATTCTTTTCATGGGATTTTAACTGACGAGAGGCGTAAGCGACATCACCTTACCCTCTTGCATTAACGCACAACCTAGTCCAATTCTAGAGGCATCGGTATATACCTGGTAGTTCAAGCCTTCCTTGGGCAGAACAAGTACTGGAGCGATAGAGAGTGCGTTCTTCAAGGTTTGAAATGCTTCCTCGCATTCCGGGCTCCAAATTAGCATAATGGCTTTTTGAGTTAACTTAGTCAAAGGCGAAGCAATCTGGGAAAAGCTCTTAACAAACTTCCTATAATATCCGGTCAATCCCAAGAAACTTCTAATATATGTGACTGTCTTAGGTTGAATCCAGTCCTGAATAGCGCTTACTTTATTTTGATCTACACGAATACCCTGGGCATCGACAACATGCCCCAAGAATGTAATGGATTTAAGCCAAAACTCACACTTGAAGAACTTGGCATACAACTGATGTTCACACAGAGCTTCTAATAGTAACCTCAGATGTTCTTCATAATCTTTTAAGGTTCGAGAATAAATGAGGATATCATCGATAAAGATGATTACAAATTTATCTAAATAGGGCTTCAAAACTCGCGGCATCAAATCCATGAAGATTGATGGCGCATTGGTGAGTCTGAAAGACATCACTAAGAATTCAAAATGACCATAGCGAGTACGGAAAGCGGTCTTTCCTACATCATCTTCTTTTACTCGTAATTGATGATATCCAGACCTTAAGTCAATCTTAGAGAATATGATAGCTCCAGATAACTGGTCGAATAAATCATCAATTCTATGCAATGGGTATTTATTCTTTATGGTGACTTTATTTAGTTTGCGATAATCTATGCACATTCGCATAGATCCATCCTTCTTCTTTACAAATAAAATGGGTGTTCCCCAAGGTGACATACTTGGCCTAATAAAACTTTTATTCAAGAACTTTTGCAACTGTTCGTTGAGTTCTTGAAGTTCCTTAGGCGCCATTCCGTATGGTGCTTTAGATATAGGATGGGTACCCGGAGTTAATTCAATAGAGAACTCGACTTTTCTGGAAGGAGGTACACCAGACAGATCTTCTAAGAATATGTAGGCGAATTCCTTAACTACTTTACAATCAGAGAGAGGGACACTTTCCTTTGCTTCACCCATCATAGTGACCAGAAAAGCATCATAACCTTTACTGATCAATTATTCAGCTTTAATATCATTTATTAACGATAACTTTGTACTGGTTTTTCCTATAAAGGTTTCAGACTTGCCCTGAGAATGGAGAGTGACCTTCTTTTTCAGGTAGTTTATCACAGCATTATTGTCACTGAGCCAGTTCATCCCAAGGATGATATCAAAGTTTGCTAATGGCAGGAAAATTAATTCAGAGTGAAACTCCTGACCATTTAATGGAATTTTGACATTATAAAACTTATGAGCACTTAGTTGGGCTCCAAATGGAAGTCCAATACTCAAAGGTTTTGCTAAGTTGTACGAGTGTGGTTTAAGGATGTTAGCAAAATGTTCAGAAATAAACGAATGACTATCACCAGTGTCAAATAACACATTGCAGGGTTGGTCATTAAAATAAAGTGTGCCTAATTTATTCATACGAATCGTATTAACAAATTGCAATAATTAAGGTACATGAATGCAATTAATAAAGGAGAAGTTCAGAAATGTGTACCTGAAACCACATTATTGTCTTCTGCGGCTTCTAGAGGCGTTAAAGCATATACACTCGCGCAGGACCAGCAGGATGGTTATTTACCTGCTTCCTGGGATAGTTTTGGGATTTAGGAGCTGAGGGCTATTCTGGAGCAACTTCAGGTGTAGGTGTTGACATTATTACCAAGTTTGGTTCTCTCCTGTTCAGCAGAGTTGCTATAAATACTTAGTTCTTTTGAGATAGCTTCATCAGAACTCCATCCACTATTTCTGTGTGTGTATAATGATAGAACATGTGGCCTGGTCACCCGCAATTGTAGCACTTATGGCTAATGTAGTAACACTTGCCATATGGGTGATGCCTATTACAACCTTGAATTGGTTCAGCAGGGGATGCAGCTTCAAGTTGATAGACCTTTGCAGAGTTAGGTCTGTGCCTCTTAAAGGCTTCATGCTACTTAGGAAATGATTGCGCCTTTCGCTTAAGATCTTTTTCTGAGTGGTGATGTTCAATCACCTTAGCTGTCTCTACTAGTTCAAAGAAGCTAGTTAGGCAAAGTGGAATAATCTGATCTTTCAGTGAATCTCGGAGTCCACTGAGAAAGCGATGGCACTTAGCCTATTTGGAGTGGATAATTTCTGGAGCAAAATGAATCAACCTACAAAATTCCTTTTTGTAATCAACAACAGAGCGACTTCCTTGAGTCAACCTTAGAATCGTGTCTGCAATGATGTTCTGTGCAGAAGAGGGAATGAATTCAGCTTTGAATGCTTCAACGAATTTATCCCAAGGGATGTCTTCCAATTTATAATCAACAAACTTTGTATTCCGGGCCTCCTCCCACCAGTATTCTGCTTCAGCATGAAACAGGTGTGTAGTGAGACGGACAGCTTCTGAGTTTGAAATCTTCAGACTAATAAGATCCTTCTCAATTGCTTTCAGCCAGTCGGCTGTATCCATTGGTGATAAGTTTCCATCGAAGGTGGAAGGCCTTAGTCTTAAGAAGTTATGGAGAATATTATCCATAGAGTGATGGGAAGGAAAAGTATATTGCAGAATAGGAACAACAGGAGCAGTAGCAACGATTGGTACTGGACGATCGAATATCATCTTTTGCATTACCAGTGCTTGTTGAGCCTGATTCTCCAACAAAGTTGCCACCATTGCTCGCAAATGAGCTACTTCATCAGAAGAACTGCTCAAAGTGACATCATTCTTGATTGGAGTAGCAGCAGGAGGTAATCCAGGATTCATTCTAAGTAAGTAGTACAAATCTAGATTTTAGAATCATTCTAAGGAAGACAGTAATTTAAATTTCTAATAGATGCCAAAAACTTTCATTACTTTTGAAATGAAGGAATACATAAGAATCTAAAAAATGCCAAAAATCACAGCACTATTAAAATCAAGAAATGACAATTACTCTAACTAGCACTCAGATTTGCTTAATGTACTCAGTCCTAAAAGCAACACAAAAATCTTCAAACGTCACTTTCTGATGCTTTATCTTGCATTTTCATTCAAGCTTCTTAATGGCATCGTACTGCCAGATTCCTGCATAGTCTAGCATCAGATATGTCACTATATCATGCTAGAGGGACTCTAGACACTCTATGTGCCTCAGGACTGACTCTACTCGGTTCAACCACTCCTATGCATAGATGGGAAAGTCAAGCCCTCGATACACCGTTTGATGTAGAAGTTTGTCCAAGACTAGGGTTCCTTTTGTTGAAACTCTTTTGATTTGCCATTTGCTCTCCTGTCTCCATTTGAAATTATAACTCCAAGCCAACTCAAAGGCATGCAGATAATATTCATAGTTAGACTCTTTATGATCCATTTGATCCTAATAGTAGAATGTATTGGTTTTTGTTAGCTATAGATGACAAGATATTTAGGATATGAGTATTTTCATTCTACATTTTTTGGAGAGTTACTGATAGTACTATGTTATGAATGTTATGTCTTGATGTTTGTACTTCAGAAGAACAGTCCATTAGGTAGAAAGAAATCACAAATCCCATTCTGACATCTTATGATATTCTCTGATATCAACTGTGGGGCCTCGTACTTTCCTGCGGCGATGCTAATACTAATATTAGCATAATCGCGGGGAGTATGGTGCTCCAGCTGTGGCAAATCCCTAAATTAAGTAAAGTCAGGTTAGGACCCAACCTGCCTTAAGCCAAGGACTTGTCACCTAGAACTGTGAACATACATCAATATAAATCAAAGTGGTAGAAGCAAGAAATAGTATAATATAATATCCACATCACAATATAGGATAAGAGAGTAAAAGAAATAATAACTCAGATTAAATGCAGAAAAGTAAATACATCTAGAGTTTATTTATTATAAACTGAATTATATGAAAGAAATGATCTCTTAATCTCACTGTAAGAAAATAAATCTAACTAAATAGTAGTAGGAAGATCCTCCTCCTGCACGTGCTCCTCTCATACAGTACTGCCTACGAATAGCTCTAAATCTGACATTTATTGGTATCACAAATGCCAAGGCCCCAGCCAACAAAAGAAAAAGGTTACAATTAGACAATTGTCTAAGTATATTTTAGGCTATTTAAGTGAACTGAATATTTAAGATATCATATTTAAAGATTTTAAACATGCAAGCATTATAAGGTGCTACAAGCTACAAAGAACAGGATAACTATAAACTAATTATTTATAGCTATTCAACAAGTATGTAAAAATAACATGCAAAGCAGCAATTAATAAGGTGAGGCTAAAAGCAAAATAACCGTAACTACTGAAATAAATATGATCTTAATATGCTTATGATCACATGAATACATGCTGAGTATCTAAAGAACACAAGTGTTGAAATAAACATACAATTCTAGCATCCTAAATATGCCAATATTTAATATTAAACAATAAGAGTATTTATACAATCATGCAAATTAATATATAAATAAGCCACTGATACATATGGCAAAAGTAAGCTAAGTACATGAATGAGCAAAAGTAAAGCCACTGAGATATGTGGCAAAGCAAGTTAAGCACTAAAAGAAAGTCTACTGAAACATGTGGCAAAGCAAAATAAATACTGAAAATTGAACCGAAGTAGAAGTAAGCCTAAGGCATAGTACTGCCATAATAGAAATAGGACATACGGGACCTCTAAACTGAAAGTTCAATATATATCCATCCTAGGCATCCGCAGAGCTAGGTCCAAGTTAAACTTATATAATAAGACATGTATCCATCCTAGACATTCACAAAGCTAGGTCCGACTCTATTCTATAACAAAACTAGAACTGAAGAGGCAAACTAAGCTATGACATACTCTATAACTGAAAGCACTAAAAGAACTGAATAATGATATGCTTTTCAAATACTAACTTAGGATGTACTTCCATATCCTAAGTTTACCTACTATGCTCAATGAACGAGGCTCAATATGTGAAAAGTAATCAAAGTCAAAGTAAGCAGGATACTCAATCTAGACTTATGTGATATCTGTTGTTGTCTAATTTATCCAACTAACTATTCTGAGAAGATACAAGTTTAGGATGTCCAATATCCAGCTATTGAGTATAATCCTAGATTTACGACCTTAATGTTAACATTAGAACTTAACAAGTTCTAATTCATAATCATATGATGACTATAATGATTAAAGTAAATGAATTTATGACTTAATTATTATTATTTTCCTCTCTTAACCCAAATCTTGACTTAGGTAAATTAAAATTTATGATTCTGGATCTAAACTCCACTTTGGTGTTCAAATCCTGAATCCAAGATAATATCCTAATAAGGAATTAGGGTTCACACTTAAAATCCAAATAAAAGGTAATAAATCTTATAAGATGAAGGATTCAAAAACTAAGATCTTAATTGAAAGGTCACTCTACTAGTTATAAGATAAAATAATCAATTAAGAACTAAGAATTTAAGATATATATTCAATCCTTATGATAATTATATTATCCTGTAGATTGAATAAATCCTACACCCACATGGAGGTTTCAAAAAGATTAAACAATAATTCACTTAGGGAATCCTAAACAAGGTAATTCAATTCAATCTGAAGATTTAAAGTCTAAGATCTAAGATCTAAGATCTAGTGTTTGATCACTTTAGACTTAAGCTAAGATTGAGATTTAGGGTTTTACAGGATCTTTTGCTTTTACTTTCTTTAAGATGATAATTCATAAATAAACCTCAACAAGATAACTAGGATTAGAAACTTCAACTTTAATATTGATTAAGCTAGGTCTTTTATAAAGGAGTCTTAAGATCACTTATGATCTCAAAAGTTTACTTAGGAATTTTAAGGTTTAAACACTAGGATTCAATCTTAAGATGATGCAACTTAGCAATTGATGTTAATTCATTTCATTACTAATTATAATTACTTTACTTGAGAATTCTAAGGTTTAAGGGTACTTAAAAATGACCAAAATACCCCTCTTAAGGCTAAAAAAGGGATTTTAAGATTTACTCATCCAAATTGATCCCAATCTATTTTAATGAGTTCCATATTGGTTAATAAAGTAGGATACACACTTATCTTAGGTTTTTGTAATATAATTAGCCTAATTAGCACTAATCACATTTTTAAAGCTAATTAAGGTGATTAAGGAAATTTGAGCTTACTAGAATGACCCAAACATATTTAAAGGCTCTACTATACTTAGTGAAGCATTAAGAACTAGATTAACCAATGTCAGAGGTTAATCTAAGGCTTAATTCACTAATCTCAAATTAGGGTAATTAAGGGGTGATTAGCAAAATTAAAGATCTTAATTTACTTTTAATAGTCTACTTAGGTTTTATATGGTCTCATGAGCAATCTGAGACCTTAATTAACATTTTTGGATAATTAATGAATTTATTATGATTTAAATAAAAATAGAGAGTGATTAGGCAATTATTTAAGATCTAACCATTAGATCTTTGGTTTTAATTTATATTATTATTCCTTACATTTTTCTGATTAAAATGGTATATTATATCATGTCGTTTAGATAAATATAGCTAAAATTATTTAAATAATTTAATCTGTATTTTTATTTAAATCAAAACTATAGGGAATGATTTATTAAATAATTAACATAAGAAATTTAATTCCATAATTCATTTATTAAACCGCAGCCCGAAATCAAAATCGCACGGGTCAGAGTCTGACCCGGCCCAAAGCGCCAGTGCTTCGTCTTCCCCGCGCCCACTGCCCGGTGCCCGTTTGATTAGGGTTAGCTTCAGACGAGCAATTCTCCGTGCACACTCCACGCCATGCCCTAAACTCAACGGCTACACCTTTAGGGAACTAAGACGCATCCATTGAGGTAAGAACCCCCATCTGGGTTATGCTGGATCGTCGGGGTGCTACTCGACCGAGACACACTAAGGGAAGGAAATTAGGGTTCACTATGAGTGAGTAATTCTCCTCACAGAAGCTACCAAACTGACGGTGCTTGATCCCTACACCATCAGTGAGGTGAGGCGAGTCGAACCCCCAATGTTTCATAGCTTGGGGTGCAGCCAATCACTGGGTCCTTACTCGAACTCAGCCTCGACTCAGCCGCTAGCTCGATCGATCGATACGATCGATCCAAGCTAGCTCAATCCTGGTGACAATCACGATAGGTTTCTTATAGCTAAGGAAATCTAGGCAACATCCAGAGGCTCAATCCAGAGGCAAGGATGGAAACTGAACTTATGAAATTCAGTGGAAAAGCTGTACCTAAGGACTGAGGAATGGCTGTGACAGAAAGGGATTGAAGCGCTTCCGAGCTCACCAAGCCAGCGACACAGGTTGACAGGGGGTCTGAACACCAGACGGGCCTTCTATCAGCGGTTTGAGCTGCAGGATTAGCCAGGATTTTTGAGAACTCCAGGAAGATTCCAACTGGAAACTTAGGGGATCTCAGTGAACAAAGGGGCTCACTGCGATTCCCGTGAGGTACTTATAGGCGAGGGAGAGGTCCAGGGGTGGATACCATGGCTAGTAGCCATGGTTCAGGCTCGGGCAGGGACGGGACCGCGAGCCTCCATAATTAGGGCTAGCAGGACCTCAAGACCCGATGAGCCCTACCTTACCAGAATCGGGAAGGCCTAACAGTTTGGAGGACGTGGCCAAGGGAGTGGCAGACAAGGTTGACGTGGCTTATACGAGCGAATTTCTTCTGTCGGGCCTATGATCGAGCGGAGACGACGATCCACAGTGGCGGTGTTCATCTCCATCATCTGATCGCAAGACCGTTGAGGATAGACGGTCTGATGCGGCTCCCAAATAATAGAAATGTGGATTAAATCCTGCGCATTGGATGAGAGATGTCGATCGAGTGGATATGATTAGATCGCATTGTGGATGATACGAGCCGTTGGATTATGAGCGCCGCGTGCTAAAGCATCCAGTGGCTAGCATATTTAAGCCGCTGTCGGGACCCCGTAGCGAATATGCCACGGTCCCGACAGCAAATCCCGTCGATTATATTTTAATTAAATAATTTAATTTAAATAATTTAAAACTAATTAATTAATATAATTAACTCTAATTAATTCTAAATCCAATTTAGCCTTAAATGAGCTCCAAAAATTCACCCTTAGTTAATTGAGGTGTGAGGAATTCAAAAATGAAATCAGATTTTAATTTGGAGATCAAATTAATTTAAGTATTTTCCAAGGCTCAAAAATAGGTAAAATTACCAAAATTCTCAATTTAGCACCGATTGATCCCAAACTTCTATGGTTAGGTTTAAATGACCCATTGAGTCTAATGGAATCAAAATTAGCACTTTATTTAGCTTAATTAATCTAAACTTAGCTATGATAATAACTAAGGTTGTTATAGTTATAAACAGGGACTCATTCTTTAGTTTGATTAAAATACAAATCGCCATCGAGTGATGCCTCCTAGCGAAGATCACTTTAATAGGTGTGGCTTAAACAAACTAAGTAATTTGAGTCACCTTCTTTAAGACACTAAGTGTAATTATGAGTCGGGCATCTTAATAACTTAGCTTGAGATACAAATCGTCATCAAGTGATGCCTCCTATCGAAGATCGCTTCGTTAAGGTGGATTAATCAAACTAAGTGTTAAGAACCATCTTTCATGCAAATATGCTAAATATATATATACAACCTTCCTATCTAATGATTTTTAAGTAAACTCTCAACTTTAACCAATTAGTGAAACTAAAATTTAGGAGTCAGAATCCTTTTAGTAGATTCTGCACAATGGAGACCTTAAATTCATTATTAGATTTCAAAGCATTTTATGAATTTTTGGATTTATCTCATGTAGCTTATAAGTATAAGCATGATATTGAGTATCAACAATGATGTATGAGTATTAATGATGATTTATGGGTTATGAAATATTGCATACCTTGACTGGAGAATTTCAGGATGCATCAGCATCGTAGTTCCCAACTTGATGTATGTATACATTGGATCGTACGACTCATAGCAGTTCAGTGATATTTTGGTTGCATATCAGTAGCATACAATATTATGGCATATTCATATGTATAGTTTTAGTGGCATACAAATATAGTTTTATATGCTATTACTCAATTTCAGATCCATTACTATTTTTGGTTTACTTTCAATATTCAGTTTACAGTTCAGCTTTACTTTACCTTACTTCAGTTTTGTACAGTTTTATACAGTTTTATACTTTCAGTTACCTTACAATATTTATGCATATTTACTTATATTATGTAAATGTTAAATGAATAACTAGAATTACTTAGATTAGTTTCGATATGTTAGACTTATTGTCCAACACGAGATACTTTTGGGATCCAGCAATTTGCTAGATCTTGAGCAGTATATTGAGCCAGGTCAAGAGGACACCCAGTAGATTCAGGAGGAGCCCGTGGAGCACTAGTGGACTCTTCTTCAGCTTTACCTTTTTTTTTAGTTTATTTCAGTTCAGTACTTAGCTTTTATTTTTGTATTTCAGTAAACTATTTGTAATAATTCTGGATGTGTTTTTTTTTTCTTTTCTGATGTGAATGTTTCATACAGCTTCTGTGATGAATGTTTATAGATGTTTGATTTAAGCTTCCGCACTCTGTTATATACTACTTACACTTAGTATTATGATGTGATCAATATATTGAAAATGCTGATATCTTATACATATATTGGATTCCTCATATATTTTACATCTGATGTATGTATTGGTCTAATACTTAGGATAATGATACTACTCTTATCTTAAGTATTAGCTCTCAACCCTCATTGAGGTTAAGTCAGCAGCCCTTTAGATGGGTTTTGTTTTAGCCATTCGGGGAGACGGGATATTCCTCCCAGAGTGGCGTGCCGCTCCGCCGCCAAACTTGATTATAACTATCTCTCTTGCGTACGGTGATGGGTGGGGCGCTACATATAACCTCATGAATGTGTCTTCCATTATTTCCTGTGCAGATGGTGGAATATATTGGGCACATAAACTTTGACAAAATCTTCCAAACTTATCTCTTCTATATTAGAATTTACAAATCTAGTGCTTTTGGTAGACTCCCACCAATTTTTTGCTTCACCTTCTAAAAGATAAACAATTAGTCTTACCATGTTTATTTCTAGACATTTTATAGTTATTAACTTCTTCTCGATCTTTTTCAACCAATCTTCTACTTCCATTAGGTGAGATTGCTCCATTAAATGTGGGTAATTTTAGTTTAAGATAAACTTGAAGGATTCCATTATTGGAGAAGTTTTGATTTGGGGAAGGTTGTATTGAGGATGTGGATGTGTGATTGTAGCTTGGTTATAAAGTAGGATTGTTACTAACTCCAGTAACTTATCGGTCTTATTTTTGAATGGTTCGTTGGAGTTAGGGATAGTAGGAGTTTCTTGAGAATCCATCTGAAGAAAGAAAAAGAGGAGCTTTTTAGATAATAAGAAATGATTAATACATGAAGTAAGAAGATGGATAAGTAAAATACAATGTTTTCTTCCTTTTATGTATCTTCAGAGATAACTTTTCTTCTGATATGTACATATATATTTATGATGAAACTTCAATTCTACGTTTTTATTGCACCCTTCCATTTACTGCTCCTATTTTTTTCTTAGCAGTAGTTTTCTGGATCTTGCTAGATGGTGGGTTTTTTTTTTTTTTCTGCTGAATGCTCTTAACTACTTTGGCTTTCTCTTCTAGCTCCATTTGAAGGTGTTATGTAGTTTTTTTTTTTCTTTCCTTTGATTTTTAGTTTGAGCATGGAAGACTGTAATGAATAACTCTTTCATCTCCTCAAACTTTCGGGTTAAGATTTGAAATTGATTTTCTAGGGTGGGTGGTCGATCAATACTATAACTTCTTAGGCTTTCTGATGGGCATGAATTTATCTCACCATGTTCCTCATTTTTTCTTCAAAGTACTCTTCGAACTCAATTTCGGGATCTATATGTATAAATAATTTATTATAATAATTTATATATGTATATTTTAAATTTTTCTCAAATTAATTTGAACAAATCTAATTTTTATATTATCTTTATAAGCTTTTCCCAACTCCAGCTCTAATACCAATTGTGACGACCCCCACATTAGTTCCATACCCAATCTTGACCCTAGATCCTTGATAGATCCTGGTTAAGGTGTCGAGACTAGGGTGGCGTCATCATTTTATGCCGAGGATTATAGTCGGGAGTTTAGAATAATAATATAAAGATCACAGACATTTGCTCAAATAATTAGATAACATGAAAATAGAAATGTTCATTCTAAAAAAGAATTATTATAAGCGCATGTTTCTCTTTTATTTATAAATACAATAAGAGAATAAAAGGTGCAGTGGTAGATTGATCAGGCTATCTCCAGATCCTCAGCAGCAACCTGACCTGACATTTACAATGAAAATGCCCGGGTAGAACACCCGTTAGAGATAAACTCTAGTACTTTAGATATCATTAATTACATTATATATATATAAGTAAAAGCATGAAATTTATGTGCAGTGAAAAATGCAAGGAAGCACAATAATAAAAATTTGAAAGGCAAAATTTCTTCATTTGAGGATTATCACGATTTTTTCTGTAAATCAGAAGTTCAACAATAATTTTGAAATATCAATAAAAGTAACCTATCACAAGTAAGTTATACTTACCAAAAATTGATATCTCTATCTCGAAAATAAATAAATAATATATATATATATAACATTTTCATTCGAGCGAGCAATTTCTTGAATCTTGAGGAAATCAAGCACGCCTGATATGATTATCACAATTTGGGTTCAAATATTACCATTCAGGCATTATCTTACCTATGCTAGCCCCCTCGTAGGAATAATCATAGTCTCCTTATATTTTCATAGAATAGTACGATAGTAAACTAGCTCTATTCTTATTACATTCTGTACATAGTGTAATTACTCCTCATGGAACCCCATTTAATTCAATTAATTAAGATCCATTATCTATATTTGAAAGTTCCTCATATAGTGACAGTAAACTTTAATTATATCAGAGTAAGAAAAATAGTTTGGTAAAATTTGCAGAGCAAAAACGTATAATCAAATCAACATATATAAATGTAGTTCATAATATCCGGAGTGCCTGTTTTCTTTAGCTAGGCTGACTTCTTGTGAATCTGTGCAAAATTTATTGATTAGTGAAGAGATGAAAAATAAAACTTTTATTATCTTCTCTCGCCCTCAGTGTGTTTCAATGTTAGTTAAATAATAGTAGAAAGAGATGATTATGATTGAGGTGATAATAGAGATTATAACGACAAGGATAGCAGTGATGATAGTAGTTGCGATGATAACAATAATAATAGTGATAAATGTTAATAATAATCGATGCTATTATTATTACTATTATTTATATTTATAAATAAAGAAATGAAAGTCGTTGTGGAAGAGCAAAAGTACAAACGATAATAATGATAATAATAATATTTTTTTATTATTATTATCATTTATAGGAGAATTTATACTTAAAAAGTATTATTTTTATTGCTCTATGTAAGAAAGTACAATAATTGGAAGAAAATGAAATTGTCATTTCGCGTGATAATTTTATGCACATGAGTTTATTTTGGAGAAAGAGAATATTATGATAATATTAATAAAATAATAATAATAGTATGATTATCACTATTATTATTATATGAAGATGATAATAAGTATAGACTTATTATCATATATATTTTAAAAAGAGAGATAATATTATAATAATAATATTTTTATATTTATAATAATAATAAGAATAAGATAGTATAATTATTATTACTATTATTATTTAGAAAATAATAATAGAGAGAGAATATTATAATATTAGTAAGAGATATTATAATAATATTATTTAAGTAATAAATATTATGTTAATAATGATAATAATAACATATTTAGTTATTATCATTATTATTATTATGACATAGTTATAATATGACATATTAATATATATGTACATATAAAAGAACATGAATTAAAATTGTCTAAAGATAAAGGTATGAATTAAATTGTAAAAAGTAAAATTAGTGGTTAAGAACAAAAATAAATATAAAAATTAGTGGTTAGTTAATTAACACATATATGACCTAAATTAAATTTTAATAATTATTAATCTTTTATTTTAAATTTTATATTTCAATTTGCTCATTTAATTTTTTATGACTCACTTTTTTTTTTTATTTGTGGGCATTCTCCCTCTTCAAAGGGGGCTTGCCGAGGGCGGCGGAAATTTGCCGAGGAGGTAGTAGACTACTCGTGGCGTCGGCAAGGCGAGGGGCGGCCATTGGCCGGGGAAGAAGAGGAAGCGGAAAATAGGTGAAGGAGGGAGAGAATGATTGGAGGTTGCCGGCAAGGTTGAGAGGTGGAGAAGTGAGGTCGGCGGCCAGCTGGAGGTGGAGGAGGAGGAGAAACTTGAGGGAAGAGGAAATGAGGGGCAGCCCGCCCGGCCTCCGGTCAGCCCGGGCAGGCCGGGCAGGGGGCGGCGTGGCTGCCCCCAAAGAGGGAAGGGAGGGGGCTGGACTCCATGAGTTGTATTTTGAATTTGAGCATTATGATCACAAAAATATTCGTTCGTCGAATCGTAAAATTTTATGTTGCTTTATTTTATTATTGCAAATACAACGACACTATAATTAATTAATTTGAACTTATATCTAATTTTTTCCTAATTTTCCTTATTTAAAAATTTAATAATTAATATATGAATATCCGTTCATCGGATCGCCTTCAAACTTACTCGGGGACCTGATTTGATTCACGTTTTGGCTTTCTAAATTTTGGGTTGTTACATAAAATTTTTAAATAACTTAGGGCACACAGATTCCTAAGTTATAAATAATATATTTAGTTTTGAAGGTAATGATTTAATTGAACTTTATTTATTTTACAAGTTATTCATTTTACTTGTTAATTATAGGTCCTATTAACATTTTAATACTGGACTTGTATTTTTATAATGGCTTATGTAACCTAAATAACATATATTTTGTAAGTACAATTACCCATTCATTTTGCAAAAAGATGAAACTATTCATTTTGCAAAAAGAAGAAACTAATCATTTTGCAAACAATTACTATTTATCCTGCATATAAATGATAAGAATAAGGAATTTTCTTACATTACATACATTGAAATTAATTAGGTGTTATACAAGTTCTTATTTTTATTATTATATTGCTATCATCATCAATAATGAGAAAGAGAAAAATAAAAGCAGTAGAAAAATAAATTGTTTGACAGAAGGATTTAAGCAAATCCTCAAAACTCATGCAGTATATAAGGTTAAATAAATTTTAATTTCATTCAAATCATCATTGTTAGCTTAATCGTGTGAATGTAAATCCCACAAATTGACAAACCCCATTAGAATTTAACAATCCACATAAAGGTCATTATAGTGTTTTGACGGTAAATAAAAGCTAAGCTATTTAGAGGGTGAGCAATGGTTCGAGACAATTTTATAACTCAATACAGACGCTTTGTCATTTAAGCTGCTCTCCAATCAAATTTGTTTAATCAAAACAAAGTGAAAGCAAAAATTTTAAGTACAACATGATTCATTTGCAGTGAAAATCAATAATTGGCTTGTTAATCAATCGAACGACAAAGGAAAAGCCAAGCATGTTATGGAATTACTGAAATGAACCAAAAATATAACAAGAAAAAGAGAATTTCTGCAACTCATGAATTGATATTATCTTTTATAGAATTCAAAAAAAATACTTTCAAAATTAAAATTTGTAGATCATTAAAAAAAATAAGTAAGAGAATATTTATACAAAATAGTACCCTTTAGCTAAAGAGAATTAAACACTCCTTTTAGTCATCATACTCCAATGATCAACAATGCATAAGAAAGACAGACCATAACAAAATTTGTAATATTCTATGCTAACCGACTTCACTAGCTTATTAATAACGATAAATTTATATACATACGACTCAAAAACAACACAAACTGCTAAGCACTGAAATGGATTCTCTACACTCAACCAGCAACTGAGTCAAATATTTCACTCAAATGATTCTCAAATTTGGCCATCATATGATTTTTTTTTTTTTGTAAGATGAATCTTCAACCAATGCAGGCCTGACTTTCCCAATGGACACCCCTCAACAAATTCAAATTCACCACGATAAAAGCTGAATCAAGATGAGTTAGATGCGAATGCGTTGGATATGCATAGCTTCTAAAATACTGATAATATTGCAGTCGGTATGCGTGATATTGGTGTTAATGTTTCTGCTGATGGTATTGGTGATAAAGGTATGGATAGTATTGATGGTATTGTTAATGATGAGGTGATGTTTAGTTCTAATTCTTAGGAGGTGTTTAATGCTATTGTTTATAATTTTAATGATATTGTTTATGATCCAAATGCTACTAATCCTAATGCTAATGTTATTAATATAATTACTAAACCTAATAATATATTAACTAATTGGGTAGATATTGATGTTTCGATTAATGTTGCTACATCTTTGGTTAATGATGTTATTATGAATGCTGTCATTACAACTGCTATTACTAAAGGTCCTGCTTCGGTTAATTATGTTATTGTGAATGCTGTCACAAACATTAGTATTAATGGAAATTTTGGGACTAATACTGGCAATTATACTACTAATTTTTTTGGTGTTGCTGCTGCAAATCCTAATGCTCTATTTACTAATGAGGTTGCTCTATTTAATTGTAACAACCCAGGTTGTTACTCAGATTAATTAAGACAAATCTTAGTCTTAATTAAGGTTTCAATTCACTAATTAAATAATTTAGAACTCATCTCTAAAAACTTAGGTCAAGCTAGGAGTCAATTAGATCAAAAATCAGAAATTCTAGAAAAATCCCAAACCCTAGAAATAAACTTTTTATCTATACCTCAGATTAAAAATCTGATTTCACCATTGCGTTCACCACCCCCAAATTAGCTAGGGGTGAAGATTTGGATGCATTTGGAAGTCGTTGGATTTTCAACGAATATTTTAATATTATTTAAATATCCTGAAAATTCAAGTAATTAAATACTCATCGAATCGAAAATCTAATCGTGCCGTTGCGATCAGCACCCCTCAATTAGCTAAGAGTGATTTATTGAGAATTTTCTAAGCATATATAATTGCTTAAATTTAATTAGGAAAATAAGTTAAAATTATTTAAATAATAATTTATTATAAATATTAATTAAGTGAGTTAACGGTGTCTATTTAAAACTCCAGCACCGTTACTTACCCTAACACCATTAGGTCGCCCGGCGTGTTTGCTGTGGACCGTTCGATCAGGCCAAGTATCCTGATCGAACGGTAGAGAAGTCATCTTCTTTAGCGACCTCCGCGTGGCGGATAGGGCACGTGGCAGGAAGGACGCGTGGCCTTCGCTCGCCCCTCCAGGCGTCTAGTCACCGCTTAGGAGTTACTTAGGATCCTATTTAAGATTTATTTAGAGCATTTTCTCCTTAAAAACATCGAAGTTTAAGCCTGCAGTGAAGGAAGAAGATAGTTCGAAAGAACCCTAGTCTAAGCAGTCGATCGATGGTACCTCCAAACTTCACTTCATTTTGAATTGTCAACTTAATTCTATTTCATAAATTCATAGTTTGATTGTCGATCAAATGTACACACTCGAATTATTTCAACTCTGTTAACATAAGCTTTCGTCTACATCCCATACACGCGAACTTAGTATTGATATTTAGGGAAACACCATTAACCAAAAGGTTTAAATCTGTATAATTATTCGATAGCTCTTATTCATGCCCTCCATTTTGGTATATAATATGCTACTTAATTCTATTTGGGTTGGGAGTATTTTAGAACCCTAATTCTAGGGTCAGCGCCTCCGTCGGGGACGATCCACAGTAACTGGATCGGTCTCGGCTAGACCGATCCAGTCCTAAGCGATGATGGGCCGGGTCTCTGCAGCGCTCCATGAGTCGGCACCATATCGCGCCACATGGCCCCAAACGCAGCAACTGCTGTGACAAATCCTACGGTCTCATCCTCGACAGGCGGGGCCCACTTGGACAGGTGTCGTGCTGAGGTTGTTTCGTGCGGATACATGGGGCCCAGTGCTGTCATTGCAATTATTAAAAACCATAGATTAATAAATTAAATATACATATATATTACTTATAACACATATATGTATATATATAATTACTGATTTATTAAATATGTGTATATATATAATCAGATACCGAATATAATAAATAAATAAATTATAATGAATTAATTAATTAATTAAATCATGATAATGGATTATTTAATGTGAATAGAGGAAACAGAAATTTAAAATAGTGATATTTATGAAATTAATTTATTTAATTAATCCTCAAACTTTAAATAATCATAACTTGAAAAATACAAATTCAAATATAGTAAATGAATATACCATTATGATCAGAAAATTATGAAGAATATTATAGTACCATTCAAATTTCAGTAGGAGCAATATATCACTTAAGAATATTTAGGGGTATTAATTAAATTCAAATAATATCACAAATCATCAAATTGATATAACTTTGTAACCAATAATCCAAATATACCTAATATGGGTCTTAAAATACTCATAAAACCCTAAGGAATATTCTAGTAGTATTAACTTTGTTGTTTAGATTAGCATTTGACTAATGACATTTAGGACCTAACCCTAATTAGCTTAATTAACCCTAGAACTTCAATTGACCATAAGTTAGTCAATTGAGCTCCAAATTAGATGATCCAAATATCAATTTAGATCAACAAAACCTAAATTACAGTAATCTATAAAAATATTTAGGATCCAATGGTTAGATTTGCTAATCACCCCTAATCACCTTAAAAACTTGATTAGTGAATATTATCAAATCTAATAATCCAAATTGGACAATTTAAATTTCAGAGAATTCCTAGAACCTATTAGAACTTAACTGTAGAGTTGGATTAGTGATTAGGTGATTAATTTCACTAATCACTCATTAATCACCCTAAACCCTAATTAGGCAATAACTTAGCCAAATAGAGTCCAAATTGAACCTACCATTAGTCATTAGAATTAGTGGATCACCACTGAAATTATTTAATTTGGACACCAAATGACAAAGTTTGGATTTTTGACCCTTAATTAAGAATCCTTAATTACCCTTTAAACCCTAGAATTTGTATTGGCTATAACTTAGCCAACACACATCAAAATTTGATAATTTTAAATTTTATAGAAACCTTAGGATATAACCTTTAATAAACTAACATAAAAATTATATGTTATTAGGGTAAATTTACCAATATACCCTGATAGGTCAAATTCCTTAAATTGACCTTATAAGGCTTAATATTTAACAAAAATTAATGAACTTACTGTTTAAACTCATATTAGACAGTAAGTAATCATTCCACATTATTAAAATCCAGAATTAAATGCTAATTTATAAAGGTAAGATTTAGACCTTTAAGGAGGGGTAAAACGGTCATTTTACCCAAAATTAGGGTTTAATGAATTTAAGACCTGATTTCATCTTTAAATCATATCAAATAGTAATTAAAATGATTTAAACTATAATTTAAATAATTCTAAGCCTTAAATTAGATATTAAAAGGAAAACCCTAAATTTAGCATTAAGTGAAAATCTTAAGTAAAGATGAATTCTTCTCCATTCCTTTAAATTTCTTAGATCATCCTTTAGGTCTTATAACTTTAGTTAGGATGTGTGTCTGAGTGATACTCTTAGTATCTAAGAGCCTTAATTCCTAAGATTAGGATTAGATCTTAGGTCAGAATTCATCTAATGGGTAAAATAGGTTACTCATTAAGGTAAAATCTTGATCTTACTAATTTATTAGATTTTTCATAATTTATTAATTGATTATTTGATCTTTTAATATTAGAATTAGGATTAGAAATCTATCCTATTGAACTTGACTTGATTCAATAGGATTTGCCTTAACCTTTAATTAGTGAGATGGGATTAAATATTAGTCCTTAAGATGACCCTTGTGATTAAGTAATTGAACTTCATTCTTTGAGTCTGATTCTTAATCCTTTTAATCTTGATTTGGCTAATCAAAGTTTATTTGGGGTTTATAAAATAATAAACTTAAGACGATTGATTTACTTATTTAACTTTACAGGCGACATTTGATTTATTTATAATTAGGACGTAACTAATCCTAATTATGTTCAACTTGTAGGTTCGTGGTTCTAAGTTACAGACAGTGTAAGAATTTATAATTCTGAATCTTATGCAACTTAGAATAGATAGAATGATTAAATTAGAAAATAAGTGATATCATAAAGTTTATATAATGCTATTTATTTCCTAGATTTGAAATTTACCATACTTTTCTTGTCATTTGAGCCTTTTTACACCTTTGGACATACTTAAATACTTGATACATACTTTATAATATACTTTGAATTTCATTCACATATCATATGCATAATTTTAAAAGAAATATTAATAAACAACATTATACTTGTGGTTTATGTTTTACTTAGCATGCCACTTAGTATAACTTTACTTTAGGACAGCTTTTGCCTAGGGAATTTCCCCTATGGTACTTTACTTTGGCATTGGGATGTTTCTCCTATATGCTCTTTAGATACTTTGTGGATTTTACTTTAGGATTTGAGATATTTCTCCTAGATGCCTCTTTGGTGAACATTACTTTAATCTGGGATGTTTCTCCTAGATTATCAGATGGACTTTACTTTTTGGCAGACTAAGTAAGAGTATCTCACACGTACAATACTTTAATTTACATTACTTACATTTACTTTTCAGTCTCTTTACAGTTACTTTACATGTTTTCTTTACACTTCAAACTTACTTTTCTTTACCATTTCAGCATATTTTTCTTTCATATTTTTTCATTTTCTGCAGTTCCTTTACATTTCAAAACTTTTTGTATGTCAGCCGTTTTACTTATTTGAGAGCATGTTAAGATGCTAGTCTTTATATTTTCAATACGGTATTTTTACTTATACTATAACTGGCATGTTAGTTTGATCATATTCCTTAGGATTTTTCTTTGTACTTAGTAGCTTTGCCCTTGTACTTTACTTACCTTGTATTACAGCCTGAGTTGAGATATGTTTCTACCTTATAACTTGTTCTTTCCTTTATTTGTGCTTTACCGTTATGTTTTGCTTAATTTCAAGTTGTGATATCATTAAAATACATTAAAATTCATTATCTTAAAATATACTTAAATATTTTATATAACAAGATTTTTATTTTGTTGGCTGGGGCCCTATCATTATGAAACCGATAATTATAGATTCTGAGCTTTTTGAGGAGATTGAGCTTACAGAGGAGCAGATCCAGGAGGAGGTCCAGACTACTAAGGGATCTTAGTCTACTTATCAGATTGATTTACTTTGCTTTTATATTGTGAGGATGAGTGACTCTTTTCATTTCAGTTTTTAACTTTAAATATTTGTAATAATACAGAACTAATTGTATTTTACTTTCCTGCATTATATATATTCTAAGCTGGATGTCTTTATTTTATAGTATGGATGTTTACTTCAGTTGATACTTTTCTTCCGCACTCTGATACTCATTAAGTGATTGTTAATTATTACCTTATTATGAAAAGTACATATTTTCCTTAAGATTGGATTGAAATCTTAAATTCCAACCTAATGTTAAGTATAAGATGTGCTTAGTGACGACCACTCCTTAAGTCTTATGATTAGAAGGGGCGGTCGCCACATTAATATTGATGTTGCTGGTAATAATGTTGCTGTTGATAGGAATACCGGTGCTATTTTTGATAATGCTAATATCGACTTCAATAATAATGTTACCATTAGTGCTAATAATATGCAGGAAACAAATGTTGAAAATGCATGCCTTGATGTAGGTGATTGCATCTATAATGGAAGCATTAATATTGATAATGCTGAAAGTATTCAAGTGACAAGAGTAAATGGGGAAGACTCTTCAAATACAAAATATCAGAAATATAAGCAAGCACCTAAGAAAGTAAATGCTAAATAGAATTCCTTTTCAAAGCCCAAAATACCTTTGAAAAATAAAAGGGTTCAATTCAGCAAAAATAAAAATTTGTTAATTATTTTTGCTTTACGGGATCCCTCCCTTTATTTAGTTCGAATGAAATTAAAGGCAGCAAAACGGGAAATGCCCGGCATCCAGAAGTTAGGCATGACTTTTCTTTGAATAACAAAATATCATGGCATTTTTATAAATTTTCAAAACTTGGATGACTTAACAGTCAACCAAACATCCACTATCTTTATGTTACTGGGTGATAACATAGCATAACATAGTATAACATGAAGATATCATGGAACCAAGCAGCACCTAAAGGTTATGCTCATTTTAACATAGATAAAGATATGAACTGAAGCTCCAGGCACAATAATGGCTGAAGAAAAGTACAATAATTTGTAAAGGTTCTTAATACTAGCATGCTTACATAGAAACTACAAATTATGAATACATAACTATTCCTCTCATCAAACAATTTTAACAGGTTTCTTACACCGCCAAAATCCATATCATTCACACGCATAACAATTAAAGCTTTATTAACGTGGAGAATAATATTTCTAAGAACATCAAAACTATCACCTACGTCTCAAACCCCCAAATCAGCAATCGATTTTATGTAACAACACTTGAGAAGGGAAGTCGAGAGTGATGTTTGGTTCTAATACTGAGGTGGTGTTAAATGCTATTGCTAAAATTGAGTTTAACATTATATTTGAGAAGTTTGATTTTTTCCACTGTTGGGCTATTGGTCGAACGCTTCATACATGATTGATATAAGCCTTATTATAAGAGTTCTAACTACAATTTGAGCTATTTCTTTAGTTTTAAATGATCATACTAATTGATTGCAGAATTTTTGAATCAATTAGGAAACTTTGTTTGACTTGAATGAGATGAATTATTTGACAAAATGAATTTACTTTCTTTACAATTTGATGAATCCAAGAGCCTTGCTTGGCTTTATTATTAGCTTTCTCATCGAAATAAAGTCATTCTTGGTGCTAACATGAACAATGGGGAATCCCAACAATTTCAAATTGTTAGTTTGGGAGGCTTTATTCATATACTAAAATGATATTACACAACAATGGTTGAGCCCATTAAGCTTTTGCTTTTGTATTTGTTTTATGTTTATTATTTTATTCAAAATTTATTTAGAATAATTTTAATTATACTATTTTCTTTCAATCTAGTTATAATGTAGTTGTAATTTTATTTTTTAACAATAAAGTTGTTATGAGCATCCCTTTTCAATGCTTTTAATAATAAATGATGATAATTTCTAAATTAAATTAAAATAAAAAAAAATAGATTTTTATATGCCTAACACAAACTTCTTTATAATTTGCAAATTTAACACAACTTTTTAATAATTTATCACAAAATAATTAAAAAAACTATATATTTAATTTAACCACATTTTAGTATATAAATTTCATATAAATGAAAATTTTACATCTCATATGTAAATAAAAAAATAAGAAAGAACAAAAAGATATTTTTTTTGTAAGAATATAATTTTTTGTTAAATTTTAAAAAAATTTGTGATATATATATATATATATATATATGATATAGTTAAAAAAGATATGGTAAATGTATAAATTAAAATAAAATTTGTGGTAGATATATAAAATTCCCTTAAAAAAAGAATTTTAGTAATGTCTATAAAATTATTATCAACTTGGATTAAATATTTGATTTTTCTAGCTAAATAACATATCATTAAAAAAAAATAAATATTTTTTGAATATAAAATTTATATTCGAAACTTTGATGATTGAGATTTACAAAGATTTTGAATATTTGATGCGTAGGAGAGGTAATATATATTTTACTATACTTATATATTAATATAAATCAAAATATATAAATAATATATTAATTTAATATGTACATACATTATTAATTAAGCATAACATTTTTCATAAATTATTTTTTCTAAAACAGAGGAATTTCTTGAATTGCGGTGGAAGGGTCGTAGGCGGGATTTTTCTCATCTTCATCCGAGATTGTAGCTGACGTGCTCTGCGATACTACCCACCCTCCTTCGCTCTCATCATTCGTTGTTTCGCATTTTCGAGGCGATAAGGAATATCCAGGGTTTCACATTCCGGATTCCCTCCGTATTTTCGTTAAACGGAGAAAACGTTATTCTGATTTCTTGCAATCGAAAGTAAATTTTATCGTCTAGAACGATTTGAGGGTCCGTATATATAGGGAGGAGAGGAAGGTTTTGTAGCTTCATTTTGCGTGGATTTTTTGCTTGGAGTTACGTTGGTTTTGACTTGGGCTAGGGTTAGGTTGGGGTGCTCATGAGGCTGAACGAAGATTGCAGGAAGGGGGAAGACAAAGATAACGAGAGAGGATCCTTACAGCCGTCTTTGCCACAGCAGAAGCTTGTTGTTGGGTACGCTTTGACGTCAAAGAAGGTGAAGAGTTTCTTGCAGCCAAAGTTAGAGGGATTGGCGAGGTAAGTATATGTGTAGAAGTTTGAGTTTTTGTGCTATTTTGATTCAGCGAAGTATTATATCAGTTTTCTATGTTTTCTAACGTCTTGAGATTCACATTTTCATAGAAACTGAGGAGGATTGTGATTTTTGTTTGAATGTTTTTGTTCCTTCTTCAGCCGTCTATCGTTGATCCTTCCTAGCTAGCGTCTACGGTTTTTATGAGCCTGATTTTCAAATATTATTCTGACCGAAGTTGCTACAACTTCTTTCAAAAAAAAGCTGCTGCAACTTCTCTTCTTTGTCACCAAAATTTTGTAAAGAGATCTGCTACACTTAACAATAATATTTTACTAAATGACCGAATGTGATCATAAAATTGATATCATATATTTTTGAAGTAGGATGATCTCATATTTCCTTAAGCGCTGTTTGGCAGGAGAATTTATTAAATCCTCAAATTGGAATTTAGGAAATCCCGTTGGAGCGGGATTTAGTAAATTCGCAACAATGCGCCTTCTTTCGGATTTGAGCGATGTAAATCCAAGACTCTCGTTGGCTGAATTTTGAGATTTCTCTTTAAATATCTCTAAATTCCAATATCCTTTCATGCCAAATAGCCCTTTAGAGCTATGCTTGGGCACAGAAAAGTGAAAAAAATGCCTGTTAGCTCAAATGCGTCCGTCTGTAGCTGTGGTATTATAGCTTTTTTATTTGTTAAATAGTTTTTTTAATCATTAATCCTAACAGTTAGTTTAGGAATAATATATTATATATCATCTGTAATTTTTTTTTAATTATCTAATTAATAATTAAATGGGATTTCATATAAAAGTACAAGTGAATATTAATTTTAATTCATCAAAGATAAAGATTTTCGTGATATCTTAGTAATAGTTATCTATAATTACCTTTAAAAAGTCATGGAAGGAATTTGAGCTAATAGTTATCTCAAATGCGTCCGTTTGAAGTTCATTTTAAAGCTTTTCTCTGTTTCTATAATTTCTCTGGCAACAGTTTAAACATATTTGGAGATGAAATTTGTATAAATTATATAGATTTGAGGACGTCAATTCTTGACAAGTCGTTTTACGTGTATTTAATTTACTATATATGCTTTTATTTATTAAAAGAAGGTTCGAACCTTTGTTGAGGCGGAGCAATTTAAACCATTTATTTCAACAGAAATTTCTCTGCTGCTATGGAGTTATCGTGCCTCCTGGTCCGCTTTTCTTTATTCTTCCAGTTTATTATTTTTTGTGGAGAGCGTTTTGTTTATTTCTTTGGAGGCCCAATTTATTCTATAGAAAGATATAATACACGAGTTTAGTTCAATGCGAAATAAACAAATAAATAGATAACAAGTACAAAACGTTTGTTCAAAACTATAAATCCAAAAAAATAAAAGAAGACTCTGAATTCAAGTTTCAAATAAAGCAGGGTGTAGCCCATAAGTTTTTCATTGTAATATCCTGCATAATATCTGTTCAATAGACTAAGATTAAGAGGAATGCATTCTGCACCAAGGAATATGACCTCAATAATATTCTCATCCATCATTGCCTCACAAACTGAAAAGATTTTATAAATTTAAATTGGCCCAACTATCCGCAAAAGCATCAATCACCGTGCAAACTATCTTTCATGTAAAGAAAAAAGAAAACAGAACTCCAATTTTTCTCACACAAGAATATACTTCAAAAATCATTTAGCATTAATATAAATTTTTTATTTTTTTATTTTTGTATATAGGCCTCATAAAAAGTGAATTCAACCAATAATCTATTTACACCTTGAATTGACGTGTCATATATATATTTTGGTGTATATTAGTATGTAAGTGTAGCATCTCTTCAAAAAAAATGTTATTCGAAATCATCTCCATGATATGCCCGTTATCTCTATGTTTTTTTTTTCAAAGTTGATGTAATTAAAAAAATGAAGCCTTTGTATCAAACAATATTTAACATATTATTTATAGATTAAGATTGTACATGTAGCTGCATCTCTTGCTTTTTGAGGCTAAACGTCACATCAAGATAGATAATAGATAATCAAGTGCTAGCTAATGTTACAAGCATCATTCTGCAAGTCAATAAACAAAAGGAAAAAAACAAAAAAAATTGTTCACACTACTTGCATTCTGAAAACAATGCTACTACCTATTACTCACACTCTCATATTTACAAATATTCATCATTCTAAGTACAAAGTGTCACCCTTATGATTCCCATCTGCGAGCTTGCAAAACTTTAACAACATAAGATTTTTACGATAGCCTTGTGCCACTATTTCGATAGCTTGAATATACATGTTATGATTCCCGAGTTTGCCAACTATTCGTTATCTTCCACCTGCTACCTGCATGCAGATATGAAAATATTAATAAATATGCAAAAATAAATGGAAAATATATATATAAAAGAAGCGTGCAAGAATTGAAAAAGCAAAAAAACCTATATAACAACAAAGAACAATAATGAAAAGGCCTATAATAATTGATTTCTAGTAAGATCTAGACGATCATAAATGAATAATCCTACAAGTTGAATAATTATTTCTAGTAGATTTGTGTAATCCTAGATCTAGTCTAAATTAAGATGCTTAACTTATAGTTAAATTCATTTATTTATAATACCCCTCTTCTTGACCATACAAGATTCTCTAATCCATTGATAAAGATTTCAAGGTGCATTTATCTAACCTATTTCATAAGATTTAGCTAATTTAAAATAGAGAAATATTATTTAGACCCGCTGACATGGCACCCAAAAAACCGATTCAATAAGATTTGGACATTATTTTATTAGTGTTTATTTATTTACATTAAAATAATACAGATATTATTTTTAAAGTTTATATTGAAATGATGTCCAAATCTCATTGGATGAGTTTTTTTGGGTGTCACGTCAGCGGGTCTAAATAGCATATCTCTTTAAAATATTTGATCAATTTGAGTCAAAAAATCAGATATAACAATAAATTGCTTAACATTTTTTTCTTATCATATGCCTATACACAATTCGTAATAAACAATCACAGTTGAATTGTATCTAATCAAATCAATTGATTCATAGTACATCAGCAAATTTTTGTCGAAACAATTTAAGTTGGAATGATCTAATATCCAATTAATTTAATCAAAGTTAAAATAACGCTAGAACATGTAATCTAACCCATTTGAACATTTAAAGATCTGAAACACATTCATCGAGCCACCTCGTCAAAATGATTAAGCCGTATGACTCCCTATTCACGCATTCTAAACAGATATAAGCTCTATCCTGTACTTAAACTTGAGAATTCTAAGCAAATGTAGGTCCTCTCTTAAACCCAAACTTAGGCATTCCAATGGACATAATTTCATCTTAAACCTAAACCTGAGCTATCCAATCAATATAAGGTCTGCCCTAAGTTTGAGTTTGGGCTTTCCAATAGATGTAACCCTCAACAAGTAAAAATTCAAGCCAAAACCATTACTAATGAGCTCCAAAACCTAAACCAAGAATCGTAAAACCTAAAAATATCATTAACAGACACCACCTAATTTACTTGGGATTTATGAAATGCTAATAAAATTATTGAATGTTATGGATAAAATGTACTTAATTGTTGATAGACTTGATCATAGATTGTTCTATAATGCAATAATCATGGGATCTTGATCAGGTTTACTTCCATCTATTCCCATTTCACTTCTTGCTTAAAAATACTAATATTTTTTATTCAATAGTTCATTCCTAAAAAGCGAGGAGGGATGATTAACTATAGAGGTGCGCTTATAGGAAATCATAAATCTCAGATCTAACAAAAATCTGAACTACTTATCAGAGGAAATCTTGGTTACAACTTAAATTTGCTTCACAAAAGGCTACTCTTGAAACTTATCCAAAGGTGGGGATCTTTGCACTTTTTGAGGCACAATTTGATGAACTAAAGAATGCTACATCACCGATTACTTGGTCAAACCATTAAAAATAAAAATGCGTGGATGATATTGTATAACCGAAAAGTGGGAATTATTAATAAAGATTCTAAAGTATGGGAGAAAGTTTTTTTGTCAAGTGAGGGCTTTTTAAGGATGGGCATTGTAAAGGAAGCAGTGAACTATAATCAAAGAGCATTGCCATTACTTGGTGCAGATGACAAGGTTACCATTAATGGATTGTAATGATACAAATTTTATGCCAACTTTTATGAAACACTAAGAGATGTGAGTATAGAGAATGGTTCAGAAATGATTACTTACCATCTACATAAAAATATTCCTGAACTAGAAGATTATTAAGAATATGCTAGCTTAATTTCAATGTTAGTATTGGTTGATGGCTTAAATATGATAATTAATCTGTCTTTTTGAAAAAATGCCACATTTTTTATTCACCTACAGATGTTCTTGTGCTACATTTTTTCTTTTTGTGTTGTCAAAGCTTAAAATGGGAATTTTGATACGAACAAGTCAATCTTAAATGATAAGGAGTCTAAGTTACATGCCTTGAATGATGACTACAAACTTTCTTAGCCACTTTTTATGGATATTTAGGAGGATGCAACTGTATCTTTGCTATAAATGGAAGTCTTGGATAGCCATAGAAATGCATGCCAACAATTTTTATGATGAAGAGAGACAGGGGAAGAAGGGGAATAGCAGAAAATGGTTTGTTATTTAGAAGTTTTCTTTGGTGATTATATGCAAAAATCATTGGCCTCTTTCAGAAAAGTCATTTCTTTTCAAGGAGAAAAGCCTCTTTGTAAGGAGTAGCTTTTGGTTAACATTTTTTCATCATTTTTTGTACAGTACTTTGATACTTATTCATTATCGTTTATTTTGTATGTTGAGATTCTTGTATACCCTTTATTTTGACACTTGGTAGAATATATGATATCTGTGCGATCATCAATATAAATAGATCTTGCCAAATCATTTATTTTTAATATATTCTGTTTGTGCTCTCTAGTGTGATTTTTTATTATTTTCATTGCACTAATCTTATTGTTATCCTAATATAAATGATGAGGATATATAATTTTTTGATTATTTGCTATGGTATTAGTCTCATCTACTAGCTTATTTCTTTCAAATGTTATATACGTTTCTTGGCATGCATTCTTTGACATCTGTCATGTTTACTAGTCTTTCTCTTTATTGTGGATCCTTGAGAAAATTTATTTGAACAAAAATTGTATGCTTTTAATGTCGTCTTTAATTGCTGAAATAAATACCTTTGAATGATTTTACAGGAGGAAAGGAATTTTATTTGTTGCTATTGATCACCAAAAGCCGCTTGCAGAGCAAGGTCCATTTGATATTGTGTTACACAAGGTCTGTGTATCACGTTTCTCAATACAGAATTAACTTTTTTGTAATATGTGATTTACGACATGCTGAGTTATCCATCTTTTAATTTTTTCAATGATCTATTTTATAAAGACTGCCTAATAACTTTAGCTTGAAAATACCCATTTTTTATATTTGTTTATCTTTTGTCGTATGCAAACAATTTCCAATGGATTTTTTTTTGTCTGCTTTCATTTAATTGTTTGTGGAATTCATCTACATCTAGATGTTTGCCTCTCACTTGAACTTTGTTTTTTTTAGCTAGCTGGAGAAGAATGGGGCCGGATACTTCAGGTTTGTCATTTGAACCTTCAGATGATATATCACTTTGAATTTGTGTATCCCAGTCATGCTTCACTTGATGGAATGCTCTTTTTCAACTTTTTTGTTATCTTTTCCAGCTTCATTATCTGGATGAATGTGTTATTGACTGATTTGAGAACAAAGATGAAACATTTTGGAGTTGAAAACTTAGATTTTTTTTCATACATCCTTACTGCTTATTCATGCATCTTGAATTGCCAAACCATAATAATGCCTTGAGAACTATGAATGTTTGAGTCAGGCCAAGCTTAAAATAATGGCCTGGATGCATCTCTTGAGTTTTAGGGGCTAACCTTTTTGACATACGGTTTTAGACATCCCTATAATATAAATTTTTCATCATTAAATTGATGCTATTAAAACCACTTATATAGCTATTTATTTAATTATAAATGTATTAATGTTAATTTTCAATCAATGCCATAAATTTAATCATATATGCTGGATGGAAGCAGATCCTAACGCTTTTAACCAATCCCCATTCACTCCTAGCTTTGTTTCTCATAGTACTAACTCATGCACCTCCTTTTATTTTTTGCTCAAAGCACTTTTATTTAAACAATTACTAATTATGAATTTTATTTTGTGCCTCGTATAATGATGAGTAGTTATGAACACATTTACTTAAATTTCTTATGAAATAATTGAGAAAAAGATGTAAAAGCAATATATATATATATATATATATAAAGGAAACATAACAATTTTATTGAATAAAGAAAACTGAATGAGGATTGGGAGGTTACAAAGATCCTAAAAACTAAAAAGCCTAAAGTCAATCCCAAAAGAGCGAGCCTAGGGTATAACCTAAGAGGCTCCTTCAACAAAAAAGAAACCTATAAAACACAAAACTAAAAAACATAACAAAGGCTAGGAAGACAGAAATGCTAAAAAAAAAGCAGCAATAAGGTCAAAACATCATAGCAAACAAGTCCACACAAGAGAGACAGAACCCTGAGAAAACTCCAGAGGTTCGGCTGCGCATCCTTCGGCAGATCAAATACCCGAACCCACACAGCCAGACAACACTCTCTACAAGTGCACACCTTCTCCAAATGATACAAGGTATTTCCCATAGCAAAACAAATAACTAGCTGGCACACCCGAACAACATTATAACCAATTATTATACAAATAGCCTGAACCTGAAACTTCATTTTTATAACAAAACCACACCATCAAACATAATACGACTATAATCAACAAGAGAAGATAGCATAAATAAGCATTTGATATGCAGCACGTTCATCTCATACCTAAATCCCACCATCAAAGGCAAAGCAGTACAATAAAGTTTCAGGAAATAAACCATACCATAAATCATATAGAAGAAACCATCCGATAGGCCAGCAAAAAGGACCAGAATCACAATTAAAACCAAAACCAGAGCTAAAACCACATCACCTGCACGCATCAATATTGAAAGTGGTTCTGAATGCATTTAAATCAATATTTCTCCAGCTCTGACGGGCACAATACACTTGCCGGCCGCAATACACCTGCAAAGCATCAGAACTTCCACTTGAATTCTTCTCACAATTTAGTTCGAGTTGAGGATCTTATTATTATGTTTAACCTGATTCCGAACGCTCCACAGCTCCCAAATGAGAAGAGCATCAACAAGATTTCCAACATGCATTTTATTTTTCTTTGATTTGTTGAACCCATTCCATCTATTTAACAGAGAGAAGATATCAGTGCAATGGGCCTTAACAGACGCAATGTCTAAACTACCCCAAACCTAATGAGATCACTTGCACTCATATTGGTCGTTAATAACCATCAACAATTACTCGCTAATATTTCCCACCACCAGCTCTGTTTGCCAGCTTCACACTTTCCCCCCATTTTTTGAACTTTTGCGGACTTATTTTTTTAGGGGTAGTTTGTTTTGCTAGATTTCGAATACTAATTTATCATTACAAAATAAAATAATTTTAGTTATCAAGTTGTTTTGCTATTGTTTAGTTGTATGAATTTTTTTTAGGTAATTAATTTTTTTTATTTGCTATGAAGTAATCCATAAGATATACTCGTAAAAGTTGATGAAATTACCTCTCTATTTTTAATTTTTTTGCTTGAAATGCAATTAATTGAAGTATATATACTCACAAACCTAGAAAACTAATAAAAACACAGACATTTACCATAATTAATATTGTGCAAAAGATAATTTTTTGATGTTAGGTTTGCCATTATTGAATTTTGGCTAATGATTAATCAAATGATGACAAACTAACAAATCAGTGCGGCAACTTCAAAAACAAAAAACTTCAAAACTAGCATGCAACATAAGTTTTAAAATATGCTCCAACTCCTAACACATCCAAATAGGCAAAATAGTGTATCTGATTCATCCAAAAATACTAACTCCTAGATCTTTTCTAATCCTTGCACATTCAGCTGGCTTCAACTCTAATGGGCTAGAAAGGAAAGCTGGAGTCTTTGCTAGATTGTCTGATAATATATCATATATATCATCAATTTCTGAAGATGTGATTCATGGAATGCAGGATATTTTCAATATGATCTTGTCGATGTTGTCCGAATCTGAGCCACAATATAACCTTGTTAAATATGAGCTGTGGTGTATATCTCTTTAAGGATTCTACTTGTGATTCTTACTCATTGAATAAATAGGATCAAAACTTTGACAACAAATGCTTGAACAACAACGCCAAAAACATCTGAAATTTATTTGTTTTGTAGTGCAGTGTCAGCCCAATGTTTGTCTAAATTTCTTGTGTTTGTTACACTTAATCTGATCAAGTAGGATCAACACTATAGCAACTGACGCTTGAACGGCAACACTGATTATATCTAAAACTTTGTTTGATTTGTAGCTTCGTGTCATCCCAAAGTTTGTCTGAATTGCTTTGAATGTTTCAATCTTCCATAACTTGAACCATCTGCACTAGTTTTTCTGAATATACATCATTATTACCATCAAAATGTGTGTAGCTATATATTCTACGAAGACTAAAAATATACTAGTTTAATGAGGAAATATCTTGAGCTAAGAGATGCAAGATAAAGAAAGTTTCTATATATAACCATGCCAATCATATATATATATGCACCACATTTTGGCAATTGAAATTTAACACGTAGCCTATGCAATGAACAATGAGGCTCTTATAACCATTTTGTATAGCTTTAATAGCCTCAAGTTAGGCAAATCTCACAAATAGCTTAAAAAGCTCCGATAGTTTATACTTTGTTGCGTTAAAATTGTAATGTGTACAAGGAGATACCTGATCATTCGTGTATAAGGAGACTTGGTCTAGTTGAAGGTGGCTTGGTCTTGCCGTCGTGCACAAATTGGGTGCAAAGAAATCAGGAATAAGTCGCTGATGAGAATAGGTGCATGGGATTGAGCACAGAGAAATCGACCTAGAGATAGGTTTGGGTGCTGAGGAACAACAATGTCCTTTTCGATACACTCATCGGTGTCCTTGTCGACGTTCAAGATCTCCCTCGCTAACACAATTGTGTGGCTAGGGCACTAATAGGGAACCATTAAGAAAAAAACACAAAAAAGGAAAGTTGTGAATGAGGATGGGACTGTGGGTATAATTTTAATGTCAATTTGGCTGTAATTTTAATCCCACGTTGTTGAGGTTTTTGAGCTTTTAGAGTATCTGAAAAATATATTGTAAATAAAATTCATAAAAAGAAACAACATAAAGTTAAATTATTGTAAATTTATTAGTTACATCTAAATTACAACAAATCAAGCGGGCCCTTTTTTTAAAGTTCTTCATTTCTTCTTTGATCGCTTTCTCAAGAAGGCATTTGCTGCATTTTTAACTATTGCTCAATTTTTTATGTAACATCAATGACATTGTAGTTATTATACATAATTATAAATTGATTTTTACTTGGTTGTTATCAAACTTGACTTTATGATAGCTGTTGAAATAAACACATTTGATTTATTATGCCTCACACCAAAAGAGAATAATGTGTTAATTGAACAATGTATTACATGAAGTTCACTAAGCAAGCTTAATGTTGTTTATTAGTTTGTTACTGACCTTGCTATCCCTCGTTAGTGCCTTGACTTGTTAGTGCCTTGACAACTTTTGACAAGCTCAGCCCGCCCTTTATATTTTTCCACCAATGCCTGACTATGACCATAGGGCATGGGATTTTGTTTTGTGCAGGCTCTGGTTGCATCTTGTCAGGCCTCCATTTGCTGTTTGCGCAGTGATCATCCGGAATCCTCCGCCAGATCTACGTTTTTTCAAAAATTTTCCTAATTATTTTTTATGTACTTCAATTAAAACTGCAATAACAATAACCGTACCGGCTTCCACTAATTGAACCTGACTAATACAACAATGATGGCGACGACAACATTGTTTTAGTCCCACTAGGTGGGGTCAATTACATGAATCCTTTGTTTCCATTGTGCACGATTTAATAGAGGTCCCCTCCTAAATTATAAATAGAGATGATCCTTTATAATGGTTTATTCTTATATTTTTTATCTTCCTTTTATTCTTTTAATTCGGGAAAAATTCATCAGCTCAATTTTTCTAACATGGACATCAAACAGTATATGCTTAGAAAGCCCGAACCATCTTTTAGACGCCGTTCTCTAATCATAACCACTATTGGAGTCACTTCAATCTTGCTACAAATGAACTCATTTCTCATTTTAAAGTGAGCCCACTATTGAAAATCAAAATTATGAAAACCCAATAGTATTTATACTGCATATAAATCCTCAACTATTTCTTTTTTATTTTAAATTGAATTATAAGCGTACCAAACCAAACCGCTAACATTTTTCACAATATTGATTGTAACCAAGTAGTAATTTTGAGATGTGACTGAGTTGTTTTGCCGCTGAATTTATGAAAAGTATGGAAATTCAACAAGTCATAAATATTTCGGTAAAGGCTGAATTAGGCCTGGTCATTACATTATCTGTATAAAAATGTTATTTCATTTGCTTGTTTATTTAAATGATAATTTGGTACTACGTCTCTATAAAAGTGTTATGAAGTTATCTATTTATAGTTATATATTCTCTTTCTTTCTAAGGCTATCTTTATAACAGTGCTCAAAAGTTATCCATCTTCAATTTATGAACCTGAAACTCAATGGCAAGTCATATTCATCAAAGGTTGCATTAGAATTGACACTGCAATATTCCTATACTGTTTAATTAGGCTGTTTGTTTAAATATGCTATTGGTATCGAGACTTAGAAATTGTTCTTTAATCTAGACGAGGAAGATTTTTTATTTTATTTTATGAGTTGCAGTAATTCAAATGAATTCGCATAATGATTGTTTTTCCAAATGCTTTTTTTGGCATATACATTCCACAGACACAGATAGATTTTTGTTTTGGATAGCAAATTGCAATTGGAATATTGGAGCAAATGCATAACAAATTAGACCTGCAAATGATTTTTTGTTATAGTTTGGATTGTTTGTCATTTGTTTTATGTGGTTAATTTGTTTGACGATTACATTTTCCCATGGATATTTGCTTGTAACTCACATATTTTTTTCTATTTTTATTCTTATAAAGGATTATCTGGAGAAACATCCAGAAGTAACTGTCCTCGATCCCCCTGATGCCATACAACATTTACTTAATCGGCAATCCATGCTTAAGGATGTAGCTGATTTAAATTTATGTGATTCTTATGGTACTCCACATTATTTAAAATTCTTTACAGTTAAACAATTATGATTTGCCAACATCTTAATGTTCTTAATGCAATGCTATTTGCGGACGATATGTCTTATTAGAATTACGATTAATCATTGAAACAAACATAGTAATTTATATAATTGCAAATTATTTTGGTGCTCACCTCTGTGATTTGTGTTAATATATGGTGATGACTGCAGACTCATTCTTCATTTTCATTTGTTGTGCTTGATTCTGTTATTAGATGAGATTTGCACAGATATAGTGACTAGGTTGTCATTAGATTGGTGATGGGTATAGGTAGGTTGTTGTTATCTTATGTACACGAGAATTAATCAAGAGGCATTAATATAAATGCCATCCAGCCTATACCTTTAAAGACATCCAAATGTCAATATACAAGCAAACACAAAAATTAGAGTAAATGAACCAGACGAATCGTAATGAAATTAAAAATGCAAAATAAAAGATCTCACCCAAAAGCAACAACTGTGAAGTCCTACCCAGCCACATAACTTGCTGTTACGCCCAGCTTCAATATAGATTTCTTCAAGTTCATGACAGTAAAGGCATGCATATATGAATATTCTAGCAGAATGAAAGTTATAATAAATTGAATCAGAAGGGATTATTTAACTTATTATAATGAAAGTGAAATTACATAAAATATTCAAGGATCTTCACAAGGCTGGATTTGGCCACTAAGCTTCCTCCTACACTAAACACATACAAATTACATGAATCAAGTTTTGCTTTTATATATCTCTACACTACAACTTTTAAAGTTAAGTACATCTAATGAAGCTCCAAAAATTATTGATAAAAAATATGTTAATTTTTTTGTTTCATCACATATAGTTTGCAATGTCCGTCCTTTAACGGTAATAAGCCATGCACCCACAAGATAATTAGCTAAGTATGACTATATTAGCATATAGATGTTTTGGTGCTAGCACACTTGATACTTCGAACATTATAAACAGTTATGGATGTCCCCTGTTTTTATCACAATTACTATCACCGAGAAGAAGGGTACCTTAATGATGAGGGCCCAAGATGATAATCCTCAGACATGCAGGTAAATTTTTTTTCTATGGTGGTGTTTGGAAGACATCGAAATGACAAGTATTGGAGCAGCCTATGGAAGTCATTGCACCGCAGAAATGGACGATGAAATTAGATCTTTGGAAGATAATAAGAAACGTTATTATTGAAAAGTTTATTTATGAAGCGGAAGATTTGGTTGAAGAGAACGTTGCAAAATTACAGAAACTACGTATTTCAAGCATCTGCTTTGATTTGAATACGACACAAGAAAAAAAAAACAAAACTTTATAACATAATTAAAAGAGGCACATCCTGCCCATATCCCGCCATGTCTGACCAGTGTTGAACTAGTATTTTGGCTTTAATAATACTGAAAAATTTCAAGTGTGGGATGCGCTAGAGGTATGTTTTTGTTTTGCACAAACAATGATGTCATTTTAGGGCCTCCATTTCTGATAGAAGAATTGTTTTGAAGCAACTTGAAGATTGAAAAATCCCAAAAAATTTCCCATTTATTTTTCTTAACAAGTTGCATATCTTAAACAACCAAACTTGTGCTTGTAATGCCAAGGGTTAACTTTAGAAATTTTCCATTTTCAAACCATTGCTTTGTCATAAAGATGAATTTTCTTTATGCACACAAATGTATGCTTTTGATCGTTGAATAAAAATCAACCACTTAATACAGGTCTGATAAATTAAATTTTGCTCTTTATCAACTCTCACGAACTTGAAGAAAATTTGCTCTAGCAAAAAAATTTACTGGAGGGAACTATTTCCTAATGCATTGCATTATGCAGAAAAATTGATGAAAGTAAATATTTCCTAATGCAGTTTTGGGCTTAATGCCACTCATAGGAAACAATCTAAGGGCTGAAAGAAATGAAGCAGGAGACTGGGAGGAAGGCTGTTATTAAGAAGCCTGAACAAAAGAATGACAAAAGACCTGGAAACCTGGACTATAATTCCAACGTCTAGTAGGAATTAACAAAAATTATTGTGCTCACTCTTTATCCCTCATGCCATAATGATGGGTAATGGTGGGCTCTACATGATCTTACATATCAAGGGGATTAAATAAAAAAAGCTACCAAACTTGCAACAATAATGACAGGTCTAGATGTCAATATTTTGAAAAACATGGAGAATATAATCAATGGAGCTGATGAGGGATGATTTTATTAATCATTAAAAAGATAAAATTGCAAAAATAGTTCTAAGAAACTCTCGTTTTGGAAAGAACAAACAATCTCACAAGCCTTACACATGAATTGAGTTGTCAAACCTTCTTTTACATGCTCACAGCCGCTTACAAAATTACATTGGTTCAAGTCCAACTTTTTTACATTATTTGTAACAATACCATTTTTATTTCTAAGATCCATATATTTCTACTATGTAGAATATAATGCCTTAATTGTGATATTGTGTAAATGCACTGATGCGCTTACTGCCATTCTTTCAGTTGGCGGTATTTTAGTGATTAGTGATGATGGATTGTGTGTATGCGAATATCCTTCTTAAATACATTAATTGAAATAAACAAAACTCCAAAAGGCATTGTTCAAAAACTATTTTGATTAATTCTTGCATTAATACCTTCATGCAAAATGGTACCATCTATTGTGCATACTTTCTAACGTAGAAGAAAAGGGACCGTGACTTGAGTTATGTCTTGGATGTTTTAATTTTCTTTAATTTTTCTTTGAAGTGTATTAGGTCTCATGTTTTTATAAGTTAATGCTACCACTAAATTTATTTCTATGTTTGATATATTATGCAAGCATAGTCGAGCACCTCAACTAATGTTGCAATCTTGTTACTTCTCTTTGAAACATTATATAATCTATATGTAATTATATGGTTTTATAATGTCACCTTAAATAAATTTTTATATATTTGATGATGACCGAGTACACTAGAGGGTTGTTTAGTTTGATATACAAGAAATACTAAATTAAAAGAAATACAAAGACAAATATTTGCATGTGTTTTAATTGTAGGGTAAAAGTTTTATTTTGGAATGTGGCGCTTAGGAAGTACGGTGTCTAGAATCTTGAGATTTTTATATTGTACTTAGATTTGGAGATATTTGCAAAGGATGTTCTGTCAATTGATAAGTCTAGCAAAGCTTGAATTGTGAATGACTACTTTAGCATTTAAATATTTTAGTCTTAGTAAATCTGAAACAAAATATATGGAGTGTAAGCTTAATAATAATAGAAGACAATCTCAAGGACATAACTATTGAGGATCATGTGATCAAGAAGAGAGAGATATTCAATTACATAGGCTCAATTATTCAAAATAATGGTGCATAGAGAGTGATGTGGTTAATAGGATTTTGCTGGTTGGATTTAATGGAGGAACACTTTTAGAGTGTTGTGCGATCAGAAAATCCTACTCAAAATTAAAGGAAAATTTTATAGAGCAACTATATGACCGGCTATGCTATATGAGACTGAATCTTGGCTAACAAAAAAGAAACTTACCAATAAAATAAGTGTTACAATGATAAGAATGCTAATATAGATGAGTGGGTATACTTGAAAGGATAAATGAGAAATCTGCTCATTCGAGCAAGGTTGGAGTGGCTCCAATAATGAATTAAGTTAGATATGTTGTCTTAGATGATTTAGGCTTATTAAACATAGACCATTTGAAAGGATCTTCTTATTAACATAGCCCTTATTAGAAAAATCGACAATATGAATTTTGCTCATATTAAAAGTAGGGAAAGACAAAAAAAGAACAGGAACTTTTTTATTTGGAGCTTAGGGAGGGGCATCTATTTGATTGTGCACAATGGAAATAAAAGATTCATGTAGCCAACTGCACCTAGTGGAGCAAAGGCTCTGTTGCTGTTGATCGGGGAAAATATTCTGTAGTCAGGTAGTTAGCATCATGGAGGAGTATGGCATTGGGGGAATGATTAGACATTGATGGAGAACAGTCATTGTCAACAGAATGATACGGCAGCGATGGCCGGCTGTATGGCAAGGTAGTGGCCAAGCTTCACTTTCATTGTAAAATAAAGTAGGCCAAATTAACAGATTTTATTTTACACCAAAGTCAGCAGCTACTCAGGTAATTGTTTTGAAAATTTAAATATTATTTTTTCTTACCATAAGCAAAACACTCAAATAGCTAAAAATATGGGAGTACAGATACTTCACATCCATTTTCCTTCAAATCAAATAAACATTTCTCAATCAAATTTATTATTCAATGTATGGATTTTCCTGAGCCGCTAACCTGAAGATTCTAAAAATTAAGAGAGAATCGTTTTGCTCTATTTATTAAACAACACAACACTTACAATCTCTACGAGTTGCTATTTGATCTAATTCAATGGCGACAAAGGAATCTTGTAGCTGACCTCAATTAATGGGCCTAAAGCTTAGTTTTGTTGTTGTGTGAATGATTTTTTTTTTTGGATTGTTAACTTGTACTTAATCTTCTAGTGAAACTGTCTTTGTAGACATGCTGCCATTGATCATCTGTGAGCCAAGGAAGCTGCTATAAATGCAGGAAATCATGTGCTTGCATTCTTATTTAAAAGCAATTGCCATCATGAGCTGCTAAAACTTTCATAATGCAGGTAAGATTGGTGTTCCTAAGCAGCTTGTTGTCACTAAAGACTCGTCGTCAATACGTGAAGCAGTTTTGAAGGCTGAGCTAGCTTTGCCAATTGGTAATTATATTCAATTCTCACACTGCGTGGCCTCTGGAAAGGCTATTGTTCTTAAGTTTGCTAGTCAATTTTTTTTTAGGTCCATAATTGATTCTTTAACTAAGAAATGACGCTAGGTTTTTGCTGTCTTCAATAAAGCTCAGAAAGTTTTCTCAACAAAAATATTGTGTTAATCATGAATAAACCTTTTTGTCTTTTATAGTTCATAATCTGTTCTACAATTACTGTTTTATATGTGCAGTTCTTTGTCATCAGATTTGATCAATTAAGGAGCCTTAGGATGAAGTTTTATGTTTTTCCAGTGGTGATTTTTCTTATGAGCCGTCAAGAAGTGGTCAATGATATACATTCTACACTTGTATCTAGGTGTTATATAGTGTGCTCTTGATTAACTTAATCAGACGAATTACTAATTCCTTTTATTCTACTTATTTACTTTGATTCCTCTATTATTTTAAATATTTGATTCAATGCATAATTATTATAGATATAATTATTTCAAGCAAGCATGGTTAGTTGATTATGTTGGCTTTAGTTTTTACTCCAATGTCTATTTTATGATTGATGCAGTAGCCAAGCCACTAGTGGTGGATGGAACTGCGAGGTCACATGAGTTGTCGCTTGCTTATGATTCCTTCTCCTTGTCAAAACTTGATCCTCCTTTAGTTCTACAGGAGTTTGTTAATCATGGTACGCATTGTTATTGATATTCAATTAATTTTAGTCGATCCTTGTTGAATTAAATCTCAATTTTGGTTTAAATGTAGGAGGCCTTCTTTTCAAGGTTTACATTATGGGGGAAGCAATAAAGGTTGTTCGCCGATTCTCACTTCCTGATATTGACCGGTGTGAACTTTTAAGTAATGCTGGCATCTATAGGTTCCCAAGGGTTTCTTGCGCTGCAGCTTCTGCAGATGATGCAGATCTGGATCCTGACATTGCAGGTGGAATCATTGACAGTTATTGCATTAGTTTATTTTGAGATTTATAACTGAATTTGCTAATGAGTTGGATATTGACACCTTTTTAAAGTGTTTATGATAAGTTTGGCCAGGTACATTGATATTTTTTGCCTAATGCTTATTTTTTTAATCGACAATCTAGAGCTTCCTCCTCAACCGTTGATAGAGAAACTTGCTAAGGAGCTTCGCCGCCGTTTGGTATTGCTTTGTCTTTTCTTATTTTGTCGCCCAATTTTACACCATTGTTTTGTCCTGAATATTTTGCCACGTCCACAGGGTTTGCGTTTGTTCAATATTGATATGATAAGAGAGCATGGTACAAGTGATCGATACTATGTTATTGATATCAACTACTTTCCAGGTTAGTACAGATCAAATTTTTCATTTTGATAAATGTTTGTGTTAAAATGATTTGCTTTTGCTTGGCATTTTTTTGTGAATCCTGGGAATTTTCAGCCATTTAATTTGAATGTAGGGCCGAGAGCCCTTTGTAGATAGAAATAAAACTTTCTTTTTTTGTTTATTAAAAAAGATAAATATCTTGCTTAAAAATATATATAAAAAAAAAAAGTTTGGTCTTTACATTAATGGTCAAGCAGAGCTACGTGCATGCTTCTCCCTCATGGTTAAGCTATCTTGCTTAAGGGATCAAATTCTTGATCTGAAATTATCTCAAGTCACTCTAAGATCTGAACTACTGCAGGAGGGATCCGTGATCAACCAAGGTCCCTTCAAATCTAACGCTGATCATGCTACTGATTAATGCTTTGATGACTTTCTAGAATATTAATATTGATTGCGATGACAATAAGGTGGGTTGACTGTATTATGATTCCACCTAGTTCCACTTAATAAATTTTCTAAATCCTGCCCTATTTTATTAATTGAATCATGTTTAAAATACATTGATGTACAGTTTCCTTTTTCTGTTTAATATGTGTGATATGCATAGCCTCTTGACCGATGTTTTAAATAGTATTCGATCAATATGATTGAGGTATTGCAAGGTGACCTCCCCAAAGATAAAATGTTGTTGTATTGCTGATTTATCCAGGAGGGAAATTTTGGGGTTATGGGTTATGGGTTAAGGAGAGAACAATCCGACGGCTCATTTTAGTGATAGAGTTTATATAGCTTAGCCTATGGACAGGTACAACCAAATTTGAATGAGAAAAAGATAATTGCTCATTCCTCATGTGTGAACAACTACAATGGCAATGAAAGAGGGCAACGATGCTGTTTTTTGTAGGATACTTCATAGGTACCATTAGATTGTGTAAATACTTAGGCATGTGTTGAAAAATTTCATTCAATAATTTGCCATCACCATTATGAGAAATCCTCCTTTTTACTCTGATTTTTATTGTGACAGCTAGTTTGGGATCATACTTTAATGTGAGAAATTCATGCCCTTGCTAGAAACTTTTATTAGATTAACTAAATGTTGGAGATTTCCTAATTTATGCCATGTTGCACTAATCCATTGTTTAATTTTGTTTATTGGAGATTAAAAAAATCTTACGAGCTTTCTCATGGGAAAGGTTTGTCAGAGATTCGAACATGCTTTGCTCCTTGATAATGCAGCTCTGAGGAACTTGTTCAGAAACACTTAGAAGTTCCTGACTTTGTACATTGAAGCAAAACACAACAAAAGCACAACGAACACAAACATGCATAGGAACCAAATCTCAAACCTAGATATTTACAAATGCCTTAGGAGCCATACCACAAAGAAGTTCACTATAAAAAATAAGAAGATACAAGGGATTTAATCTTTCTCTTGGAGCTCTTATAGCTTTTCCCTCTTCGTCCCCATGTAGCCAAGCTTCTCCTCCTTCACTACATCTTCATTGCTCACTACCAGCCCCCATAGTAGTCACAACACTTGAATGCACTCCAACACTTTCATAAGTATTTATTAACCATCAAAAAACAACTTCAAACCAACCCCCATTGGCTCAAATTAATGTTCTATTCTGCGCATGTTAACGCTCCGCCTGGTGCCCGAGTTCTCTCAGGCGTTAAGCTCATGGTTTGGCGGGCTTTCAATATGGTGTCTGGGTGCCTAAGCGCCTAGGCCTTTGTCTGACACTTTCTTGAGCTGGTGCCTAGGCACGGAAGCGCTCTGGCCTCGGTGCGCTGCCTATTCTGGCTTGACCCGTTGAAGCACCGGTCTGCTGGTCTTCGTGAAATACAGCCGTAGCTTAAGCATATATATATATATAATCATCAGTACAAAATTAATTGGGATCAAACTTCACGGTCTCTTGAGAAAGGAGGTCCAAAAGCGTTCCGGGAAGCACATCTCCCATAACAAAAGAAAAATTGCCCTATCGGGCATACATGGCACAAAAATCCGCCACATGTTTCGCATCACACGATCGGTGAGCAAAAATAACACGTCTCCGCCTCATGAACGGAGAGTCCTCTCCCAATGACATCTTAACCTCCGAATAGCTCCCATGCAATCTCCCTCAATAATGTGTCCGTTAGAATCTGCATCTCTGGCCAGGAGAGCCTGTCGCAAAATGGTAATTGCCTGCATCTCTGCCTGAAGAGGAGACAAGGCCTGTAAACGAGCTCCAGCAGCAGCAAGTAGGTGGCCAGCTGAGTCGCGAACCACAACCCCGCCAAAAGCAGTGGGCTCTCCATATTTGCATGCAGCATCAATGTTGGCCTTCAGCCAACGGGTCGGGGGGTACCATCTGGAAGAGGAGGTGGAGGGGCCCTGGTGGCCGTGGAACCCCAGGAGTTTGACCCACCATGTAGCCTAACATGAACCAGCGTAGAGAAAATTGAACCTTCATAGCAGCGGAGTCGGGCACGGTCGGCCATGAGAGCGCGCAGTCTTGCTCCTCCAAGTCTGATAGAGGGAGTAGGCCACAATATGGCAGCTAAAGTGACGACGACGAGACGCAGTAGCAGTTGAGAACAGAGCAATAAATTTGTCCAAGAGGTCAGGGTGGCCGAAAGCAAGCCCCAACGCACACAAATCTCCAAAATGGCCCTCGTATAACTGCAATGTATCACCAAGTGCTCTTTGTCCTCCTCTGAATCACAGCCCCAGACACAAGTTGCAGATTGCGTAAGCCCTCTTCTGAGTAACCAACAGTTTGTTGGGATAGAATCACTGAGCAACCTCCACAAAAAACAGGCCTCCTTGGGGCTCAGGGCCATCTCCCACATGGCTGCAAACTGCCAAGGCTGAACTCCTCTCCCCACTCTATAAATCTGACTGGCTCGACTCTCTAGAAGTCGTCAACTTGCCACTGCTAAGTATAACTGCAATGTATCACCAGTCTGCTGGTCTTCAATGAGACCGCTTGGGCATGCCCAAGCACCAGACTTCACTTGTTCCTTTGGATGCCCCAGCTCTTAGGTGTGCCTAATTAGCCTACTTAAAACTCCTCGGCACTTCTACCCTGGCTTTAGCCCGTTCTACGTCTAGCTCAAATTCGATTGATTTATTGCTCAACCAAAGCACATCCAAAGCCTTCAATTGTCCCATGGTCAATCCAAGAACACTCCAATGCGTTTGAGGCTCCACCATCAACTCAAGTTTCAGCTTGCTTGTACGCTCTTTATTGTGCGTCTAGGTGCAACCTCAACTTAGTGCACCTCTTTGGGCCCCAAAAAACTGAAAAGGCTCTAATAATTGGATGGATTGTTTTTTAGTCTTTGTACAGTCTAAGGGTTGACAGTTGGAATAAAATTTGGGAAATATTGTTGCCCTGGTAAGAATCCTGATTTTCTTCGCCATGGATACTTGTTTGATGCATTATCTTAATTGCCTTTATAATTTATTTGAATATTGGTGTGAGGAAGCTGAGGCATTGCTCTGACATTTTGCTTCACTGAAACCCTTGCAATATATATAATGATATGATTATACCAATGAGTTGGGGGGATTGGGATCGCTTGTGCTGTCAGGTGGGAAGAAAAAAATTTTGAGTTGCTTTTGAGACCTCTATAATATTGCTTTTGATGAGAAAAAATGGTTTTGTTTGGGATCGTTTGGGAATTTCAATTGGGATTGAAAGAATTTTTCATACTAACTTGGAGGTTGACTCGTGATGCTGTTCCAACAAATTGATGACTGTAATAACCTGCTGTTCTCCCTTCAGTTTACATTTCATTTTTCGATTGAGTCACACCCATATATGATTTGCTCTGCTGAATTTATTTGCAAAAATCTATTTTGGTGGCCACTGTGTGCAAATATTATTACCCTCACTGGGACCCTTTGGAATACTTTCCATTTAAATTTGATCAACTTTATCCAGTATAAAAATAGGATTAGCGTTAATCTTTTTATGAACTTCACGGTTTTATATGTCGTCTGCCTTAGTAAAATATATTTTCAGCAAGTTTGTGGCTTTCTATGGCTTTATTTTCTTAGGCGCAGAATGCAACCAAGCCTTATTGCCATTTGCATATACAATTAAATATTATACATATAAACACCAGGAATTTGAGTGCTGTTATTTCCGAAATGGTTATGCAGGTTATGGAAAGATGCCAGGCTATGAGCATATATTTACTGAGTTCCTTCTGAGTGTGGTTCAAAGCAAGTATAAGCGACGGCTGAGCAACGCCTGAAAGTTTCTGAATAACCAAGAAAAAAGAAAAAAAGGTTCTTTCAACTGCTATTTTTGACAATTCGAAGAATCAATCTAGCTGAATGTTGCATGTGTATAATGAGATTAGCACTTTTAATTTGCAGGCTACAGCTGCTCACCAGGTTCCTTACAGACTTGCAAATATTTTCAATTTCTCTTTTTTTTCTTATTATAATTTTTGATTTGTTGTTCTGCATTTCAGCATTTGGTAATCAACAAAAAATATGAAGCTAGTTGGGATTTTGTTTTGCACATGTTTCTTCAAGCATGTTCACATTCCAATATTGCAACCAAAATTTGATCCTTTATTTCAATACTTCAACACAAAACTATATTATTGAGCTCCTATAAAAGAAAAATGCAATGTTAGAGGTTGTCACAGTTATAATTTGGAGATTAGTCCCCGTCAAGTTTCGTCGGGGCAGGCGAGACGAAACGCCGATTCAGTCGAGGATCCAAAGTATTATTGGGTGAGAAGGAGGTGTCGCGAGTAGCACTCGAATGAAGTCTTTTTTATTTCCAACAAAGTTTCATTCGTGGGGATTTGTTCTTTTTTATTACGTGGATCTCCAGTTGGGTAAGCCATATAGGATGTCTTTAAAGTTGTATGGTCTACCAAACATTTCTCTTTATAGTTAATTCTGTAGTATATGTAGTGATCATTTTCTTGCATTTAGAAAATTTGTGCATTAGAGAAAACCTTAGTTAAATTGTAAGGATTTTGATTGCATATAAGAAAAAACTTAGACGGTTATATCTAAATTATAGGGAGAAGATAAAAGAGATTGATTTATATGATTTATGATCACAAGTTATAATCTAGAGAACAACTATTGAGGATCATGTGATCAACTTATCAAAGAAAATGCATAATTATGATAAATAATAATTTAAAAAAATTAAAGTTGCTTGCTTGTGGATCTCATATATTTGCAATGATTTTGATGTAATGTATACCCAACTAACTAATTTTATTTAGTTAGGCGCTGAAATTTTGAAGAAAAGCTATTTGATTCTAATTTTACTTAAAAAATTATTGATGATTATAATTTAGATTTAAAAAAATATATTTTTATAGTCTCTACACAACACAAAAATGGATTTAATTCTTTTTTTTTTCTTGTATTTGAGAGCTATTTGGGAACTAATTTGGAGTTTGAATTATTTTTATGGGAGATGTAGCCATGTTTGAGATTTATTTGCCAAACTTGTAAATCGATGCTTGTTAGATTATATCTTATCAGCTGATTGATGATAACGGGAAGTTGTTACAGTACCCTCATTATGCTCTATTCGGTGCATAATGCAATAGAAATAATCACTTAAACAAAAGTGAGTAGAAAGACTAATGTTTTTTTTATATAAATTAAAGTATTTGAACAAAATAAAATTTAATTATGTTGATAGGAAACTAGATTTTCTTAAAACAACTCTGCGCACAAGTCATAGTATATTTATGAAATGTCTTTATTTTTATAGCTACTTGAGAAGAAAACACTCCGATAAGTTTTTAAGTTTTGAAATATATTTTATTTTATATTTATTTCATGATCTAATGGAATTAAATTTTTTGGATTTAGACATATTTTATTTTCTATTAGTCTTTGAATTTTTTTTTAAAAATAATTTAAAAGTATCAGTTATCCAGATTGTTAAATCCAAGAAAATTCTTGGTTTGCTTAAGTTTGAACCAATGGGAGATCTTAATTTTAGCTTAATCAAATCAAGTTTAAACTTGGGTAGTTACAGAGTAATCATTGATGTGAGAGTAAATAATTTGACGAAAAACAAAAAATAGAACCAGCATAAATTTTGCTTGAAAAGTAAGAGTTGTATAACATCCTGATGATCTCTCGAGAAATGCGGAGCTCTATTCTCAGTGCTGGAAAAATTCAGTGCATGCACAATGTTGGCTGGCTTAATCTTGAACACGTGTGTTTAAACTATTCTTGATCAAAAATAAAATTGATAGAACCATTTGAGCTAAATTGGACCATACGCTCAAAGCTATATTCACGCATTCAACCTCTTGATATTACAATGTCTTGAACCGTTTGATTTATGTTAGATGGCGGGAAAAACGTGATGTCGCACGGCAATGGCATGGGGATGACGTGGCTGCTCTCTGGAACCTCACCCACTGTCTGCCGTCCTCCGCTCACCGGTGGGGATATGGCGGCCGCCTGCCGGCTATCCCACCACGAGATTGCCGGTCGCCGTTGGCTACGGCGACACGGCTTCTGTGCAAGCGGCGCTCTATCTTCTCTGTCATTTGGGATTCAGCAGAGCTGTAATTTGAGATGTTAGCACAAGGGGCGTTTTGTAATTATCAATGATAATATCTTCTAAGGGTTGAAGTCGGATACCTTCTACTTCTACCCAATGGTTACTACAGAGATTGTATTGTCATCAAAGGTAGTCAAATTCAAGCCATGCACAATAAAATATCAATTCTGTTTAAGCTAATGCTAATAAGAGAGAAATGATATAAAGACCCGCTGACTTGTAGCCTAAAAGAACACACTTTAGGTGGCAGTCAAAATAGGAGATTGTTTTGAGCTTGCAGCTCTATTCGATTGTTCTCCGAGCACCGTGAAAAGCTGCCGATACACTGAGCCTCGCCCAGACCCTCGTCGATCTTTTGCAGTTTGTAAGAAAAATACTATAGGAAGAGGAAGATAACACCCGCCTATAAATTTCTTATTAACACTCAGGTCTCATTCATCTCAAGAAACTCCTCTCTAGTTCTCTCACTTCAACACTCCACATTTTACTTTGTTATCACAACAAATAGCACACATCAAAAATAGCTTAAAAAGATACTCAAAACAAGTCATAGCAGCCCATTAAATCATGAATGGACACCTCCTTTCATGGCACTGTTATAAAAAATGAAGATGAATACAACAGGTTTTCAATAATGTTACTGAAGAAGCAATATCTGTCAAAATATGAACCAACTCAAGCAAAATATAAACCACATCACAAATCACAAAACCATCCAAAGACAAATTTACATAGAAAAATTAAGAATGAAAAAAACTACGGAACAACACCACCAAAGAATTTCCACTATAAAGATAAAAAAGGCTAATGAGTTATAGAGAGTATTATCGTGGCAAGAACAAGAGGGATCTACCACTTTCGATGCCTCCTGATCAACTTCTTCTTCTTTGAAAAATGTGCTCTCACTCTAAGGTAAGAGAAAGCAAATAGCAATCACAACCTTCAATAAATTATGGTTAACATAAGAAACATCCATAATATGTTTTCTTAAATACCAATGCCCTAAATATACATCAAAAGACTCAAATACCCCTAAAATTACTTAGGGTACCGCCAAAACCAGTGACAGTGTTTCCGCGGGCGCCCCGATTTGACCTGCTCCACGGTCACCTGGGCACCTTGCCTTTGTTTGGCCGACACATGGGCGCACCTGAGCACCTTTTCCTCTGTCTCGTCGACACCTGGGCGCGCCTAAGCTTCGGTTTCCAAGCGCTAGGGCGTGCCTGGCCCTCTGGTCTAAGAACTGTAGGGTGTGTCAGGGCACACCGGAGCGCCCGAATTGCTCTCGACTTTTCTCGGAACACATAGGACCTACCAGAAACTCACCAGAACTTCATTGGCGCATCCATGGATGATCAAAAATGGTCTTCACATCCCACAATCTCTCACTTGGAGACATATTAGGATCATTCCATCAACTTTGGATCTTTAACCTTGCTTCCATCATTGTGGAAGGATATGATGTAGCTCATCCTACCCTTTTATTATGTACCAAGTTCAACTGAAGCAGCATATAACTTCAGTTTCTCAATTGTTACAGTATTTGTAAGCATGTCAGCTGGATTCTTCGACGTGAGAATCTTCTCCAATGCTAACTGACCCTCTTCCAACAGTGTCCGAATGAAATGATACTTCAATTGAATATGCTTCATCCTGACATGAAATGTTGTGTTCTTAGCAAGATTAATATCACTCGTACTGTTACAATGCAATTTTACATCATCTTGCTCCATACCCAACTCAGGCAGACAATTATTCAACCAGATCATCTTCTTACTCGCCTCAATGATGGAGACATATTCAGCCCCAATAGTAGATAAGGCTACTATAGTTTGTAGTTTAATGATTCAACTCACCGTAGCACTGCCCAATGTAAACACATATCATGTAGTGCTCCTCCTATTATTAATATCTCCAGCTAACATAGAGTATATATATCTGTGTAGCTCTATGCTGGCTTTTCCAAAGCAAAGTGCTTTATCCAATGTACCCCTTAGATATCTGAATATCCACTTGACAGCCTGCAACGCCCCACTAATGATTTAGCTAAACTAAATTAGCATTAGGGTGTTAACTATCTGATTAACAAAATTTGTCAGGAATACCAAGTATAGTAGCGCAGAAAAATAAAAACATCCAGACATTCTCCACAGTTATCCATTCATATGCATTACATAAATGTAAAAAAATGAGAAAAGATATAATTATTACATTCATTTCAATACATGGCTAAAAAAAATGAATACAATTTCTCTCTTTCTCTATCTTTCAATATCCATTAAGCATATCCTTCTTCATGATCCTAATCCTGGAATGTTGAGTCCAACCTATAACATGATGTGATATGTAGATATATGATAGAGCATAACCAAAAATAAAAAAATTTTATTAGACTTATAAAATTTAAGTACACTTTAATCTACATAAATGATTAGCATTTTATAATATTACTGCATAACAAAAGAATAAAATCATATAAAAATAAGTATAAATATACAAGACTGAAACTACATAAAATTGAAAAATAAGGCCGTAATAGTAAATTAATGTTGCTGAAAATAAAATTGTAACTGAAACTAAATATATTGAAAATAAAATAAAAGGCTATAAACAAAATAACTAAAAGACTATAAGCTGAAATATAATTATACTAAAATAACTGATGAGCCACACACACACACACACACATATATATATATATATATATATATATATATATATATATATATATAGTTAATTTCTTAGTTAGAATATGTGTTTTTAGTAAGTTTTGTTAGTATTTTAGTATGTTTATATGCTATCTTAGCTCAAAAATATTTAGATGCATGTATTTTTTTATTCAACCGTAATAGCAATTTAATATCTATTGTAATAAAGATGACAAATTATGTCCATCAAAATACAGAACAATCACATAGCTCTTGTAATATAAGTGACACCACATATACTCGAACTCATAGACCATAAACAGGTTGAGTTCACTAAATCTATTTGAATATAAGCTAATATAAGCTGTATGAGTTTGGAAAATCGAACATAACAAAATAGTCATAATCTGCTTAATAAACTTAACTCCATCATCCAGCGAAAAGAGCAACAAAAAGAGCAATAGCATTCCGAAAACTTTCATTTAAATATTCTGCTATTAGTATCTTTATTTTTCAATTAGCAGGCTAATTACATGTTGAAAATCAGTCATCAACATCATGATAGTATCTTTATACTAATTACATGCTGAAAATCAGTCATCAACATCATGAATGCTCTAAAATTTAAGATTTTAAGAACTTAATGAAAGTTCCGAGCACATTGTTGTACCTTGCCGGCTCCGGATGAGGTCTATGTGCGAAGGAGAGTCGGCAGGATCAGCGGATCGCTGCTAGGAGCATTAGAGTTACCATTCATAATTTAAAAAAAACAAATTATTGTTGATGTAGTTCCTAATTATATTAAAATAATTAGCAAAAAACAATAAGCAAGTATAGCTCTATTAATGAAATCTCAACTAATGGTATCATAAGCTTTAAAAATATCAGGCAATGACATCATATTACCATAAACAATTTTTGTTAATGTCTTGAGAATACCTCTCGAGCAAGATGAACATTATCGCTCAAGAATCTACACTTAACAAAACTAGACTGGTTAGGATAAATGATTTTAGGGAGAAGGTCAGCTAATCTTCCATTGGTAATCTTAGAAAGTATCTTATTAAATGTATTACAAGGACTAATTAGTTTAAAATCCTTCCAAGAAGTGAAGGAGTTGTTTATAAGAATAAGGCAATAGAAGTGGAAGTGTAATATTTAGGTAAAGGTTCACTTTTAAAGAACACTAAATGAATAATGTCCCGATAATTTTGAAAAAACAAAGCAGTTAAACCATCAGGGCCTGCACATTTTTCCCCTTCCAAAGAGATTAAAGCTTCTTTAATTTCAGCAACAGAGGAAATTTTCATTGAGGCTTCATTATCCTCTTCATTAATAATAATAGGGATAACACTTAAGTCCAGGCAATTAACAGTAGGAGCAACATGTTGGTATGATTCAGTAAAATAGTCAATGGCAGATGCATGAATTTCCCCAGGATTGGTGAGCAGTTTATCTCCATCTTTTATTTTATGAATCCAGCTAGCAATTCTTTTTTGTGTCACCATTTTTTAAAACTAGTAGTGTTGCTTTCCACTTCCTCAAACCGCTTTAAAGAAATTTTTTATCTCCAATCTCTTAAAAATCAAGACAGCTAGTAAGCTTGGCAATAACATTATTCCAAGCAACATAGTCTTTAGGAAGCTTAAAGTTAATAAATTTAGTTTCTATGTTGTTGGCTTCGTTTTCAGCGTTCATATTACTAAAGACATTGCCAAAAGGGTTAACATTCCAATTTTAAGGTCAACTTTACATGCATTTTAATTTCTACCAAAGCGTATAACAGGGAGAACCTAGAAAAGGAAGCTTTTAGCTTTTTAAAAAAATATCCAAAGTGAGTTTTGGCCAAACCACTTGTTTTGGAATTTGAATATGAATGCAAACTTGTAGTTAATCGCGGAAAAATTAAGTAAATGAGGTGTATGATCAAGTCAAATTAAGTAAAAGATTGACCCATCCCAGGTTTCTAAAAAGCCCAGCCAATTCAAAGCTAAAAATAACGAACCAAAAGGGAAAAAAAAAAAGCAGACGGGAGTCACAGACCTCCAAATTCGCTAGCACCAGATCTCCAGATAAGCCATCACCTGGCATCCACCATTTTTCAAACATCCATTATAAGGTATGGAAAAAGAGCTTACTGAAATGAATGTTAAATCCTGCTACAACAAAGAAAATTAAAAATACAAGGAAGAGAAGTTAGAGAAAATTAAGTGCACCAAATCTCCAAGTAGGAATTAAACAACATAAACCAAATTGCAGCCCGACCCACCAAAGAAAATAAGAAAGGTAAGTTAATCTAGGCATAACACCAGACTAGTCTTGGCTACCACTGACTTATTCCAATATTAGTACATTAAGTTCTAATATTCGGCATTTGCATTTTATCTAGCATACAAATAGCTTTACTTTGGGAAGGAAATTGCTCAACATAATAAAAATGTAATTGATCTAGATTAAAACCTTCATTAGTTAACCAATTAGCAGGCACATTTCCTTCACGCTAAATATGAGAAACCAAAGAATTCAAATATCTACAAAAGCGTGATTTTTTCCTAATCATATCAAACATTCCAAATATCACCATTTTTAATAATTTGAATTAAATTAAGAGCATTGTATTCTATCAAAAGATTCTGCAACTGATTTTCCAAATAATCTTATTAGCATTAAAAAGAGAATTTCTGCTTACAATTATTTCTCTCCTCCCAAATATGCCAAATAATGAGAGCAAAGAGAATAATTCTAATATAGCCGTTTTTTTACATTTTTTTTCCTGATATTCTGCAAACTGGCAAGAAAGCATTAACCGAAAGATTAAAGTTCGGTTTAACATCAAATAAATTAACAAAATAACTCCAAATAAACTTAACGTTTTCACCATTAACAAACAAATCATTAATAAAATTCAATATCATATTACAACACCAGCATCTAGAAGCCATACATTCTCAATGTTGTTAAGCAACTACTGCTTATACAAATCTATATGCAACAATAGTGGAGATTCTCCCTTCTCAATGACAAACGATTGAAAAGATGTCTTCAATGGAGTAGTTACTTCCATAGTATACGTCCCATAATACCCTCTGAACTTAAATTCTCCGATTTCATCAACGCGCCCATCAGCATGGGACAACCACTCTTTCTTCAGAGCAAGATATCTCCTCCCAGCTTCATTAATGTCACTCTCAGCATTAACTAAATGAGAATTTTCCCTACACATGAACAACTCCCAGAATCCCCAAAGCACAATCCCCTCCACAGCAGGATGCGCATAGGCCTCCCGAAGTATGACCTCCAGATCCTCGGCACGGACATGCTCATTAGCAGCAGCAACATCTAGCTCAGTAAACCAAATAGGAAGACCGAGAACCGCCAACTTATCCAAAGCGGAGCACACAATTTGCCCCACGGGATTGCTGATATGCCCTTGCAAACCGATCCCATCCACGGAAGCACCGTGTTCCTGCAACTCCAGGATCTGACGAATGTACATATCAGGAGAAGACTTCGCATCGCAACCATCTTCCACATTGTAATCGTTAACGAAAAGTGCAGCCGAAGGGTCGACTTTGCAGGATTCTTTGAACATGTAGGCCCAAATGCTTTCACCTAGTCTATCTCTATAGAAGGACCCATGAAGCATTTCATTGTTCACATCATAATGCCTGAACCTACCTTTGTATCTCGACAGAAGATCTTTCAGACGACTCTGAACAGCACTCATCAAATCGTCTCTGTCCAGTGATTTAATCCATTGCTGCACACTATCCTCAACCTCCCAAAAAATGCAATGGCCTCTAGCTTCAATTCCATGCTCCTTACAGAATTCGAGCAACTCGTCAGCATCCCTATAGTTGTAACATCCCTGTTCGGGCTCCGTATGGTACCACTTCAACTCATTCCCAAAGACAGCCCAGCTGAAATTCTTCACGAAGAAATCAGCAAACTCCTCGTTTTCGATGTTTGATCGGCTGATGCATGATCCGAATGGAAAGCTGTTCCGGGTTTGTCTAATCTTGACGGTTGTGTACAATGCTTTCTCGTCTTCAATTCCTGTGAATTTAAAGATGACATCACGCTTCCTTACCTTGTCCGTTTTCTGCTTCAGAGCATCGAAGCGTGACTTCCTGTCAACAGGAAATACGTGGAGCCCAGCGAGCATCAAGTCAGCTCCCGGCAAAGGGCCCTGCACATAGACCATAACTTGGGATGGCTGCTTCTCAATTCTGAATGAGCCCATGATTTCAGCCCATCTGTCGTCAGTAACTTGGATGCTACCGCCGTTGACCCATTGGCCGTCCACGCCAAGGGCTACATTAACTTTTTGGGGGCATCTTGCCTGGCCAGATCCAACACGAACCCATGCAGCAACCTGATAAGTTACGTGTAAGGTTAGCTTGTCCGTAATAGCCTGGGACGGGCCCATCCAGGTTTCTGTCCGATTAGCTGCGATGACATAGCGGCCACTCAGTGGTTCATGAAGGCCAATTGAATCCTTTGCTGACGAGGGAAGCAAGCGGGGAGAACCAGTTGCTAATCTTAAGGTGCATGAGCCGAGAGGGCTCCAATTGCTCAGCCCCTGATTAAAGTTACTGTTCTCAATTATATTTACTCCAAAAGGTATTTTCTGTAAACAGAGAAGCATGTCTCAGATTTCGAATATGAAGAATAAGGCACGGTAAGAAATAGCAGCATTAAATTAAAACATATATAGTTCCCTTAAACCCCCCAGCTGGCCTGATGTTCCGCCCCCATAAAATTTCTTGCCATCAAAGGTCAGCACAGAATCACGCAGATATACTAAACTTCTTTTGACGCAGGTGAGCGCTCCTCCAATTGAGCTTCCTCAGTCGTGGTCAGAACTTTGAACTTGCTGATAATTCAGGAAATGTTATTCAGAGCACAATCAATCCATCTGTGGTTAATAAGGAAATCTGGCTATCCTAACTGGGTTCAGGTTTAACATATGAGGCATATAACCCGCCCAAGAACACGAGTCAAGAATCATATGGGGCCTCTATCGCACATATGGGATAATGTGCGGAACTCATGGCATTCAATGACAGAATGATTATGATTTTGTCTTTATCATGTTTTATCTAATTGAATGAAACTTTACTGTGATACCATTTGATATAAGTCTTTATATATATATATATATATATATATATATATATATATATATATATATGTATATGTGTTTAAATCGAGTTAATGAAAGAACGTTTGGCTATTGAATGATAGGATATTTCCCATTGTTAATTTTGTGTTTCCAACATTCCTCTGCACATTCCTTTGTTCTTTTTCCATCTTTTAGATTAAATAGCTTGCCTCGCTTAAAGTTAGTTATGTCGGGAAAATACTTTTCTGGTGGATATGGATCAAGTTTTAGAATTAGAACTAAAGTTTCAAAGGTATGAAGTTCAGACTGATCTACTAAGTAGAAGAATAATTTATGGTATTGATGAGAAATGGATACAGAACTAAAATAAAAGGTTTTATTGCCCTTAAATAACTACAGCAGAAAAGGCAAATAGAAACTTCAGAAATGTCAGTCCCTCGAGACCACAGTATAGACACTCTAGTCTAGCAAGTTCCCATAATGACACAGCAAACAACTACGATATTGAAAAAGATTCAAGTTCAAAACTAAACAAAAAGATCAACAAAAAAGTGAAAACCTAAGAAATTCTCAAGATGCAAGAAAGTGTTGCTGAAATCAGTGGCCCAATGAGAAGAGTCTAAGATCAATTTGACTTCTGACAATGATCCTGATACTGAGATAATTTATTACTATATTGATCAGTTAGAGAGCTACTTTAAGTTCCGTGAGTATAACTCATTAGAAAAGATGAATTCTAAATTGAAGTTATCCAAACACGCACTAGCCTGGAAGAAGTTTCAGGTAAAAACTATTTGAGCATGAATCGGAGGTAATTCAAATAATCACTCATGGATAAGTTTTATCCCACGGGCTATGCTAAGTAGCAGTGAAAATAGCATTAGTTACTGATAGAAGAAGAGCCACAATGTATAACACTATGTAATCAAGCTTCAACAGCAAGCTTGAAAGATGGGGTTCTTACTGAATGATATTTCAATATTGGCCAAGTATAAAATAGGGATTGAATTATAGTAAAGTAGCAAAGTGAAAAATTTCTCTGATGAAACTCACAATTAAGTTGATGCTTATGCATTGGCTATAGAGAGAAAAATCAGCCTAAGAAATTTACTCTTGAAAATATAAGCCATAAGTTAGCCGATAAGCAATGTAAGAAAAAGATCAGAAAGCTGAAGAATCAGCCAGGATAGCACCTAGATGACAACAAGTCAGATTACTACTGAGTTAGCTAGCTGGCCTACAGCTTCAATAACTTAGAAGGACCTTTTTCTTTGGCATCTGCAAGATAGGAGAGCACGAGGAACTGGTAGAATAAGAAATTCAAGTTATTTCCTGATAAGTTTAAGAACTAGAAAGATAAGAAAGTCATCACAGTTGCCGAAGGCTTGAACGAACTGGATAAGATTAGCAATTCTGAAATAAATCATTTTTTTTAATGGCAATGCACTGAGAAATAGAATAACTGCAGGAGGAGGATCCTAGAAATCGAGAGGAATTGTTTATTATCCAAGTGCAAATAAAGTAGGAAATCATCTTCGGGTGGTAAAAAAAAACATTTATCTAAGAGTAGTAACATATATGAACTTCTAGAACTATATCCCCTGGGTTGGATTTAGAAAACTGTTGAGTTAATCATCAATTAACAATGAGAAGTCATGTTTACCATCAATTGAAGTTCAATGATGAGGTTTTATAGATCTGGTGCTTCTAAATATTTATTAATTGAACTTTAGAAGTCAGATAGCATCCAAAGGTGAGATAAAAAAAAAATTCCCTCTATCAGAAGTATTTACTGCTATTCATCTAAGAAGTCAAACAAGAATCAATCAGCACAAGTTCATCCACTCGCTAATCATCAACCAAACTCAAATATACATGTTACTAACACTAAACAACTGGAAAAAGCAACATCTAACCGAAGAATACAGCGACATGTTTGAAGAACCATTGAAGCCTAAGACCTTGTCAACAATTTCTGAGACCTAGTGTACAAAGGTAAAAAATTATGCATGCTCGAGCTAGCCAAGAGACTAAGGCAAGTCAAGAAAGCTCACATCTCAAATGCTGCATAACATTTTAGGGTCGACAAAAATCTATTGAATCTCTAAATATATGTTTATTAGCTGTGAAAGCAATATTATTAAGAACACCAGTGCATTGACAACTCTCTTGAAGATCAACACAGGCCTGATCGAGAGATATAAAGAAGCTTCCAAGTAGGGTGAAGAGTTCTGAGGCATTTAAAAGGTTAGCCAAGGGCATGGGGATCCAATTGAATCCTGAGTCTCGTCAACAATTTCTGAGATTGACTAGTTTACAAAGATAAAAAACTATGCATGCTCCAGATAGCCGAGAGACTAAGACAAGTCAAGAAAACTAACATCTCAAAGGTTGCATAACATCTTGGGGTCAACAAAAATCTATTGAATCTCTAAATATATGCTTATTAACTGTGAATGCAATATGATGCAGCTCGATTACTTTGTGGTTGAACACTGTTATACTATAAAAGCAACCAATAAAAATAAAGCCTATATAAATGACAACCAATCTCTTGAAAATTGTGGGAGAGCATTTTTATGAACCTTATTGGAGGGCTTCTCATTCCTAAGAACGGGCACAACCACATATGTGGCAGTGGATAAGTTTATTAAAAATTATTCTTATGCCAACAAAAATAACCCTTAGATGTGAAAAGGTGGCCCATTTGTTCTTCAAAGATGTTCGATAAATTTCAAATTGCTATGCTCAATATCTTTGATTAAGGTGTTATATTCATGAGTCAACTTCGAAGTCTCTAGGCTATGATGAGCACTGCATTGGAGAAAAGCATTATGTTTCATCCACAAACTGATTATTAGAATACATTTTTTGAGATAATTTATGCCAAGCAGTTGATGGCTTGGGACAAAATCTTTCCCTACATTAAGTTTGCCTTGAGCTGAGCCATGCATAGATCCACCTCAATGAAGCCTATTTGGAGTATGTCTCGGATAGTTTCCGACAAAGGTTTTAGCCTATAATGCATGGAAAAATCCTTATCTGAGAGTTACTAAGCATAAGGGAGCCAAGATTGAAAATTTCTTGAGAACATTAAGCAAATATGCTCTAGAGAAGAGGAAAATTGGAAACTCTCTTAGCAATCATATAATGCAAGACATGATTATCAATGAGTAGATAGGAAATTTGAAGTTGGAGAGATTTTTTGGCTTCATAAAACCACTGAGAAATCATAAGGCAAAAAGAAGAAACTCAGGTAGGTTAGATACAACACCCTTTATGAATGATCAAGAAGATCGGAGACATTGCATATCAATTGGAACTCCCAACCTACAAACAGACCTACTCAATAGTGTGCGTGAAAATACTCAAGCCATTTGAGCAATCTATGCTCGATGATGAATTAGAAGAGGTGTTGCCAGCCATAAAAAAGGTATTCCTGAATTAGAAGTGTTATTCGAGACACCCTGCTTGAGATCCACAGCCAATTAGTCAACATCCAAATTGAATCTAATCATAACTAGAATCTAGGATACAAATATGAATGGCGATTTAAACTATATAGAATTTATATTAAGCTCAATCTCTAACATAAATGCTAAAAGTAAGGGTCTATAAAGATTCTATTTGCATGTGAACAATGACTTGATTTATTTGATTAAAAGTAAACTCACTCATGTGATGCTTAAACGTTCAGGAACCAATTTGATTCCAATAATGGATGTGCTAAAGAGCCATTTTTGTTAAGAACTATTTGCACGCATTCTTGATCAGCATTTGTACTTCCTGAAATATGCATGCTACATGTTGCTCAAAACAAATTGTCTAGACAGTCTACTTGATCATCCTGACTATCTCAAATAGAAAGAAATGTTCATAAAAAAATAATTATCGTTTATATTTATACAAGTGATTGTCTGACCATCAAAGAAAAAATCGCCTAGCTTTTGAAAAAACAATTGTCCAAATAATTGTACCAGACAATCATTAGAAATTTAAGGAAATTTGCATTTATATTTTAGCTTGGTTTTAAAACAAGTACATTGACACAGAATTTTGCAGATTTAAGCCTATGTACAAGAAATATGTTGAACAAAAAGTATAAGATTAACTTATGTACCATGATAACAAGATTAAATGGCTAGTTCCATGACAAGCAAATGACCCTGATTTTGAGCTTTATAGAGAAAACATACTAGTTAGTACATCATGGGCTAGTTTATGATTTAGGATTTAGGGTTTAGTAAGGCAATTGACTAAGCCTTTTTTTGTTTGAATGTTTTGGCATCTCTTACTCTTTGAAAATGATTTAACAAGTGCTTGTATTCTTTAAACAATTCCTCTAAATGAAACTCTATTGCTTCTAGGAAACTTTGAAAATGATTTAACAAGTGCTTGTATTCTTTCCACAATTCTCCTAAATGAAACTTTGTGGCTTCTAGGAAACATTGAAAATTATAAAATCTAAATATAATGAATTGATATATGAACATGAACTGAATATAATATATTTGAATTAATTGGACTTACTATTTTGCATCTGAAAATTTAATAAATGAGTTCAAATTAGCAATAACAACACCAAGCCTTAATCTGGTGAGGTAAGGTTGGTTACATGAATCCTTTATTTCCGATGTGCACGATCAAATACAAGCCCCTCTCTAAATTCCAAATAGAGAAGATCTTTTCTAATAGTTTTTTCCCATGTCTTCTTTGATCTTCCTCTCCCATGTTTAATATGGAAAAAATTTATAAACTCAAATTTCTAACAAGGGAACTAAACAGTCGACGTTTAATATGCTCGGGCCATCTACGTTTTTCCAATTACTAAAGTTATCTAGTTTTTCCAATTAATTGCAAGTTTTTTTATAATTAGAAGATTACGCATTTTATTTAAGTATTATTATCCCAAGAAAGTACAGGTTCATATTTAAAAGCTTATCACTTTTATAATTTTGATTGAACATTTTTATCACATATTGTCTCTAATTTTATAGATATAGATTTGGGCAATTAAGTTTTCCTTAACAACTTTCTCTTAGTAATTTTGACACTAACAAATAAAGGTAATGATAGAGTGGAGGATTGAATTGGTTGGTTCAAGTTGTTCTTAATTTACTCAATTACTTTCACTTAGCATTTGTATTCAAATTTTGCAAGACTTAATCTTGCTGGTTTAATGTTAAATAAGTTGTGAAGATTTATAACTTTAGGAGAAATGTAAGTTGCACTATTAAATGAAAATTTTAGTTATATAATTAAAATTTGTGGAATATCCTAGTAGTTTTGTTGTAATTTATTTTAGCTGACTATGTGATGTGGTTGTAGGAATGAATTTTTCTAATTTTCAGATCTATATGACTCAACACCCTGAGAATTAATCCACAAGATGCCTCATGTAATACTTTTGTCAAACAATAGTAATTGAAATGGTAGGCATCCTAAAAGAAATATTATAAAAGGAATCCATAATTTTAAAATTCTTAAATTTTCATTATTTAATTTTATTAGTGCTATGTAGTTGAATAAAGATATATATATATATATATATATATATATATATGCACTTTTTACAATTTGGATTTAACATTTCTGTTCATTAAGAGTTTTTCACTAACTTGAATTTTCTTGCAATCTCATTCTCTTGCTAGCACTAGGCTCCTAATTGTAAGAAGCCCTGTCCATGAAATTGAAATATATATATATATATATATAGTAAAGTTTACTAAGATTTAAGAAAATTAAATTTAGTGTTAAAGAGAAATATAAATACCCACTTGGAGTATATCTAAACATGATATTTTCCTTAATGATGATTTTAGTTGCATTCCACTCCCACACTACTCTTTTATTCTTAAATTTCAACAATCTCTTAAAATATTTGAGCACAAACCAATGAATTACTTTTCCAAATATTCCAAATGAATTACAATGCAAATTTTACAAGTTTCTAGAGCTTGATCCATATTATTTTATTGATTTGCAAAGGAAGAGGAAGTGTGGACAACTCTCCCTTTCTTTCTCAAAAAAGCCTTAAAAAATCATCCACAATTTCCCTTACATAAGGATTGGAGATAATTAAAAGATCTAAGACAAACTATTGAAATGAGCACTAGATGAGAAAGCGAAATAAATTTCTTCTCTCCCTCTCTAACATGTCCTAGAAACTCAAGCACAAGATTTCTACAAAGAAAATCATCAAAATGATCCCCTGATTCTTGCAAAATATTCAAAATAGTCCTTAACTTTTGCAAACTTTCTTTTTGGTTTATTAACTTTTGTTTAAGTTTTTTTTATCCCTACCATTAACTCACTGTCTCCTTCCGTTAAATTTGAGTTTTTTCCAGTAGGAATCGGCTTTCTAGCTAGATTCAGCGGCCAATAATCAACAGTATATTCCAAAGAGAATCGACTGCCGATTCCAGAGGCCCATTCCAACGAGAATCAGCCATTGAACACAGTGGCTGGACGATTCTAGCATTGTTGAATCCAGCAGTCGATTCCAATGGGAATCAACAACTAGAATCGTCTGCTGGATTTAATTGCCTGATTCCAACGATCTATTCCTGCTAAGGACTACTTTTATAATTTTCTTTATTTCTACATATATATATATATATATATATATAAGAATTATTGAATCGGATTTTACCATCGTTTCTTACATCAGTGAAGGGTAAAAGTGGTTTGATAATGTCTCTGATACATTCATTTCCTGATTTAACACAAGTATAATTGTGAATAATTATGCCAAGGTGTTACATTCACTAACTTTTTATCAAAGAGATGAAAAGAGGGATACAATTTTTTATCATAAGCTGCTGTGCCAAAGGCGTTGAAGTGTCGTACGTAACAATTGACACTGAGAACTCCAAATCTCATCGTCAAGCCTTAGTTTGAAGACCAAAGATTAATTTGTTAAATTGGAGATTATGTTGCTTGAACAGGAAAGGTTGGCAGCCAGGATGGACAAGGAAAAGAGGAACCAACGCAACAACACAAGAGGGGGAGAAGAAGTAATTACTTGGTAGCATGAAAGTAATGCTCGACACATGTGCAACTCTTCACTTGCTTGCACCTATGCTAGGGAAAACACCGAGTGATCGACCGCATCTCGGTCATCAACAAAGGAAAAAACCAAAGTACTTGAATTCTCTACTTGAACCCCGCACAGAGGAATTGGTCAACCATTAGTCTCTTGCTCTCATGTGCACTAGGCATTTAAGGTGAGGCTGCTTAAGGAAGCAAAATACGATATTTTTTTGGAAGACGTTAAACCTCACCCATTCGCAGTAAGATATATTAATAACACAATTTTTACTCACTAATATTTTATTTGTTACACAGATTTATGTTTAAAATATATTATTATCGAACTCAAAATAAAAAAATTACTATTAATTTATTTATCTTCGTTATAACAAATATACTATAACTGGAAGAGGTTATGGATTTAGCATCTTATCCTTGGGTGCATACCTGCAAAAAAGCTTGTGAGCAAAAAGGCAAGCAAATTTTGATACCTTAAAATTCTTCAAATTTGAGAGAGACACTACAATAGAATCTATGAGCAATTCATGTCCAGGAGGCGGTCCTTCAAGGAATAATATTACACGATCAGGCATACTTGACAATGTGAAGGAACCCTCCAACTTTTCCCATTTTTCTGTTGATGCTAAAACTCTGCAACCACCACGTTTAATAATTGCTCAAAACCGAAAAAGAAAAAAAATAATAATCAGTTCATTTCTGTAAAAATGAAGGTTGAGGTTGATCCCTGAATCAAGCTCTAGAGATGTAAGATCCACTCCAAGAGAAATAGACTGGTGGGAAATTTAGCACACAGTTTTTTTTTCTTTTCTTTTAGGACTCTTTATTTACTTTTTGGCATCATTAGGTGTGTAAAAAAATGAGAAAGGCTTGTTAAACACAATGACTACGCTGGAACATTTTTAACCTACCTCCCAATAAATAAAAAGTTTGTCAAATCTAAATGCTCAAGTTTTAGCGTAGCTATCACTGGACAAGCCTCCTCTTGGGCTGCACCGATCCTCACATAGGCAGAAAGTGAATAATGAAAACCAGGTGAAATGCTCTTCGTTATGTCCTGCTCTGGGCCTTGCCAAACTTCTTTGCGATTAGTAATTACTGCATAATTTGATCCGGATAACGCAGAAACTCCTTTGAATAAGCTAGAGTCGCCGGATATCACATAGCCATCGCAAGAATTGAGATGCCAGGAGTGTAGCCCTTGAGCAAAATCATGATTGGAGATAATGTTATTGATAAAAGAACAAGGTGAATAAATAGTGGCATCTTTACTTCCCTGCAACCAAAAATAAACAAAGAAAATTGGTGAGCAGCCAAGACAACTCTCTAAAATAATAAGTCTTTTGGTAACTAATGAAAAACAATAATAATAATGAATTGTAAGTCAACAAGATTACACTTATTTTATGAATAAATTAGTAAAACATATGAAATAATCTACAAATTAAATAAGATTTAAGTATGTTAGAATATCTAAATTACTTTAGAATATCTAAATTTATGTTAGATATGTAAGTCAACACACTTATTATATACTCAAAAAAACATGCTAGTATGTTAGAATATCTAAATTACTTTTTTAGAGATAGTATGTTGTTTGGGAGGGTATATAAATCTAATAATATTTCATTTAAGTATATTCCAATCTCTCTAAATCATATTTAATTGTGTAGTTAAATCATTCTATAAACCACCAAGCAAATGGAATAATTGTTATTCCATTTTTATTTCTAAACATATTTCCATATATTGTTCTTATGGGTATCAAAAAATGTTTTATATATATACCATTTATGAATTTTTAAAGAGATTGTAACTAAAAATTCTCATTGGCATATTTTTAAATATAACTTTTAGTCCATAATTCAATAACACTAAGGGGTTGTTTGGCATGAAATAAAACAAATGCAATGTAAAATTTTTTCAAGGAATTTAGGATTACAGGTGTTTTGCATGAAGTAAAATGAGGGTAAAATAAAAAAAAAGGTTTAAAAATTATACAGCTGTATAAATATACATGCTGTAAAAGAGATACGGCCAAATCGATCGTAATTTCATTTTATGAGATTTACGCGACGCACCTTGTCTCCTTCGTTCCAACTCGAGCCTTAATCATTTTCCTGATTTCCGATTTCTACACTCCGATGGTAGCACTTCTCGTTCGATCTGTAAACATTTTCCCTTTGAATTATGGTGTCGGTGTTGTAGAACTTCTCATTTGGATGCTATCTCGTCTTACACTCCTTCCTCTTTAGAGCATTCCTCTTCCTTTGCCAAAGTTTAAGGTATAATATCTTATTTTGTCTTTTTTGTCCCCTCACAAGCAATAGGTATCAGATCCGTAATGATTTGCAGGAAACAAACGACTGCTATTTTATTTTTCTTTCATGGTTCATTGAAATGAGACATTGTAGTTTTTCTTTTTTGGTTTGATGAAAATGTTAGACAATGTTATCATTCAATGAGCATATTGACTTTATTGTGGTTATTAATTTTTTCTTATTTGATAGAAAAAAGCATTCTGTCTCATAGCTTGTTATTGTTGTACAAAATTAAATTAAATATTACCCAATAGAATATTAAGAAATAGCACCTAGATTGTTTATAGACTATCACTTATCAAATGTAGAGCAATACAAATTCAAAGAAATAGTGTCCATACTCTAGCATCATAATTTTAGGTGTAACAGATTCCTAGCAATACATTTATTTCCTATTCGATAGATTTAATCATTCTAGCTCATAGTATATTATTTAATGCACTATTGATGTTCCATTGGGTACTATTTTATTTTATTTGTACAATAACATGCTATGAGGTAGAATGCTTTATTCCATTAAATAAAAAAAAATGTGATGTTGGAAATCTATTATGGTTGAAACTGTGATGAAAAAGAATATATATTATTTAGTTAAAATGATATTATTATAAATCTGTTACGTAAGTGTAAATAATTTTATGTGTTCTTAATGTTCAAATAGGTACTGTTTTATTTAATTTTATACAACAAAAATATGATATGAGGTTGGATTCTTCGTTCCATCAAATAGGAAAAAAATTGTGTTGCTAGGAATCTGTTACCGTTGAAATTATGATGCTAGAGAATGTATATTATTTCATTGAAATTATATTGCTTTGAATCTATCAAGTAATAGCCTATAAACAATCTAGGTGTTATATTGCTAGGGCACTGCTTTATTAAAATATTTTATTCCATCAAATAGAAAAAAAATATGATGATAGAGAATGGGTACCATTTCATTGAAATTGTATTATTGTGAATATGTTAAGTGATAATTTATTAACAATCTAGGTGCTATTTCTTAATGTTCAAATGGGTACTATTTTATTTAATTCTGTACATCAAGAACATGCTTTGAGGTAGAATGCTTCATTTCATCAAATAGAAAAAGTTGTTGGGAATTTGTCACAACTGAAACTATAATGCTTGAGTATGGGTACTATTTCATTGAAACTGTATTGCTATGAATTTGTTAAGTGATAGTCCGTAGATAATCTAGGTGCTATTTCTTAATATTCTATTAGGTACCATTTTATTTAAATTTGAACAACAATAACATGTTAATGAATGCTTTGAAAAAAATGTGCTGCTGAGAATCTGTTACAGTTGAAACTGTGATGATAGAGAATGTGTACTATTTCATTGAAACTATATTGTTGTGAATCTATTAAGTGATAGCCTAAAAATAATCTAGGTGCTATTTCTTAATGTTCTATTGGATACTATTTTATTTAATTTTGTATATCAATAACATGCTAGAAGATAGAATGCTTCGAAAAAAAAATGCTACTAGGGATCTGTTACTGCTAAAATTGTGACGATAAGAACGTGTACTAATTCATTAAAATTGTATTACTGTAAATTTGTCAAGTGATAGTCTTTAAACAATTTAAGTTTTATTTCTTAATGTTCAAATGTATATTGTTTTATTTAATTTTGTACAAGAAGAACGTGCTATGAGGTAATTGTCATTCGATCAAATAAGAAAAAAATGTGTTGCGAGAATCTGTTACAACTAAAACCATAATGTTAGAGTATGAGCAATATTTTATTGAAACTGTATTATTGTGAATTTGTTAAGTGATAGTCGGTAAACAATCTAGGTGCTATTTCTTAATATTTTATTGGGTACTATTTAATTTAATTTTGTACAACATTAATATGTTATGAGATAGAATACTTCCATCCATCAAATAATATGTTAAAGCACTACTATTTAAAGTTTGCATTCTCATTGCAATGCCTTGGACTTTCATTTTATCAACATTCATCTATAATGTGAGCTATCATTTTACCAACTTTATAATGTAAGAAATCTTATTCACTTGAAATTACACATAGGAGTCAATGTCATGACCTTTGCGCATCTTTCATTATAGTTAGGCAATACATGGTCTATTCTTTGAGAGACATTCAAGCTTAACAATCATCCACCATTCACACCCAAGACTTCAAACTCAGTAGCATAAGTGCCAAAAAATTTAGAAAATTATACTTTAAAATTTATAAGAAAATCTATTTGTAAAAATTTATAATTTTTGTATGAAAATTTAACGTGGGAAATTTGAGAAAAATTCTAAAATTTTACATTAAACATTGATTTAATTCAATCACTTTTTGTTAACTAAAAAGTTACAATTCATTTCATTGGATGTACCAAATTCTATACAAAAAAGGTGTAAATGTAATGTTGATGTGCCTCAGAGTACTAGCAAAGTAAAATGGAAATTTGAAGAAGAAATCTCAATTACAGAATCACCTGGTATAAAGTTTGTAATACTGTTCATCTCAAGCACTTTCAATATTATCATAGTCTAGCTTGTAATAAGATTACACTTGAAGTACTTTCTATCTTCTGAAAGCTAAATTAAATGTCTTTCAATTTTAAGAAAAATTTAACATGCAAAGTCAGATAAATGAGATAATCCGACATACTAACTTCTAGATAAAATCTTTGAAAATTTTTATTTTTGATTATGTTTAGTTTTCTAGATAGCTTAAGATAATGCTCAATTTCAGTTTATTTAGTTTTGGATTTTGCTTAGTTATTTTCCTACTTGAGATTTAAAATTGTATGAAGTTAGATGTAACTGACCTGTGTTTTGGCTATGTAGACTTTGGCATGGAATTTTTTGAGCAGAATTTTCTTATAGTAATGATTAGGAACTCTAACAGTGAGTGTTATATCTATAATTTATATCTTTGTTGATAATGTTCTGAGAGATTTTGCAGTGAGGTTATTTTTTTGTTATGTTAAGAAATAGTATGTGTGTATTGTCCTACATTCCTTATAGGCAGAAAGGTGAAGTGATTTATATATATGAAAATGTCTAAGACAAGTGTTAAACTTTGAGTCAAATATTAGTTTCTAAAGTGTGTTGGGTCATTTTAACATGTGTTAACTCCCATACAACTGGTATCATAGCCGATAGTTTATTATAGTCAAGTGATCATACTCGGTTGTTGATGCCACATTACCTCCGGTGGAGAGCTTGTGTTACCTGCATTTTGTGCACATGCAAATGTGGATGGTGGAGTATTTGGTGCACCTGTAAGTGTGGATGAAGGAGCATTTTGTGAACCCGCACAATTTAGCAGCTTCCCATGCTTGAGTTAGCTTTGGTTAGCTCTGTTTAGAGAGTAACAGTTGACCCCGGTTGTGTATATACACACAAGAGAAAGATTGCTAAGAAATTGCGCATGCGTATTAGTCGCATATTGTCTATTAATGAAAAAGTGAAGTGGTTTATAAATATGGAAGGGCCCAAGACCCAACAAGTTAATCTTTTGAGTCAAATATTGGGTTTCTAAAATGTGTTGATCTATTTTCACATGAGTTTCTCTCTTACATGTTATGCTTTAATGATTCCTAGTATTATACATTATTACAAATTATTGGAAGTTAACATTAGATGATTTGTGCTTCTCATTGTGTATATTTTTGAAAGATTAATTAAATGCATATTAAAATTATTAGTGACTTTGTGTAAAGGCATTGTAATATAATATAAATTTTTTATGAAATTTTGTAGGGTCCATTCTGCCTAAATCAAATTCAAGGAGTGTCATATGTAGAACCTGCTACTAGAACCATTAAGTGCACTTGGCCTATCCAATGATCCACTATTATATACCCTTTACCTACCACATATACCACATTGAACCTATTAACATTCATAAATAAAAGCATTCATTTGTCAAACTGTATAACCACATATGTAGAACCTGCTACTAGAACCATTAAGTGCACTTGGACTATCCAATGATCCACTACTTATATACCCTTAACCATATGCCACATTGAACCCATTAGCATTCATAATAAAAATATGCATTTATTAAACTATATAACCTCTTTGGGAAACATTATAAGGTCAAGGATACATCTAGAAATGGCCATACAGTGACTTTCATCAACTCCTAGAAACTACTATTTACAAGCCTTATCAAAAGTCTTTGTATGAAGCTCCTCATGACTCTATCGATGAAAAAGAATGCTTAGAATACCCATATATTGACTTTTTCCCTCCAATAATACAATTCCCTCAATTTAAACTTGAGCTCAATTGTGAAGGTCCGACGCCGGTTCAGCGGAAATCATTCCGACATCTGGTGTTCACATACCGCAGGATCATATTTAGTGATTTGAGAAAAAAAGGAACACATATATAAAAGCCAAAAATAATTTTCATTTATTTCAATATTTCAGATTATAAGGTATTTCGTTGTACTCCTCGTACAAAAGTGAGAAATAAATAAAAAGATAAAAGATAAGCAAAACAGTGCCGTGAATCTATCAGCAACTTTGAAAATTTTTAAGCATTAAGATTCTTGCGTGTATTCTCCCAGAAGCACCTGACCTGGTATTGTACAGAAAATAATACCGGGATTGGAATTCTCAGTAATTAGAAAAGACCTGGTATTGTATAGAAAATAATACCAGGATTGGAATTCCCAGTAATTAGAAAATACTCTAGGTACACAATAATATTTACATTTTAAAAGATGCGATTAGCGGAAATAAGGCGGTAGTAAAATGCAGGAAAAGTAAGGCAATAGCGCAAAATAAATAAACAATTTCCTGCAACATGTATTATCGCAAAATGAAGGTTACTGATGTCATTTTTCAGTAACTAACATCAAATGTTACTGATGTCATTTTCCAGTAACAACCCCGAATGTTACTAATATTATTTTCTAATAACAATCTCGAATATTGGTTCCGAACAACCAATCTAAGCTACAACATGAATTTGATTCAAAAGCGAGGCTAAGCAATGGTAAAAATGCAAAATGTAATATTTGTCATGTACTGGGTACCTTTTATTTTTTAAGTTCGGATGAGTGATAAATCTCTCAATCTGCATTTAAGTTTCTGATATTTTAGTATTTAGCCAATAATTTTAGGAATATTATCTTCTTTTAAGTCTGTGTTTGATATTTTATAATTTTTCTCTTTAAATGATAATTCATTATGGAGAAGTCATTTTATCTCATCAATTAACCAGCTTATAAGTTGATTTGCTCGTAAAAAAAAAAGAATTAGCTCGAGCTTGAGATTGAGCTCAATTAACAAATCGAGCTCAAGCTCAAGCCGAAGCCAACTTAAGCTCGACTTAGCTTGCCACTTCGCAAAATACAATGTGCGTTAGAATCCATTCTTTTCCTACAACATTAAAAAGTTAAGAGAAGAATATCTCTTACCTTCAAGATTAGGATCGCCGAAAAATGGAGAGAAGTCGAAATGGGTGGCCGGACGGTTAGCCGGGATGGCTGTAGCAAGAGGACTGGCTGACAGTGGCAAGAGGGGGCATCTGGGTGGCCAGCAGCTTGCTGGCTGGCTGGCAGGGGCTGCTGCTGGATGTTGGAGGGCTGGCAGGGGGCTGCTGCTGGCTGTGGGAGCTAGCTGCTTGCTGGAGGCTGGCAGTGGCTGAGGAGGAGGGGTTGGGTTGCTGGCTGGCCGGTAGGGCTGAGGCGGAGGGGCTGCTGCTGTGGGCTGGCTGGGAGAGAAGGGAGAGGGGAGGTTGCTGTGGGGAGAAGGAGGGAATGGGGGGGAGTATAAATAGAGAAGAGAGAAAGGGAGAGGGAGGGGGTAAATAGGCGCAGGGGGGGACATTCCCTGCGCCAATAAATGCGCTAGTCGCGCATGGGAGCCTCTGGCATGGAATGTTCTTCCTCCAAAGGCGGAAGAATCCCGCACGGGTCCGCTGCTGACGGGGGGAAAGAATTTCCTTAAAGAAATTCTTAAAACTACTTAAACTTAAATTAATAGCATTTTTTCACCGTTTAGGGTCCAAATACAACGAAACTTGACACCAAGGTGTGTTATAACATAACGAATACCCTTACGCCGAAAATTTTTGATTCAAAGTAATATTTTATTTTATATTAATTTTTGAGGTTTAAAACTCAAAACTTAACCATGATCAAACCGACGCTCATAATTTGATGAAACTTCTTGAGCAGCCTTTAAATAATGTACTTATCACAATGACACTGAAAACGATGAATTCAGACACATATTCCAATGTTCTTGATTTATAGAATTTAAATAATTCAGAAAATAAAGCAGGAGCTTCCGTTATTCGGATTTCTCCCAAACTAGGGCACTTTGATCTTAAAAATTATTTTTATCTAAGGGTATTCTTGTTTGCCCTAATTTAAAATTCTCCAGGATTCTTATTTCTGAGACGGGTTTTGATCTAATTCACAAAGTAACGAATTTGGGTTGTTACATCAATACTATCAAAATTGAGCCCACTACTATCAAACTTAAGCCACTAATTTACTTAATCCATCAATAGACCAAAAATGCTTATTGTGCATGAATGCATGCTACACGATTCGCCCCAAAAAGTACAAACATCTCCATTTTTTGTGATAAGCTTTAGGAGTAGTGTAACAGCCTCCTAATGCATTAGTTAATTAAGCTTTTTAAAGAGAGTAATTAAGCTTTTTAAAGAGAGTAATTAAGCTTTTTAAAGAGAGTAATATAATCAAACTTAAGTTAAATCCATCGGTTAATTTAATTCCCGCGTACGCTCCACTTCGCACGATCGCGGCTGCCAGAGAAGGACCGTCCGGCTCTCCAGCTGGCCTCCCCGTGGCTTTATTCCCCCTCTATTCCTTTCCTAAGGGACTTTTGGGCATTTGCTGAAAACTTTTAGAGCTGCTGTGTCCGAAGCGCTTGCGGGAGCTCCTTCGTAGGGTTGCGACTTCTATTGAGGCGATCGGCGTGTGCGGGTGAGGAGTAAGAAGAAGCTTTGCGTACCTTAAGCCTCCGTCGACGAGCCGTTCGGTGCAGGATCTTCAGGTACGTCCGTCCTCATCTTCTTCCATTTTACGCGAATATCAAGTTTTACTTTCCGGAAAAATCTGTCGGCACCTCCCCCATTCCTGTCTGCATTCCTGTCGGCATCCCCCTTATAGATGGCGAAGGAGACGACGCTTCATCCCGGCCAGTCGATTCCCCATCCGCTCGCCTGTGACGACACGCATCCCCTCCTGCGATTTTCAGTCGAGGATTCCTTCGATCGCTGTGCTTCGTGCGATTTTATATTTTTTTTTGTTAGTTTAAATAAAACTAAGCATCTTAATTATTAATTTTATTAAAGAAATACTTAAACTAATAATTAAGAAAAAAAAAAAAAATTAATTTCTGTAGTTGACATTATGAATTTTTTTTTTTATTTCAATTAATTTTGTTGTCTAAATAATTGCTGTGTTATTAAATGTTGATTGATAGCCTAATTTAATAATTGATTTGTGTTATTGGAGGATGTATAAATAAAATAATATTCTTAGTATTTACATAAATTATTTTAATCATAACTTTAAAAATACAACTCCAATTAATATAAATTCATATATTATTTTGATCACAAAATTTTGAGGATCAATAATATTAAATTTAATTTCAGTTTTGATAAATATTTTATTGAGTCAATATTTAAGATTAATTAATAAATTTTAAAATTTATATTAATCTTTCTTGTGACCTATTTGATCAATTGATTTCCAAATCAAAAGGTCAAATAGTCCATTTGACTCACAAAAATGTGAGAATCAATAATATGGAATAAAATCCAATATTTAAAACTTAATTTTCTTAATCACTTTTTAACCTAATTAGGAGTCATTAAAACTTTAATTTTCCAATGTTGTCCAAAATTGACAAACTTAGTGTCAATCTTCTCCTTATGAAATAAAGATTTCATTTATTTATAAAAGAGTTCAATTGGACAACAAAATTATAATAATAGATTTTTGACTCTCACTTAGTGTTATTGTGATTAACCTAAATTTCTAGGTAGCTTACTATAAGTCTTATAAACCCTAGGATAGCTAATTTGTCACATTTATTATCTCCTTTGGCACTTAGATAATATTTTTATGAGCTTAGTTTTCAAATCCCTAGTTATGCGAATTAATTGCCAAGTACTTAATTTACTTTTCAACCCTAAGGTAGAAACCCTAGGATTTGAATTGTAATTGATCTATAGTTGGATCCTAAGTCTATTAGTTGAAACCATTAAGAATAAATAATCTTAATGAATTAATAATTGTAGGATTGTTAACCAACTAGATCTAGTTTTAGTGATTAGTTCAATACTTAGCTTATTCATCCTAATCCCTAAAACTTATTTTGTTAAATTAAGATATAGTAATAGGTATCCTTAACTTAGATTAGTTTAGGGAGCCTATTGAATTCTTTAAACATACATTAATAGTAAACATAGAACTTGTAGTTCTCAAGTCTAGAAAGTACGTATCCTAAACTTTGCAATTACTTGTAACTTAGCTAGATTAATATGTTTGATTAAAACATTCAAACTATAACCTAGCTAGAAAACCATAATGATTAGTAGTAGAATTTCATAAATTTCAAATTTCTTAAGTTAGATCTTATGGTTTAGGAAGAGGTTAGGAGTTAGTCTCTAACAACAATCATTATATTTACAAATTATTTTGATTCATCATATTAAATGAATTGAATCTATTAATTTTCAAAATCCTAATTACTATTATATTACAATTAACTTGAGATCATTATATCAAAGTTAATTGGGAGCTCAATTAGCTCCAATCATTAAGTAGATCATTAAAATTAGATAATTTTGGATATCACTTAGTTGCAAATATTGAATTTCCCTTGTTGGCTTGCTTAGCTTTGAGCCTTATTCATTGAATCATTCATAAAAATATTGTGCATGAACAAAACTTTCACCTAAAATTATTAAGGGTTATATATGGTGGACCAGTCTAGGGCAGACTGAAATGGAGTAATAAGGAGACATTGCATTCTTAGAGGGAGAATGTGAGTGTTTTAGGTATGGATCCCATTTTCCTTAGATGTTAAACAGACGTGTTTAACTCCTCATCTCATTCTGAATATGCCCACAGAATGAGTACAGATTAAAATAACTTCAATTAATAAATATGTGAGATCTTCAATCTTATAGATTGTTAAGATTCACCATAGCTTTTAGCTATACTACTTTACATAGTCCTAGGCTATGTGTATCTTAGATTTAAATCTAAGATTATTCTTTCAATTTCTTCACAATGCATTTTCTATGATTTAGGACTGTACTTTACTTGTTTACAGTTTATTTAGATTACAGTGAATGTTGTATAACTCCATTTAAATGCTTCACTGTTTATTTTTCCTTATTAAGCATAAGTTCATTTGAACATATCATGCTTTATTTTATTTAATTTCATATGCACACTAGTTCATTCTAGCCTATTTAGGATGCTTCACCCTTGTATTAATTGTAAGCTAGGATGTTTGATTAAATGAGCAATTCTACCTCACTTGTTTTTCCTTCCCTTATTTGTATGCTTATCATATTGCACCTATGCTTGTGCTTGCATTGTAACTAGAACTGTGATATCCAATTATAACAATAGCATATTTAGTCAATCTTAAATTGTGCTTAGACTGTTTAGTCTAACCAGGTTTTCTATTTCTTGGCTTCGCCCTATCACATTTAAATGTCAAAATGTGATAGATCAGGTGCACTTGGATGCTAGTGGAGCTGGACCAAGCGCTAAAAACTAAAATTGCTTTCACCTATCATATATTATAAATTATAGCTTATTAAGAATTCCAAGTGAGCTGTAAATTTTCTTTTCTTATTCAATTTACTGTTATTTTGTAATAATGTCATTTACTTTAATTTACCATACTTGTTGGAGCTTAGACTATACTTAAATGCTTGTGATGAATGAATGGATGAGTAAATGAATGGATGAATAGGAATTAAATGTATAAAATTTGTGTATGAATTAAGTCTTTGCATATCTTCCTATGAATATTTAATGTCTTGATAAAATAAACCATAGTTTAGACAATTGTTATACATGTACTTCTCTCCCTTTTTCTTTTAGAATTGGAAATGAGCAATCCCATAAAAAAGATTGAACTCTATTTAGAATTGGAAATGAGCAATCCTATAAAAAGGATTGAACTCTATATTAGAATTGAAGTTAAAATGGATTGAATGTATGAAAGATTAGGATGTCTTTTCTTTTAAATTATAACTCCCATTGGAATGGGAGTATTGCATGTACTTCTGCAGGTGTTTCCTTAACCATTTACAAAGGAGATTCTGCCAAAATTTTAAAAAAAATTTAGACTTAGAATAATTGGGGATAAATTATAAACCCATAAGTCACATGTTAATTTCCCCATAAATAATTAGAATCCTATGTCTAAGATTAAATGTAAATAGTTCAATTGTTTTAGGTTACAATTGCATGTACTCATGTCTTCTTTCATAAATAGCATGTTCAATTCTACCATCTTTCATTCTTAAAATCCATTTGTTGCATATTTATTTACAAACTTCTAAATACCATTCATAACTTCCCTTCCATCTTAACTTAAGACCCTCTTCTAAATCCTTGGCCAAACACAATACTTGATGATTTGGATTAGCTTTCTTCTAATCTAGTATTAGGTATTGTGGTGACGTATCAATATTGAGTTAAGTGATTTCCAATATTGGGGTCGTCACAAGTAGACCTTTCGTGGGATAGATTTGAGTTTAAGCCAAACTTTCTCTTGATAAGTGATTCATGATTTAGTTAAAACTGTAATCGCTGGTTTCTTATAGGCGCAAGCCCCAATAAATTACACCTCCTAATCATTTAGGAGAGAATTTTCAATTAATGAGTATTAAGATCTTTTAATTGGCAGCACAATGGGAGTAAAGTGGAAGTTGACCCGATCAAAATCTTATGGTTCTATCATCCAAGTCGGGAGCTTTATTCATAACATCCAGAGATTCTAATTAACAATCGTGGGTTACCTCATCTTAAAAGTTTCAAGAAGACTGAGTAGAGCATATGTTGAGAGTTCAAATATTGGATTGTAGTATTCTGAATTTGGGGTTTACATCCGTTGGAATACCCAATTTAGTTAAGATGGAGCTTATGTCTGTTGGAATACCTAAATTTGATTGAGATGGGCTTACATCTGTTTGAATACCCATTATTTGATTTAACATGGGGCTTACGTATGTTTTAATGCTTATGTTTACTTTCGGATGAGGCTTACCTCTATTTGTCCAAATTTAATTTAGGAGGATCCTTATATCAATTTAGAATGCTTGGAATAAAAGGTCTTATGGTCTTATCATTTAGATAAGGTGGATGTTGTGTAATTTATATATTTAGATCTTAATAAATTAGATGACAACTTTAGTTAATGTCAAATCATTTGGGTATTAGGATATTCTAATTTGATTTGATTCAACCAGAAATTGCTAAATGTATTAGGAATCAAATCATATAACTCAATCAAAACCATTTGGACCAACTATAAATTATGTTTCATAGATTTATTTTGTGAATCTTTGTTGTGTACTTTACATGCGTACTTTTATACACACCCTTTTATTTATTTAGCACTTCTGCATTTTTTATTATCCTTCCATATATTTTCATGATCATTGATCAACTTTGTCTTTTCTGTTCAAGCGTAGCAGGCAAGAGGTGGTAGGTATTTGGTAAACATGAAACTCGTGCATAAGGTAGAGTACTGGAAATGGTATATGGTAGCTTGAAGGTGGAGCATCAACAGTAATACATGGTAACTTGAAGATGAATCTCTAATATTTAGCTCAAATGAGGGTACTAAGAGTGATGCTCGTATTCTTAGTTGTAGGAGTCTAAGATATTTGTTTGTTATATACAACAATATTGTAAGCATTCATCCCTTTTATTGTCATTTGTGATCTAATGCATCATCCATTTAAGTGTCTTATTTTAGAGCTCCATTTAAAATTTAATCATCAATTTTATTAGATTAATTAATTAATAATATCTTATGGATTAATCAAATATTAATTAATAAGTAATTAATTAATTTAAATATTATTTAATTAACATTATCATGTAATCAAAGATTAACTAATTTTATTTGTTTAATCATCGATCATATTAATATTATCAAATAATTAAAAATTAAATAATAATATTAATCATTTATTCAATTAATAATTTTTTAAATAATTACTTATTAATTTAGTTTTTTATTAATTAACGCTTTAATTTAAAAATATTTATTAAATTAATTAAATGAGGAAATTTCTCGTGAAATTTCGGCAACATAATAGGATGTTCATAGGTGATGAGGATATTTGACAAAATTTTGGTAGTATAATGCCCCAAAATAGTACCATAAATTATAATTCTCTTTGGGCCCGAATCTAAGATCAATAAAGGGAGCCTTCTACACCTAGTCGGCTACAAGGAGCATCGACACACGGGGTCTTTGAAATCTTCTTTACTCAGCCAGCTACAAAGAGCAACGGTATGCGGGATCTTCTCAAGTGCATGTACCTTGTTAACAACCACATGTTGTAATCCATCGAATCCTAACAAACACATCTAAGCCATACATTGCTAACCACCTAGGTTTTTAAATACCTCTGTATTCTATACATGACAATATACAATTACAATTATTTCTCAATTCTCTCAATTTATCTTCTCTGCCCATTCACATATCTCCCCCTTTCTTGGTATTAGAGAAGGCGATCTCATGGGGAAACCCTTGTTCTCCCCATTGAGTCCCGATCTTCCTCCTCTGCTCGTTGATTTCCCTCCCCTCTTACCTTCCAAGGCTAGAAGAGAGAGCAATGAGTCGCAATGCAACAAAGACATCGCCGAATCCAAGGCCATCCCCTCCAATCTCAAATTCCTCATGCTCAATATCAAGAGCATGGTGACAATTCAGCTTACAACGGACAACTATTCCATATGGCACACTCAGATCTACAAACTTTTCTTGGCAAATGAGCTTGTCGGACATCCTAACAGATTTTCTATCCCCCCTTCTCTGATCTCCACCGATACACAAGGTACACGCATCAAGAACCCCTCACTTCGCTTGGCTTCAAGCAGACCTGAATCCGGCAGCCTCACTATATGTGACAATCTCCTCCTCCATCATCCCATACATCCTCAACATCAATCGTTGTTGGTGATATGTGGATTACTCTTGAAACATGATTCTAATCCTCAAATCATTAAAGTGTTATACAACAGAAAAATGAACTCCACAATATCAAGATGGACGATCGATCGGTCCCTTCCTACTTGACCGAAATCAAGGCAATAGTGGAAAACATCGCAGCTGCCAGTAGCAATGTGGAAATAGAAGACATGATTCACTATGTTCTCAATAACCTTCCACCCACATATCAGGCCTTCAAGACCTCGATACGCACCATGCTTGATCCAATAAGTCTTGACAACTTGTACTCACTTCTCTGCAACGAAGAGACAAATCACAAGAGATTTTGAGTCTCTCAATCCTTTGCAACTGCCAACCAACGACTCCCTTTTCAGCAGCCATAGCCGGACCTCCTCATATCGGGTAAGAGGCCGAAATCATTACTCCAACATTCCTCGCAAAGACAAAGCAGAACAACCCTCAACTGCAATAGAATGCCAAATCTATGGTAAACGGGGTCTCACCGCAATCACATGTTGGCACTGGACCAACATGGCTTGCAACGAGGGGCATCTGAATGCTCTCCTTTAAGACAGTGTAAGGAAGCCAAACACCATCAATTGGATACTTGATTCAGACACAACTTCCCACCTCCCTAGGGACCTCAACAATGTAACGACCCAATGTCGTTACTTTTCGAATTAGGTCAAAACCCGCCTCAGACAACAGGACCCTGGGGAATTTCAAATTAGGGCAAACAAAATTTCCATTTAATAAAAATAATTTTTAGATCAAAGTGCCCTAGTTTGGGATAATTCGGATAACAGAAACTCTCGCTTTATGTGTCCGAATTCATCATTTTCAGTGTCATTGTGTTAAGTATATTATTTAAAGGCTGTTCGAAAAGTTTCATTAAATTATGAGCGCCGGTTTGATCGTGGTTAATTTTTGAAGTTTTAAACTTCAGAAATTAATATAAAATAAAATATTTGTCCAAATCAAAAGAATTTGGGACGATGGTGTTCGTTACATTATAACATACCTCGGTGTCAAGTTTCGTTATTTTTGGACACCAAACGGCAAAAAAATGCAAATAATTTAAGTTTAAGTATTTATTTATTTATTTTTCTTAAGAAATTCCATTTTTTCCTTCCCTTATTTCTGCGATCCCTCCCCGATTCCTTCCGCCTTAAGGCGCGAAAGCTTCCGCGCCTGGGGCTTTCATGTGCCATTTTGGGGCAGGAATGGTCGGCCAAATGGCCGACCAACCCTTTCCCTCTTCCCCCCTCACTTCTCTATAAAACCCCCTCCCCTCCCCTCCACCCACACAGCCCCTCTCACCTCACAGCAGCCGGCAGCCACCCTCCCAGCCACCGGCAGCAGTCACTCTCCTCCCTCAGCTCTTCCCCTGCCCTCCTTCTCCCAAAGAGCAGCAGCCCTCTCCTCCCTTTCCCAATAGCCCGGCTAGTCGCTCCCTTCCTCCGGCTAGCCAGCCCCCACTGCCCTAGTAACCTCCTACCGGCCTCTCTCAATTTTTTTCGGCAACAAAGTAAGAGAAGGAAAATGGGAGGGAAAATGATAAAGATCTTTTAGCTATTTCTTGTTTTTTTATATATATTTAATAATTATTATGAAAAATAATAATAATAAAATTTACGTCATTCATATTAATATGGTTCTCATTAATTATAAATGAAAACTATACAAATATTATAAATTAGCTATTATTTCAATTTAAGCATTTTTATTGTCATTTTCAGTCCCTTATTATTATTACTTTATGCAAATTTTTATAGTTATTTCCATTATTTGTCCTTTATTTCATACATTATTATCATTATTATTATTACATAATGATAATCATATCATTATATTAAATATAATTACTATCCTCAGAGACTTAAAATGATGTCTTCTATTAAGATAAAAGAATAAAAGAAAGGAAGAATAGAAAAGAAGAAACTAAAAATTCATAAAGAAAAATATATCATATCACTTTCATTTTAATTTAAAATATCAAAAACCTAATGCAGATTGAGCGAACTGTCACTCATCCGAACTGTTGAACTTTTGAACTTATTAAACAAGGTATCAGATGTCTTTTATTACTTTTGTTTAAATATGCATTTTGCTCAGCATTGCACAAATTTGATAAAATTGTTTTTTTTAAAATCACATAAAATGATATATGAACAAGTTTGAATAAGTGAGTAGCAAGGGTTCTGTAACGATCCAATGTCATTATTTTTCAAATTAGGTCAGAGCCTGCTTCAGACATCAGGATCTTGGGGAATTTCAAATTATGGCAAACAAAATTTCCATTAGATAGAAATAATTTTAAGATTAAAGTGCCCTAGTTTGGGAGAAATTCGAATAACGGAAGCTCCCGCTTTATTTTCTGAATTATTTAATTTTTAAAAATCAAGAACATTGAAATGTGTCAGAATTCATCAATTTCATTGTCATTGTGTTAAGTATATTATTTGAAGGCTGCTCGAAAAGTTTCATCAAATTCTGAACGCCAGTTTGATCATGATTAATTTTTGAAGTTTTAAATTTCAAAAATTAATTAAAAATAAAATATTTGTCCGAATTGAAATGTTTTGGCGCGGGGACGTTCGTTATGTTGTAACACACCTTGGTGTCAAGTTTCATTATTTTTGGATGTCAAACGGTGAAAAAATGTGAATAATTTAACTTTAAATATTTTTTTTAATTTTCCTTTATATCCTCCATTTCTCCCCCGTTCGCCACCCTGCTCACCCGACCGATCGCAGGCTCTGTCACAAGATAGAGCCTGCAGCGGAAGTCCCGTCTGCCTGCGCTGTTTTTGGCGTAGGTGTCGGCCAAGTGGGCCGACCCCCTCCCCCTCCCTCTCCCTCACGCCTATAAATCAGCCTTTCTTCTCCTCCATCACACAACCCCTCTCCTCCTCCAAACCCTAGCCAATAGCCAGCGATCCTACCCTAGCCAGCAACCAGCTGCAACCCAGCCCTCTCCCACAGCCATCCAGCAAGCAAGCCGCCCCCCAACAGCCCCCGTCCAGCCCTCTCCCACAGCCAACCAGCAAGCAAGCCTCCCCCCAGCAGCCCCCGACCAGCCCTCCAGCGGCAGCTGGCCACCCGGCAGCCCTCTCCTGCTGCTGCCAGCTTGCTGCAGCCCCCAGCCCCCAGCCAGCCGTCCGGCCACCCACTCCGACCTCCTCCGCTTTTCAGCAATCCTAATCCTAAGGTAAGAACAAAAGTATAAGAGAGAAAAAAAAAGGGGGGGAAAGAAAATAGGAGAAATAATTTTTTTTGCTATTTCTTTGTTCTTTTATACATAATAGTTATTATTATGAAAATAATGATGATATAATATCGTCATTCACATTAATATGATTCTCATTAATTAATAATGAAAACTATACATATGTTATAAAATGACTATAATTTCAGTTTAAGCGTTTTCATTTTGACAGTCATTTTTATTATGTTCTTTCATTCTTATATTATTGTTATCATTAAAATAATGATAATAATAATATTATATCAATATGATTACTATCCTCAGCGATTTAATAAACACTATAATAAATATTACTTTCATCGTAGTATCTTAAAAAAATCAAACTTCAATCATAATGAAAAAGCGAAAGAAGAATATAATCAAAATGAAAATAAATATTACTCCTAAAAATATTGGCTAAGAGCTAATTTAAAATTCCAAAACCTAAATGCAGATTGAGCGAACTGTCACTCATCCGAACTGTTGAACTTTGAACTTATAGAACAAGGTACCAGATATCTTTTATTACTTCTGTTTAAATATGTTTATTGTTCAGCATCGCACAAATTTGATAAAAGTGCTTTTTAAAGTCACATAAAATGATATATGAACAAGTTTGGATAAGTGAGAAGCAAGGATTCCATGTTGATTTTGTACTTACCCAACAAAATCATATTTTGCCTCAGATATCAAGCGCTAAAGTTTTGTATTTATTTTTGTGACTATAATTATTTTTATGCTAAGCTTCAACTGCAATTGAAACAGGTTTGCAGGGATAAATTTGTACAGTTTTTATTTCCTGTCAAATATTAATTATTTTGCTTATTATTTAACATTTGTAAAGATGACATCTATTAGTACTTAGTTTCACAACCAGCTAGTATTCGAATGCCCACACTTCTGAAACGTGCCTAGATCAGGAGTTCATTCTCGAAGAAATGTGCTAAGAACTGAGCAGTGTTGATACTGCTACCTGCTGATCCATCGCTTCTTTCTAACTCTTTCTATTTTTAAAAGTTTGTAACTTTTCTTTTATTTTGATCTTTTGTATTCAAGACTTATGAATTAATGAATAGATGAGTTATGTTTGATGTCTATATATTTGTCTCTTAAATCACTCAATATGATCATGCGGTTAAAGGACTTGTTGTTGTTGCTATTGTTATCCCACAAGCAAACCGGTGCTGGATCTGCGCCCGCTGACCCGACATCGGGTCCTCATAGGTTCCATGTTGATTTATACTTTTTGTCTGATCAGACAGCCACTAGAACGGGGCTGTCCGACATCGAGAGTCATAAGGAGCTTATACTGATAAGCCTTTGAGGGGGCAGGTATAAAAGGAAGTTGGGATATGTAACACAAAAATGAACCCCCCTTTTCCTCAATTTTGTACTTGCTCAACAAAATCATATTTTGCCTCAAATCTCAAACGCTATAAAATTTTGTATTTATTTTTGTGACTGCAATTATTTTTATGCTAAGTTTCAAGTGCAATTGAAACAAGTTTGCAGGAATAAGTTCGTACAGCTTTTATTTCCTGTCAAATGATTAATTATTTTGCTTATTATTTAACATTTATAAAGATGACATCTATCAATACTTAGTTTCACAACTAACTGGTATTCGAATGCCCGCACTTTTGAAATGTGCCCAGATCAGGAGTTTGTCTTTGAAGAAAAGTGCAAAGAGCCAAGTAGTGCTGATACTGCTTCCTGCTGATTTTTCACTTTCTTTTTAACACTTTTAAAAAGTTTGTATCTTTTATTTTATTTTAATCTTTATAATCAGGACTTGTGAATTAATGAATAAATAAGTTATATTTGATGTCTATATATTTTTCTCTTAAATCACTCAATATGATTCTACGATTAGAGGACTTGTTGTTTTACATCCCCACAACTGATGCTGGATCTGCTCCCGCTGACCCGGCACCAAGTCCTCACAAACAACCTCCACCTCTCAGAATCTTACTAAGGCTCAGACAAGGTTACAGTGGGAAACGAGCAGTCTCTACAGAATGTCAATACGGGTAAAGACATCTTGCCTACCCCCTCTCATAAGCTACTTTTTTCTAACCTTCTACATGTACCTCAATTCAAATATAACATGCGTTTCATTCATAAGCTAATCACCAATAATAGCTACTATGTTTCGTTTGACCCCACCCATTTAGTTTCTCCGTCAAGGATCTTCAGTCGGATCAACTTCTCCTACAGTATCCCAGCACTAATGGGCTCAGACAATCCCTTCATCGACCAAACCACTCTATGGCACAACTATTTGGGACATCCTTATGCGACCACCCTCCAAAGATTAGCTCCATTACTACCAAATATTAGATATACAAGAAATTTTCATAGTATCTTGGCAAAAAGCCTTCGCTTACCATTTTCAAATTCTACAAATCATAACTATGATATACTAAATTTGTTGAATTCCAATGTCTGGGGTCCTTCCCCTACTATATCAATTGAAGGTTATAAATATTGTTTCATTGGTGGATGATTTATGCCATTTTTTTAGGTGTTCCCAATGCGTTCATAACTTGAAACTGCATCTCTTGCCATACAACTTGTCACATTCTTGGAAAAACATTTCAAAACAAAGATTAAAACCCTACACACGGGTAGCGGGGGTGAATATGTGAACGCTACTCTCAAATCTTTCTTAAGAACAACATCACACCAATTATCATGCCCATAACACTTCAACAAAACGGCTGTGCCGAAAGGAAACATCGTCATCTTATAGAGTTCACTCGATCTCTTCTCCAAACATCTAAGTTGCCCACCACCTACTAGACAGAAGTTCTTCTAACCTCAACGTACCTCATAAAAAGACTAACCTCCTACACAAGCAACAACTTCTCCCACACAAACATATTTCAAGTAAAAACCAACTTACCATCACTTCAAAACATTTGGGTGCTTATGCTTCCTCCTTCTCCCTCCCCACAAACACATCAAACTTGACTCCAAATCCAACTCTTGTATTTTCCTCAGCTATTATGATGACACCAAAGGCTACACTTGTATTAACACTCAAACCGGATAACAATTCACCTCTTGACATGTGCAATTTCTGAAGAACACTTTCCTACAATCCCCACTCACACCTACCATCACACCTATGGCTGACACTCACTCTCCACCACCTCTCTTTGTGCCCCAAACTAACGATATCACTAGACCTTCAGACAAAGGAAATCCTACCTCTGCTCCCCAAAAACGTTTACTCACTCTTCATTCATTTCAACCCCCAATCGACCTGTTTCCCTTACACAACCCGAACTCAGTCATCCCTGCATCAAGACCCACCGATGGCAATGTCGCAAGATACAAAGCAAGGTTTGTAGCTCAAAGCTACAAACAACAATACGGAATGGACTATATCGAGATCTTTAGTCTCGTCGTAAAGATAACCACGATGAGTCTTGTTCACAATCGCTACATATCACAAGTGCAGCATCACTCAGTTAGACATATCGAACGCCTTTCTCCATGAATCTCTCAATGAGGATGTTTATATACCCCAACCAAAAGGCTATATAAATCAATAACACCCGATTTATGTGTAAACTAAGAAAATTCATATATGGACTCAAGCAATTGTCGCGGTAGTGGTTCACTGCTCTCACCAATCACCTACATCACCTACAATTCTGACAAAGAAGTGTCAACCCATTCCTCTTTGTGTATCACACATCTGATGCTAAAGCATATTTCTTCATCTACGTCGATGGCATCTTGATCACCGGCAACAACCCTATGATTAGTAACGCCGCAACACCTGCTCTCTCTGCGCAATTCCATACAAAGATCATGGGTGATCCCGCTCTGTTCTTAGGAATCTAGGTGCAGAAACACAGCACAAACATCTTCCTGTATCAATCCTCATATGCTCAGCAGCTCTTGCAACAAATCGGCTTAGTTGCAAGCCAGCTTAGAAAATTGCACTACAGCCCCTATTCCATTCGCCACACCTAAATCCCAAGCAACATCTTCATCTGCATTTCACAACCCATCATTTTACCGTAATATTGCAGGCTCGCTCCAATACCTCACAATAACAAGGTATTTGTAGTGAACAAAGCCTGCCAATCAATGCATCAACCAACTAAAGCAGACTTTGCCACCCTCAAGCGGATCCTACGATATGTCAAAGGCACCGTCGATCTTGGAATTCCAATCTACCCTGATCACCTTACCCTTAAAGCCTTCTCCGACTTGGATTGGGCATGCGATACATTCAATCGAAAATCTACGATGCGGATTTGCATATTCTTGGGCAATACCCTTGTCTCTTGGAGTGAAAAAAAAACAAACTTTAGTAGCACGATCCTCAATAAAGGCTTAATATTGCACCATGGCTTCCGTTTTACGACCAAAATCATATGGCTGCGTCAATTACTAAAAGACCTGACCATCGCCCTTCTCCAACCAACAACTCTCTACTATGACAATGCCTCAGCCATTACGCTATCAACCAACCCCATGTTCCACTTTTGCACCAAGCACATCGAGATGGACTACCACTTCATTTGAGATCGTATCAAGCAAGGCATAGGGAACCACACCATCAGTCAGTTCAAGCACCTTCGAAATAAGCTAACTATCCGGTCTCCTCCTACTTAGCTTACGGGGCATGTTAACAAGCACATTATTATAATCCATCAGATCCTAACAAACTCATCCACCTTTTTTTACTTGTTTGATTGCTGTGCTTCACTCCTTCACGAACTTAACATGCCTTCCGACAAGATTCGTTGCTACGCGCCTTGGTATTTATAGGTGAGGAGAGGAGCAATTTCGAGCAAGCAGTTCCTTAGGTGGTCACTGAGAGGTAACAAACACAAACGGTTCCTGGCAGTTGCAGGGATTGTGAATTTTCGCTGAAGGCTCCAGACAGTTGAAGAGACTTTGCCTAGGATGATTTCGAGCAGTTGAAGAAACCGATGAGGTAAGATTCTACCCTTGTGTAGTTTCTTCATTGTAAGACTATATCTTTAGAGATCGTGGTGAATGAAGCTTGTGAGGAGCGTCTTCGACAAGCTTTCTAGCGTAGACAGGCGGGGATTGCAAGATTGTGAGCCAACGTAACTCAGGAATTCTGAAACGTAGGCGACACTGATGCGTCGTGGGATGGGTCTGCGACATATGCAAGCGATGCACGAGGCAGAGGCGAGGCATCGACGTAAGTGCAGTACGAAGGCCGAAATGTCGTCAGCAGTTGAGCTTTCCTCTCCTTCTTTCATCCGCTCCTTCTCGCCTTCTCTGCATTTTTCTGTTGGCTTCTTTTCTCTTCCTTTTTTTTTTGGATCGAACGCTACACTTCGTTGTTAATATTTTTTACTGATATATTTATTTACATGCATGTCACGCTTATCTTCTGCAGTTCCTGTCACATGCTAAACGCGCATCACATTTTATATGTAGATGGCATATACGCCAGCAAATGTTTTTCACAGTTTATGGTAATCGTGCTACAGTTTTTGTCACCTAAACAAACTTTAACGGAAATCAATTAAGTGCTTAAAATGAATATGATCATAGTTTATGCAACTTGGAATGATATCTTCTTTTCCCGAATTTCTTTGTTACAAAATAATTGCTACCATCTACATGTCAACTTTGTTTAGCCCTATTAAAGATTTATAAAATTATACGTTGCATTGCTAGATTATACAGCTATTAACGTCAAAGTAAAATGCAAAATTGTAAGAAAGTTGTAGAGTCTGCACCATATGAGTTTCACCCTTCTAAAGAATACTAATATGCATGTTCAAGTTTTCTTCAAATATTATTATTGCCCTCTTCCTTTTACATTAGACAGAGTGATTCAGGTTTTAGCACTGAAGCAATGGACTGGTCTCATATATGTATCCAGAAGCTTGCACATATTCTATTAAAATAGGCGTGTGCATCAATTTGTATTACAAGTTTAAAAAATCATTATGTGGTGAAATTTGGCGGTCATTAATCAACACTATATTTTATGTTATTAATTAAAGAGAATTAAAGAATAAATAAGCAGGAGTCCTGGCAGTTTTTCTTATTTGCAAGAACCAGGAAAAAAATTATAAAACTAGCTGGAAAAAAGAACATTTGTCATTATCAAAGTCTCACTACAACTACATGTATGTTATGGTACTTACTCCAAACATAAGCAAAGGGGAAGGCAGAAGCTTTTCAGCACGTTTTACAACTAAACTGTTTACAAGGATATCGGTACCCAATGGTGGTCCTTCGAGATAAATTACAGCTTTTGAGGTATGACCATTCAATAGAAATCTTCCTTGCAGTTTCACCCAATCTTTATCTGATGCTTGAATTCTGTTAAAAAAAGTAGTAGAGTCCGATTATAGAAAACAAAAAAAGATGAACTATCATATATATAGAGAGAGAGAGGCGAGAGAGAGAGAGAAAGAAAGAGAGAGTAAAATAAGTCAATCATTTCAATTAAGTTGATAGAATGTAGCACTTTAAATTATTGGAAAAACTAACTTGCCAATGGATATGTATTGTTCACGTCCATTGGACCCTTGGATCCACAAACTAGCCATAATTTCAGTAACACCTGCATTTCCAAATATCCGAACAATAGCAATCACCTCATATGCAATTTTTCGAAGCACTCTATCAGTAATGTCCTGTTGTATGCCATTCCAGTTTTGAATGCGGTTGCAGGCAGAAGCATAACGTCTTCCATGTAATGGAAGTATTTTCCCATCCCCTATAGATTCATGCAAAAGTATTTTGCAACCTCGACCAGACCAATTATTTAAACCATCTTCAAAGAAAGAGTTTCTAATGATGTTTCCATTTCCATCAGGGATCCATCTTCCTGTCTCCTTTGAAATAAAAAAAAAAACAATATAATTTAATACTTCCTATTTTTGAAGAAATAAAAATAAAAAAACAATCTTAACTATATTTTTTAAATTTATTAAAATTAATTAAATTAATTAAGGTGCACTCTAGATTTCAATTTTTTATTTGGAAGCCAATTAAGGCATTTGTTTTAGTTGAGGGCTATAAATAAGCAATGACAGTAGTAATTGATTTACCATTTTGAGTAACTGGCCTTCTTTCCTATTTCATACTTTTGTTTGAGCCAAAAAAACCCCAAACCTCCTTTCATTTCCTAGTGTTTTACAGGTAGCAGAACGATTTGGAAACAATGGGATGGGGTTTCCTCTCACTGAGCGTATTTGGGGGCCATGTTCTCTCTGTCAGGTAGTCGCTCCTTCTAGTTCTTCACACAGTACAGTCAAGTACTCTCCTAACTCTCAGCCCCCTCGGGCCTTTTGAGCAACTTGGATTGATAATGAACACTGGTAAAGCTTTTTGCTCAGATAGTTGCCGACCTAAATATATCCAAGGCAATATCTAGATTTAAATCTTCTATTCTGCCTTTTCATTTTTTTCAAACTGTTAAAGGATCAACAAATCTAAATATTTTATTCTGATTTAGGTAAATAAGAGATCAATTTAACTAGAAATACTTTTGTAAGACCATTTTCCCCTCAGCTCATATATTTTTCAACAAATGTGTTTATGTAAAAACATATTGGATGAATTTATGGGGAATGTCAATAAAATAAATAAACTTTTTCACTTGCTCCAGCATTCAAATTCTCAATGATTAATTTTCTTTAAGCCCTAAGTTGGAAATTTGAGGGAAGACTTCTTATAGGTGACGTGGGGAAATCCGCTCTACTTCTTTCTCCTTAGAAATGCTATCAACAAAGTAATATAAATGAAGTGTTGAAAATCTGAGAGATACATGTTTAAATATAAGTCTGGTAAAGCAAGTGAATGAATTTTCTTTAAAATACAATGGAATGGATTAATCCAATATGCAGTTTAAATTAATTATGTGATCCCCCCATAAGACCCTTGATAGCTAAGGTTCATTTGATTTAATAATCACAATTCATAACTTTGCTTTCCAAAGCTATAAAAAGTTTAATTAAGGTTTCAATTCCAAGTTTCTATTAAATTCAACTTCAAGCATGGAATCAAGAAATTGATCACTGAAAAACCTAAAATACGTATGTCTGCATTCGCACGCAAGTGTATGTGGTCCGAAGTAATATGGGATGGTAAGATTCCGAGATTTATCGTTCTCTGGGAACAGTATTTGGATTTGTTACTAGAGTGTACCTAATTTCAATAATTCTTAAGAGATTAATTTCGTTGGTTTTTGTTTCCTAAATTATAATTCCAAAATTGCTTTGGTTTTAGAACAATTTTAAAAAAATAGGGAGAGTTGAGATCAAATATGTAGTTGCAAAAGTTCATACAAGTTACTCTTCTTCTCAATTATATGTCAAATTAGCTGGATTATTTTGATATTATAATCAAGAGATTTAGCCTTCTATCAATAATTCGTTTAATGTGCTAAATCTTATTTAGTGCTTTTAAATGAACATTATGAGGTTCAATCTAGGCACATAGACAACCATGTGATTTTTAGTATATGAAATTATCTCTCACGTCTAAGTGATAAAATACTCAATTTTTAGTTAAGTATCACATGATCTTGATTCGACAAATGGCTCTCACGCATCTATTCTGAATTTAGCAAAGGAGATGAGCTATGAAGCTAAATGAGTTTATGTCACATCATTCATTCAGTTATATTTTCTCATGGCTCAAATGCTCAAAATAAGTTGTGCACGAGCTGTTTTCGCACAGCGAACGTTGTCACGAATGTTCACGGCGTTAACGCTCGAGATTGCACAACTTTTCAGGCAAAAGCGTTCATCAAGCTCAATGAGGAATTCATTTACATATATAGTAAAAGATTTGTATAGAATAAGATTTATTATTTTCCAACATGCTCACACAATAAACATTCAAGCACTTGTAAATCTAAATGACATTTCATTAATAGAAGAGTTACAATACATTACATCATGAGTCCTACATGCTCTTGCCCAACCCTCCCCAAAGGAGGTTTAGGCTACCATTAAAAATAACAAACAAAGGAAGCAACAAGAGATAATGAGCATTGACATTGCTCTTACAAAAAAATAACAAGGAGCTAGTTCCCAAGATAATTTGACGGCAAGCACTACAGCGCACTGTAGCGCCTAGCTGTCGGTTCGATGGCCGCTATGGCAAACTGCAGCGCCTGGCTCTCGGGAATTTGGCCACTACGACGCGCTGCAGCGCCTGGCTCTCAGGAATTTGGCCACTACGACACGTTGTAGTGCCTAGCTCTCGGGAATTTGTCCACTACAGCGCGCTATCGCGCCTACTGCAGCCTTCTTTTCCTCCTTGGGGTGGGAAGCTCTCCAAATTTCTTCTCACAAAATAGAAAATAAAATCAAAGTTTGGAACCCCTCTTTAGTCTTTAATACTTGATTTTATAATCCACCTTCAGCCCTTTCCTCTCTCCCAAGCTGCCATTATTCTTCATCTAGAAAATAAGATTTGCAATCAATAATATTCTTTTTATTCTCTTGGGAATAAGAGGTTTTAATGCTTGCCATTAATCCTTGTTGTAGGGAAATGAAGAGAATTAAGCCTTGATTTTCCCAATGCTGACTAGGAGCTAGTTCCCAAAATAATTAGACGGCGGGAGCAACGACACACTGTAGCGCCTAGCTGTCGGTTCGAGGACCGCTTCAGCGCGCTACAGCGTGCAAGTAGCGCCTGACTCTCAGAAAATTGGCCGCTACGGTGAGTTGCAACACCTGGCTCTCGGGAATTTGGCCGTTGGTGCGCGCTGCAGCGCCTGACTCTCAGAAATTTGGCTGCTGCAGCACGTTGTAGCGCCTAGCTCTCGGGAATTTTTCCGCTACGGCGCGCTGTCTCGCCTATCTCTCAATAACAAGGGCGCTATGGCCGATGTGGGGCCTAGCTATCAAGAATTTGGCCGTCACGGCGGGCTGTGGCACCTAGCTCCCAAGAATAAGTGCGCTATGGCACTCTATAGCGCCATATTCATTCAAATTTCCTTTCCATCTCAGATTGAGTTCTTTCCTAAAATGCCACAGAATCACACTCAAAGTACAACTAATCCTAAGAAAAATAAAAATTCTAACACAAAATTTCCTATATTTATTAAGTTCATCAATCACCCCAAAAAGTGCAAACAACTACACCTTTTAATTTAAGTTTCAAGAGTAGACCTTTTGTGAGGTAAATTTGAGTTTTAACCAAACTTTCTCCTAAAGAGTAATTCATGATATAGTTAGATTTGTGGTCAAAAAAATTTATAAGTGCAAGCCCCTATATTAATTTACCTCTTTTAATCATTTAGGAGAGCTGTCGATTAAAATATTTTATTATCTTTATCAAACAAAAAAAATGGGGGTAAATGGAATTACACCCAGTCAAGATACCATAATTGTGTCATCCCAGGTTGACTTGTGGTCAAATTTATGAATGTTAGAGGAAATATATTCCATAATGTCCAAATATTTTGATTAGCAACCATGGCTTACCTCAACTCATAAGTCTCAAACAAATTGGGTGGTATTTGTTGAGGGCTTGAATATAAGTTTAGGTTTTTTAGATTTTGGGGTTTACATCAATTTGAATACCTAACTTGATTTAGGATGGAGCTTATATCCATTGGAACGCCCAAGTTTAATTTGAACTAAGGCTTATATATGTTAGAATGCTTGAATTTAAATTTAGAATGGGGCTTACATCTATTTAGAATGCCCGATATAGTATTTAGGATGGGCTTACATTTATTCAGAATGCCTGAAGTTGATTTTAGATAGGCTAAAATCTATTTAGAATGCACATGTTTAATCATTTGGATATTAGGATATTCTAACTCAATTTGATTCAGTCAGAACCTGTTAGATCTATATTATGAATCAAATGCACAACTTGATTAAAATTATTTAGATCAATTAAGAATTGTGCATTATAGGTTTCCTTCAAACTTGTTCTTATTGTATGTTCTGTAAGTATGCTTTTTTACATGCACACTTTTATATTGTTTTTAGCACTTAGTGCATTTTTGTTATTTCTTTACACGTTTCATCATATTGATAATTTTGATAATTTTTTATTTTGTGTATAGGTAGGAAGCAATGGGTTGCAAGTGCTTAGTAACTCAAGACCAAGATACTAATAGTGGTACAAGGTGATATGAAGATGAGGTTTGGGAGCTCACTCAAATGAGGGCATTGAGAATGACTGATGCAACTCAACCACCAGTTGGATGTGCATGAGTAATGACACGTGCTTATACCAGGAACCTAATGACTTGATACATTAATTTTCAATTCATTTTCCTTTTGTTGTATTTTTATTTTTGTCATGCATGAGGGCTCGGTAAAATGGCATATGATAAGTATGAGGGTGGTAAGAGTTTAATTGGTCTCTTATGGTGAAAAATAGTTTAGTCCTTATGAGGGTAGATTTGTGGTAGATTTATGATTTTTATTATAATTTGGCATGCCTTATGTGAGTCTAAATAAGGCTCCAAATCTCTTGTACGAGGAAACAATTGAATGAAGTTTTCTTACTGAAGTTTGGCTTGAAAGCTCTTAGTTTTGATGTGGATAACTGAAGCTCTGTCAGTGTGCATAATCGGCGAGCTTCAGGGTGTGTATAATCCTGAAATGATCAAAATGTGCATAATCTTAATAAAACCTATTTTTTTTATTGGTTTTTTTTTGTTCAAATTATTATCTTTAACCACCATTTTATTTTGCCAAATTTTCTTTTGTTTCGGTCATTAAACACCCCTCCAACAAAACATACGCAAACCCCAACACCCTCCCACATCAATGTCCATAACTCCCTCAAACAGCCACCAAAAATTTTATAAAAATATTCCCAAGATCTCTAGCATCCCTATAAACATCTTCCAATGCTTCATCCAATTTAGTCATCATATGACCCACCAAACCACTTCTGGACGTTGAACGGTTGCTTACACTCGTAATCTCCTTCATTTTTGTGACACCATTTTTGGTATCAGAGCTGGTTTTCACAATTTGTTGCAGAAGAAATTTGTTCTACTTGTAAAGAGCTTTCTATCGCGGTCTTTTAAAATAAATTTGATTTTTTTTATTTTTCGGCTGCTCCCGCTGCCAACAGTCAACACCGATCTGCGTATTCAAGTAGCCCATCGAATCCCGCTCTATCCGCCCCATCTCGTCAACCCAACGACTCCTCGTGCCATTGCCCGGAGTGTCGAGTTTCCTGCCCGCACTTTAGAAAAAAAAAATGAAAATAAAAAGAGCAAAAGAGAAAAAAAGCAACAAATAAGAGCAAAATAAAGTTAAGAAAAAAAAAATCGAGAGAAAAAATGATTACAAAATTTCTTTTATTATTAATGTGTTATTAGTTTTTTATTAAAAAAAGTTTTTACTATTACTATTATTATTATTATTATTACTACTATTATTATTATTATTATTATTGTTGTTATTATTATTGTTATTATTGCTACAAAAAAGGAACAAAATAAAAGCGCAGAAAGAAAATTTTTTATGGCGCCCGCACACGAGTGCACGACTCATCATGTTGACTACTGATGCTCCATTCTTGATCGTCTAAGCTCTAATTTGTACTGTTGGAGTCCTAAAAAGGGTGCCTACACTTCAGTGACAAATTTAATGAGATTTTAGTACTTTGCCATGAAAAAGAATAGCCAAAAGCGTTGCAAAACCTTCATTGTGATTAGTGAGCCATTCGCCTCTCACGGAGGTACATCCTTGATTTTCTTTTATCCGAAGATTTATATATTTCAAATTTTAGATCCTTAAATTAACTTTTGGTCTAATACATATTTGATTGCAAATCTTTATATGATAGGCATCCTTAAATTTTTTTACGGCGCCCTCACACGAGAGCACGACTCATCACGCCGACTACTAACGCTCCATACTCAATTCTGTTAATTTAAGGATTTGTAGTGGAGTTCTAAAAAGGGTGCCTACACTTCAACGACAATTTTAATGAGATTTTAGAACTTTGCCACGAAAAAGGATAAGCCAAAAATGTTGTGGAATCTTTATTGTGATTGGTGATCTGTTCGCTTCTCACGGAGGTACATGTCCTTGATTTTCTTTTATCTAAATTTTTGTAGATTTCAAGTTTAGATCCTTAAATTAACTTTTGAATACATATTTGCTTGCAAATCTTGATATGGTTGGCATTTTGTAACTTCACATATTAAATCAACATGCTTCCTTTCATGCAACCCCTGCAAGAGGTTTCAAGAACTACACCAAAGGTGATTTGGGTAAAGTCTATTTGGGAGATAACAAAGCTTGTAGCTTTCCAATTGCCGAATGATCGATGTGCAAGTTGACGGATGTCAAACATGTTCCTTGTCTGAGAAAAATCTTGATTTTTGTCAATCAGTTAGCCCGTGAAGGCTATAGTACAAGTTTCGTAAGAGACTCTTGGAAGGTGATGAAAGGCACATTGGCAGTAACTCGAGGCAATATGGATGGGACACTTTACCTAATCAATAAAGTGTCAGACTCTATTGCAACAACAAAACAGATTGATGCTCGCCTATGGCACCAAAGGCTCAATCACATGAGCGAGAAAGGGTTGAAGTCACTTTATCTAGAGGAAAGATTACAGAGCTAAAACTGTCAACTTAGTGTTTTGTGAGAAGTGTGTATGGCAAGCAAAAGAATGTCAGTTTTTAAAGGAGTGAGAGAGACTTGAAGCCTAGAAGCTAGAGCTAGCACACTCTGATGTGTGGGACCAGCTCTCACATCATCTCTTGGTGGAGCCATATTTTGTCACCTTCATTGATGATCATACTAGGAAAGTATAACTAGCACAAATCTAATGTGTTTGATGTGTTCAAAAAGTGGTTAGCCTTAGTTCAAAATGAGACAGGTTTAAAGCTCAAATGTCGTAGATCAAACGGAGAGTACTGTAATAAAGAGTTCAAAGGGCTTTGTGATTTGAAATTAGGCTCAAGTTCACTGTTTCAAGAGAACCTCAGTAAAATGGTGTTGCAGAGTGCATGCATAGAACTCTCACAGAGCGTACAAGAGCATGAGGCCACAAGATGGGTTGCCAAAATTATTTTGGGCAGAAGCTATGAATACAACTACATATCTGATCAATAAGGGTCCTTCAATTCCTTTAAAAGAAGGGATACTCAAGGAGGCTTGGAGCGGCAAAGAGGTGAAATTAAATCACCTAAAGGTATTTGGTTGTTCATCTTATGTGCACATTGATGCAGGTTTCAAGAGCAAGCTTGATTTAAAGCAATCAAGTGCACATGCTACGGAATGAGAAAATTTGGCTGCATATTCTGGGCTATCAAAATCATAAAAATATCAAAAGTCAGGATATTACATTCAATGAGAATGAGAAGTATGAGAATAGGAATCGAGTTCAAAACAACTCACAAGGAAGCTTCAAATGATGTGCCAAAGTGCATTGAAATAGATGACAATGTTTAGCAACATGATGGTGGAGTGCATGTAGTTCCTCAAACACTTACTACTAAGCTGAGAAGATACACCAGAATATCACGTCCTACGCAAAGGTACTTTCCTTCATTGTATTATCCGTTGCTAACAGATTGTGGTGAACCAGAATGCTATGAAGAGGCACTTCAAGTTGATGACCCAATCAAGAGGGAGCTAGTTATGAATGATGAGATGAAATCACTCATTTCAAATGAAACATAAAAGTTAGCTAGACTAATAGTGGGAAAGAAGGCTCTTCTGAACAAATGTGTTTACATATTGAAGGAAGCACCGGATGGACGCAAATGCTACAAAGCAAGGCTTGTAGTAAAGAGATTTCAGCAGAAATATGGCATGGATTACAGTGAGATTTTTGCTCAAGAGATGAAGATAATTACTATCAGAGTAATACTGAACATTGCTGTGATTGAAAATCTGCATCTGGAACATATGGATGTGAAGACCATATTTCTTCAAACTAATCTGGAGGATGGATTGTATATGATGAAGCCACAGGGTTATGAAATTCAAGTAAAAATGAGCTAGTCTACAAGTTCAAGAAAAGCCTGTATGGCTTAAAACAGGCATCGAGGCAGTGATACAGGAGATTTTAAAAGTTTATGTCAGACTGGGTTACAAGAAATGTCAGGCAGATCATTGTTGCTATAAAAATCTTATGTCGTGTGTCTTCATTGAGATTGAAGCCTTTATTGCAGGGGCTCCATCCTTAATAATATGAAACACTATACCCAATCTACCTAACTTGGTCAGTTGAAGCTCTCTTTTGATATGTTTCATCTTTGTATTTAAAAATTCTGCTTATGACCTCAGTTGTTAATTATCCACTAGCACGTTAATTAATAATTGCTCTAGAGGAGTGAGTCCATACCCATCTCACATTGGTAATCGTTTTAATGTCATTTCTTTTGACAAGAGAAAATTTCCTGTACTCTTTAAATGGAGAATTGAATTAGATGTCTCTTTCTATTGATTAACAAAATATTTTATTCTCTTAAAGAAAAACTCAAAAGACACCAAAACCCATTCCCTATCTTGATCTATTGGCTCATTGGCAGTTTGAACGTTAGCAGTGTCTTAACTCTCAATAAACGTTGAAGCCATCCTAATAACATATGTAAACGTTAGGGCCTCATAATAGTTTGTCATTTCAAAGTCATATCCTTCTATTTGGTCTTCTGAAGCCAAGGGTAGCTCAGCTAACTCAGCATTGACTAACTTAACATGAATGTTTTCTCGTGTCCCTATCAAGGACAGGAGAAGGAATATTTATTGAATCAATATTTATTAGCTTCTATGCCATTGTTAATTCAGCTTCCATTGTCTCTTCTCTTTGTACTTATTCATTTCCTCCATAATCTAAAACTTCAAATGACTCATCATCTACATATATAATAGAGTATACTTTTTTGTATAAGTTGTAGTAGAAGATAAATTCAAGTCTTCCTCAATCGAAGAACTCTCTTCAATTTTCATTGCCTTTGTTCCTCATGTTACTTGTGTGCATGTAAGTGCAGTTGCAGGTGTAAGGTTTTCTATGCTTTCAACTTGAAAGGCAGTAACCCTTTAGGGATCGTGGAGTAGGCATTAGAGCAACAATAAGGGCAAAGGCTTAAATGGCTATGTCGTGCGCACTTTTCTAATACCTTTTCAAAGTTAATTTAACTTCAGCAAAGAAATCACTTTCAAAACTAATTCAATTGCTTCTTAAAAGACCAAACAAAAATCCTCAAAATAAATAGAAGACGTCAAAGAATAGAAACTTAACCCTTAATTTTAAACAAATTGTGTGCTTAAGGTTGGGGTAAGATGTTGATTGTGGTAGCTAAGCTTGACTCTAGAACATTTCCTTCCCAAACGATTAACAAACTCATTACTAACTAAGTCACCCGACCAATAGAATAAATAACTCAAGAGCTAGCACATGGGATCACTAATCTGTTGCGACGATTCATACACATTTGGTCAAAGAGTAACATATGGAAACAAATGCTTGGTAAAATGATATAAGACCTCATCAACCATCATTATTTTTAAAATTTTTGACAATTTTATAACTGAAGAGATGCATCCCTTGCTTAGACATTGAAGAGATGCCACATCAATATTCTCAACCGTCGGAGAAAGTTTGGGCGATATAAACATCTCTAATCCAGTGTGAAAGATCTTCAGAGTCATTTCAACAAATTTTCAACACTTATTCAAACCATTATTGCTTTGCTCTCGCTTATAAAAGGATTCAGCATAATCTTAATTTCTTTTTAGTTTCTTGCACTTGTAGACAAAGACTAAAACAGTCTCACGTGTACTTTTTCTTCATATAGCAAAGTAAATAATGAATACAATTTTTCCAAACAACTATAAATTTGTATGTCTTAGATTACACCTTCATTTTTCTATTTCTTCACTGCAACTCACTCTGCAACTGAATTCTTGCATAAATTAACATCCAAAAACTTCTTAAAAAATCTTTCAACTAACTTTGGAACAAATGAGATTTTCCCCAGGCTCAACCCAAATATGGCGAGTAGGGATTCAAATCGCATAAAATTGTGCATTTTCCTTAACTAGCATTTAGTAATAGGGGAAGTCTAAAATTCTACCAGCCTAACGAGAAACTCTTAGTTTCTTAGAGCAAAAACTACTACTATCTAACAAAAACTACGAATTTTAAAATTTCCTTGCAACAAAAGCTTGCATTAAATTTCCAGTTATTTCTACTGAACAAATAACCGTTCAGAAGAAAGAAAGGGAACGATTCTAATATCACTATGAAATTTTCAGAGAAGTATTTTATTCATAGAAACCCATGAACGCCAACGAGTCAGGTAAGTGATTGGTTTGAAAGTGAGCAGATGAGAAACAAGGATCGCAAAAATAGTGAAATGGGCATACCTCAGATCGTTCAGAGTTGGTGTGACAGATATTAACAGCTCTTATAAGTATGTCCACTCCAGGAGGAGGTCCTTCCAAATAAAAAATGACACGATTTGGCAAACTTGACAAAGTAAACGATCCTTCCAACTTCTCCCAGATTTCTGTGGTAACCGATTTTCTATTGCAGGCAATTATTGTCATAAGAACTTCTAAGCCAATCAAATACTTAAAGAAACATTCGCCAAAGTATACCTTCCAACGCATAAATAGTTAATGGCAGAATCTGCATTTTCTAATCTAAGTGTTGCTTGCACTACACAGGATCCCTGTAGATTCCCGTGCACACGAACAAAAGTTGAAACGTCATATTTAATATCAATGGAAACTCTCCCAGTGATGTCCTGCTCCAAGCCTTGCCAGCACTCTGTGCGATTTGTAATGACAGTGTAAGTCTCTCCTGAGTGTGCCGCAACTCCATTGAGAAGATTAGATTCTTCGGGTGCCACATAGGCATGACAACAATTGGGATGCCAATAATTTAGCCCTTCAGAAAAGTCGTTATTGAAGATGATGTTAGTTGCCCGCTCAGCATCTAAATCAATCAGTACATTTCGTCTCTGCCAGAAATATTAGCATAAAGAATTAAAATATCAGCGAATATCTGAAGAAATTAAAAAATAGCAGAAGAGCATTCGGTTATCAAATCAAATTGAATAACATGAAGTATGGAAAGGGCAACCTGTAAAGTTCTCGATTTGATTTGTGCAAGTATGCAATTAAAGGTCTCAGTTTTAAAGAATTTTGCAGCAAACTAAAATGGCAACTGGGGCTGTTGGGAGAACTTGAGGGCAAGATTTAAATGGAATTAAGCTTGAGTGATACAAAGATATCCCATTACAGCCCTTTTCAATCAAAAGTATGTAATTACAAAATTCATCATTTGGAGGATTTACAGGATTTAGGATGTATGATGGTTAAGAGGAACAATTATGAACTGTTAGGCAATGCCGAATTTAAGTATTTAACCTAGGTTTAAGGCCTTAAATCTATAAATCCAACCAAACTCGATTCAATCAAATTCTACAAATAACAATAACTTAAATTCTCCATCACCTCTAAATCTAGTTAAATCACAAATTTACTAAATTCAGCAGGCTGGATTTAACTACTTACTAGTTTTTTCCATAAATCTTAAATTCTAACAGTATTTTCAAATCCTACATCAAACAGTTTTTAGGGTTTAAAAGCAATATTACAAAATTCAAAATTAAGGATTTACTAAATGCTACTTGAATAAAGACGCTGCTTGCCAAACAGCCCCTTAGTTATTTACATCTTGAAACAATTTGCCAGATAACTTTATAATTAAATTAGACTCCAATAAATACCAAATGAAGCTTTTAATATTCAATATCATCAGAATTTATAAATCCAAATCTAGAAGATTTACTAAATCCTGGTGTAAAATCCTATCCGTGTAGCAAAACAAATCCTAACTGTTTGAAATCTCAAGGTTCCCCTTTAATCATAATATGTTTGATTGAACGATGAAAGTGATGACAAAATGGTGGAGTAAATGCTACAATAATGGCACTACAAATCGTCCACCTAAATTTTTTTATTAAATGCACTACAACTAAGTATTTATGATAACATGACTAAGTAATGTTATAAATCAATGTCCTGATGAGTTTGTGTGGTTACTAGAGTGTGGTGGAGATTAAATGTCTAGAGGCATCATGATTTTGGACACGTTCTTGATATTGAGCCAAGTAGTATTAAGCGAGGAGCTTCTATAGAAGTCACAATCTTGCTAGCAAAACTTTAGTGAACAAGCTAGGCAAGTAAGAAAATTGTTTGTTGGTGGCAATATATGGTACATGAAGTAGGCTTAATTGCAAAGATCATGAATGAAGTAATAACCAATGTTTATCAGATCTACATAGGAAGTGAAGGATTGGATTAGTAGCCAAATATATTGTGCTTATATTATCACAATAAAGATGAGCTGTACAGTAATGTGGAGGCCCACATTGATGGAGCAAATGAATGGTCCAAGTAAATTCACTAACAAAGTTTGTTGTAGCTTTGTTTTCTATTTTCATACTTGATCAATAAACAGTGGTTGTTTCTTAGATGACCAAAATACAAAATTTATACCCATAAACATAAAATAGATCTGGTATATATTCAACGTTAGCACATTCTTCAATAACAATATCATTGTAGGCTTAAAAGTAAGATATTTAACTAGTCAAGGATGTCTTGATGTTATGTGATCTTAATGTAGCTATAATGATGCTAAAACTAAGGTCTAGTCAAATGATTAGAATATATTGAAGAGCGTCAGCAATTGTGTTGTAACCTGATGAATCATTAAAGGACCCCCTTTGTGTTTGGATATATTAGTGAAGGCAGTCATCGGGATGTTAATCGGTTCATACTTCCCCATATCAGTTTGATGAATGCTGCCAGCTAAGTAGTTTAGCTGTTAAGTGTAGGCTACCAGCAATTTGTTGAACTGAATTTCAATAAAAATGATGAATCACATGTCCTTGATTGAGAAGGTACCTTGCAATGTGATGAGAAAAAGACTAAATGTGGACATGTCATCTCCTGTAATGATAATGTACATGGATAAATTAACAAGTTTAGTTGTGCAAATTATGATTATAAACGCACAAGGAAGCATTGGCCAAGCTGTGAAGAAAACTATATGGTAAGAAAAAAGAGAATCTTTAAACTGCACACAGGAGATTGTTTTAAGCCGTGGTGAGCTGGTATACAAGTGTAGGTTGTTATTGTCAATAAAATTTTGTTGTTTATTCTTTTTAATAAATCCTTGAAGCTCACCATTGAAAACGAAATTATCAAAAATTGATTTGTTTGCTTGCTAACCATGTAGTAATAGCATAAGAAGTACAATGATGATCACGTACTTAAAAAGGGGGCTAAATATTTTGTCATAGTTGACTCATTCAATTGGGTAAATCAACAAGTACCAATACAAGCTTTATAACAATATATTAAACCATCCGGGCTTTGTATTGTTCAATATAGCCATTTGTAAGAGACCGCATTCATTGAGGCATGATAAAGAACAAAATACCATAATTTATCATTGAAAATTCACTGAACATGGCATTGCATCAGCAAAGATGCTTTGATCGATTTTTTGATAAAGCAGGATGGGTTATTGGAAAAGGCATGTTAATAGTGAGGCACGTGCATATTGAGTGCTTGGTGGAGATAAACGTTTTAATTTCAAAAAGTCCTATCTTACAAGAGTAAGCATAGGATGTGTATTAGCAAGGCTTGATTATGAGGGATGCATGAGATTTGAGTTTAGAAGTGTATGCAATTGGGATGATGATTTTATTAATCTAAAGTAGTATCCGATATCTTCTTATCCATCTGGTTCGTATCCGCTCATATTGTAACTGTTCTCGCCTGTATATTTGCCTATATGTATCGAGCTTTGCCCCTAGGCTAATCACGAAAACAAGAAAACATTTCCTCCTTAGCGTTCTCCATCTTCTAACATGGTATCAGAGGGTTAGGTACTCTCTCACTCGAAAATTGTTGGAGCCAAGAGCCTCTCCAATTCTCCCGTCAAAGGAAAAATCGAAGATTCTTTGCCTCTGTCTTCTACAACGTTGAAGCTCGGCAACGTATAGTCTCTATCCAACATGCATCACATCTGGCATTTGAAGATCACAATTTATCCTCATATTCCAAGCTCATCATCGCACGGGATATGTCGATGGAACCCTACCTCCTCCTTCACCAACGCTATCAAGCGGCCTTCCCAATCTCGACTACATGACATGGTTCTCCACCAATCAATTGATCATCAGCTAGATCATCTCACCTCTCAACGAATCTACATTGGCTCAAGTTCTTGGCTGCGACTCATCTCACGCAATCTGGCGAGCTCTGCCACGATCTACGCTTCCACCTCCCAGACATGCATTCAACAACTGGATTTCCAGCTTCGCTTCATCAAGAAAGCAAATATTTTTGATGTCTGGCTAACTTCAACAGGTCAAAACATCACTCATAGTCTCACAATTTCCGGTTCCCCCTTTTGAACAACAGATCGTTCTGAGTATCCTAATTGGCCTTGGGCTAGATTATTGAGCTCTCACCACCGCCGTCACAGCCCGTATGGACCCATCTTTGTGGATGAACTCTGCGGAATGCTTCTCAATCACTGCTCATGGTACCTGCAGTTGCCAACCAAATCAGCTCCTCCCTTGGTACGCTTGTGCAAAAGCCCACTTATGCTCAACCTACAGACTTTATATTCAGTTCTCTCTCCATATTCTCGAGGTGGTCGTTGTTCGTCCAATCGTTGAAGAAACAGTGTCGTTTGCCAAGTGTGCAATCGAACAGGTCATTCTGCCATTATAATGTTATCACCAACAAAACATCACCTTTTGCCTACCTCAACGCCTGCCACCTACACCTCATGCCTTTCACACTACTTCGATAATTGGTTCGCAGATTAAGGCGCAACTCATCACATAACATCCAACCTGCAAAATCTTCAAATGTAGCAACCTTACACCGAAACAGAGAGTGTTCGTGTGGGAAATGGCCAAGCTCTTAACATCAATCAAACAAGTAGCTCTTCTATATGTACACCTCTAATTTTAACTTTCATCTATCAAATGTGTTGCATGTGCCTAAAATTACAAAGTATGTGCTCTCTGTTGGTCAATTTACAAAAGATAACAGAGTTTTATTGAATTTCATCCGGACTTATGTTGAGAAGGATATCTGCAACAGGAAGGAGCTCCTCCGGGAAATGCTAAATCAGGACTTGTACCGGTTTCCAACAACAAGTCTCACTTCTCCTCATGCTTATCATTATACTACCCCACTCGCTTCCATTTGGTATATCCATCTTAGTCATCCCAACACCAACTCGTTGAGACAAGCTCTTCCAAATGTAGATGTTTCTTTTTCATCATTTACTTATCATACTTGTATCCAAGCTAAAAGCCATACATATTTACTTCATCCTACAAATGTTTATACAAAGCCGTTAGAGCTTATATACACTGATATTTGGGGTCCTTGTTCTACTCCTATTATTGATCATCAATATTACATCAATTTTATAGATGCTTGTACTAGATTTTGCTGTAACTATCCACTTGCCAACAAAAATTATTGGGATGTGGAGACCATTTTGATCATCCATGGAAATGCCAATAAAGTTCTGGTGGGTTTTTATGGAGGTCCCAGAGTGTTCTGGAACAAGTTGGGAGCAATTTGGGCACTCCGGCACGCCCCAACGAGCCCTGCAGTTCATAGACCCGAGGATCAGGCGCCCAAGCGCACCCCCTGAAAAATGAAGCCCAGGCGCTAGCCAAACAGAGGCAAAGGCACCCAGGCTCTTGTGGCGCAAGTTAGACCAAGCATGAGGCGCCATGCGCCTGCGGAAACCCTATCACGCGTTTTGGAGGTACCCTAAGTAATTTTAAGGGTATTTTGGGTCTTTTGTTGTCTATTTGGGGCTTAGGTATATAAGGAAACTTGTTAGGGATATTTTATATGTTAACCTTAATTCTATTGGAGGTTGTAGCTACTGCTAATATTCTTCTACCCTAGAGTGAGAGCAAAATTTTTTCAGAATGAGAAGAAGTTGATTGGGAGGCTTTGGAAGCAGTAGATCCTTCTTGTTCCTGTGATGATGATGCTCTTTGAAACTCTATAACCTTATTATCCATCATAATGGTTTTTCTTTGGTAGTGTAGCTCTGTAGTTTTTCTCATTCTTAGATTTTACACGTAATCTTTGTCTTTGGATGATTTTGTAGTTTGTGATGCATTTTGTACCATGATTTATTTCTTATTTGTGATGATTTATATTTTGTTATTTTGCTTCGGTAACACCAACGGAAACCTGTTGTGTTTATTGCATCCTCCTACAACAAGTGGCATTAGAGAGAAGGTTCTAAGGTATGATGTTTGAGTGGGAGCAATGGCTGATAAAATGAGACAAAGTAGAGATGTTTAATGGCACAAACTTTGCTTCTGAAAAATGCAAATTGAAGATTTGCTTTACAAGAAGTTGTACTTACCAATCAGAGGAGTTGCGAAGAAACCTGCAACTATGACGAATGAGGATTGGGAAGTTTTGGACATAACAGTTTTGGGTTTGATTCGCCTACCATTATATTCTTCAATCGCGTTTAACATTGTAAATGAGAAAACTACTGTAGATCTCATGGAAACCTTGACGCGAATATATGAGAAGCCATCAGCTTCTAACAAAGTTTTCTTGTGAAAATGTTATTCAATAAGAAGAATGGCGGATGGTGGCTCAGTGACGGAACATCTGAACAAGTTCAACGGGAAAATTAGTTTGCACGATGTTAGTTATTTTCGTCTTTCCAAGAAACAGTCACCTAAAACTAATGTAAAGCAAAAGCAAATGGACAAGACTAATCACTAAAATCTAATGTAAAGGAAGAGCAAATGGGCAAGGCTCCATATGTTTCAACAATTGAGAGCTTAATGCATGTTATAATCTACACTTGACCAGACATTGCACATGCATGGAGTAGTAAGCAGGTTCATGAACAATCCTGAAAAAATGCGCTAGAAAGCTGTGAAGTAGATCTTCAAATAACCGACATAAACGACAAAAAACATTGTGCTTTGGTGAAATAGGAGAAGAGCCACAAGAATTTGTATAATATGATCTTGCAAGAGACATGAATTGCAGAAAAAGTACAACAATGTACATCTTTACCTTAGGAGGCGTTGCAGTAAGCTGAATCGCAAGATTTTTGAAGATTGTAATGCTCTCAGCCAAAGAAATAGAGTATATTGCCATCACTGAAACAAGTAAAAAAAATAATGTGGCTGCAAAGCTTTATGATCCAATTGGGAAAGGAGCAAAAGAATGGAAAACTACACAACAACTGTCAGAGTGCAATTCACTTAGCCAAGACACTGTATTTTATACCGGCACGAAACATATTCATCTGCAGTAACATTTCATCTGCTCACTTCTAGAGGAAATACACCTCTTGTGAGAATATTCATACTTCTCGAAACCTTGTAGATATTTTGATGAAGATTGTGATGCTGGAAAAAGTGAAGTTATGTCTAGTTTCAATCGGCCTTAGGATGTAAAGATGAGGCAGGATGAGTTACACCATGCCACTACTATTTTGTGGACTATGGAGAGATTGAAGAAGAAAGGAAGACTCATACTCAATCTCTAAGTGGGAGATTATTGTGTGACGGATCTTCGAGTGTTGTGAACCTCGATGGACTAGTCACAATAAGTTAAATTGAGCTAGGAACCTAGGCACTCTAGACCGGTTCCTAAACACACCCAGAGGCGCCCCCCAGTGCGCTTAGATGCATTGACAGGCGCCCAGATAGACTTGCATCAAAATGCCATAATACGAAACTAGCATGGCTACAGGTGCAAAGCAAATGTATAAACTCGCCCAGAAGTGCGAACTTACGCCTAGGCTCACCACAAAATGCCAAAAAAGGGCATAACCGATGGGCCAACTAGAAGCGTTGCAGCCATCCAGGAGCGCCCACGCACGCCATTGAAATTTCCTATATACACCAGGCTGCTTTTTGAGGAAAACATGTTTGTAATGCCTCCTATTGTCCCTAACTTTTACAACAACATTTAGCTTAGAGAAGTATCAATAATTTCAAATAGCATAACTTTGATTAGTATATTGTATCATTTTTTCATGCTATTATGAACCATTGTAGTTTCAACAAGCACAAACGCTCTTGGATCAGTCAAACAACACTTCTAGACATCAAAATAGAAGCATCAACCCTTCAGTAAAACCAATGTGCCTTGCCCAAAGGGCAAAGGAAGTAGATTTATGCATGTCCAGATGCAAATAGTGAAACAAAATGGAGTAAATATGCCAAATATTAACAAATCCCTTGTACCTCATTGCCCTCCGCACAGCAGCTGCCATTCTGGGGCTTGGACATGGATTCCCTGGCAGGCTGCAATAGAATAAGTCTGAAAAATCTACAAAAAACTCTAAATCGGCAGAGTTATTGAATTACCTCAGGATCGGAACTGATGATGGCTGTTCGCTTGGACTTTCTCAGCCGCCTAAGACAGAGAACCGAGAGGAGCCTTTTCATGTACGAAATCAGAAGGACTTTCAATTTAAATGAGAAAATATGCCAAGATTTCGGAGAAGGATAATGCCGAGGGATAATGCTGTCTTCTTCCCCTTGTTCTTGGTCGTCTAAATGGAAGGTAAGTGGTTTGAGCGCACAATAGAGAAAAATTAAACGATTTTTATAAAACAATGCAGGTAAATTGTTAAATTAAAAGTGGATTTAAAGGTTTCGCCTTTACTCGAAGCTGTGCGCTTCTTTGCGTAGAAATGGTGGAAGGCATACTTCAAATTCTATTTTTTAGTTAGGTATATTTCAAATATAATCATATAACAAATAAAATTTAAAATTTTCTTTGAAGAGTATTAATTATGTGACTCTTCCTCTTCCTTAATTTTAATCCAATTCCTTTTAATGTTTCATTCATTTATTATATTAGATTCAGCAGTAATAATGCTCTTCAGATTTTAAAGACACTGGGAAAGACCAAAGGTTGCATTTTGTGGCTTCCCTATGCTGGAATTATTATTATTCTGGAAATTTCTGGATCGTCCGCTGCGGCACGCTGAGGTGAGCTGCAGCAGTAGTGTTTTAAATACTGTTCTGCTGTGGCGCACTGCGGCATCAACACTCCAAATACTATTCATGCATAAAGATTAGTATCCTTTCTTCGGTCGTAGCAGCGTCTGCTGTGGCGCGCTGCGGCAGCAGTGCTCCAAACACTATTCCTGCATAAAGATTAGTATCTTTTATTCGGTCGCCGCAGCGTTCGCTGTGGTGCGCCGCGGCGTACTACAACGGATAAACCTTCGTAATCACTATTCAATTAGTTCACATATAGTTTTTATGATAAATAAAAATTTCGCTGTGGCGCACTGCGGCGGTTGAAAGTTCGAAAATGCAGGAAGATTCACTATTCAATTAGTTCATATATAGTTTTGTGTGAATAATCAAAAATGCCACCGCAACGCGTTGTGGCGCGCGGCGGCAGTTAAAAGTTTGAAAATGCGAAAGATTCACTGTTCAATTAGTTCATCTATAGTTTAAATGATTAATAAAATATTTCGCTGTTGTGCGCTTCAACGGTAAATAATTCGAAAATGCGGATCATTAGTTTACCTATAGTTCTATAAAATGAAAATTTACCAGCTGCGGTGCGCTGCAGTGGAAGTATTTTCGAAACACTGCTCAATTTATCTTTTATATAGTTTTAATATTTCCTCAAGAAATGGCACTGTGGCCCGCCGTGACGCGCTGCAGCGGACAAACTTTCGAAAATACTTCAATTACTCTTCTATATTATTTTAATTTAATTTTAGCAAAATGACATTGTGGCAGCGCGCTTTTTTTCAGGTTTGCAGTTCAGCTTCTAAGGGAAGAATTTTGATGAGTCGCCATGGCGCGTTATGACGATTTTGACCAAGAATTTGGTCATTCAGTCCATGCATTTCATTTTCTTTATTTTCCTGCAAAAGTACAATTTTCCACTTAAAGTATATGGATATATATGATGATTTGAATGTTTAATCACTACATTTTTGTTATAAATTTCAGATATATCAATATGCAATACAGATTCCAAACATATGCCAGTTTGAGTTGTATATGTTATAGCATCTAATTGAATTGTGCTTCAATAGTACACATTTAAAACAAATGTGCCCCACGCACCAAATCTATAAGGATGTTCCCAACGCAACAAAACGAATGAGCTCAATGCTTTGATATACATATATACATGTGCTCAACGCACTGATAATATGTAACAGTCTAAGTTGTTACTTAGGTCACTTAGGACTAATCCAAATCCTAATTATGGTCCCAGATATGAAAATCATCACTAAGACTTAGGCTCATTCATGAATCAATTGGATCAAATTCGGACTTCTAGGAAAATCCTGAAATCCTGAAAATTAACCTAATCATTTTGATTTCAGATCAAAAATCGGATTTCGCCATTGCGTTCACCACCCCCAAATTAGCTATGGGTGATGTTTTGGTGGCAATCGAAATTCGTTGAAATTTTGACGAATATTTTAATATTATTTAAATACTCGAAAAAATAAGAAAATTAAATACTCGTCAGAATCAAAATCCGATTTCACCGTTGCGTTTCTCACCCCTCAATTAGCTAGGGGTGAATATTGGGTGATTTTTGAAAATCATTCAATGAAATAAAATTAATTAATAAAACTAGGAAATTGATTATTTAAATAAACTCTTATATATATATATATATATATATATATAATTCCTTCATTCTCTTATTTCCTTCTTAATCGCATGCCCTAATTCTTCCATTCTTCCTATTCGGTCGAATGCAAGCCTCCCCTCCATGCCGACACCTCCTCCTCCCCCTCGATGCGTGGCTCGCGTCGCTCGTGTCTCTCGGCAAGTGTCACCTCTCCTCCTTGCAATCTCCGCCTATTGTTATTTAAGGAATCGCAAACTGAAGGCTCGGGTGGAGATACACGGCCAAACCCCTCTCAAGCTTCGCGCCTTTGCTCCTCTCGGCCGAGCCCCTCATCTTCGCCTTCTCCTCCATTCGGCGCCGTTAAGATACTCACTTCACCCAAATCCTTCTTTCAACGGTTATGTGCAATGATGTATCATTAGCATTTTTCTTTGCTTTAATTAATATTTCTATGTCGCATTTCTTTTCATTCCTAACTTTAAATGCGGGTTGCAAATAAACTCACACTCATTTTAAGCAGTTCGTAAATATATACCAAACATAAAGATCAATTAAGTGATAGGAAGTACTAAGAGGATCTAGCCTTATAATTGATCAAAATTTCAGAAAAGATCATATTCTAATACCTACCACAAAAGTATTGTTCTTAGTAATTCTCATATTGTTCACTTTTTCTTATGATTACCATTTTATAAAATAAAATTTGCATGAAAGTTTCTCTTATAAACTTTTGATTTTGATGGGATTATTCACTCAGCAATAAGCAGTTTATTGAGTATATTAATTTCATATTCTCAAAAGGTAGTGTTGCTCGAATTTTACTTTTTATGTGCTGCTCGAATTTTTATGTGTTGCTCGAATTTGAGCTGTTCTCTAATACTTTTATGTACATGTTCATAACTTTTCTAGCTGTTTAATTCAATTCAGTAGGTCAAGATAAAAAGATCTTGATTCACAAGGTTCATTTTCAAAACACCATTTAAAATAGGATATTAATAATCTTGTTTTCAGCCTCCAGAACTTTAAGAAGTCGGAAGCTTTTAAGAACTCATAATTTTAAAAGTCCCTATCTAAGATAGATATTGTGAGTAGACCTTTTTTTCACACAACACTAAGAAAGTTTCTTTTGAATTCAAAGAACTCAAAATAATTTGGATATCCAATAAATTCTTCATTCATTTAAGAAGTTATTATGAAAATTGTGTCGACAATTGGTGCAAACACCGGCACCAATTTTAAATCTCTATAAATTAGAGTAAAATAGTGCACTATATTTTCTAATATTTTCTTTTAATTCTAGCCAATGGCCGATTACGAATGTGTAATATTAAATAGTATTGGTCCTTAAATTTTATTTAAGTTGATTAAAGCTCATGCCACACATTTATATGATTAGTTATATAAACTATAAAAATTATAATGATATGTAAGGGAAAGTGTAACAACCCAGGTTATTACTATAGTTATTTAAGACTAATTAAAGTCCTAATTGAGGTTCTAGTACATTAATTATGTCAATTAGAACTTATCTCTAAAATCTAGGTCAAATTTGAAGTCAACTGAATCAAATCTGAATTTCTGGAAAATCCCCAAAACCCTATAAATTGACTTTTTATTTTGACCTTAGATTCAAAATCTGACTTCGCCATTGCGTTCACCACCCCCAAATTAGCTAGGGGTGAAGTTTTGGAGGCATTTGAAAGTCGTTGAATTCTCGTCAAATATTTTAATATTATTTAAATACCTAGAAAAATCAAATAATTAAATACTCGTCGAAACGAAAATCCGAGTGCGCCATTGCGTTCCTCAACCCTCAATTAGCTAGGGGTGATATATTGGAAATTTTTGGAACATGGTTACTAGGTTAATTTTATTTAATTAAATCTATTGAAATAAATTAATTAATATTATTATTTTATTTCCTGTTAACGGCGCCGTCCATTAGGTCTAACGCCATCACCCTAAAACCTAATAGCGCCGTTGGATCTAATGGATCTCCCGAACTATCCGATCGAGAGATCGGACGATCAGGAGATCATCTCCCTCGTGAGGCCAGGGCTCGCAGCGCGTGGCCTGCGATCGCACACGCGTCGCCTGCCTCCGTTGCGTGGCTCAATTCCGTCGATCCAGATGGCTAGAGTCATTGTATCTGACCTCTTTAGGGTTAGTTTAAGATCCCCTGTCTATTCCTAGTCTCGGTTTCACCTCTTGGAATTCGATCGTCGATCAAAGCTATCACTGCAAAACCCTAGCCTATCTTATCTGCTCGAATCAAGGTACCTTCCTAATATAGTCATCCATTCTAAATCATTGCTTATTGTCCTCATATTGCTCTATGTCATCCTAAAATCGATCGTTAGGGTTGAGTTCGTCTAACCCTAAACAGCGATCGATTTGGCTGCGGGGAGACGAAGAGCCTCCTGCAGATCTCGGGCCGGTATACGCGAACCGCCCGACCCGCTGCCAAACTGCGAGTCGCACCCGAACCGACCGGCTTGCCCGACCCGCTCACGTGTAGCGCTGACAGGACTAGTGGGGCCCGCGTGTGCCCGTTGCGCAAAGCCCGCGAGGACGCATGTCTCACGGGTCAGAACTCTGACGGCGCTCGTCCTCCAGTGTGGCCCACTTGTCTGGCCAGCCAGTTTACAGACGCCACGTGGACGGGGAGGGCCCGCCAAACGTCTATTCCTGCAAGAAATCATAATTATTTATTTATGTAAATGTTAGATTTTTAAAATAGATGATTAGATAATTAAAAATAATATAATTAGACTTAATTAAATCTTTAAACTTTAGGCATTAATATCTTGCAAAAACATATCCAAATATAATAATTAAATATACTAGATTAATCAGTAAAAATCAAAGAAAATTTTGAGACTGTCAAAATTAAATTTGGATAGGTATTCGATATAGTGACATTTTAGGTTATTAAATAATTCAAATCGTGTTACAAATATTCAAATCACTATAATTTTGCAACCCATAATCCAAATATACCCAATATGGTTCTTAAAATACTCACAAAACCCTAAGGATTAATTTGAGAATATTTACTTTGATGTTTGGATTAGTTTGAGCCTAATCACTTTTAGGACCTATCAATAATTAGCCTAACTAGACAAAGAACTTCAATTGACCATAAGTTAGTCAATTTAGCTCCAAATTAGGTGATCCAAAAATCAATTTAGATCAAAAAAACCTAATTTACAAAAATATTTAGGATCCAATGGTTAGATTTGCTAATCAACCCTAATTACTCTAAAACTTGATTAGTGAATATTAGCAAAACTAATAATCCAAATTAGACAATTTAAGTTTCAGAGAACTTATAGAGTTTATTAGAATCTAGCTGTAGGGTTGGATTAGTAAATTGGTGATTAATTTCACTAATCACTTACTAATCACCCTAAACCTTAATTAGACCATAACTTAGTCAAATGGAGTCCAAATTGAGCCTACCACTAGTCATTAGAATCAGTAGATCAATTGTGACATACAACCACTAAAATTATTCAATTTGGAGACCAAATGACAAAGTTATGATTTTTGACCCATAATTAAGAATTCTTAGTTACCCTTTAAACCCTAGAACTTGTATTGGCTATAACTTAGGCAATACACATAAAAATTTAATAATTTTAGGTTCTATGTAAACCTTAGGGCATAACCTACAATAAACTAACATAAAAATTATATGTCATTAGGATAAATTTACCAATATGCCCTTATAAGTCAAATTCCATAAATTAACTCTATAAGGCTTAATGCCTAACCAAATTAATGAACTTACTGTCTAATCTCATATTAGACAGTAAGTAATCATTATACATTATTAAAATATAGAATTAAGTGCTAATTCTTAAAAGTGAAATTTAGACCCTTAAGGAGGGGCAAAACATACTTTTTTGCCCAAAATTAGGGTTTAATGAATTTAAGATCCTAATTTCACTTCTAGATCATAAAATATAGTAATTAAAATGATTTAGGCTTTGATTTAGATAATTCTAAATCTCAAATTAAAAATTTGATGAAAACCCTATATTGAGTCTTAAGTAAAACCTAAGTAAAATATGAGAGATATTTCATTTCCTTTGAACTTCTTAGATTATCCTTTAGGTCTTATAACTTTAGTTAGGATGTGTGTCTGAGTGATACTCTTAGTACTTAAGAGCATTAATTCCTAAGATTAGGATTAGATCTTATGTTAGAATTTATTTAATGGGTAAAGTGGGTTACTCATTATGGTGAAACCTTGATCTTACTAGTTTATTAGATTTTTCATAGTTTCTTAAATGATTATTTAATCTTTTAATATTAGAAATAGGTTTAGAAATCTATCCTATTGAACTTGACTTAAATCAATAGGATTTGCATTAACATTTAATCTGTGAGATGGGATTAAACCTTAGTACTTTAGGATAGCCTTGTGATTAAGAATTAAACTTTATTCTTTGGAGTTTGATTCTTTATCCTTTCAATCTTGATTTGGCTAATCAAGATTTAGTTTGGCATTTATAAAATAATAACTTAGGATGATTGATTTACTTATTTAACTTTATAGATGATATTTGATTCATTTATAATTAGGACGTAGCTAATCCTAATTATGTTTAACTTGTAGGTTCGTGATTCTAAGTTACAGATAGTGTAAGAATTGAGGATTCTGAATCTTATGTACTTAGAGTAGATAGAATGATTAAATTAGAAAATATGTGATATCACAAAGTTTGTGTAGTGCCATTTATTTCCTTGATTTGAAATTACTATGCTTTCCATGTTATTTAAGCCTTTTTACATCTTTGAACATACTTAAATACTTGATACATACTTTATAATATACTTTGAATTTCATTCACATATCATATGCATAATTTTAAAAGAAATATTAATAAATAACATAATACTTGTGGTTTATGTTTTACTTAGCCTGCCACTTAGTATGACTTTACTTTAGGACAACTTTTGCCTAGGGAATTTCCCCTATGGTACTTTACTTTGGCATTGGGATGTTTCTCCTATATGCTCTTTAGATACTTTGTGGATTTTACTTTAGGATCTTGGATGTTTCTCCTAGATGCCTCTTTGGTGGACATTACTTTAATCTGAGATGTTTCTCCTAGATTATCAGATGGACATTACTTTTTGGCAGACTAAGTAAGAGTATCTCACATGTATAGTACTTTAATCTACATTACTTACATTTACTTTTCAGTCTCTTTACAGTTATTTTACATGTTTTTTTATACTTCAGACTTACTTTACTTTACCGTTTCAGCATATTTTTCTTTCATATTTTTCATTTTCTGCAGTTCCTTTACATTTCAGAACTTTCTATATGTTAGCCGTTTTACTTATTTGAGAGCATGTTAGGATGTTAGTCTTTATATTTTCAGTATAGTACTCTTACTTATACTATAACTGGCATGTTAGTTTGATCATATTATTTAGGACTTTTCTTTGTACTTAGTAGATTACAGTTATACTTTACTTACCTTGTATTGTAGCCTGAGTTGAGGTATGTTTCTACCTCATAATTTGTTTTTCATTTCTTGTTGCTTTACCGCTATGCTATACTTAATTTCAATTGTGATATCATTAAAATATATTAAAAATTATTACCTTAAAATGTACTTAGACATTTTGTCTAACAAGAATTTTCTTTTGTTGGCTGGGGCCCTATCATTATGAAACTGATAATGATAGAGTTTAAGCTATTCTAAATTATAGGGTTACTCGGAGATCTGCTTCATGAGGAAGATTTTATGGTTAAAGACATTTTGTTTTCTATTTGTTTTCCCTTTAATTGTAAAAAAAAGAAGAAGCCAAGTGTCCTTATTTCTCATTTCAGTTAAATTATTCAAATATTTGTAATAATTCATATTGAATGGTATTTTTCTATTGCTATATTTATTTTGAGTTGTATGATTCAATTTTTCTTACTGTGATGGAATGGATGTTTACTTTTATTTCCGCACATTGTTTACCTTTCTTGTAATGTCATTTAGTGATAAACTCCTTGAGAATGATAAAGTTGTTGATTATAATGGGTTAGTATTAATCACTAATCTAATCATAAGCAAGGACCTTATCATTAGGTGACCATCTCACCGTAATCATGTTAACTTAAAGGTTAACAAGACCACGGTGGGAAACGGGACACCACAGTTGGTATCAGAGAATTCCATAAGGTGTCAGATTGGAATTTGTATTCCCATCTACCTTATGGATAGTTCTGATGTCTTACAATCACTAATTGAATACTAGAATAACATCCATATTTCCATCATCCAATATTCAGAACAGCAGGAATAAAACACTTAGAGTAAGAACACAAAGATATTTAAACTCATTAGGAACTCTAAGAACAAATGAACATAAATCTATTTCCTAAGATTACATAATTGAAATAATTGAATAAAATGCCCTTTCATTCTTTTAAAAAGAATGTTTATTATTTAAATACAGGTATAATAATGAATCCTGATCAATCTTCATCAGCTCTTGCTGCGTCAAGCAGTCAGTCATCCGAGATCAGTGCATTATTGGAAACTGTTAAAATATTAGTGGAAACCAATGCCAAGCAAGCAGAGAAAATAGAAAGACTATTGGCTATACAGAATATGTGATGACCCACTTAAGTAGTAATAAGTGAAACTCTTAAATATCGAGGCGCCTTTTCAGATAACGGTGGAGTTCCTGATAAGAACTTCAAAGTTAAGCGTGCTCAGGTGCGAGCACTCCCAGGATGGGTGACCTGCTGGGAAGTTATCTTCTGAGGGCAAAACCGTGAGGCTTTTCTGGCCAAAGCGGATAATACCTTGGTGCTTAAGAGTTTGGGCTGTTACAAATAGTATCAGAGCAAACCATAGGGTGTCAGATAGGAGCTAAGTGCCATACAGGGCAAAGTACCACTTCATGTGAGCAACCTCTTGAACCCGTGACGGTTAAGGTGCTACATGATTGTGGGTACCTCTTGCGCCTGTAGGGTCACCTCTAGTTCTATCTACCCAATGGATGGTTCTTGGATCTGTGTGTGGATACTGACGAGGACGTCAGTTACTTAAGTTGGGGAGATTGTGATGACCCACTTAAGTAGTAATAAGTGAAACTCTTAAACATCGAGACACCTTTTCAGATAACAGTGGAGTTCCTGATAAGAACTTCAAAGTTAAGCGTGCTCAGATGGGAGCACTCCAGGATGGGTGACATGCTGGGAAGTTATCTTCTGAGGGCAAAATCGTGAGACCTTTCTGGCCAAAGCGGACAATACCTTGGTGCTTAAGAGTTTGGGCTGTTATAGAATAACCCCTCTCCTGCATCAGTTAACCCAACATCTAATCTCCCTTCTCAATAATATCAACAAATTACTGATGGACTTTTATATAATTTCATTAGATTAAGAACCCCAGTATTCAATGGGACTATGTCTGTAATGGATACAGTTAATTGGATAAAAATAGTTGAGAAGAACCTTACAAGTTTGAACTATCCTGAGTTAGAATCTGTTCGTTTAACTACACATGTTTCAAGAAGAGGCAGAATTTTGGTGGGATCATATCAGCCAGACATTATTCGCTAAGTACCGGATTGATACAATTCCTTGGAGTAAGTTTGTAGAAGCATTCATGGTTGAGTACGTGCCTCCCTCCGTACAAAATAATTTGGGGGATATATTCCTAAATCTCAAGCAAGGCAATCAAACTTTATCAGAATACGAGATAGAATTTAGAAAATTATCTAGATTTGCACCAATCATGGTACAAATAGAAGGATCTCGATGTCACTGATTCCTTAGTGGTCTTAAAGAATCAATAAGAGATCAAATTATTCCATTAAGACTATCTAACTTTATGGAACTTATAGAAATAGCTCGTGTAATTGATCGTAATCTAACTCAAAAAGAAAGTAAGAGAACTTTTAATGTCTTCTCAAAGGAACAATGATTCTAGAAGAATTAGGCTTTCTTCTGGAAAGGTATATCAAATGAAAGCTGAGAGCCCACCAATAGATCCTTATAATGGGTGTACAAGACCACATCCATATGGAAAATGCTATTACAATAAACAATGTTATTATACATGTGGACTGCAAAGAACACTTCTACCAGCAATGTGATTATGAGGTAACTATAGATGGAGTTTGTATTGATCATTCCAGATGCAATCAAATGTTAAATCCAACTCCAATTAATCAATGGGATCAACCACTGACCATTATGCCTACTCCTCAAACTGAAAGGTTTATTCAGAGGAATGATAAAGGAAGATCAAATCAACCCAGCACATCCAAAAATCCTCAAAAATAGGTGGTTATTAAGAAATCTATGGGACCTGCTAAAGTATATACTCTCACTCCTATGGAAGCTACAGAAGATAATAATATGATATCAGGTATACATAATTCATATTGTGTTTATTTTTTAAGCTTTTAATAAAGTTCTAAGTAATTATTATTTTATTTAGGCACTATAAGTATTAATGATCATCCGTGCAAACTGCTATTTGATATGGGAGTAAGCCATTCATTTATATCTGAAGATTTTGCTAAAAGTTTAAATTTGCCTTGTTACAAAATGGCAAGATCTTTAGTAGTTGGGCTACCATCCGGAACTCAACTCAATATCACCCACTTCTGTAACCTTCAAGTACCCTTAAATGAGCAAGTATTTCAAGCCAAGTTAATAATTTTACCAATGGTAAACTTTGATATAATCTTGGGTATGAACTGGCTTAGTACTCACAATGCTACTATTAACTGTCAACAAAAGAAGATATCACTTCGATCACCAGACACTACATCAGCATTCATAGGGAAGTTCAGTACTTTAAGTTCACTAATTAATGCAATAACAGCAATTAAGTTAGTGAACAAGGGTTGTTCAGCACACCTAGTTACTATGCTGGGAGAGAGTAAAAAGGATATACCACTTTTTGAGATTAAGGTGGTTAATGAATTTGCTGATGTTTTTCCTGAAGAGCTACCCGAGTTACCTCCACCAAGAGAAGTTGAAATGGCAATTAATTTAGTCTCGAGTACCCAACCAATTTCAAAAGCTCCTTACAGGATGGCTCCTAAGGAACTTCACAAACTTAGTGAGCAATTAAAAGAACTATTGGATAAAGGATTTATTAAGCCAAGTATGTCACCATGGGGTGCTCCGGTATTATTTGTAAAGAAGAAAGATGGGTCTATGCGAATGTATATAGACTATAGAGAATTAAATAATTTCAATATTAAGAATAAATACCCACTTCCCAGAATCGATGATTTATTTGATCAATTATCCGGAGCAATAGTATTCTCAAAGATTGATTTAAGATCTGGATATCATCAACTTCAAGTAAGAGATTCTGACATGGAGAAAACAACATTTAGAACCCGGTACGGACACTACGAATTTCTTGTAATATCCTTTGGACTCACAAATGCACCTTCTATTTTCATGGACTTAATGCAGCGAGTCCTAAAACCATTCTTAGATAAATTTGTAATTGTATTCATTGATGATATACTCATCTATTCAAAGACTATGGAAGATCATGAAGATCATTTAAGAACAGTATTGGAAACTTTGCGAGAACATAAATTATATGCCAAATTTTCAAAATGTGAATTCTGGTTGAAGTCAGTAACATTCCTGGGTCATATTGTAGATGCTCAAAGAATCCGAGTTGATCAACATAAGATCTGTGCTATTCAAGAATGGAACCAGCCAAAAATAGTAACAGACATAAGAAGTTTCTTAGGTCTCGCTGGCTACTATAGAAAATTTGTTAAAGGATTCTCTCAGATAGCTACTCTATTAACCAAGCTAACTCAGAAAGTTGTTCCATTTATCTAGGCTCCTGAATGTGAAAAGGCATTTCAAACCTTAAAAGATGCTCTTTCTACTGCTCCAGTATTAGTGCTACCAAAAGAAGGTATAAACTATCAAGTATATTCAGATGCCTCAGGAACTGGATTAGGTTGTGTGCTAATGCAAGAAGGAAAGGTGATTGCATATGCTTCAAGACAGTTGAGGCTTCATGAAAGGAATTATCCAGTATACGATCTAGAACTTGTTGCGGTAATTTTTGCATTAAAAATATGGCGTCATTATTTATATGGTGTTCAATGTTCCATTTTCACTAATCACCAAAGCCTGATATACATATTCACTCAACGTGAATTGAATTATCACCAAAGAAGATGGCTTGAGTTGTTAAGTGACTATGATGTAGAAATCTACTACCACCTAGGTAAAGCAAATGTGGTGGCAGATGCCCTTAGCCGTAGTGCAACTTTATCAGTAATGATCACTACAAGGTCACTGATAGAAGAATTTCAAAAGATGGAAATTGTTCCTATTCGGAGTGATGTTATGAGCTCAATATTAACCAACATAAATGTAGAACCCACATTCCATAGAGATGTTTCCATCTCTCAAACCAAGGATGAAGAATATTTGAAGTTTAAGATGGATATTGAAGGAGGACGTCATCATGATTTGTAATTGCACGGGTCAGTAATTTATCAGAATAATCATTTATGGATTCATAAATCCATGCAACAGGAGGTATTAAATAAAGGGCATAATTCTGGTTATCATATTCATCCCGGAAGCACAAAAATGTATCAAGATCTAAAACAGTCCTTTTGGTGGCCAGGGATGAAAAGAAGTGTGGCAGATTTTGTAGAAAAATGCCATGCTTGTAGTTTGGTCAAGGCAGAACATCAGAGACCTGGCGATTTTCTCCAACCACTTGAGATACCTGAATGGAAGTGATTCGATATATCTATGGATTTTATAATGGGTTTACCTCGATCAAAATCTGGATCTGATATAATTTGGGTGATTGTTGATAGATTAACTAAATCCGCTCACTTTATTCCTGTACGACAGATAAACTCAGTGGAGAAACTGGCCAAACAGTATATCAAAGAAATAATCAGGTTACATGGAATTCCTAAATCGATTGTATCTGATAGAGACATTCGATTCACCTCAAAGTTTTGGCAAGCTGTCTATCAGGACCTAGGAACTACTCTGGCAATGGATACTGCATTCCATCCACAAACCGATGGCCAGACAGAAAGAGTGAACCAAGTTTTAGAAGATCTACTTCATTTATGTATGCTAGATTTTTCAGGATCCTGGGAAGATCATATTCCTTTAATAGAATTTGCATACAATAATAGCTTTCAATCCAGTATTAAGATGGCACCATATAAAGCGTTATATGGTAGAAAATGTTCAACTCCACTAGCTTGGTCCGAGACAGGAGGTACTCAATTATATGGTTCCGAGTTAGTAGAAGAAACAAACAAGAAAGTAAAACTCATCCAGCAAAGAATCAAAACAGCTCAAGACATTAGGTCTAACACCGTCATAAATAAATAAATTAATATTATTATTTTATTTCCTGTTAACGGCGCCGTCCATTAAGTCTAACACCGTCACCCTAAAACTTAATAGCGTTGTTGGATCTAACGGATCTCCCGAACCGTCCGACCGAGAGATCGGGCGATCAGGAGATCATCTCCCTCACGAGGCCAGGGCTCGCAGCGCGTGGCCTGTGATCGCACACGCGTCGCTCGCCTCCGTTGCGTGGCTCAATTCCATCGATCCAGATGGCTAGAGTCATTGTATCTGACCACTTTAGGGTTAGTTCAAGATCCACTGTCTATTCCTAGTCCCAGTTTCACCTCTTGGAATTCGATTGTCGATCAAAGCTATCACTGCAAAACCCTAGCCTATCTTATCTGCTCGAATCAAGGTACCTTCCTAATCTAGTCATCCATTCTAAATCATTGCTTATTGTCCTCATATTTCTCTATGTCATTCTGAAATCGATCGTTAGGGTTGAGTTTGTCTAACCCTAAACGGCGATCGATTCGGCAGCGGGGAGACGAAGAGCCTCACGCAGATCTCAGGCCGGTATACGCGAACCGCCCGACCCGCTGCCAAACCGCGAGTCGCACCCGAACCGACCGACTCGCCCAGCCCGCTCGCGTGTAGCGCTGACAGGACTAGTGGGGCTCGCGTGCGCCCGTTGCACAAAGCCCGCGAGGACGCGTGTCTCGCAGGTCAGAACTCTGATGGCGCTCGTCCTCCGGTGGGGCCCACTTGTCTGGCCAGCCAGTCTACAGACGCCACGTGGATGGGGAGGGCCCGCCAGATGTCTATTCCTGTAGGAAATCATAATTATTTATTTATGTAAATGTTAGATTTTTAAAACAGATGATTAGATAATTAAAAATAGTATAATTAGACTTAATTAAATCTTTAAACTTTAGGCATTAATATCTTGCAAAATACATATCCAAATACAATAATTAAATATACTAGATTAATCAGTAAAAATCAAGGAAAAATCTGAGACTGTCAAAATTAAATTTGGGTAGGTATTCGACATAGTGACATTTTAGGTTATTAAATAATTCAAATCGTGTTACAAATATTCAAATCACTATAACTTTGCAACCCATAATCCAAACATACCCAATATGGGTCTTAAAATACTCATAAAACCCTAAGGATTAATCTGAGAATATTTACTTTGCTGTTTGGATTAATTTGAGCCTAATCACTTTTAGGACATAACCCTAATTAGCCTAACTAGATAAAGAACTTCAATTGACAATAAGTTAGTCAATTTAGCTCCAAATTAGGTGATCCAAAAATCAATTTAGATCAGAAAAACCTAATTTACAATAATTTACAAAAATATTAAGGATCCAATGATTAGATTTGCTAATCAACCCTAATTACCCTAAAACTTGATTAGTAAATATTAGTAAAACTAATAATTCAAATTGGACAATTAAAGTTTAAGAGAGCTCATAGAGTCTATTAGAATCTAGTTGTAGGGTTGGATTAGTAAATTAGTGATTAATTTTACTAATCACTCAGTAATCACCCTAAACCTTAATTAGACCATAACTTAGTCAAATGGAGTCTAAATTGAGCCTACCACTAGTCATTAGAATCAGTGGATCAAATGTGACATACAGCCACTAAAATTATTCATTTTGGACACCAAATGACAAAGTTAGGATTTTTTACCCTTAATTAAGAATCCTTAGTTACCCTTTAAACCCTAGAACTTGTATTGGCTATAACTTAGCCAATACACATCAAAATTCAATAATTTTAGGTTCTATAAAAATCTTAGGGCATAACCTATAGTAAACTAATATAAAAATTATATATCATTAGGATAAATTTACCAATATGCCCTTATAAGTCAAATTTCTTAAATTGACCCTATAAGGCTTAATGCCTAACCAAAATTAATGAACTTACTGTCTAATCTCATACTAGATAGTAAGTAATCATTCTACATCATTAAAATCTAGAATTAAGTGCTAATTCTTAAAGGTGAAATTTAGACACTTAAAGAGGGGCAAAACAGACTTTTTTACCCAAAATTAGGGTTTAACAGATTTAAGACCTAATTTCACATCTAAATTATAAAATATAGTAATTAAAATGATTTAGGCCTTGATTTAGATAATTTTAAATCTCAAATTAGAAATTTGATGAAAACCCTATATTGAGTCTTAAGTAAAACCTAAGTAAAATATGAGAGATATTTCATTTCCTTTGAACTTCTTAGATCATTTTTTAGGTCTTATAACTTTAGTTAGGATGTGTGTTTGAGTGATACTCTTAGTACTTAAGATCTTTAATTCCTAAGATTAGGATTAGATCTTAGGTTAGAATTCATCTAGTGGGTAAAGTGGGTTACTCATTATGGTGAAACCTTGATCTTACTAGTTTATTAGATTTTTCATAGTTTCTTAAATGATTATTTAATCTATTAATATTAGAAATAGGTTTAGAAATCTATCATATTGAACTTGACTTAATTCAATAGGATTTGCCTTAACATTTCATCTATGAGATGGGATTAAACCTTAGTCCTTTAGGATAGCCTTGTGATTAAGAATTAAACTTCATTCTTTGGAGTTTGATTCTTAATCCTTTTAATCATGATTTGGCTAATCAAGATTTAGTTTGGCATTTATAAAATAATAACTTAGGATGATTGATTTGCTTATTTAACTTTATAGATGACATTTGATTCATTTATAATTAGGACGTAGCTAATCTTAATTATGTTTAACTTGTAAGTTTGTGATTCTAAGTTACAAATAGTGTAGAAATTGAGGATTCTGAATCTTATGTACTTAGAGTAGATAGAATGATTAAATTAGAAAATAGGTGATATCACAAAGTTTGTGTAGTGCCATTTATTTCCTTGATTTGAAATTGCTATGCTTTCCATGTTATTTAAGCCTTTTTACACCTTTGGACATACTTAAATACTTGATACATACTTTATAATATACTTTGAATTTCATTCACATATCATATGCATAATTTTAAAAGAAATATTAATAAATAATATAATACTTGTGGTTTATGTTTTACTTAGCCTGTCACTTAGTATGACTTTACTTTAGGACAGCTTTTGCCTAGGGAATTTCCCCTATGGTACTTTACTTTGGCATTGGGATGTTTCTCCTATATGCTCTTTAGATACTTTGTGGATTTTACTTTAGGATCTCGGATGTTTCTCCTAGATGCTTCTTTGGTGGACATTACTTTAATCTGGGATGTTTCTCCTAGATTATCAGATGGACTTTACTTTTTGGTAGACTAAGTAAGAGTATCTCACACGTACAGTACTTTAATCTACATTACTTACATTTACTTTTCAGTCTCTTTACAGTTACTTTATGTGTTTTTTTTATACTTCAGACTTACTTTACTTTATCGTTTCAGCATATTTTTCTTTCATATTTTTCATTTTCTGCAGTTCCTTTATATTTCAGAACTTTCTATATGTTAGTTGTTTTACTTATTTGAGAGCATGTTAGGATGCTAGTCTTTATATTTTCAGTACAGTACTTTTACTTATACTATAACTGGCATGTTAATTTGATCATATTGTTTAGGACTTTTCTTTGTACTTAGTAGATTACAGTTATACTTTACTTACCTTATATTGCAGCCTGAGTTGAGGTATATTTCTACCTCATAATTTATTTTTCCTTTCTTGTTGCTTTACCGCTATGCTATACTTAATTTCAGTTGTGATATCATTAAAAAACATTAAAAATTATTATCTTAAAATGTACTTAGACATTTTGTCTAACAAGAATTTTCTTTTGTTGGCTAGGCCCTATCATTATGAAACTGATAATGATAGAGTTTAAGCTATTCTAAATTGTAGGGTTACTCGGAGGTCTGCTTCATGAGGAAGATTTTACGGTTAAAGACCTTTTGTTTTCTATTTGTTTTCCCTTTAATTGTAACAAAAAAAGAAGCCCAGTGTCCTTATTTCTCATTTTAGTTAAACTATTCAAATATTTGTAATAATTCATATTGAATGGTGTTTTTATATTGCTATATTTATTTTGAGTTGTATGATTCAATTTTTCTTACTGTGATGGAATGGATGTTTACTTTTGCTTCCGCACTCTATTTACCTTTCTTGTAATGTCATTTAGTGATAAATTTCTTGAGAATGATAAAGTCGTTGATTATAATGGGTTAGTATTAGTCACTAACCTAATTATAAGCAAGGACCTTATCATTAGGTGTAACAATTCAGGTTGTTACTTAGGTTAATTAAGATCAATTTAAGTCTTAATTGAGGTTCTAAGTCACTAATTAAGTAATTTAGAACTTATCTCTAAAAATTAGGTCAAAATAGAAGTCAACTGGATCAAAATCAGAAATTCTGGAAAATCCAAAACCTTAGAAATTGACTTTTTATCTAGACATCAGATTGAAAATTTGACTTCGCTATTGCATTCAGAACACCCAAATTAGCTAAAGGTGAAATTTTGGAGGCATTTGGAAGTCGTTGGATTTTTGTCAAATATTTTAATAATATTTAAATACCTGAAAATTCAAATAAATAAATACTCGTCAAATAGAAAATCCAAACGCGCCATTGCGTTCCTCACCCCTCAATTAGCTAAGGGTGATTTATTGGGAAATTTTGATATTCGTTTAATTAATTAATTTTAATTAATAAAAATGTGTGAAAAGTGTTTAAATATTAAACTTAATTAAAGCATTTAACGAATTCCATTAAGTTCCCTAACGCGCCGTCATTTTCCTTTGGCGCCGTTTGGTCTCGTATCATGCATTTTGGACCATCCGATCTAGGTTTAATCGAACGGTGATGAGCCTTCCCTGCCGATTTGCGCCACGCGTAGTTCGCGTGGCAACCGCCGATCGCACCGCAGAGCTCTGCTCGACAGGTGTAGCTTGCCGCTTCCAAGGAATGGTTAAGGCTCTCTCTCTCTCGCTTGAACTCATGGCAGGCTTCTTTTGCGAGGGATCTTCACGTCTCGGCAGAGCACCTCGAACACCCTAAAATCCATTCCTGCGATCGAGAAGGTACTTCACTTCTCCATATCATTCGAATTCGAGTTGTTACATTTAAATTGACTCCCAATGATTTTTGATCTGCTGCAATTATTCAAATTTTGAGATCAAAGTTTCTTCATTCAATCAACAAGTTAGGATATCTTCTTTAACCCTAGCCCGATTTTAGGGCATCATAGATTCAAACAAGGGAAGCAAGCATGTCTTGATTTCTTTAATTTATTGGGGAGAAGTGATCAAGGGCTTGCGTTCAGTACGAGTTGAGTCTTTAAGAGTACCTTGATCGACCAGTAGAATGATGCCCTAATTTCTCTTTGTCCGCCTCTTGAAGAAGACGAAGGCCCCCGATGGGTTCTCGGGTCTTGCTTGACCCGGGCGAAGCCGTTCGGCCCGAGGACGCTACGCCCTCCATGTGGTCCAGATGGGACTTGCGCCATTCATGTGAGAAGCCGCGCATCGTAAGGATGAAGCACGGGTGGGGCCCGCATCCGGGGAAATCAGATCAGCGCTCAGTATTGTGGGACCCTCAAAGCAATCCTTAGCTAATTATAGTCAGCCGTGTGGCAAGTGCAGAACCTGTCTTTGGCGCCAGCTGGAAGTCGAGGCACGCTGGTCAAATCCCGCCATTATAATTAAACTTAATTTGTTTTAATTTAAGTAAAACAATTAAATAATATTCAGTTAATTAAATTAATTATTAAACCTTCAATCATTAATAACTTTTAATCCTGAACTCCAAATATAGCAAAATTATATACTATTGGATTCAGCAAAAATAGAAGAATAATTTGGCACTGTTAATTTTGCTGTAGGACCTATATTTTGCAAAGTGATATTTAGGGTATTAAATTAAGTTCAAATAATATCACAAATCTTATTTAGCTCATAACTTTGTGTAGATTGATCCAAATATACCCAATATGAGTCTTAAAGTGATCAAAAAACCCTAAGGATTAGTTTGATAGTGTTCATTTTGCTATTTGGATTAGCATTTGCCTAATCACTTTTAGGTCCTAACCCTAATTACCCTAATTAACCCTAGAACTTCAATTGACCATAACTTTATCAATTGAACTCCAAATTGAAAGATCCAAATATCAATCTAGATCAGAAAAACCTAATTAACAATAATCTATAAAGATATTTTAGATCTAAGGGTTAAATTTGCTAATCACCCCTAATCATCCTAAATATTAATTAGTGAATATTAGCAAATCTAGTAATCCAAATTGAGCGATTTAAGTTTCAGAGGACTCATAGAGTCATTTAGAATTTATCTATAAAATTGGATTAATATTTGAGTGATTAATTTTGCTAATCACTCACTAATCACTCTTAACCCTAATTTGGTCTTAACTTAGTCAAAATTAGATCCAAATTGAGCCTAACACATGTCATTATGATCAGTGGACTATTTGTAAACTATAGCCACTGATTTTACTGAATTTGGACACTAATTGGCAAAGTTAGGTTTTTGACCCATAATTAAGAATTCATTATTTAACCTTTTAACCCTAAATCTTGTATTGGCCATAACTTGGCCAATACTTATTATAATTTAGCAAATTTAAATTCTATGAAAAGCTTAGTCAGTAAAGAACAATAATCTGAAAGAAAATTTAACTTTCACTTAGCCAAATTACTAATTTGCCCTTATGAGTCAAATTCACTAATTTGATCTCATATGGCTTAATAATCACCCAAAATTAATTTAGTTACTGTCTAATCTTACATTAGACAGTAAGAAATACATCCCAAAAGAAAATTTTATAATTAAAGCCCTAGATCAAAATTTGATCTTTTGAACCCTTAAGTAGGGGCAAAATAGTCATTTTGCCCAAATTTAGGGTTTAGCCTTTTGAAAGCCCTAAATTCAGTTTCTAATCACTAAAATCAGTAAATAGAATGATTTAGAACTGAAATTAATTGAATCCAAGTCTAAATTAGATTTTGATTAAAATCTCAATATTAGCCCTTAAAGAAAATTCCTAAGTCCTAAGTGAGTGTTCTCATGTTCCTTGCTCATTCTTAGATCTTTTCTTAGGTATTTATAACATTAGTTAGGATGTGTGTCATGAGAAAAACTCTTAGTAATTAAGAGCCTTAATTCCTAGGATTAGGAATAGATCTTAAGTTAGAATTCATTTGTTGAGTAAATTGGGTTACTCAATAGATGAAACCTTGAGTTTATTAGTTTATAGATTTTTCTTAGTTTATTAAATAATTATTTGATCTTTAAACTTTAGAACTAAGAATAGAAATCTATCCTAATGAATTGATTTATCATTAGGATTTGCCCTAACCTAATCAGTGAGATTTGGGTTCTAAACTTTAGACCTTTAGATACACCATTTGGATTAAGTGATTTAAATTTCATATTTAGAATTTAATTCTTAATCCTTTCATCTTGATTTGAGACCCTTAAAATCATTAAAATAGGATGTTTGACTTATTATTTACCTCATACAGTCGACATTGATTTGATAAGATTAGAACCTGATCAGTTCTAATTATTATCCAACTTATAAGATCGTAAATCTAAGTTACACTCGATAGTAGGACCTGGAGATTCTGAACTTGTGTAACTTAGAGTAGATATAACGATTAAATTAGATAACAAATGGATATCACTTGTGTCCTAGAAGAGTCTCTTGCTCACCTTGAATTGATGCTTTGCATACCTTATTTTGAGCCTCTTACCTTGTGCACATATATTGGACATAGGATATTTGATAAATATCTCATGTTAATTTTGAAATTGCATACATATCATTCATGATTGATCGATATTTTCAGTTTTTTAGTAAGTTGTGGCCTAACTAGTATGCCTCTCCATTCCTTGAATCCGGCATAGCACGCTGGTTTGCTACTGTCGGCAAGTCTATCCATGCCTGGTTGAAATAATTCCCAGGATGGCGAGAAATAGATTTTGCGCTCATATGACCTTATTAGTCAGGATTGGACATGGTGAGTACTAGTTGAGGGTGGTTATTTATTCAGTGATTATTCAGTCCAGTACTATATGCCTTAGCCCATCAGGCTAAGAGGTTTTAGTGATATTCAGTTCAGAGCTTCTGCCTTAGCCCATCAGGCTAAGTGTTACTTCCTTTACTTACAGTTTGAGTGGCTTGAATAGCCAAGTTAGTTTTTAGTATTGATTTACTATTTTATTTATATATTCTACATTTCAGCATTTCTTTTACTTACAGTTTTCCTGCACACTTTTCTAGCCTTGTTTCCATTAGGATGCTAGTCTTATTTACTGTTTTCATATACATATATAGGATGTTAGTTATGTTTTCAGTTTTATAATGTTTTACATGTGCAATTTCTATTATGTCACTTAACATAAGCTTATTTTGATCATAGGCATGTTTAGGATATATTTTCTTTACAGTATTTGTTTAATTTTTCTTACCTGACTTTGTTATAGTTGCTTGGAGGAGGTATGTGCTTACTTCCTAGTTGATTTAGTTATAAACTGTTGTTTATAGCTTATTACTGTTCCTTTCTTATACTTATCTGCACCTACTTTCTTTTGTATTGGTTTATGGTGATATCTATATAACATAATCAATTGTTTACCCTAAAATGTACTTAGATAATAGTCTAACCAGTTTTTTTTTTGTTGGCTAGGGCCCTACCATTATGAAACTGATAATGGTAGGTTCTAAGTTTATTGAAGCAGTTGATCCAATGGAGAGCTTGCCATTGGAAGAGGAGTCTATGCCTGAAGACCCTTAGATTTAGTTTCATTTCTGCTTGTGAGATTGAGAGTTTTCTTTTCAGTTCTTTAAACTTAATAAAATGTTGTAATAATACAGGTTAATCATTTCTTTTCAGCTCTTTTCTTATTCTGGATTATTGTATTGTATGGATGGATGTTGTATTTTATGCTTCCGCGCTTTCTACATTTTCTTGTGTGATTCATTTAGTGAGATATTTACTTTATGAATGGCAAAGTCCTTAGTTAAGTTGGATTAGAATGTATGTCTAATCCAACTCTAAGTGAGGACCTTATCATTTGGTAACCCCTCCACCATAATCATGTTAACTTAAGAGTTAACAAGACCATGGCGGGGCAGGGTCGCCACATTAGGTGACCATCTCACCATAATCATGTTAACTTAAGGGTTAACAAGACCACGGCGGAAAGCGGGACACCACAGAAAGTCTCATCATATTTCTAAATCAACATAAGTATATATATATATATATATATATATATATATAATAGAAAGAGAACAATGACAACAATAAAAGCTTAATAGAATTGACACTTTTCAATGAGCTTTGTATCCTTCACAAGTCAATACTATCAATGATCACATAACTTTGTACTTGAAGTAGAACCAAAGATTTTAATTCTATTACTATGAACTTTATGTTAAGACATATTGCTAACAATGATCTTATTATCAGAAATGTTATTTTAAATGTTAAGTCTTTTATTAATAGTACATTAAGCTTAACAATGTCAATATTCTTGTTGATGCTATTTCAAATAATATTGATGAGGTTGCTCCAACTGAGATTAAATCATGCATTGTTGTCCCTTGCAAATGCTGAACCAAATGTCATTACTCTTTGCATGATAAGTCATGTAGATTGATGTGTTGTAAAATGTTGAGATCTTATCGTGCTATGTTGTCTCATTGATTCATCAAATTGTAGATATCCTCATAAATGATTTATGATAAGGACAGCTCCATATTTAATTTGAACGACATATTCATGCCGACCATATTTAGTGTTGAACTCTATATATTAATCTCTTGAGCTTTGCTGTAATATGTAGCACCTTATTTTGGGAATATCTTTTTATTTGCTTGATGCAAATGGAGCTGTCTGAAGAAATTATTATAAAGCGACTATAGAGCAGCTTTTATTTGAAGTTACTGTAAAAGAAGCTATTTATATCATTTGAATATTTTGCTTTCAGATTGCTTTTGTTAGAAATTTTATGTTTGCTTGTTTGGATGTTGCGGGAGAGATTAAGGAATTTGTTGAAATATAAGATTTTATGTCAAGATTGTATGATTGTATTTCTCCATGGGAGATATGAGTTTTAAGCTAAATTAACAATTTATCATGGAAGGAAATTTTGGATGGCTGAGTGATTCTAATGATAGGCCAAATGGGTATGTATTGTTGTATCTTATAACTGTTGAATCAATGCGGCAGCATTTGAAATGCTGTATTAGTATTATTTCGAATGCTGAACTAAATATAGTTATCCCTCGCATGTTAAGTAATGTATTGCTGTCTAATACAAATGTTGGATTAAATATAGCTATTCTTTGCATATTAAGTCATATAATATTATCATTTTCTTTGTTAACATAAATGTTGTTATTTCATAGAATGTTAAATCAATGATCCTTAAGGCTGGGATAATTCCAAATTGACCTTAATAAAAATTGCAAGTATGCAATATAAATGTTAAGAAAGTTGTTAAAGTTAATTTATATTATTCTTCTTGATTAAATGTTATATATCGATTTTATATAATGAAGTCTAAATTCTCAATTTAATTAGATTGTCACTAAAATCTTAGTCAAGTTATCCCATGAGTTTAAAATTCAAATTGCATATGTTCTTTCATAAGCTGAGTTCATGAATATTAACAAAGTGATCAAAGTAAACAAACATGTTTAAGAATGAATTCAATCGAGGACTCATTCTTAATTATTTAAGAATATTTACACTCAGAAATAAGATTTCCATGCAATAAATATAGGTTACATCTATTACCTAAGCAAATATAGCTATGCATAAACATTCTCGTAATGCCATAATTACAATTTGGATGGCCTACGAGTAGGCAACCATTGTAATTATGCGTTATATCTTCCTGCTGTTTTACCATATCAAAACTAAAGTAATTCAAATTAAACTTGCTTATGTTGGTCATAAATACTACAATTTAACTCTTCTTGTTATAAAAGTCATGTTGAAATATAAAACTTAATCAATGATACAAAATAGATAATAATAGTTGCAAGTTGAATAAGGAATAATGTTGAAATTAAATTAATATCAAAGTTGGTGCATTCAATTATAGTCTTTCTTCTTTTGCAAGATAATCAAGTTTAAGCTTCATGATATGAGATCAATCTCATATCATGCCTTATTTAACTCCTCTAATCCTCTCTATTTCATTCTTAACCTTCATAATAACATTAGTTAGGATTTGTGTCTGAGTGTTAATTTTAGTGATTAATAGCTATTTTCTTAGGATTAGGAATAGATCATAGGTTAGAATTTATCTATTGAGTAAATTAGGTTACTCAATAAGTAAAGCCTTAGTTTTAGTAGTTTTATAGATTTTCTTAGTTTGTTATTGATTATTTGATCTTTCAATCTTGGAACTAAGAATAGAAATCTATCCTATTGAGTATAATTTACTCATTAGGATTTGCCTTAATCTAATTTTGTGAGAATTAGGTTCTCACCTTAGACCCTTAGATATACCTATGGATTGAGTGATTAAACCCCATCATTTGGAGTTAAATCCTCAATCCTTTCATCTTGATTTGATTAATCAAGATGGGTTGGAATTATGATAAAACATCAAATTATGATGATTGATTTGCTTAATTGAATACTATAGTCGACATTGATTCAGTAACATTAGAATCTGATCAGTTCTAATTTCTTTTAAACTTATAAGGCCGTGATCTTATAGATTAAGAATTGATGATTCAGAATCTTATGTAACTTAGAGTAGATAGAATGAATAAATTAGATAATAATGGATATCACTTGTATCTTTGTTGAGTCTCTTGCTCACTTTGATATTTGATGTTATGCTGGTCTTAAAACTGAGCTTTAAACCTTGGCATATGTTAGGATGAAAGGTATTTGATGAATATCTTGTGTTAGCTTTGAATTTTGGATAAAGATCATTTCATTTGGTGCTTTGAGACATAATTAGTCTACCTCTTTGGAATTAGTTCGACCTAGTAAAGAAAACACTAGTTTGTTAGTGAAGCCACTTAGTGTTTCACTTATTAGTCTATCAGAAAGGTATTGTAGTGTTGGTTCAGCCTAGTAGTGGGAATAGTAGTTTGTTGGTGAAGCCACCTAGTATTTTACTTACGAGTTATCGCAAAGAGACAACAGATTTGATTCAACCTAGTAGAATGAAAACTAGTTTATTGGTGAAGCCACCTAGTGTTTCATTTACTAGCTATTGAATAAAGAGAATACATTAGATTTGCTGTAACTTAAAGAGTCATTTGTTCTGATATAGCAGTACTAATGTTTGGTATACATCTACATGTGTTCTCTTGCCTTATCCCATTAGGCTAAGAGAGTTGATGTCTTCTTTCAGTTTGGTTGGCTTGAGTAGCCAGTGTAGCTTTAGTTATTGCCTTTAGTTTGCTTTTCTGCATTTCAGTACTCTTCTATTTATTGTCTTACTGCATTGTCTATGCATTGTGATGATTGTAGGGTGCTAGTTGTGATCATTATAGGATGCTAGTCCTACTTATTATAAGATGCTAGTTATGATGATTGTATAGTACTAGTTCTTCTTATTATAGGATGCTAGTTGTGATGATTATAGGATGCTAGTCTTACTTATTATAGGATGCTAGTTGTGATGATTATAGGATGCTAGTCCCACTTATTTTAGGATGCTAGTTGTGATGATTATAGGATGCTAGTCCTACTTATTATAAGATGCTAGTTGTGATGATTATAGTATGCTAGTCCTACTTATTATAGGATGCTAATTGTGATTATTATAAGATGCTAGTTCTACTTATTATAGGATGCTAGTTGTGATGATTATAGGATGCTAGTCTTACTTATTATAAGATGCTAGTTATGATGATTATAAGATACTAGTCCTACTTATTTTAGGATGCTAGTTGTGATGATTATAGGATGATAGTCCTACTTATTATTAGATGCTAATTATGATGATTGTAGGGTGCTAGTTATACTTATTATAGGATGCTAGTTGTGATGATTATAGGATGCTAGTCCTACTTATTTTAGGATGCTAGTTATGATGATTATAGGATGCTAGTCCTACTTATTATAAGATGCTAGTTGTGATGATTATAAGATGCTAGTCCTACTTATTATAGGATGCTAGTTGTGATTATTATAAGATGCTAGTTCTACTTATTATAGAATGCTAATTGTGATGATTATAGGATGCTAGTCTTACTTATTATATGATGCTAGTTGTGATAATTATAGGATGCTAATCCTACTTATTTTAGGATGTTAGTTGTGATGATTATAGGATGCTAGTCCTACTTATTATAGGATGCTAGTTATGATGATTGTAGGGTGCTAATTTTATTTATTATAGGATGCTAGTTATGATTATTACAGGATGCTAGTCCTACTTATTATAAGATGTTAGTCCTATTTATTATAGGATGCTAGTTGTGATTATTTTCGGATGCTAGTCCTATTCATTATAGGATGCTAGATGTATTCATTGTATGATATTAGTTTCATTTATCATAGGATGTTAGAATTATGCAGTGAATCACTTATTAAAAATGTATGGTGTATTTAAAATTGTTTATTTATAATTCATGATTTGTAACTTATGTAAATTAGCACGAATTATATTGATCATAAGCATCTTTAGGATGAGTCTCTTTTTATTATGTTATCTGTATTTCTTATCATTTCTTTTACTACTCAACCTAGTTATAGCAGAGTTTGGAAGTGTGTGTTTACTTCCTTTATTGATTAAGCTATAGACTCATTGTTTATAGCTTCCCTTTTTATTTCTTATGCTTTGTCGCACCTAATGGTCATTACTTAGTTGTTAAATTAGTGGTGACATCCAAATGAACATAATAATTTATCGATTTAAAATGTACTTAGATATTTTATTTAATTAGATTTTTTTCTTTTGTTGGTTGGGGCTCTATTATTATGAAACTGATAATAGTAGACTTTGAGCTATTAAAGATTTTGGAGCCTTTTGAAGATCAAATTCAGGAGGAGGATCAAGCTGTATAAGATTATTAGTTCTTTTCCCTTCTGTTTGTGAGGATGAGTGTTATTCTTTTATCTTAGCTATTTCCTTTAATAATGTTGTAATAATACAGGTTGAATTGTATTTTATTTTACTGCTTTTATTCTGGGATGTATGTTCTTACTGTTGTATTGTGATGGAATGGATGTTATGTTGTTACTTCCGCACTCTGATTTCATTTATATATCATTTAGTGAATGTCTATTGTAAATGACAATTTCCTTTATTATAATGGGTTAGGATGTGTGCATAATCTATCCATAAGTGAGGAATTTGTTATTTGGTGACCCATCCACTATAATCATGTTAACTTAAGAGTTAACAGGACCACGGTGGGGCTGGGCCGCCACATAATAGTCCTTAGTTTGAGCCCAATGCTCCTCTATTTGTGCCCAATCCATCGATATATATATATATATATATATATATATCAATGTGTGTGTGTGTGCCCAACACACCAATAATAGTCCTTAGGTTGAACCCAATGCTCTATTATATTTATATACATATTATACATATCTAAAATTGTACCCAATGCACTGATAGCAGAGTTAGAGATTTGTGCCCTACGCAATGAATTCAACATAATAGTGCCAACTTGGCACCTGATCAGTGACAATATGCTTATGCATGATAGACCAATCAAAACATGCATAAAATGTATGAATGAAATCATCAAAATAGTATGTACTGAAATGCTATATACAAATTGAAAGCATAATAAAATTAAAATCATCGAAAGCACAAAATAATAGCTCTTTTGTTATCTATTTAACCTAAATTTTTAGAGCCTTTCCTAATGTTGAAGCATAAGCAGGTCTTAAATTAAACATAAGGTTAACAGATTTGATCAGCAACTAAATATTTCCTTTTATTAGCCTTATCTTCATATACACTGATTTGACTAGATTAATCAATCAATCTATCTCATTAATTCTACTTAATCAATCATTCAACTATACAAGTTTAATATCTTAAACTTTTATCTAAATCCAATTTATTGAGAATCAAACATATTTACTGCATTTATAACTGAAGCAAATTGTGAGGTAAGAAAACATACCTTAACTCAAAGCTATAACAAGGTTAGAAAATTTATATGTATAATAAATTATAAATACTGAAAAGAAGACTCATCATAATATACTTATAATCATATGAATTTATGCACATTAATAGAAAGTAAACTGAACTGTGATACATATAAGTAAACTAAATTAACAACAAGCATCCTAACATACAAAAGTAAGCAAGTACTGAACAAAAACTGAACAATAGTAAAAGTAAACAAAAAGCAGAAAAAGAAAATAATAAGTAATGCTGCCATATCAAAAGATATGACTAACTAGCCACTAAATTATAACTAAACAATATCATACATATCACTTAGCTTCTCAAAGCTAAAGCAAAAATTATACTAAATTGAAGAGACATAAATATATATGCAGTAAATTTTTAGTTATTTTACTTTACTTCTGTGGACGCGTCCAGAAGTAGTTGAGGAGTCAAGCACATCTGTAAGATTGAGGTGGGTTTCCAACCTAGACACAACTCTCCCCAATGAATATGTGTTAGGTAATATTTTTTTCTCCTTGCTGCCTATCCATTTGCAGTAACTGCGTATACACAAGATCCATCCAGAAATGAACCTAATGCAAGTGTTATCCTAATTTTAAATATTTTCATTTCATGCATCAAATTGTCTTGTATGATATGGTCAAGGTAAAATAGCTCAAAACATAAGGAATACAGAGCATCAAAGTTCAATAGTAAGCAAGAGACTCTATTAAACACAGGTGATATATGTTGTTGTCTAATTTATCCATTCGAATTATTCTAAGTTTATACAAGCTCAAGATCTCCAATATTTTACTATCCAGTATAAACTCAAATCCCCGACCTTATAAGATTAAAGGCAATTAGAATTGATCAGGTTCTAATAAAATTCAATCAATGATACTTACATAAGTTAAATAATTAATCATTTGTCCTAATTTATAATTTTTATTAACCCAAACCAATCTTGATTAAGATAAACTAAGACTGAGAGATTAAGAATTAAACTTCAAATATGGTGGTTTAATCCCTTAATCCAAATATGATTCTAAAGGCTAAGGTTTAAATCTCAATTCTCACATTCTACAAGTTAAAACTATCTTATTAAGCAAAATCAAGCTTAATAAGATGGATCTTCTAAACTTAGTCTAAATTTAAAATACAAAATAATCATAAATAAAAGATGAAATTCTAGAAAGCTATAAAACTGTGGTTTCATCCATTGCGTAACATATTTACCCAATAAATGAAACATAACCTAATTCATATCAATAATTACTAAGGAAGAAGATCCTAAAGATTAAAGAAACTCATATAGAAAGAACTTAGGACAAAAGTGAAGATTTAAGCAATGATGTTAGTTAATCTTAACTTTGTATATATTTTATGATGAAATTAACTTATGGAAGGCATAAGATGAGTTAAATTCACCTTTATGAAGCTTATTTTAAGACTCAAAAAATTTTAAGTGGAAAATTATGGTTTATTTTATAAAACCAAATTAATGAGTCTAAAAGTTTTGAAATTGATTCCAAGTCAGCTACCTTACTGATTTTAGTGATTTAATTATGTTTCTAAGGTTTAAAGATACTTAAACCAAAATTTGGGCAAAATGACCATTTTTCTTTTACTTAAGGATCCAAAGATACAACCTTTTGAATTAGGGTTCTAAATTAAAATTTATTAATGCCAAATGGTTACTTACTATATAATATGAAGATAGATAGTAAGCACACCTAAATTGGCTAAGGATTAAGCCTTATGAGCTCAAAATATAATTTTAGCTCATTAGGGGCAATTTAGTAATTTTACTTTGGGAAATATAAAATTTCTATTATACTATTATTGTTTAATGTCTAAGGATTCCATAGAGTTTAAGATCATTAAATTCTAAGGTCATTTGGTCAAGCTATGGCTAAAATAAGATTGAGGTTCAAATATGTAATTTAGGGATTTTAGGAAAGGTCTAAAAATCTAACTTTTCCAAATGATGTTCAAATTCTATAAACTAGTGGCTATAGCTTTCCTATAATATACTGAGTGCAATGATTGTGAGTATACCCAAATTGATCTCGTTTGTCTAATATATGCCCTAATTAGGGCTTAATGTGATTAGTGAGTGATTAGTAAAATTAATCCCAAAATAGAAAAATTAACTTCACTAAGGTGTTCTACTATACTCTAGAAGTCTGTAGTAACTTAAATTTCTAAGTTTGGATCATTAATTATGCAAATATTCACTAATCAAGATTTAGGGTGATTAGAGTTATTTAAGCAATATAATCACCAAATCCTAAATATTTTGCAGTTTACTGATCCTTAGGTTCTCCTAATCAGAACGGTATATTGGATGATCTTATTTGGAGTTCAAATAATCAAGTTATAGCTAATTGAAGTTCTAGGATTTAAGGGTATAGTTAAGGAAGGGACCCAAAAGTCATTAGCAAAAATAAAAGTCCAACATCAAGTTTGACACTACCAAAATATTCTTCATAATTTTTTGAGCGAAATGATGTATACATTTGCTATGATTGGATTTTTGGATTTCAAATTATTGATGATTGAAGTTTTGAATAATAATGATTTAATTAATTTAAATTAATTCACTTAAAATAATGATTCCTATTCCATTCTTTATAGTGCACAAAAGTGAGCTAAATGGGACGACTCATAATCGAATGAGCCTGGCATGGATGAAAGGCACTAGGGACAAACGGCTCGGCCACAAAATGGCCCAGCCCAGCATGGGCACTGGGCTTACGAGCCTCAGCAAATGTACTCGGCTAATCAGGCTGAAAAGGAACAGGCCACCTAGCCTAACACATCTAGGCTGAGAAAAAAAAGAGACTTGGCCCAGCCCAAGGAGAATAAATCTCCTTCTTCAATGTCGAACCGCTGCGGATTAGGGTAGATTTTCATTCAACAAATAGGACACAAGCCAGAGCAGTTATTATATCAAACAGATGGGGATAGACTAGCCTTTCAAAGGACCTTAAGACATAATCCTGACTCTCCATCCTCACATGACAAAAATAGTGCCCTAAAATGGCTCTAGGGTTAGGACTACAGAGGATTTCAAAATACAAACTGACAAAAAAATTATTAAACTTAATTGAGTTGAATTAATGCTTTAAGACTTATGAATTAGCATTGATATTCATTGACACAGCCCCACAATACAACAATCAAAGAAGACTAATTGAATGCATAATAAGAGAAGTTAAATACTTAAAGAGAGGAGCCATTCCATAGAAAGTAGATGAAGAACTGAGAGTGTTATAGCTTTGGATAGAGATAAATCTAAGCTTTAGTACTCGAACAACACCTAATTTAGGCAAAGAAAATCTCTAAGTAGTGGAGATCCCTACTGCAAGCAGCGGAGGGTGCCGCATGCCCGCCAACGAGCCATGTGCTGCTTGCGATCAGCATGTGACAGTGGTGGATTGGCACCGGGTCGAGCAAACCGGCCCAGCTTAGCAATAGAGCGCCCTGGTTAAGGCCAAAGAAGACAAAGCCACGGCCTAAGCAGCCAATAGGCCCGGCCCGAGAAGCAAGAAATATTTTACCATTTCAATTGCTTCTATTTTATTTTGCAATTTTTTATTGTGTAGAGCTCTCATATTGACTCGATTGAGCTCTATTGAACTCGATCTGGGTCCTACATAGCGGAATGCTACAGGGTTACATAGTGCAACCTTAGTATATCGGGTAATGATAATTAGGGTTTCCTCATTTAGCTGCTACAGTAGCTGGCATGCTGCAATGTCGGGTTCGGCACATTAGCTACACGCCGACATGTGGGAAAGACTGTGAGGATCCCGGAATTGACCAGGGAGTGAAGCCCTAGTCCAAACCCTCTTGGCTCCTGTCGGGGACGAAACTGTGAGCCCTCGGGATGAGTCGGGTCCGGTCGTCCTTGACCCAACTAGCCACATTCTAGGTCGCATGCATTTAAGCGTGCAGTGTAGGCTGCGCGTGCCAGTCAACCTGCATATGGCCCGCAAGAGCAACACATGCCTTTAGCCGATGGGTTCGCACAATAACCTTAAGTTCACATTTAATTAATTTATTAAATAATTTTAATTCAAATTTTATTAAATAACTTTAAAAATAGATATCCAAATTATGCAAAATTTTATACCATTTTGATCAAAAAAATGAGAGAAATAATATTTTGAAATCAAATTTATGCTTGGATGCTTAATTTTCTTAATCACTTTTTCATTGTAAATAGGAATCCCAAAAACCTAATTTTCTAATGTTGTTCAAATTTGACCTATTTAGTGTCATTTTTCTCCTTTTAATGTGAGGATTCCATATTTACTAAATTTGTTGTGATTGGACACCAATTGTAGAATTTATGTATTTGGCTCCTCAAGTCTTCATCAAATGTGATTTTTATGGCTTTATAGCTTGCATATTTTAATATTTTTACCCTAGAACAACAAGCTTATTTTCATATTTAGACCTTTATGTCTCATTAAGATGTGAGCTTAGGCTTTAGATGCTTTGAGTGGACTAGTAAATATGAGTTTTAAGTCTTCAATATTAGGAGAGATAGTGTATATTAGAAAACCCTAAATTTGTTTATTCACCTAGTTAAGTGTTGCAAACCAATACTTAGGGTGTGATTAGCTAAGATCTTGTCTTTGCTAGAAGGATGTAACCCTATTAGAACTAATTGCTAGTACTTAGATTTAGACTTAGTAAACCTTTCCTTTCAATTACAAACCTTCCCTTAACCTCTCTAGTCCTTAACTTAGCACTACTTAGCTATTCAAGAGTGATATAGCTCTATTAAGCCTTAAAATTCTCATTCGCATAAGCAAACTTAGAACTTCTAGATTGTAAAATTTCCCTTAGCTATGCATTTAGAACCTTCTAATTGAGTATGTAGTTAGCTTAGTGAGCTATTGAGCTGAAATCTCTTAGATCTAAGCTACCTTAGTAAGTCTCAAGATAGTGAACCTACAACTTCTATTTTCTAATTATAGAACATATAACTTACATTTCATAATGATAGAATATACAACCTCCTAATTGTAGAACCTTAAGCCTTAATTTTATTAATCAATAAAGATTATGTGGCTTAGGAGTAGCATAGGATTAGTGTCATGTTACATGTATATACATATAAATTATTTTGTCATTTAATTAAATCTCAATCAAATTACTATTTTTCAAAACTTAATTACTTTAAACTATTATCTTTTAATTGACTTAGAGATTGGTATGTCTAAATGTGGTGCCCCACCTCTTAATCCACAAGAATTAAGTTAAGGGGTGGTGTGTCACTCTAGCTAACTCTTCACTTATAATTGGATTAGGATGAAATCCACAATCCACCTAATAAGGGAAGGAGTGAGCATAGAATCAAACATTCAGTCACTATATAAGTAAACATACAGAGTGCGAAAGCTATTTTTAATATAAAACATCCAAGCATCACAACAAAAGTATAAAAAAAAGTATCTCATAATATAAGTATAAAATCCAAATATACAGTCATCAGTACCTGTATTATTACATCATTTAAAAGTTTCAAATAATAGAAATAAAAAGGCACTCATCCTCACTTAAAATAAAAGGGCTAAATAACGGCTTCTTCCATGGGCTCCTCCTCCGAATATGGCTCCTCATCAAGATCCTGATCGTCCAACTGAAGAGGATCTGTCATTGTCAGTTTCACAATATAGGGCCCCAGCTAAAAAAAGAAAAAAATCTGGTTAGACAATTATCTAAGTACATTTTAAGCTGATAATTTTTATACGTGTTAAGTAATATCACCATTTTATAACATTTAGGCAACAAATGTATAAGGGAGCAGTAAGTAATATAAAAGAAAAGAAAAAGCTATAAACCATCATTTATAACTTAAGCAAAAAGAGAGGCTAAGGCATGCCACAAATACAAGCTAAACAAGGTAAGGCATAAATATAGTTAATCAAATAAGTGTTATGAGAAGAATAGTACATCCTAAATATGCTGGTGATCAAAAGAAACATGCCAATTAAAATAAAGTAACTCAGCAGTGGTACATATAAATAGCAGCAAGGTTATAACATCCTAAAATATATAAGCAGTACAAAGAAATAACTGACTGAATAAAAGTACTGAAAAGTAACCAAAACATCAAACTACATATAAACATCCGTGTACAATCTGCCATACAGGAAAGAGCTAATCTAGCCCACCAGAAAAGCTGAAGGATCTTAGCACCAGTATGGCTAAGGCACCAACAGTATAAGCGAAGGATCTTAGCACCAGTACGGCTAAGGCACCAACGGTGTACCCCTAGTGTCAACAAGGAGACTAGGCAAACAACACACAACAAAACAAAGGCCTTCCCCTAGAGTCAACAAGGAGACTAGGCAATCAGAAGGCAATACTGAGAGGTAGCTCAAACACATCCAATTATTATCTTCTCATTAATTACTTTAATATTTTTACAACAAATCTAAGGAGTCTCCATATTTTCCTAACATTTTATTCATGCATCAAAAATCTTATATAATATGCTCAAGAAAATATGGCACGAAAATCAAGAAATACGTAGCAACAAAATATCAATAGAAGCAAGGGACTCTACTAAACATGGTGATATCATTTGTTTTCTACTTAACCATTCTAACTATTCCAAGTTACACAAGTTCAGGATCACCATTTTTCTACTATTGAGTGTAACTCAGAAATTCATCCTTATAAGGTAAAAAGGATTAGAACTGATCAGGTTCTAATCTAGTTCAATCAGATAGACGACTATGAGTTAAATTAATAAATCATACATCCTAGTTTTGTGAATTTAGACGTTCTAACTAAGATCTGATCAAGATCTTCTAAACATATAGATTATGGATTAAATACTATAAGATTTAGGTTTAATCACATAATCCAAAAAGGATAAGACCTAAGTTCTGGGTTTTATTCTATAAGTGACTTACTAGTTAAGGCAAATCCTATTAAGTGATCAAACTTAATAAGATGAATCTCCTATCTTAAATCTAAGGTTAAAAGATAAAATAATCAGAATAAGTTATAAAATAAAAGAAAAGTCTAGAAACTAATAAAACCAAGATTTCACCCATTGAGTATCCCATTTACCTAATAAATGAATTCTAACCTATGATCTAGTCCTAGTCTCAAGAAAGGTCCTTAAGGTGTAGTATTTAAAACTTAGAAAAATTACTGGAATCTGACTTAATGGTTGATTTCACTCACTTAAATGTTACTAAGATGATTATAACATTAGTTTTAGTGTTTCAGAATGTTAATTAAAGGTTAAGGGTACTTAGTCCAATCTTAGGGCAAAATAACTATTTTGTCCTTACTTTAAGGGTCAAAAAAGTCAACTTTTGACTTACGGGTCAGAATTGGATTCTCTTAGTTCCAACTAATTCCTTATTGTCTAACTTGAAGATAGACAGTAAGTACGTCCAAATTGGACTCCAAACGGTTAAGTTATGACCAAAACAAGGCCAGGGGTAATTTGGTCATTTTCTAGAGTTTAGATTTTTAATTTTATTTTATTTTATTGATTATATTGAAATTCTAAACTAGTTAACATCTTGAATTTATAAATTTGGAGTTGATTTGACTAAGTTATGGCTGTTTGAAGTCTAGGGGCATTTTGGTCATTTTTCACTAAGCATTCTAGGGTTGACTTTTTGTCCAGATGTCCAAATGAGAAAACTAATACTACTATAATGATAAGGCCGCTCTCATGAGTATTTTAAGACCCATATTAACTATATTCTGGGAACTGGGTATAAAATTATGGGGTCCTATAGAGGTCCTAAAATGTTACCTCGTTATACGTACTCTGAAATTAATTTTTACATTAAGTTATTTGATTCCTTACATTTTTCTGAGTATTTTGAGATCTATATTGGCTATGTTTGGATCATCCTATAAAAAGTTATTAATCTTTTAAGATTTACTATTAAAAAATACAATTTGTATTAATTTACTATTCATTTATTCAAATTAAATAATTTTACTGTTCATTCTTAAAGTTTATATATATAGTTTCTAAAATTATTAATCTTAATTAATCTATGATTAATTAGGCTTAATTATTAATTAATAATAATTAAACCATTAATAAATTAATATAAATTGTATTTTTAAATAGTAAATCTTAAAAGTTTAATAACTTTCTGTAAAAAGATCCAAATATAGTTAATATATGTCTCAAAATACTCAGAAAAATATAAGGAATCAAATAACATAATGTAAAAATTAATTTTGGGATACGCATAATGAGGTAGTATTTTAGGACCTCTTTAGGACCGCATAACGTTTTACCCAGTTATCAGAATATAGTCAATATGGGTCTTAAAATGCTCAGGAGAGCGGCCCCATCACTGTAGTAGTATTAGTTTTCTCATTTGGACATCGGAACAAAAAGTCGACCTTAGAATTCTTAGTGAAAAATGACCAAAATGCCCCTAGACTTCAAACAGCCATAACTTAGTCAAATCAACTCCAAATTTAAAAATTCAAGATGCTAACTAGTTTAAAATTTCAATATCATCAATAAAATAAAAAACAATTAGGATCTGAAGCCTATAAATTTAGGTAAATGACCAAATTACCCCTGGCCTTATCTTGGTCATAACTTGACCGTTTGGAGTCCAATTTGGACGTACTTACTGTCCATCTTCAAGTTAGACAGTAAGAAATTAGTTGGGACTAACAGAATCCAATTCTGACCCATAAGTCAAAAGTCGACTTTTTGACCCTTAAAATAGGGGCAAAATAGTCATTTTGCCCTAAGATTGGACTAAGTACCCTTAACCTTTTGTTAACATTCCAAAATACTAAAACTAATATTATAATTATCTTAGTAACCTTTAAGTGAGTGAAATTAATCATTAAGTCAGATTCTAGTAATCTCTCTAAGTTTTAAACACTACACCTTAAGGACCTTTCCTAAGACTATGACTATATCATAGGTTAGAGTTCATTCATTGGGTAAATGAGTTACTCAATAGGTAAAACCTTAGTTTTATTAGTTTTTAGATTTTTTTTTTTATTTTACAACTTATTCTGATTATTTTGTCTTTTAACCTTAGATTTAAGATAGGAGATTCATCCTATTAAGTTTGATCACTTAATAGGATTTGCCTTAACTAGTAGCTCACTTATAGAATAAAACTCAGAACTTAGGTCTTATCATTTTTGGATTATGTGATTAAACCTAAATCTCATAGTGTTTAATCCATAATCTATATATTTAGAAGATCTTGATCAGATCTTAGTTAGAACATCTAAATTCACAAAACTATGATGTATGATTTATTGATTTAACTCATAGTCGTCTATCTGATTGAACTAGATTAGAACTTGATCAGTTCTAATCCTTTTTACCTTATAAGGACAAATTTTTGAGTTACACTCGATAGTAGGAAAATGGTGATCTTGAACTTGTGTAACTTGGAATAGTTAGAATGGTTAAGTAGAAAACAAATGATATCACTATGTTTAGTAGAGTCTCTTGCTTCTATTGATATTTTGTTGCTACGTATTCCTTGATTTTTATGCCATATTTTCTTGAGCATATCATATAAGATTTTTACTGCATGAATAAAATGTTAGAAAAATATGGAGACTCCTTAGATTCCTTATAAAAATATTAAAGTGATTAATGAGAAGATAATAATTGGATGTGTTTGAGCTGCCTCTCAGTATTGCCTTCTGATTGCCTAGTCTTCTTGTTGACACTAGGGAAAGGCCTTTGTTTTATTGTGTGCTATTTGCCTAGTCTCCTTGTTGACATTAGGGGTACACCGTTGGTGCCTTAGCCGTACTGGTGCTAAGATTCTTCGCTTATACTGTTGGTGCCTTAGCCATATTGGTGCTAAGATCCTTCAGCTTTTCTGGTGGGCTAGATTAGCTCTTTTCTGTATGACAGATTGTACACGGATGTTTATATGTAGTTTGATGTTTTGGTTACTTTTCAGTACTTTTATTCAGTCAGCTATTTCTTTGTACTGCTTATATTTTTTAGGATGTTAGAACCTTGCTGCTATTTATATGTACCACTGCTGAGTTACTTTATTTTAATTGACATATTTCTTTTGATCACTAGCATGTTTATGATGTAGTATTCTTCTTACAACACTTGTTTGATTAGCTATATTTATGCCTTACCTTATTTAGCTTGCATTTGAGGTATGTCTTAGCCTCTCTTTTTGCTTAAGTTATAAATGATGGTTTATAGCTTTTCATTTTCTTTTGTATTGCTTGCTGCTCCCTTATACATTTGTTGCCTAGATGTTATAGAATGGTAATATTACTTAACACGTATAAAAATTATCAGCTTAAAATGTACTTAGACAATTGTCTAACTAGATTTTTCTCTTTTTTTAGCTGGGGCCCTACATTGTGAAACTGACAATGGCAGATCCTCTTCAGTTGGACGATCAGGATCTTGGTGAGGAGCCATATCCGGAGGAGGAGCCCATGGAAGAAGCCGCTGTTTAGCCCTTTTATTCTAAGTGAGGATGAGTGCCTTTTTATTTCTATTATTTAAAACTTTTAAATGATGTAATAATACAGATACTGATGACTGCGTATTTGGATTTTATACTTATGTTCTGAGATACTTTTTCTTATACTTATGTTGTGATGCTTGGATATTTTATATTAAAAATAGTTTCCACACTCTGTATGTCTACTTATATAGCGACTGAACGTTTGATTTTATGCTCACTCCTTCCCTTATTAGGTGGATTGTGGATTTCATCCTAATCCAATTATAAGTGAAGGGTTAGCCAGAGTGACACACCACCCCTTAATTTAATTCTTGTGGATTAAGGGGTGGGGCGCTACAGTGGGTTTAAGCCCTGATTTGGGTCGATCGAACTCGATCAGGTCATGATCAAACTCGATCAGGTCTGATGTATCGACAATCCAGCCTAACATCTACAATAATCAGGTGTTGAAATGGCGATCAAATGGACGATAGGGCGGTATCGGGGGTACCTGGATCGATGGTGGATGGGGGCTCGGCTCGGCTTCGGTCACTCCGGGCTCAGGTTTCGCAAACCCGGAGCCCAGAGCCTGCCGGAGGTCTTATAAGGGGGCCGACGACCTTGCCGAGGCCGGGGAGGGGCCAGATTGGCCCGGAGGGGCGGCGGGAGCGCCGCGTGGCGCTCGGGACGGAGCTGTCGAGGACGACGGCTCCGTAGTTGTTGGATCTGGATTCATATCCAACGGCTGCGAGGGCGGCGTCTGTTTAGACGGCGTCGTCAGCTACAGTTGACGGTAAAGTTAAATAGTTAACGGCGCCGTTAAGTAATTAATTAAATAAATTTTTTTTTTTAATTCCAAAAAAAAATTTTGAACATATTTTTCCTAGCCAATTGAGGGGTGAGGAACGCAATGGCGGGGTCGGATTTTCAATCCGATGAGTATTTTGATTCCTTGATTTTCGTGGTATTTTTTTTATAAAAAAATTCATCAAAATTTTGACGACTTCCGATTGACACGAAAACTTCACCCAAAACTAATTTGGGGTCAATGAACGCAATGGCGGTGTCCATTTTTCGATTGGAGGTTAATTTAAATTGGCCAAATTTTAGGGTTTCTGGATTTCCCAGAAATCAGGATTCGATCCATTTGACTCCTGATTTGGACTATGTCTAAGGGGTTGACTCCAATTGACCTAATTAGCACGTATAATTTTATTTAAGACTAGGATTAGTCCTAATTAACTATGGTAACAACTTAGGTTGTTATACTAAATCAATTGGGAGCTTAATCAGCTCTAATCATTAAGTTAAATAACTAAACTTAGACAACAATGGATATTACATGATTTACAATTAACTTGAATTCCTTGAATGCTGCTTTGTTTTGAGATTATAAACTTGAACATTCATAAAGACATTGTACATATTATAAAACATTAAAACATTAAATATAAGAGTTTTATGTGGTAGACTACAAGCCAGGGCTGGCTATAGAGTAATACGGAGACCTCACACATACTAGAGGAGGAGTGTGTGTATTTTTGGAAGACCCCGCTTTTCTTCTTGTTAGGCAGATGTGCTTAACTTCTCATTTTATTCTATAATTTTTGCGTACAAAATAATACTTTATATAACTTAAATGAATTAACATCATTATTATCATAATCTTTTAGATTATGAGTTACTTTTTATAGTATTTTGGTTATGCCTACTTATTATAGTCTTTGACTATGTTTACTTAGTTTATATGACTAAGTTTCACTTTACTTTGCCTTACTTTACTTACTGTACAATTTTACTTCTTGTTATTATTATCTCACATTGTAGTCCTTACTTTGCTTGAAATATATGTTGCTTTACTTACATTTTATGCTTCACTATCTCCTTTTATTTAATACTTAGCATAATTTTATTGGATATATTCATGTACTCTTTTATGCTTACATTTGCACTTTAGTAGTTTCTAACCTTTATACGATGTATATTTTCCCTTAATTATTATTATAGGCTAGAACTGAACTACTAGTGATTCTTACTCTTTACTTTACTTATTATTTTTGCACACTTTCATAACCTACTTTTGATGATTAGTGCTTTGCTTACTCATTTTAAAATTGTAAATAGCTAGTGTGATATTTGCTTAAAATTATATAAAACTTAGTATAACCTTAAAACGTACTTAGACTTTTTAAGTCTAATCATTTATTTTTATTTTGTCGGCTATGCCCTACCGTATTAAAAACTAAATATGATAGATCAGGGGCATCATCTGGATAGTGGAGCTGGGACTAGTACTGGCCACTAGTAGCTTGAATAATTTGCTTCTGCTTTTAATGAGGATGAGTGAATTTATTTTAATAACTTTGAATTTAGTTTTTAATAACTTAATTTATGTGATATTTTAACTTTATTTTTGTAATAGATGTATTTCATTTTACTTACTTGGTTTGGATGGTGAATATAGATGCTCCTGTTTTGCTTCATATTGCACACTTTAACTTATTTGCCTCAAAAATATTCTTGACCATATAGCACTTAATATTCAGTTTTCTTTTAATTCAATGTTAAGTGCTATGGTAATGCTCTAGTATTGGATTGGTTCATGATATAATATTATGGTCATTACACCTATGCCCATGTGAAGTCTTAAGCCAGCCATTAATGCCTAGTCCAAGCTTCCTTTGAGCTCCCAGACTATATATGGCCTAGGAATTCCCTTTGAGAGTTCCATTGCTACCCAAGAAACTCTATTGAAGCCTAGTCATCCTTTGCTTGCTATTACCCCCTCTGCATCTACTCTAGTTGCTTCCCACTCTTAGCTATTCAGTGGGTGAGGTTTAGTGTTCAAACCTCCAATATCATCCTAAGAGCTCAACAAAGCATCAGAAATTAGAACGAACCCTGAATCCCATTGGAGCTCAGTTAGCCATTTCCTTCCAGCCAGGTTATGTACCTCTCCTCACATTGATATTAATCAGCTCAATGCATGTCAATTCAAATTCATTTCATTATTTTGATGTATTAAATATGCTTAGGATAGAATAATGTAGTTAGGCCGCTGCATGGGAGCGACAGCGATCTAAATAGTGCAACACACTGTCTGGATGAAGTTTTTTCCCAGTGAAGGCAAATTCAACCACTCACTGGCAATTAGCCCTCTATTAGTTTCCTAATTATTTGTGAGAGGCATCATGTATCAATCACAATCAATCTATATAGTATAGCTCGCTCAGGTTTGGCCAATTGGTTGTCTCCTTCTTGAGGCCGCCACAGTACTAAATAGTATTAGGCCTGAGTAAAGATCCATCAACCCAGTTGTTCCTAAGCCAACCCACCTTAAGGCTTTGCTCCTTCTTGACAGACTGAACATGTCGAGATTAAGAGCTAGCCATTTGGTAGTTTATATGGGGAGAATTAGCTCCCCACAGTAAACCCTAATTTTTGTGAATAGGTCCAATTAAGGAATCAACCAATATGGCGATCCAAGTACTCCCGCTTGGGGTTTTGAAGTGTGATCAGTGTGTTGTGGCATAAATATCAATTTTTGATCAAAATCAGGGCGCGAGGTAGCCTAGATGTTTTGGATTTGCAATCTAACCTAACCTTAAATCATATCTGTCGAGAACCTTCCGCTTGGAGATGAACAGTGGTGGGCCGGGTCAAACCCCGAGCCGAGTGGTTTTGGAATCAGGTTATTAAATAATCTGATTAATTAGATTATTTTTTCTTCAGTAAATTCCTTTGGAAAATAATAAACCTATGATTATTTAATTGAGATAATTCCATTTTAATTATTGAAATAGTTTATTCAAATTAAATCCAATTTTAGTAATCTAATATACTAGTTTGATCAGAAAGTCATGAGGAATAATAAATTGTAAAAATATATAAGTTTATGTGAGTAGATTTCTTTATTTAGTAAAATTATTCTAGAAAGATGATCAGTGAATATTAAGCTCATTTCTTAGCCAAAATTTATGTTTAAGGTCTCTAAGTCTTCATTAAGCAGAGAAGAATATATTTGGGAAGATAAAAGTATGTTTTTATGTTTGTTTTTTCTAATCACTCACTAATTATCCTAAATCCTAATTAGCAAGTAATTAAACTATTTGAGCTTTGATTTTGAAAATTTTATGTAACAACCCTAGGTTGTTACTTGGTCTAATTTTAGCTTAATCATACAATAAATATCATTTCATTAAGTTTATTTATTCATTAGAATAAATCCCCGAAGATTTAGAGCAATTCTGAGTGCAATCACATATTTGGATTATTTTAATAATGTATAATTAATTAGAAAATTGAGATACTTAATTTGACTTTGAAATCAAAATCCGACTTCGCCATTGCGCTCGTCACACCCAAATTAGCTACGGGTGATGTTTTGGAAGTGTTTGGAAGTCATCGGATTTTCTCGAATATTTTAATATATTTAAATACGCCGAAAAATAGGACCAGACCTGTCGTGGTCCTGTTAACTCTTAAGTTAACATGATTATAGGAAATTGGTCACCAAATGACAAGATCCTTACTTATGAACATATTAAGTATTCACTAAATGAGAAATACATAAAATCAAAGTGCGGAAGTAAAAATATGAACATCCATTTCATCATAATAAGGTATGAAAAATGCATACAACTCAGAATAACTATAGAAGCAGAAAAAACAATTTAGCCCTGTATTATTACAACATATTTAAACAGTTTAGCAGAAATGAAACATAAAGACACTCAGCCTTACAAGCAAATTGAAAAGAGAACAAAAAGGCTAAGAGTCTTCAATAACATGATCATCCTCCAAAGACAGATCCTCGGATGGCTCCACAACTTCAAATAACTCTGATTACATCATTATCAGTTTCATAATGATAGGGCCCCAGCCAAAGAAAAGAAAATTTTAGTTAGACATAATATCTAAGTACATTTTAGGCTAATCAATTATTAAATTATTTAGATATCACCATTAAAAATTAACATTTAAATAATAATATATGAGCAGGAAAGCATATGAAAAAAAAATGGAAAGCTATAAACAACAAGTTTATAATTTAAATAAGAGGAGATAAGCACGTACCTCCAAAATTCTACTGTAATAAGGTTAGGTATTAAAATGAAAAGATAACATACTAATAATGTAAGGAAACTCATCCTAACTATGCTTATGATCAAAGTAACTCATGCTAATTTATACAATCCAAATGAATCAAGAAATACAATTGAAAATAATTTAAAATACATCTAGTATTCTATATAAAATAAGATTTACAATTCTAGCATCCTAGATATGATCAACATAAAGTGCTAGCTTCCTATAATGAATGAGACTAATAGCCTAGCACATATAAAAATATAAAAGATGAGAAATCTGACATATAAGTAAGCTGAAATGCTATTAGACAATAATTAAGAAAATGCCAAAATATAGCAAAATGATCTGAAATAAATAGCACAAAATTGAAACTACCATGACTATCAAACCACATAACTGAAAACATATAAAAGTGCCACTAAGTCTACTGAGCTAAGGCATAAAAACTGAGTAAAAGTGCATCTACAACTAGTACTGTCATATCAAAATCTTAACTAATGAAGTTATGTGGGCAAAGGATCCATTGACACCCCACCCCAGATCAGCTAGGATGGGATAGACCATTGACCTGGTAAGCTGCAGCACCAGTGACAGTCCTAGAATGAACGGACTGAAGAGGCATACTACCTAGGCTACACGCTACTGAACCGAAATCAGTGAAACCAAAAAAAAAAAAAACACCGATGAAAAGCAAATGTTATTTATGTAAATCAAATTTGACATGAGATACTCATCAAGTATCCTATATCCAACATATATGTCCAAGGTATAAGGCTCAAAATAAGGTGTGCAAAATATCAAAGTTCAAAAGAGCAAAAGACTTTACTAAGATACAAGTGATCTCCATTATTGTCTAATTATTCGTTCTATCTATTCTAAGTTACACAAAATCAGAATCATCAATTTTTATGCAATAAGTAACTTGGATTCACGGTCTTAGAAGTTGAAAGCAATTAGAACTTGCTAGGTTCTACATAATAATGTTATTAACTCTTATTACTATATAATAATATATCATTTATAATAAATATTTTTAATAATAAAGTTATAAATGCTTATATAATATTATAAAATTTTAAATATTAATAGAGATAAGTGTATATATATATATATATATACACACACACACACACATAATTATCATAACAATAGTTATATACAACATTAAAATGTGATAATATTATATACGCTATTTTTAATATAATATTAACTATCTCATATCATAAAGACTAAGTATAATAAATATATTTACCTTTCATATATGTATACATTTTCAAGTATAAAATAAAATATAATATCTCATAATATTATAAATATTATAAGGTAATATAATATAAGGGAATAAATATATTATAAAAAATCATATATCATATTATAATAATAAAATATATATAAAAATATAATATAATAAAATTAAAAGAAATGATTTCCCTCTTACATTTAATTATTTTGTTTGCTGCTATTATGCTTTGTTATTGAGATTTCATTCATTTGATATTCAAAAAACAATTTCATGCTCAAAAATTAAAATAAATAAAATTCAATATAAGTGATTCATACATGTAAGTCATCATATCTTTACTAATAAACTCATAGTCAAGATTACACATAATTTTTGAGAGGAAATATATAGTTAAATTAAGAACCAATATCTCTAATAGTTAGACGTATCTGACTCTCATTTATTATGTAATTTTGTCAAATAGAATAATTGTTACATTTGATGGCATTTTCTTTTAGATTGAGCACATTATTTCTATTTTTGCAGCTGATTCCATTTTGGCAGATTTTGTAGAGAATTTTATTTCAGTACTGCACAATATTTCTTTTGTTTGTGCCTTTTATTATTTCATACTTTGTCATTTGTTTTATATGATTATATATCATTTCAAATGCATATTGCTTGATATTTTTTGTAAATTATGATATCTTATCAACTTATTAGGTCTCTATGTCTAATTAAATTTATTATCTCATCTTTCTTTTTTATTTGATTCGCCCTATATGTGTGTGTGTGTGTGTGTGTGTGTGTGTGCGCGCGTGTGTGTGTGCGTGTGTTTGTGTGTGTGCAGATCAAGAGCTGATTGAGAACCATATTGTAATAATCCAAGTTGTTACCTAGGTCAATTAGGACTAAACCAAGTCCTGATTGTGATTTTATTATCTTAATTAAATTATTAGGAGTTCACCACAAATACCTAATCCAAATCAGGAGTCAAATGTATCAAATACTGATTTTAGAAATTTTAGGAACCCTAGAATTTGACCTATTTAAATTGACCTTAAATTAAAAATTCGACTTCGCCATTAAGCATATTGCCACTAAATTTGATATGGTTAATGTTTTGGAGACTATTGGAAGTCTTCGAAATTTCGTCGAATATTTTGTTATATTTTAAATACCCCGAAAAATGAGAAAATCAAATACTCGTTGAAACCAAAATTCGACTTTACCGTTACGTTCCTCACCTCTCAATCATCTAAAGGAGATTTATTGGAAATTTTTGAAATGCATTTAAGTATTTAATTTTAATTAATAAAAATCAATTATAAATAGTTAAATAATAATTAAATATTAATATACTTAACAGGCGCCGTCACTATCGTTCCTTCTGTCATGTGCTTATCGTTTAATCAAATGGCTAATATCGATGGTTCGATCGAGGATCGAACGATCGATCCCTCGTCTCTTCTGTGATAGCTGTGTAAGAGCTGCATGTGTCCCGCGCGTGGACACGCAGTGCTTTCCTCTGGACAGATGGTGTGCACCTCCGTAGGGACTTATTCCATGCCCATTTAGAGACCTCAATCGACCTCCTTGTTCATTTTGCACGAAGAAACTGAAGTGGAGATTGATCGAACTCGAAGAAAGCCTAGCCCTCGAACCTCTATCGTTCCTTCAAAGTACGTCTCGATCTCCCTCTTCCTTCATTCATTTTATGAAATTTTATTATGTTTACCTATTGCATCTTATGGATTAACATTTGGACGGACCCGATCGAGATCGATCAAGCCAATTTCGGCATGAGTCTACAGTGCTTACCATTAAACCCTCCTCCCCATAGCGTAAGAGCTAGGATTTGATTTTGTCGGTGGCTCAGACGTCCTCTGTCATCGATCCAACCACTTACGGGTGGGTCAAGTCGTGCTCTAGTTATTGCAGTGTGGGCTGAGCCTCGACGTCGCTGAGAGGCCACCGTTATTTCTTGCCCTAATCTTCTTCTCTCAGGAAGAAAAGGGGTTGTCTGGGTTCAGATCGGGCCGGACCTAACCCGCGCCTTCATTTGTGGGTCGCTGACTCTGCCGTTGAGGCGCAGTGCATCCCGCTGACACACGGTGGGTCCCGCTGTCTGTTTCGTTGACGTTAGGTGGGTCTCGCAGCCATCTCGTCTTCAATCTCATTGCATCGTGTGTCAGTGGGTCCTGCCCAGCCATTATCTGCCTCAGTTTGTGGGTCTTGCCATGCCTGCATTTAATTAATATAGTTATATTGTAGTATAACTTAAAACAAAAATAAGTTAATTAATATAATTAATCATAAATGTTCAAACCCTTATAATTTGCAAGCTATAAATCCAAATGTATTAAACATATATGTCATTTTAACCAAAAAATTATGAGGAGTATTATGGCACTGTCAATTTTTCATTTGGATGAGTAATTCACCTGGTGTCATTTAGGACCCCTAATTTATGCCTTAAATTCCCCTAAACTTCAAACTATAATAACTTTGCACACACTCACTCAAATATACTCAATATGAGTCTCATTTTAATTAAGAGATCATCAGAAGTGTTCTAATAGTGTTAGTTTTTATTTAGAGTATATTTTGTCTAATCACTTTTAGGACTCTACCCTAATTACCCTTAATTTCATGAAGTCTTAAATTGATCATAACTTGATCAATTAAGCTCTAAACTAGAACTTCCAATATACCATTCTGATTAGAAGAATATGTAAATTAGTAAACTAAAAAAATATTTAGGATTCGGTGATTAAATGTTTTTAATTAACCCTAATCATCCCAAATCCTAATTAGTAAAAATTAGCAAAATTATTGATCCAATTTGAGTGATTTAAGTTTTTGATAGTTTCCAAAGTATATTAGAATCTAGTGGTACAGTTGGTTCTATGATTTTATGATTAATTTAACTAATCACTCACTAAACATCATTAACTCTAATTAGGTCATAACTTGACTAAATAGAGTCCAAATTGAGTCTACTCCCAGTTAAAGTACTCAGTGTATTATAGGAAAGTTATAACCACATAGTTTACTGAATTTAGACTTCAAATGGAAACATTAGGTTTTGACTCTTTTATAAAACCCTAAATTTACATAATTGAACCCCAAATTTGTTTTGCTCATAACTTAATCATTAGACATCATAATTCAGTATTCTTGGACTCTATGGAATCCTTAGACAGTAAGCATTAATAAACTAACTAAAATTTCATATTTCATTAGATAAAATTATCATTTTGCTCTTATGAGTCAAATTTCTTAATTTGAACTCACAGTGCTTAATTATTATCCAAACTGGGTTTATTTATTATCTATCTTCATGTTAGACAGTAAGTAATTATTTGCCATTAATAAATTATAATTTGGAGCCCTAAATTAAAAAGTAATTTTTTAGACCCTTAAGTATGGGCAAAACAGTTATTTTGCTCAAATTTAAGTTAAAGTATTCTTAAACCTTAGAATCATAGTATATTCATTAAACTCAGTAAGTGAAGTAATTTAGAATTTAATTTATTTTATTTAGGCTATAAATCAAGTTTCCAAATAAAAACCCTAAAATTTATCTTAAGTAAATTCTAAGTAAATTGTTAAGTTCCATTATGTGAGATTTATCTCACATCATGCCTTCCTTATGTCTTCAAATATTTCTCTTAAGTTTTCAATTAAGATTATTTGAGGTTAGTTCTTAAGTGTTCATCTTAGTTCTTTAATATCTTCTTTCTTAGGAATTAGAAATATAATTAGGTTAGTCTTCATTCATTGGGTAAATTAGGTTACTCAATGGATGGAACCTTGATTTTACAAATTTATAGATTTTCATAATTTGATTATGATTATTTGATCTTTCAATCTTAGATTTAAGAAAAGAGATCCATCTTATTAAGTTTGATTTTACTTAATAGGATTTGTCTTAATCTTTAATCAATGAGATTAGGTTTAAGCCTTAGTCTTTAGGATCACCTTGGGTGATTAAACCCTAATAATTGGAGTTTAATTCTTAATCCTTCCATCTTGATTTATCTTAATCAATATAGGTTTGGGTTGATTAAATCATCAAAATAGGCCAATTGATTTACTTATTTAACTTATATAGTCGACATTGATTTAATCATTTTAGGACCCAGCTAGTCCTAAATGTTTTCAATTTTATTAGGCTATGAGTCTAAGTTACACTTGATGGTAGGAATTGGAGATCCTGAACTTGTGTAACTTGGAATAGATAGAATGAATAATTAGATAACAATGGATATCACATGTATTCAGTAGAGTCTCTTGCTTACTTTGAACTGTTGATCGCTTTGCTTACCTTGTATTTGAGCTTTAAGCCTTGGACATAGGATATTTGATGAATATCATATGTAAAATTTAAATTTCATAAACATTATTTGCATTCTTATCGATGCTTTCAATTTTCCTGATTTCCCGTTCAGTATAGTGTGACATAATTAGTCTGCCACTCAATTCATTTATTTTGCTATTATTATAGGCCAGGACCTAGGCCTATACTTGGTTAAGATGGTATTGCATATCTTCAACAAGTCTAACTGTGGGGCCCCCGTACTAATAACAAGGAAGTACAGTGCTCCAACTGTGGCAAATCCCCAACTTAAATAAAGTTAGGCAAACCCAACCTGCCTTAAGCCAAGGACTCGTCACCAAGTGCTATAACATCATCAATATACAAGTATCAAAGTGGCAGAAGCAATGAATAATAGAGTAACATCCACAAGCATACATAGTAGGAAAAGAGAATGCAATATAGTAACTCATCATAATGCGGAAATAAAAATACATCCAGAATTAATTATTACAAACTGAAGTTTAAAGAAAATGAAAATGTCTTTTAATCTCATTGAAACAAAGGCAAAATCTAAATAAACAGCAGCAGAATGATCCTCCTCCTGAACCTGCTCCTCTTCTGCGACAGTGCCCACAAACACGTCTGAATCTGACATTTGTCGGTATCATAAATGCCAGGGCCCCAGCCAACAAAACAAAAAGGTTACAGTTAGATAATTGTCTAAGTACATTTTAGGCTATTTTAATGAACTGAACATTTAAAGATGTCATAGTTTTTAATTTAACTACACATGCAAGCAGTAAAGGGTGCAACAAGCTATGAAAGAAATGAGTAACTATAAACTATCCATTTATAGCCAGTATACAATGCAAAATAAACAAGGGGAGGCTAAAAGCTAAAAGAAACAGCAACTATAATGCAATTCTGAACCTAACATGCTTATGATCATGTTACACATGCTGAGTATATAAAAGAACACAAGTACTGAAAATATGCAATTCTAGAATCCTAAATATGTCAAAATATATATAAGTAAGCCATATGAGTATACATACGACATGTTAGTCAAGAACGAGAAAAGAAAAGAAAAGCCACTGAGACATGTGGCAAAGCGAGCAAGTACTAAAAATAAGGCCACTGAAGCATGTGGCAAAGCAAATCAAAAAAACAATACTGAACAATCTAGCTAAAGTAGCAATAAGCCTAAGACATAGTACTGTCATACCAGCCAATAGGCCATACAGGGCCTCCAATATCCATCAATCAATCCCCAGCCTAGCCATCCAAATATGCTAGGTCTGGGTCCAGTCTATATAATACTACTACTGAAGAGGCAGACTAAGCTAGGACATATTCTACCAACTGCAAACAATATAATAACTGAAGGATATAAAATTCAAATACTAACTTAGGATGTATCATCCATATCCTAAGTTTTCCTATTATGCTCAAGGAATAAGGCTCAATATCCAAGGTATGCAAAGCAATCTAGTCAAAGTAAGCATGAGACTCAATCTAGACCATATGACATATGATGTTATCTAATTACCCAATCTAAATACTCTGAGAAGGTACAAGTTTAGGATCTCCAATATCTTGCTATCGAGTAAATTCTCAGATTTACGTCCTTAAAGTTAATATTAGAACTTAACAAGTTCTAATCCAAAATCATGTGATGACTATATAGTTTAAGTAAGTAAATCAATGACCTAATTTATTAATATTTTACTCTCTTACCCAAATCTTGATTAAGTAAATCAAGATTTAAGGATTTAGAACGTAACCCTATGTTGAGTTCAAATCCTAAATCCAAGGTAATATTCCAACTAGGATCTAGGGTTTACACTTATTACCCAAATTAAAGGTAAAGAATCCTATAAGCTAAAAGATTCTGGAACTAAGAACTTAGTGAAAGGCTATTCTATTGATTATAAAATAAAACAATTGATTAAGAACTTTAGAATCTAAGATCTATATTCAATCTTTAAGATAATTTCTTTATCTCATAGATTAAATCATCCTATACCCATATGGAAGGTTTCAAAGGATTAAACAATCAATCATTAAAGAATTTCAATTAGAGATGGTTCAATTTCAAATTGAAGATCTAAGTCTAAGATTTTAAGATCTAAAGATATGAGGTTTGATCACTTTAGATCTCTAAATTAGAGTTTTATCTTAAGAGCTTCCATTTGTGATTCTTTTAGAATCTAAGTTCATAATTAAACTATATGGAGCTTATTAAGATTGAAATTGATAATTTTAAGTATTAAATTTAACATCAAACTCATATTGATCTCTTTAGGGTTTGTTAAGATCTAAGGATCTGGGGTTTGATCACTTCAGACTTTAAGCTAGATTTTTAACTTAGGATGTTCTATTATTGTTTCTTTTAGCATTGAAGCTTATAATTTAACTAGTTTGAACTTGTCAAGTGACTTTTGAAATGATTACATTTAAGTGTTAAACTTAAGTGACTTCTTTAAGGTCACTTAAGATCTAAGTGTCTTAATTAGGGCTTAATTGAAGATTCCTTAAACTAATGATCACATGAAATTATTATTAGTCTAAGAGTTCAGAGAATATTTCTAATCTATCTTAGGGTTAATTTACTGAATTTCCTAAGGTTTTAAGGAGCATTTAAACACATTTGGTCAAAATGATCAAAATGCCCCTCTTAAGGCTAAAAAAATTGGGATTTTAGGGTTTACTTATCCAAATTAGATCTAATCTAGTTTTAATATGTTTCATATTGGTTAATGAAATGAGAAACACCCTCATTTTAGATTTTGATCACTTAATTAAGACTAATCATCACTAATTACTTAAGCCCATTATGGTGATTAGTGGAAATAGGCATCTTTAGGGAAATCCAACTTTACACTTAGGTTCTAATAGACTTAACATTGCATTAGAAACTTACTTACCCTAAATCTGAGACTTAATTAAGGTTAAATTTACTAACCATTAATTAGGGTGATTAAGGGGTGATTAAGGAAAATAAATATACAAAATCAGTTTTAAGGGTCTCTAATTGTTCTCTAGGGTCTAAGGAGCAATCAAAGCCTTTAAACTCATTAATTGGATATCTATATTATTTTATATGATTTAATTAATGACAGAAAGGAGTTTGGCAAATATTTTTAAATCAAACCATTGGATCTGTGATTTTATTTTATATTTAGATTCCTTGTATTTTTTTGATTCAAATGATATATTGGATCATACCATTTGGATCAGTATAGCCAAAGTTATTCAATTAATTTAAGCTGAATGTTTATTTAAATTGAAACTACGGGGTTTAATTAATTTAATTCGCAATCATTAAAAATGTCATCCAATAAATATTAATTAGGTGCAGCCCAAAATCAGAACCGCACGGGTCACGGGTCGGCCCGACCCAAAACCCGCGACTTCATCTCCTTCCTCTCGACGGGTCCTGAGTCAGCTGAGCTTCGGCACTGAAATTCTCGGCGCACAGACGACTGACGGCGGCTCGGCTTGATCCCTACACGTTCCCTGAGTCAAGACGCATCGATTGGACCAAGAACCCCCATTTGGATCCCTCTGGATCGACGGGGTGATACTCGACCGAGACGCCTTCGATACGGGCGTCTCAGGCCGACTGTGAGGGGGGTAATTCTCCTCACAGAGGCCTCGATTCAACCGGGGTTCGATCCCTACACATTCAGGGAGTCAAGACACGTCGAACCCCCAACATATCTTAACATGAGGTGCAACCAATCGCTGGGTCCTTACTCGGACTCAGCCATTGGCTTGGCTGCTAGCTCGGTCGATTGATACGATCGACTCGAGCTAGCTTAGCCCCAGGCGACAATCACACTAGGTTTCCTAGGTGGCTAAGGTAACCTAGATGACATCCAGAGCTCATTCATAGGGAAGAAACCAAATGGACTTTGAAGAAATTTCCATGGGGAAGGTTGTACCTCAAGTCGGGCTGCAGGCTTAGCCGAGGGGAATTGAGGTGCGCTGAAGCTTCCTGGACAGCAAACGAAGCTTCACAGGGGGTCTGAACACCAGACGGGCCCTCTATCAGTGGTTCAAGCTTCGGGAATGCCAGGATATGCCGAGGAAGATGGAAGCTCCAGAGACTTCAATTGGGGAAATTGAGGGTTCACAGTGAGCAAAGGGACTCACTGTGAATCCCTGGGGGTATTTATAGGCCTGAGGGAGCTCTGGGGGTGGTTTCTAGAGCTTGGCAATTGCAAGAGGCTCGGGCTGAAGGGATGGCTCGGACCAACGGCTATGGGCAGTCTGGGGAGGAGGCAGACGGCCAGACGAACGCGCCGAGTGCAGGAGAGGAAATTTGGTGGTTTTCCCATACTGCCACACGACATGGAGGATCCTGGCTATCGGGGGGGGGGGGGGAGGGGACCAGATGCAGACGGGCGAGGTGAGGGAGACGATCCACAGTGCTCGGGTTCGTCTCCGCCGTCTGATGGGGTGACCATTGGTCTCGAACGGCTCTGATGCGGTACTTAACGGGATAGGATGGTAGTCGTTGGATACGCGCAATAGATTCAATGCCTATGATTTAATCTTAACACTGAGGAGATCTCGTCATTTGATGGCGTGCGCCAGGATGCGTGCTAACGCATCAGGTGGCCGAAATGCGTGCCGCTGTCGGGACCTCGCAGCGGATCTATCGTGGTCCCGATAGCAAATCCTGGGTTTTATTTTAAATAAAAATTAATTTTAAATAAAATTAATTAAATAATATATAATTATTCTTAAATTATCCAAATCCAAATTAGGACCAAATGAGCTCTAAAAATTCCCAAAATTTCACCCTTAGCTAATTAGGGTATGAGGAATTCAAAAATGAAATCAGATTTTAGTTTGGAGATCAAAATAATTAGGTATTTTTCAGGGCTTAAAAATAACCAAAAATACTAAATTTTCCATTTTAGCTCCAAATGATCTCAAACTTCTAGGATTAGGTTTAAATGATCTATTAAATTCAATAGAATCAAAATAAAGCCTTGGTTTAGCTTAATTAATCTAGGTCTAGCTAGGGTAACAACTTAAGGTTGTTACACTAACCAAGCCTAGACTTATGGGGGTCTAGGATGGTATTGTTAGACTATTTGGTTCAGCAGGCTAGTTTAGCCCTCTTATGATATGGCAGTACTAGTTTTAGGTGCACATATTTTAGTTCAGTGTTTCTGACTTTGTAGCGCCCCGCCCCGTCACCGCATGCAAAAGAGAAGAGAATCATAATTTCGGTAGTGGAGCAGTTGCGCTACTCGGAAAAAAGGGCACACTCCATCTTCCTGAATAATAGGCACAAACTGAGCCACACTGAAGGGCTGCTGACTCAATCCTAAGAGCAAGATCGAGAGTCAATAGTTATAATAAGAGGAGTACTTATCTTAAGTATTAGACTAACACACACATTGGATTATCAAAATAGATAAGGAATCCAATATATGTCGTAAATATTAGCATTTCTAGTATGCTGATTACATCACAATACTAAGTATAGCAGTAGTATAATAGAGTACAGAAGCTAAAGCAAAATATTTAGAATATATTTATTACAGAGTAGAAGTAACCAGTCATCTCAGAAAAGAAAAGAAAAATATATCCAAAATTATTACAAACTGATTTAAAAGGATGCAGAAGTAAGGTACATTTAAAGTACTGAAAGCAAAAATAGTAAAGAAAAAGGTAGAAAATGATTTCGCTAAGGCTCCGTGCACTCCTCCAAGATCTCCTACAAGTCCTCCTGCCCTGTCCCAACAAGCTGCTCGGGATCTAGCAAATTGCAGAATCCCAAAAGTACCTCGTATTAGATAAGAAGTCTAATACATCGCAACTAGGCTAGGCAATACTAAAGTAAATACAAGTAGGCAATAAAGTAAATAAGATAGTGGAAAAGCATTAAAGTCATTGAATCATTTGAAAACGTAAAGACTAATCAAGGTGCAAATGAACTAAAAGCTAAATGCTGAAAGTATGAGAAAATATCAAATACCCAGAAACCAATGTAAAAATGTCCAATACTGTACTATATGTCACTAGGTTAATGCATCCAAATATGCGACAACACAGTATGCTACAAATATGTAACAGAACTATCACTGAAAGCTATGAGTCATACGATCCAATATATACATACACCCAGTTGGAAAGACAGTACGGTGATGCCAACACATCCTGAAAATTCCCTAGTCAATGTATGCAACATTTTGTAACCCATAATTCATCACTGATACCCATCATCACCACTGAAATGTATAGTATGCTCATGCTCATGCTCATGCTTCTATACTACATGAGTTAAATCCATTAAATCCATAAATATGTTAAAATCTGATAGTGAATCCAAAATCTCCATTGTGTAGAATCCTGCTAAAAGGATTCTGACCCCTATATTCTAGTTTTGATAATTGGTTGATGTTGCACTTTTTATTTAAGGACCATTATATGGGAGATTGTATACACATGTTTAGCACAGTTGCACGAAAGGTGGTTTTTAACACTCAGTTTGATTAAGCCACCCTAACAAAGCAATCTTCGATAGGAGGCATCACCCGTTGGCGATTTGTATTAACTTATATCTCAAGCTAAGTCAGTAAGCTCACAACCACAATTAGCATCTTTAAGAGGGTGACTCGTATTACTTAGTTTGTTCAAACATACCTATTGAAGCGATCTTTGCTATGATGCATCACCTGTTGGCGATTTGTATTTTAATCAAACTAAGGAATGAGTCCCTATTTGCAGCGCTCTTAGGATGACTGCTTTACTCTAAGCGAGGTTGTATCCGCCTAAGCCCGCAAGGTAGCAGAAAGATAAATCTCACTTAGAGTGACTCAACCATTCCTGAATATTACTGAAATAATACAGTACTATGTGTATACTCTACTATACCCAACCAATGATCTAGGCGTAGCAATTCTATTGAAAACTACAAGGATTTATCAAGACTATCAATCCTTACTCTAAGAGGTGAGTCCTGCACAAGGCTCCAAGGACATAATTAAAGACCACTCAATATAGATTCTACCACAAAGAAAAGGTTCCATTCTAAGTAACTTAGGTGATTCCTACCATGAGGGTTAAGATCAACTTCTAAGGTTGATGGAATCATCTAGGTTTCTACCTCAATGAGTTACACAAATTTCTCCTGCCTCAAGGAGTTATTAATTTAGGTTCTTTAAATATTTCAAGGATGTTATCTAAAGTAAGATCCCTAGGATCTCACACTTATTTCACTTAAGCCAATATTTAAGGGTTACTTATTAACTTAGATTTAAGTGATCAGATCAGATGTCTAAATCATCTAATCACATTCTACTCTGCAATTATGAGTATAAATCAAGGATATTATTAGAGTTAGATTAATTATTAAATCAATACCATTCTTATTAATCATCTTATGCCAGTAGTCTTATATAGGAGAAAATCAAAGATCCAAAGCTTAGATTCAGATTATTCAATCACATGGCTTAATTATTATCCTTATCATTTTTAGTTCAATGCTTTAAGATCAATAACAAATCAGGTGCATTATTGAAATGATGTCAATTGCATTATCTTATAATCAAGTCAACTTAATTAAGTGTAAGAATTGGGATCTTAATTAAATAGATTATGGTTTAACCCTTACTCATGTCTAATTAAGGTCAAATGTTTATTTAAGGATCAAATGTTAAATCAATGGATTATGAATGTATTATTGGTGACAATCTCAAACCTAGATCAAGTCTTAATAGCTTGATCAAAGTCTTAAAATTTCTTAAGGTTTGTTAATGTAATTAAGTGCTCAATTTAAGTTTATTGAATTTATATATCATAAATTGGCATATATAATTTAGATACATCTATCTTACTATTATGAAATATAATAACAGAAAAATTTAGAATAATAGAAAGTAATTAGTGCTAATCAAGCCCTAAACTAATTCAAAAGAATTAATACTTAATTATAAATATAACTATCAAAATCTCATACAACTTGGCATATAAGTTTTATTTAATCATACAATTAATTAGAGACTAAGTTTGCTAAGATCTAATAATTACAAGCCCTAATTTTCACTAATCTTGGTTTAACAAGATTAGGACATAAGTTGAAATACATAAATCAGAAAAATAAACTACTTAACACATTCATTCTACTAATTATAAGGAAATTAATGACACCCTAAAACATGCAATTTGGATAAGTATTTATGCTAATCAACCCTAATTAGGATCTGCAATAATTAGGCAAAAATAGAAAATCTAATTATTAAAAGTTAAATATTATTTTATATTCAGATCCCTGATAAATTTATGATTAATTTGATATATAATATTATAGAGTTTAGATCAGTGGATTAAAAGTTATCACATTAATTTATTATGTATTTTTCTAATTAAATTTTCCTAGGATTAGATTAATTGGATTATTTTCCTTAAGGAAAATAAATCCAGTTAATCGAATTTAATTAAAATGGGCTTGGCCCATTAGTTGAACCGCGTCGGTCGACCGGGGCCCGAGGATGTAACAACCCTGATGTTGTTACCCATCAATTAGTAACCTAATTGACTCTAATCTTTTTCTATTAGTCTTATAATAGTATTAGGAGCTTCCAATTCAAATTTTGAGCGAATTGGAGATCATTTGTTGATTTTCAGCATTTCTGAATTTTTGATAATTCTAAGAATGCCTAGATTATTTAGACCTCAGAATTAAAAACGGAGTCCACCATTGGACTCAGTAGCTCCAAATTAACTAGGAGTGTTATTCCGGGAATTTTTAGAAGTCGTTGAATTTCCCGAATATTTTGTTGTATTTCGATCGCTCAGAAAATTTCATCCAAGTCATAATTCTAATTTAAGTCAAATAAAAATTAAATAAAAATATCCTCTTATAATACATATTAAAGGAATCCTACTGCAAAAATTTGAGCTTGTTTGGGATCCCAGATTATCCTAAATAAATTCATAAAGTTTAACTTTAAAGGCTAATAATATAAAAAAATATAAATCAGAATTTAAAAATTTTTGTATATCTAAGTCAAGCATCATATAAGAATGCTATGTTTCACGTTTCGTCAATTTTTGAATTTTCGATTTATCGTAATTAATTTTCTAAATTTTTCACTTAAAAATTAATATAAAATAAAATACATGTTCAAATTCAATAATTTTTAATGCATGCGTTCGTCTCGTCAAGACGATCGTTTCGATACTAAGTTTGTAATTTTTGAAGTTCAATGACTTCAAATCTTGGTTCAGAAATTCCAGCCATTTATTTTTGATCCAACGGCTGTTTAAGATCACAAATTTGCTTATATCATAAATAACCTAACTTTTTTCCAAAACCTGATTCCTCTTTTTCTCCTCAGCCGTTATTTCTCCCTTCTTCCTTCGAGCAAATCCCTAACACCCGCACTATGCTCGCTCGCCCCCTCCCTCTCTCGGCAGGAGGCCGAGAGATCGCCCCCTCCCTCTCTCGGCAAGAGGCCGAGAGGCTGTGCTCTCGGCAGGAGGGCACAAGGCCGAGAGGCCTACGTCTCCCCCACCCTCGGCTAGAGGCCGAGAGCCACCATCCTCTTCTTCCTTTCAGCCATAGGCGACGATGCTACTTTTCTCAGCTTCGAAAGATCCGTATCCTTTCGCATTGGAGAAGATTGCCGATTTGCAAAGTCTTTGATTTAAAGGTTTGCTGTTGAACTCAAGTACTACCTCCATCTTCACCTAAAATTCCTTTGAATCTCGGATTTTTGCAAAGAAACTTGTTGATACTTATATAAAGTATCTTGTTTTCATATATTCATCATGTTCTATTGAAAGGCATGAAGTCATTCATATGTGTGATTCGCATTCGTTGTTGGTTATGTGCGCTTGAAACATTTACAAAGTAACTAAAATACTAATGTAAAATTTTATATGCTATTGTAATTATTTATTAATTGGCATGCATAATTGCTAAATAACTCTTTAGATAATTGTTGATCTTGCAACTCCATTGCCTAATCAACTCAACATCAAATTGTATTGTTAATATGTAATTTTTGTTACATGTAAAAACATACACTTGATTGTGCTTAATTTATTATATTGCTTCATATTCTTTTATATATTATGTACCTCTTTCTTTTCCATGTCTAAAGATTTTAGTAGTCTATTTATTTACTTTTAGAGGAGATATGCGTTTGATTGATTTAAATCTGTAAAAGTCGATCCACTTAGTACTTCTTTCATCTTCTATGCCTGTAGATTATTCAACTCTCAGCTGTTAAATTCTTCCTTCATCGTCTAGTAATTTGAACTAGATGAATCGAACTTAGAAAAGTTCGATTTATATTTCAAATTATATATGACTGCTGAAGGAAGAATTTATGAAATCAAACATTCCTTGAGTAAATGGTGTTCGATTAAGTACAGAAATCTTTGTAGAATGAAATTATTCTGTTGCGTATTAGTTTCTTCTTAAATTTCTTAATTTCTTAATCATTGATTTGCGTAATCATTATTTTGTATTATATGAAGTCTTAGAACAACTCGTTAGAATCAATCGAGTTCAATGACTTTATTAAGAAGAATCAATATGCTGCAAATTATTTCTTTCGAATCTTCCCTTGCTTACGATTACTTAATAGTTAGTTTAATTTAATTGAAATCAAAGGAGAAAGGTACTTTAATTTCGATCTTTTGCCCTTTGTATGATGTTTCTTTCTGTGTGAGCTCACTTAGGAAATTGATCAGTGACATTGCTAAATGTATGTTTCTTTTCTTTATATATATATATATATATATATATATATATATATATATACATATATAAATATAAATATATATTCGATCAACTAGATCAAATTCCAAAATCTATAAAGGAGATAATGTATTATTTCATACTAATTCATATTCTATATTTCTTTGTTTTAACTCTAATTTTTAGCATATTATGAATCGATCTTTATGTTGGGTTGTAAAATTATTGTTTGTAAGATTTGAAAAGTAATTAAAGGGTGTTAAGATCATATCTTTAGTATTCTTAAGATAGAATGTATTAATCTTTATTTCAAACAACCTAAGCATAAGTTTATTTAACTTAAGATAAAATGATATTCCTTAATCTATGAGATTTTTATTTTTCTTAGCATACTAATATTTCATTTGTGGTGTTGTTACTTAATATTATTACTCTTTATATTTTTAACTTTGTAAAGTAGTAAATCACTTGATAAGGTTTTGCTACCTATCATGACACCCTTGGGTTTATAGATACATGCACTTAAGTATGGACAGTGTTAACATTATGCTTAGTTTATGTTATTTACTTTTATTTACTTTACTGTGCTATATTATTTTCCATTTAGTCTTGTGTGTTATAAAAACTTGAGTTTTGCTTTCTTTCCAAGTTGTGTATGATTAATTAGAAATAATCCTAGAGATATTGAAGAAAATTTGTTGTTATTTTAAGAAGCATATTTGGATTTGATTCATATAAGTTTAAACTGACATATACTTTTGGACATTAAAAGAGTACCTATATGCATACATCATTATTATGCTAATTATGTTATCTATGAGATAAGTATGCTTTTATCAAGATTGTAAGAATGTACTTTTCCTTGCTTCTTAAGTGTGGCAATAATTTTGTGAGTCACCTTAGGAGAAATTGATAGTTTGCAAAGTACTCCCGCAACTTAAGCATATAAATCAAGATCAAATCTTTTTGAGAATGGATAGGTTGTGGTATTTGAAAATACTAGTTCTGTTTATCCAGTTAACAAAGAAACTCATGCTTCTAGTCGTTGATGAAGTTACGATCTGCTCAATATATATGTTAATTGTGCTTATCATATTATTAATCAATTGTCTACTTGACAACTTAGACATTTAATTGCCCTCCATTGAAAATTGAATCAAATGCTGCCATTAATGTTATATAATTCGAATGCTGTCCATTCATTAATGTGATCAAAAGCTGCTCATTTATTTCGATATAAATCAAATGATATCATGAGTTACATGCTGCCATCATTTCTATTATAAGATCTTAATGCTGTCATTTATTCTAAAGTTATAGAATTGCTTCCATCCCTTATTAAATGAAATTGTCAAATGAATTACGAGAAGTAAATACTATTAGTTTAATCAATGTGATCAAATACTATTAGTTTATGTAATGTGATCAAATATTATTAGTTCAATTAAGGTGATCAAATGCTTCCATTTAGTTCAATTGTGATTAAATGCTGATGTTCATATTATGAGATCTAAATGCTGCCATTTACTTTAAATGTGATTAAATGCTGTTATTTGTGTTATGAGAATCACTGTTGTCATTCAGTTAAGGTTAAGTAAATATTGCCATGTATTTTCTAAAATGAGATTAATGAGTTCATAAGTGATCTAATGTTGCTATTAAGTGAGATAAGGGAACATGTGCTGCCATTTATCTCAATGTGAGTTAAGTGCTATCATAAGTCATATACTGCATATGTATTGGTCCTCATATATAATTGCAATGCTGAATAAATATTATTGTCTTTTATTTTATGATCAAATGCTACCATCTTTAGTTCTAAGAGATCATAAGTGATGCAATGTAATCAAATGTTGTCAATGATTTATAGAATCTAAATGTTACCATTTAAATAGAAATTCATATTGTTGCCAATTATATTGTAAAGTACAAATACTGCCAAGTATTTAGGAGATCATATGCTACCTTTAAATTCAAATGATTCTTATTTCTTTTGTATTTAATTGTTAACTTTAATGATATTGTTCTTTGCAGGTTGAGTCATAAATATGTATTAAAAGAAAAGCTGTGCTAAATGCTATTGCCATATGGCATAATAAGCCAAATGATGCTGCTACTATAATTTATAAACTTATTTATGCATCTCGTATTAATTTCATAAGTGTTTGATTTGGATGTAAGAACCATAGGTTAGTAACTGCTTCATTTGATTTTATCACTTGAAATTATCAGAACTGGAAATAGTCAATGGATTGACTTATAAATTGCTGCTCTTTATAATTGTCAAAACTATTAGAATTGGAAATGAGCAATCCTTTAATGGATTGAACTCTATTTTAGAATTGGAAATGAGCAATCCTTTAATGGATTGAACTCTATTTTAGAATTAGAAATGAGGAATCCTTTTTAAGGATTGAACTCTATTTTAGAATTGGAAATAGTCAATGGATTGACTTATATATTGAATTGTGAAATTGTTTATTTGAACAAATACAAAGGAAATTCTGTCGAAATTTCTAAGAAATTTAAGACTTAGATAAGCTTAATCAATAAGATTAAGATTGTTAACTTCCTTCAAGCTTTAGATAAGCTTCTAGATTTTTAATTCTCTACAATAATAAGTTAAATTGTTTCAAGTAGGGTATAATCTATCTCTTTTCGTAACTTCAATTATTCAATATCAATTAATCTTAGATAACTTCATGATTTAATTGAGTTGATAATTTTTGTTTATAAGTTAAATAAGTAAGTTACTAGAATCTCCTATAACTTACACTTTCATTAACTTAGAAATTATTAAACATTCTTTCTTCCTTACTAGTTTTCTTAAACTTTAATCATAAATCTATTTAATTTGATTAGTTTAGGACTAGTATAAGATGAACTTTAATTCATGGAATTATTGATTTCTAAACTTATCTTCCTTCTACTTATATTAAAATTGACTTAAAGATCAATATCTATTAGTCAATTTGGAGCTCAATTAGCTCCAATCATTAAGTAGATTATTAAAGTTTAAATAATAAAAGAATATCACATAGGTACAATTATTGACATTTATTGAATACTTGCATAGCTTTGAGCATTTTCCTTGAACATTCATTCAAGATCATTGTGCATGAATAAAGAATTTCATAAGACTTAAAGGGGAATGCCTTCTAGAAAATTGAGTATTAAAGATAACGCTTATAAAAGCACTTCACATTTTAGAGAGGGTAAATGTGAATGTTCGACCTCCCCACTGTATCTAGTTAGGCAGACGTGCTTTTACTCCTCGCCCCATTCTGTAGTGTACTCCTACAAATGAGGTAGCTCCTAAATATAACTATAATTAAAGATATAAGAGTTCTTTTACAATCTTATTTATTGTAAGATCTCTTCATAACTGTTTAGTTATGCTTATATTTCATAGTCTTAGGCTATCAAGAATCTAAGATATTTCTTTATTTCATATGCCTTACACTCTCTATCTCCAATATTGTGTATTAGTTACTTCAGTTCAATTTGAATACAGTGTATGTTACTTAATTTCATTTAATGCTTTATTGTATTTCATTTGCTTACTTAGCATAAATTTAATTGAACTTGTTTTGCTTTTATTTCGTTTATTTAAATGCATATAGTAGTTTCTAGCATTTATGATGCTTTCCCTTACCAATTTTGGTTACGGGCTAGGACTTATATAAAAGTGAGTATTTTTACTCAACTTATTTTATACTGTCTTCTTTATAATTATGCTTAGTTCATTTTCTATACTTTACAGTTATTATAGCTCCGCTGCTTACTTTAAATTATAAATTGTAATTGTGATGTCTTATTAATTTAAATACTTAGCAAATCTTAAAATGTGCTTAGACTATTTAGTCTAACTATACCTTTTCTTTTCTTTAGCTTTGCCCTATCATATTTAAATACCAAAATATGATAGATCAAGACCCCTTTGATTCAGATAATATAGGTGCGAATACTTGAAGGACTTATAAAGAATTCTGCTTCCGCTTAATTTTACAGTTTACTTATATTTTATTTTGAGTGAGTGAGTGATCTGTTTACTATCCTCTACTCTTACTGTTAAAAGGTTTATAATAATTAAATTATAAACTGTTTGAGTTTACTTAAGTTACTTTTGCTTATACTTATTTTTTTCTATATTTGTAATTGCTTGGGATGAATGAGTGGATTATTCAAATTACTTCTGTTAGAATTAACTGCAATGTTGTATCTACATGTATCTCCTTATCATGTATTTTTTATTGCATTCAAATTGTATAAATTTATTTTAACTTAACAACTACTCATAAAGTGACTTCGCCACTTAGCATCTACACTTGATTTGCTTTCTCCTAATCGAGTGTTGGGTGCTAAGGTAACATCCCAATATTTGGATTAATCTCCTATCCAATTATTGGGGTCGTTATAGAGGAACCTGGCACTGTCGCACAGCGTGGGTCATGGGCTGACCATACCCGTACAGTGCCATCATCCCCGCCTTGACTCCTCTTAGTAGAGGCCGATCCGAGAAACCCTAGACAACAAAATTCTCCATCTAGAGCGCACGCCATGGCCTCGGGTCAATTGAGAATCAATTCCCTAGCCAAGATGCACTGATTAACACTCAAAACCCCCTACGAGGTGGTCCGGATCGGCCAAAACTTACTCACCCAAGGACTCCCTTAATGGAGCTACTGTAGGGAGACAATTCTCCCCACAAAGGCCACGCCAGACCCAAGGCTCGATCCCTACACCATCATGGAGGTGAGACGGATCGAAGCCCCTAGTTTGAGGGTATAAGGTGGGCTAGAACACCGGGGCCTTACTCGACCCAAGGTGTTCCTTAAGGACTTAGCCCAATCGATCGATTCGATCAATCGGGACTAGCTCAGGGCCTAATTACAATAGTAATGAGTTCAAAATGACAATAAGCATCAAGACAAATCAAATGGAAAGGAGCCCGAGCCTCATTAACTCAAGGCTTGCAAACAGGGTGTACCTGGTTTGTCGGGGTGGCTCGGGACAACTGACAGAGGATATAGCTGGCCTTAGCTGAGCTTCCAGATGTTGCAAAGAATTCTGAACACCAAGAGAGCCTACTATCAGCTGTTTGAGAGCTCCTAGAAGCGCCTACGTAAGCTCCGAACCGACGGTAATGGCGGAAGAGGGATCGAGCTCAATTAATCAACAAGGATCAAATGGAGCTATGCTAAGGCTATTTATAGCCTTAGCAGGGAATGGGGAAGGTTCCATAGGCTTAATCTCAAGCCAAGGAGACTCGAGGGATCGGGCCATGGTCTAGCTCTCGAATTTCAATTCGAGCTCGGCCGGGTTACGAGGCCCAATTGGGGCTCCTTGCCAAGACGGGGAGGTCATAATGACCTGTTGAGGTGGCTACATAAGTGGGGGACAGGCTTGGTAGCTGGCTATATGGGGAGATCTTCCATATCGGGCTCGGGCGAGAGGTAGACAAAGGTCCACAGTAGCGGGACCTTCGGATGCTGTCTGATCTATCGATCAGATAGCGCTACAGCTGGGATCGCTCGGATCCTAATGGCCGATTGTATGAGTGATCCTGGTCGTATGATCCACGAATTCATCTAACAGTGGATTCACTATCCCACGAAATTCAATCCGGGCCGTGGGATCTAAAGGGATCAACGGTGAGATCAGCGGGACTCCACTGTCGCGTGACTCGGGCTCCACAGCGAATCATTTTAATCGGGTATAGGTATATTTGCAAATTCAATTTGTTGGAAGCCCTAAAATACAATTGAATCATTTTAATTAAATGTGAATTATGGCCTAAATAATCTCCAAATTGCACCAAACTTTTACCCCTAGTTAATTTGGGGGTGAGGAATTCAAAAATGCAATCAGATTTTAATTCTGAGATTAAAATATTTTAGGTCTAATCTAGGGCACCTAGATTGATCAAAATATCATCTCTGACTTAAAGAAGTCCAATGGACTTCAATTTTTCAGGATAGGCTTAACTTATTGTTTTAAAAGCAATAGCATTAAAATTAAGGATTAATTAGGCTATAGATTAGCAGGGTAACAACCTAGAGTTATTACAGTCTTAGCCCAGCAGGCTAAGTGAGACTGCGCATATTTCAGTTCAGTGTTTCTGCCTTAGCCCAACAGGCTAAGTGAAATGTTGCTTATTTTTAGTTTGAGTGGCTCGTTTGGCCATATCAGCTTTTAGTTCTATATTTACTATTTTCAATTCATTTTTACTGTATTTCAGCACTTTCTTACTTACTGTTTACTGAATTACTAGCTTATTCATGTACTAGAATGCCATTCTGTTTAATTGTTTATATGCTAGGTTGCTAGTTTTACTTACATGTGTAAAAATAGAATATTAGTTTTTATTCAATTATTCATATATTAGAGGCTAATTTACTCATATGTTCATGTGTAGGATGCCAACCTTACTTACTTATTTATATATAGGATGTTAATCTTGCTTATTTGTTTATATATATATATATATATGATGCTAGTCTTGCTTATTTGCTTATACATAGGATGCTAGACTTGTGTATTCAATTATATATATATATATATATATATATATATATATATATATATATATAATGCTAGATTTGCTTTTAAATTGTTTAAATGTATTTCATATTCATTTATGTTATGTTAATCAGCATATCACATTGATCATAAGCATATTTAGGATGAGATTTTTTCAGTTATTAGCATTTATTTTCTCTTAAATGCCTAGCATTGTTGCAGATTGATTTGGAGGAATGTGCTTACTTCTTCTTGTTTAAGTTATAAACTTATTATTTATAGCTTCCTTTTCATTTCATATGCATTCCTGCACCTATGTATTTACTTAGTTGTTAAGTAATAGTGATATCTAAAAGAACATGAATTATAATCAGCCTAAAATATAATTAGATAATATGTCTAACCATATTTTCTTTTTTTTTGCTAGGATCCTGTCATTATGAAACCAACAATGATAGATTCTGAGTTATTTGAGGTTTTGGAGCCTTTTGAGGATCTGCACCAGGAGGAGTGTGCTGCTGAAGACTCTTAGATCCTTAACTTTATTATTGTTTTCTGCTTGTGAGGCTGAGAGCTTTTATTTTTGATTCAGCTAAAATCTTTGATGTTTTGTAATAATACAAATTTTATTTGTATTTTCTATTACTAAACTTATTCTGAGTTGTATGTCTTACTTATCATATTATGATGGAATGGATATTTATATTTTGCTTCTGCGCTTTGTATATTTCTTGTATTTATCATTTAGTGAAATGTTCTTGTGAATGGCAAACTCCTTAATTATACTGGATTTGGGTGAATACCTAATCTATTTATAAGTGAGGAACTTGTCATTTGGTGACTACTTTACTGTAATCTTGTTAACTTAAGAGTTAACAGGACCACGGTGGAGTTGGGTGTCACACACATATTTAAGAAATATTATATGTATACACAAAAATCAAATTTATACAAATTTAATGCAACTTACTTTAGCTAACTTATTCTGTGAAAAAATGAACTCTTCAAAATGTAGTTATTTTGATTGACACTAAGCCTTGCCTGGAAGTTTTGGTAATTAGAAAGTTTAAGCATTTCAAACAAAGTTCAAAATAATTTTTGAAAATCACTAATCTTCAAACCAATTAACTCTCTTACCAAAATTAAATATTCCAAAAATATTCTAAAGAGAAGAAAAAAATGAATTTTAGGCTCACAAACTAGGCTTGACCCTCAATATGGAGCACTCTATCTGGTGTCACTCAAGCTGTAATGACCCTAGGTCATTTATAAGAAAAATATTAATGTCCCGCAAATTTCAGTTTTCTTTCTGTTAAAATCTCTCGCAATTTTCAGTTTCTATTACGTTAAAAATCTCCCGCTAAAATAACTCTTCGGTTACAAATATTGATTAAAGAAGTTTTTCAAACTCAATGGTGAAATAGGAATTTATATTTGTCATTAAAATTATCTCTCGCTAAAATAACTATTCGGTTACAAATATTGATTAAGGAAGTTTTTCAAACTTAATGATGAAATAGGAATTTATATTTGTCATTAAAACTATCTCCCGCTAAAATAACTCTTCGGTTACAAATATTGATTAAGGAAGTTTTTCAAACTCAATGCTGAAATAGGAATTATATTTGTCTTTAAAACCATCTCCCGCTTAAATAACTCTTCGATTACAAATATTGATTAAGGAAGTTTTTCAAACTCAATGATAAAATAGGAATTTATATTTGTCATTAAATACATCTCCCGCTAAAATAATTTTTCGGTTACAAATATTGATTAAGGAAGTTTTTCAAACTCAATGCTGAAATAGGAATTTATATTTATCATTAAAACCATCTCCCGCTAAATTCGATTTTCAGTTTCAATCCTTAATTTAGAAAGTTTTCAAATTTGTTTAAAGCTGAAATAGAAATTAAGACCCATCATTAACGCATACTTAAATTAGTAAAACATAAATTGCCTCATTAAGACCCATATTTAAGGCAAGAATCGACTGCCCCTGTTAGAAACTATTAAATAATTAAATCTCAGCTGTATTATGAAGGTATGCATAGAGTAATAAATGTAATTATTCGTAACTTACCGACTAATCAGCCCGAATGAAATGGACGTGCGTTACATATGCACATCAAATTTAACCTGAAGAAGCCGAATGACTCTCACCACTCGAGCAAGCCTTCTCTCCCTCTCAGTCGCTCGACTCTCTCCCGTACAGACGAACCACCCGATGGAAGCGCACAACAGGCAAGCAAGCAACGGGGACTCGATCCTTGCCTGCGACCGACGACAAAAGTCGACAAGAGTGCAATCGATGTCCCAGCACGCACAATCGTTTCTCCTCTGCGCCGATTTCTCTTCAGCCCGATCGCCTCTTCTACTTGATTCTGCGATCCCTTCGTTTGTGCGTCAATCCTTCCTCTCCTCTTTTGCTCGATTTGGCGCCGATCCAGCGCATTCGATCGAGAGTAAGGTACGAACTCTTGCTGCTTCCTTTTATCTTGAGCCGATAGAGTGAGATGGAGAGAGCGAGAGAAGTAGAGTCGAATGATAGAAATTCTTGAGAAGATTTTATATGTATAAATCTTTAAATCTTGCATTTAAATTCTAAAATTTATCTTATATGCATCATATTTTTATCTTACATCAAAGAAAGGTGCAATATATTTTTGATACAGCTCATATTTTATTTGTTAACTAAGAGCATAAAATATAATGCAAATAAAATATAAGAGAAACGTTATCTTACGAGGTAATAACAATTTTTAGGGTTGATAAATTTATAAATTCCCTATGGTATCCTTTGATATTTTTGTCTATGAATGCTTGTTTGATGTTCATATGATGATTAGTTACTAAACTAGGTAGCGGCAAAATGTATTTCATTTGAGTATTAATTTATTATTATTTTTATTATTATTATTAGTAACCTGGTTTAACTTGATGATAAAACCACATGTACACTGCAATAGGGTCCATCTCAATTTCCTAGTCTAGTGAATAATGATAAACCTTACCCTAAAAGTAAAATAAATTAAAAATTATGTATTGATGTTAAATTATTGAAACATGCAAGGGAAATTCTAATCAATTTAATGTATTCGATTCAATCTATAAATCTCATTGATGGATTCAAATCTGCATGAAATGTAGAACAAAATTAAGAATTTTGGGAAAAATACTATTTTAGTTTAAAATTCCCTAAGACAATCATCTTAAGGAGATCTCAAGTTTGTTAGCTAGAATCAGGCTTAGAAATAAGAATATAAGTTTTAATCTTATAATAGGTCATGGCTAAATTTAATAAAATCTTAATTATAAATTTTGCAGACACATCGAATTTGTGAGTGAATCGTCTTGAATAAGTCAAAGACAAATGACACACTGGATATTACTTTATATGCTTTTACTTTTATTTGTTGCTTATGCAGCGCTTTGAGCTTATTACTATTTAATATGTTATTCTTACTACTAATGATGTAAGAAAAATTGAATGATGTTTATGTGTCTTGTGAATGTTGCAAGAAGGGTTTTGAAACGGAGCATGATTAGGTTAGGGACGGGGCTAGTCCTCGGGAGCTATAAAGGTGCCATCTGAAGCTTTTGAGGGAGGCATAGGTGAAGGTTGCTTAAATGCACGTTGCCATCTGATACCCTTAAGGGGAGTCCGGGTGAAGGTTTATGCTTAAATGCATATGAACCCAGTCTCATGGTTATGGCTTTGTCCAACAGAACTGCTATTATTGCTTCATGATATCATAGACATAAACATAAACATGAATTTTACGCTATTATTGCTTTTCTTTTGACACTTGAAATGTGAACAGAACATTCATTTTGCAGGTGATATGATTATCTTTTATTTGATACACACTATATTTTTCTGTAATTATTATCTCATTTCTTTTTGCCTTCCATTTTGCTTTAAGTATATTTTTAATATCCTTTGTATTTTGAATATGCAATAAGGCATTATTTTTTATAATGCTAGATCAGATATAGCTGGAGGCGGTTGATATAATTTAAAGGCTCAGCGCGGGATAATAACTGCCCCTTCAAGGGATATCTATTTTTTTTGTAGCTATGTAATAAATTATGGATATTGTATTATTTATTTTAAATTGAATGAATACTATTTCTTATATTTGAATGGCTTGAATGTTTATTAACTACTATTTTATCTAACTGTCAATATGATCGTGCGGAAAGATGCATCCAATATTAGTTTGGTTATTACCAGCCTAACATGGGTCATCACAGTTGGTATCAGAGCAGGATTGGAAGTGTTAGAGTAAAATAGTATTTGACATAGAAGCCATAATTGGAAAATCATTCAATTTAAAATATAAATACATTGGAATGAAATACATAATAGAAAACTAGTAATACTGTAGTAGGAACAAAACATCTTATAGAAAACTAGTGATATGAATTTAAGACGATATGATTTGACAACTTAGGTTCTTTTAGCAATCATCCTTAGTAAACGCAAAATATTTGAGGTTAAACAAGAACGTTGCAATCCTTTTCCATGATTATGATTATTTCACAAATGCAAAGTGATGTATTCTATTATGCATCCATTCGGTGCCATGGTTTTAAACCATTTGAGAACTTCTAGTGAACTTATGATTTATTTCATGACATTTCAAGAAGATTTTATAAAATATCTGAGAACTTTTAAAAAAAAATTCTTGTGATGATAAAAATATGATTGCAATTTATCATCAATTCAACAAAATCTTATGTAATTTTGGAAGTTTTAATTGCTTAAGTTTTATTGGAATAGTTACATAATTGCCTTTTGTTTAATCTATATTTTAAAGGCTTACAAACTGCTTTCAATATGATATTTCCTTTATATATGAATATGAATTCTTTTAATTGTTAAATAGTAATAAAATGTTTCCTTATAATCTATGACAACTAGAAAAAGATTTTTATGAGAATGATTAAATAGGAAGTAGATGAAAATGATAGTAATGAGAATAATGACAAAAATAACATTGATAAGATTAAATTGATAATAATAATAAGGTACAAGTCTAGTCCCCTCTAGATATTGATTTGAATTGCAAGAGTAGTGTTCTTGGAATTTTTTGGAGATTTAATACTTTCTGAGCTACAAAAACTTATCATATCTGAAATTGTGCAAGTGTTGGTATGAATTTTAGAATCTTAATTTAAAGCAACCCTTACATAAAGTTTTGTACTTCTTATCTTGAATTTTTTGTACTTGCATTCTGTGAAAGTCTTGGAAAGATTTGTTAAGGAAATGTATGATTGAATTAAATTGTGGGGAGCTAGATTCGAAATTAAATTTTGATTTTCCAAAACTGAACTTAGGATAAAATGCATATGCTATACAAGTATGATTAGAGTTCAACTTGCACACGATTTACATTACATGTATTCAACTTCCAATTTAGGCAATTGAAGCTTATTGCAAAGCCATGTATTCTAATTCACCATGTGGACTTAGATCTAATCTTTATTCTTAAGAATCTGCATTCCCAGTAAAGAAATTTTACTTTATTGTATTTTTTAGCATATTTAAGTAGACTTACAATTTATGGGAAGTAACATCATACTGGTAAGTTAAAATTGAAGATTTGAACTGTATGGTTTCATTTGTGCATAATCCAGAATCAAATGCGCTGATAAACTATTTCATTCAAAAAAAATAATTAGAAATGAAATGACATCTCTTAATTATCGTAGTATCATTTTTACAAAAATAATGAACTCTTCTTCTTGAATCTAACAATTGTATCAAAGCATCAAACACTGCATACATTTTTTTCTCCTATGCATAAAATTCGATACAAAATCATATGGCCGTCCAAGATTTATTACCGTATGCATCTGACTTCATGATTTGGTATCTTGTTGCTGCGGCGAATTACCTCACAAAGTGAAGGAAAGTGGAATTGTATATAATTGAGATGCGTAATAGATTTAACAATCTTTTCGATTATAGAATTTAGCATTTTGCAGCTATAGTAAAAGTTTTCTTTTGAGGTAACTTGCGATCTAAAAGGTGTAGTGTTAAGAGTATATTAATAATACACTAAATCCTAAATTTGGAACATCAATTGAAGATTAGGCAGTTTTCTTCAAACCCAAATTTTGGCTCTCATCTTGAATGCGGTGTTTCGATGAAGGCGCTCAACAGAAGTTGACTTAGCAAATGCTAAATTCGGCCTAGCTACTAGCTAATTCTGAATCTAATTAGTTTTTGGTTCAGATTCATGAGCATTCTACCAGTATAACAAACTAACAAGAATAAGTTTAGCTCTTGTAAGATCTAGGACATTCGGTACACTAATTTTAGATTCAACCACATGCTATTTATTTGTGTGCTAGATTTTAACCAAGTTTGATATATGTTAGTGTTTAATTATCGCTATAAATGAATTAATGCCCTCAACAAGTTATTATGAATAATGTTCACTTAGAACTTGTCTTTCATCATTCGATTATTTAATTCAACAAGTTTGATGTAATTTTATGAGTATTCTACACTCATAAATGATCAAAACTTGAAGATATTTGATTTTCACTTACTTGTGGCCACAAAATTAATTTTATAGTTTGTGAGTACGCTCATTAAATCCAAACTAAGTGTATCGATACTTTTGAATCATGTTTCTATAACAATCTAACAAATTAGAATATCTTCCTATGTATGAAATATGTGAGTATAGTTTTATCAGTTTCCTTCCCAATCTTTTTGTGTTCCTCTCTTTTTAAAACATAAGGCTATAAACAATAACCTCAATTTAATTTGGAGATTGTTTCCCTAATTTTGCTAAAAGCAATTTTGATTGTTCTTCCATTTAAACAAATGCATTTGACTTCGATGATTATACATGTATTTATCTTACTTAGTTTGTTCGAAAGCTCTACTTTGGAATCTCAATCATATATTTGAGAATATAAATGTATGCTTTATTCAGGTAAGATGTTAAGCTTATAGTATGATTCACCTTTTTAACTTAATCTGAAAATTGATTTTGGTTCATTATATAATAATGAATTAAATTTGAATATGATCCATTATTTAAACTCAGACTTCATCTATTTTCTATTTTTAATGTCATCATATTATCTCATTGGGGCTCTTAAGTAATGGATTAGTAAGATCCTATATCTCGATAATGCGTAAACACAATATCAAAGTGTGCCTCAAATTTATCATTGAATGAATTGAAATACTTAATGGCCTGGTGAAGCATCTTGATATTATACAAATATTGATAGTGACATCAGAAGAAAAGATAAAACCAAAAGGATAGGCAGATGAGCTTAAATTGTTCATGAGTATACTTATTCGAGATTTAATTTCTCATAGTAAGATCAATTCAATTTAATTTGAAGGTTTTGGAATGTTGATGCTTAGAAAATAGACAATTTGGGCAAACATCAATATGACAAGGACATCAACACATATAACAGTAAGAAACTAATAACAATATTTGAGATCAGTAACACAAATTTGAGATACTTTATGATGTGATACCTAGATGATATTCTTAATGAGAAATTCATGTTGTGAAGTAATACTTTAGAACTTATATATTTTCACCATAGTAAAAAAAAATTAAATATGTGGATATTAGAAAGAGACAGCTGTCAATTAAGGAAGAGAAATATTCCTATTATTAAAGTGCAATGGAAAGGTCACAGTGCCAATGAAGCAACATGGGAAAGAGAGGAGGATATGAGAAAGGAATATCCCGGACACTTTAAGAATTCAGGTACTCATAATTAAATCATTTTGCATTCAACTAAATATTTTTTGTTGCGGTGAAATATCGAGGACGATATTATTTTTAAGTAGAGGAGTTTGTAATGACCATATGTCATTTATAAGAAAAATATTAATGTCCTGCAAATTTCAGTTTTCTTTCTGTTAAAATCTCCCGCAATTTTCAGTTTCTATTACGTTAAAAATCTCTCGCTAAAATAACTCTTCGGTTACAAATATTGATTAAAGAAGTTTTTCAAACTTAATGCTAAAATAGGAATTTATATTTGTCATTAAAACTATCTTCCGCTAAAATAACTCTTCGGTTACAAATATTGATTAAGGAAAATTTTCAAACTTAATAATGAAATAGGAATTTATATGTCATTAAAACTATCTCCCGCTAAAATAACTATTCGGTTACAAATATTGATTAAGGAAGTTTTTCAAACTCAATGCTGAAATAGGAATTTATATTTGTCATTAAAACCATCTCCCGCTAAAATAACTCTTCGGTTACAAATATTGATTAAGGAAGTTTTTCAAACTCAATGATGAAATAGGAATTTATATTTATCATTAAATACATCTCCCGCTAAAATAATTCTTCGGTCACAAATATTAATTAAGGAAGTTTTTCAAACTCAATGCTGAAATAGGAATTTATATTTATCATTAAAATCATCTCCCGCTAAACTTAATTTTCAGTTTCAATCCTTAATTTAGAAAATTTTCAAATTTGTTTAAAGCTGAAATAGAAATTAAGACCCGTCATTAACGCATACTTAAATTAGTAAAACATAAATTGCCTCATTAAGACCCATATTTAAGGTAAGAATCGGCCGCCCCTGTTAGAAACTGTTAAATAATTAAATCTCAGCTGTATTAAGAAGGTATGCATAGAGTAATAAATGTAATTATCCGTAACTTACCGACTAATCAGCCCGAATGAAACGGACGTGCGTTACATACGCACGTCAAATTTAACCAGAAGGAGCCGAATGACTCTTACCACTCGAGCAAGCTTTCTCTCCCTCTCAGTCGCTCGACTCTCTCCCGCACGGACGAACCGCACGAACGAACCGCACAACACCCGATGGAAGCGCACAACAGGCAAGCGAGCAACAGGGACTCGATCCTTGCCTGCGATCGACGACAAAAGCCGACAAAAGTGCAGTCGACGTCCCAGCACGCACGATCATTTCTCCTCTGCGCCGATTTCTCTTCAGCCCGATCGCCTCTTCCGCTCGATTCTGCGATCCCTTCGTCTGTGCGTCGATCCTTCCTCTCCTCTTTCGCTCGATTCGGCGCCGATCCAGCGCATTCGATCAAGAGTAAGGTACGAACTCTTGCTGCTTCCTTTTTTCTTCAGCCGATCGAGTGAGATGGAGAGAGCGAGAGAATGATAGTCGAATGATAGAAATTCTTGAGAAGATTTTATATGTATAAATCTTTAAATCTTGCATTTAAATTCTAAAATTTATCTTATATGTATCATATTTTTATCTTACATCAAAGGAAGGTGCAATATATTTTTGATACAGCTCATATTTTATTTGTTAACTAAGAGCATAAAATATAATGCAAATAAAACATAAGAGAAACATTATCTTACGAGATAATAACAATTTTTGGGTTGATAAATTTATAAATTCTCTATAGTATCCTTTGATATTTTTGTCTATGAATGCTTGTTTGATGTTCATATGATGATTAGTTACTAAACTAGATAGTGGCAAAAGATATTTTATTTTGAGTATAAATTTATTATTATTATTTTTATTATTATTAGTAACCTGATTTAACTTGATGATAAAACCACATGTACACTGCAATAGGGTCCATCTCAATTTTTTAGTCTAGTGAATAATGTTAAACCTTAACCTAAAAGTAAAATAAATTAAAGATTATGTATTGATATCAAATTATTGAAACATGCAAGGGAAATTTTAATCAATTTAATGTATTCGATTCAATCTATAGATCTCATTGATGGATTCAAATCTGCATGAAATGTAGAACAAAATTAAGAATTTTGGGAAAAATACTATTTTAGTCTAAAATTCCTTAAGATAATCATCTTAAGAAGATCCTAAGTTTGTTAGCTAAAATCAGACTTAGGAATAAGAATATAAGTTTTAATTTTATAATAGATCATGGAAAAATTTAATAAAATCTTAATTATAAATTTTGCAAACACATCGAATTTTGAGTGAATCGACTTGAATAAGTCAAACACAAAAGGTAGACTGGATATTATTTTATATACTTTTACTTTTATTTGTTACTTATGCATCGCTTTAAACTTATTGCTACTTAATATGTTATTCTTACTACTAATGATGTAAGAGAAATTGAATGATATTTATGTATTGTGAATATTGCAAGAAGGGTTCTGAAATGGAGCATGATTAGCTTATGAACGGGGCTAGTCCTCAGGAGCTATAAAGGTGCCGTCTGGAGCTTTTGAGGGAGGCATAGGTGAAGGTTGCTTAAATGCACGTTACCATCTAAGATCCTTAAGGGGGTTCGGGTGAAGGTTTATACTTAAATGCATATGAACACAGCCTCATGATTTTGGCTTTACCTAACAGAACTGCTATTATTGTTTCATAATATCATAAACATAAACATAAACATGAATTTTACGCTATTATTACTTTTTCTTTTGACACTTGACATGTGAACAGAACATTCATTTTGCATGTGATATGATTATCTTTTATTTGATACACACTATATTTCCCTGCAATTGTTATCTCATTTCTTTTTGCATTCCACTTTGCTTTAAGTATATTTTTAATATTCTTTATATTTAGAATGTGCACTAAGGCATTATTTTTATAATAACAGATCAGATACAGCTAAAGGCGGTTGATATAGTTTAAAGGCTCAGCGCAGGATAATAACTGCCCCTTCAAGGGATATATATTTTTTTTGTAGCTATGTAATAAATTCTGGATATTATATTATTTATTTTAAATTGAATGAATGCTATTTCTTATATTTGAATGACTTGAATGTTTGTTAACTACTATTTTACCTAACTGCCAATATGATCATGCGGAAAAATGCATCCAATGTTAGTTTGATTATTACTAGCTTAACATGGGTCATCACACAAGCGAATTATGGTAGATTTTCGGACAAATGGTCAGCTTATGTGTGAGGTAGAGCTAACTATTCGAGAAAAAACAACATTACCAATATGGAGACTTAAAATCGATATGTAAAACCTCTAAATTTAAACAGAAATTCATAAATTCCACAAAAATGAGTAAAATCTCAAAATTACAAGAACGTACCCTTGTGAAGGGTGAAAGGATCCCCAATCAATTTGAATAGTTATTGCGTCGCCTCGATTGTTATGGTTGGTAGAGGCCGCAGAAGAGAGCAAGCGCTCACAGTAGTGGGTGCAAGAGCATGGCAAGAATGCACACGTTTGAAATTTGCAAATAATTTTGGCTTTGATACCAAATTTGGCAGAGGTCGATGCATCGCACGCTTTTCTGGCAAGCAAACGACGATCGAGAGAAGCGACGAAGTGAACGTTTGAGAGCAATGACGATGGAGCCAATGAGCGATAGCAAAATATGATAAGTTTGTGCGGGTTGTATGCACCCACCACGCATACCTCCGGTTGCATACACCTTAGGTACTCTAGGATTGCCCACACCTCGAGGCCTTAGTCGATTGTCCACATTGTAAAGTAAGAATTCTAAGCACATAAAGCTTGGAAGAAAATTTCAGGATTTTTATTATCACAATAATGTTTTTTACGGAAGAATTTGTTTATATTTATAAAAAAATAAATAAATAATAATTTCTTACTTAAACTAACCATCCAAAAAAAAATACAAGAAAAGAATATACTCTTTTATCAAATAAGCCTATCTTCTAAATAAATTTTTTTATAATTCTCATATATAAATTAATTATCTTCCATTTACAATTAAAATTAAACTCAAAATAAAAATATTTAAATTCAAATTTTAATTTAATTAAAAATATAAAAAAAGTGAAAATATATATATTTTTAAGCTCTTATAATCTATTATTATATGTGAAACTTTTTATATTGTGCAACAAAAAAGATAAAGTAGACTAGTAAGAAAAAGATAAAACAAATGTAAATATTTTCTTAATTTTGCATGAAAATAAATAAATATTCTTTGGAATCGCATTAGTATGAATTTATCATACTGTTACATAGCTCTCAAATATTTTTAAGAAATTATGGACGATTAGAATTTAAAGAGTTAAGTGAAATAAAAAAATATTATTAAATCTATTTTTATTTGTGAAACTATTAAAAATATATTTTTAAAATTTTAAATTTTAATTATTCATATTTATTTAGAAATATTTAAGAATTAAGTTTTTTTTTTTTTTTTTTTAGCAAGATGGTATGAACTCACCTGATGAGAAAACAAAAGAAAATAAAATAAACACATTAGTCAAATGCAAATGTTAAAAATGGCATCTTGCAACTTAATTAAAAGCCTTCTTCTAGTTTTAGTTCTATCTCTTGCATCGATCAATATAGAAGCTAAATTTGATTAAAACTCAATTTGAAGCGATAAGATTTTAAAAAATCAAATTTTATTCTCAAACAGCATAATGACCGGGTTCATAAATTAGAGATGCGCTTGATTATTTTTCTCTATGATTTTCTATGATATACGGATGCGAAGTTGGCACTCACTGGTCAACACATCTGACTGCAAGTTGCATCCCCATAATTATCAATTCCCAATTAAAAAATCGTTTCCTGACCTTCATTTGTCTCTCTTTTAACAATTCCTAACCAAGAAGACGTTTCCCAGTTCTCGCCCTTCAATTATTTACTCAAAAACAGCAGTTATCCTCAAAGAAAACCACTCTCTTCCGGATTTCTCCATCCAGCTTGCTATGCTTTTCCTCATCTCTTCGTTGCTCACCCCGCCTTCTGATGAACTCCAACTCTTCAAAGCCATCTACTTAGCTCACAGCTGAAATGGGTAGCACATTGTTTTCTGTCTCTTCTGATTCTAATGGTGTCTTTTCTTCCCCTTTCCCCTCTTTAGTGATGGAGCCCACCAAGCAAAGAGGCGATTTTGAATCTGGTCTCTTCTCCAAACATGGGAGATTAGCTTTGGGGGTTGAGGAAACTGATGAGTTGAATCATCTCAAGGTGATCAAAAGCGATCCGATGCTAATAGCGACTAGAAGAATGGAACCTTTCCACCTTTGGTCCAACTCATGCTCCCTATCATCTGATGGGGAGAGAATGCTAAGTTTTTCTTCACCAAGATCAGATGCCATGGCGTTCAGCAGCTGTGAAACCTTGCCTTGCCTTTGGAAAGTAGGTAATAAGAACTCTTGAGTTTCTAGGTTTTGATGATGCGTTGTTTATGGAGTAGCTCATTGCGTTATGTGCTCAAGGGGTTGGAGTTCCTTATGCTAATCTTTTTCGTTTGGATCTTATGATCAATAACTTCAAATGTTTTTTCTTCGAGATATGATTGGATATGGGCTGCATTATTGTAATAAATGTCCCTATCATATCTTTTGCTTAAAAATAATTGCGTTAAGCATGTTGGTTGGTAAAACGAAGTAGGTAAGCTGTTGTAATGATTTAAGTGTAGAGGTACAAAGAAATGGGTTAAAGGTGAGAACTTGCTTCCATTTTTTTTTTCCCTAACTATTTGCAGTCTCTTACTTAGGAATGTGCCATGGACGCTATAATGTGGGCATGCATGGGACTATGGGTGGGTTTAAAGGATCGTTTACTCCGTCTCAATGGATGGAACTGGAGCAACAGGCTCTGATCTATAAATACATTGATGCGAAAATCCCAGTGCCATCAAATTTGGTCATCCCAATCAGAACAAGCCTCAATCCATCTGGCTTTCCTTCCTTCACTGCTGGATCTTATAGATCAGGGAAGTGTAAGTGTGTGTGTGTGTGTGTGTGCAATTTAATTTTCAAAGCACTTACTAAATGCTTATATTTGGATTTAGTAAATCTTGGGAATGTAAAATCCTAAAAGTAGTTTGGCTCAAGATTTAGTAAGTTGTTTTAAATCCTGAAAAGCTCTTTTGCTAAGATTTATTCTTCTTTTTCATTGTGGCATAAATCTTTGCTTGAATAGATAATTTCAATATATGCTGATTACTAAATTATGGATTTAGCCGGATTTATGCTCTTAAGTAACCGTTTGCATTAACGGCAAATTAATTTTTGTTTTGCAGGATTTAAGAATTTAAAGGCTTAAACCCTTTCTGAATCCTTAAATATCGTTCAAGCAGCTATTTAATATGCCTCAAGCTTTTTTATTGCATTTTTATATCCTTAAATCAAGTTGTGTTTGCATTTGGTATAAAGCTGTATGAGTAATCAATAAATTTCAATCCAAACACACAAGAGTGTTGAATTAATTAGCATCATGCGTACATCTGATGCAAGGATGGCATCACGCTGCTGTAATTGTCTCCAGTCAAATATTTATGCTTGATAAAAATAGATCATGATAGAAATTATAGTTGGAACTCACAACAGTTTTCTAACCTCATCATAATCCTTTTTTTTTTCTTTCTATTTGCAGGGGGGTACGGGTCTTGTAATCTCGCTTTTGCGGGTAATACCGATCCAGAACCCGGTAGATGTCGTCGAACTGATGGGAAGAAATGGCGTTGTTCCAGAGATGCAGTTGGTGATCAGAAGTACTGCGAGCGGCACATGAACCGTGGCCGCCATCGTTCAAGAAAGCATGTGGAAGGCCACAATGGCCATGCTGCAAAAGCAGCAATGCCTACCCCCTCACAATTGGGACCAACTGTTTCTGGTGGCTTATCTAGCCATAATCTAAGTGGAGCACATCAACAGCTGTGCAAGAGTTTGCAGGCAGGCATGGCAGAATCTTCACCTACACAGTTTGATAGGTTGTCTGCTGCTTTGTTTTCATCCTTTACTTTTGGTTGTGGAGATTATCTTGTCACTTGCCATTTTTGAACTCATTGAATACTTGGCTGTTAATTTTTAACTTGAAAGGTTTTGCTAAGTTTATGGAATGCAACTAAAGGTTCTATGGTAACGTTCGGGTGCTGCAGTAATCTCGCATTCCCTTTTTCCAAATTCGCAATCTTAATGCTGACTATCTGTCAAGGCTGTGCTCCTAATAGTCGTTACATGTGTAAAAGCGTGGCTTAAAGTGTTTATTTGTGAAATAGGGGCTGAATATTCTTCTGCTAGTTCAGTTGAGCTTAAAGTCTACTTAACTGGCTGTCACTGGTCCCTTGCTTTTTGACTTGTAAAATGTTAAAGGTTGTGCTAGATTGAGGTTTGGCAAGATTTTGGATGAGGATGCATACTTTTCCCACACTTTACCTCTGTTTGAAGTTTCTCTTGATGGAGATATACCCTACAGCTTCTGACAGAATCTGGACTGCGGTTCAACTGAACTGCAATGGCCTTCACATCTTGCATCTTTTGTTAGACGATATCATCTGATTTGCTAAAGCCACCTCTTTGATGATATTTAATCTCCTTAGTGTTATGGCAGATGAGCGAGTCAAACTGCCAATGTGAGTGAGCAAGTCACAATTTTTATTTGATCGGAAAACCACACTTCATGGGCAGTAATGTGTTGCTCAGTGGTCAGTAAACACTCAACAAACTCTTATAAAGTATTTAGAAATTCATATATGTGGGATTTTCAGAAAAGGCAAATATTTATTACATTATTTCTAAAATTTATGACAAAATCCACTTCTGGGGAATGCAACAGTTGTCAATGGTTATTCAGTTGTGGTTAATTAGTGTAGTTATCACAGCTATACCATTTATGCTATGCTCTTCTCCTCAATCATAAGCGCTTTCTTGGGCAGCATTGAGAAGGTGTCTTGCAATTTTTTGTGGAGTGGGAGTTTTCTAAAATGTTTGCATTACCTTAATTTGAAAGAAATCTACAAGGCTTGAAGCCTCATCTTTTGTGATCTCAATCTTTGGAGAAATGTATTGGTGTGCTACACCTTGAAGTTTGTCAATCAAGAAGAGGAAATGTGGGTGAAATGCATGCCAAATTAGCTATGCTCATAGAAGGCACATCTGCAACATTCAATGCAATGACTTGCCAGTTTGGTTTATTATAAGGGTCGTAAACTGTTATTCTCAAACGAATGTTGTAAAGTGGGCAACAGTGTCTTGATCCATTTTTTGAACGCCATTGGGTGTGACTTGGAGCAATTGACTGCACCCCACGTACATGACCTCAGATTTCCAAATGTGTGGCAAATTTGCTTCAAGGAATTTGGTTGCAGGTGATTTTGGAGCTCTTGCTCAGGAAAGGAACAACAGCCCGCTCATCTCCTCTAGGCTTGTGGATTGTGGTGAAAAGTAAGTTCACTTTTGGCTGCAATTATCCTGTCCAAGCTGCTCTTTACTCGTCTGCCGCTGTCTTCATGGTATTAAAACTGCTCAAGCTCTGAATGAGCCAACCTTCTCCATCTCTCTTTTTCTATTCCCTGGATGATCTTCCATCGCCATTGTTCCCAGCTGCAGGCATCACCACCTGTACAAAGTTCAAACAGTCCTCATCCGAATCCCTTTGTCATCAGCTATCCGCCAGCCTCACTCAATCACCATCTTTTGCCACACTCAACATGGCTGAATCACACAGAATGATCCCAACTACAATATCAACAAACCTTGGGAAACCGCCCTATTCCCTGACAGTGAACCTTGACAACTGCTAGTACCTTGATTGTGGCGCATCAGCTCAGACTAAATTTTGGCTTCCACAACCTATTCATGGCCGACCAATACAAAGGAAATAGTAACATAACCGTTATAATGGTCAAACATTGCAGATCCCCATTGTTGGAAAAGATCTCCTACCTACTCATAAGCTTCTTCTCTCTTACCTAGTACATGTTCCAAAAGCAAAATACAATTTTCTATCAATTCACAAGTTAACAAATGATAATCATTTCTCTATTTTCTTTGATTCTTATGGCTTCTCTATCAAGGATTGAAGAACAAACCAGACAATACTCAAGGGGCCTAGCCATAACGGATTATACGCCATTCTAGCACTGCCCTCTAATTTCTACAACAATCTGCAGTTTGCTCTCCCTTCATCTCTCTTTGATATTTTGCTACTATGGCACTAGAGGCTAGGTTAACCGGGAAATCAATCCCTGAAGCTCATCTCCAACAACCACTCTCCCATTCACCTCCAAATTGGTGACATCCAATGTTAACATTGCATCCTAGCAAAACCTCATCGACTATCTTTCTATCCAAGTGTCAACCACTGTACAACAATTTTGACCTCATTTACATAGGTGCATGGGGTCCATCCCCAACCATTCCAAGTATTATGTTTCATTTATTGATGATTACTCACGCTTTTGCTTGTTATTCCCACTCAAAACTATATATAAAACACCTCAGCAATTCATTACTTTTAACAACTTCGTAGAACACTAATTTAATAAAAAGATAATAACTCTTTTCTCTGATGGAGGAGGTGAATACTCTTCAACCACCTTCACCTCCCTACTTTGCAGCCTTGGATTTCAACACCAAATCTTCTGCCTCTACATTGCACAATAAAATAGTATCGTTGAACGCAAACATCGTCACCTCCTAAACATTGCTGGAACACTTCTCAATACGACACACCTACCTTTGTTTTTTTGGGCCGAAGCCACCAATACAACCGCATACTTAATAAACTGACTTCCCTCCCCCACCATAAAACCAATCTCCTCACCAACTATTTTATTTTATAATCAACCACCAAATTACAATCATCTCCGTTCTTTTGGATGCTTTTGTTTTTGCCTCTACCACTGCACTTCATCACAAACTGACCAACTGATAGCTCCTTGTATCTTTGTAGGCTACCTATCCAATTACAAAGGCTATATTTGCCTCAACCCAAAGACTAGTAAAACACTTGTCACTCAACACGTCAAATTCATCAAAAACACCTTATACAACATCCTACTACTACAACTACCATCCACCAACAACCAACAAACCTACACTACCTCAACGGTCCCAACTCAATCCTCTCACACTTGCCCAAGTACTAGGGGTACAACCTCCACTCAATACCAATCACCAAGCTCAATCATCACATCCTTATCCTTAAACCCACAACCGCAGCCCCATTCCCATCACCATGCCAACACCCTCAATTGTTTCAATCTACTATGCCAGCCACGTTGCCGATGAGTCAACAACCAACCACCAACCATCTTCCACCCAACTATGTTGCCGATGAGTCAACAACCAACCACCAACCATCTTCCACCCAATTGCCAATCCACCATATCTACCCAATGATCTCCCGGTCTAAGACTGACAACCTCAAACCAAAACAAATTTTTATACCCATTTACACAAAATCCATCATTCCCGAACCAAAGTCTTATAAAGAAGCATCCAAATACCCACAATGGATATCTTCCATGCATGAAGAATTCCAATCTTTAAAATGTCAACAAACTTGGGATCTAACACCCTTGAAACCCACTCTAAACATTGTTGATAGCAAATGAATATTTCACATCAAGATCAATAACACCACACCCATCATTCATTACAAAGTTTGCTTAGTAGAACAAGGATTCACTCTAAGCTATGACATCTACTACACAGAAACATTCATCCCAATATCAAAAGTGACCACCATATGCATCATCCTAGCCATCGCCACATTACAATTGGCCGATGCTTCAACTATACATCTCCAATGCATTCATCCATGACCCACTCCACGAAAAGGTTTGCATGAAATAACCACCCATGTTTGTCGAGTTTGTTAACCCGACGAAACCCAACTATGCATGCCTACTCAAGAAAGCCTTCTATGACCTCAAACAATTCCTACGACAATGGTACTCAACCGTCACTGCGTTTCTTCATAGTAAACACTTCCACACCATCAAGGCCAACCCATCCCTCCTTCAAGTAAACTTACCCACCACCTACATAATCATCTATGTCGATGAATCATCATAATGGGCTCCATACTTCACACCATTGATAGGCTAGTCACCATAATGGTCACCAAAATTTAAGATGAAGAATCCCATTAAACCAACCAACTTAGTATCTCCACCCTCATGCCACCACAATAAACATATCTCACTCAAGCATCCTATGTTGTGCAACACTTTCATCAAGTAGGTATGTCCGACTGTAGATCTGTGCCCATGCTTGCATCAACCAGCTCCTCTACTCTACCTCCGCCTCAAACTCTACATTCACTCAGCCACAACTCTACTGCAGACTCTTCGTATCCTTACATTATTTAACAATTACCCGCCTAGGCATCAACCTGTCTGTAAATAGAGCTTATTAACATATGCACAATCCCCATCAATCACACAATAGAATTGAAACTCGTACTTAGGTACTTAAAAGGAACACAACACGTTCACTCCCGCATCAACCCCGGCATACTCCGCCTTACAACATATTCAGATTCTGACTTGTCCAGAGATACCACTGACAGAAAATTCACCATCAGTTACTGATTTTTTCTAGGCAACACACCTTTCTCATGGAGCGCTAAGAATCCACACACCGTCGCCAAATCCTCCTCCGAAGTAGAATACATGGCTATCGTGACCATAACCACCGAAATCATTTGGATCTGTCAGCTCTTCGAAGATTTTCAGACCTCTATCACTGAGCCTACATGCCTCTAATGTGACAAAAAACTGCCATCACTCACCAAACATGTGCAAGTCAATTGCCATTTATTTCGGGATTTTATCAACCAACATGAGACCACTGTCAAGCATATACTCTCCTTGAGCAATAGCTGACATTTTCACCAAATCACTGCCTACTTCACATTTTGTCAAACTACGTAATAAGTTGGTTGTCAACACACTGGGCGCTAGTTTACTGGGGATGTTAAGGATCAGTTGTAACCACTAAATATTCCCTCCACTAGCCTAACAAACTTGTACCTTGTCCTTTACCACTATAACACATAAGAACTCTTACAAATCAACATCTATATATATAACCTCATGTACAAAGAATTCTACAATTCTTATACACAAAAAAATAGATTCATTAATGGCTGCAATTCTCCTCTTCGAGTTGTTCTTTACTCATTCTACTGCTGTCATAAAGTGGTAGATTTGTTTGGGGTGCGATGAATTGAAAATTGGAACCATGTTGACTTTATTGCACTTTTATTTAGGCCATTAGATGTATGTATCTTGGTTGGGTGATTTTTTTTAAAAATTTCATAATTTCTTATGATTCTCAAGAAGGCAGCCACCTTCAATTAATTATACATCCAAGACTAGATTCATCATAACATTATTTGCTAATCTTGGCATTGTAAGTTTGTGAATAATCATATAGCACTGAAAAATTGTCAGATCACTTTTTTTTTTCCTATAATCTTCAAGGACATTTTTTATAACTTTATTTTATGCCTTTTCTAATTCAATAAAGCTTAGATAGATATTTTCTTTATTCTCTTTAATTTTTTCCACCAAATCTCTCAACAATATATGATCTTCACAATTGTCCTACAAAGCATAAAATCAATTTTAAATTTGTGTGATCCTTGTATCTTTCTGTAATTTATGTTCAATTGGTCTTTCTAAATGTTCAACATGCTTTTCATTACCTTAATTCCATTATAATTTGTGGTCATACACATTGTCTTTTCCTTGGAAGTAGAATTTATTGTTTCTTTTCCATTCATATGACATTGAACTCTTTAAAATATTTCTTAACTTTTTCATCATCCAAATATTTCTAAAAGGAAATATAAATGTGATTTGGTCCTAATGTTTTTCCACTCTTCAATTTCTTAGAGTGTTTCAAACATTGGTTTATTTACCTTGAAGAGTAATTAATATTATCATTAGAATTACACTATTCATATTAATCATGTTAGTATAACGTTTATTAGAATGCTTATAAAATAATTCATCCTGCTATTTTAAATGTTATTGTTATTGAATAGTGTATTTTAGCCAACATTCTTTATACACCTTTTATGCAAGATATTATGATGCATTTTGAGCTCCCTTATGGGTTATGTTGAGTCACTTTTAAGTTGTATTGTGTATAGTTATGATTGAGGCACTTATATGTTATGTTAGCGCTTTTCTGCACTTCATAAGCTCTATGAGGATCTTTTCTATTCATAACTTAGGAAGGGCCTTTTATTTGATTGTACACACTAGAAGCAAAGGATTCATGAATTTGACCACACTTTGTGGGACTAAGGCATTGTGTTGTTGTTGTTGTTGTTGTTTTATGTTAGAGGTGCTCTTGTCATTTGTTGACCAATAGCACCACCTCCATCATGACCAGCACAAGTATTAGCTCCACTGAGTGGGGTTGGTTATATACTTAATTTGGTTTTATTGTAGAAGATCAAATAAAAGTCCTCTTTAAGTTCCAAAGAGTGATCTTTTCTAATTGTTACTTCCTATGTCATTTGTTCACCAAAAACATTTTAATTTTTGAGAATACATTATGAGTTTATCTATGAGATCATATGTATCTTTTTTCAAATCAAGCTTATGAATAAATGAAAATTACTATCTTGAGTGCTTCTTATATGATCGTTTTTTGGTGTTGTGTATAAGCTATAGGGGCTCAAGCTATTATAGCTTCAAGGTTTGTATGGCTTGAGGTGGTAAGTCATATATCTGTTTGGTTACCTTTTTCCTTATCTCTATCTATGTTTTCTTCACCATCATCTTCCCCACTGTCGTCTTCATCGCCACACTCATTGTTTACATCATTTGTTGTTGTCGCTCATGTTTGCCTTCAACTTTAATTTTATTTGGAAAGTCTGTAGTTTTCTTAATTGCTAATTTGGATAGCCTATATTTTGTTTCTTATACTTGGTATAGTGTTTGATTTATTATACTAACTTCCTTAAAAGAGAATTGTGCACTCCTGATTACTTTCTTAACCGGCAATTAGCATATTTTTTCATTTTAATTTTCAATATTCTTACATTTAAGCCTATGTTTATAATGCATCTTTCTTTTTATTTTTCTTAAATGTTTTATTCTCATTACTATGCATATTTGCTGTTAAGAGCTCTTCTTCTAGATTCACCTTGTATATCTTTGACTATATTGGAATTTGACAACAACAATGTTCTTAATAGCAATGGCTATTTTTTGCTTAATTGTTATGGAGCAATGATTTTGCACGAGATGCAAACACAATGACAAATTACAGTATATGTTGCACTCATTTATTAATTATTTCAGTAAAGTAATGATTAAATCAGAGACCCAATATTAAGATTTTTATATAAGTAAATAAATTATCATATATCTCATTTTAATATTTATTTAGAAATTCATCTCTATTTTTATTAAGTTTATCATTAAGATTAAATTAATTACTAGTAAATTTACACAAATTAAGACCATAATTCACGAATAAAATAAATGCCAATGATTTCTCTAATCAAAGTTTATTGAATGCATATTTAACAATAATTAATTCCAAAATAAGGATATTAAAATTTTGGGTTATTCACAGTATTTTTAGGTGAAGGCGATGTGGGATTATTACGTTGTTTGAGGTCATTGCCAGAGGGGATTATGAGGAAAGTTCGAAATTGATGGAAAGTTATTTTTATAATAGGATTAAATGAAGATGGGCGTTGATAAGGCAGGAGGAGACTGTGCAGAAGGTGCATTACGGTGGGAGGAAAAGGTGAGGGCCTAGGTGATCAACTATCCTATCCTGTGAGGGGATGATTATGAAGGCAAGGTATAGAAGGTTGACATCACCCTTGGAGTGGATGATGAAGATAGTTAGGGTCATAGCAGGAAAGCACAACAATAGGAGGCATTGAAGGAGTGGCTGGTGAGAAGCACTAGCATCAGAGGAATGCATTGGATCCATGTAAGGATGTGAAATCAACTGATGTGGGCATGCTGTTTGGTGGAGGGCTTTGAAAGCATAGTTGAAGTTGCTTAGTAAAAGTAAACAAGGGACTGACAATTATAAAACGAGTGAATGAGTCTGTTTTATTAAAAATGTGTCAACCATTTGCCAATGCTGTTTAATAATCTCATAACTCTGATTTAATGATGACAAATTGTCGTGTCCTAACACAGGCTTGTTTAAAGTCCAATGCTTGTCTGACACTAAAACATGGGTCATTTTGGCATAACCTTTTTCATAGATTAGTAATGTAACTCTAGTCTAGCATCCTCAAATTTAAAAACGTAGAGCAGCTTCACGTTCCAATCTGCAGTTTAATTCCTTCTGCAGTGACTATCCTAATTAAGAATAATGGCAAGTTTTTTGTCAGACTTTGTGTTGCGGTAAATGGTACTAATGAAAAAAATTTTGCCTGCTAGTTTCATCCTTTATGAGCAAAATGTATCGCTCTAATGGATTATACAGTTTTATGTTTTTTCTTTGATATTGGCCAATTGATTGATATAGAAAAGACGTAGTTTCTCGCCAAGGATTTACTGATCTGCTGTAATCCCTTGCTAATAGTTGTAAATCTATTGTCTTTGCTATCCAAACGAGCTGTGCAATTTTTATAGTTAATAGCAGCAATTGATATTTGTATTTACTTGAGTACTTTTAAGTTATCACGTTGATGCAGAATAAAAAAAATTGATTTTGTAGTTTTATATAATTGTTTAATTTCTTAACTTTCATTGAATCACAACATATTTTCTACGGATCATAATTTTTCAACCATCTATCACAATGTGTGACCATGTTCAAATTAAGAGTTTGTTATTGCTTAGAATGTTTTGTAGCTATATATTTTTATCTTGCATAAATTTTCTGATTTATGAAGTCATGTAGAACCCCCCATATAGGATACCAAAATTGTTATGCAAGTTCTTGTATGGTATCATTGCATGGTTAATTTTAAAAGGCGTTCTCTTTCATCAAATTTTCCTGCCATTTGAAATGATGACTCAGCTTCAGAGAAAGAGAGAAAGCCTCTACTTCTGATGACATCAGATGTTTCTTTCATATTACATCTTCATTAGGCATGTGGTCTTGAAGTTCTAAAGAATGGTTCTCAATGTCAGTGATCTTCATGTCTCTGGGTGAGTTACCAATGAGTTGAAGGGAGTTCTCATCTTTGACTAGTGGGATGATCAGGGGATCAGTCAGGGTAATCTAAGTGACTAACTGAGCTTTAGAGTTACTTCCTCAGTCAGTCGGTCATTAATCTTTAAATCCTACTTCTTTGAGTCTGCTAGTAGAGGAGCATTGCAGGAAGACCATTGTTGAATTTTACAAACCAAGATATGCTTACATCTGAGTGAGAGTAGTTCAGTTGGGAGTTGATTATTGCTTACTCAACAGACACAAAACACTTGGGTTGTGCACCTGGGCACCCACTCAACTCACTCTGCAGGTAAAAATTGAACCGCAACTATAGGCAACAGTAGGGCTCTACGTGGCTCATGAACATTGCCCCGTACCATTGCTTGTTGCACCTAAATTAGTTTCCCATGATTGCCCACTCTGCAGCGAATGTGTGAAAGCTTTTCAATTGTCCTTTTACTCATGGCAGTAATGTGCACTAACCACCTGATCGTTGAACCATTTCTTCGAGAACAGGTGCTCAAGTGTGATTGGCTATCTCCTTCTGTATGTAATTATAACGTTTACATGAGGAGGGGTGGTTCTTGTGATTTAATATTCTGACATTTCTTCTTCTCCTTACTCTATTTGTAGTTTTCATTGTTGCATTGTAGACTTCCCTTCAGAGTTTCCCCCACATTTACATGTCTTACCATGTTTCTATTGTTGTCTGTGAGACATTGCAGAGATCCAGGTTCAAAGCCTCTATATCCGCCCAGATGGTCTCTACAAGCTGTATACAAGCTAGTTGAGTTAGTGAAGATCCTCATATATGCAAATCATATTTTGGTATAAGAGTGATGCTATAAGGCTTGTATTGGATGGTTTTGGCTTAAAGCTGCTACAATGATCAAGAAGAAGCCAATTATATTTATTGAATCTTGAAGAAGACAATAAGGATCAAATGCACATATGACATCACAATCAAGCATGGGTAAAGATATGATAAGTGAATTAGCTGTAACTCTTGAAGCAAATATGAAGAGCATGCTGGAAAAAATTATAGACAAGTATTGAAGTTTGGACAAACACTTATTTAGACCAAATTCGAAGGCAGATGCAAGGAGCCACTTTGCCAAGCCAGCTGAGTCATGTAGAAAACTCAATCGATCAATTGAATGATGAAGTGTTTCAGGAAGAAGTTCAGACTAAAATAGAGACATAGATGTAGGAACATTCAGACCTTACTCAAGGCAGCGACCAAGATCATTTTACTGATTTATGATGGTACTCCAGATGTTGACTTTGTTGCTGATTACATCAATCTAATTAAGGGTTATTGTGAACTCCAGGGATACTCAAATTGAACCAAGATTGTCTTGAGTCAGTTAAAGCTAATGGTCTATGCAAAGATCTGGTGGAACTCAAAGCTCAAACACTAGAAAGATAAATATCCTTGTGAACTTTAAAAGTAGTTTTATCTTAAGAAATTTGAAGACAGCCCGTGGATGAAGTGGCACACTCTCCGCTAGCTCAAAGATTAGAGAGTTATAATGCTGTGTTTGAGAAGATGGCTGTGATGATGGGTCGGTCACTCCAGGACACTCATGGGATGACCAAATGGGTTTTTTGCTGACGAGCATTTATTATAAGATGGCATTGTTTTAACATTCGAGATTTTGATCTATGATCCCAATGTTGATTGGGCAAGCTTTGAATCGGCTTAATGACCTCTTAACAAGAGAATTTCTTACTCTGAAGGTGCACATTAATGTAGAGAAGATTATCAAAAATTTTGATTCAAGGAGTCATTTGAACCTTATCTTCAAATATCTGGTGAAGAAGCTAAGACTTGCAATTTAACAACAATGCAACCTTACATTGGGTTGGATCAAAAAGGATGTCATGCTAATGACCAACAATGCCTAGTTAAGTTTTTTGTGATTCAAAGGTTCATGAATAATGTTTTATGGATATGTGTTAGCTGCTACTCGGATTGATTAATATTAAGAAATCTAAAGCTTAGCTCGAGAGATCAAAGCTCTAGATAGTAACCTACATAACCTATAGAACCTACAGAACCTACCCTCCGGGTGGCCTCTTAGTCAGAGTCAAAAAGTTTGACTTCTTAGTAGGCTATTCTAGCTGGTTTTCGCTAATCCCTACCGGCTTCTAAGCATACGACTCACTATTTCATCTTCTAAGCATATGAGATTGAGAAGCCATATTCTTATTGGTGGAAAAAACAGTACATTTAAAACTTCTTTCTAATCGTTACTCCACAAATTGACTCGACAAATCAAGACTTCATTTTGTCTGCAGCAGCATTGCTTCATCTATAACTAGGCATTACTAGCCATGTACTAAGTGATGAGTAACAATAGAGATTATATACTCGGGAATGAGACTATATTGCATATTTATTACCAACCCTTGCAATATTTGTAAATTCAATCTAAATTGCAACTGGCTCGACGCATGAATTAGATGAGTTATCTACAACAGTTTAACATAGTGATTAGATATAAGAATGTGTGCAGAGCAAGCTAGTCAACTTACTATTTAAGCTATTGATCACTACAACAAAAGTGATGGAGATGGAACCATCATATCATATGATTATAAGGAAGCACATGAAGAGTAACCCAAGTTTTAAAAAAATAAAGTAGATGCTGAGATCACCCGGTGCATGACCGAGAGATATTAGAAAAGCCCCAATTTAATATGCTGATTAACTTGGAGTATAGTTGCCAAGACGACTTGCTTTACAATGACACCCGATTGTGCATCCCAAAAAGTGTCAAACGATTTAGATGGATCTAATAGGCTTATACTTCCAAAGGAGTTGGACATGTTGGAGTGAGAAAGACCATCCTCAATCTTCAGAGTTATGTGCATTGGTTGAGAATGCAAGGAGATGCCTTGAAGTATTTCTCGGGATGTCTGTTATCATGTGCCTCCAAGTCTGCAAATTGGAAGCAAGGCTTGTGCTCAACTTTACCTATACTACATTGATCCTTGGAGAGCATATCCATGAACTTTCTTGGAGAACTCTCAATCACTTGACAAGATAACAATTATCTTATTGTGGTAGATAGGTTTTGAAAGATGGTGGTTCTAGTGCCCTGCACACATATTATCACTAGAGAAGGTAAAGTTGAGTTATTCAAGCTTGTTTGGGTATACTTTGGATTGCCAAGCTTGATTGTTTTGGATTGAGACAGTTGAGCCTAAAGAATCTTTTTGGAGTCTCTAGACCTTAATGGAGACTACCCTGAAGCGAGGCACATTTCATCTGTTGGCTAATGGTCAAATGAAGGTTGTCAATTGGACGCTCGTTCTTCTATTGAGGGGATTCAATTACAAAAGGCTGAAGGCTTGGTGTGAGAGTGCTTTATATTTTGTTTGCCTTCAATCGAGCATTGCATGGATCCACTTTTACTTGTTCATTTGAAGCTTTCTTGGGCTACTTGCCTTTGAACCCATTTGATCTCCAATTGCAGATTGAAAATACTTCTGCACCGAGTGAGCTGAACAATGCTTAGAAGCTCTAAGAAAAGACTGAGCAACTAATTCTCGGCTAGAGGAGCAGTTGAAAAAGACTTAGCAACGTGATAAGGAGTGGCATGACATGCACCGAGTGGAAAAGCTATTTGCTGTAAGTGATTTTGTGTGATTACACAACTCAAAAGATCAATTGAAGCCTTTAAGTTAATGTCCCTCAACTTCTATTTCAAGCTCAATATTACATGAGTTGAGAGACGACGAACATTAGTTGACTGAAATTGAGAAAACTTGTACTCATTTTGTGGAACATGTGAGTAAAACGTAAGGATGCAGTTAGACTCAACATAAATAGGTCTTTTGTGACTTCAATCCATTAGTTACATTGAGGAAAGATGGAGGAGATGGCACACTCTATGCCAAAAGAGGGAAGAGTATCCAGAATTACATTTTTTAGTTTGAATGACTTGCTTTAATTATGGAACTACCATTAAAGAGCATATCTACCTCACTAAGTTCATTGTGGGGTTAAATCCGAGTATTGCCGTTGAGATGCACTATTTCCATTCAAGGATTTTGGCCTTGTTAGAAATATTGATATGGCCATGGAAGGACATATCATATTGGAGGCTCATGACTTGTTAAGAGCTCTATAGAGAAGAAGCAATTGAAAGAACAAATCCTTTGCTGAGTCATCCGTAATGTCAGCCGAGTGATGGAGAAGACGAGACAATGTGAGCATTGTGGGAAGCTATGTCAGTTAGATGAATTGTTGGAGGGAAGATCCTATGTTATGTCCAGAAGAGCTTAGAGGAGGCCAAGAAGATGAATAGTTGTTGTGAGAGTATCGAGAAAGAGTCCATAGGCGTGGAAGCACTAGAAGCCCAAGACAACACACTTTACCTATTCGTTGCATTAAAGACCCCTTGGATATTAGCGATACCAACAATTTTTTTATTTCCATAAAAAAGAATCGAGAAGATAATGGGCTCTTTAAGAGGTTTGCAGAAAAATATGAAATAATCAGAAGAAGACCCAAACATTTTCTAGGCCATCTGTGTTAGTCGAGTGATAGAGAAGGAGAAGACGAGGGAATGCAATCATTGTGGAACACTATGTCATAGCTAGAGGAATTGTTAGAGGGTGCATCTTATAAACTGCTCATAAGAGCCCAAAGGAGGTCAAGAAGATTAGTAGTCATGACAAGAGTCACCGAGGAAGAATCCATAACCGTGAGAGCATTGGAGCACCTGAACAGGATGCTTTGCCTATTTGCTGCATTAAAGTACCTTGGGTTATTATGACATACATCGAGTCATTGATGGAAGCTGAGCTCAAGCTGACCAAGATACTGGACATTGGAAGGTGAAGGTTTTGTTGATGAAGGCATTATCCAAGACACTCGAGTAGGTGACATAGAAGAAGAAGATGATGAGAACCTGGCTAAGTTTCCATGATGCTAGAATAAAATGAGGTTGCCTAACTTGAGGAGAAGAAGGAAGAAGAGAACATGGACTGGAAAACGAATCACAAGATTGAGTTTATTCTTCCCTCCAAGGGGCGCGTGATCCTGAAGTCTATCAGAGTCTCAAATAAATGATTTGAATCCAAGTTGAGTAAATAGATGGAGTTGTCTACAAAAAAGGCCGATAAATCATATCCGAGTGTACCAAAAGACCAAGGGTGCTTAAAAAGCACAAAGTAGTGATGCATATGGCCGACTAAGCATCCCAGAGTTAATAAGAAGACTCGTTAAAACCCGAGCTGAAGCAAAGATCAGCATTAGCATAGCCAACTGATATGAAAGTTTGCTGATCTAGAAGAGAGATTAATAAGGAAGGAGCTGAGAACTGAGTGCTTCATCAAGTCCTATCCATCAAGCTTGTTTTAATTTGGGTGCAACTGTCAATATATTTGCTCGAGCCTAGTGTGGGCCGCGCGGGGCTTAACTTTTGATTATTTTAAAATAAGGTAAGGGCACGTGGTGCGCCATTCTTAAGTTGCCAATAAGCACCATTCTTAAGTTGCCAATAGATAATTCACGCGCAAGAACCGACGTGGAACAATGCACATAAGGAATGGGCGCATGTCTTGTCGACGACATAGGGGATGGGCACACTTATTTCATTTTATTATTCTATTTTTTGTTTTTTGTCTTTTGTGTTTTTAAAATCTTTAAGTAGGCATGTTTTATTACTTTATTTTTCATCTTTTTGGCTGCCATATTTTGACAACCTTTTGGCTATTTTTGTGCAATAGTGATGTGCTTGTTCTTGAAGAAATCAATGATTACTTGCGCCGCCCTTTTTTGTAATCTTCTCTCTCCAAGTTCTTAAAAAGATTTTACATTATAGATTCCTCTCAATGTTTCAAACTGTGTTCTTTTGTTGTTCGAGTGTGAGTGTTAGAAGGCCATTCTTCTGGCCCATGAATTCATAACGTCTTTGTGTTCCCAAGAGCAGCTAAGAGCGTTGGAAGACTTAATCCCATTCAAGCTGCATAGCCCTCTTCAAAACCACTCTGCAGGCAAAGATTGAACTTCGGCAATAGCCAACATAGTGTTCCACATGGAACATCAGCTGGCCCATACCGCTTCTCACCACGTCTCAATCATAACCTAACTGCCCACTCTGTAGTGGACGTGTGGAAGCTTTTCATTGGCCCATTGCAAAACGGGATTGTGTGCCAACCATCCTGCCAGTTAGTCTAAGTGTGATTAGCTATCTATATTTATATATAGTTATCAATTTATGCATAGATGGTGAAGTTTTTCTGGTTTGAAACCTTGATATTCTTAGAGCTTATACTCAGTTTCTTTTTCCTACTCCTGTATTTGTAGTTTGCATTTTTGCATTATAGTGAAATTTTTCTTGAGAGTTTCCCCCTCTTTTTTGTCTGACTCTGTTGCTATTGATGATGTTTGTTCGACTTTGTAGAGATCCGGGTTTCAAATCGCCCCCACAATATTCTACAAGCTGTTTTTAAGTTAGCCGAGTGAACATCAATTCTTCGCCGAGCTAATTACAAATCAGGGGAATCATTGGCTCACAATGCAGCTGGTTAGCATTGATGATGATTTGAGAATAGATGAGCTCTAGGAGGGCATTATGTTAGAAGATATGCTATTCACTAGTTCATATTTCCCAAACTCTCTAAGGGATATAACATTTTCTTTGCCATGTGTCCTTGATCTCTATTATATCTATTTGTAAATATCGAATGTCAACATATTCAGTGCATGCTAGTGGATATGTTATTTGCCTGTTCATATTCCTTGAGGTCTGAATGGATCCTGACATTGTCATACTATACATGTCATCTTGTTCCCTATTCCCTCTGGTTACTAGCGAATATAAAAAGGTTCTAAAGATTACTGATAAAATGGGTGTAATGTTGTAGGCTTAAATTTTAAATGTTTAGGAGAAAAAATGAATGAAAGAAAATGACTGCTACCAAATTTGTTAAAACATTGTAATATAGCATTTATTCAATCTCTAATTTTATTATAGTTTCTTTTTTCTGATACAATACTTCTACTGCCTTTCTAGTAGCACATGCAATTTTTTTTTTCAAAATAAATTTACCGTGATTTTACGTCATACGATTGCCACATATGAGATAGACTACCATATTATAACTTTTTGTTTCATGTTGTTACTTTTTTCATTTCTGCACAGTTAGAGGCATCATAGAGTAGATGCCCTCGTCCTGGCTACACTTAGAAAATTATTTCTTGGATGCTATTTTTTGAGGGGTTGCTTTTTATAAAAAAGTTAAAAAACATGCTCCTAAATGACAGACTAAACATAGTTCAACTTTATATACAGTGTAACAGATAAAAAGTTGCCATAAATGGAGCTAATCTTTGATTCGGATCAGTTAGGGTTTGAATATTAGCCAAACTAGTCAATTTTGATTTTCATTTTTGCCATTGACCATAGTCTCTCACAATCAATACATGCTTTAATACTAATTGTTGGGAACATACATCCTTGTGCTATATTCAGCACCAAATCCTTTGGTATCTCTAGCTCTGATACATACGTAAAATCACGAGGAAGAATTCTACCTTCAACTATCATGATAAAGAGAATTTTGTGGTTCAGCATCATTCGACATGGTTGCATTAGCTTGGCATTTTTTATTTCTCCAGAAGTTAAGGATGATATGAAATAAATTTTAATTCACTTGTTTTATTAAAACTCATTGAAGTGATTGCTAATAATCTCTCACAAGCAATATCTTATCATCTCTCCTCTCAAATAACCAAATAACCCTTGGGTCATAAGGTTCTTATAAACAAGCAATAATCATATCCAATTTTGGACATAATATTCTAAAGATTAAAAAAAGTAACTCTAGATCATAAATTTTCTTGCTTAAAGTTGACTTTTTTTGACCAAACGGAATGTTAACAGGACATTGCAAATAATTGAAGTCGTTAATAGTCTGGATTTAGGATTCTTTCTTTGGGTCACACCTAACATTCATACCTAATATTCATGTTGTCAGAACTAGGGGGTAAAACAAGCTTAGTCGATGGCAGAGTCATCTCTGGCTTGAACATGAGATTGATTAATCAATTGAGTCTGAGCTATAAGCTTTACGAGCCTGAGCCGGTTCATTTATTTTTAAAGAAATAAATTGATTTAATTCATTCAATTGTCATAATATTATAAGGAAAATTAGGTCTTGAATGAAATTTTATTAATTGAAATACAAAATAATAATATTAAATTAATTTCTGATAAATTTATATTAAATTTTATGAATCTGATAGATTTTTAAAAGGTATTTACTATGAAATGATTTAGCTTATGAGCTAACAATTCAAATTAGGTTTAACTAATAGCCTCATTGCTCATGTGTTTATTGTGCTCAAGCCATTTTGTTACCTAGCATGAGTAGCTAATAAGTCTTCCGGGCTCACTTTCACCCATAGTTAGAACAATCTTGTAATAAAAGTGGGAACCTTTGAAGCAGTAAACGCTACAAACTCAAATATCTCCATTTCTTTTTCATGACCCCTTTGTTTATATATATATATATATATATATATATATATAATGTTTCCATTTAATTAGAGAAAATTACTTCCACAATTTTGTTTTGCTTATTAAATTATAATTGGTATCCTATAATGTTTTCCTCGATAAAAGCTTATCACATTTTAGTTTCAGATAGATAATCCATAATGAGTCTTTAAAGCCAAGTTTATCTTCAGGACATCACATTGCAGTTTCATCTGTCAATAAAAAAGGGCTTTTTTAGCGTACGTAGCACTTAAATCTTTGTAATATACATATCTGACTCAACTTTAATTTTTACCAACAAAGCACCATCAATTTACCAAATTTAGAATTTTTCTAATTCGGAGTAGATATGAGGTGTCATGTTCGTAAGAAGAATTAAAAATGTTTTTTTTTAAATGTTAAAATTTTTAGGTGATATGCAAGTAAAAATCTCAAAAATAAATCATCAGTATAGTTTGATGCCAAAATTTCTACAGATTCCTTGAGGATTGCTGTCACTTCAGCTCTGAATCCAAACCTTGGGTATAGAAATGTAAAAATGATAAACAGATTGTTGCATTTTGTCATTCAGCTATGGCTGCTTCCCATTCTTACGCTGTCTAATCCCCTGCTGAGCCATGTTGATGTTCTTAGTTAATTGGTTCTCAGCTCTTCAACCTTGCTCTTGTTCGCTTGCTGCCATTGTAGCTAGCCCCAATTTTTCTTCGCATGCAGAGCAGCAAAAATATGAATATATGAAAAATGCTAGACAAAGAATTTATATTTGAACAAAATGTTAAAATCTGTTTACATTTTAAAAATCAAAATCATTTTATGTTTTGCCCAGGTGACAGCTATTGTCTGATATTTTGATTGCTTCCCTAAATTTTTTAATAATATACATACTATTGCTTTAATTATTGATGTGTCGTTAAGGTACATATTGATGCACTTTTTTTTATTGCACAATTGTGTTTAATTGTGTGGCTCAAGTTTTGCTTGTATAAATAAGCTTGTTCACTTTAATGTGGAATAATTAGTTAATCGTATATCACACCATCCATCACTTTAATTGGGGATATAGATGGGATGCAAATTCGATGTGTAACTTTTATAACTTTTTTTTTGAACTTTACATCCCATTCATTTAATTAAGTGGATGGATGATGAGAAATATAAAAGAAGAGTAATTTTTTTTATCTTAAACAATAAGAACAGTTTATCATTTGTATGCATGCTTTTATATATATATATATATATATATATATATGTAAAGCTTGAGAACAATTCAGTATAACAAACCGTACACAAGCATAAATTGTTGGTTTATTTTCTTAACAATCAGACGCCCACCAGCTTGCTCCAATGCGACTTATTTTTATCCCTATTTACATTCTCCAGTCCTCCTGCATGAGATATACAATCTAATTTGACAAAGATTATTGGTACTGTTTCATCGTATATCAATAATGAAAGCATCTCATATTTTTCATGCATGTTTGCAGGCTGCTTATGATCAAAGGGGCTTCAAGCGAACTAGCTCTTAATTCCCAAACCGCATCCGTTCAGACTAATTTTTGCCCAGAAGGTCCAGACGCCTTCCCCATCATCAAACAGCAAACCTTTTATAATGGAACTTCGGTTGGCCCAGAAGCTTCACTCTCCTCATCTGATTCCTTATTTTGTGTGCCTAAGTCTGAAATGCATGATGATCAGCCCAAACCCCATCCCCTCCTTCATTTCATTGATGATTGGCCTAAAACCCAGTCTGAGCATCCATCCATGGCCTGGTCTGATATTGAAGAGATGCACACCGAGAGAACCCGACTCTCTATTTCCACCCCTGTGGGCTCTTCTCATCACTCTTCATCTTCTTCATCGCCCAACAAGCACAAGCTTGCTTTATCGCCTATTAGACTGCCCCGTGACAATAGGCATCCAAGTTGGACGCCCATTTCCTGGGATCCTATGCTAGGTGGACCTCTTGGGGAGGTTTTGACAAACAAGAGCCGGATTGCTGAGAACAATAGCAGGCATAGCTCATCATCACCCTTGAACTTGCTGACTGATGGCTGGGATTTGAGCCCGAGAGTAGAGTCATCGCCCACCGGAGTGCTGCAGAAAGCTTGCTTTGTTTCACTGTCAAGCAGCACGGCGAGCAGCCCGCGAACAGTGAGACAGAAGGCTCCTGAAGCTGGCGAATTTGGCTCAACCTTCGTAAATCCTTATGATTAAGACAAACAGCAGCATGATCATCATGATGTGCTTTAATTAAAGGACTAACAAAAGATGAAGGAAACTATGAGTTCAAGATCATATTTGTAATGTGTTGTTATGACTGGCTTTTAAATGTCCACCCAACTGTAGTATGAAACCGTGGAGAGGGTTTTAGATTGTGTAATGCTTGATTATCAAGCTCATGTGCTTAGTGATACTGTAGACATTATGATGAAACTTCTGATTAGGTTTTTCTTGAGGGTTTTGTTTGCATGCTTGACCTGGCCTTAGCTAAAGGTAGAAAAATATATATTTTTACAATTATCTCGTAAGATAAATATGTAGCTCCTGATGTTTTTATAGGGAATCTTTTACCTTACTCCCAGTAATCAAAACTGAAGTGTTTTTGCATTTAACTTCAGTTTTTAGGTTATTAATTTTCTATTATCTTAAAATATATATTGCAAATGTTTATCCGTCATTTTTTGCATGTTGAACGGTCATGTGGGCGAGCTCTAGTTAAAGTGATGCTGGGCTTTGTGGCTTATGATTCTTCACTATTTCTATTGTCTAAATTAAACCAATACCTAAACGTTTTATATTCAAGGGAGAACTATTTATATGTGAAGTTTTGCAAAGTGTGAATGCTAGTTGTGTAGCATTGGTGGGGGCATGCAATGCGTAAGAGTGGTCTCGATCGAGAAATACTTGAGATCCCTAGTTTCCAAGGCTCAATTGGGGTACCTAAAGAAAAATTTATTTAGGGATCTCCCCTTGACCTAGACTCAAAAAAGTTGTTTTAGTGGAGTCGAGAGTGAGTTTGCCCTTCAAACGCTTGATGAATGTTTGACTTTTTCTCTTAATTAGTGCATTCTTAATTGAGAGATCATTTTAGAGCACTTGTAGACTAAATCTACATATTATATTTACCAAGCACTTTGATCATAGGTTGATAACTTCTACATTTTGTTTAGCTTGCTCAACCTTCAACAGATGCTGCAAAGAAAAGCTAATCATCAACTAACTGGTTCCTCATCAACTAATTTATTGTATCATTCACTTCAAATAATTTGGATCACTTGATCCTATTTTAATAACCGCCTCAATAAATTTGATTAGAAATCAACAATATCTATCATCGACATTATTGATCGAAAATAAATTCAACAAACAATATTATTGACTATATAAGATTGTCATCAACAAAAAGACAATAATAAATAGCTGGTAAATTGTTCATACCCTTGGATGCAATAAAGATTGCCAGAGCATCTTTTGCTTGGGGAGCGAGCTGGCCTTTATCCTAGCAATTATTCAAAATGTGCCTCAATGTAATGTGCTTTTGTTGAATGGGCGTCACTTCAAATTAGTATATTGGTCACACGCCAAGCTTTCATTTGATATGACAGTTCAAATTAGTTAGACAATTATTCTATGGTTGGCAAGACAATCATATTAGAATATGCTAACTATCCAAAACTATTGTCATATGCCAAATATAATAGCCAATGAAAAAATTGGGAAAAAAATTATTTTTTGCAGTGGCGGCCGCCCCTTAATTAACTAGGATTAAGAGGTGATCGTCACGGGCAATCCCTCACCTATCGTTAGATTATGTTTTCATTCATAATCCACTAATAAGGGAATGATATGCAATATATATATATATATATATATCAACAGAGACTTTCACTAAATGAGTATACCAGAATATCATAGTGCGGGAGAAAAGAGTATAAAATGCTAATATCCATGTATCCATAATATAAAATGAAATGACATTCAACTCAGAATAAAGTATCACTAAAGGAAAATACACGGGTACCTGTATTATTACAAAGCATTAAAAGTTCTAATTAAAAAGAAAGATAAACACTCAGCCTCACAAGCAGGAATATAAATAAAACTAGTGGTCTTCAACAGCACGCTCCTCCTGAACAAGCTCTTCAGAAGGCCCAACAACTCAAACAACTCGAGATTTGCCATTGTCGGTTTCACAATGACAGGGCCCAGGCAAAAGAAAAGAAAATCTGATTAGACAATTTGTCCAAGTACATTTTAGACTATGAATTTTATGTATTAAATGATATCACAAATATCCTAAGCATTCTAGAAGCAATAAAGCAACAAAAAAGTGGTAAAAGCTATAATCATTCAATTATAACTTGAAGCAAAATGTGCGGTAAGAGCATACCTTGACCCAAAGCTGTAGAAAATGGTTAAGCAATGAATATACAAAAAAAACTACTAAGCATATGAAACATCCTAAATATGATCAATTATATATATGCTAAATTTATAAATAAAATAAATATACCAGAACTAAAATAAAAGACTAGCATCATAACATGCTTGCAAATATAAACAAAACTGCTGAATATGCTCATAACTACATGAAATACTGAATTACTGAAATACTGCATAAATACTAAAGAATATAAAGCTAAAAATATATAATGAAAGTGCTCTCATATGGACATGTGCCTACTTAGTCCTGCCAAAATGTAAATGCTACTCAATTTTTTTTGAACATCTAGGAGAAATTTCTCAAATAAACAGGTCCATAGAAAATATACCATATAGGATAAAATTTTCAGATTATCAGGTCCATAGAAAATATACTATCTAGGAGAAATTTTCTATATCACCAATCTTAAATACAATATCCTATATATAGGAGAAATTTCCTAGATCAACATCATCTCAAATATATGCAACCACACCGTAATGGCAAATTAAGTAAGACACATTCCACAAATATGTTATTATTCATTTAATTCAATTCTCCTCTTTTACTTATGAATATGCCTTATGAAAATTTGAAATTTAACATAGAACATTCATCAACTATTCTATGTTTCATTTAATATGTCAAAAATAAAAAGTCTCAAGACATGGAAAGGAAAGCATACAAAAACAAGGTGTAAATATCACTATACAAAACTTTGTGATATCACTTATTTTCTAATTTAATTTATTCTAATTAATCTGAGATTATACAAGCTCAAGATCTCTAATATCTTACTATCCAGTATAAACTCAGAATATCGGTCCTATAAAGTTTAAAACAATTAGATCTAATCTAGTTATAATATAATTCAATTAATGAAACTTACATAAGTTGAATAATAAATAAATATCATAATTGATAAATTTAATTAATCTTCAGTAAATCTTGATGAATATAAATCAAGATTGAGGGATTAAGAGTTAAACTCTAAATATTATGGTTTAAACTCTTAATGCAATATGTGATACTAAAGGCTAAGGTTCAAATCTCAATTCTCATGAACTACAATTTAAGGCTATCTTATTAAGCAAAGTCAAGAGATGGATCTTCTAAGCTTAGACTAAAGTTAAAATACAAAATAATCATAAATAAAGATAAAATTTTAGAAAGCTATAAAACTAAAGTTTTATCTATTGAGTAACCCATTTACTCAATGAATGTAATATAACTTAATTTATATGCCTAATTCATAAGGAAGAAGATTCTAAAATTAAGGAAAATACTAATGAAAGGATTTAGGATAAAGAGAAAATTTAAGCATTAATATTAATCATAATTATATATTATTTGGATATGAGTATCTTATGGAAGGCATAAGGTGGATTAAATTCACCTTATGAAGCTTATTTTAAGATTTAAAAAATTTTAAGTGAATTTTATGGTTTTTCTTAAAATCACAATTTAACGAGTCTAAACATCCTAAATTGATTCCAAATTAGTTATATTACTAATTTTAGTGATTATATTATACTTCTAAGGCTTAAGAATACTTAAATTTAAATTTAGGCAAAATGACCATTTTTCTCCTACTTAAAAGTCTAAAATACAATTTTATGATTTAGGGATCCAAATTAAATTTATTGATGGCAAATGATTACTTACTATCTAATATGAAGATAGACAGTAAGTACACCCAAATCGGATAAGTATTAAGCCTAATGAGCTCAAATTAAAATTTTAGCTCATTAGGGGCAATTTAGTAATTTTACCTAGTGATGTCTAAAAATATAGTTAGATTATTATTTATTTACTATCTAAGGATTTTATATAATCTAAAATTACTAAATTCTAATATCAAATTGCCAAGTTATGGCCAAAACAAGTATATGGTTCAAATATGTAATTTTGGAGATTTATAAATGGGTAAAAAACCTAACTTTCTCACTTAGTGTCCAAATTTAGTAAGCTTAGTAGATATAGTTTCCTATAATATACTGAGTATTATGACTGGGAGTAGACCCAATTTGAACTTCATTTGAATGAGTTATGTGCTAATTAGAATGAGTGATTAATGAGTGATTAATGAAATTTAATCACAAAATCATAAAACCAATCATACTACTAAGTTTTATTCTACTTAAGGAACTTATAACAACTTGAATCTCTCAATTCAGATCATTAATTATGTTAATATTCATTAATCAAGATTTATGATAATTAGGGATAATTAAGAAATATAATCACCAAATCCTGAATATTTTTACAATTTATTGTTTATTAGGTTCTCTTAATCAAAAGGGTATATTGGATGATTTAATATGGTATCCAATTAATCAAGTTATGATCAATTGAAGTTTCTAGGGTTTAAGGGATCATTAGGAGAGGGACCTAAAAGTTATTAATCAAACTATAAGTCCAACAGCAAAATTAATAATATAGAAAAATTCCTGATGATCTCTTGATTAAAATGAGACTCAAATTAACTATGCTTAGATTAATGGGTGCAAAGTTATGAATGTTTGAAGTTACAAAGTTAAATGGATCTTAATTAGGGGTCCTAAATGTCATTATGTTAAATACTCATCATAATAGCAATTTGTCACTACCATAATGTTCCTCTCATTTTTTTTTGATTAAAATGAGATATATATTTGATATATTTGAATGAGTGGATTAAGAGTTATGAGTGTCTAAGGTTTTGGTTATTAATTAATTGATTTCACTTAATAATTATGCAGGCTCGGGATTAGCTACGGGCCCCACTGAACTGTGGTCGAGGAATGCAGGACTTGCAGGTGATGTTATCGACAAGCGGGATCCACCTACTATTTGATAGCTGAGGTATGCGGGTCCCATTGCTGGCGTGGCAAAATGACAACGTCGGTTTATGAGTGGGCCCAGATCAATTTAAATGGGCCGACATAGACTCGACCTAAAAAAGTTAAATATTCTTCCTTGATGGCTCCCTGCGGGGTGGAAGACTTAGGGTTGGAAATCGATCAATGAGTGATGTCCCCATTGCGCGATTCAAACGCTAAGTAGAAGGTAAGGTTATAGGCATTCGGTGGAGCCAAAGATCTAGCCTTGGCTCCCCATTCACATGCAACGAAATGATGCCCTTGAAATGAACCTAAATAGAGAAAATTTCAATACTAACTAACAGAGATTGGTATCAATTAAGTTCGCTTAAATTCCATTATGATAAGAAAAAAAATTTGCATATACAAATTGATTTGAATAATTCAGTCAATACAATTATTGATTGAACAAGATTTGGAGAGGTTGGGTACCTATATTTTGACAACTGATGGCTTCAATGGGTTGAAACAGAGTCGACGAGCTGCACTCTATGGGATCGATATCCTCGAGGCTTTACTCACATTTAGAGCTCGAAAAAAATATAAACTTCACTGGAAAGCGATGGAGACTGCCACCCACACGCTGCGATGCCAGCGTGCCCTAGAGCGCGTCGTATGGTCTCGCGACAGGGAAGGAGGACGTCGGGTTGTTCAATCGGGACGACCCGATCCATCGGCTCGGATCAAGCATATCGGGGTCGAGTGATCCAGCTCGGGCCAGGCCCACCAAATGGACTGGCCCGATTTGAAACAAAGACGAGATGTGGGTTCAGACGGTTTGGAAAGGCGCGCCCCATGCCGAGATTTATTTAAATAAAAAATTGAGTAATTTATAACTACATTTATAATTAATTTTAAAAAGATAATTATTTTTAGAAAAATTCTAAAAATTCACCCCTAGCTAAATGAGGGGTAAGTTTTGGATTTCGGTTTTGATGACTATTTAATTTTCTTAATTTTCAAGATATTTTAAATATGTTAAAATATTTGACAAAAATCCAATAACATCCAAATGCTTCCAAAACATCACTCCTAGCTAATTTGGGGGTGATGAGCGCAATGACAAAGTTTGATTTTTGATTTTAGGTCAATTTAGATAGTTCAAATCTTAGGGTTCCTGAAATTTCTAAAATCAGGATTTGATCCATTTGATATTTGATTTAGATCAAAACTTCAGGGCAATATCCTAATGACTTAAGAAGAGTATTAGAATAAAAATCAAGACATGATTTAGTCATAATTGAGTAGGGTAATAGTCTAGGGTTATTACATACTCCCCCACTTAAGAACAATATCATCCTCGACATCACTTAACTAGGAAGAACGATGCATGACAAAATTTATAAAATAGAAATAAAAAAGTTGAGGAAGTACCAGGATTCTCAAATATCCTTGGGTACTTTGACTGCATATCTGACTCTTTCTCCCAATATTCTGACGGGTTCTTCAACGAACGATATATTTATTTTGATTCTCACTAGGGAAGATGGAGATAAGATGATGAGGCTCTTCCAAGCACCTCATATTTAAGGAAACACATAATACATTGTGTAATGCAGAGAATTCATTGGGCAATTCTAGTTATAGGCCGATGATATATATCTTAGATAGGATCTAGAAAGGTCCAACAATTCTTGGATAGAACTTTCTGAATAATTAGAACGGTAGATTCCTTTCTTTGGGCTTACCTTTAGGCACGTGAGATCATCTTCTTAGAATTTCAAGAGGACGATGATGATGGTCATGATATTATTTCTTTTGGAAATGATCACTTTAGAAATACTTAACAACCTAATAATTTCATTAGTATAGAGTTTGACCAACATTATCATGAAAATTGGCTTGATGAATTGGAACAAGAAGTACTGATTAAATCAGTCAATCGACTACAGCCCAGATTGAGTCAGTTCCAGATCTTGACTTATGATAAGGTTCATGGGAAATTCAAACTAATTCCTTTTGAGAATTAGCAGAAATGGAAGTATACCTCTAGGCTTTTATTGTTATATTAGACTAAGCTGAGATCATGGCACTTTGCAGCAGATTAAAAAATGCGTTCCTTAGTAGATTGTATTTTCTTTGGAATTGGAGGTCAATTCAGCGACCCTTTTATATAACTGCCATGAATTTGAAAAATGTTTCTCAATATAAGATTTCAAACTACTCAAAGGAGCTAAATGTGGGTCCCATACCCTCCGTGGTCATGCTAATACTGAGATTAACATAATTACGACGAATACGATCACCAACTATGGCAAACCTCCCAACTATAGTTGAGACAGGTATAAACCCTACCCATCTTAATTAGAAGACTTATCACCTAAAACTGAAGATCATGCATCAAAATATCAAAGTAGCGGAAGCAATTAAGAGTATAACATCCACATCACAGTATAGTAAGGAAAGTAAAAACAATAATTTAGCTCAATATGAAAAATGCAAAAAGTAAATACATCTAGAATATAAAATTATTACAAACTAAATTTAAAAGAAAAAGAAATACTCATCCTCACAGCTAAAAATAAAACTAGCTCAGCTACAGTGGCAGGAATGTCCTCCTATTGGCCAAGCTCCTCTCCAGAAGCAACCTCAACGAACAGCTTCGAATTTAACATTATTGGTATCATAATGCCAGGACCCCAGCTAAGAAAAGAAAAACTTATAGTTAGACAAATTGTCTAAACACATTTCAAGCTAATTTAAATGAAATTTAACATTTAAGCTATCATATTTTTTACTAAGCATATAAGGAATTAAGGTCCAACAAGCCACAAGAAATAAGATAGCTATAAATTAACATTTATAACTAAACAAAGTAAAGTATGTAGATTAACATACCTCAACCAGAAGCTGTAATAAATATAGGCAGTAAGTATATAAATAACTAAAAATTAGTGAAAGTAAACTCATTCTAACATACTTATGATCATATTAATAAGTGCTAATTTACATAAAGGAAATCTGAACTGAGGCATAAGAGAGATGAAATAAGACTAGCATCTTAGAATATGAAAAAAAACTCAGCAAAAATTATACGAAAAATACTGAATTGAAATGTAAAAGCATGCAAAAAATAGTAAAAATGTAACAAAAACATATGTTTAAACAAGACACTAAACTAGAACTAAATTAAAAAGTAAAAGTATGCCTAAATTAGTACTGCCATAACAGAAATGAGCCAAAATAGGGCCATTGTACAGAAAGTTCAACATGTATCCCCTAGGTATCCTCAGAGCTAGGTCCATATTGAACTTATAGAATCAAACATATATCCCCCTAGACAATCACAGTGCTAGGTCCGAGTTTATTATATATCCAAAGAACTGAGCTGAAGAGGCAGACTAAGTTAGGACACACTCTACTGAACTGAGAATTGAATGAACTGAATGAAGTTAAATAATGTTTATATAATTTCAAACCTAGCATAGGACACTCATCAAATATCCTATGTCCAACTAATATGTACAAGGAAAAAGGCTTAAACATAAGGTGTTTGAAGCAACAATAGTCAAGGTAAGCAAGAGATTCCACTAGACATATGTTATATCTATTATTGTCTTATTTAATTTGTTCTATCTATTTCTAGCTAATACAACTTTAGGATCTATAATATCCAACTATCCTGTAAAATACTAGACTTACAACCTTAAGGTTAATATTAGAACTTAACAAGTTCCAATTTATAATCTGAAGTGACGAGTATAAAGTTTAAGTAAATAAATCAATAACTTAATTAATGTATTTTAATAACTCAAACCTAATCTTGATTATGCCAATCAAATCAAGATTAAGGATTTTGGGCTTAAACTATAATTTGGGGTTTAATATTGAATCTAAGGTACTAATGTTTTAAGGATATAAGGTTCACACCCACACTTATTCTAAAGGTAGAGAATCTTAGAAGCTGAAAGATTAAGGAACTATTATTTAAAAAAAAAATGGAATCTATAATTATAAGACAAAATAATCAAATAAGAACATATGAATCTAAGATCTAAATTCAATCTATAAAATAGTCACATTATTCTATAAGTTGAATCAGCCTAAACCCACAAGAAGAATTCAAAAGGATTCAATCAGATAGGAGTATCAAGAATTTAATTCAAATGGATTACTAAGAATATTCTCTAAGAGTATAAGATCTAAGTCTTAAGTTTGATCACTTAAGACTTCAGATTAGATTTAGACTTAGGGTTTTCATTAAGATATTTTTTTAAGAATAATTATTATGATTAGTTTTGATAAGGTACTTAATACTAGTTTCATAAGGTTAAATTTCATTAATCTAGATTAAATGAAGAGTCCAAGATAGCTTTAAGGTGTTTATGATTTACTTAAGAGAAAATTTAAGAAGAATTAAGCTTAAGCCATGAAGATTAATCATTAGCTAATAAGAGAAATGAGACACTTAGATTTAAGTTTGAATTTAAAATTAAATTAATTAGCACTAATCACTTTTTATGATTAAGAAAAGTGATTAATAAAATTAGAGTTTAACATGGGAATCTAAATATATAGGTGAATTCAAATACAATTAAGAAGATAATAGGAACTTAGTTCACCAAAATTAGAGAATTAATTAGGTCATTAATCACTAATCAAGATTTAGGATGATTAAGATATAATTAACAAATTTAGAACTCTTTAATTATTTTTAAAGGCATAATTAAGTTCCCCTCTGTCTTATGAACAATCAGAGACATTAATCAAGGATTTTGAACATAAAATAAATTATTTATTCACTAATTAATATTAGACTAATCTAAAAAATCTAACCATTAGATTAAGATTTTATTACATATATTGTTCCTTATAATTTTTTGATTAAATTGATATATTGGATCATACCATTTGGATAAGTATTGATTAAGTTATTTCATTAATTTAATTTGAAAGTTTTCAATTAATTAAACCATAGGTTAATTAATTAGATTTATTTTTCCTTTATTTTCCCTTAGGAAACTATTCTTTAATTTAGATTAATAGCCTGGCCCATTTAACAGAAGGCGCGGGTCGGATCGGGGCCCGACTAGGTCGGCACTGTCGCATCGCGCGGGCCTGGGCTGGCCCGGCCCGATATGACAGTGTCGTCGTCCCGACCCCTCTCTCGCAGATAGGCTGATTAGGGAGCCTTCAGAGCCTAAATTCTCGACGCCCAGGCCATGCCGATGCCTTGGGTTGATCCCTACATGTTCTCAAAGTCGAGACGCATTGATTCCACCATGAAGCCCTCTCTGGGACTTGCTGGATCGTTAGATGACTATTCGATAGGTTTGACCCTAACACAACATCTAGGGTTTACTGTGAGGAGAAAATTCATTTCGTAGAGGCCGCCACTGGGCCAGGGCTCGATCCTTACACCATCTTGGTGGTGAGGTGGATCGAATCCCTAAGGCCACGATGACCAAGAGGTTCCAAATCACTGGGACCTTACTCAAGCTTGAATGTAAGCTTTGGCTGAACCCGATCGATCAGAACAATCAATTGGGACTAACCTAGACCCCATGGACAATCATATTGGGTCTGGCTAGTCTACCCAAAAGGTCAGAGACATGAATGAAGTGGAGTTGAGTTTTGAATTTGCTAGAGTAATGATGGCAATTGCTCTAGTTACGGCTCCATCTAAACAGTGAATTCTCAATGTTTGGATTAAGCTAGCCCAATCCCTTCCATTCTTAGATGGCATAGGATCTAAGTGAATGGATCCAGAGCATTATAGAGCTAATCTATTGCATGGATTGAAAAGCTTTGCTCACATAGCTAAGTTGGGAGAAGGCTATACCTGGAGATGGAGATGCAGGCACAACAGAGAGGACTTGAGGATGCTGGAGCTTCCAAAGGTTCGCAGCAACTAGTAGGGGTTTGAACACCAAACACATACCATCTATTAGTGGTTCGTAGCACTGAAAATCACAGGAACGGCAAGCACCTCCAATGAAGTTTGACAGGAGGGCGAAGGAAAAGCATAGGAATTCAAGTGAGTAAAAGAGCTTACAGGGTTGAGGGAAGGTTATTTATAGTCAGAGGAGGGGTTAGAGATGGATGCCATGGCTTGGGTCCATAGCAAGGGCTTGGGCCGATGGGGAGGAACAGTTTAACCATTTGAGGGCAGAGTGGGGAGTTCACTGCCGGTAGACTGTTGCTCCTGAGGGTAGAAGAAGAAGATCAGGGTAAGCCCGTACTGCCACGAGGCTTGTAGAGGTCAGGCTGTCTGGGGGGACCAGAAATGCAAAGGATTGCAATGGAGATGATGATGAATAGGGTCGCTGAAGCACGAGCCGTCTGATCACAGAGTTGTTGGTCATGGAGGGTTATGATGCGCTCGGGCCTTTTACTTACGGGAATTAAATATCTATCACTGGATCTAAGATGCAACCCAACAACTAATGATGAGCCTTACCGCAAGTTAACATTGTCATTAGATTAGGTGCACTGAGATGAGTGCAAGCGCATTTATTTGCTAGGGTTGCTGCGTTGCTGTCGGGACCCCTCAACAGATTTGCCGCGGTCCCGACAACAAACCCATGACTAAAAAATATTAATATATATTTATAACTTAATTAATATAATTCTTTTAATTAATTAAATAATAATCATAATAAATTTTAATTATAATTTAGGACATAATGAGCTCCAAAAATTCCCAAAACTTCCCCATTAGCTAATTAAGGCATGATGAATTAAAAAATGCAATCATATTTTAATTTGAATATCAAATTAATTTAGCTAATTTTTAGAGTCGAAAAATAGGCAAATATAGCTAGATTAATCAATTTAACTCTGATTAATTTCAACTAGGGTCCATTAAGTCTAATGGAATGAAAATCATAGCTTAGTTTAACTTTAATTCTCTTGGATTAGCTAGGGTAACAACTAGGGTTGTTACACTAATGTTTAAGGGTATTTGTAGGCTCAAAGATTCTAAATTTAGAATCCAGTATCAAACTTAATGTCAAAGGATGGACCTTTATAATCCTACCATAGAGATAAGGTTAGATAATTCTAGCCACAATTCTAAACTTATTAGGAAGCTAACCAAACAAAGCGATAATCATAACTTAATAAGGAAAGTATCCAAAGAAATGACATTCAACATTTAACTGTGTGGGATGCAACCTTAAAGAATCAAAGGTTAAAGTCCTAAGTCACAATATGTGGGGCCCCGTACCCTCCGTGACCACGCTAATACTGATATTAGCATAAACACAAGGAGTATGATGCTCCAACTATGGTAAATCCCCAACTCAAGAAGAGTCAGGTAAGATCCAACCTGTCTTAAGCCAAGGACTTATCATCTAAAACTGTAAACATACATCAATATATAAAAGTAGTGAAAGCAGGAAACAGTATAGTGTAACATCCACATCACAGCATAGTATGAAAAAGTAATAGAAATAATAACTCAGTTCAAGTATAGAAAGTAAATACATCCAAAATTTAATTATTACAGACTAAATTAAAAGAAAGAAAAGATCTCTCAAACTCACTGCAGAAAAGGAAAAGGAAATATAACTAAGCAGCAGCAGGAAGATCTTCCTCCTGTATTGGCTCCTCTTCACCAACAAATAGCTCAAAATCTAACATTTGTCAGTATCATAAATGCCAGGGCCCCAGCCAATAAAAAGAAAAAGGTTATAGTTAGACAAATTGTCTAAGTACACTTTTGGCTATTTAAGTGAACTGAATATTTAATGATATCACATTTAATTACTTTGAACATGCAGGCATTTTATGGTGCATCAAGCTACAAAGAGAAGAATAGCTATAACTATTTATTTATAACTAAACAATAAGTATGTATAAAAATATGAAACTAAGCAAGGTGAGGCTAAAGAGCAAAAGTAACTACAAGTACCAAAATAACTAATCCTAATATGCTTATGATCACATAAAGACATGCTGAGTTTGTAAATATAAATTGTACTGAAAAGTGCTGAAATGAATATATGAAGCTAGCATCGTAAACATGCCAATATCTAATACTACTCAATAGAAACATATATACAAGCATGCAGATTTAATATATAAAAGCCACTGAAGCATGTGGCAAAAGCAAGCTAAGAGCATACATGCTAAAAAGTAAAGCCATTGAGATATGTGACAAAGCAAAACAGAGTACTAAATGTGAGGCCACTGAAGCATGTGGTAAAACAAAACAAAGTACTGATACTGAATTGAAGTAAGAGAAAGCCTAAGATATAGTACTGCCATATCAGAAATAGGCCATACAGGGCCTCTAAATAGAAAGTTCAATATGTATCCATCCTAGGCATCATCAGTGTTAGGTTTGAGTTAAACTTATAGAATAAGACATGTATCCATCCTAGCCAAACATTGGGCTAGGTTCTAGTCTATTCTATAATAAAACTAAAACTGAGGAGGCATACTAAGCTAATACATACCTTACTGGACTAAATGTACTGAAAGAACTGAGTGAATGTTATACTTTTCAAATACTAACTTAGGATGTATCTTCCATATCCTAAGTTCACATATTATGCTCAAGGAATAAGGCTCAATATTCACAGTGTGTAGAGCAATAAAAGTCAAAGTAAGCAAGAGACTAAACTAGACTTAGGTGATATTTGTTGTTGTTTAATTTATCCAAATCAAACTATTCTAAGAAGATACAAGTTTAAGATCTCCAATATACAGCTATCGATTGTAATCTCAGATTCACAACCTTAATATTTAACCTTATAACTTAATAAGTTCTAATTCAAAATCAAGTGATGACTATAAAGGTTTAAAGTAAATAAATTAGCAGCCTAATTATTATTATTATACTCACTTAACCTAAATCTTGATTAAGTAAATCAAGGTTGAGGATTCCGGACTTAAAATTCACATATGGGGTTCAAATACTGAATACAACTACTGGGTTTGGCGAGAGTTCGGGAAGGGAATCCGGGGCTGCTGTTACTTTTTATACCTTCTGGAATTTTTCCAAGTGATATCCTGATAAGGATTTAGGGTTCATAATCAAGCATAAACTAAAGGTACAAAATCTTATAAGTTGAAGGATTTAGAAGCTAAGATGTTAATGAAAGGTTATTCTAGTATTATAAGATAAATAATCATTTAAGAACTAAAAATATAAGATCTATATTCATTCTTTAGGATAATTGCATTATTCTATAGATTGAGTCAATCCTACACCCACATGGAGGTTTCAAAAGGATTAAATAATGAATCAATTAAAGAAGTCCAAAGAAGATGATTCAATTCAATTAGATGATCTGAAATCTAGGATCTAAGATTTGCTCACTTTAGATCTAGGCTAAAAATTAGACTTAGGATTTTACAATGATATTTTCTTTAGGATTTCTAGCTTATGAATCAACTTAATAAGGAAATTAAACTGAAGATTTAGTGCTAAAGCTCATTAGGTTTGCTCCCTTAAGAAAGTGGTTTTGAATACTCTTAAGATCTTAAGATCTTAATAAGAACTAATTTAAGTGTTCTTCACTTAACTCAAAATTTCTAACATAAGATTTCAGAAAGGTGATAAGGTATTAACTAGAGACATTAAACTGAAATTTCAAGGCTTAAGGGGTACTTAAACCTATTTTGGTCAAAGTGAACAAAATACTCCTCTTAAGGCTAAAAATGGGATTTTAAGATTTAATCATCTAAATTGACTCAAGTCTATCCTAATAAGTTTCATATTGATAAATGAAGTGGAATAAACCCTTATCATAGGAATTGATATCTTAATTAACTTAATTAGCACTAATCACAATCTAAGGCCACTTTAGGTGATTAAGGAAATTATGGCATACTAGAAAGATCCAAGCACATTTATAGGCTCTACTATATTTAATAAGGTATTATGAACTAGATTCACCAAAATTAGAGGTTAATCTACAGCTTAACTCACTAATTTCATTTTAGGATAATTAAGAGGTGATTAGCAATTCTAATGGTCTCTAATTGTTTTTAATGGCTTAAATAGGTTCTCCATAGTCTTATGAGCAATCAGAGACCTAAATCAATATTTTTGGACATTAATGAATTTATTATGGTTTAAATAAAAGTATAGAAAGATTAGAAAATTATTTTAAATCCAACCATTAGATCCTTGATTTTATTTTATATTTTTGTTCCTTGTATTTTTCTGATTAAAATGATATACTGGATCATACCATTTGGATAAATATAACTAAAGTTATTTAAATAATTTATTCTAAATGTTTATTTAAATTGAACTCATAGAGAATTTAATTAAATTCATTTTATCCTTTATTTTTCATAAGGAATTTAACTCCTTAATTCAATTAAATTAATCAGCCCAAATAACAGACCGTGCGGGTCGAATCAGGACCTAGTTGGACCGGCACTGTTGCACCGCGTGGGCCTGGGCTGGCCCGGCCTGAGGCGATAGTGTCGTCGTCCCCGCATACCCTCCGCGATGGGCCGACCTGAGGAAGCTTTAGTGCCGAAGTTCTCGACGCTCAGGGGATGCCAACGACTCAATTCAATCCTTACATATTCCTGGAGTCAAGAAGCACTGATCCCGCCAATAAGCCCTCTCGGAGATGCACTGAATTGCCATATGGCTATTCGATAGGCTCGGCCCTAATTACAGCATCTAGGGTTTACTGTGATGAGTAAATTCTCCTCACATGAACCAGCATTTGGCCAAATCTCAATCCCTATACCATCGTGGTGGTGAGGTGGATCAAAGCCCTCTGGCCACGAGCTTTGGGTGCCCTGGATCGTCGGGTCCTTACTCGAGCTCGACTGTGAACTCGCGGCAAAACTAGACGATTGGTCGATCGCAATAAGCTAGCCCAGACCCTAGGAACAATCGCATTGGGTCTAGTTAGCTTGCCATATCGATCAGAAATTACATTAAGAGGAATTGGGGCTCGGAATTCCAGAGGAGCGTCGGCACTCCGTCTGGACTAGGCGCATTGGTGAGTCCAAAAGACTTCACTAAGAATTCAAAATGATCATAGCGAGTACGAAAAGAGATCTTTCCTACATTATCTTCTTTTACTCGCAATTGATGATATCCATACCTTAAGTCAATCTTAGAGAATATGATAACTACAGATAATTGGTTGAAAAAATTATCAATTCTAGGCAATGGGTATTTATTCTTTATAGTGACTTTATCTAGTTCACGATAGTCTATGCATATTTGCATAGATCCATCCTTCTTCTTTACAAACAGAATGGGTGCTCCCTAAGGAGACATAATTGGCCTAATAAAGCCTTTATTCAAGAGCTCTTGCAACTGCTCATTGAGTTGTTGAAGTTCTTTAGGCGCCATTCTGTATGGTGCTGTAGATATAGGCTGGGTTATCAGAATTAATTCAATAGAGAACTCTACTTCTCTGGGAGGAGGTACATCATGCAAATCTTCTGGGAATACATCGGCAAATTCCTTAACTCCTTTACAGTAAGAGAGGGGGGTACTTTCTTTTGCTTCACCTATCATAGTGACCAGAAAAGCATCACAACCTTTACTGATCAATTGTTTAGATTTAATAGCATTGATTAAGAATAGTTGTGTACTGACTTTTCCTATAAGGGTTTCAGACTTGCCCTGGGAATGAAGAGTGACTTTCTTCTTGAGGCACTTTATCACGATATTATTGTCACTAAGCCAGTTCATCCCGATGATAATATCAAAGTTTTGTATTGGCAGGATGATTAATTTGGAATCAAACTCTTGACCATTTAATGGGATTTTGACATTACAGAACTTATGAGCACTTTGTTGGGCTCCAGATGGAAGTTCAATACTTAATGATTTTGCCAAATTGTACGGGTGTGGTTTAAGAATGTTGGCAAAACATTCAAAAATAAACAAATGACTAGCACCAGTGTCGAATAACACATTGCAGGGCTGGTCGCTAAAATATAGCGTGCCTAAATTATTCATATGAGTCGCATTAACAAATTTCAATAATTAAGGTACAGAAATACAATTTATAAGAAGAGGTTCAGAAACATATAGCTGAAACCACATTGTTGCCTTCTGCGGTTTCCATAGGCATTAAAGCATAAGCTCATGCAGGAAGCAAGATGGTTGTTTACCTGCTCCTTGGTATTATTCTGGGACTTAGAAACTGAGGGCTGCTTTGGAGCAACTTCAGATGCAGGGGCTGACATTATTGTCAAACTTGATTCTCTCCTATTTAGCAGTTGCTCTGAATACTTAGTTATTTTGATACTGCTTAATCTGGACTCCATTCACTATCTCTGTGTAGGTGCAATGATAGAACAGGTGGCTTGAACGCTCATAAGTGTAGCACTTATGTCCAAAGTAGTAACACTTGCCATAGGGATGATTCTAGTTACAGTCTTGAATTAGTTCAGCAGTGGGTGTAGCTTCAAATTAGTAGACCTTTGCAGAGTGAGGTCTATGCCTTTTGAAGGCTTCATGTCTGTGGGTAGTTGATTGCATCTTTCGCTTGAGATCCTTTTCTGAGTGATGATGCTCAAGCACCTTTGCTATCTCTTCTAGCTCAAAGAAGCTAGTCAGACGAAGTGGAATAATCAGATCTTTCAGTGAATCCCGTAGCCCACTGAGAAAGCGATGGCACTTAGCCGATTTCGAGTGGGTAATTTCTAGGGCAAAATGAATCAACCTACAAAATTCTCTTTCGTAGTCAGCGATGGAATGACTTCCTTGTGTTAATCTCAGAATCGTGTCTGCTATGATATTTTGTGCAAACGGGAGAATGAATTCAGCCTTGAAAGCTTCTACGAATTCATCCCAAGGGATGTCTTCTAGTTCATAATCATCAAATTTTATATTCTGGATATCATCCCACCAATATTCTGCTTGTGCATGAAACAGATGTGTCGTGAGACGGACGGCTTCTGAATTTGGGATCTTCAGACTTATTAGATTCTTCTCAACTGCTTTCAGCCAGTCGGTTGTATCCATTGGTGACAAGTTTCCACCGAAGGTGGAAGGACTTAGTTTTAAGAAGTTATGGAGAAGACTATCCATAGAGTGATGGGAAGGAAAAGGATGTTGCAAAACAGGAATAGCAGGAGCAGCAGCAATGGCTGGTACTGGATGATCAGACATCGTCTTTTGCATTGCCAGTGCTTATTGAGCCTGATTCTCTAACAAGTTTGCCACCATTGCTCACAGATGAGCTACTTCATCAGAAGAACTGCTTAAAGTGATAGTATTCTTGATAGGGGTGGCAGCAGAAGCTGATCTAGAATTCATTCTAATTAAGCAGTACAAATATAGGTTTCAGAATCATTTTAAGGAAAATAGCAATTAAATTTTTATTAGATGCCAAAAATTCTCATTATTTTTGAAATGAAGGATTACATAAGATTTAGAAAATACCAGAAATTGTAGCATTACAAAAATCAAGAAATGACAATTACTCTAACTAGCACTCAGATGTCCTTAATGTACTCAGTCCTAAATGTAACATAAAAATCTTTAAAGATCACTTTCTAATGCTTTCTCTTGCATTTTTATTATAGATTCTTGATGGTATCGTACCACCAGACTCCCGTATAGTCTAGCATCTGATTTGTTACTATGTCAACCCAGAGGGACTCTGGACACTCTATGTGCCTCAAGACTGACTCTACTCGGTTCAACCACTCCTGTGGGTAGATAGAAAAGTCAAGCCCTCGGTACGTCGTTTGATGTAAAAGTTTGTTCAATACTAGGGTTCCTTTTGCTGAAACTCTTTTGATTTGCCATTTGCTCTCTTGCCTTTATTTGAAACTATAGCTCCAAGCCAACTCGAAGGCATGCAGATAATAGTCCAAGTCAGACTCTTCATGATCCATTTGATCCTAATAGTAGAATGTATTGGTTTTTGTTAACTATGGATAACTAGATTTTTAGGATATAAGTATTTTCATTCTACATTTTTCAGAGAATTACCGATAGTACTATGTTATGGATGTTATATCTTGATATTTGCATTTTAGAAAAATGGTCCATTAGGTAGAAAGGAATTACAGATCCCGTTCTGACACCTTATGGTGTTCTCTGATACCAACTGTAGGGTCCCGTACCCTCCGCGACCACGCTAATACTGATATTAGCATAAATACGAGGAGTACGGTGCTCCAACTGTGAAAAATCCCCAACTAAAGTAGAGTTAGGAAAGATCCAACCTGCCTTAAGCCAATGACTTATCATCTGAAACTGTAAACATACATCAATATATCAAAGTAGCGGAAGTAGGAAACAGTATAGTGTAACATCCACATCACAGCATAGTATGAAAGAGTAAGAGAAATAGTAACTCAATTCAAGTATAAAAAGTAAATACATCTAGAATTTAATTATTATAGACTGAATTGAAAGAAATAAAAGATCTCTCAAACTCACTACAGAAAAGGAAAAGGAAATCTAACTAAGCGCCATTAGGAAGATCCTCCTCCTGTATTGGCTCATCTTCTATAGAACCACCAACAAACAACTCCAAATCTGATATTTGTCAGTATCACAAATTCCAGAGCCCCAGCCAACAAAAAGAAAAAAGGTTACAGTTAGACAAGTTATCTAAGTACATTTTTAGCTATTTAAGTGAACTGAAAATTTAAAGATATCACATTTAATTACTTTGAACATGCAGCATTTTAAGGTGCATCAAGCTATAAAGAGAAGGATAGCTATAACTATTCTTTATAACTGAGCAACAAGTATGTATAAAAACATGAAACTAAGCAAGGTGAAGCTAAAGAGCAAAAGTAACTGCAAGTACCAAAATAATTGATCCTAACATGCTTATGATCACATGAAGACATGCTGAGTTTGTAAACATAAACTATACTAAAAATTACTGAAATGAACATATAAATCTAGCATTTTAAACATGCCAATATCTAATACTACTTAATACAAACATATATACAAGCATGCAGATTTAATATATAAAAGCCACTGAAGCATGTGGCAAAAGCAAGCTAAGAGTATACATGCTAAAAAGTAAAGCTAGTGAGACATGTGGCAAAGTAAAACATAGCACTAAAAGTGAGGCTACTGAATCATGTGGTAAAACAAAACAAAGTACTGATACTGAACTAAAGTAAAAGTAATCCTAAGACATAGTACTGCCATATCAGAAACAGGCCAACAGGGCCTCTGAACAAAAAGTTCAACATGTATCCATCTTAGGTATCATCATAGCTAGGTTAGAGTTGAACTTATAGAATAAGACATGTATCCATCCTAGCCGAACACTGGGCTAGGTCCGAGTCTATTCTATAACAAAATTGGAATTGAGGAGGCAGACTAAGCTAGGACATACCTTACTGTAACAACCCTAAGTTGTTACCTTACCAAAAAATATATAGATAACCTAATCAAATTTCAAGCACCATTGCTTATAGAACCTCAAACTAAGTCTATCTAGAAAATTGAAAGTTCATTTGACTTCTCTAAGTCCAAGTTTACTGTTTGATCAGTCTAGATGCCTTAGTCTAGACCCAAAATATTTTATTCTCAAAACTAAATTCTGATTATATTTTTGGATTCCTCACTTCCAAATTAGCTAAGGGTGAAAATTTGGTGTAATTTGGAGTTCATATAGGCCATAATTCAATTTAAACTAAAATGGTTCAATTGCACTTTGGGGCTCCAAACATTTGTAAATTGCAGTCTTACCCACCCAGAGCTGGGATCCGCTGTCAGGGCCGCGGCAGATCCGTTGCGGGGCCTCGACAGCATTCCAGCTTCAGCGCTTACTAGGATTCTAAGCACTAATCACGGCGCCTACCATCGGACGGCTCTCGTGTCCCGCGCTAAGATCCTCTGCCAGCTGTAGCATTTCACTCATAATCCAACGGCCGACTTCTCTTCTATGCTAATCAATTAATAGGATCGCATATGGGCCATCGATCTCCAACGGCTGAAGCATCAAATGGTCCCCATCACTCTCCTCCTACTCATCTTCGTCCCGAGAGAGCTCACCCACGCTCGACAGAATCCGCTGCGGTGCGATCGTGGCAGCGAGGAGGATCTCCTCTGTCTCCCACTCCTAGCCTATCCCAACGACCTAGCGACCCAAAATCCCCAGTTTGCCCCCGCCTATCCCCAGCCCAACTAGCCTGAACTTGGGTCGACCACCAGACTGGCCCAAGCTTCCCCCTGCCTTCCCCTAGGCTATAAATAGCCTGGGAATTGTCTATAGGATCTCCTTTGTCAATTGCGAGCTCCTCTGTCATTTGAATTGCTCCAGCTCCTTCTATAAAGCTCCTCTGCAACCCGTCGGTGATCCAGCTCCAATCGGCGCTCTATCTGGGGGTTAAGCTTGGTGTTCAAGCTCCCTATAGCATCGTCTGAGAAGGTGGAACTCAACTAGACCAGCTCTAGCCTCCGGATCGATCCCGGTCATTCGCGGTCAGCAGCCCCAGCTCCCCTTTCTATCCAGGTACCCCCAATCTGGACCGAGTCGTGTAGGCTCAGCTCCTTCTCAATTTTGATCGCCAAACTCATCTCTAGTTTTGACGAATTTATTGCAATTAAATTGGTGGGTTAAGGGAGGTCCGTTCGATCGTATGGATCGAACGGGCTATCCGTCTCATGGAGCTCGGGACTGAGTAAGGTCCCAGAGGTATAGAGCCTCCCAGGACGCGCATAAATAGGGCTTCGATCTGTCAGGGAGCCCTGATGGTGATCGTATCCAGCCTTAGCCCAGGCGAGCTCCCTGTGAGGAGAATTTCTCCTCATAATGAGTGGCTTCCGCATTAAATGGGAGAGTGGACTTTAGAGGGATTAGTCCACCCCATATAAAATCTCGGGGTTCCAGAGGTTATCCATGGTCCCAGGAATGTGCAGTTTTCATTCTTACACCCTGGCATGGCTCAAGGACTGAGAATTTTGGCGGTTAGGGTTAGCCCTGTCCGTCCTCAGTCGGGGCCAGGCGAGGGGAAGAAGATGACAGTGCGGGTCGGGCCGACCTGTGACCCGCGCTGTCTAACAGTGACGGGCCCTTAGGCTTGAGCGGCCCGCGTGTTTTGGAATCGGGCCGGCGCCGTTTTAAATAATAAATAACTAATTAAATAATTATTTTTCTTAAGGATATTAGGAAAATTAAAATAGAAAAATACAGAATGTATTTTTTTAATAACTTTTAATCCACTGGTCCAAACCCTATGATATCATATATGAAAATAATCAAAAAAAATTTCAGGAATTTAAATATCAAATAAAAGCATGTATCTGATGGTTAGATCTTTAATTATTGCCTAATTATAGTGGATCTTGGTTAGGGTAAATTAGCAATTTTAATTATCTAAATTGTATATTTAGGGTGCCATTAATTCACTTATGATAATTAGAATGCATATGCTAAGTAGATTATTTTTCTGAGTTCTATAATTTTAGTTATGCCCTAATTTGGTTAAATCATGATTAGTAAATTTTATGGTTTATACTCATTAGATCTTAGCAAACTTAGGCTCTGGTTACTTGTATAATTAATTAGAACTTGCATGCTAAATATCATGTAATTTTAATGGTTGGATTTATACTTATGTGCTAATCCCTTTGGATTGGAATTAAGGTTTGATTAGCACTAAGTACCCTCTGTTTTATAAAATTTGATTATTAATCTAACTTATAACAATAAGTTAAGTATAGTGAATTCATTTAGATAAGCTTATTATGTATACTTGAATAAATCCAAAGATTTAGAATCTTAAATATCTTAATTAACTTAAGAAATCTTAAGATTTGGATCAAGCTTTTAAGACTTGATCTAGGTCTGGGATTGCCACCAATAATACATAATTAATCCATTGATTTGACATTGATCTTTAAATACATGACTTGATTTTTCTTAAGGCGTGAGAAGGGATCAAACCCTAATCTACTTAAGAAGAATCTAAATCCTTAAGAACCCTAACTTAATTGATTTGATTTCAAAACTATGGATTGAACATTTTCCAATAATGTATTTGATTTATTATTGATCCTAAACATTTGAATTAGACAAATTAAGGTTAATAACAATCCTTTGTGATTTCACCATCTGAATCAAACCTTAAGATCCCTAATTTTCTCTTAAGTAATAAACTTGCATAAAAAGACTATTAATGCTATATTGATTGAGTAAGTGATCAAATCCTTAACAAAATGTTGATTTAGATCCCATAACCTTAGCTCAAGAGTGATCAAATGACTTAATCATCTGATTTAATTATCCTAAATCTAATTGTAAAATAGAACCTAAGAGCTCAATATCAACATCTAGAAAGGAGATCTTGGGTATCTCTTCACAAGATCATCTTGAATTATTTAAAAGACCTAAATTCATATATCATGAGGTAGGAAGCCTTGTATAATTCCTTGAGGTAGAAGTATAGAAGATCCCACCACCTTAGAAATTGATCTACTCTCCTTGGAGTAGTAATCCGTTAAGGCACTAGAAAAAATACTTCTCCTTGTGGTAGAATCGATATTAAGTGATCCTTGATCACACTTGATTGGTGAACCCTTGTATAGGACTTGCTTATTAGTTCCGAACTTGTAGTTTTGATAAATCCTTATTCTATTAATTAGACTTGATTGACCCCTGATCATTGGATGGTGTAGTATAGTATGCCCATATTGCTGGTCCCGAATAATATTGGGGATTGGTTGAGTCACTCTAAGTGAGATTTGTCTTTATTGCTATCCTGCGGGCTTAGGCGGATATAACCTCGCTTAGCTTAAATCAATCGATTCTAAGAGTGTATTAAATGGGTACCAATTCCTTAGTTTAATTGAAAGACAAGTTGCCATCGGGCAATGCCTCCTAGCGAAGATCGTTTCAATATGTATGGCTCAAATAAACTAAGTAATGGGATCCACCTTTCTTAAGACACTAAGTATGATTATGAGTTAGTGACTTAATACTTAACTTGAGATACAAAATCATCATCGGATGATGCCTCCTAATGAAGATCACTTTGTCAGGGTGGCTTAATCAAACTAAGTGATAAGAACTCTATTCTTGCAACATATTTAATATGTGTATATAATCACCCTATCTAGTGATCTTTAAGTAAATAAGCAACTTTAACCAACCCTTGCTTAGAGATTTGGAGTCAGAATCCTCTTAGCAGGATTCTGCACAGTGGAGACTTAGGATTCATTATTGTTTCTTACTAAATTTTTCATGAATTTCAGGATTTTTCATTCATTCAATATAATGGCAGAAGCATAAGCATAAACATGAGTTGAACTCATTCCTTCTATTGTGACACATGGTTATCAGTGATACAGTATGAGATATGGAATGCTATATACACAGACTAGGGAATTTCATGGTGTATCTGCGTCACCATACTGACTTCCTAGCTGTTGTGCTTACATTGAACCGTACTACTCATAAACATTCAGTGATAGTTCTGTGATATACCGTGGTATAGCATATTTGTGAGCATTGTCTCAGTGACATATAGTGCAGCTTATAGCATCCTTTTCAGCATAATGTTTGTTTTACTTTCAGTTCTATTTGGTGATAGCTTCACATTTCATAGTCCTTTTACTGTCTTATTTACTCAGTACTTACAGTTTTCCTCGCTTACATGTTTTTCTTCAGCTCTGTTATGGCTTTACGTTACTTGTATACTTGTTATGTTTAGTTTAGCTTTGCATAGCTAGTTTCAATGTGTTAGACTTCTTGTCTAACACGGGATACTTTTGGGATTCGGCAATTTGCTAGATCCTGAGCAGTTTTTGGAGACAGGTCAGGAGGACGTACCAGAGACTCAAGAGGAGCATTTGGAGCTGTAGTGGACCGAGCATCTACTTTTACTTAATAGATCTTTTTGGCATTTTAGATAGACTCTTTATAATTCTGCATTTAAATGGTTTGTAAGAAACTCTGGATGTACTTTTACTTTTCTTTTTCTGAGATGGATATTTACTACTGCTTGAGATGAATGTATTCTGGATGTTTTGCTTTTAGCTTTCGCACTCTGCTATACTGCTATACTTAGTATTGCGGTGCGACCAGCATACTGGAAATGCTGATATATTTTTATAACGTACATGGGTTCTTCCCCATTTTTTGGAACCTTGTGTACGTACTAATCTAATACCTAAGATAAGTATTTTATTCTTATCTTAGATATTGGCTCCCGATCATACTCTTAGGATTTGAGTCAACAGTCTTCAGTATGTCTCTGTCTCTCTATCATATTTGGGATGATGGGTTTTGCTTGTATGGCCTACCATTCCCGAGTAGCGCACCACTCCGCCGCCAAAATATGTATCACACTTGTCCTTTGTGCACGGCGACGAGACGGGGCGTTACACTTACTGAACTAAATGTACTGAAAGAATTGAGTGAATGTTATGCTTTTCAAATACTCACTTATGATGTATCTTCCATATCCTAAGTTCACCTATTATGCTCAAGGAATAGGGCTCAATATTCACAGTGTGCAGAGCAATCAAAGTCATAGTAAGCAAGAGACTCAATTAGACTTATGTGATATATGTTGCTGTCTAATTTATCCAAATCTAACTATTCCGAGAAGATACAAGTTTAGGATCTCCAATATCCAGCTATCGAGTATAATCTCAGATTCACGACCTTAATATTTAACCTTAAAACTTAACAAGTTTTAATTCAAAATCAAGTGACGACTATAAAGGTTTAAAGTCAATAAATCAATGGCCTAATTATTATTATTATTATACTCACTTAACCTAAATCTTGATTAAGTAAATCAAGGTTGAGGATTCCGGACTTAAATCACATCTGATAAGGATCTAGGGTTCACACTCAAGCATAAACTAAAGGTACAGAATCTTATAAGTTGAAAGATTTAGAAACTAGGATCTTAATGAAAGGTTATTATAGTATTATATAATAAATAATCATTTAAAAACTAAGAATCTTAGATCTATATTCAATCTTTAGGATAATTACATTATTCTGTAGATTGAATCAATCTTACACCCACATGGAGGTTACAAAAGGATTAAATAATGAATCAATTAAGGAAGTCCAAAGAAGATGGTTTAATTTAATTAGATAATCTAAAGTCCAAGATTTAAGATTTGATCACTTTAGATCTAGGCTAAAAATTAGACTTAGGATTTTACAAGGATATTTCCTTTAGGATTTCTAGCTTATGAATCAACTTAATAAGGTGATTAAATTGAAGATTTAGTGCTAATGTTAATTAGGTTTGCTCCCATAAGGAAGTGGTTTTGAATACTCTTAAGATCTTAAGATCTTAATAAGAATTAATTTAAGTGTTCTTCACTTAGCTCAAAATTTCTAACATAAGATTTCAAAAAGGTGATAAGGTATTAACTAGAGACATTATACTAAAATTTCAAAGCTTAAGGGGTATTTAAGCCTATTTTGGTCAAAGTGACCAAAATACCCCTTTTAAGGTTAAAAATAGGATTTTATGATTTAATCATCTAAATTGACTCAAGTCTATCCTAATAAGTTTTATATTGATACATGAAGTGGAATAAACCCTTATCTTAGGATTTTGATATCTTAATTAACTTAATTAGCACTAATCACAATCTAAAGCCACTTTAGGTGATTAAGGAAATTATGGCATACTAGAAATATTCAAACACATTTGTAGGCTCTACTATACTTAATAAAGCATTAGGAACTATATTCACCAAAATTAGAGGTTAATCTAAAGCTTAACTCACTAATCTTATTTTAGGGTAATTAAGAGGTGATTAGCAATTCTAATAGTCTCTAATTATTTTAAATGGCTTAAATAGGTTCTCCATAGTCTTATGAGCAATCAGAGACCTAAATCAATATTTTTGGACATTAAATGAATTTATTATGGTTTAAATAAAATTAGAGAAAGATTAGGCTATTATTTTAAATCCAACCATCAGATCCTTAATTTTATTTTATATTTTTGTTCCTTGTATTTTTCTGATTGAAATGGTATACTGGATCATACCATTTGGATAAGTATAACTAAACTTATTTAAATAATTTATTTTGAATATTTATTTAAATTGAACTCATAGGGAATTTAATTAAATTCATTTTATCATTTATTTTTTATAAGGAATTTAACTCCTTAATTCGATTAAATTACCTGGCCCAAATAATAGACCGCGCGGGTCAGATCGGGACCTAGTTGGACCGGCACTGTTGCACTGCGCGGGCCTGGGCTGGCCCAGCCCAAGGCGAGGGTGTCATCGTCCCCGCATACCCTCCGCAATGGGCCGACCTGAGGAAACTTTAGTGCTGAAATTCTCGACACTCAGGGGATGCCAACGACTCAATTCAATCCCTACATGTTCCTGGAGTCAAGATGCATCGATCCTGCCAATAAGCCCTCTCGGAGACGCACTGAATCGCCATATGGCTATTCGATAGGCTTGACCCTAATTATAGCATCTAGGGTTTACTGTGAGGAGTAAATTCTCCTCACAGGGACCACCATTTGGCCAGATCTCAATCCCTATACCATCCTGGTGGTGAGGCGTATCGAAGCCCTCTGGCCACGAGATTTGGGTGCCCTGGATCGTCGGGTCCTTACTCGAGCTCGACTGTGAACTCGCGGCAAAACAAGATGATTGGACGATCGCAATAAGCTAGCCCAGACCCTAGGAACAATCGCATTGGGTCTAGTTAGCTTTCCATATCGGTCAGAAATTACATTAAGAGGAATTGGGGCTCGGGATTCTAGAGGAGCGTCGGCACTCCGTCTGGACTAGGCTCTGTCCCGAGTGAATTCCTACTGTCTGGACTGAGCTAGGCCCAACCCAACTGATTACCATGCATCCTACGATCTAAGGAAAACATTCAAAACATCACAGAGCTAACCTAATTACTTGGATTGAAGGACTGAGCTCACACAGCTCAGTCGGGATGAGACAGTACTTGACAGTTGGGAAGAAGACGAGTCGAGCACCGCAGCATGAGTCTAGAGATTCCTGAGCTCTCTACTATAGCCTGGGGGTTTGAACACAAAACCACACCCACTATCAACTGATCGCAGCCTTGGGATCATCTGGAACGGCAAGCTCCTACTATGGGGGTCGACTGAGGGGGAGAAGAGAGGTCACATAATTCAGGTGAGCAAAAAGTCTCACTGGGCTGAACGGAGGCTATTTATAGCCTAAGAAGGGTTCAGGGATGGATTCCATGGCTAAGGCTTGAGCATTTCGCTCGGGCCGAAGGGTTCACTCAGCTTACCCTAATTAGGGGTCTTTGACCCTCCTGACCAGCTAAGGAGGTTTGGCACTAACGGGAAGGATCCTAACAGCCAAGGAAATAAGGTGAGGGAGTGACAGACAAAGCTGATGCGGCTAGTACAGGCAAAATCTTTTCTGTCAGGGAAGGATCGCGGTGAGAACGAAGATGAACAGTGCTAGGGTGAGCTCTATCGTCTGATCGGCGAAGCCGTTGGGATTGAATGATTTGATGCAGCTCTTAAGTAACAGAACCATGGGCGAGATCTCAATCGTCGGATACTTATTAGTATTCGACGCTCCATATTAGATCATGGCGTGATTAATCTTGCCGTTGGATAGAGGAGCGGAGATGCGTGCTAATGCATTCGTTCGATGCTTACGTTGCCCCGCTGTCGGGACCCTCGCAGCAGATCTGCCGTGGTCCCGACAGCGAATCTCGAATATATAAAATATATATACATATATATATATATATATTTAATTTAATTAATATTAATTCAAATAATAATTATCTTAAATTCTAATAAATTTTTAAATCCAATTTAGGATCAAATGAGCTCCAAAAATTTCCAAAAATTCACTTTCAGCTAATTAGGGCATGAGGAACTCAAAAATAAAATCAGATTTTAATTTGAAGATCAATTTAATTTAGGTATTTTTAGGGCTTAAAAATAGGCAAAAATATCAAAATGCTCAATTTAGCTCCAATTGATTTCAAACTTTTAGGGTTAGGTTTGAATGACCCATTAAATCTAATGAAATCAAAATTAAAACTTGGTTTGACTTAATTAATCTGAATTTAGCTATGGTAACAATTAGGATTGTTATACAACATGTGACTTAACACCTATAAAATCTCAAATTGAAGTTGATTATACTAGGTGATAAATTACTACTTAGTATATAACATTACATATTCAGCATAGGATAAATTATGGATTAAAGATCCTAAAGGTCTTACACTTAAGTGATATTTATCACTTAAGAAAGCTTAAGCAAATTTATTATATTACTATAAGACTTAACCAAGATTAAAGAATACCAATAATTCTAACCCAGTGAATTAAAATCTAAATGGCTCGGAATCAAAGAGCTAGAGTTCTTTGACTACTTACTTTATTAGAATCTAGGGTTAAAAGCTAGATAAAGGTCTATTATTAGACTAAGTCTAATAATGAAGCTAAGGGATTTGCTGCTATACTCTACTTAAGGGATAAGATTATGATGAACTAACTATATGAGTTATTCCACACTAGGTTTAAACTAACCAAGAGACATTCATCTATTACTAAGGAGATTTACAAAGGCAAAAAGGATCAATATCCATTTAGGATACATAGCCTCAAAGTTAAGGGAGAACTTAAGACATTAAGTCACACATGATGACTCAACATCAATGGTTTAAGAGGTTGCTAAAAGGCTACTAATGAAAGTCATATGCAATGACTTGGTTAAGGCAAGGAGCACACTTATCCATACGGGTAAGTGCTAGGAAGCTTAATAAGAACTAAGTCTACTACCATTTAGACATAACCTATGACTTATGCAAAAGGTTCTATAACTAGATGCTAACATCTACGTCATAAGATGTGACTTAGATCACTAAGGATATATAGGTTAAACTTAACCTAGCTTGAAGGAGAGCTCATTCCAAGAAAATGATCAATTAATGCTTAAGTTATATCATGACCTAGGCACACATTTGAGGACTGAACTTAAACTACTTGACAAATGAAATTTTCTTTTTCAAAGGGAATAAGATCTTCCACAAGCAGGCTATTACACTTAAGTGATATTTATTACTTAATGAAAATTATACTAAAGGAAAGGAAATTACCATCCAATCAAGATGGATAAGGGAAAATAAAAGGTGAACTTATCAAGTCACCACAAGTGACCTAACTAAAAGGGTTTCCAACGGATAATTATAAATTCTAATCTGAGAATTAGAATTCAAATGCTTTGTAACTTAAAGGAATGCTTAATCTTCAAAGAACAAAGATTCTTTGACTTAGAATGGGTCCTATATTTAAAAGCTAGCTAAAACACCATCATCATACCAAGACTAATGAGATAGGTTTTACAATAACCTATACTCATGAGCCTTCACACAAAGGTTAGAATAATCAAACCATGATGAAACCTCCTGTTAGGAAGGGCTAGGGTGAATTAACCATAAAGTTAATCTGCTCTAAGGTCCGTTAAATAGGTAATTCATCTTTGGCTAAGGGATGATACCAATATAAAGAGGGTGAGTATCCAATTTGGATGGTTAACCTTAACGGATAAGGAAGGTTAATACATCAAGTCGCATATTACGACTTAACACTCTAAAGTTCTAAGGGTTAACAAAATAAATCAAGGTAATGGATAACTCATCCAATTAGGATAAGGTACTGGGAAACAAAACATAAGACTACCAACATGAGTCATAATTACGAGTCAGTTTATTAAGGTCATATGGTCATAATTATCTATTCTAAAGGATATGGATACACTTATCCCAAGGGAATGATGTGCTTAAAGTCTAAGGGATAAGCTAGGTTAACACTTCAAGTCACAAATGTGACTTATACAATAATAGTTTCAATACTTCAATGGATCAATTATCTTAGGGAATGAGGAGTTATTTACCCAATTGGGTAAGACACTCCTTAAGGAAAGAACTATAAATATAAGTCACAAGAGCATGACTTAGCTAAAAAGGATCTAAGGCTCTATTGTCCAAGTCATAAAGGAGGTGATTAATCAATTAAGGAAATGACACTTTGAACACAAGATCAGGCTCACTATATGAGTTGTAGGTTTAGATTAATGGGTAGCAAAAATTAAGAATTTATTCTACCAAACTAAGGTAGAGTTATCTGCACAATATAATATTTGGGTTTAGTCAATCTAACCCAACACCAAGGCTTAAAAATGGCTTAGACATCAAGACTCAAAGTCTAAACCATTGGGATTAACTTAATTTAACCTCAAGGGTGAAATGGTCATTCTCAAGGCATAGAACTATGTTTAATTCACATGGTCCCATATCTAAAGGTTACGTACTAATCATAATGTAAGACTATTTATAGAATCTTAAATATTATTATATTCTTAGATTCTATAAGTCCTTCTAAGGTTGCTGAGCCCGATTTTTGAACAAAACAACAACAAATTCATTAAAGATTATATATCTTCAAGTTGCTAGAAGAAGAGTTGACTATCTTAAATGAGATTCTTAAATAAATAAAGCTGTGCAGCAGTCATTTAGTGAACTAATAATGAGGTTGAGGGGGATAATAGGGCATAGGAACTTTAGACAATGGTGATGAGTTTTGGGTGCGCGGTAGCACCTACGTCTCCAAATTGAACCAGTTGTGTTGCACGGCAAGCCAGCCTTCAGGGATGGAACCCACTGTGATGTATGGTAGTGCCTGCTTTTTGAATAGCCTGCGTCTTGGGATGGATCCACTGTAGTGCCAATTTCTGATGAGATGAGCTAAAGCACCTGCTTCTCTATCTGCTGACCACTGACGTACACTATAGTACCACCATCTCGGGTGAGGGATTGCCAGGGGCGCACCATGGTGCGCTGCAACATCTGTGTTGTTCGTGAACTTTACACTTTATTCCTAATCACCTTGGAATCTCCCGGAAGCTCATCGAAGCACCATTAATAATTTCATGATGGACTAAGAGGTCTCCACAATACACTATGGCATACATCAAGCTTTTGACTATTGAAGCATAAGAAACTCTTTCTATTTATTTCTTCTTAACTTTAGTCTTGAACCTCTAATCCCTTGACTTGTTGAGGTAACTTGCAAGGGGGGTGCAAATTGGCTTTGCCTCATTCTTATTAAATCTTTATAACACCTTATCAGCATATGTTGCTTAAAACAACTTCATCATAATTTCCTATCTCTCCCTACTGATCCTCATCCCGAGTATCTGCTTTGTCGGCCCCAACTCTTTCATGTCAAACTCCTTTGACAATTATTTCTTTAATCTTATAATTTCCTCCTTATTAGATTATGAAATTAGCATATCATCTATGTACAATTAGAATAATATAGAAGATATAAAACTACTTTATATAAAAACAGTGATCCACCTAAAGTCTATTGTACCCGATATTTGATATAAATCTGGTAAACTATTTGTATGAATACCTTGGTACTTGCTTCAAGCCATATAGGCTATTCTTGAGCTTGCAAATCAGCTCTTCATTTCATTTGGTGACATACCCCTATTGTTGCACCATATATAACTCCTCCTCTAGATCACCATGTATAGAGGCAATCTTTACATCCATCTACTCAAGATTTAAATTTTTCACTACCATGAGATTTAATATTACTCTAATAGTAGTCATCTTTACTATTGGAGTAAAGATCTTGCTATAGTCCACCTCGTGCTTTTGCTGGAATCCTTTCACTATAAGTCTTGTCTTATAGCACTTGCTTCCATTAGGTTGTTCCTTCAACATGTAGACCCATTTATTATGAAGAGTCTTCTTCCCCGCTAGTAGAGCATCAAACTCCCATGTCTCATTTGACATGAGTGATTTCATCTCATCTTCCATGGATAGCTCTCACTTGTTGAGTCAGGTATTTGCAGTGCCTCTTAATAATACTCAGGTTCACCACCATCCGTTAGAAACAAATAGAAAAATGAAGTAAAATACCTCTCTGGTAGTCTAATTGTTCTAGCAAATCTTCTCAGTTGAGTAGTAGGTGTCTAAGAAACAATATGCTCTTCATCAACATGAGCATATTGTTGTACCTACTCATTGTTGTCTTCAACTTCAAATGACTTTGATGCATCATTTGAAGCTTCTTCTATATTTTTCTAGACTCCATTTAGGTCCTTGTACATCTAATTCTCATTGAATGTGACATCCCAGCTTTTGATAATTTTTTTATTCTTATAATCTCAAAATTGGTATTGAAATTCTTCACCAGGTGATTTAGTTTCAACCATTTTCCACTCCATGCCTTCTTAGGGTATTCTTTATTTTAGAGGAACTGATGACCCCTAGCTGATCATGTAAGTTGCAATGTTGACTGCCTCTACCCAAGACTATTTGGGTTATCTAGCACGTATTCTCATGATTCTAGCACATTTTATGAGGGTTATGTTCATGCTCTTTGTAATATCATTTTATTGAGGTGTTTTTGGAACATTAAATTACATCTAATTCCATTCAAAGTATAGAACTCATTGTCAAAATACTCCTTGTCATTGTCTAATTTGAGGCATTTCAAATTCAAGCACATTTCATTCTTCACCAAGCCTAATCATTTCTTAAATAAATTAAATACATCAGATTTTTGCTCAATAAATAAACTCATACATTCCCTATATGATCATCCAAGAATATGACAAAATAGGTGGCTCATCCAAGTGATGAGATAGGGTTAGCTCTCATACATCTATATGAACTAGCTCTAACTTTTGAGATTTTAAATCTCTCCCACTTCTTGAGAAGCTGACTTTCTTCTGCTTGCCATCAATACAATTTTTACAAAACTCCAAGTCAACATATTTTAGCTCTGGAATCTTTCCTTTAGATAACAGCAACTTCAACCCATTCTCGCTCATGTGATTGAGCCTTTGGTGCCATAAAAGTGAATCTACCTATCCTACTACTGCAATAGAATATGACACTTTATTGATCATTTAAAGTGTACTCTCTATATTGCCTCAAGCAATAACTAGTGCACCTTTGGTGATCCTCCAAGAGTCTCCTGTAAAGTAGGTTATATATCCCTTACAAGCTAATTGGCTAATATAAATCAAGTTTATTTTCAGACAAAGAACATATCATACATCCATTAGCTTCCATAGTAATCTTTTTGGTATTTGAATGTCCACATCACCTTTTCCTATAATATTGTAGGCCTTGTCATCTCCCAAATAGACATTGCACAGATCTCCTTTGGTATAGCTTTTGAAAGTGATCATGCTTGGAGTTATATGCAATGAAGCACTTGAATTCACAACCCAATAGTTAGTCCTAATAAGTGATCAAGGCATACTAATCTTCCTCTGTTGAAACATTCAATAAAGTATTATCTATTCCACCTACTAACTTTTTCAAGATAGGTCAATCTTTCTTGAAGTGTCCTGCTTTTCCACAATTCTAGTAATCAGGTTTTCCCTTTCAAGGTCTTGACTTTTACTTCCTCATTAAGTTATTTATTAAGTATTTTAAGTTATTTCCTCATTAAGTAGAGTACTTTAAGTTACTTTCTTATTAAGTTACTTACTCATTAAGTAAAATATTATAAGTTACTTCCTCATTAAGTAAAATATTATAAGTTACTTCCTCGTTAAGTAAAGTCATTTAAGTTATATCATCCTTATGTTACTTACTCATTAAGTAAAATATTTTAAGTTACTTTCTCATTTAGTAAAGTATTTTGAGTTACTTACTCATTAAGTAAAGTATTTTAAGTTACTTCCTCATTAAGTAAAGTCATTTAAATTATATCATCATTATATTACTCATTAAGTAAAGTATTTTAAGTTACTTTCTCATTAACTAAAGTATTTTAATTTACTACCTTATTAAGTAAAGTATTTTAAGTTATTTCTTTATTAAGTAAAGTAACTATTTTTCTCTCTAAAAATAGAACCTAAACCCCCTCCTTCCTTCTCCTTACACTCCTCCCCTTCTTCATCCAACCCCCACCAGCAAAGCCGCCACCTTACACGTCCTTGCCCACTGGCTAGTCCTACCTCTTCCCTCCTCTTCCATCCCTCTTCTTCATTCCCTCTTTTATAAACAGAGTCCTAAACCTTCTTCTCACCACAAAGCCCTCATCTTCCCTCCTTTGGCCGACCATCCTCCCATAAGCCTCACTGACACAGTAACCGCCGCTGACCTCTGCCACTAGCCACCAACAATTAAAAAGCCCATTTAAATGAAAAAAAAAAGAAGTGAGAGAGAAAGAGAGTTAACTTTAGAGAAATTAACAAAAGCATACAAACCTAAAGAACTAAAAAAAAAATAATCAGGTACTCAATATTATTCTTTGCCTTTAAATGTTTTTATAGTGCTGCTTAGCAATGCACTTGAGCTTAATCCCATTTATTATGATAATTAAAAATATAATGAACAAAAATATACATGAAATATCTTAATAACTGTGATGTATTTGGTTCCATTTTTCTTGGTGGATTACCTTATAGTATGTACAGACAATTGTTAAGATGGGGACTGGTCTGGTGTTTGGAGGGATAAGGATCCTATACTAATTAGCCTATTAGGAGGCAAATATTAATGAAAGTGGATGCTTATATAAATATAATGAACTCCCTTATACCTCAGGGTCTGCATTTGCTCAAGAAAATATTCTTAATGCATGAGATATTTGACAAATAGTTTTTTATATATTTTATGACATTTTATATTTTTTTATTTTATATTTTACATTTTACATTTGATATTTTTATTCTTTAAGTTTTATACTCAAAATTTTATGCAACCTATTGAACTATTTTACAGGGACAAATCTTATTTTAAATAATATTGCATATTTTATCTTATTTATTGTTATTAGTCTCCTTGTATTTTTTACTTTTGCATATGGAATTTGTTTGAAAAGTGCGAAGCTTGATATTATTTGGTACTTAGATTATTTTCTAACGGGTATTCAACTCGGGCATTTTTATTGTAAATGCCATATCAGGAGCTAGATCAAGTGCAATGAAAAGATCTTTGAGGAGCTTTTTAGAAGATTAAGAAGTCTATCATGCTGCTAGCATTTTATTTTAAACTTTATTTATATTCAAGTTTTGAACTTTTAAGTGAACATCCTATATTAAGAATATATAAACTTTATTATGTAAATATTAAATTAATATGAATGGATGGATTCTAGAATTTTATACAAAAATGAATGAAATACTATTTCACATCATTTCATTTAAATGCTTAATAAGGTCCTGTGTCTCTGAGAGCTCGATGTTGGTTTAGCTCATGCTAACTCGGCGATGGGTTCTCACAATTAGTATCTGAGTAAGATTGAGTATATTTAAGTAAAATGATAAGGAGAGTAGAGCCATATAATGTTCATTGATGTTAACTTAATATTTAACAAATATCTTATGAAAGAAAATAAAAATTATATATATATATATATATATATATATATCCCATTTAGATAAATAAGAATCCACGAAAGTATGTGTCCTTGTGTACAGATGGATTTTGATGAAGGATTCTTAAGCACACCCACAGAGACACCTAGTAAGGTCCCTTTAATAATAGATTCATCAGATAATATGATGAACAGCTTGATGGAAGCCATGTTACAATTTTTGGCTAAGCAAGACAATGCTTCATCATCTAAACCCCAATAGAAGCACAAATTAGATGGAATCCTTCAATTATTTTAAAAGTTCAATCTGCTAATATTCAATAGTTTAACTATTCCCATGAAAGCTGAGGATTGGTTAAGAGATATTAAGAAAACACTAGACTTTTGGAGTATCTAATGGAGAAAGCTGTCAAACTAACCCGATATCTTCTTAAAGGAGAGGCAAAGATATGGTGGAAGTCCACCATTAGCATAAACTTTGCAGGGTTAAAACTCGAGGATATTAGTTGGGAATAATTTTTAGAAATATTTAGAAACAAATATGTTCCCTCGTCAACACAAACTATGATGGAAAATCAATTCATGTAACTGGTCTAAGGGAATAAGTCTGTAGCTGAATACGAAGCTGAGTTTATAAGATTGTCAAAATACACCCAAGATTTGGTAAACACTGAAAAAGCCAGGTGTAGTCAATTTCTAATTAGACTAAAATACTCGCTTAAATGGAGCCTACTTCCACTAAGGCACACTCGTTTGCTGGATTTATTAGAGCGTGTTATAATATTAGAGCATGACGAGAAGAGTAGGCTAGCCAATGTTAAAGAAGACGGAAAGAGACAGATGCATCCCACCATAAATTGAGAAACCTTCAGAAGATTGTACCACAATACCCCCTCTAAATTATTCTAGATATGCTAATTGACCTAGACCAAGAATAGAAGGAGAGTGCTGATGACCACATTCATATGGCAAGTTCTATCATGATGGATTTTGGTGGTCTCAATGTGGTAGGCAAGGTCATCATTTCAAGGAATGTCGAGCTTTTAAAACTACAAATGGAGTTGTGATTTGATGTGAAAAAAACTTCAGAGCACTAGTATTATTTCAAGCTCTAACTCACACCCCAATGCCAACCCTAGCCTATACACAAACTCTAAGGGGAGTATTTGCTCCAAAGTCAGTAGCAGTCATAAAGCCTTCTGCATTGACAATCACAAATGTACCTACTACAAGTAAGGGACCTGCTCCTTGACCCACTACTTCTGCAAAGATATACACGCTTACCCTAGTTATGGCCCCAGAAGATAATGAAGTTATCTCAGATACCACATCTCTTCTCTTAAAAAAAACCAAATCTCTCGTGCTTATATTTACTTATCTCTATATTCACTAGTACCTTATATGTCGTTAATATATCATGTGACGCTCTATTAGATAGTGGAGCAAACCATTCATTTGTTTCTAAGAAATTTACAAGAGATTTATAAATACCTTGTTACGTAGCTAAAGATCTAAATGTCAAACTACTATCGGGAGCTTGTATGAATGCTCAAAAGTTTTGTGACTCTAACATTCCCATTAACGACAAACTATTTAAAATTGCATTAGTAGTCCTCCCTATAACAAATTTTGATATTATTCAAGGTATGTACTTGCAGAGTAAACACAAAGCGGTAATTAACTACCAAAAGATAAAGGTCACCATCAGGAGTAGAGAAAGCCCATAGTATTTGTAGGCAAATTTGGAAGTTTTGCATCTCTAATCAATGCCATGAAGGCAAAAAAGTTAATTCTAAAAGATGTGACACGTATTTCAAAACAATGATGGGTGAAATAAAGGAAGATGTTCCTCAAGCAGAAAATTTGAGTAGTAAAAGAATCTGAAGATGTGTTTCTTCTTGATCTTTCAGGATTCCGACCTACAAGAGAAGTTGAACTCTCAATTGAGTTAATCCCTAGAACCCATCCACTATCCAAAGTACCTTACTGCATGGCACCTAGGGAAATTCATGAGATGAATTAATAATTACATAAGCTCATAAATAAGGGTTGATTTGACAAAGTATGTCACTATGGGGAGCTCTAGTACTCTTTGTTAAGAAGAAGGATGGTTCACTGAGAATATGCATTGACTACTGAGTTGAACAAAGTAACTATTAAAATAAATATCATTACCACGTATTGATGATTTGCTTGATCAATTAACTAGAGCCACATTATTCTCCAAGGTGGATTTATGATCTGGATATTATAAATTGGGGGTCAATGAAGAAGACATTCCAAAGATTGCTTTAGAACCTGTCATGAGCATTACGAGTTTTTAGTAATATCATTTGGGCTAACAAATGCTCTATATATATCTTCATGAACTTAATGCAATAAAACTTCTTATACCATTTTAAGATAAATTTGTAATCATATTTATAGATGATATTCTAATATATTCCTAGACGAATGAAGAATATAAGGATCACTTGAGATCAATTCTCCAAACTCTGCGAAAGCACAAATTATACGCCAAATATTCAAAATGTGAATTATGGCTAAACTTGGTAGCTTTCTTGGGCCACATAGTGGATGCTACTATAATGAAAATAGATCAAGAAAAAATTTAGTGCCATTCAATAATGGCCCTATCCAACAACATTGACATAAATTCATAGTTTTCAAGGTCTACCTGGCTACTATAGAAAGTTTATTAAAAGGTTCTCATAGATTATCGTACTATTTACAAAATTGACTTAGAAGAACATACCATTCATTTGGACTTAGGAATGTAAAGGATCTTTTTAGAAACTAATATAAGTCTGCACCACTACACCTATTTTAACTTTACCAAAATAAGGACAGAGCTACCAAGTATATATAAATGCATCTCGAGTAGGAATTGGATGTGTCCTTATATAGGGTAAGAAAGTTGTTGCCTATGTGTAATGATCCAAAGTCGTTATCTTTTGAATTAGGATAAAACCCACCTCAGAAAATAAGACCCTGGGGAATTTCAAATTAGGGCAAACAATATTTGCATTAGATAGAAATAATTTTTAGATCAAAGTGCCCTAATTTGGGAAATTTTGAATAACGAAAACTCCCGCTTTAATTTTTAAAATTATTTAAATCCAATAAATCATGAATATTGAAATATGTGTTAGAATTCATCCATTTCAGTGTCGTTATGTTAAGCACATTATTTAAAGGTTGCTCGAAAGGTTTCATCAAATTTTGAGCGTCAGTTTGATCATGGTTAATTCTTGAATTTTTAAACTTCAAAAATTAATATAAAATAAAATATTTATCCAAATAAAAAATTTTCAGCGCGAGTATGTTCATAATGTCATAACACACCTTGGTGTCAAGTTTCATTATATTTGGATGCCAAATGATGAAAAAATATGATTAATTTAAGTTTAAGTCGTTTTTAAGAATTTTCTTAAGAAATTCTTTTCTCTCCCACCGCGCCCCCTAAATTCTTCCGCCAAGCAGCCCATACATGCGCTAATTAACACCTTAATGGCACTTTAACCCCCCCTTATCCCGCTCCCTTCCTCTCCCTTTCTCCCTTCTCTACTTAAGCAACCCCCCATTCTTTCTCCCCATTCCAACTCTCTTTAAACAGCAGCCCACTCCCCTAGCCCTCTCCTCCTTTCCCCACACAGCAGCATCCCTCTCCTCCTCTCCCCACATAGCAGCAACCCTCTTCTCCCCTACCCACACAACAGTAGCCCTCTACTCCTCTCCCCACACAACAGCAGTCCTCTTCTCCCATCCCCACACAGCAGCAACCCTCTCCTCTCCACACACAGCAGCAACCCTCTTATCCCCTCCCCACACAACAACAGCCTTCTCCTCCTCTCCCCACATAGCAGTGGCCCTCTCCTCCTCTCCCCATATAGCAGCAGCCCTTTCCTCATCTCCCCACACAACACCAACCTTCTCCTCCCTCTCCCATAGCCAATAGCATCCCAGCCTCACCTTCCTGCCCTCCAGCAAGCAGTCGGCTAGCAACAACCCATCTTGCTGCAGCCCTCCCTTAGCCAGTAGTCCCTCCTGTTGCAGCCCTCCCTCGTCTGGCCAATAGCCAACCATCCAACCAGCCAGCAGCAGCCAGTCAGCCCCTATTGCCCCGATAACCTCCTGCTAGCTGCCTTTCTCCATGTTCGGCCTCCCTCCATCTTTTTTTGGCAACTCAAATCTATGTAAGAAGAGAAGTTTAAGAGAAAGTAAAAGAGGAAGAAAATATTATGAGATTTTTAATATTTTATTTCCTTTATTGTATTTCTTATTAATAAATATACTACTATATTATGTCATTGCATTATTATTGGTGTCATTAATTAATAATAACAGTACAAATGCTAGAAAATGATTATTACTTCTATAATATCTATTTTAATTCAAGTATTTTTATTCTGTCATTTCTATTTTCTTATTATTACTATTATTATTATTACATTCTATAATTTATACAGTTGTTTCCATTTTATCTTTCATACATTATTATTATCATTATTATTATAAAATAATAATAATAATATTATTATAAATATTATTGCCACATTGGTAACTTAAAAATATGAATTTCTATCAAGTTGAGAAAATGAAAATGAAACATAATAGAAACGAAGATAATAATATTGGCTAAAAAGGCTAATTTAAAATATCAAAAAACTTAAATGCAGATTGAGCGAACAATCACTCATCCAAACTGTTGAATTTTTGAATTTATAGAACAAGGTACTAGATATCTTCTATTACTCTTGTTTAAATATGTTTTTTTGCTCAGCATCGTACAAATTTGATAAAAGTACTTTTTAAAGTCACATAAAATGATATATGAATAAGTTTGGATAAATGAGAAGCATGGGTATCATGTTCTCCATGTAAGAGAATCAATAATTTTACTTTTGACTTGAGAAGGATGGTAAGTAGGATAGTATTTAATATTGATATTAGAAACCCATAAGGAGTTTGACGAGAATAGCTTCCACAAAAGTTTAATGGAAAAAGCTTTATGTAAGGAATGAAGATATATTAGCCCAATCCCACCTTCATTTATGGGTAAAGTAATATGATTCTAAGAACACCAAATAATTTTTGATCATTTACTGTGGACAAATAAAAATTTGACAAAGATTACCTTAAGCTTTTTCATGATTAATCGAGTTGGGGAAGTGACTTTAAGCCAGTAAAGCGGGATAGTGTTTAGAACAAACTTAAAGAGCACAAGCATACCACATTGAGAGAGATAGTTGTGTTCCCAACCACAAAGTTTTTTGAATATGGCATCAAGAAGATCTTTGTAAATGTTGTTGTTATTATGCCCAATAAATATGGAATGCCGAGGTAATTGAAAGGGAATTTCCTCTGTTTAAAACCCAAGAAGAGGTTAGTGATGATAATATTTTTATACAATGGAACTTTATCACTAGTGAAGAGTTAAAATTTAAAAGGGTTAACCTTCAAGCCAAAATCTTGTTCAAGAGTAGAAGAGAGACTTTTAATTTTTGTAACCGATCAGATGTCATCATTATTAAAGAGGTTAAGATCATTAACATACGTAAGGTGAGAAACCATAAATTTACCCTCAACATTAAATTGAAGTTTGGAATCACTCTTAAAGAGGGAGTTGATATTATAAGACCAATAATTCATAGCTAATAAAAAGAATTGGGGAGATCATATCACCTTGCCTAAGTTCTCCTTCAGATTTGAATAAGTCATGAGGATAGGGTTGGCTTCGAGTCGAGTCAGCCCATACATGAACTCGAATTGAACTTGTTCGAGTTCGAGTTTGACCCAAATTTGAGTCGAGTTCTAATCGAGTTTGTGTCGAGTTCGAGTCATTTCGATTCATTTTAAATAGGGAGTTCGAGTCCAGACGTATGACTCGAACTCGACTCGAAAATTTTCGAGTCCAGTTCAAATCAAGTCAAAATGTCTCGAGTTCGAATCAAGTCGAGTTCGAATTTTGAGTTTCGGGTTAAATTGTCAATCATACATGAGGATGAACATTAATGATGATAGAAAACTAGTTATTATTAATAGAGTTACTGATTTTAGCAATAAAACTTTTATTGAAACCATAGGCCTTTACAAGTCTAAGAAAGAAGTTCCGGTCAAGTTTGTAAAAAGCTTTTTCAAGATCTAATTTAAGAATAAGGTTGTCACCCCAACATTTATTTTTTAGGCTATGACAAAGTTATTTGGTTGCTAAGATATTATCTTGAATTTTACGACCATGAATAAACTCAAATTGGTTAATCAAATTGGGAAGAAGTTTTTGATGCCTAATTGCAATGATTTTTTGCTAATTTTGTTTAGGGTAGAACAAAGATTAATAGGTCTAAAGAAAGACCACCAATTTACCTTATTATTTTTTGAGAATGAGGGAGACCATAGTATGGGAGGCATAGGGACATCATAGAAAAATTCTGTAATACTATTGCAAGTATCAATTTTAATAATATGCCAGAACTAACAGAATAATTTCGTAGGGAAACCCATCATAGCCTTAACAAGTATTACTTTTAAGGTTTTAAACTGCATCCCATATTTCCTCATATAAAGGCAACTTATTAAGTATTTGGTTATCTTCATACGTTATACAAGGAGCCGGAGTGTCGAGAGTGAATGTAGAAGGGATCTAACGATTAGATTTGAAGGTATCTTAAAAGTAATTAATAGCCCATGAGTGAATATCAGTAAGGTTATCTTAAAAGTAAGTTTTTGGTATATATATTTATACACATTGATATTTATAAATTAAGATTTAAATATTATTGCATATTAGTAAATACAATATAAGGGATATATAAAATAATTAAAATTTATAATTCATAGTTCAACTCTAATTCAAATTAGTTTTATTCTGTAAATCTTAAATTTCTTATTATAACAGTTTAATAGTCAATCCAAAATTATAAAGACAATATTTGGTAAATGAATTGAGGCCGGCCAAACGACTCCTAGCAGGGGAAGCAAATCGCTAAAAAGTAAAAAAAAAATAAAAACAGACTAAAGGTAGGTTCTACTGGTACCGGTTTCATGGATTGATTCTTGATTTGGTCGCTTCAGCTGGCAAGTTATTGCGGATCTGGAAGGGAATTCTTTGTCGTTCCCAATCAAACGACCCAGACGGGGCAGCGGGCTCTCTTCGGCACCCTCGTCAGCAGTTACACTTTCGCCAACGCACCTGGAAACATAATAATTTTAACTGCCGTTCTTTTTGCGGATCAAATCTATACTACTGCTTCTGTGAACGTTGAATGCTCAAATGATGGATGAAAGGGATACACTGATTTCCTCTGAATTCCACAGTGGAGAGACGCCATCTAGGTTCTGGCTCCTTTTACTCTGTTAACTTTACTGGACTTCCAGATTATGTTCTTGGTGATCGAATGTGATTAAGCAAGCGGACGCAAATGTTTGGTGATTCGTGCCTAACTGCATTATAATGATTTCTTGTAATTGTTACTTTCGTCCTGTTTGGATTCTTGAACTAGGGTTAGTAGTAGAGTTGGGATATTGCTTTTGTTTAGCATAATTGACTCGTTCAATTGGCATGGCACGACTTGAGTCTGGTATTCAATCTGCTATAGTATTTTGCGAGATATGCCTTTTTGTTGGCATATTTTCAACATACTTTGCAAACCGTTGCATGTTTTATGCATTTATTGTGTATATAAGGCGACCAAACCAGCTTTATGAAATGTTTCCCTTGGTTGAAGTGAGGGTTAAGTGGGGCAATTGATAGCTTCACTGCAAAAGATTAAAAGTTGGAAATGGCTTATATTTAAAAAAATTATACTAATGTACACTTCAACATAAATTGAGTAGTGTGTACTTAATTATTGATTTAGAGACAAAAAGATGCAAACTCTCATCTTACCACATTGATCAGTGCTTGATTTCATCTAAAAAAGCCAATGAGGTGTGTGCGCTTAGGCACGGATCAATCATGCGCCTAGATGCGTCTGATTGGTGTGGGCTGATTCATGGGAAGGTGGCTAACACCCGAATATCCCGCCTAATTGTGCCTAGTTGGGTTTTGACATGCAGATGAGCGGGCCTATTTTGGAGGAAGCCGGGTCACAGATCACCAGCCCACGCGCCAAGGTACACTTATTCATGTGCCAAGGTGCATTTTGGTGCTTAAAAATTTTGGTCTGTTTACTTTGACCCAACTCAATATCTTAGCTTCAAAGTCGTCATTAGCAAATTTCAAAGCTATCAAGCCAACATAACTTTCAATGCAAAAAGTTTAAGTCTTTATTTTCTCAAAGTTAAACAAAAGGCAACTTTAGATTTTGATCACTTTTCCCAAGTATTTACTTGGGGAAGATGAAACATCCATTAGAAAATCACGAGATGATTTTTTTTTATTGTAATAAAGATTTCTTCAATATTTTCAATAAAATCTATAATGATATCAATAGAATCCATTACTAGTTCCAAATGTATTTGCACAATTGTCATAAAGCCCAACAAGTTGAAAACAAAAAGTTCTTAACCACCTCTTGGCCTTAACACTCGATTCATCTTTTGAGAAATTATTACAAATGTGGAGACTCACAATTTTAATTGACAAAGAGGAAATGTCACCTTTGATAGTCTAAGTCACATGTCAAGGGGAGTCCTGCCTTTGATTTAATTGACAGCATACATGCCCCACTTGATAAATATTTTGCTTTCTAGCAATTTTGCTAATTTTCTTCTTTATTTTTTGAAGATGCTCTAGAGGATTAGAGGTGACTCAAAGATGTAAAATGCTCAACAAAATTTGGTGCATGAATCAAGAAAACTATAGCATAAAAATTAAATATGCAATAAATGTTATTGTTTTTATTTTCTCATCATTTTGAGATGCGCTAAAGTGGATATGAAAACCAAGGAACTCATGTACATTTCAAATGTAAATGTGTTACGGTACACTGACCATAGTTAATAGCCCAGTTACCAGAAGGCATTATTAAGTAAAAAAATGACGTAGCCCAATTGCATTTGCAGGGCATGAACTTGTAGGTCGAGATCAACTTGATTCACCTAATTGGTGAGATGGATTGTTTTACTTTAGATGACATCCCACCTGACAAAATTGTTTCGATAACCAAAATTGGCAATAAAAATGACTAACCTAATCATGAAGATCACTTCTCATTTTTGGGATGTCATGACAAAACAGCTCTTTAGTCAAAGACATTGACAAGATTTAATTCTTCAACTTTCAAGGTTACTTGTTTGATCATGGAGCTGACTTGGCATCTTCTAGACTTTTTTATTATTCTACACAACATCTAAGCAATGTACATGACAACTCATTCAATGTAGTATGCCATTTCAAAGTTCATTACATCTGAATGGCATTTGTTTCTTGCACAAATGAAAGTGCCATCTTCTTGGTTTGATGACAAAGGAAGAAATATTCTAATCTTGCCACATTGATCAGTGCTTGATGTCATCTAAAAAATCCAATGAGGTGTGTGCGCCCAGGCACGGATTAATCACGCGCCTAGATGCGCCTGATTAGTGTGGGCTGATTCATGGGAAGGTGGCTAACACCCGAATATCTCGCCTAATTGTGCCTTGCTGGGTTTTGACACGCAGCTGAGCGGGCCTAATTTGGAGGAAGCCGGGTCATGGATCACCAGCCCACACTTATTCATGTGCTAAAGTGCATTTTGGTGCTTAAAAGTTTTGGTTTGTTTACTTTGACCCAACCTCTCCACACTTATAAATCAAACTCAATATCTTAGCTTCAAAGTCGTCATTAGCAAATTTCAAAGCTATCAAGCCAACAAAACTTTCAACGCAAAAAAATCTAAGTCTTTATTTTCTCAAAGTTAAACAAAAAACAACTTTAGGTTTTGATCACTTTTCACAAGTATTTACTTGGGGTAGATGAACCATCCATTAGAAATCAAGAGATGGATTTTTTTTTTATTGTAATAAAGATTTCTTCAATGTTTTCAATAAAATCTATGATGATATCAATAGAATCCATTACTAATTCTAAATGTATTCGCACAATTGTCATAAAGCCCAACAAGTTGAAAACAAAAAGTTCTTAACCACCTCTTGGCCTTTTTTCTCTTGGCCTTACACTTGATTCGTCTTTTGAGAAACTGTTACAAATGTGGAGACTCACAATTTTAATTGACAAAGAGGAAATGTTACGTTTGATAGTCTAAATCACATGTCAAGGGGAGTCCTCGCCTTTGATTTAATTGACAGCATACATGCCTCACTTTATAAGTATTTTACTCTCTATCAATTTTGCTAAGTTTTTTCTTTATTTTTTGAAGATGCTTTAGAGGATTAGAGGTGACTCAAAGATGTAAAATGCTCAACAAAATTTGGTGCAAGAATCAAGAAAACTATTGCATAAAAATTAAATATGCAATGAATGTTATTATTTTTTATTTTCTCATCATTTTGGGATGCGCTGAAGTGGATATGAAAACCAAGGAATTCTTGTACATTTCAAATGTAAATGTGTTACGGTGCACTGACCATAGTTAATAGCCCAGTTTCCAGAAAGAATAATTAAGCAAAAAAATGATGTAGCCTAATTGCATTTGCAGGGCATGAACTTGTAGGTCGAGATCAACTTGATTCACCTAATTAGTGAGATGGATTATTTTACTTTAGATGACATCTCACCTGACAAAGTTGTTTCGATAACCAAAATTGGCAATAAAAATGACTAACCTAAGCATGAAGATCACTTCTCATTTTTGGGATGTCATGACACTTCTAAAACATCTCTTTAGTCAAAGACATTGACAAAATTTAATTCTTCAACTTTCAAGATTACTTGTTTGATCATGGAGTTAACTTGGCATCTTCTAGAGTTTTTTATTATTCTACACAACATCTAAGCAATGTACATGACAACTCATTCAATGTAGTACACCATTTGAAAGTTCATTACATCCGAATGACATTTGTTTCTTGCACAAATGAAAGTGCCATCTTCTTGCTTTGATGACAAAGGAGGAAATACTCTAATTGTCTTAATTTTAACAATAGAATTGGTTTGATGTAGATTTGGTCTAAATTTTAGTCATCTTTGTGCGCTGCATCATTGAATATTTGATCTTAAACTACAGTTTAATCCTTAGAGTTCTCTCCAAGTTAAACGATATGCATGATAAATTCTTTTTTATAATTTTCTTTTCAATTAAAATGTTTTATACATTCTCAATGTTTTAGAGCAAAATGCAAAATAATATAAAATTTACTTTTGACTTTTAAATTTTAATTTGTTAGAACTTTTAAAATCTACTCTCCTTTTGCTTAGGCCACCAAAATCCAAAATATTTGATTATATTATTACCATATAATATATGCATAACATATTTACTATATAATTTATTATCTAAAATTTAAATATATTTTATAAATAGAGAATCAAATTCTGTTGCCTTAGTCCTATTGCCTGCTTAGCTCATATCTATTTCTATCATTAATTAATAAATGCATTCAAGAGAATATTTAGTGCTAATTTTGAGAATATTTAAAATATGCAATTTTAAATTGCAGTATAATATTAACATTCCTAAAATATTTCAAATCAAACCTAAGCCTAAAAAATGTATTTGTTTCAAGTAAATTTACTTTCTTTTTATGTAAATAAAAACTAGGTGAAAAAAATTGAGAGTGTTTAATTTTAATTAGAGCTATTTTATTATTTCGTATCTTTAAAATTAGCTATATATATATGTACATTAAATGCTTTATCTTATCAGATTCAAATATTTATAAAAAAATTAGTCATATTATTTTGACTATACTTTCTTCGCAAAAACGTGGATTCTTTAATAATATTTTAAATTGAGATTTGAAATAAATATAATGAATTTCTTATATTTTTTAAAATAAAAAGATTAAATTTGGAGTAAGCTCCATTTTGAAATGGTGTCTCATTGATTTAAGAGAATTTTGACAATTTTTTCTAAAAATATAAAAAAATAATTCATACTTTGAAAGTACTTCAAATTGAATGATTTGAAATAAAAAATCATGGTTTTTAAAATTGAAAATGGCAAATTTTACTTAGCTCCAGAGAAATAAAAATATATAATAACAAGTACAAGATTTTTTGGTGCTAGATATACATCAAGAATTTGTTTGCTAAGATTTACTTTATAGAATTAAAGTAACACTTAATGAATATTTAAGGAACCGAGGCAAATTTTTTTCCACTTTTTATTTATTTCAACTTTTTTGGTGCTAAAGTTCTATAAATGTATTCCCTGACAAATAGATAGAACACCTTTTTGAACATTTTTCTAGTTCTTATTTTTCCATTTTAATATTAGTTTTAAGGCTTATATTCAATGGTATGTTAGCAATATCTCTTAGAGCTCATTGTTTTGTGCTTTGTTTTTTGGCAAGCAATAAATGCTGCTATTTTCTTAGTTAATGTAATCGTTCAACGAAATGAGCTTGACAACTCTGAATTGATTTCCCTTGCTCACTTTTGACCTAGGATGACTTCCTCACTTTATCTTTGCACAATATGAACAAGAAAGTGTTCAACAATGCTCGAGCATGCAAAGCTTTTTTTTGTTCTCTGAATGAATTATTTGTCAAGAAATTTATCTTACAATTCTTTTCTATGAGGCATTAAGCTTTCATTCATGGAGTAGTGTAAATCATAAAAAAATAAAACATTGAAGTTTTTGCTGAAGCCTGACCTTGAAACTGTGAGAAATGCATTATTTAGACTTGGGGGAACCTTATATATTATTATACTAAGTGCTAAGGTAGGAGAAAGAATAACAAATTGAGAATCATTAAGAATTTTTTATTTCAAGATAGAAAATTTCCTTATTTATTTTTAAAAATTCAAAATAATTATATCATCTCCAACTGCTACCCAATTTTACTACCATTTTGGTGTCAACTCTCACATTTTTTCATTCATGACCAAAGCATGATTTTTTTTCAAAATAATTAGAATTAACTCTTTTGTAAAAACAAAAATTTTTATCAGTTTCTTATAACGTATTTGTAATGAAAGAAAAACAAGTAATAAATCATAGTTTTTCTTGGTGAAGCGGAGATTAGACTTGGGCTGGTCTTGGGCAAGAGCGTGCATTTGGGGCTTGCATTTTTACTTGTGCTTGGCCTGAGCCAGCTCGATGAAATTTACAAATATAAATCTAGATTATATATATTGTTTAGCTCAAGTATCCGAGTATCCACTAAAACTAAGGCCAAGACTGCTTGAATTTGGGCTATAAGACCGACTCCCAGATCCATATCAGATCTAACAGAGATGTGTTCATTAACAGAAAACATGATGGATCGTTGTTCATTGGTGATGATGGATGGCTGGAACATGTTGACAATGGCTGTATAGCTCAAATGTTGGCAGTGGCTGTACGAATGTGAGATTCATTATTGGTTCATTACTCAAGGTTCTTTACTTGGTATAATAATATGTAATTCCTAATTTAGCCATACCACTACCTTCTGTTAGCAGTTGCTATATATTGTTACCCAACTGGTAGTTTTTAGGATCTTAGGGTATTAAAACTATGCATGTAGTGGCAATATTTTCTGTGAACCTGAAGTTAGAAATTGAGACTGAATTAAACCTGTTAACATTGATAAACTTGTGATTATATTGGTATAAATATGATGCTTACTTTCAAGTAATTACATTTCAACATGTACTTATCAATTCTTGGCTTTGAAGATTGGAAAATTCTCTTGGAATGATGTATTCATCTTAATAATTTTTAGATGTAGTAGCTGGATAAACTGCTAAGATAGTTTTGCCCTGTTTGAAACTTCAAAAAAAACAAAATAATGTCTCAATTGTAAAAATCTGGTTATCATAGCTATTTTTGGTCCGATCTTTTGCTCAAGGTTTTTAATGCTTTGCTGTGTTTTTTTTCCACCCAGTCATGCGCATGCAGTTCTTTGACTGATTTTTAATTTTTGAAACCATTATATGCCCAATCATATCATCATATCTCTGTTTGCTCTGTATAACCCATTATTTCACACATTTTTGCTGACTGCAACAAAGATAAAATATTTTCTCCTCTTCATTCAATACATAACAGACCATTGGTAGCTCTCAACAATTTTCTATACTTTTTTGTACTTTACATGCATTTTTTTTAATGCACAGTATAATTTAAATTTAAATTGTTATTTCATTAAAGCTTCTTTGGTTTATGGTACGGACAATATTCATTTTGTCTCTTTTGGCTCCCAATATTTCTCTTGATTAGGCATGAATTATTGAGTATGGTGAGGAAACACTCCAACAACTTGTTAGCGTCATCATCAAATGGACAAGATGCTTCAGACACTGAAATGGATCAAAATTTTTGGCTTGAAGTACTAGATATGTATTTTGTTCGTGGTTCTATAGCAAAAGAAAGGCAGGAGGATGACCTCCTGTTTTTTGTAAGAAACATGGTAGTGTAAATGAATATTTTTTGTGCATATATCTTCTCGTTTTACAATTTCCTATCCAGCTTTCTTAACCCCCTTTGGTTCCCCACCAACTCATCACTCCGATTCATAACTCTTTCTTTCCCTTCCTTTTAATTCTTGCTTCCTATAATTGTTGAAAAGATTAAGCATTAAAATTGTACCTTAAATTGCAGGGTATGAATGAATATGGCTGTAAAGGTGATTTGGAGATGCAAACTCCTTTTTTTGTCCGGAGATTTGCGCCGGAGGTATATATATTTGTTATTTCTACTAAGTGTCTTTTATCAATATAATTTAATAAAACATCTTCCTCTTTCTGTAGTATGGTGTGAATATTGTTTAGCTCAGATTTCTAGCTACCTTAACCATTGTAACACGAACTATTTACTTATTTATGTGACTTAAGAACCTATCTAATTTCTTAGCTTGGATCTTTAGCACAATCGAATGCACGGTAAAAACCTTAGCACTTAAAAGTTCTTTGAGCTTGCTTTTGGTGTTTAAAACTTAATTTTGTTGTCATGTTTGAGATTCTTATTTTTAATGCACAATGTATTAAACTGTGTATGGCAGCAGTTGAAAAAAGTCCTTGGTGATGGTTCTGTACATGCTGATTGGAGGCGTTCATTCTATTTAAATTTTGTTGCTCATACATCGTACACTGTGACTATTGCCATTTGCAGGTATTACATACCTTTCATATATTTTTATTTTTGCTTGTGTGCTTTCTTGCTAATTATTCTTGTTATTTTCAATGTACTAGTCCTTGGAGTAAATGCTGCCCAATCAGGAAGGCTAATATAACCAGTTTCACAACCTGATCCATTTTCCTAAGCCTCAAAGCTTAAGTCAGCTTAAACATTTTAAGCCAGCTTAAGACCCAGATTGGTTTTGCCTGGTAGCTTAGCTTAGCTTGGTTAAGTAGGCTTAAGCTAGACTAAGTGGGAACCAACAAACTTTTAATGAAGCGTAAAAGAGATTAAATAATTTAAGAATTTAGAAGATGGTCATTCAATGAATCTTGCCTTTAGATAAATATTCTTTAAGATTCTCTAAAGTATCTCTTAATTTATTTAAACATGATTAATATTTTATAATTTGATAAGTGAACAAAATAAAAATAATACCATAATATTTTTATTTTAAATAAATATATAACTGAATAATTTTATGTTATTAGAAAGTGATTTTTTGATATCTTCTTATATAAAATAATTTATAATATGAAATTTAGTTTCATAATTGTAATATTGTATTCTTAAAATGATCATATTCAAGATTGATGATTTTGAACATTAAGTTTTGTAAATATAAAATTTGTGTTTGTAGTACGAAGACTTTCCGTAATGTTTGTAACTATGAAAAATAAGTCTTATAATACATTCTCTAGAATCTTTGTACTAGAAAGTAATACTATTCTTAATACGAAAGCAATTTCCTTGTGATTTATAAATATGAAAGTTATAATCATGTCTACAAAAGACAAGTCTTGATTTTTGTATTAAAATTTATTTTAACTTAATTTAGCCATTAAAATATAATTTTTGTAAATTTGATTCTTGCAATTGTATTTATGAATTGTCTGATTCTATAAATAGAATTCAATTCATTTGAAAATTTAAATTCTATTCCAACACCCATGTTTTGAGAAACACTCATATTTTCACTTAGATCATTGGGCTAAATTAATTGAATTAAAGAGAAGATATTTAAACCTTAATCTTGGGCACAATAGCAAGATCATTTATGGTCAATATAGAGGAGGATCTTCATAAAATTGTATGATCTTTAATCTTGGTTCAGAGGTACGATTCAAGGGGTGCTTTATTCATTGGTAGGATTCAATGTTTTACAAGGAAAATTTTGAGACTGGCACAACACAAGTGATAGTCATAGGCAGAGGCCGAACTGTAAGTTAAAATTCAGATTCTTGGAGATTGGTGAATATGATTGAGAAATTTTAGATTAAGGAAAAGGTCCAGGTGGTGGGTGCAAATAATGGGCTGAACCACCTTACACTCGCTTGCTCTTACTAGTTTTTTATTACTTTTTGTTTCTGTGAATGTCTTCTGATTGTGGCCATTATTTTCTGATTAAATTTATTAAAATTTATATATTTAGTGAAGAATCCTTAAAACTTATTTAATCTTCATAATAAATTCATTTAAATTGGCCTTAATTAATTTATTTTAAGCAGCCAATTTACTTCTTGTGTGCTACTTAGTTTTTACTTTCAACAATTAATATTAAAGCTAAACCTTTGGCTTTTATCAGTGTAAAATTCAATATTTAAGAAGTTTTACATGGCTAGTTCCGACAAGAGCTAACAAATGTAGGAAACTGACAGGAAAGATCAGTGATGGGACAATCATGCTTTTATTTTGAATCAGCGGAATGTATGTCCAGTTCTACAATCAAACGCTAACATAATTCCTTTCTGTCCTTCCTTTTCTGCTCAATGTAATTTTATTCTGCTCACAGGGAAAATATGTAGGGCATAAATAATATTTTGATTAGAAGCTCGCAAAATATTTTTGGTTATAAAATCTCTTTTTAATTTAAATATATTTTTTAATTTTTAACTCTAAATATTCAGTAAAGCCCGTGATGGCGGCAGTTCTGGCCGATGTATGCTTTTTCTGGCAGCCTTGAATTTGTTTCTTTGGCCACAGTTGGTTTTTGTTTATCTTACATTCTGTATGTTTTTTTTTGCATTTGACCAATAATGATTATTATAAACATTTATACAGAAACCAGGCTCTACGAAGATTCCAAAATGGAGAAGATGCATCATTATTTCCTATATACAAGGTACGTGAAGGCTTTCTCTTCCTTTATCTAAAATTCACTATTGATCTATTAGGCTGGTTTATTATCTTTACATTTATTTCTCTCTTTCCTTAATTTCCCCATTTTGTTGAACGTGCAAAATCTGATGACTCTTTCACTACTTTCTGAATGCAAAAGTGTTGGAGTCCTGTTTGCAGGTAAGTTGGTCATTTCTCATATGACACTTTGATTTTTTGAATTATAGATCAATTAAAAACTGTTTAACTTCATTTATCCTTTATCAATTTATTTTCATTTCTAATAATTATGCTTTGACGTATTTTAACACAGTAAAACATTTGCAAAAAATTGTACGCACACAAAACGAACTATGAACATGTTTAAATTAAAAATTGAGGTTCAAGATATTGATGATGATGATGAGGTTATTCAATATTTCTTTTGAAATGTATCTTTATTTGTTCTTGTTAAAAATTAATTCTACCATTATTGGTTCCCATATCCTGGATGAGAAAGGAGGAGGGTTGCATTAGGTAAATGACAACTAGCTTAAAATTTGTCGTATCTTCTCTTGTTGTGAATTCTTTTGCCAACCTTACCTAGCGAGACTAAGGCTTAGTATTATTGCTCGTGTTCTTGTTGAATATTGCACGAGGTGTTAAGCATATTTTATGCCAACTTTTTTTTGTGCAACTTCAATTTTTATATCTTTTATTCACTCATTTTTCTTGACCTTGATATTAGTTTTCTTAAGACGATATTTGTTTTGATGCATTTTGGGTGTAAAGTTTTACTTACTTGAAATGTATGTCTGTATGCCCAAATTAAAGTAAAATTTGAACTAGAACATTTTCCCCCAAAACTTAATGTAAATTTAGTACGCCCAAATTAGGCAAAATAGTATTGCTACACATGAGGAATGCACATGCCCTCGTTTGCAATTCCTCACCATCATCGTCTTGTCATTTTCAGCCTAACAAAATTTGGCCTCGTTAGCCAAAAATTTTCATTGCTGACCCTTGGTCTGGCGTCGTTGAGACTTACTCAAGCCTTGTTGGCCTTTGCCTTGTTATCGTTGGCCCTTGTATAGTTTTTAATGACCCTTGCTTTGTCCTCGCTTGCCTTTGCCTTGGCCTCACTGACCATTGCTTAGTTTGCGGTGGACCTAGCCAACCTTGCTCGCCCTTCTTCGGCCTTGATGACAGTTGGTTGGGTGTTTTCATCCCTCTGTTAGGCCTTGTAGGTGTGCATTGATTTGGTCAGCCTTTTTTGTTTTCTTTATATAAATAATAAAATGCATAGATTTATTTTGCACAAGAGGTTATAAAAAAATTATACTGCAAACTTACCAAATGCTTAAATTTTTTTTTGCATATTTACCATTTTACTTAAAAATTTGTCATTGCCAGGTCTTTAAGTCCCGAATGAGGGAGGAGGGTTGCATTATGTAGTCAATAGCTATCATAAAATTTTGTCTAATATTTTAAACATGAATTCTTTAAGAAATTGTTCTAGCGTTAGGGCATCACTTGGAAGTGGCACACTGCATTGCTTGAATTAAGTGAAATGTGTGCAAGTTTTGCTAGAAATTCTATTATATAGATTGATGTAGATAAATAAGTTAGTATGTGACATTAATTTAAGAATAAATTATTGGATATTGATACTCATTAATAAGTTTTTTGAGTTGATAAATATTATGATAGATAGGAGAATAATATTTTATAATTAAAAAAATGGAGTAATGAGAAAAAGCAAAAGAAATTGATAATTTATGCTATAAACTTTGGTCCTCAGGCAAGAATTGTCATAGGAATATTGCAAGTATTATTCTCCATAAAAAAAAAAAAATGTAGTCAAGGGAGTATTATATCTATAAAGATTATTATTGATAAGATGATTTTTAATTTTGTTATTGATTATGCATCTCAAATATGGTCGATATGAATATAAAAGAAAATTTTTGGTATAACTTAGAGAAGTTGGTTTAAAGAATACCTCAAGAGGAGATGTTATTTATAGGAGATTTATATAGATATGTTGGATGGATAGGCTTAAGAATGTAATATTTCTTATGACAGTTTTGATTTTGGAGAGATTAATAAAAGAAGAAGAATAATTTTAGAGTATACTTTAGCTTATGATTTTATGATTACTAATATTTATTTCTTAAAAATATATGAACATATTATCACTTACAAAAATATGCCTTCTATACCTCTCAGAGTAATAATTTCATTTTAAGGAAAATCGATCATCTATATCATAAAATTATAATATTTTTCTAGGTGATTGCTTAACGATTAACATTGATTATTAATTTTAGATATGAAATTTAGGAATAAAAAAGTAATACTAATTCAAGATGTCTTAAGATTAAATGTTAAGAAAGATATCTTATAAGTGAAGTTTTAAAATTTGGATAATAGGATTTTGAGGGTAAAATTAATATTATATTGAATTTGGTTGGTTGTTAGTTGTATTTATAATATAGTTTAAAGCATATTTGGTGAATTAAAAATGAGTACCTAATAATAAAGATGCTTGTTCATGGAAATAAGATGCTCAAATAAAGATTAAAGAAAACGAGCATTTGTTCTAAAAATGGTTTAGTTGTAGAAATGATGAGAATTAGAAAAGAATAAAAATAGCTTGATGTGAATTCAAATAGCTGCTTATGATATTTAAATTGTAGTATTCAATGATTTGTATGAAAATTTAAATTTTCTAATATAGAAAGGCGTATATAAGCTAGTCAAATAAAGGGATAGTAGAACTAAGAATTGGGCTCAAGTATAATATATCAAAAATGGTAATAAAATATTTTTTTAGGAATAAAGATATTCAAAATAGATGGATGGATTATTTTATAAATATTATTTAAGAAGGATGCATCAATACAATTTATATGAGCGACTTTAGTAGTTGTAAAAGTGATACAAATTATATTTTCATTGGCAGTAAAAGTGAGGTTTGGAATAATTTAAATAGGATGAAGAGTGTAATGACTATAGGTTCAATTTTATTCTTATAGATATGTGGAAATGTTTGCGTTAGGAAGAAATTTTTTGGCTTATCAAATTATTTAATAGAAATTTGAAGATTAACTTAGAAATTGGCTCCTATTTGATTCACACATGGAAACAATGGAGTCATGTAGCTGATCCCACTCAGTGGCACTATGACTAATGCTGTTGTTGTTGTATTATTATACTAGAGAAAACTTTATATTGTAATCACCTTACATTAGGATCTTTCCTTAACTCAAACCAAACACCCCACAAGTCTCTTTGTTTTTTTTTCTATTTACTTGCACATGCTCAATATGATCAAATCTATTTTTCTTCCATTGAATCTATCCAATCGTTATTTTAATTTATAGTCTTTAATTATCTTTCCTTGTTTTGCCACACATTTAACTTAACGTTCTAATTCTCGTTCATTCAATTCAACTATCAATGCCTGTTCATTATCCCACACTTGTATAAACTTGCATTACATTTCAAATTGCACTTTGAGAAAGTTTAGCTTTAAATTTATATGATTTTTTCCCTGCTGCTAAATGCTTATAAGACATTTCTCAATTTATACTTGCCTTATATTTAAAATATTATATATTATCATATAATTCTCATATTTAAAATGATATGTTCAATAACTTTCTTAAGCCGTTACCCATATATATCAACTTTCTTGTAGTAAAACTGACTAATAATCTCAAAAACTGGATACTATTACTAATCCGTTTTATGTCGTTTCTGTATTTTAAATTTTCAATTAGTTTATTCGATGCTTCACTGATTATCAGCATTAAGTATTCAACCATGTAGCGTATTTTGAATATATTATATCAGCATCATAACATCATAAAAAAAGATTTTATGGTGTCCTATAAAATATCTTGTTTTTATTCTACTTATACTGTGCCTTATATCTAGTTTCTGATCACTTAATGGTGCATCATGTATATCTTTAAATCGTACATCAATGTCTTAAAAGTACTAGGGAGAATCCTATTCTTTAGTACTTCTTTTACTTTAATGAACTGGTGTAATTTAAACAAGACTTTTTTTACTTGGAGTATTCATAACTTGTTTAAAATGTGGACATATAATAGGTGCTGTTAATAGTTTTTTAATTAATCTAAATGAAGTCATGTATGTAGTATGTGCTCACCCTCACATTACTTTCAACCTGCCCTAGTTTAAAGGAGATACTTTCTGATCTCAGAACTTATGTATTACTGATTTTTTCTTTGGTTTGAACCATTGTCTTCTGATGGCTTTCCTATGTTGATTTGTTGTCCGTAGTAAATCGGTAGTCTTGTCCTTAAAAACATACCATTGAAATCCTAATCTCTAGGTGATATTCCACATTAGTGACTATCCTTTTGTTTTCAGCGTTCTTTATGAGGCATGTTTAATTTTTGCTTGTGTGACTTTTTTGTGGTGATGCTCTATAGTTGCCTCTGTGTGTGCATAACTGCACTTGCCATATGCTTTGTTAACAGGTTGTGAAGACTGTCTATGCATCTCCTAGTCGTGTAAACTTTCAACTGGGCTTTAAGAAGGTTGGCTGGTTCTTATTATTATTTAGAGAGATCTGTGTGCTTATTTCTCAAATCATTATAATTACATTCAACAACTAATCTGTGATATTTACTAAATAACCGCATAATCTTACCGATGTATGCAAAATCATCATCATTTTATGATGAATTAAAGGTGATAGTATGATGTGCTTCAAAAGAAGTAGGTTATAAATTAGTAAATACGAAATATTAGGTACAAGATGGTTTAATCATAAAAATTATCAGGAATTTGCTTTTAATTCTCATATATATATATATATATATATATATATATATAAACAATATAAAGAATGATATTTTCCTTTTATTTGCAGGCTGTGGAAACTCTACCCGCCTACCCTAATATTTGCTTTGCAATTGATGATTTTGATGACACCTTTGATGCTGTTGTAAGAAATTCTTTCCTCTTTTGCTTTCAATGCTTTCCATATATTCTTTTTTTTTTTCATGATTTGTATTCTACTGTTCTGTCAAGCTTCCTGTCAATTTTAGTTCTTTGCTGTTTCTGAAATTTCTTTTGACATGACTTTATCAAAATTATTTTGTTTATTTATCCTCTTCTTTACTAATAACTTATATAGTTTCAAGTCTGTACAGGCTTTAATATATTGGGAAACAGATCCCTTGACATAATTTGAACTTCTCTAGGTTTTATCAGAAACAGATCATTGCTATTGTGTGCTGCTTAATGCACATAGTGGAGCAGCTTTTCCTGAGGATTCATTTGTAGATGAAACTCAGTCTTATGGTTCTCCCAAAGATCGTAATTCTGATAAGGCCATACCTCCTAAGGTTTGAATTTACCCATCTAGTATTTTTGTATCTTTTGCACTAATAAGCAGAAGCAATTTTATGTAATTTTTTAGTTAATTTTTAAACTTGCATTGTAACTTTTTTTTTGATTTTTTTGTAGTTTATATGCTATAATTAAAATAGAGTATATATTGCTAGTTATGCTTCTACATCCGCTAGTTAGCATTTTGTGCATACCTATTTTTTCTGATATTGGGAGTATGACTTAAACTTTTTCTGTAAAATAAAGATTCCTGTGATAAGCTATTTAGCACCCCCTTGTTTTTTATCATGTGGAAATATTATTAAAATGCTATTATCTGCTCTAATATTTTTAAATAATATTTTTTTTTTTTCAGCTTAAAGATTAAATGGGTGATATTTTTGCAATTATAACCTATTGATGTCATTCTGTACCTCTAGAGTGTTACATTTGTTTTGTGTTTTGCTAATTTTGCTGTAGTTCATATCTTGTTGTAGTTTTTTTAAGCTGTATTTATTGTATTAGTCTAGAATTGTCATTTTTTTAGTAATTTGATTTATGTGAGACTTTATTGCTTATAGCAATAAAATTTTTTTGGATGCTTAGTGGCTCTTCATATTTTGTTGGATGATATTTATTTATTCTCTTTTAATCAATAATTGAAGTTTAAGTCTTTGTCCTTGGATTTTGTGCTCATCATGGAAGTTCCCCATGGTTAATCGTGGCAGGTTATATTGTAAAACTATGCACAATGCTTTCATATTTTCTTAATCTTGTGAAACATTGTAAGGATTCATTAATTGACCTTGCGCTTTAAACTGATCACAGTAAGAATGAAAACCTTGGATAAAACTTTTTGCCAATACTGTTCTTATGTAAACCCATTCCAACCGTAGCATGAAATTCGTTGAAACATCCATTTCTGCAAAAGTTTGACCACATGGGGCCTAAAAGGGAATATTCAACATTGTATACATTATTATCATATTAAACATAATGAGTAATTAAGTGTGCTCAAGTATAATATGAAAATTACAGTGCTTACTGATGTGGTGATGATGTTACATACAAATATAGTATGTGGAAGTGATACTGAAGAATGCAAATGAGAGTACTCTGAATTCAAGGTGATTAGGAACTTTCATGGGTTATAGTGGCATATTGTATGCTTGAATTTTGCAGATAGTGTGTATTTTTCATCTAATGCTTTATCCAAGAGTGGCAATTTGTTATTGTTTAGTAGAGGAGATGCAATTGTTCTTGAAACATGGCATTGTAATCTGTTCACGTGGCAAGCATAAAAACAAAACTTGCACCAACTCAATAGTAATTTTGATTCTTTTTTTCTCTTACTACCTGGTGCGTACGATTGTGCTCCAAAAATTTATTCCATTCAAATAAGTGAAGAGTATTTCCATGTTTGCTGGCTGTTCCAATTACAAAATTTTTGTGTCTTTCCTGGAACATGCTTGGTGAGAATTCTTAGACGCTCTATTGACAAAAGCTTACTTTCCACTGCAGCTTACTCTTTTCTCCGGGTTTGTTGGTTATCAAATGGTTCTACAAGCATACGAAGGTTTGCTGTTGCTGCCATCACGGCTTTTACTTTAGCTGTCTGTTTTTTCTCACTGAACATTAATTTAAATTAAAATTGTAAATTATGATGTGAATAAACATTTTGTCTTATCCTCTATCTATGCAAATTTGTGGGACAGGCTACTATACCTGCATCAGATATTTATTTTTGATGATGTTAGATGCCATTATGTACTATTCTAATAATTCTTGACATAGTCATTGATGCAATCTTAATATGTCAACCACGATCAAGCAATGGCTATGCACCTAATCAAAACCTTAAACTGTTATGATTTCTTCAAATCATTATAAATAACATCCTTCCCTTTTGGCCAAAGGGTTGGGCTTTTAATACTCTTGCGGAATTTTTTTTCATGTGAACACTAAAGCTCACAACATTAAAGTGCCTTTCTCGAGCAGCCCTACAACTGATGTTCCAAGTGCTTGATCCTTGTCTTCTTTCTTTCTTTTCTTTTTTTTTTGCTTTTGTTGTTGTTATTAAGATGAATCCTACATAAAAAGGACTTCGCCTCTCTCAATATTGTAATTGCTCTCTTTTATTATACAATGAAAATACCTGGAGAGACAACTCCTAAACGTAGGCCTCTAACAGATCGAACAACTTTAAATATGTGTTCTTTTTCTTGCTTTTCATATTCTTGAGCTTATGTGTGTGGAAAGGGGTATTACGAATATCAAACTCACTAATCAAAATATTAAAACCTTTTGAATCCTCTGACTAAACTCTAGGCTGAATGGTTCATGCACATCAAGTTTGTTTACATGCAAACAATGACTTAGCAATCCTTGGAGGTGATAGCTTTTGCTTTTCTACATTGGTTATGGTGGGGGGAGTATGTGTGGCAAGGATTAAAGGCTTGGCTCTTTTTTCTAATGAGACGTTAGCTTAAAACATGCGTAACTTATTACAAGATGTGAGGGCATATTAATAAAGAGATAAAATTCATATATCTAATTATGTTTCTTTTTAGCATTTAAGCTTATATATTAAAAAATGCATAAAAAGATATATAATGCATTATTCTTAAAGAAAATAAAGCATTGCTATAAAGAATAAATAAGATTAATTGCTTTAAGTTTCTCTAACCTAATTAAATCTCTTATCTCCAATCGTACTCAGTATTGCTCCTAATAATAGTAAAGAGCACCAGAAAGACTCACGAATATCCAATTTAGTCTCTAACCATCTCCTTGGCATTCTTATAATATTCCAATGTGATACTTACCCTAGCTCGTTCTTTGACAACTTCAAACTATTATTTGCAATTTTAAAACTCAAAATTATTATACTGATCATGCTTTGTTTTTATGGGACATAAAGGATCCACTAGCATCTTTTTAGCATAAAATAATTTAGCTACACTTGAATCAAATTAAATAACTTAATTAATAAAAGTTTTTCTTGCTGATTTTCAGGAAAACAAAATAAAACGCTAAGGTCATTTTGTTAGAATCCTAAACTGATTTTAAAATTGGCTGAGTGTGAGCCTTTCAATTGCTTTCCATCCTTGGAGCATAGGGTTGGCTAGCTTCCTCCTGATTTTGGTCACTGTTTGTGTGAAAGAAATGGATAAGAGAGAGGTGAAGTGTGAGAAGAGGATTTTCTGTTTTCCTTCCATGTGGTTTGAAGTTGTGGTCTGACTAGGGTTTCCTATGACTGTTACAAAAATTGGGTGGCTTCAACATGCAGCGTTATTGGAGTTTTTCTTACTGTATAAGAAAAACAAAGAGAACAGAATAGAGATCTTATCATAGGTTTGCCACTTGCGGTGTTGGAGATGTTTCAAATTAAGGCCATTGTCAGAATCCTAATCTGATTTTAAAATTGGCAAATGTGAGCCTTCAATTGCTTTCCATCCTTGGAGCCTAGTGTTGGCTAGCTTCTTCCTGATTTAGTCACTGTTTGTGTGAGAGAAATAGACAAGAGAGAGGTGTAGTGGGAGAAGAGGACTCTGTTTTCCTCTTATGTGGTTTGAAGTTGTGGTTGGAATAGGGTTTCTTATGACTGCTACAATAGTTGGGTGGCTTCAACATACAGAATTATTGTATGCTGATGGATGGAGGGGAATTGAAAAGAAACAATATGGAAGAGAGGAGGTGAGGGTGAGAGAACATATGAGAGACGGAGGGATCAGTGTCATGGAGCTCAAATCTTGAACCTGCAGAGACGAGCGGCTCTTTTTTGTGTCTAAAGGGTTGATAGATTTGTCGGGGCATTAAATAGAAGAAGGGATTAATGGTAAATAGGAAATTTTTGGTTATTCCAATTCTAGTTTAAAGCCTAAAAATCCTAAAATTTCATCAAAAATTCTAAAGTTAATGTCAAAACTGCTAAACATTTTCAAACTATGATTCTAATGACAAAATTGTGAAATTATGAAAACACCTATTATGGGTAAATTCATAATTTCAACCAAATTCGTTGAAAAATTGCCAAAACTATTAAAATAAAATAATTTTAATTAAGGGCATTACATTATTAGTCTGACTTCTAGAATTCTGCTTCACTTAATAGGCAGATGCCAGTTGCAAGGTAGAAGCTAATGAGTGTACCATTTTAATTAAAAATCAAGGAAGTATAAAGGATTTACAAGGTTTTTAGCCATAAAGAATGCTCCTGATCACTTGATGGCTTACCATGCTTCAAGAGGATGGTGAGACGGATTTCATTTGTATTAGTCATGTTGGTTTTTCTTGTTCTTATTTGAGTCTTTAATGATGTATCTTTTTTTATTTAATTAATATTAATAATATATATATATATATATATTTACATATATATTCTTGTTAAACAACTATACTCGTGTAAACCTTGCATTTTAATTAAAACCAATTATAACTTAGTTTTAAGCTTTTTATTGTGATAAGTTGCTTTGGTTAGTTTTTGGTAGATGTGAAAATTTGAAATTCTGGTTTTTACAGATAAGTGGTTTAAGCTAGCACTTGAAAGTTGATATTGACTCAATGGGAGTCATATGCAGTAAGACTTTTAATCAACTTTTATATTGTGCATCTGTGATAGCCGTTTGCCTCAAAAAATGATTCATGAAGTGCTTGTATTTATTTTGGCTTAGTCAAATCATTATGAACTTTTGAATTGAAACATTGCCACATACTTTTTTGAATTGAGACATTGCCACATACTCTTTTGAATTGAAACATTGCCACATACTCTTTTGAATTGATATACTTTGTAAACGCAGTCTCTATAAATAAAATGAATCTGTTTATGGACAAAGAAAATCCAAACTCTTGAAAAATAATTTAGTCAATAGCAGTTTGAATAAGAAAGAATTTTTTTTTATTAAATTATGAAATTTAAGTTTGTTCTCAGTAAAATATGAAAATGTGAAGTTGCTATCTGAATTATGAAAATTGAAGCTGATAATTTGAATTTGTAATATGTTTACTTGCATCTTAATATGTTCTTAAAATTCAGATTATATCAGTTAATTTTGAATGTTGTGCCGCAAGGAATAGTTGTTACTTTATACCATGAAATACGGCCGTAGCCTAAGCATATAGATATAAAACTATCAGTAGTTGTTGCTTTATACCGTGGCAAACTAGGATGCAATCTATTTATTAAATTTTGCTGTGGTATGCATTTTGATATTCATTTGTACTTTGTGTTACTTCTTTACAAGAAACGGATACAATTATGTGAATTTAATTCTATGCAATATTGGCACATTGTGTTTCTAAGAGCCGCCCTCCAACCATCAACAAGCCCAACATCACCGAACCTGAACAACAATCCACTGATCCCAGAACATCCCTTACTCTTCACTATAGCCCCAAGAATACCTGCAAAGAAAAGACTAAACAAAAAGGAGAATATGATCAATAAATGCAAACAGATTGCACAGGATCCTGAACAGCCCAGGGAACCTCCGGCATCAAAACCTAACCAGCAAAAGGACATCTAGACAGTTTAATCAAGCAAAAGTGTAAGGTTGTGGAGGAGATTATCGAAGCCTAAGCTTTTAGCAAGTTCTCCTTAGCTAGCACTGACCTACTCCAACCAATGAACAAGGCCTTAATCTCTGCCATAAGGGAGGAAATAGCAGTAATCTATTGAGATAATGCCATTTAAACAGTTCCCGTGACGTTTTTTATAAGCCTTCCAATAGCAGCAAACCTGATTGCCCTTTTCAAGCTCCCATCGACTTTAAGTTTAAAATAACCAATCTTAGGCTTCAATCACTTGACTAGATCTAAATTTAACTTTGGATTGCTTTATGAAAAACATAATTTTTTCTTGCACCAAACGTCACCTCTCAAGTTCTTATAATCAATAACCTTATTATTATAAGCACAATCAACAAAATTAATAATTTTTCAGATAACCCTATTAGTACTAAAAGTTAATTCATATGCTTGCAATTTTTATTTCTTCTCAAATATGTCAAAAAATAAGAATAAGAAAAAGAATTCTATTGTAAACCGGCATAGCATGATTTGCTGACACCCGCTAGGCAAGCATAAAAGCTTTAATATGGAGATAAAAAATAGGATTAAAATCAATTAAATTATCAAAAAAAGTCTAAATTTTCTTATCCTGAACACTTCCAATGTATAGATGATTGCAAGTTTCTTGAGCAAATTTACAACACTAACATCTAGAGGGAAAATTGAATCCTTTTCTCTTAATTTGTCACCGGCTGGGATACAATTATACAACAATCTCAAACAAAAACGCATATGGTGGGCCTAATAGATTTGTGCCAAATAACCTTTTCCAGGCAAAACTTTTGTTTAGGGTCACGGATAATATTATATACTCTTTGAAAAACAAAGCTCCCAGGGGCATTCTCTTTCCACACTAAGGTATTAGTTTTCCTAACATGAATGGGAATGACAACAATTTTTATTAATATCTCTGGCTCACCTAAGAAAATTTCTCTAAGCTTATCAATATTCAAACTACTTCCAGTATAAAAATCAAAAATTTTTCAAGCATTATGTCTAATATTTGGGAATCTAGAAGGAAGAGTTTAAACCCCAAACCAGCAATCATACTAAAAAACACTTTCCCATTACCAATTTTTCAAGCAATATTATTTTCAAAGATATCTTTCTATATAATCAACCTCTTCCATAGAGGGGAGTTGTTTGTTCCCACTCTTAAAAATAACGGATGAAGCCCTTTGTAGTATTTTGTTAACATAATTAGCTCACCGACTTTTATTTAAATGAAAATTCCACCTTTTTTGAAGGTGAAAGTTTGTATGAGATCTTTAATTTTTATAAATCCTAAACCTTTAGAATAGGAGCACACACATCATTCCATTTACAACAGTGTTGTCGTTTACTATTCATTTTAGAACCCCTTAAAAGTTTATTAAAGAGAATTTTCATACACCATTGGACCAATTTAGGAGGGTTCAAATTTGCATAAGATGCAACGGCCAGGAGCTCAGATTACTTTTTAGTAAAGTGATCCTACCACTGTGAGAAAAAAATTATGTTCCCATCCCTCAAGTTTATTCTTAATTTTGTTAATAAACTCATCATAGTCCCTCTGAATAAAGGCACACCAAGATAAGTAATCGGTAAAGAGTTTTTGAGTAAAATCAGTTAACTTAGAGATGCAAAGACATTTACTATCATTACAGTGGTTGGGAGCCTCAAACCAAGTTTTGGATTTGTTAATGCTAAGCCCAAAAACCTATTTAACATATTGTAGGCAACCCATGAGCTTACGAAGAGAAGAACTACTATTAATAAAAACCAGAAAGTCATCTGCAAACACAAGGTGAGTTATTCTCATAGAGGCTCTAGTGTTAAAAAATGTAAGGATAATTTACAAAAAGTTGGTGCAATTTCCTGGAAATATTTTCTTCTCTTATGATAAATAAAGAAGTGAAGTGTGGGTTTCATAGCCCCTTACAATTTTTAAAGAACCCAATAGGGTTTCCATTAATAATAATAGAAAACCAACATTGACTAATGCAATTTCTAACTAGACTTGTAACATTAGCTGAGAAACCAAAAGCAAACAAAACTCTATAAAGAAAATCCTAACTAATGGAATCATAGGCTTTGGAGATATCCATCTTAATAAACAAGTTATCTCGAGCTTTTTTTTCAAGTCATGAATCAATTCTTGGGAAAACATCACATTGTCATGTAAATATCTTCCTTTAACAAAACCCTATTTATTCGGAGAAATGATTTTACGAAGAAAAGGAACCAATTTACTATGAATGATTTTGAAGATAATATTATTAAAAATATTGCAAAAACGGATAGGTCTATAGTCCTTTCAATTTGCACAAGAATTGCCTTTAGGAATGAGGGCGATTGAAGTTGCTGAAAAACAATTGGCAAATGAACACCCTTAAAAAACTCCAGAACCACATCATAAATCTTATCAACAATTATATTAGAGCATTCTTGAAAAAAGGCAGTAAAAAAACCGCTAGTCCGCACACTTCCTTAATTTCTTCCAACGGATATTCTTAGACAAAATTTCATTATCCTCTTCCAATATGAACTTTGGAATAACTTCTAAATCAATATTATTTGCCATTGAGTTGTTATTTTAATAGATATCAGTGAAATAATTTAAAGCTGAATTTTGAATTTTCTCTTGGTTAGTAAACTAGATGCCCCTAACTTTATTTTATGGATCCAATATTTATGTCTCTTATGTTTTACTATGGTTTGGAAATATTCTTGTTTCTCTCCTCTTCAGTGAAATATTTAAGGGACGCTTTTTGCCTCCAATATTTATGTCTCTTCATGCTCCGGGCAATAGTGCAAAGCAGTAGAAGCCTCCTTCCAAGCTGCCCGATCCTTGGGTAACCTAGAAGACAACAATTATTTTTTTCCTAAGCTTTTTTCTCAGAGTTAAGAACATTACAAAATACATTGCCAAAGAATCGCTTATTCAAAATATTAAGATCAAATCGTAATCTCTTAACTTTTGCCACAAATGAAAAAATGATCCCAGACTTGTTCCAAATTTGATATACAATATCATGAAATGAATGATGCTGAATCCGCATATTTTGAAATTTAAATCTAGTAATAAATTTATGGTTAGTTGGAGAAACATTAAACATTTAAGAGGAATGATTAGAACCACTTTTATTAAGGTGAGTGATGCAGGGCAACACTAGGGTTTGGTGTTGCCGGGCTCTAATGCAATCCTAGGGTTTGTGAATGCTTGTGAATGCCGATGTTTTTCTTTAAGATGTATTTGGAAATTTAAGCATTTTTCGCGCAGCCGCTTTAGGTCAATTAAGCTTCAACATTTACCTACGAAGATTTCACAGTAATTTGAAAATAACTTTCGTTGGCAATGGGGTGTTCTGAGCCACGAACAGGAAGAGCGGTCGGCACCGGTTCCGGATCAAAGGAAAGGCTCCGGTCCGGAAAGGTAACTCGCACTTCGAGTTGTACTTGCCATGCGGGTGTGTTCAGAGGCGTTTCCGTTCTGAAACCACTCGCAACGACCGGATTTAGATTTGCGCTCCTACAAATAATTTCTACCCGAAAATCGCACAAGAAATTAATTGAATAAATTCAGTTTAGGATATGGGAAGAACGAACACTCGCCGGTTTAAACCGGGAGCGAGAAGGGTGATCCGAGTAGATCTCTTGCAGCGGCTAGGGCAACGACGGCTGGGCAGTGGAGGCGGCTGGACAGCGGCGGCGGCGGCAGCATGGGCGGCGACAGCTGCTGCGGCTTGCAGTGGCAGCCGGGGCAGCAGCGGCGAGTGGTGGCCGGCAGGGGCAGCAAGGGCAGTGGCGGCGGCTGGCAGCAGCGGCTGGGCTGCGACGGCGGTTGGCAGCAGCGGCTGGGCAGTGGCAGCGGCGGCTGGACAGCGGCGATCGGGCAGCGGCGGCGGCTGGGCAGCGGCGACTGGGGTGGTGGCAGCGGCTGTCCTGCAGGGAGAGGTCCGAAGGCAGCAAGGGGAGGGGTCCGGAAGGTGGCGGCTAGGGTTTGGAGGGGGAGGATTTGGAAACTAGGGTTTCCTGGGGGAAACAAGAGCCATTCTCACTGTTTGGAGAAAACTCAGAATTTTTATTTATCAAAACTGAAATTAACATACACATCTTGGGTATTTATAATACCCTCAAAGCAATCTAGACCTTAGAGTATTTTTAATAAACGATCGGAGGGCTAATATTCGTCCCTCCGATCAATACATGAAACGGACAAAAATAAATGCGAAAATAAAATTGAAACGGACGAAAATAAATGCATAAAAATAAAACTGAAATATCAAGGCCGGTATGGGTCCGGGTGGGCTCGGCGGCGCGGGACCCGCGTCGAAGATGGTCCCCATCAGTGAGCCAACTTTAAAATAAGATAATAATATACTTAAGAATCCGAGATAAGAATTTTATCAAGCCTCTTCTAATTGCCCCCATTAATCCAGGTAAAAACTGAACTCAAATACCTTCCAATTTGCAAATTAAAATATATTAATCAAATCGGTAGATTATTCATAAACCTAAAGCTGTAAGTATTACAGTTTGCAAATTCTTCCATCATGTTTACATTAAGGTCCTTACACCTCCCCCCCCCCTCCCCCCATTTTTTTTTCTACTGCTGTTAGTATAGAGTTAAAATCTCCTCCAACAAGCAATGAAGAGGAGAAATATTATTATAAATAGTTGAGGTGTTGCCAAAGTTACCTACAATAAGATCTGGAGAAGCTAACATACACAAAAGAACAAGTAACTTGTAGGAACACAAAGCTGATAGGCAATGTAATGCTTTGTTCCAAATCTTCCAAAACATCATATGCCACCCATCCTTACAAAAGCACCAAATGCTGCTTTTGCAATTAGAAGAAGACCCATTGAGATGAACTCTAAATTATATTTTTTAATAAAGGGCTTCAAAATAACAAGGAAATTGTATTTTGTTAACTACCAACCTATGGAATCTATTACAATAAGAGGAATTAGTAATATCTCTAATATTCCACATCAGGAAATTAATCATTGAGATGAGGAGTTCACCCTAGTCATAGCCCCAATTTTTCTATTTGACTATTCATTTTTGCCTTTTCTCTTGTATGTAACCAAGGTGAACTCTTCTTCCATTAAATGAGAAAAAGTCCTCATGCAAATTCCCTCGAACTAGTTAGTCTCAATGGGGAGCTAATTCCTCATCAAACTCATCAATAGTGGTGAGTAATTTGTCATGAGTATTAGAAACACTTCTGCTTTGTAAAGAAGCAAAGCTATTAGGGTTCCATAATCAACTAAATCAAGAAACGGATATGTTGTTCTAGGGGAGGACCTTGAATTTCTAGAATTATGTTGCTTTTATCATCATTTTGAGGCAACAAGGGCTTAATAATGCTATCTTACTGGGTATTAGCATCATTATTTGATATTAAATTATCAGAATCTTCACCATGATCTGATGAAGGTTTAGACCCAACCTCGCTTACTAGAAGCTCAGTAACCTGAACACTTATGATTCTAATTTGGAAGAGTCTTAAAAGTGTTGCTAGGTAACATTTGGTTATCCTTAGTGGTGGGATTCATCCCATTTGTATCAATTGGTGTAGCTATGGTCTATGTATTAAAAGTACAATTAGTTCTAGTATTATTTCTTGGATTTTTGGGCACATAAATTCTTTAGTTTCATATCCATTATTCCTCATAGTGGAAGTCATATGAGTAGTCGTGGGACCTTGGTTACCAGATTCAATTTGACTCCTTAATTTTGGATTCCTTTTGAAACATCATTTATTAGTGTGCTTAATTATTCTACAATGAGTGTAATAAGGAGGAACATATTCAAATTCAATCTCTTGTAAGTAAAATATTGATCGTTGTCAATTCAAATGGCTTTTTCAAAAGTTTTAGATATATCCATTTTGACCAACACCTGAGCTATGAATGGCCTGAGCATATTTGCTATGGTCATGTTTGCATTCAATGGCTTTCATAAAAAGAGCCTAGGGAGAATAATATAGAGTGAGTGATGGGATGAACTCTTAGAAGGGGAAATTTATCCAAATAGGAACAATGGGTGGTTCAAACTTGGGATCGAAAGCAGGAACCACTCCATAATCTTTATCTGGAATCTTTTAACATAATAAATTCATGAGAAATGAGTCTTGTATAATCCTCTTCATGGGTCATCTTGATAAGGATGCCTCCCATCCAGTAAAACCACATTGTTGGCTCCCAAAAGATTTAGATCATTGACAAATTTCCAACGTCGCAAATAGCCCTAGAAATATTTTGAGAGGTTAGATGATCCCCGAGATAGTTCTTAGAATCACTTGAATTATTTAACAAAACATCACCGCCAATCACTTGATCGGGGTGGAAATCGCAAATAGCCTGTGAAAATCTAAGGAGATCTCCAAAAAAGTGAGCAAAATGCACCATAAACCACATGGGAGAATGCTTTCGCAGTCGCCCTATATGAAGAGCACGCTTTTCAAGATTTAGATTGAGTTGTGCCATTATACAACCATTGGTTCCATTGTAATTCAAGACTTTCTTACTATTAATGGAGAAACTAGGCATGTAAAAAGGGATATCTAGGTAGTTCAGAGATGCCAAGAGACAAAATAGAAAAGCTGATGAGTATGAATGCTTAAGCTGGTTCACTCCATCTGAAATAATTAGAACAACTTGTGAGCATTCATGGATGAAGTCTTAGCTTGTGCATAGTGCAATCGACGACTAATTATCTGCTAAAGTCACATATAGTCACAAATTGTAGAAAGAATCAAGATGCAAGTAACTTGTAGGATAATGTGTCTGCTCTAGATACCATCAACTCGAATTCCTATTAATTAATTGCACAAGTTCTTATTAGCTGTATGATTTTAAAGATTGATCAAACAAAAAGTTGTATTCATAAAGGATCTGAAGAGAACGGGAATACATAAAATGAACTGTGTACTCCATAGCAATTTAGACAGATTGCTAGTGTTTATGAATTGACTCATAAAGAAGTGAGCATGGATAAAGATCTAGATATGCATTAGATGTTGTTTCCCTTCTTTTGTATAGTGTTATAATTTTACTTTTATAAAAACCCATAGTTATTGATAGTTTAAATATTGAGGGCAAATTTGTTTATAGGAAGAGTAGATTATCGCAATGTGAATTTCTTAAAAGGAACCTTGAGTGTCATATTTTATAAAACTTAAAGATAATAGTATCTTTATAATATTACAAAAATGACAGGTTTGTTAAGTTTCAATTATCAATTAATTTGTGAATTTCTTAAAAAATCATGATTTTTTCTAAAATATTTTACTACTTAGTTGACTGTTTGCAATTAAAATCAAATGAACATTGATTTTATATTAATAAGAGGACTCTACGTTCTTGATATAAGCATATTAAGGCCCCCAAACCATCTTCCGACTAATTCTCACTGCCTTTCATAGTGCATGTAAGATTTCCTAGTCGCAAACAATTTCTAGCAACAACTAAATGTGAGTCCTAGCCAAGCTACACACCCACCCTTTTCTTGTCTCCCATGCTCATTATTCTTCCTTTCCTTTCCACTACAACCCTATTTCTCTCTCTTTCTCTCTCTCTATATATATTATATACATATATATATATATTTATATATGTATATGTATGTATATATGTGTGTGTGTGTGTTGTGTGTGTGTGTAATTTAATAAACTTAGACAGTTTGGCTCCTATAGACCTGAACTCAATTCTCATTCCCAGCACTTTCTTTAACATCTTGATGGCTTCTCCTGTTTTTGATGGTGAAGAACTGGAAGTCATAGTACCTCTTTCTTCAAACCCTCTTGAGCAAGTGTCGATCTCAATAATAATGATGCTATTTTTAATAATTTTTCTGCTTCTCTGACTCTCACAGGAGAAGAAATGGAAGTTATAGCTTCTGCTTCTCCTGTCCTTCTCGAGCAATTGCCGAATTTTAATAGCCCTTTTGTTCAGAAAGATTTGGTTCATTCATCTGGAAGCTCCCATTATTATATAGTTGAAGCTAACCTAGATCATGCAACCATTAAAGAATTTACTGAGCCTTCTTTCGAGGCACCTGTGGCATGTTGTATGTTGGTTCCTAATCTAAATGCTGCTAACTTGGTAGTGGAAAATGAAATTAACACTATTGTTTCAAATAGAAATTCAAAGTTTTCAAAAAACTCTTTTGATAGCCCCACAACTATCTGCAATCTCAAGAATAATGAGATTGGACTGATGGCCGTTGGAAATGCGGAAGAGGGGTTGACTTCAATCCCTCCTTTTTGTTTTTTGATTAGAATCATCGCTGCTAAGGCTTCTCTCCTTATACTAATCTTGGTTTCGAGGTAATTAGTAATTTAAATATTGTGTCAACTTTTGATAATATCTTTGAAGCTAATCCCTTCAATGTTAACAAAATTACATTTTCTAATTCCAGAGCATTACGTACTCAAAAGCATAATGATATTGAAAAGTTCTAGAAGCAAAAACACAGTATTAAAAGGAAATTAAAATGAAAAATATACTAAATATTATTATGGCTGGGTGAATACAAGAAGATTCATTAATAATATTGAGGAAATTGTTACTCCGGATGGTGTGAGTTAGAAAAACATTGATATCATTGCTGATCCTGTTATTGATTATTTCACTGATCTTTATTAGGAAGATACTATCCATTAGCTTGTTCCTCAATTTTCTTCACCTCCCTTGTTGATGATAGTCTTATGAATGATAAGCTGAATGAAGACCTAATGATGAAGAGATTTGGCAGGCGGTTAAATCCCTTAGAATTTTTTTTTCCTCTGATTCCGATGGTTTTCCTAATGAATTTTACATTAAGTTTTGGAATATTATCAAATTTGATTGTTGTAATATTATTAGGGAATTTTTGTGGTGTTTCCATACTCTAGTTTCTTACCATACTACTATTTTCCTTATCCCCAAGGGCGATAATTGTAATCGGTGAACTTCCTTTAGACCTATTAGCTTGTGCTCCATTTTTTCTAAAATCCTCCAAAAAATTATGGTCAATAGATTGAATAATATTCTTTCTATCATTATTAGTCCTAATCAAAGTGGCTTTATTCTGGACAAAAATATCAAACGATAATATTTTGGTTATTCAGGAAAAGTTTCATAGTATTAAAAAAAAAACAAAGTGGCCATAATTTGATGCTCAAGATTGATTTAGAAAAAGCTTATGATAAAGTTAATTGGAAATTCCTTAATTCCTCCTTACACAACTTTGGCTTTAATGAGAATTTCATTCTCAAAATCAAAACCGGATCGATAATGTGTGGTCCTCCATTTTAATTAATAGCTATTCCAAAGGTTTTTTCAAATCTGGGAGAGGTATGAGACAAGAAGACTCTCTTTCTTCCATTTTGTTTATCATTGTCATGAACCACTGATCTAAAAACATCAATCATTTGATTTCCCAATACCAGTACTTGAAATCTAATGTGGAGGAAAAATCTTTGGTCATTCATCTAGCTTATTTGGATGAATTAGTCATTTTCATTAATGGGGACAAAAGGTCTATTAATAAAATATAATCTCCATTTCCTTCAAACTAACATGGGTCTAAACAAAAAAGTACTCTCTAGGAAATGAACCAACAATTTACTAGGGAATTCCATTTGAAAACTATGATAAATGTATTATATACAAAAAAACTCGTAAAAAAAAATGTCGGATTGAGGAAGTTGTTAAGTAAAAGGAAAGGTTTAATTGAGTAATATAAACCCTAGTCCCTTTGAAAACTAAGACAACTTTTATGATTGGTTTAATGGAGTAATATAAAAATAAGAATAGGAAAACTTTTATGATTAGTTTAATGGAGTAATATAAACCCTAGTCCCTTTGAAAACCAAGACAATTTATAATAGCTCTGATAACTCAAGGAAATATTTTGTAAAAGGAAATAAATTGTCTTAGTTTTTTTGTATATAATACATTTATCATAGTTTTCAAATGGAATTCCCTAGTAAATTGTGGGTTCATTTCCTAGGGAGTATCAATATCAATAAATCCCATTACTTCATCAAGACCAAAGCCCCTATAAGCAATAAAAACTATATTGCTTATAAGCTTGGATTAAAAAAAAAGGCAAAGTCCTATTTAACTATCTCAGAATTCTCAATGAGCACAACAAAAATGCTCACCACAAAGTTCTCATTGAAAAGATTTGTAACAAGATAATGGGTTGGGAGCACTGCTATCTTCCCCTGGGGGAAAATTGATTTTAATCAAGCACGTCCTTAACACCATCCCCATATTTTGGTTGGAAGTCATCTCCTCTATCAAATGGGTCTTCAAAAGTATCAATTCCATCCTTAATAAGTCTCTGTGGGTCCGCAACGGGGGTTTTAAAATAATTTGGTCAAACTTGAATAATATCATACTTCCTTGCCAAATGGGTGGGGCTCGGAACCAGGAATCTTGAAGACATTCATAATGCTTTATCCTTAAAACTTTGGTCGAAGTTTAGAACTTCCAATACTATTTGGAGTCAAATCTTATTGGCTTGTTCAACTAAACACCCTAATACAATCCTCCCTAAACTTAGTGTTTCTATCATTTGGAGGAATGCTCGAGTGTAAAAATATTTTGTAAAACCTCACTTATTGGAACATCGTTGATGAGGCTACTCTTTTTGGTTTGATAATTGGTTCCCTTTGAGCATGATTGCAGATAGAGCTGATCCCATTATGCCCAAATTGCATGTTACTGATTGCTTTTGCCAAGCTAATGGTGCCCGTTGCAAAATTGGCTTCCTAGCTACCTCATTAATGAGCTCAATCATTTTTCAACCCCACTTTGGGATCTTCTAAATCTGCTATATCTGCTCTTGTGCTGCATAATAAATTCAATTTATCTCTAGCTTAGCACTTATTTAGAAAGCACAACCTTCCTATTATCAATCACTGGTTTTGGAATAAGCACATTTACACCTACCTTAGCCTGTTCACTTGGAGATTATTGAACAATTTTATCAGCATGGATTTTGAAATTTGCAATAAAGGTTTTTGAATTGCACCTAAATGCCAATATTGTGCTAACATAGAATCTTTAGATCATGTGTTTTTAATAACAGAATCAACAAGGATGTTTTGGGCACCATTAACATATTACATAATTGCACTCCCTTTACGGATATCAAATCCTTTCTTAATAGATGGAATACTATTAATGGCTCCAAACAGAAGCTCCACATAGGTAATCTTATAGATATGTATGGGATTTGGGCTATTGGGTGGCTAGAAACAAGCCTAAATTTCATAACAAGCCAACATGTCATGCCAACATCAGTACCTTTATTCTGTCTAAGTTTCAACCCATTCTCAATAATATTTTTACCAAAGACTTAAATTGCTAACTAGTTTGGTCTCATTGTTAGCTAAATGAGCTTTTCTTTGCTGCTTTGCAGTCTCTTTTTTGGGATGCTTATGTTGTATGGTCTATATCTACTTATCCTAATTTCTTTTTGCTATATTGTTTTTGTTTGGCATCATGTGTGGCTGTCTCTATTTCAGTATGAGTCTATCATCTGTCGCTGCCATTTTTTTAGCACTGGGATCTACTTTGGGGATCTTGACTTACTGTTTTAATTTCATGTGGTGCATGAAGAAAATAAGAAGGGAGACAACCGTAGAAGAAAATCAGTAGTAATCTATTATTATTACAATATGATGACGATGCATGGATATGTATAGATGTAATAGAGGAGGTATCTAAGTCCTGGCGGGGGTGTGATGATTAGAGTGGATTGTAGTGATGAAATATTTACTTTATTATCCCTACAAACAAATCATCTGTAGTTGAGGTGTTGAGTTTGGACCGATGTTTGTTGAACTGCGCTGTTGATATTGATTTGTTGAGAATGTTCGCAATCTGTTTCTCGGTGGGGATGTATAGCAACTCGATTTCTTGTTTCGAGATGCTGTCACGAATGAAGTGGCAATCGACTTCTGCGTGTTTAGTTATGGCATGGAAGACTAGATTCTTTGCTAGAGCATTAACGATAGGTTGTTGCAGTATAATTTGGTTAGATTGGTTGGTGGGATGCTGAATTCATGGAGCAGTCTGCTTGTCTGGATGATGTCTGTGGTTGCCATTACTAGGGCATTGCTTTCAGCTTCTGTGGAGGAGTGAGAAACTGTGTTTTGCTTCTTGGCACTCCAGGATATTGGATTGTTTCCTAGGAGGATGCAATAACCTGCATTAGACTTGAGATAGTCGATATTCTCGGCCTAATCTGAATTTGCATAGGCCCGCAGATGTAGGTTGCACGAGGTGATGGGAAGTATGATGTGAAGTGAGCCTTTGACGTACTGTAGGATGCAGTTCAACTGACCGAAATGAGCTTGTGTAGGTTTGTGCATGTGTTGGCAAATATTGTTGATGATTATGCTGAGGTCGGAATGTGTCATGGTTAGATATTGCAATGAACCGGCAAGATGTTTGTATAGTCTGGGTTGGTTAAAGGGGGAAATTGAGCTAGCTTGGGGTTTTGGTTTGTTATAGGAATGGAGTGGTTACATTGCTCCATGCCCAAAGTTTTGAGGATGTTCAAGGCATAGGTGGTTTGGCTGAGCATAGGTCCTTTTGTGGTGTGCTACAAGGTGATACCGAGGAAGGTGAATGGTGGGCTGAGGTTCTTCATTCTGAATCTTTGTTGAATGAGAATGCTGATAGTAGTTTGCTGCGGTCCGACAAGAAGGATGTCGTCTACATAGACGAGTAGGTAAATGCGGTCGGGTGTGGTGTCATGAATGAGGGATGGATCGATTGTGCTAGTTTTGTAACCTTTGGTGTTGAGGAATTTAAGGGTAGAATACCATTGACAAGGTGATTATTTGAGGCCGTGTTTGTTCTTATTAAGGTTGCATGCATAGTGGGGATGGCAAAGGTCTTCGAATACTTGCGGTTGTTTGATATATACTATTTCATTGAGACGTCCATGTAGAAAGCATTGGTAACATCTAGTTGAACGATGAGCCACTTACAGTGAGTGGCAATTGTGAATAGATCTGAATTATAGACATTTTTGCAACGAATCTGAATGTCTCTAAGAAATCAATGTCGTAATTCTGGTTGAATCCTTGAACCACTAGTAATGCCTCCACTATTGAATTTTGTGCGGAACCCATTTTCATTCGAGGATGTTCTGATGTGGTTGTGGGGGAAGGAGAGTCCAGGTTTGTTGTTGTACCAAGGCACGATATTCTTCTTCTATGGCTTGTCGCTAATGTCCGGATTTGGATGCGGCTGTGCAGAAGGTTGGTTCATTGTGTAGTGCTGTGCTATAAAGTAGATTTTTGAGTGATTTGGGTTTTATAGTATCGGTTTTGAGCCGAGTCATCATGGGATGCATGGGAATAGAGGGTTGGAGGTTTTGTGGGGAGATGTGATTGGGAGTCAAAGGAGCAGACTGAGAGGAAGATGAGAAATTGTGGGATGAGAAGTGTAGTGAGCTTTGTTGGCTGGTTGTCTTCAATGAATGCTGAAAAGGTGAAAGGTTTTGTATGGGTGGAGGTATGTTTGGGTTTGGATGTTGAAGTGGTGGAATTGGGACAAAAGTGAGAGGGTTAAGGTGGGGTTGTTGTGTTGAGGAAGTGATGGGAGATGTGTTGAAAGTGGAGGAAGAGAGAAATGCAGTTTCAATGAATCTTACATGACAGGAGATTAGGGAGGAGTTAGTTTTAGGATTGTAAAAGATATAACCCTTGTGGTGTAGGGAGTAGTCAAGAAATATGCAAGGAAGAGTTCTCAGGCTGAATTTGGTTGTCTTTGTTGGAGGAAGGAGAGGGTAACATAGACAGCCGAAAACCCAGAGGTGATTGTATTCTAGATTTATTTTATGTAGTAACTGAAATGGGGGTGTGTTGCAGGTATTTAAAGAGGGAAGATGATTAATTAGATAGGTGGAGGTGATGGTTGCATGAAAACCCCTAATGAATCAGGTAAATGAGTGGTTTGAAGGAGAGCTCGAGTTATCCTAGGATGTGTCTATATTTGAGTTTGACAACATCATTTTTTGAAGTGTGTAAGAGTAGGACATTTAGTTGTGTATGCCAGGATTTTTGAGTAGGTGTTGAATTCACCTTCTCTGTTGAAGCACTTTGATACACTTATTGAATTGACATTCGATGTATTTTTGGAGTTCAATAAATTTGTAGGTGGGTTAGATTTATATTTAAGTGGAAAAAATCAAGTATAGTGTGAGTGATTATCCACAAAAATGACAGAATTTATATTATTCATAGATATAATTGGGGCGGGACCCCATACATCGGTGTGTGAGAATTCAAATGCATTGTATTGTCTTTTTGAATATTTGGAAAAATGTAATCTGTGATGTTTTGTGATGATGCATATGGAGCACGAAAGTAGAGTGCGGTTTACATCAAGAGTTGGATCAAGCTTTTAGAGAAGTTGATGAATTTCAGGATCTGGATGTCCAAGTCATAGGTGCTTTGGTGGTTTGGTTGGGTTGGTGGAGGATATTGGTTTATTGGACATTTATTTCTTTAGTGCAAAGGAGGGAATAGAAATTGTCTAGGCTAATGGGTGTGAGTGTTATTTTGATTGCCATTTTGAATGCTTGGTAGGTCGAGGGAAGATCATTCATTGTATATAGAATGACATCCTCATTGTCGATTTGAGCCCGCGACAATTCTATCCACTAGTGACTTTATTTCGGATAGGTATTCATGCATTGATCTGTCCTTGAGGGAGATGTTGTAGAGTTTATTTTTGAGTTGGATGACTTGAGAGCGATTTGAGGATTGGAGACATTTTTCCAAGGTTGTCCAGACTTCGACACATGAATTGGCATCTAGGAGCAGCATGAGGTTCTGGTTTGTAGACATCTAGAATGTTAGATTGGGATCTTCGACTGGAGGGGTAGACTTGGTTCCATCAAGATCCCCATATATGTTGTTGGCTTTGAATAGGTGGAGTACTTGAGCACGCCTAATGGGATAGTTTTCGTAGGTAAGGGGTGTGTTGATGATGTTCTTGATGTTAGACACCAAGATTTTTGGGTTCTTTGCGTCGAAATGAGTCGGTAGAACTGCTGTGATGGAAATTGGAATTGCCGTTGGAATGAGAGTCCATATTAATGGATTCTATGGAGGTATGAGTGGCCAGAGAATGATGTTCTTGACTTTCTTGAAGCCCTTGAAGGGATTTGCGGAGCTTTTGAAGACTGTTGGTAGAACAGAGGCTTTGCAATTTTTGAGAAGTATGGATTGATTCAGTTAAGGCAGAAGTATGGGGGTAGCTGAGGGGTTCTTGAAGATGGCTGAGCATTTCTTGGAGAAGTTAGAGAAGTATTTTTGGGATAGAAAGAAAGAGGAGGTGAAAGGAGCCTGGGCTGGGATGGTTCTTAGGGATAGAAAGCTGTGGGCTAGTGCTACTGCTTCACCGGAGAGCTGGGGGCTGAAGGCTGAGAGCTGAGGGCTGCGACGAGGAGAGGAGATGCTCTGATACCATGAAGAAAACAAGAAGGGAGAGACAATTGTAGAAAAATATCAGTAGTAATATATTATTATTACAATAGGATGGCAATACATGGATATATATATAGATGTAATAGAGGAGGAGGCATCTAAGTCTTGGTGGGGGCATGAGCGGAGTGGACGGTAGTGATGAAATCTATCCTTTATTGGTGCACCAGTTGTTTTATGTGGATCTCTCATCTGTGCAACTTCATTGATTTAACGTGGAGTCTGGTTTCTTCATCCTACATTTTTTATATGTTGAGCCATTTGTTACAACTGCTTCTAATACTGAGAATGTTTTCTTGCCATTTCAAAATCTTATATTATTCCTTCTATAATCCTCTCTGCTGATAGCATTTGTGCTGATTATGTTGATCTTTCTTTTGGGCCATCATTTTGAACTGGAGTTTTTGCGGGAATTAGACTCTCAGATTGGGTAGAGCTATTCCCAGATCATTTAGCTTTGCCAGTTATGGGTGGAAGATGTTGGATCAAGTTCTGAAGGATGCTAGTTTCAGATATTTTTTGTTTAAATTTTATTTATGTGTAATCTCTATATTTTTTGTTTGTTTTTTCTTTGCGAGGTCACCTTCTAGGTTATACTATGGGAAACCTTTTTTTGGCTGGTGTGATTTTCTTAGTTTTTCAATTTTCTTTCATTTCTTTTTTCTTAAGCTATTATTGAACTCCACAATCCGCCTATGTATCATCTTTTATATCAATAAAATTTTTCCTGTTTTTTTAATATATATATATATATATATATATATATAATTCAATTAGGAATAATTCAATTAGAAGGAGAAGGGCTTTCCAAGTTCTAGGTTGATAGAGAATTTAGTGTTGACATCAGTTTGGAACATCTTTTATGGCACAGTTGAAGAATTTAGAGTATAATTACATTTATCTCTCTTTGATTTCATAGAAAACAGTGGGAATCTTGGTTGAATTTGAATTATTCTTTTTTATTTATGTTTTATCTTGGATTATCCGTATCAGAATCAACCTTTAGATGAATTATATTCCCCTGACCCTGATGATCTATCTAAGGTTATATTTTTTTTGTTTTCAATTTTTTTTTCATCATAATACAGTTAATTTGACCCCTAATTTAACTTATTTTTACACCCTAATCAAGGGTTAATCCAGATTTAAAAATTGTTGATCAATGTTAGAACACCCTACATCGTCCAATTTGTTAATCAGCAAGTATATTTGATTGTTGCAATTATCCCTCCACTATTCTTGTTTAAAATTTGGTTGATGAATTTTGTTTGCATTGGGGAAGTAATAGTGTGGTGCTTCCCACTTTTTTCTCTAACAGTGAATGCGGATGGAACACTAAGTTTTCAATAAACTTTTCTTAAAATTTTGTAGACAAACGAATATGGAATCATTTTATTGGCTTATAGAAAAGTAGGAATGGTCACCCAGCATACTCTTTGCAAAATCAGTAATATTAATAGTATTTTAAGTCTATAGACATTTCCATTGAAATGGTTTATGAATTTTGTCTAGCCATAAAATCTAAATCCAGCACTTTATACTCCTAAGCCCAATTAGGAGTATTAAACCCATAATAATTTGTGCATCATTCAACATATTATAAGAACCCAAAATGGGTAAATTTTATTTTTTTACTTTATGTGCGATTCTAATTTTCAGTTTAAAAATTGTTGACCAAGCTTTATTTGGCCCTAATTAAAATTACTTGCCACTCAGTGCAATTATTTGAGCAAACTTTTTTGTAGTCTCTTTAGTTTATTAGTAATAAAGACAATGAAAATTTTAATAAAAACTCAAGTCTTATAATTATATTTATCTTTCTGTTGAGATTCATGTCTCTAGAAAATTAAAGTTAATAAAAAAAAATTAATTAAGAGTTTGTGATTTATGGAATAAGAAAAGTTCTAGATTAAAATAGCTTTGGGTTTGGGGTGTATAAGAATAAATGTAATAGGTAAAGCTTCATGAGTAGCCTTCTTATTACAGGGGTGCGTAATTTAAACTATAACAAAATTCCTTTTGGGTAATGCTCTTTAGGAATTAACTTTGTTAATTAAATGGAGTGCGAGGTACAAGTAAAAAGCTGTTTAAGGAGTTTTCTTTATATCTAAAGAGTGAGATTATGAAAAATTCTAGCTAGTGAAAATTTTTAAGCAAAAGATAGAAAAGGAATTTTTTTGTAAGATAGAAAAATTTTTCTTTGGATTTTAGGTAAGGAAAGTTCAGAAGTAAAATATTTTATGTGAATTATTTACAGCTAAATAAATGCAGTGTATTTGGTTTTTGATGCTCGTTAATTTATGTTGCATTTAGTTTCTTATGTTTAGTTGAACCTAAATTCATTTTAAAACCTCTATAATTCAACATTGTGGCTCTAGTTTAAGGTTGATGTGGGGCCAAGGATTGGTAAAAGCTGAGGTAATTGTTATAAAAGCCTCTAGCAGTATCCAATAGAGTGAATTAGGTTTTGATTTAAATGTTAAAAAATAAGAGCTTAATATTTTATTTAAGACTTGAAATTTTAATGATTAAAAAATAAGAAACAAAACAATGGTGAAAACCACATCACATAAATAAAAGTTAAATAAAGAAGAACAAATGAACACACAAATTTATAGTAGTTTGGGTCCTTCTGACCCTACATCCACTTCTTGTATGTTTGTCTCTTTTGGAAATCTACTCTAATGAGTACTCCTTTGCAGGCGGAGAAGCCTTTTCTTCGCAAAAACTTGGCCGCAGAGCAGTGTAAGAAATTCTCATTTCCAAGTCCTTTGTCGGGCCGAAATGCCCAAAAACTTTCTCTATCACAACCCATCTAGAATTTTAGGTAATAAACAAATTTGAAAATAAAAAAATAAAAACAAAAAATTATAAAATGTTCTAAAAAGAATTCCCAAATAGGCTCGCTAATCTTTGAGATTCGAACAGAGAGAACCTTAGGAAAGATAGCCATGTGCATTTTGAGTCTGGAGTCCCCATTTATAGTGGTGAGATCCGAGTTAAAAAAAAAAAAGCAACAATTCTATTTTGAGAAATTTGGAGATGCGTCACCACGTGTATAAACTAGGCGCGTATTAAAGCGTCTAGGCACATAATATTATAGTGTATTCGTCTTGTTTCCTCATTAAATTATTCTTAATTAGGCTATTTTATGTTTTCTTTGGCTTAATCTCAAATCTTACCAGCTTTACAAAATATTCAAACATGAGTCTAAGTTACAATGATAAATGTTAAAATAAAATAAAAAAAAGTCGTCTTAAGTTAGCTGCTAAAATGAATGGTATGATTTTGTTGCATCTACTAATTGCAATATTACTTTCCTAAAAATGCTAATATTCTTGAAAATAATACTAACTAAATAGGAAATATTTGTACTAAAAAATATTGTATAAATGATTTATTATCATCAAACAAGAAACATCCATCTAACTGAATGTGCTCAACTCCTAGAGTAAACATGAAGAGGCCAACTGAAGATCAGAGTGAGACTTGCTGATCCTTGCAATCTATTTTTGGTGAGAGGGTTTTCCCAAGACCGATAAGAACCTGTGAGGCAGCTTAGGGGCCATGAAGAAGGTGAGGCTGGTCAAAGGCTGATAAGAATTGGCGAGGCTGATCTATGCGTTCAATTTTGTTAGTTTTTCAAAGCATTGGAATTGGAATTCAGCCAATTTCAGCGAATTCCAAATCCCACAAAAATGAAGTGTTGGGGAAACTTAAATCCTAAACATTTTACCTAGATTCTAAATCAATACTGTGATTTTTACCTTGCCTAAATTTACTTTGTACTCAAAAGCTTACAAACTGAACAATTTGTTATACTCTTTCCAAAGACTTTCTTATGAAAAGTTTACATTTTCAAATTAATAAATGATGGACTTCTAGCTTGTTTTTTTTTGTTTCGTGCATCTTTGGTAGCTAGTAAATTCTTGCAGTTTTTAATGAGTTTGTAATGACCCTAGGTCATTATAAGGTAAAAGTGTTGAATTCCCGATTCGCTAAATCTCTCACAATTTTAGTTTACCGTTAAAATCTCTCGCTAAAACAGCTTTTTAGGAAGTTTTTCAAATTAAAAGCTGGAATAGAAATTAAGGCTATCATTAACCCATACTCAATTTAGTTAAGCATAACTTACCTCTTTTCAATTGAAACAGACGGATTGTTTTAAAGCGTCGGTAATAAAAGGTTAATGGAATATTTACCCCTGCCTGCGAGAAACACATGAAAGGGCCGACGGTTTTGGAAGGACACACGAGTCGGTCCGTAATTCCCGCCGCAAGGAGCGGACGTGCGTTACATACGCACGCCCTACTTAAGCGCTAGAAGGCAGGACGATTTCCTCACAGCCCCTCTAGCACTTCTCTCCCTTCTTTCGACGGTAAACGGCGTACCTGAGCAGACGGGAGCGCACCAGCAGACGACGCGACTAGCGGCCGACAGACGTCCCAGCGCGCACGGTGCGAACCCTCTTCGGCTTGATTCCTCTCCGCTCGATCCCTCCCAGCGCCGACTCTCCTCTGCTAGGGCACTTGACTCTGCGCCAACCTCCTTCGCACGATCCTGCGTCGACTTCTTCGGCTCGATTCCTCTCCGCTCGATCTTCTTCTTCCGCGCGACTTCCTTCTCTGCGCCGATCTCTCCTTTGCGTCCGATCTTTCTGCAGGTATGAACTTTCGATTTCGTCGACTCATATAAATATAAGGTAGAATCGTATATGCTAGTTAATAATACTTCTAATCAAATTAAATTAGCAAAATAAATATCATATTAACAAAAGTTAATATTAAAGTTAATAATAATGATATTAACAGACTAGATTAGCATAAATTATTCGATTATCACCTATGTAGCATATGTTGGATAAAAATAAAAAGAAGTAAATACCATCTCTTTCATTGCATTATTAGCAGATCCTAAATATCAAATCTCAGCTTTGGTTTACTAATTAAGTTATTCTATAATAAGATTCATAAGAAGGGAATCAAGAATCAAAAATCATGAAACATAATTTTAGGTTGATACTTGTTAAGGTTGTATAGCAAATTTGCATGTATACTTAGGTTAAAAATATAAATCAATTGGATGTTATGCTAGATGTCCAACTAGATGTCTATATGAATGTGTTAGACTAAGTTAATTGATTGCAAGGATATTATGTAATTTACCTACAGCCTTGGTACATTATTTGATCTATTTAATTATAGATCTACATTTTATGTAAATATCATTGATCCTATTATAGTCCGATTAAATTTCTTGCTATTAGTATATGTAGACTAATATTTTAACTCATGGTTATCTAATAAACACTTATTGAATCTTGATTAGTTAGATCACTCTAGTGATTCAATAAGATGATTCTTTTACTTATATACGATAATCTGATTTAGAATGTCATTCAATTAAAGTTATTTTGTCCCTTTAAATATAATCTAGTGAAAGTTTAGTTTAAATTGAATTCTTAGAGCTTATGTAATAAACCAATAAATAGTTGTTTAGAATAAATATAATCAAACCTAATGCAAATCCTATATAGATCCAAACCTTGTGGAAAGTTATATTAAAAAAAAAAAATCTAAAATATAGATCTGTCGAGTGATTAGATCATTTTGATAAAACCTTCATTCTATTGCAAATCATAACTAAAATAAGTTTTCAATTATAACTTTTGCAGACACATCAAATTTGTGAGTGATTCGCTTTATTAAGTCCAATAGAAAGGTACACTGGATATTACTTTATATGCTTTTATTTTCATTTGTTGCATATGCATCGCTTTGAGATTATTGCTACTTAATATGTTATTCTTACTACTAATGATGTAAGAGAAATTGAATGATGTTTATTTGTCTTGTGAATGTTGCAAGAAAGGTTCCGAAACGGAGCATGATTAGGTTAGGGACGGGGCTAGTCCTCGGGAGCTATAAGGGTGCCATCTGGAGCCTTTGAGGGAGGCACAGGTGAAGGTTGCTTAAATGCACGTTGCCATCTGAGACCTTAAGGGGGTCCAGGTGAAGGTTTATGCTTAAATGCAAATGAACCCAGCCTCATGGTTCTGGCTTTGCCCAACAGAATTGCTATTATTGCTTCATGATATCATAGACATAAACATAAACATGAATTTACGCTATTATTGCTTTTCCTTTTTGACACTTGGCATGTGAACAGAACATTTATTTTGCAGGTGCCGTGATCATCTTTTATTTGAAACACACTGTATTTCCCTGCAATTGATATATCATTTTTCTTTGCCTTCCGCTATGCTTTAAGTATATTTTTAATATCCTTTGTATTTAGAATGTGCATTAAGGCATTATTGTTATAATGCCAGATCAGTTACAGCCGGAGGAAGCTGAGATCGTTTAAAGACATGGCGCGACAAATTAACAGAAAATAACTTCCCCTTCAAGGGATATTTATTTTTGTAAAATGAAAGCCATGTAATGAATTCTGGATATTATTTTATTTAAATTGAATGAATATATTTCTCATATTTGAATGGCTATGGATGTTTGTTAACTGCTATTTTACCTAACTGCCAATATGATCCTGCAGAAAGATGCATCCGATGTTAGTTTGGTTATTACCAACCTAACATGGGTCATCACAATTTTACCTAGATTCTAAATCAATACTGTGATTTTTACCTTGCCTAAATTTACTTTGTACTCGAAAGCTTACAAACTGAACAATTGTTATACTCTTTCCAAAGACTTTCTTATGAAAAGTTTAACATTTTCAAATCAATAAATGATGGACTTCTAGCTTATTTTTTTTTGTTTCGTGCATCTTTGGTAGCTAGTAAATTCTTGCAGTTTTTAATGAGTTTTTTTCATTTATGTCTCCATGTTACATCTTATTGGTTCTATTGTTTTATATTCTCTACAGATAATAGTTCTCAACTTTTACATTCTATCAACAATTTTATATGTCTAGGTAAATTTTTTGATGGCAGATAAGGTAGTAAACTTATAGCCGCCATTGTGAATCTTTACAAGGTATATTTGTTTTATTTTTGTTATTTTAGTAATAGTAGCTTTTTACTTGTGGTTATGGTTTAAATAAAATTTGGTGCTTTTCTTTTCATTAGTAATGTAGTTAATGTTTAGTGAATTTTCATTTTATTAATAGATGACAAGTGCTTGTTGGTAACCCTTTTAAATGTTTTGGGAAGTTATAGTTTCTTGTTGGAAGAGTTTCCATTTTGGGTACTCTCGAGCAAGCCCGGATGTGACATGCATAAGCTAGTTTATTAAGATTTTACCTTTTACAGGGTGAAATTATTTCTTAAAATATGCTACTCGGCATTTTTGAAACATCCTCCGAGTTGCTCATCTTGTCTCATAAAGTTTGGAATGTTTGCTTTACTCTTAAGTCATTTCCACTAATGAATTCTGAAATTTTTTGTTTTTGCTATGCAAAATGTAGGAAGCAGAACCTTAATAACATCACAATCTTATTTGAATTGGCAATAGAGTGGCATTTACTTATTACTCAGAATGCAACTGAAGTTTTATATAATTGTGATGCTTAGAATATTTTCTTTCTTGTAATTAAGAAGCCTGAGGAATCCAGTTTTAATTTTTGCCAATCAACGAAGGGAATTATAATGCACCTCAGTGGTTTTGGTTTGTATGGAAATGATTGGAAAAGTCTATTTTGGTTGAGTCTCTAGAAATTTTAGTAGAGCTCTTGCAGTACACAGTGGGATTGTGCGCTGAAGTACAATAAAAGCATATGTTTTAGTTTGTTTTGTCGTCATGTTTTATGGTTTTTTTGTTTCCCCTTGATGAACTATAGTGTCTCTTAATTGCAAACTGAGAGACGATGTTCTGAAGTAGTGCTTCTGCTTCATGAGGTTGATTGATTACACATTGATTATTTCAATTATCCTTTTTAAGAAATCATGATAGAATGTAACTCGTTATATATTTTTCTTTGTTTGAGAAAAAAGAGAAGAAATTTAATATTTTCATATTGTTTCAGCTGGTAGAACAGCATCTGGAAGCATTTTTTCTTTTGGTAATGCATCATCAAAAACAGACCGCCTTTACATGAGGGGTCCTGGAGGTCGTGGGGAAGTGGAAGTTGCTGTTTCTGGAATAACAGGTTCGTAGTTCTTTTTGTTACGTTTTACCCATCCAAGTTCAAAAACATTTGATTGAATCTTGATTTTTAAGTAATTTATAAATAAGATTATTTGACTTCACGTTCTTTAGTATTGATTCTCAAATTTCTTATAACTCAATTTAGGTCCATTGACTTTGTCAAAAGGATATAGTTTGATCATAAGCTCTAAAAGTGTTTATAATCATTATTAAATGGAATGACATTTTGGTACAAATGTATTTTTAAGGGTATTAAAAAATTACTGGCATTTATATTTTTTAATTCTTAAATGGGTCGGCTTAAAGGTTAGATTTGTAAATATAAAAGATAGGTCCTCGAAATGTAAAATATAAAGATTTGAGTGCTATGCTTATAAAATTTCTAATATAAATTGAACAAATACCAAATTGTAATGACATGTTTTATTACTATAGTAATATTTAAGAACTAAAGCAGCATAAATAAATTATCACAAGGATGAATTATAGCTTTTTAATGTTTTATGGACTAATATGGAATTAAGTCAGACAAAAAATGCAAATAAATTTTTGTTTAAAAAATATATAATAATTTTTTTGAACCAAAAACCTTTGTATTTACATTGGTTTTATCACTGTTATATTTTAGGATTAACTATATTCTTCTTACAAATTTAAAGAATTATTTTACAAATTCCTTAAATTCATAAACCAAAACTAACACAAAAAATCAAATTTTCATAGGGCTTATTTTGTTGGGGCGAGTTAGAGTGTTTGTATTCTATAATACATTTGTAAAGAAATGAGTGCATTTTGAATTCGGTGTATTTACCTTTTCAATGTTTGGTTGGGTTAGCTAATATTTGGTTATTGACGGTGTCCTCAGAAGGGAGTTGCTGCATGCCATGCATTCATTTTGAGTTCGGCTAATTCTGATGAATCCTAATTACATACTGATATTTAATGCCATACCAAAACATCAGAATTTTATTGTGCCCCAGATCAACATAAAATGGAAAAATGCATTACTTTTGATTTTTAGAAACAAATATTGCCTTAAATTGCCTTAATACTCAAGCTCTTAAAAACTTGTAATGCATTGATTGATCTCTACTGTTGACCCCATTTTTTAGCATTACAATGAGCTTGGTCAGGGCTATGTTAATTAGATTGCGGCATTATTTTATTTTAAATACCCTGGATTCTGCACTATTCATTTGCTTCTGTAATATTCTGAATATGGTTATATTCACTTTGGAATTTCTAGTAATTTTTGGTGGAGCTTTATGACCACTACTGAATCAATAATTCATTTTGTTTATGCATATGCTGTATGTAGATCAGAATAGCCAGAATTTGGGTCCCCGATCACTGCTTCAAACGTCAAAAAGGAATTTTGGGCTTGGCACCTTTGTCAAAGCTGCTGCTTCTGCTTCTGTATTAACAAAAGAAGCTGCAGCTTCATCTTTGAAAAAGCCTGATAAAGATATTCTACCCTTAAAATGCAGCCTATTGTCCATATCATTGCCGTGGGAATCTATTGTTTATGACCTCCTTTTTAAGGTGATTTTGCTATAAATTTAACAAATGCTGGTTCCTGAATGTTAAATGTTTGGCTTTCAAACTATTTTTATCTTTCGGATCCTCAAAAGTAGTTTTTTAGATATATGCTTTACTTGCTTGTCTTTCGAATGAATGTTCCAGTATTTTTCTTTTTTGCCCCTGTGATGTATGCGTGTTAAGAATTTTAGCCATTTTCTTGATAATTCTTACTATCAACACAGTTGTTTGCCTTTTTTGAAATCCACTTTGTGATTACTATTAACCAACCTGTACATAGACCAACCAAATAATTTTTCAATGGACTTAACCTTTTTTATACGTAGTACTTTCTTCCTCTTTTATTTGCAATATTTCTCTACGTTTTTTGGGTGTTTTAGGATATAGCTGTTCTAAAATGAATACACATGAATATGCAAATTTAATTTATCCATATTGTACATTTAGAAAAGATGACTTCTTATCTTATTTGTTGTTGCCATCATTAGTCAACTTATTAAAGTTGAAAATTTTAAAAGAGCTTTTCTTCATTGTAGTTTCATTATTTGAAGTTCTACCATGATCAACTATAAAGTAAACTACAATTTCTTTTTGTTTCCAGCTGTTTTCTTACTTTTACTCCTACTTTAATGTCAAAATTGCCTTGCATTTTTTTTTATTTTTTTCTTGTAAATTGATGGGATTCCAGTCTATACCTAATGCGAATGCCAATTCAATTGATTATTGAGGTTTGAAGAAGAAACTATTAGTTTCTTTATTTTTTGATCTTTCATTTCTCTTATTTGGTCTTTAGTTTGGAAGGTATTATTCTCTTGGAGTAGTTTTGTTTTTATCAATTATCATTTTAACCTTTAAATTAGACCATACGACTCAGTATTTTTTTCAATCTTTTGTCATCCCAAAGAAATATCTTTTGAATTAAAGCATATACCATCTCCTTCCATCTGGTAAAATATCACGGGTGCAGCCTGATTTGTGCATATTCTTACATGTGTAACTTCTGCTCATCTTGTGACTCACAATTTTACATTCATTAGGATGTGGTAAGCCTGCCTGTGCGGATTAGAGGGGCAGTGACTGCTGTCACGTATGTGAGCCTATTTGTGGGCATTTTGATTTTTTTTCCTTCTGTGCTAAAAGTTTGTGTGAACTATAAGCAAGGCTGATTTACCCAGTAAGACAACTGTTATTGAGAATAATAAGAAATTCTGTTCAAATTTGCTTGTGCTCTTGAGTGTAGTGTTTTTTTTATTTGTATATCATGCTTGATTATTTATTCTGAGATTCTTACGCTTGTTCTACATGGGCTTGGAGTGCATTACTTTGGCAATGTCTTTTCTTTTTCTTGCATTATATTCTTCCCTTCAATACTTTGTTAGACAAAACCATAACTTGATAAATTATTTTGGTGGTTTTTGTGTTGAGATTCTTCAAACCCTAACAACATTGCAAATGATTTCATGAGTTATGCATGCAAATTCTGTTTTCGATTTTAAATTCAGCAACAATGCCACCAAACCTTAGTATATAAATAAGAATTATGAAAATGATAATTATAAGGAAAAAATAAAAATAAATATAATAAATGATGAAGAAATTGGAGCATGCATATTTATTCCCTTCATGTATCTCACACTGCCATTATGCACATCCTCACCCTTGAGTATCTTAAAGCCATCCAATTCATCTCCACCTCATTTCTCCATTTCCCTTGTCCACCCGCCGGTGTCAGGGGCTGTCTTCGCGCAACTTGCCATGTGCGATCCATGCCCATAGTCTTAGGTCTTGCACACAAATCCATTGAACTTTTCTTAAGAAAGGATTCTACTACTCAAATGATTGATAGCTTGAGACCTTTATTTGTTTATTTATTTTTGCTTCATATATTCTTATTGTTCTTACCCAAATATTTCATCGATGTTCAAGCCAAGTGACATGGTGTTAGTGGACAGGTGGTTGATCCAGACCACGTGTAATGTTCAATAGTGTATGGAGATGATGACACATAGGGGCAGTAATACCAAGTTATTAAAGGAGTTCTTTATATGATGAACTCATGTCTCAATAAGCTCCTTTGAGTATAGAAAGTTCGAGTGCATGCTAGATTAGTGTATTAATAGCGCTAACAGTTGGGATTTAGACTCAGAGATTAGGATGATAAAGGAACACTTATGGCCAATTGATCCAATAACATTGGACATGCTTGCCACATTAAAAACATACTATGATGAGATGATTCCGCAAAGGCTATGCAAATGCAGGGCATTCCCTAGTGTGGTTCAAGACAGGCGCAATTTTATAATTTATTGTCAAGCCTCCATCGACACTAGATTTTATAGGCGGGTCACTACATAGGTTTTGCTAATGCAAAGATTTGAGATCTTGTCTTGACTTGATCAGTTGTAACTTTACTTTTATGGGTAGAGTTTTTAAATGAAATTAACTTTTCTGAAAGTTCTACTATGTTTATTTGTTTATGCCTTATGCTTGATAAGCTTATGTGGGGCATGTTGTGTGTAGAGCGAGTTGGATTTTAGGGCCCTTGGTGCAGATTTTGTCATCACTCCACACATTTGGCATGCTTAAGATTTTCCTTTCTCGAGTTAAATCGGGTGACTTTGTCGATACTTTTTCGAGGGCTTATTTACACACACCCGAGTGATCAAAAGGTATTGCGATACTTCATGCTTACTTGAACTTGTTGTTAGGAAATAATCATTAGTTCTAGGGTAAGTAATTCGGAGCAAACTCGTAAAACTAAAACAATACAGATCTCAGGATAATTACAGAGAAATACTATCCAAACTTAAGAGTTTACTTAGAAAATTTAAGAATGGGAAAAATCACGAACCAACACCACCAAGAACATCTATGAAGACAATCATAAACTTAAATAGATTTTCTTGAGAAACCCTAACTTTTGGAAGAAGAGGAAAATCACTGCTAAGGAAATCACACAAATCCTAACCTCCTCTCTATGCCCTTTCCTTAGTTCTGTAACTCAACTCTTGGTTATACAATAGCATACAAAGAAATTGACTTCTGAGGAAGAAGGAGAATACACGTTTCGTCTGGGATTATTACACACCCAAACCTTTAACATTTCTTTTTTTTTCACTTCTTAAGATCTCTCCTTGTTGTTTGAATAACCACATGAATAATACCTGCAATTGCACACACAGTAGCTCCTACCGCTCCCATTGCAGTCACCACTATAGCACTCTGTTGTATCCTTTCGTGCAATCACTGTGTAGCCTTCCTCTATGGCTTCTGGTACAGCCACTGCTGCAGCCCTTGGCTGTGTCCTCTGCTGTGGCCTTTGGCGGCAGCCCCTTGCACATCCGTTTTTGCACTTTTTTTTACCAATTAGGGTTTCCAACTAGCTTTAAAACAAGCCTGAAACTGCTCAAAACTACCCATAGGTGCCCATGGGATGCCTATTTTCGCGTTTGAACCATCGCGGGAGCCTGGGCGCTCCTCGGCCTACAGGCCATGTTAGGGCCCTGGGCGCCCCTTTCTCGGGCCACAGGCCCTGTTGGGCCCTCTGGGCACGCCGGGGCATTCGATTCACTGTTGGCTGATGTATTCTTACCCCGGAGCCCACCGGAACTTTGTTGGCACCCTTATGTTGATCCAAACTGGCTCCACACCATAACACTTGTTTCGAAGCTTGGCTCATTAGTACATTCACATGTTGGTTGGCTTGTTTCTAGCGCTATCTTGGCCCGTCTGACTTAAATTATTTGTTATTGGAACAAGTTTCGGGGTATGTTTGTTGCTTGCCTCTTTTCTTAGTTTTTTAACCTAAGGAGCTGGGCGGCGCTTATAGGGCACTCAGAATCTTTCTCTCTAGTTAATTAAGAAATTTTGGCCCATCGACTTTTTTGTCACGAGTGAATGGTTATTTTAAGTGTTAATTGCTGCACACATTTATAGGGGAGGAGTATGCAAAAGGGGGTCGCATGCTTTAAATTTTAAAGCCCTAAGCCTTTCTTCTTCCCCACTCTTGTGAGAATCTCCAAACCTTATATTTTTTTGTCGCTGCAGCGAGGAATTTGGTCAACCTAATGAATGATGGTTCATATTCTTAGGAATAATGAATTTTGTCAACACAGCCATGGGCATCCAATCTTTTACTCGAGGAGCAGAATTTTTGTTTTATTAGCTGCCTTGGCTTGCCTATTACTTGGAAATGATGTGCTGAGGCAAATCTTGATTGTACCGTGTGTTCTTTCAAATTTTGTAGCTTCTTAGAGGAAAATTGAGGCCCATTATTAATGATGAAGGCAAATGCTGAATTTCGAGAATATTTACTCTTGGATGAACTTCAAGATGGAATCGAAGGTCATCTTGGCCAAAGCAGAGGCTTTGACCCATTTGGTGAAGTAACTATCAACACTAGCACGAATCTCTGGCCCAAAGCTTTGGGAAAGGGATGCTTTGGCAGGTGTTGGTGAATGTCGATGGTTTGGAACTCGTCTTCGAGCGTGAAAGCTTTAAGTTTCTCGGTAGTGGTTGTCGCTAACTCAGTAGGACATATATATTCATATTAGGTAAGGAATCCAGTAAAGTGGCAAGAAAGAGAACTTTAGGATAGTGTAAGGATATGACGTGGAAAGAGGGTTTAGTGATTTCTTTTATGATTGATTACTAAGCTATGCCTAGACATAAGTGATCTGCACGAAAGTCATGTATAACGCTTACATTTTAGTATTTTTTATATTTCACATTATGAACTTAAGACCTAAAGAGAATATATAGAAAACAATCAATCTTTAAAAGTCATTTCCATTGAGTTTAAAGTTAGGAATTGATTTGGAATGATATATTGTTGAAATGCTATACATTTTTTGTAATAGAAAGAACATTGTTGATGTGATGCAGATGATGAACAACAATGAAGATGATGTTGGGGAAGACAATAATGTATGCAGAGAAGGAAAAGGGCAGCAAAGAAGATAACAATGGCTTGATTATACACGTGTTTTGCACCCTGAAGCTATTTTCACTTTCTGGGATATACTTTCTGGGATATACTTGTGATGACCCATGTTAGGTTGGTAAGAACCAAACTAACATCGGATACGTCTTTCCGCAGGATCATATTGGCAGTTAGATAAAATAGTAGTTAACGAACATTCAAGCCATTCACATAAAAGAAACGATATTCATTCAATTTAAAATAAAAATAATATCCATAATTCATTACATGAAATTTCATATACATCAAACTATTAATCCTGGAAGGGGCAGTTATTTTCCCGAGCTACGCCTCTAGACTATATCAACTGCCCCCAACTGTATCTGATCTGGCATTAGTGCACATTCTAAATACAATGTATATTAAAAATATACTTTAAGCATAGCGGAAGGCAAAGAAAAAAAAATAAGATAACATTTGCAGGGAAATACAGTGTGTTTCAAATAAAAGATAATTAGGTCACCTGTAACAATAAATATTTTGTTCACATGCCAAGTGTCAAAAAGAAAAGCAATAATTGCGTAAAAATCTATGTTTATGTTTATGTCTTTGATATCATGAAGCAATAATAGTAGTTCTGTTGGGCAAAGCCAGAATCATGAGGCTGGGTTCATATGCATTTAAGCATAAACCTTCACCTGGACCCAGTTAAGAATCTCAGATGGCAACGTGCATTTAATCAACCTTCACCTGTGCCTCCCTCAAAGGCTCCAGATGGCACCCTTATAGCTCCCGAGGACTAGCCCCGTCCCTAACCTAATCATGCTCCGTTTCGGAACCCTTCTTGCAACATTCACAAGACACATAAACATCATTCATTTTCTCTTACCTCATTAATAGTAAGAATAACGTATTAAATACAAAATAGGTTCAAAGCGATGCATAAGCAGCAAATGAAAGTAAAAGCATATAAAGTAATATCCAGTGTACCTTTTGTGTTTGACTTAACTAGAAGAATCACTCACAACTTGAGGTGTCTGCAAAAATTATAATTGAGGCTTCATTAAACTATGAAACTATCTATTTACAAGATTTAGAACTAGTATTCGTGTTCCCTAGTTTACCTTTAGATGGTTACTTAGATCTAAATCTTATAAGAGTAGATTATACAATGAAAATGTCTAATTGAATTGTTAATATTTCTACTAAACCCTTCTTTTATCCATATCGAACTCATCTATTATGATAGGGCAGAACGCAGGCTTCATTCAAGCAAGATTTCAAAACTATTGAATTATTTATTTATGATATAACTTGGTATGAACTCAAAGCTTAATATTTATTAAAGTATAAGCTAGGATAGGAGGTTGACAATATTAAAAACAAATAAAAATTATAACTTACTTCAGAATTTATCAAATAATTGATTTGGACTAATTTGAGATCTTCCGAAGATTGGGAGGAGGAAGAGCTTAATCAGGGGGTAAGACGAGGGGAAGCAGGGTGAATACGGCATTAAGCAAATAAAAAAACCGAGGCGTAGGGGAAGGAAGCGAGGGGGGCGAAGGCGAAGGGCAAAGAGGAGAAGAGGAAAACGAGCAAAAGAAGGGAGGGAAGCGAGGGAGAACAAGGGGGGGAGGTAATAGGATAGGAAATAGATTATTTATCATATTACATGATTATGATTATATGTATATACATATATATGTATATATATGTATATATATAGATTTATATATATATATATACATATATATATAACGTGTTTCATCCTTTTCTATTCGACAGAAGGGCTTACCTTACGGACGACTCAAGTCGAGCGAGTCGAGCGAGCGGAAGGAGGAATCGGTGCAGAGAAGAGGTCGATGCGGACGAGTCGAGTCGGCGCCGGGACGGGATGGTCGAGTCGAGTCGATTGTGCCCCGGTCCTTGTCCTTCCGTCGGTCGCAGATAAGAAACGACGCACCGTCGCAGGTAGGGATCGACGCACCGTCGCAGTTAAGGGTCACTCGCTCGCCTGCTAAGCTCTCGTCGGATGCGGTTCGTCCGTACGGTAGGGAGGTCGAATGACTAAGAGGAGAGGGGGTTTGCTCGAGTGGTGAGGGTCTTCCGTCTCTTCCCGAATAGATAGGACGTGCGTATGTAACGCACGTCCGATTTATTCGACCCTAATGCGCAAGTTACGGTTATTCTTTATTTACTCCTTCCTAAAACAACAGTATACTCTTAGTTTCCTTAACAATTCTTCCTAAATCAATGACGATTTAATTGTTTTTCAGTTTCAGCTGATTTTATTTCTTGTTAAATATGATCTAAATATGAGGAGTTATGTTTTATCAATTCAAATATGCATTAATGAAGGTTTAAATCTCAATTTCAGTTTGAAACGGTCTTTAAAACTTTCTAAATTAGGTATTAAAACTGAAAAGTCAAAATTTCAGCGGGAGTTTTAACGGGAAACAGATAATTGTGGGATATTTAACGAATCGGGATTATAATGTCTTGCCTTATTAATGACCTAGGGTCATTACAATACTTAACCCCAAAGAGAATCTCATAAGAGCATTAATGTGAAATTTACATTCATTTCATTTCAAAAAGGGTACAAGAGGGGTCATTTTATAGATCAATATATTTACTAAAAGACTAAACTATTCCTAGTGGACTAACAGCCGCCCTTCACATAGAGCAAAAAATATGACTCGAGCGTGATCAAAATCAAAACAGCCAGAAAGTGAATAAAATAGTCAATAAGTGGAGTCAATCTGCACTGATATCCTGCAAATAATTTCTCTTATAAAAAAAAATTCTTATATTTAGAGTTGAAACCAAGAGAAAACTATAAGCTTAGGCGAAGCTTTAATTCAAAAGCAACTATTTTATACTTGTCAGGATATGGCATGTTTCTACAAAATATCATCTGTCAATCTATCTGCCGTTGCAAGGAAAAGAAAAAAAAAAGCTCGCTTCTCTTGCATTTGTGTTAGCTGGAACAAATTGATTATATTAATCGTTATAATTGGAATTGCATATGCTTTATCGACCTTCGAAATTGCTAATGAATCTAAAACTTGTATTGGGAGTCAAAGGTAATTCATGATGTTTAGAAGTTGAACAATTTGTTCCAGCTTTATAACCTATTTTCTCCCAAAAATAGGCTAATAGTTGTAAGTGGAATGGGAGTCAAAGGTTATAGTGTAAGCTGGAACAAGTTCTTTTAAATTTTAAGCTTGGTTTACTATACTTTAAAATTTTATCTATGCTGGATTGATTAAATTTGTATTTTAGACATTAATGACAGTAAAACACGCAGAGGATTTAATATTTATTATAATATTCTATACAAATGATCTGGCTCAATTAGTTAACGAGTGGAGTCAAATGAGCTCGAGCTAGCTTAATGACTTGCAGCTCGTGTTCAGCTTTTGAGAAAGTTTTTGTTATTTAATTCTGATGGCAAGTAGACCTTGTTTAAGTCTATTCTGATATATTTTTACATTTTTGTTGCAGGCAAGCCCTCCAGTAAACTTGTGAGCCGCTTACAGTTACTTCAGCTTCAATTTCTTTATTCAGCTCGGCTGGAACATAATATCCTTAGAATATATATATATATCTATATATATATATATATCTAATATAATATATATTGCATGTACATAACGCAGCCTCTGCTAGGTGCTTGGTTTTGATTTTCAGTCATAGTTTCTTGTAAATGGAATCATTTTCATTTTTCATGTGTTTCGCCCCCATTTTGCCTTCTAGATAAAAAGGAAAATAGCATCAGAAAAAAGAATACCTCTTATATATTATTGTTATTATTTTTGTTACAAGATTTGTATTTTATTCTAGATGTGATACTTATGTTGTGTTGCGGTTCTACGCATTTATGAGTTCTTAGAACATAGCAAAACATAGCGTAGCCATTGGTCCAACTTAGCTTGTGGGCACATATAGCTTTGAGATGCCAAGTATGCATCTTTAGCTTGAGGTAATAAAGTATGTATATTGAGGTCTATGTATTCTTTATTTTCTGCATTATTTGCCTCTGTTATTATCAACTATCTTGCCATTGTCCTGATCATTCAATTGTTTGCCAATTTTCGCAAATAATATGGAATCCTAGTGGGAACTTGAAGCCATCCCTCAATGATCTTAACCAGAACATTGTTCATTGACTAACCTACTTAATTAAGCTAATCAAAAGTAAATTTCATCGAGTATTATTAATAGAATTGGATATTTATAAATTACATGGAATATAGTTGTAGCTAACTGAGCCAAGGGAGGAAAAAGAAGTAGAATGGAAGTATAGGAATCTCTTGTTTAGTTCTCAGGTTTCTATGGATGCACCCACCATCTTCAACCAGAGCTCACTAGGTTCAATGAAGACCATCACCCCTTCCAGCTATAGCCCAAAAATTAAGAATTGATTGTTCAGTTAGCATTAGACTAATCCTGGGCTCCAATTCATCGACGGATTATGGCTCCTCTAGTGAGCTGCTACTGTGTGTGGATCAAGTATTGGCGAGACACGGAAGAATATAGAGTTTTGAGTTTGCCACTAAGAATAATAAGACTAACAGGGAAATATAAAATTTTCATAAGAAATATTAACGAGAATAATTTTATTGATTTTCTAAGAAAATTTAGGATTTATTATTTATTGAATTTATTACTAATTATTAAATTTTATAACTTTAAAATTATTTGTTTTTAATAGATATTTTATTTATTTTAATTTTCAAAGTTTTAGATTTTATGCATTTTTCTAAACTTGCTTATAAATTTTGGTGAAGTTTTGAATTTCATTTGGTCATAAAACATAAATTATATTATTTGAATTTCCATTCATTAAATTTTTTAAAATAAATTGAATTTTGAATAACTACTGGATTAAATAACTATAATAGCTAAATTAAATAGTATATATTTTAAATAACTTGGTAAACACGACTGGTCTGATAGCAACCTAATAAATCAGCTCAATTGTGATCTACAATTTCCTACTCCCCATTCAAATTTAGTGGTCAAGTTAATTTAACTAAAAAAAATAAGGATTTTTTCTTGGTTTTAATTAATTTTCCCTCACCTTAGGTATTTTGTGAAAGTTTATTACCATTTATTTAGGTATTTGCATGGATTTTGGCTTAAAATATAAACATAATTCATAACCATTTCTCTGCAAAATGCAATAAAAGACCAAATCTAGCTTTTCAGAATGTTCACCTTGATGGAATTAGAGAGAAAAATCCATTGATGTACTTATCAGTCGAGTCTTAGTCATCACTAATGTATTCACATATTCATCGGGACCCTTCAAAACACTTTGATGGCTCAAATAGGCATATCATTAGACGTTGTATACCGTAAACTTGATTGGGCAATATGCTTGCTCAATATGTAATTTGGTTTATAAGTGATCCCACCACAACATCTTGTTGAATTTATAACTTCTTCTTAGCCCCAAAATTGAATCAAGTAGAAGAATTAGATTGTATCAATTGCATGCTCTTATTTAAATCCAACATACACCATGGTTCTATCAAGAAATTAGAGTTCAGATAATCAAACTAGCAAGCCATGACCCGAACTCAGCCTTCGTTTGTCTGATACAACCATTCTAAGTTAAAGAGGGCGTGAATTGGAGCTAAAGTAGCAGGTTTTCAATTTTTTCTCTCATAATTCAGAAAATGGTGGGCTTTTAGGTAACCTAAAATTATAACTTTAATATAAGCTAGTTAAGTGTAATTAACTCTTTTGGTATTGCTACTACTCTTAAGATAAATCTTTTAGACGATTTTTGAAGTTTTGATTCACCCATTATTATGCATGCAAAAAGTTCTAAGCCTTTATTTCTCTGATAAAGCCATTCTAAAGAGGGCATGGATTGGAGCTAAAGTAGGAGCCTTCCAACCTTTTTCTCTCATAATTTAGAAAATGGTTGGCTTGTAGGTAACCTGAAATTATAACTTTAAACTAAGCTAGTTTAGTGTAATTAACTCTTATGGTATTTGCTACTACTCTTAAGATAAATCCTTTAGATGGTTCTTGAAGTTTTTGATTCACCCATAGGAATAATATTATCATGAATGCAAAAAATTCTCTTACATTTATTTAAACTATTTAAGGATAATTAAATCCCTAATTGTGATGTTACTATTGTAAGGTGCTTTTTCTATGACTAGTCCATTGATGCATTTTTTTTGCAAAATCAAGCTAATAATTAAGACTTTCTGTTTCTCCTAATTTCCTTAATATGTATTAACTAATTGGCCAATGGTATTGCAACAGCACTGCTTTTAGCGCACCAGAATCTTATTGCCTTTGTATTGTCGACGACCCGAGTTTTTCTTATAGGAGATTCATGTGTCGAGTGACGGGTCATCTGAGTTGTTCGCATGTTAACTGGATTAAGTAGCTGATTAAATATGCCTAATTTAAACATAATCTCAATAGAAGTTTACCTTGAAAGGTAAAGTGGTTTGGTTTCACATTGGGCTTAAAGACACCTACCACTTTAATCATAAGTAATCTTCCTCAATTACTAATCAACTTTGTTAAGTTTTAGGATACTTTTTTTCCAAAGGCATGTTTTTCATGAGTTGTAAACTAACTAGTTTATAAATTTTGGAGTCTTTAAATATTATACCTAAGTATATAAAGAACGATTGAGGATACTCTCTTGAGATTCTTCTTAGAAGAATTTTGGGGGTTATATTCATTATGAGTTCTATTAGCATTAGAGTTGATCACATCTCCCTTACAATTCTATTAATCAATATATTTTTAAGTTGAATATAACTATTGTATGAAGGATAAATTATTTTGGATTAAGTCATCTAGGTAGCCCAATGTATATTGGCTAGATCCTTGAATTGAACTAGAATTCCTAACTTAAGCTTACCATTAGATTGGGTTAGCATTCTTTTTTTTGGTGCTTTAAGTTTTAATTACTAAATGCTCTATTTTGTACTAAATCGAGGTCTTTTTGAGTTAATCTAGATGGAGTAATTGAACGTTACTTCAGTGTTGACATTGAGATTGGTAGTCATCCTTTGTGTGCATTTCTAGAGCTTACTAATTGATCATTATTTGGACTTAATTACTAACATATGCTATTAAGGATAAATTATTTATAAAAAAATTGGGAATAAGTATTATTAAGGCTACTTTATTTATAGAGAAATTGAGAATAAGTAGTATTAAGGCTAAAATAGTTAATTGTCATCTTGAATTGATAAGCCTTGGGAAATCTAACTCTATGCATGCTCTTAATTTATATCTAGGCCTTTGTATTATGAGATTAATAGTGGATTTAAATCACTAATACTTTTGAGAATACCATATTTAGTAATCCTGATATGGGGAGATTTTTTTTAGAAAACTAGTGCTTCCAATTTTGAATGTCTCCAGATGAAAAAAATCATATTTTAAGAGTGAGTTTGATATTAAAAAACTTGAGATTTATAATATTCAAAATAATTCAATACTATTATATTATAAGTTGTAAATGATCCAAAATATTTTTTTCACATTTAATGCTTTGGTTTGAGGTATGTGAGCTTTGGTAATTTATTATCATTGCATTACTACTTATTTTCATTGTACTACTTGAGTTTGCTTTCCTACTTTCAAAACCATGCACTTGTATCTCTTTTACTATGTTTGTAAAAGTATGAGTGAGTGAACACATGCATGATAAACCATGCAAACCTATTTGAAATGCTTATGATCTACTTTTAGTGAGAACCTTTATGTTGGGAATATATTTTGAATTTGTAGAAATAGTTTAATATTTGTATAAATAATGCTGTTGGCATATAGGTGTAGTAAGGAGAGTTAATATTTATTGGAATGGGATTAGCTTATTTTATATATCGAGTATGTTTTCTTATATGTAAAATCATTTGATTATACCTCTTTTACTATGGTTGTAGAATCATTACTAAGTGAACACATGTATATAAAAATCCTAAAAACATACTTGAAAAGTGTGATCTATTTTAGTGAATTTCTATATATTGGGGTATATTTAAAGTTTGGACAAAGGATGCCAATTTATACAGATGGTCTTGTTGGCACATGGGAATAACAAGGAGAGTTAATGTTTAAAGGAAGGAACATTATCTTATTAAATTGATTCATTATTATTATGAACATCATTGACAAGTGGTGTACACCTTCCTAAGAATTTAAATAGTATGCTTCTATTCTCTTTTTCTTGTAAATCACAAGCAAAAAAAGATAAGTAAATTATAAATGTATTTTATATTAATTGATATAGATTGACTCATTATGTAGAGTTTTATCTTAATTATGTATGAACTTGTGGTATGTCACTTATTCACTTATTGTTATCATTCTTTACTGGGAAGTTCACTATAGATATTCTTGGCATAATAGTAGGTTAATATTTATAGGAATGTGATAGTTATGCACATGATTTTTCACTTTAGAGATTCTTGAATTCATGTAGTGATTAATAGTGGGTTAAGACCCACTAATCAAATATTAAGTACTATAGTAACACCTAGTGTTAGATTATATTACATAATCTAGCATTCTACAATTGGTATCGAAGCATGTTTAAAGGAAAAAATATAGATGTATAAGAAAATACCCTTCGAATTATACAGATAATCATAAAATGGTAAAGTATGTGTATCAATAATTTAGGATAGTAAATGCACTCTAGTATTAGGTTAATAGCTTAATCAACATCGAGTAGTGTAATTTAGTTAGAACATCTCTTTAGGACGTTCTATCCAATTCCCTTATCTTTTCTCACTCACTTTTTGTCAAATTTTCTCTAGTAAGATGAATCATGAACCCAACTCTCCCGTCATTCCTGCCGAGAAAACAACAGATTCTAGCTCTTCTTCAACTTTTCTAGAGATCAGGACCTTAGTGAAGATGATGAAGATCCCGATAGAATTGCAGACTCAAGAAGCTCAAAGAGCACTCAATTCACATAGTCCCCAAATCATCCATGTAAATTCTCAAGCAGTGTCAAGCTTAGTTGTGGATGGATTTCTTCATACTTTTTTTGACTCAATCCCTCAACCTTCAACGAATTTGCTTCTCCCATAGAAGCAGCCAATTGGTTGAAAATTATTGAAAATGACCTGTCAAGCATTAATTTCCCCAGCAACAAAGTTATCCGCTTGACTACCCATATATTCATTAAGGAATCTGAATACTAGTGGGATAACAAGTTGAAATCTTGTTTTGTGGAAGTAGACATCAAAGAAATTTCCTGAGATGAATTCAAAGAAGTTCTTAGAGAAGATTTCATTCCACCGTTTGCTCAGTCAATAATAGAAGATAAGTTGATTCAACTAACTCAATGTGATAAGACAGTCCTAGCATATAAAATAGAATTTAGAAAGCTATCAAGAATTGCTCTTGATTTGGTGCAGACTAAAGAAGACAGGTGCAGTCATTTTCTCAAGGATTAAAAGACTCGATTAAGGATCATCCTATATCCCATCACCATGATAATTTTGCAAAACTGTAGGAGGGTGTAAGATTGATAGAACACCATAAAGTGCAGGAAAGGCAAAGGAATTGATCCTTATCTTCCTTAGAAAATTCTGAAGAAGCTAAGAAGATTTGAACCCAATCACCGCAAGTCTACCAAATTGCTTAGCAACCACATCAGTAGGTGAAGCAGCACCCAAGTGCTCAAAACCTCACCCTTATGGTAAGTGCTGCCATCAACGGAACAAGTGCTATACATGTAAAAGGCCAGGTTATAGGTTTTGGGAATGTCGAGACCATTGGACTGTGGACAAGGTAAAGACCAACCATCCTCCATTAGTCCAAATTTCAGTTCCTATTAGATCTCAAGCTCTAACTCTTACAATCATGTATCCCCAAGTGGAAGCATCAGTTCCCATTCCAAGGAGTAATTAGAATGAAAGGCAAGCAATCCACTTTCTATACTGCCATGGGTGTATGCTCTAACTCCCATTGTTACTAATGAAGACAGCAAGATTGCATTAAGTAGCAATTTTAATATCTTAAAGCTCTTTTTATTTTAATCCTACTTTATTGCAATTATTATATCGCTATGGAAGATGGGGAAGTAAGATAACTTACTAATTAGGAGTAAGATAGTTGTCTTGTTGATTTTTTCTATTTAGTATAGGAGGTAGAAACCTTAGACTTTAAATAATTATAATTCTAAGTTGAGAGACTTGAACCCTATATTTGGTGTTTGACCTCTTGACTCCTAATCTTGATAGATTATATCATGATGGGTTGGTAGTGTAAATGAGATGATTAACTCAAACCATTTAACCCTATTATGTGACACTGATTAATTTAAGTTAGAACTTGTTGAGTCCTAATGCCTTAATTTTTATAGAGCGTAAATTTGCGATATATTAGATAGTAAGATCTTGTAGATTCTGAGCTTGTGTATTCTAAGTATAGTTAGAACAAATATATTAGAGCAATTTTATTACCAAGAATATAAAAGTGAACGATGAATATATAATCTGTAAATTTGGCTGCGGTCGAGCTTACAAAAATTACATTTGTATCTGTTCCTTAATATTATTGGGTAGCTTAATTGACTAGATTTTTCCAATTAGAGACATTTACCAACCTTTATAGTTTTTTAATCATTAGGACATTGAGGACTACATCTTTTTGAATAGGGGAAGTCTGTAACTGTAGCGTCCCGCCCCGTCGCGCGCGCAAAAGAATTAAGTACAATCATATCGGCGGCGGAGCAGTGCGCCACTCGGGGAAGAATACCCCATCTCCCCGAAATGGCTGAAAACTAAGCCCCCACTGAAGGGCTGCTGACTCAACCTCAAATATGGTTGAGAGCTAATACTTAAGATAAGAGTAGTATCCTTATTCTAAGTATTAGGCAAATACATACATTGGATTTAGAATATAATAGGAATCCAATATATGTATAAGATATTAGTATTTCCAGTATACTGATCACATCACAATACTAAGTATAAGTAGTATAATAATTGAGTGCGGAAGCTTAAAGCAAACATCCAGAAAAAATTCATCACAGAAGCTGTATGAAAACAAGCGTCTCAAAAAAAAAAAAAAATCCATCCAGAATTATTACAAACTGTTTACTGAAATAGACATAAAACTGAACTAAAATATTAAGCAAAAAATAAAACGAGGAGAGAGTCCACTAGTACTCCACGGGCTCCTCCTAAATCTCCTGAGTGTCCTCCTGACCTGTCTCAATATACTGCTCAGGATCTAGCAAATTGCCGGATCCCAAAAGTACCTCATGTTAGATAATAAGTCTAACACATCGAAACTATTCTAAACAGTTTTAATTATTTACTTAGCATTTACCATAATATGTATAAAACTGCAAGAAAATTGTAATATCTGAAAATATAAAACTGTATAAAACTGTACAAAACTGAAGTAAAATAAAGTAAAACTGAACTATAACTGAATACTGAAAGTAAACCAAAATAGTACTGAATCTGAAACTGAGTAATCATCTGTAAACTATGTTGTATGTCACTGAAACTGTGCATCTGAATATGCCTCAACACAGTATAATATTGATATGCTACCAAAATATCACTGGACTTATGAGCAGTATGGTCCAATGTTTACATACCCTGTTGGGAATAATGTTTATTGATGACACTGATGCATCCAGAAATTCCCCCATCAATGTATGCAATATTCCATAACTCATAGATCATCACTGATACTTATACATCATTCCGATTCTCATACATCATTCTGATATTCACACATCATGCTTATGCTCATGCTCATGCTTATAAACTACATGAGATAAATCCAGAAAATGCTTTAAAATTTGATAATGAATCCAAAGTCTCCATTGTGCAGAATCCTGCTAAAGGATTCTGACTCCTAAGATTCTAACTATGGTAATTGGTTAAAGTTGAAAGTTTACTTAAAAATCATAGCTGGGATGATTGTATACACATATTTAGCATGTTTGCAAGAAAAGTAGATTTAACCCTTAGCTTGTTTAAACTGCACTTATCGAAGCGCACTATGATAGGAGGCAGAACCCGGTCACAGTTTATATCTCAAGCTAAGCCGTTAAATGCCTTAATTATAAGCATACTTAGTGGTCTACACAAGGTGACTTTAGATACTTAGTTGCTTAAACTGCACTTATCGAGCGCGCACTACGAGGAGGCAGAACCCGGTTGTAGTTTATATCTAAACTAAGGATCCTATTCACTAATTGTAACACTCTTAGTCTTAGAAGATTTACTTTAATGGGACTGTATTCGGCTAATCCCACAGGATAACAACTGGTCATAAGTCCACATTGGAGTGAATCAACCAATCCTGAATATTATTGAATTAATCTAGTAATATGGGTATACCCTACTATACCCAACCAATAATTTGAGTTCAGAAGGTTCTATTTAATCAACAAGGATTATCAAATCTATTAATCCTTACTCTAAGTAGGTGTATCCTACACAAGGCTCCAAGGATATGATCAAAGGATCACTCAACATAAGTTGCTACCACAAGGAATGAGTCACATTCAAAGTACTTAGGTAATTCCCACCACAAGGTATCAAGTTCAACTTCTAAAGTTTGAAGGATCAACTAGGTTTCTACCTCAATAAGTTATAAAAGTTCTTCCTACCTCAATGTATCATTAATTAAGATCTTTAACCATTTCAATGATGAATCCTATAGTAAGACCCTTAAGATCTCACTTTCTACTTCTTAAGGTTTACTTGTTATACTTAGGTTAAGTGATCGGATCAGATTATTAAAATTCATTGATCATTTCTATTCTACAATCATAAGATAAAATCAAAGATCTTATTAGAGTTAGATCATTGTATAAATTATTATAACTTTATTTTTATCTTATGCTCATTATCTTATATAAGAGGAAATCAAAGATCTAAAGTTTGGATTCAGATAGTTCAATCACACATATTCAATATTATCCTTAGCACTTCTAATTTGATGATTTAAGATCAATATTGAAATATATGCATTATTGGATAATATCAATTAAATTATCTTACAATCAAGTTAATTAATTAAGTGATTAAAGTTTAGCTCTTAATTAAGATAAGATAGGTTTAACCCCTAACCTTCCTATCATTAAGACCAATGTTACTTTAAAGGTCAATGATAAATCAATGTATTATTAGTGTATTATTGATGTCAAACCTTAAGTTTGGATTAAGTATTATCTACTTAATCAAGTTATCAAGATTCTTATGTTCAAGTAATCACATTTAAGTGTCCAATTATATGTTAAGATTTTCTAATGTACATTCTAGAATCATAAGGGCATATAAGTGAAAAGATAACATAAAAGGTGATTAGTGCTAATCAAATCTTAAAACAAGCAAAGGGGTTAGCACTTAAATCACAAGTCTAAAAGATCTAAGTTTCATGCCAATTTGTTGTTAAACTATATCTAATTAATACATGCAATTAAGATTCTAATACTTATTCTTTGGCATAATACCTCTAAGGCACATACTAAGTTATGGGCACTTGATAGTTGTGACAAGGTTAAAACTACATTTTAACATAGAAATTATGCAATGCTTGATTTTAGCTAAAACTCAACCCCACTAGGGTCCTAGGGGTCTTAAAATATCAAAACAGTAAAGTTTTGGCCATTTCAGCTAAAACTGGGCAGTTTTACAAAATCTGAGCAGTTTCTAGAAAATTTTGGAAATTTTGCAAATCTGGGCGCTGTAGCGCTTTCCGCTCGGTAGCGCCATTGCGCTGCGGCTCGCTGCAAGCCGCTGTGTGACCACTGCAGCGCGCTATGGCGCGCGCTGTTTGTAGCGGTTCATTTTGCAAAAACCACTATTCAATCACTTTCATTAAATAATTTTATAATTTTTGTGAAATTTCCGTTGCAGACCGTTGCAATCCACTGCAGCGCACAATGGCACGCTGTGTAGCGGTTCGATTTGCAAAATTATGTTCAATTAGTTTTATTGGCCGTTTTCCTAAGTTCTGTGAAATGCCGCTGTAGGCCGCTGTAGCACGCGACCGCGCGCTTGTAGCGGTCTATTTCACAATTACTATTCAATAGTTCAACGTGCATTTTTGTATGTTTTCCCTAAGTTTTCCTGTCCGCTGCAGCCCGTGGCAACCCCACTGAGTGCGCTACAGCGCGCTGCAGCGGCAGACGGTGATTTTGCCAGGTGCGAACCCTGAGGGCCATTTTTTGAGCTTAATTACTCTCAATCCAGAGAGTTTCATGAGTGTTGCCATATATCAATGGAAAGGTATTTCCGATACCTTTTCATCGACCACCAAAATCAGCACAAGAGAAGCATCATAGCTATACTACTAAAAATGACGATTGAACACAGGGGTATGCAGAATAGACGAAAAACAGAGCATATTTTTGTGAGTTCTTAAGAGCCTTAACGCTTTCATACATGCATACGAACTTCCAAGGCTGCATTCTAACATCATAACATCATAAGAAAGACAAGAAGAGGAGCAAGATGGTACCTTTAGGCTTTGCTAGAGGGGAGGGAGAGAACCTTGTCTTCTTCAAAATTTTGGAGCTAGAGAGTTGGACTCCTTCTTCTTCAATGCCAGATCATCAATGGAGAAGGAAAGTGATGAGATTTTTTAGCAACCAAAAGAGGGAGGCTGAGCTCCTCTTTTAAAGAGGAGACCTCATGATGAGATTTTTTAGCAAACCAAAAGAGGGAGGCTGAGCTCCTCTTTTAAAGAGGAGACCTCATGATGAGCCTAGGGGATAGATCATCATGAGGTCTAGAGAGGGATGAGGAGGGAGGAGGTGATGCCATTGAAATTTTGCCAAAGAGGCATGGGTACTGGCTGAGTTGATGGCCAGCCGCAAATGGAGATTAAAAGAATTAAGAAATTGTAGATATGGGACTCAAAGATTTCTTATTTATTTTAAAAAAATTCAGACTTTTAAAACGCGCTCCGAAAAATCCCAAAAATTCACCCCTAGCTAATTCGGGGGTAAGGAATTCAACGGCGAAGTCAGAATTTGATTCCGACGATTATTTAATTATCTTATTTTTCGACGCATTTAATTTCATTAAAATATTTGCGAAAATTCGATGACTTCCAAACGGGTCCAAACATCACCCTTAGCTAATTTGGGGGTGACGATCGTAACGACGAAGTCAGATTTTGATTTCGAGGTCAAAATAAATATCTCAATTTTCAAATTAATTAAATATTAAAATATTCTGAATCAATCGATTGGTCTCTGAATTGATCCAAACCTTCAGAGTTTGGTTCTACTGACTAGATAAACTTGATAGAATGATAATCACAATACAATTAGGCTAAAATTAAGCTAGGTAACAACCTTGGGTTGTTACAATAACAATCTCGTTGTTGTTACTTAATTATAAACATCCAAATTATGGTAAAACTATTGCCTTTAGTCTCTAAATGATGTTTGGAGCAATCCCTAAAAATTTGGTGCAATTTGGAAGTTGTGTGAATTTATCAAATATTTTAATATGTTTAATTAATCAAAAAATTAAGAAAAATAAATTGACCTCTGATTAAAAATCTGACTTCATTTTTGAGTTTCTCACCTCTAAATTAGCTAGGCGTGAATTTTTAAGATTTTTTAGAGCTCATTTGATAGCTTAATTTAATTAATAAAATGTTATTAATTATTAAATAATTATTTTGATTAATTATCAATCCAACATTTTTACCTATCAACAGCGATGATCTGGTGTGGGGAAGCAGAGCGCGAAATAGTTAGGATGGATGATTCGAGCCGTTCTGCGTCTCTACAGATTAAATCTGAGCGACTCGTCAATCAGACGGGATCCAGCAGTTGGATCAGAAGCTAGATCCAATGGCTAGATGTTCTCCCATCGTTTAATCAACCTCAGGATCAGATCTGGGCTGCCGGATCTGATCAAAAGGCTGTGATCAACAGGAGCATTGTGCTTCTGTCATCTTCTGCAGCTTGGCCACACTTGCAGCCAATCAATTGGGGATTTGGCATGCAACCATTGTGTAACAACCCTATTGCTATATTAGGTAATCTAGTCAAATACTAGGTGTTATTATAGTACTTAATACTATGTTAGTGAGTATTAACCCATTGTTAAGCAGTATAGGGAGACAAGGATTTCTAAAGTGGAAAACTAGATGCATAATACAATATATATATATATATATATATATATATATATATATATATATATATATATATATATATATATATCATTCTAGCCATCCAGAATAGTAAAACAAATACATCACAAAATAGTAAAGTAGCAGAGTTTAATTAAAGTTTTAGAAACATTTATGATGTAATGGCACTCGTCCTCACGGGATAATAAAGTAAAAATGATAGAAAGAAAAAGGGACTTCAAGCCGCATATACTGGACTCGATCAACCTCAGGTTTGAGATCCATCTCAAGCTCTTGATCTACCATATTTAGTATTTAATTAGGTAGAATACAGCTAACAACAGAAAAATAAGTATTTATACTTAAAGAGCTTAAGTACATTTTAGGGCAACTAAGTCATTTAGATTTAGTGAATATCATATTAGCCATTTATAACTATTATAAGTAGTGCATAATGCAATAAAAAGGAAAACTAAAAAATGACTATAAAATAACAAGTAAAAGAGTAAAAGTAATAAGTGAGAAAAGCTGATCATAATCTGTCTCAAATATGTAAGTAAAAAGAACATGTATAACTATACATATAAGCGTGCATTGAAATAGTAGAAATATGTACAATATGATATATTCTAAGTAAATAGAGCAGTGTAAAGAAATAAAAATATAAATTAAAATACACTACAAAAATATAAGTAAAAGAACTGTAAATACAAGCTATAATATATGAAGGTAAGGAAATTTCAGCCTCAAGGATTGAATAAATTGTAAAAATAGTCATAAAGAGTATAAACTGTAAATGTTATTTATTATTCTTGAACAAATGATAAGTTAAGCATGTCTGCTTAACCAAATAAAGTGGGGTTTCCTAATAAGTCTCCCTCTAAGATACATGTGGTCTCTAGATTACTATATAGCTTGCCCTAGCTTAATAGTTCACCACATGGTAGCCCTATGTAAAATGTCATATATTTAATTTATGTACAATATATTTAATGAATATTTTCAAGGATTTAGTCTCAATGCATTGCAGCATTCAAGAATTTTTAAAGCTAATTGTAAATCATGTGATATCCATTATTATCAACTTTAATTATCTACCCTATGATTAGAGCTAATAAAGCCTTCAATTGACTTAGATATTCATCAAATGCTTTAGTCAATTAATCCATAATATATATATATATATATATATATATATATATATATATTATTGAGGCTTGAAAATAATAATTTGATTAAGGTCTTATTTAGATGACAAAAATAGTTTATAGATATAATTGCAAGATTACAAATAAAAAGATCCTTTCATAATGCTAGTACTAGAATTATCTAAGCTTTCTAACATACTTCTACTATACAAGGTGACAAAATAACCTAACTTATATACTATAGGTTTCACTACTTAAGTTGTAGGATCTCTATTACTACACTGTCCAAACTTCCTATTTTAGTTAATATCTTAATGTCTTATACATAATAGTTCTTTACTTACTCTTAGATGTGCCACTAGTAGGTCAATTCTAGTCTATCCTTAAATTTAGTGGTTTTACATGGCTACTAGTCTATCGTGGTAAGGCTTAAGGGATGACATTACTTAAGTTTTAATTATCTAGATCTATCTCACATTAATTTATTAATCTAAACATAAAATCTCTTTTCTTACTCCTAAGATTCTAATTCTAAATATTAATAGCACTAAACTCTTAAGTTTGTCTTCATTAGTTACTCCTTAAAGGTTCTAAGTCTTACTAATCTTTTACCCTAAGTGATTTTAAGCATTTCACTATCATAGTATGACAGCTTATTCTACATTTGCTAGGCCACCCTAGGCCACTTAGATCATTTACTAAATTCTATTGGAGTCTAAACACTAGTTATACACTAATCCTTCTAAGATGGTTCCATCCTATAATCTTAAGATTCTCTTTTAGACACATATACTACACTAGTGCTTACTCACTACTATCCTAAATAATTCACTAAATTCAAGATATGAAATTATAATATAATTGCTCTCTTCTAAAAGTAGGGTTTAATCTAGGTTCACTAGAATTAGGCCAAGACTAGCTTACTGCAATAAGTATATATATATACTCCTAGCATCATCTAAGGCTAGGCTGGAATAATAGAATATAAACTGAATTGAAGAGGTAGTACTCACAAATACAGTAATATTTTAGTTATTTACTTTACTTCTATGAACATATCCAGACATAGCTGAGGAGTCAAGCACGTCTGTAAGACTATTCGGGTTCCAACTTAACACAACACTCCTTAATGAGTAATATTAAATAATCCTTATTTCTCGTTACCCCTGTCCAGTAGGGTAAAATGCATAAGATCAATAAGTAACTAAACCCTATAAAATATTATCCTAATTGTTCTATATTTTTATTTTCTTCAACAATAATATCTTGTATGACATGTTCAAGGAATAAGACACATAATACAAAGAATGCATAAGCACAAGTAAAATAATAGTGAGCAAGGGACTCTACTACACAAGGTGACAACAGTTGCTATCTATTAGACCATTCTAATTATTCTAAGTTACACAAGTTCAGGATCTCTAATTCCTACTATCGAGTATACCTTAGAAGCATGACCTTATAAGTTAAAAGCAATTAGAACTGATCATGCTCTAATTTAATTCAATCAATAACGACTATAAGTTAAATAAGAAATCATTATGTCCTAATTAATGATATTTAGACGTTCTAAGCTAATATTTGATCAAAGTCTACTAAAGCTAGGGATTATGAATTAAACACAATGAATTGGAGTTAATCACATAATCCCAAGGGTAAAGCTTAAGGACTAAAGCTTAAGTCAAATTGTGGACTAATGATTAAGACAAATCCTATTAAGCATAATCAAAGCTTAATAGGATGAATCTCCTAGTTTTAATCTAAAATTGAAAAATAAAATAATCATAATTAAAGTATGAAAATTTAAAAACTAATAAAATCAAAGTTTCATTCATTGAATAACCCACTTTATTTAATGAGTAAAATTTAACCTAGCATATATTCCTAATCTTAAGGAAAAGATCCTAAGATGAAGTGTAGATCATAAGAAGCTCCTAATAAATGACTTATGGAATTTTAGAAGTTGTTGATAGTTATTACATTATATTCCTTAATTGTTGGTCTGATTTGCTTAAGGAAGTTACGATGTGAGGTTTAAAAACTTTCACATTAAAAACTATAGGGGTTTATATTATTGGATAAGCCAAGGGCAAGCTGATAAGGAGTAATAAGGAGACCTCACATTCTTAGAGGGTGAATGTGAGTGTTACTTATTTGACCCTGCTTTTCTTTACTTGTTAAACAGACATTTTAACTCCTTGCTTCATTCTGTATTTGTCCGCAGAATGAGTACTTTCTAAAACAACTTTAATCATTTAAAATATGAGATCTTCTTCAATCTTATAGATTGTTAAGACTCATCATAACTTTTAGGTATGTTACCTTCCATAGTTTTAGACTATGTGAATCTTAGACTAATAGTCTAAGATCTTCCTTCAATTTCTATACTATGCATTTTCTATATTTTAGCATTGTACTTTACTTGTTTACAGTTTACTTAGATTATAGTGAGTGTTATTATAATTATATTTAAATATTTCACTATCTCTTTTCCTTACTTAACATAAGTTCATTTGAACATATACATGCTTTACTTCATTTACTTACATATGCACTTTAGTTCTTTTCTAGCCTATTTAAGATGCTTTTACCCTTATTTTGATTGCAGGCTAGGATGTATATTTATGTGAGTATTCTTACTCACTTTACCTTATATTTACTTCTATTTTTCCACACTTTTATGCTTACCTTTTTGGCACCCTTGCTTATGCAAATTTTGTAACTAGCAGTGATATCCAATTAAATCAATAAAAGGCTTAGCCCAATCTTAAAATGTACTTAAACTGTTTAATCTAACCATGTTTTTTATTTCTTGACTTTGCCCTATCACATTTAAATACCAAAATGTGATAAATCAGGTGCATTTAGAGGTTAGTGGAGCTGGACCAAGTGCAAAAAGCAAGCTGCTTCTGCTTAAAATAATTATAAAATTATAGCTTATTAAAATTGCAAGTGAGCTATTACTTTCTTACTTTCCTTTAAATTACTGTTGGTTTGTAATAATTAAGTCATTTACTTTATATTTACTATACTTGTGTTGGAGTTTAATTTCAAATTTAAATGCTTGGGATGTGATGAATGGATGAATGTAAATGAATGTTAAATAAATTATTGGTTGCATAATTATTTTTCATATTTCCTTAGCATAATAAATTGGAGCTTAGTTATATATTTATTTGTATGTTAAATTAGAAATTAGTTCTATACTTAATTGTATATAGAATTAGAAAGTAGTTAAATGTTTAAGTTGAGAATTACTCCTCATCCTTTGTATGTATTAAGTGATATGTGTGAATCGTGCATACTCTAGGATAAATAGTTGTTACATATATATTTTCTCACTTCAAACTATTAGAATTGTAAATAAGCAATCCCATGTAATAGATTGACTTTACTTTAGAATTGGAAATAAGTAATCCCATATAATGGATTGACTTTATATTAGAATTATAAATAAACAAATCCCATGTAATGGATTGGCTTTATATTAGAACTGGAACTAAACAATCCTATGAAATGGATTGATTTCATGTTAGTTTTAGGTTGCTTTCTTTCAGTTTAATCTTCCATTAGAATGGAAGACTTGTATGCTTAAATTTGCAGGTGTACCCTTAGCAAATATAGTAGAATTCATGCTGAAATTCTTAAGAATTTAATAACTTAGAATTATATTGTATATTGTATACTGATATATCATATGTTAAATATTTAGAATTTTTACATCTAAATTTGCAAGTATTCATATCATATGCATTTAAATTCACATTCTCATATGTAAATTCACATTCACTAAGCAAGCCCAAGATTAGTTTATTCAAAAGAAAGATAACACAACACAATACAAACTAAATTAAAAAAACAACAAAAATAAAAAATAAAAGAAAAAAAAATACAACCTTGTCAATATGGGTTGTCTCCCACAAAGTGCTTATTTTAACGTCTCAGCCTATTATATGTAGTACCACCTGCGTGATTCCTTCCAAAGGAAGATCTTGCAATAACTATCCCCCTTTTTCCTGTAAATTTCCCTCTTCCAAGTAAGATTTCAGGCACTGCCCATTCATCTTAAATGTGCCTTCTTTTGAGGTGATCTCTATCACTCCATGGGGGTAAATCCAGGTCATAATCTCAGTCTTAGTACACTAATTAGGTCTTTAAGATTTCACCACCAAGACCAAGTTCAAATCAAGAGTCAAATGGATCAAATCCTGATTTTAGAAAAATCCAGAAACCTTATAAATTGATTTAATTATTTTGACCTCAGATCAAAAATCGGATTTCGCCATTGCGCTCATTGCCCCCAATATAGCTAGGGGTGATGTTTTGGTAAAAATCGGGAGTCGTTGAAAATTTGTCGAATATTCTAATAATATTTAAATACCCAAAAAATTAGGAAAATAAAATACTCGTTGAATCAAAAATCTGACCTCACCGTTGCGTTCCTCACCCCTCAATTAGCTAAGGGTGAATATTTGGAATTTTTTTAAACACAATTAATGGTTTAATTTTTTTTTTAATTTGAATAATCGTATTAATATTAGTATCCCTAATGTTCACCGTCAGCAAAAAATCGTCTGATCAGACGGCGCCTCCATCCATCCATCGGATTGAATGGATCCAACGGCTGTGAAGAGTCGTCTCAAACCACCCCCTCTGCGCACCGGACGTGAGTCACCTCGCCGCACCCCACGACCAATCCTCGCATGCGGCCGCCTCGCGAGCTCCGTCACTGCCTCCATTACTACCCACCTGCCAGTCTAGCTCATTTTGCACGTTTGGAGAACCTTCTGAGACCGGTTGGAGCTCGAGCACCTGTCCTAATCCCCCAGCCATCGGATCCAGGTATCGCCAATCATTCTTGATCCTCCTTTGATCTTCAATTTCAAAATTTGCAAGCTTAATTCGTGCATCATAGTGTAATATGTTCGGTCTAACTGAGTTTGATCGAACTCGATTGGGACAATTTTGTGAGCTCGCTACCGTGGGATCTGTTAGAGACCGCCTTTGGGCCAGAGGAGACCTCCGTTAGGAAGGCATGGCAGTCCTCTATTCATTTTAGCGCGGGCCGAGTCCCGTCTCGCCCGGCAAGTCGCCATAAAATCGCACCTTAGGTGTGCTTCTGTGATCCGTATCGAAGGCTCGGGGTTTCTTATAGGGCGGGCTAGGCTCGCCCGGCCTTCAAAATTGATTCCTCGGGCTGCTGCACGTTAGCTCGAAGCGTCAGTCCGTGGGGCCCACTACTGCGACGTCAGCACTGACCGCGCCAGTCCGTGGGGCTACGTTCGTTCTGCAGCCTGTCTTGAGGTGTCGCGTGTCTAGTGGCACCCGCCGCTATCTCCTTTATCTGAGATAGGCTGGGCCCACCGTGCTACGTGTCAAGCTACAGTTTGGCTCCTCCTGCTGTGGGGCTTGCCGCCGTTTAATTAGTAAATTTTAATTTAATTCTGTTAATGTATATTTAAATAATAATATTTCTTTAATTAAATTGCATTTATTAAATTAATTAATTATAAAAACTTTGTATGCTCATAATTATTAAACTGTAATTCCAAATATATTAAAATTATATCTCATTTTAATCAGAAAAATGAGAGGATTATTCTAGTATTATCAAATTTCTCATAGGATACCTAGATAACATAGTGACATTTTAGGATATCCCCTCACTTGTACCAAAACTTTGAACCCACATAACTTTGTGCCTAATGACCTAAACCTAGCTAATATGGGTCTTAAAGTAATCAGGAGAATATTAGGAACACCATGGTAGTATTAGTTTTTCCATTAGTTATCTAGTTTGCTTAATGACTTTTAGGGCTTATCCTAATTACCCATAAAACACTAGATTTTATTTTAGCCATATCTTAGTTAATTATACTCAAAATTAGAAAATTCAAAGTGCTAGATAGCTTAGAATTTCAATAATAATAGTGAATTGAAATAATATTAATGTTTTGAACCATAAAAACCCTAAGTTGACCAAAATATTCTTAATCCTAGTTAGGTCATAACTTGACCAATTGAGGTCCAATTTGGGTCTACTCCTAATTAAAGTACTCAGTGTGATATAGGAAAGCTATAGCCACTAAGTTTGCTAAATTTGGATACCAAATGGAAAAGTTAGGTTTTTGACCCATCTTAACCTTAAAAATTCCATAATTTCCCTTCGAATTGAATTGGTCATAACTAATCTAATAGGCTTCAAAATTTAGTGTTCTTGAATTCTATAAAATCATTGAATAGCAACCAAGAGTAATCTGCACAAAATTTAGATTTCATTAGGTGAAATTTACTAAAATGTCCCTTAGGTTAAAAGCCCTAATTTGGACCTATATGACCCATTTCTTATCCAAATTTGGTGTATTTACTATTTATCTTTATGTTAGATAATAAAGAATCATTTGGTAGTAAGAAATTATGATTTAGAGCCTTAATTCAAAAAGTAGCTTTTTGGACCCTTAAGTATGGGGTAAAATGGTCATTTTGCCCAAAATTTAGGTTAAGCATCCTTAACCCCTAAACTATATTTTAAATCACTAAAATCAATCTTAAAATTGTATTAGGATTATTTAAATGAATAAAATCAGTTATTCAATCAAAATGGGTTAAATTCCATAAAATTTATTTAAGCCTTTTTCTTAGGAATTTGCACATCACATTAGGACATTCTTGAGACTAGGACTAGATCATAGGTTTGATTTCATTCTTTGAATAAAGTGGGTTATTCAATGAATGAAATCTTGGTTTTATCAATTTTCTAAATTTTATAACTTAATTTTGATTATTTTGTCTTTCAATTTTAGAATAAGATTAGGAGAATTATCCTATTAAGCTTGACTTTGCTTAATAGAATTTGCCCCAATTATTAGTACACTTTAGAATTTGAAACCTTAGATCCTTAAACTTTACATTTGGATTATATGTTAAATCATAATCCCAAGTTCAGTAGATCTTGATCCGATCTAAGCATAGAATGTCTAAATTTATGAACTAAGTCATGATGATTTCTTATTTAACTTATATAGTCAATATTAATTTGATCATATTATGACCTAACTAATCCTAATATTTTGTAACCTATATCTATAGTAGGAATTGAAGATCCTAAACTTGTGTAACTTAGAATAGTTAGAATAGTTTAATTAGACAACAATAGTGTCACCATGTGTAGAAGAGTCCCTTGATTATTACTTGATTTTTTTTATGCTACACATACCTTGTGTTTTGAGCTTATTTCCTTGAACATGTCATGCAATAGAACTTTGTGCATAAAATAAAACTTAGAAAAATTAGGATAATAGTTGCCTTGGGTTCCATTTTATTTTGGTAGGTTCTGGTGCACATTTACCCTAATGGACAGGGGTAAGGAGTAATTAGGATGCTTAATATTACTCATTAAGGAGTGCGTGTTAAGCTTAGAACCCGTATAGTATTGTAAACATGCTTGACTCCTCAGTTATTTTTGGACATGTCCACAGAAACAAAAAATAAAATAACTAAAAGATTATACATTTATATTTACTGCCTCTTCAGTCATGCTGTTCTATTCTGTCTGCTCTAGCCCAGAAAGGCTTTGGAATTTCTGTTTGGGATTGATTGACCAATTTTTTGATATGACAGTTTTACATACATGTTTCTGTTTCAGTTTATTGTTTACTGTGTTATTAATGTATGTTATTTCAGTCAGCTATATTTTTGCTTACCTTCTCACTTGTACATATTTATAGGATGCTAGATTTTACTGCTTACTATATGTACTACTTTAAGACTTACTATTTTTAATCAGTATATGTCATGTGATCATTAGCATATTTAGGATTAAACTTTTCTTTCAATAATTTTACTTATTGCATTATATATGTATGCCTATTCCTTGCTTAGTCTGCAGAGGCGTGCCATTTGCCTCAATTCCTGCTTAATTATAAATGTTGTATTTATAATTTATCCTGTTCATTGTATGCTTATAGCTCCTATACTAGATAGTTATTTTGATTTTGTATGTGTAAATAGTGACATTAATAATTCATGTAAAATATTCAGCTTAAAATGTACATAGATAATTGTCTAATAAGATTTTTCTCTTATTGACTAGGGCCCTAAAATTGTAAAACTGACAATATCAGATTCAGTTAGGTTTGAGGAGCTGTGTGCTGAAGAGAAGCCATATATTGAAGAGTAGCATCAGCCGGGAGAGCCAGACGCTGCTTAGTTCCCTTTTTCAGCTTTCTGTGAGGATGAGAGATTTTATTTCAGTCTTTTAACCTATTTATTTAATGTTGTAATAATACATGTACCTTTGACTGTGTTTATCTTTACTATACTTTATACTCTGAGCTGTATGTTGCCATGTTCTTATTCATTGTGATAACCTGGATGTACACCTGCTTCACTTTACTTTCGTACTCTGATTTGTATTCGCTTAGTGTCTGAGTTTATGGCATGTATGTAGTAACCTATCTCTTCCTTACTAGTGGATTAAGGTCTATACTTGGTCCAATCTTAAGTAAGGGATTTGCCAAAGTTACTCTCCACTCGTTAGTCTAATGATTGTGTATTATGGGGAGGGGCGCCACAAGAACATACCTAAAGGAGTTTTAAACACAGTTCTGTATGCCCAGAAGGCATCTTGAAGTTTTAATGTCAAATCTTTAATATTCTGGCTTACTATTTTCTCAAGAATTTATTTCAGTTTCTGATTGGAAACCTGAACTTGACCACTAGTTTGAGGATGATAAGCTGTACCCACCTTATGTTTCACCTCATAGCTATTTAGTAAAATTTTTAGGTGTTTGTTACAAAAATATTTTCCTCCATCACTTATCATAATTCTGGGCATTCCGAATCTTGCCAACACATGCTCCTTAAGAAATTTAATCATAGTTTTCGCATCATTGTTCACACAAGCAATAGCCTCCACCCATTTCAATACATACTTTACAACCACCATAATATACATGTTCGATTGGGATGGTGGAAATGAGCCCATGAAGTCAATTTCCCACACATCCAACAACTCGACTTCAAAGATCCCGTTTATGGGAAGCTTATCTCTTTTACCCAAATTTCCAATTTATTGGCATTTATCATAGCTTTTAACATAGTCACCAATATTCTTAAATAGTTTTGGCTAATAAAACCCCGATTGAAGCACCTTAGCAGCAGTGCGGTCAATCCCATGATGACCACCATAAGGAGATGTGCGGTAATGATAAGGAATGTTGTTGACTTCAGATTCAGGAACACATCTCCTTAAGAGTTGTTCAACACAATATTTATAAAGAAAATGATCATACCAAAAGTAGTTCTTAATGTCAGCAGAAATATTTTTTCTTTGTTAAAAATTTAAATCTTTTGGTATAACCCCCCCCCCCCCCCCATCCCCCGCAATGTAGTTTACATAGTCAGCAAACCAAGGAGGTACTGATGAAGCAATGTCATAAGGTTTTTCATCGAGGAAAGTTTCACAAATATCATTTCCTTCCTCATGATCAAGGTGGGTCAATCTAAGAAGATAATCAGCCACCACATTGTCACTCTTCTTTTTGTCTAGGTTTTCAAGATCAAATTCTTGTATAAGCAAAACCCAGCATATGAGGCATGGTTTTGCTTCTTTATTTTGAAGGAGGTATCTTTTGGCAGCATGATCAGTCTAAACAATAGTTTTTGACCCAATTAAATATGTCTTAGATTTATTGAATGCAAAGATAACAGCTAGTAATTCATTTTCATGTGGCGTAATTTCGTTGGGCATCATCCATAAGTTTGCTAGCTTAACAAATTGAATAAATGGTTTTCTCTTTTCATTGGCCAATGACATCTTCTATTGTAAGATCACTTGCATCACACATAATTTCTAAAGGGAGATTCCAGTTTGGGGCAAAAATTATGAGAGCAGAGATCAGTGCAATTTTTATGGTGTTGAAACTTTTCAAACAATTGTCATCAAATTTGAACTCAACATCCTTCCCGAGAATCCGGCATAAGGGTAAGCTTATTTTTGAAAAATCCTTGATGAACCTCCTATAAAAACTAGCGTGCCCAAGGAAACTTCTTATTCCCTTCATATTGATGGGAGGAGGGATTTTCTCAATTACTTCAATTTTTTGCCTTGTCAACCTCAATTCCCTTCTTTGAGATTAGATGATCAAGGACAATTCCTTCTTCAACCATAAAATAACATTTTTCCTAAATTAAGATTAGATTAGTGTCTTCACATGTTTTTAATATCTTACTCAAATTGGCTAGACAATGGTCAAATGATCTATCAACAACAGAAAAATCATCCATAAATATTTCTAAGAATTCCCCTATTATATTCGAGAAGATTGCCATTATATAGTGTTGGAAAATGGCTGGAGCATTGCATAATCCAAAAAGCATTCTTTTGAAGGCAAAGGTCCCAAAGGGGCAGGTGAAAGTTATTTTCTCTTGGTCTTTCGGGGCGATCAAAATTTGAATATATGCAGAATACCCATCCAGAAAATAGAAAAAATGATTTCCAGCTAGTCGATCGAGCATTTGATCAATGAATGGAAAAGGATAGTGGTCCTTCCTAGTTGCCTTATTCAATCTCCTATAATCAATGCATACTCTCCACTTGGTCACCCTCCTAGTTGGGATTAATTCATTGCTATCATTTATTATCATGGTCATTCGACTCTTTTTGGGCACAACATGAATTGGGCTCACCCAAAAGCTATCTTATATTGGGAAGATGATTCTTGCATCTAAAAGTTTAATAATTTCTTTGTGCACAACCTCTTTAATGTTGAGGTTCAAACTCCATTAATGTTCAATTGAAGGTTTTGAGTTATCTTCCAAAAGGATACGATGCGTACACACAGTTTGACTAATCTCATTCAATTCAGTTATACTCCATCCAATTGCTCTTTTATAATATCTAAAATCCTTGCATAATTGATTCTCTTGATTTTAGTTCAGCGAGACATAAATTATCATTGGTAATGAAGTTCCATCTCATAAGTAAACATACTTCAAGTGAGTTGGCAAGGGTTTTAATTCTACTTCAGGAGGCACATCAATGGATCACTCCATTTTCTTTCTTTCTTGGATTAGTTCCTCAATCTCCCTTTCTCCCTCAAGATCCTCGACTTCTTTGTTTATCTCTAAGTATAACTCTCCTGAAATCATCATTATTTATATTGAATTAATTCTCCAATACTCCTTGTTAGGCTTTAATGGGTGTTTCATGGCTTCATTTATGTTAAATTTCACCTCTTCTCCCTCGCAGCGTAAACTCAACTCCCCTTTATCAACATCTATCATTGTTCTACTAGCATCTAAAAAAGGTCTACCTAGAATTATAAGAATTTTTTGGTTTTCATCTTCATATCTAAGATAATAAAATCAGCTGGGAAAATGAATTTATCAACATTACCAAGAACATTTTTAAGAATTCCCATAGGAGTTTTGACTGATCTATTCTCTAGTTGCAAGAGGACACAGGTGGGTTTCAAGTGATATATTCCTAATTTCTTAAATATGTAAAATGACATTAGGTTTATGGATGCCCCAAGGTCACAAAGAGCCTTTTTGAAATATTGGTTTCTGATAATACAAGGGATTGTGAAGTTTTCTGAATTTTTTCTCCTGATGGGAATTTTTTGCTAAAGGATTGCACTACACTCTTCCGTTAAAGCTACAATTTCCTTCTCATCAATCCTTCTTTTCTTAGATAGAATATCCTTCATAAACTTATCATAACTAAGCATTTGTTCTAGTGCTTCAATAAAGGGAATATTGATGTGAAGAGTTTTAAATATTTCGAGATATTAGTAAAATTGGACATCCAATTTCTCTCTTGCCATTCTTTGAGGATAAGAAATGTGTGGAGTAAATTGGGGTTGGTTATTCAAATGAGTTTGATCCAACTCTCTTACTTCCTTCTCCTCATATTTAGTAATAATTTCCTCCTCCATCAGTTCCTCATTTATTGCTTTAGATGTTTTTTCAACCTTCTTAAAACCAATTGGTTTAGTTGTTTTTCCACTTCTCAAGGTTATAGAATTCCCTAATTTAATCTCACATCTCCTATTGCACCCATTAAGACTGGCTTCTTAAGTTGATTCAAATCTCTTTTACTTGTTGATCGATTCTTTTTACTGCCTCATCTTATCTTATTAGAGTGATTTTGTGTTGGTTGAGTGTTGCATCTGTTTTATTCATGAATTATATGGCGGAGGTTTTAAATTTTCTCAAAGAAAGCTCTAAGGTCCCTTTTCTTCTGCCTTGACTAATCCCATAGTTAATTATAGCATTTGCACTCCCCATTTCATATTCATCTCCTTGAATTGAATTTAATTTAATTGCATGTTTTTAATTCTTCTATTAAGTTGGGAGATTTGATTTTAGAGTTCAGTAATTTGATTCGCCTCCTTTTGTTTTGGATAAGCCTTTCATTAGGCCATTGGTATGCATTTTCAGCCATTTCCTAAAGGAGGTCGAAGGCTTCCTCTGGGGTTTTGCTACTCAAAGATTCGTCTGCAGCCACATCTATGAGTGTTCTTGTGGGTGCATTCAGTCCATTGTAGAATATTTGCACTTGTATGTACATGGGAAACCCATGACGGGGGCAATGCCTTAAGCAATCCTTAAAGTGCTCCCAGCTGTCATACAAATTTTCTCCATTTTATTGAGAGAAATTGGAGATCTCATTTCTCAACCTCATGGTCTTAGTAGGTGGAAAGTACTTAGCTAAAAATTTCCCAGCTAAGTTGTCCCAAGTTCTAATTGACTCACTAGGTAGAGAACTAAGCCAGATTTTTGCTCAATCTCTCAACGAAAAGGGAAAAATTCTTAACCTAATAGCTTCATCGAACACATCATTAAATCTGAAAGTGTCGCATATTTCCAAAAAATTAGAAATATGCAAGTTAGAATCATCTGTAGCTAAACCACTAAACTGATTATTTTGGACCATATTCAATGTTGAAAGTTTTATTTCAAAGTTATTAGCTTGAATGGTTAGTCTAACAATTGCATTGGGGACTCCACCTACAGTTGGCAGGGCATAATCTCTAAGTGCTCTACCTCTATTGTTTTCTAAAGCTTCCCCAAGGTTTCTTACTTCATTATCCATTTCTACTTGTGGTTGGGCTGAATTTGATTGTTCTCTCCTAGCTCGTAAATATGTTCATTCAATTTCAAGGTCAAAAAGTATAGTAGAACAAGTTCTCCTACTCATGCAATTTTAGAAATTCAGCTAGATCAAAAATTAAGCAATTGAGTTTAACAACACAGCAGTTTATATTAAAGAAACTAAATTAAAAATCTAGCTACAATTAGCAACAAATATAATTACACAAAAAATAAAAGTATATGCAAAAGAAGATGTCTAAATCAATATTAATTAATAGATTTTCCTTAATACAAAACGCATACCATTCCCCTGGCAATAACGCCAAAAACTTGACAGACGGTAAATACACGTCTGCGCTTGCACGTAAGTGTACGTGGTCTGAAGTAATAATGGAAGTAAGTTCCGAGATTTTATCTTCCTCAGGGAACGAATCGTTTTGATATTAATTTATATCTACTTTTAATAATATTTATACTAAGATATTTTAGGTTTTTAGTGGCTCCAAATTAAAAAAGCAAAGATATTAAATTAAGATACTATTTGATTAAATAGGGAGAGTTGAGTTTTCATCATGCAAGTTGTTAGGGACTGATATTGTATTCCATTTATGCAATTTGTAATGTACTTGTTTTCATGCCAGATAATCAAGTGAATCTAGAGTTCCTTAGATTGGTCCTCTAATTTTGACTAGTTTAAGTTTAGTGCACGAGATGAACACACTAGAGTTCAATATCAGTACATAGACTCTCATGTGATCACATTTAATTTATTAAGATTTCATATGTCTAGGTTATTAGAATAGTCTTTTAATTTGGTGATCGCACGAGCTTGATTCCACCAACTAGCATCATGCGCTACATACTCGGTTTAGCTAGGGAAGTGGATTCACCAAGCCAAATGGATTATGTCACATCATCCATGAGCGCTCGATGAGCCCTATTCCTCCTTTAACGTCTGCTGAGCCGCAAAGCTTGATTGGTAGCTCTTGTATCACATGCATCGACCTCTCGACTGAGCTCAAAGTATGGTGCAGTTAGGCTCAAGAGCTTGTCTCATAGATCTGTGCACTAACGCACACATACCTAACTTTATGCCAATTGATGAGCTATGGAGCACAAGATAATTAATATTACTTAATCAACTTTCCATTTTAATATTGAGGTGTTTTACACCGAGAATCCCCGCACAACAAACATTTGTTCACGATGATGATTTTTATGTGCATTCCCTCTACGCTTAAACTGTTTAGTTGACTTAGCATTATTTTCATTACAACCATTTTATTACACACAGGATATTCAATCATTCCATAGTCTGAAGAGAACAAGACAAATTCAAATTAGAATTTAAAGCATATTTTATTTCATTGCAAAGAAAATATATACAACACCATTGTCCCATACATTTTACATGATTATGGCCCAACCCTCCCCAAGGAAGGTTTAGCCTTTAATTATAGTAGAAATACAAAGAGAAACATACAAAGACAAGAACCTGTTCATGGTTCTACTTGACAATGTACTCTTTTCTTTCTCTATTAGGAACAACCCTTGTTGGTGTTCTCTAGATCTTCCTTTCTCTTCTTTCTTGTTCCCTTTTAGCTCCTTGACAATGTACTCTTTTCTTTCTCTAAAAATGGTACTCTTTTTCCTTTCTTGGAGAAGTCTCCTTTCTCTTCTCTTACAGCAAGATTTTTGTTTATGATCAATGAATGTCAAAAGTGGGAACCCTTTCTTAGTTAAGAATGACTGTTTAAATAGGCAAGCCTTCATCCCCTTCACAATGAATTCTGCCATTCCTTCAACTCCAAAGTTTTAATTGCTTGAAATGATAAATATGCTGCGATTCCCTTAAGAAAATAAAATGAGTTAATTAATTGGGAGTTTCCAACAACTGGGGAAGGCAATAAGGTTTGAATTCCTGGCCGTCTTTATGCTGTCATTAATGTTTATTTCATGGCAAAAATTTTAGTGCGCGCTGTAGCGCCTAGATCTTTGTATGAATTTCGCTTGGGCATGCTATGGCAGATGCATTAAATCCCTTTGATCTATCTGTTAATTTTCTTGTACCACTGCAGCGCGCGGTAGCGACTTCATTTGCGTATCGGACCCGCTGTAGCATGCGGTAGCGGCCGATCTTTCGTGTTGCCTCCGCTGAGGCGCATTGTGGCGGATCAATAAATATTTATTTATTTTATTATGATGTGGCGCGCGGTAGCAATTGAACATTTGTATTTAATCAGCTGCGGCGTGTGGTAGCGGTTGAACCTTCGTAACTGATCCGCTGCGGCGCGCTGTGGCGAGTCTGTTAAATTTTCTCTTGGTGAGCTTGGTTTTATAAGTGCCGCTATGGCGCACGATAACGGGTTTACTTTCGTATTGAATCCGCTATGGCGCGCTACAATTGTTTTCTTCCAAAATTTAGATTTCTTCCAGAATTTGCTCTACTTGATCTTTTACCCGAAAATGCAGAAAAACTCCTCAAAGTAAACCATTCAATCCATGAAACTGTTTGTATGTATTCGTTATTTTCTTATAAATCTTGGACTTATCAATATTCATTATTAACTTAATATATCATAAATACCATATTAACTAGTAGGTCTAACAAGGAGTTCAAATGGATCTAAATAAATCAAGATGAAAGCCACATAAACTAAGCAAAAGTTTTATGGTAGTGGGTCTCCCTAAACCCAAAAGTTATGAATATAAATCATTCCAAAATATTCATCATCACATTGAAATAAAAATTAATATGTGAATCAATAAATCTATACATGTTTTAATAAAATAAGAAGACTAGATCCTAAGATAGTATCTGCAAAGAATGGCCAATGCTAAGTGTAAGTGATCAAAGAGCTTAATTATAAGGTTAAGAACTCTGGAAAGAATTGATCGAATAAAAGTCTAAAATGCATAAATATAAGATTATAAATTTAAATAAAGGTATCAAATAAACCAGTTTAAGAGTATGTGTTTAAAAGTATACTTTGAGATAGAAAAGAGTGTAAGTCCTGAGGCCATATGCACCCAAGGTAACTTTACACCTATTTTAGATCTATGCAAGGTAGAGTAAATTTAAGAGAATATTTAGAGAGAGCTAATGATTAAATTGGTAACCTAGAAAGATAACCTAGGAATGTAATTTAAACCCTTGAGACTTCATAAACCATAAGCATTAAGCTTAAATTTAATAAATCTCAAAGATACATTTAAGGAAAATACTTAGAATTCTACTTTGTAACTCTATATTCTAAGTTCAATTGATAATAGTCAAAAAGTTGATTTGTTCTATTAAAATAACAAATTATAGTATGATAAAACCTTTATTAGGAATATTTGACAAACCCTGACTAAGACATTGAGCTCTGTGCCAATCTCCAAAAGAACACCTTTGACCTTTTTAAACTAAGTGCCTATAGAACATAGCGCTTTGCAAGGAAGGATTGCACCTTCAATATATAAAATTTAAATTAGGATCTTGATAGTAAATTAATATATTTTGATACCTTGGAATCAACACCTACCGTGTAAAAGAATCACGGATACAACCGATTCAAGCAACACTTTAAGCTATATGTAGACATTTCTATCAACCTAAACCCCTTCAATAATATAATAAATACTATAAATTAAATATAACTAACACTTTAAAATATTAAAAGAAATTACTAGAGACCTAATTAGGCATATGGACTCAACTGAAATCTACAAAACCTAGGATAGAATTCATTCCACCTATGTTAGAGTTTAACTCCATAAGAATCACCCTAGGTATACCTTCCTCTTGGATAACATTTATGAGAAAATAAAACCACTTAAAATGTATTCTACTCATTGATTAAACTCAAAATTAAATTTATGAGGATCATGTAAATAATAGTAATCAAACCTTAGACTCAAACCTCTAGAAAATAAAAGTATATAAGTTTAACAAATCTTAAATCTCAATTTTCTTTAGGTCAATTGAAATATAAAAGTAGTTTATCACTTGAAGGTTAAATAAATGGACTTAATGAAAGATTTTAATATATATATCAAAAAATTAACGAAAATATGTATGAAGAAAATCAAAGAAATATTCCACTAATAAGATATAACAAACACAAAGTAAAATGGAAAATAATAAATTAAAAAGTATTAAATGGTTTCTTTTATAGATAGTTCAAATCTCTAAGTCATTTCCCAAGAACAAACTAATAAAAAGGTATGTGGATATCATAATTTACATAAAGTGCAAACATTAGGTCGTTTGCTACTACATCACTACTCCTACTACTAATTTGATAATTTCATTTCTTTTGCCTATTAATGTATTATCACACTTTTGGATATGCAATCACATTTTTTATTATATTTTTAGCAATTATTTTATGTCCTATATAAAATTGTTATGTGATCCCATATTGGTAAATTTTATGAATATATATATATATGTATGTATGTATGTATGTATGTATGTATGTATATATATATATATGCATGTATGTATGTATATATATATATATATATATATATATATATATATATATGCATGTATGTATGTATACATGTATGTATGTATGTATGTATGATATGGATTGGATAACTCTATTTGGTGGATGTAAGGAGATCATATTATACCTATAAGAGGATTGATATAGGTTATGTGATATCATTATGAACATAGAGTAAGCAAATGTGCTTAGATTATGCCTTGTATTTTATACCTACCTACGCAAAATGATGTTTCTCAGTTATACATGAGATATATACTTACTCTCTTTTTTTCCAGCAAAAGCTTGCCATTTAGTGAGAGAAGTTCTCAGTCGCTGGCAATTTAAGGTTCCCATTTTCATCCTCTCGGCCAGCGATACAGACACTTTGTGGCTGGCGGGGAGTCCCGGTTCTCTCGTTTCTTCTTCTGATTTGTGCTTATCTGTTGTTAGCTTTTGTTTTTATCTTTCTTTGCTACGCAAAACTATGGCCATGGATTGAAGTCATGGCATCACCTGATCAAGTTAGATCTCATAGGGAAGTTTTAGGACCTCACCATCCCTCTCGATGCCCATTTCTCTGGTTAATGGAGTTCCAGTCATTTTCTTCTATGAGGCTAAAATTCTTGCTTTATATGTGCCTCATCAACTCACTTTAGTCGATATATTTGGCTGTTCTTCTCCCAACTCTTGTGAAATATCAGTATTTATTAGTTGCTTGAAACTAATAGTGCTGCATCTTTTAGATTTTATAACGATCTTAGAATCTTCACTAAAATTTTGAATGACCTAAATTATGCTCATATATTTTATAAGAGTTCTCATGACATTCACAGACATACAGTTTGTTTCTATAAATAGAACCCATAGATAGACATAACCCAAGATGTCCCTATAGCTCACGTGTGGGTGAAATTCCCCTGCTTGCGATTGCATTTTATAAGTACAAAACTTCTGTTTTCGATTGCTAAAGCTGTATGTATGCCTTTACAACTGGATAGTGATATAGCTACTCTTAGGAATTGTTTGGCACCAAGAATGTTGATATAATTGATGTGATTAGATCCATTCTTGATAAAATCTAGCTTGAATAGAATCTACAAGTTATTATCAAAAAATAATTTATGAACAATTGTCATTATTATTCAATTTATGCTTTTCTTTGGCCATAATTTTAAAATTTGTATTGTTGTCAATGGTGATTGCTTTGAGTTATCTGAGTTTTCTCCAAGATCTGTTTCAGTTCCCTATTTGAAATTTCAACTTGACCACTCGTTTGTGGGTGATAGACGGTTCCTATTTTGTGTTTGACCCCATAGTTTTTAGGCATGATTTCTTAATATTACAAAAATGTTTTTCTTAATTTTAAGATATTAAATATTATAATTTTAATCGTAGTCTTTTGAAATATAAGTAATTAGAAACTTTATAAAATATAAAAAATGTGTTCAGCACATCAGTAAGCTTATCGAATCCAAAGCCCAGTCGGATGACGAGCGATCATAAAAAGCCCGCGGCACGCATCGCAACCGAACACCACCGAAACGTGTACGGTTCAGATTCCATTTTCCGGCATTCCTTCGCGACTAAGCCATTCCACCGAAAAATCTGATGCAATGCCACCCCTCTTTTAAATAAATGGTGGGCCATAGCCTATTATATCAATCCTTAAATACCCATCCCCTTCTCCTCCTTTCTTCCCTTTTTCTCGCTCCGCTCTCTCTCTTTCATAATTATTTTATATTTAACCCGCCCGGCCGAACCGATGCAGTTCCTCGAGCCTCGGACGGCAGTGGACCCGGTCCGGTTCGGCTCGGCCGCGACTCCCGAAGAGGCGCGGCGTTTGAGGCGGATGCTTTCGAACCGGGAGTCCGCCCGGCGGTCGAGGCTGCGGAAACAGCGGCAGCTCGAGGACCTGCGGAATCATCTGAACCGGCTGAAAACGGAGAACAGAGCGCTATCGAGTCGGCTAGGAGCCGTGCGTCACTTCACTCTTCTTTTGCGGCGCGACAACGACCGCCTCCGGTCGGAGTCGGCCGCAATGCATAGCCGGCTCGCGGTGATTATCCGTTTCAGGCAGCTTCAAAGGCTGACCTCGCAGATCATCCGTTTCAGGCAGCTTCAAAAGCTGACTTCGCAGGCAGCCGCCTCTGCATGCGCCGCCTTCAGCCCCTCCTGTGCCGGCGACCCCAATCTCTCCTCCTTAATCGTATAAACAACAATCTAACTGCCCAACTCAGATCCGGAAAAGAGCCGCCGTTCGTCTCTTTCTTTTTGGGCTCATGGCTTTGCCAGAGGACTAGTGTAAAAAAGACTTGCCTATAATATATATAAAGCGCTGCTACTGAAAAACTTCAAAAAATAAAAATAAATTACTGGATGATTTTCGTATTTTTATATGGAAAATGACTTACCTAAAAGCAAGAAAATGTATGAGGGCCGCATGAAAAGTTTTTGGGGTGTATTGGATCACTCTCTATAGTGTCCATTTTTATATATCAAAGATGCTGCTATGCTGCCCTGTTATTTTCTCACTTTATTAAAGGGTGGGGGACAGAGCCTAAAATAATGAGATCATGATCATCAAATGCATATAATTACTTTCTGCTGCCATGCATGTCAAACCCTAAAGACCTTTCCTTTTGAGAATTTTGTAAGAGATGGATGATCTTTCCTTTATATTATTAAGATTTTTAACTAAATATCATAATTATAATTTTATTAAACATAAGATACAGAGTATCTGTTAGCTAACAAGTTAGAAGAATGAATTGAATTATTAATATACAAAAAAATAAAATTAGATTTTGAAAATATTATGATTAATTAAAATATACAGTTTAGGCTTTAAAAAGGATTAGCACATAAATGTCATACATATACATATGAAAGATAAATTTGCAATTTGCTCAAATGATTATTTAAAATATAACAACTCATTCCATTAAAATGACATTAGATATTCATATTAAAGAAATTTTGGTTTTGAAAGAATAAAGAAGAATGGAAAATACTCAATTGTACAAATTAGACAATAGATTTTGTAAGATTATTTTTGAGGGAGAATTGATAATTGACAACAGTTGTTTATTGTGTTTTTGTACAGCCTTGAGAGCATCACAAGGTTGTGTGACGAGTTTGTGTGTGCCTAAACATCACAACGCGACAGCTGAACCTAGTATTGTACTCTAACTCTTATCCATTTTGTTTTCTTGTAAAAGCCATGCAATAGCTTAGCATTTATTGTTGCTTTCTTTGTACTTTCATTTTAATGGCAGCCTAAACCCCCTTTGGGAAGAATTGGGCATGAGCATGTAAAACACATAGATGTAATGTTTGCACTCTTCAATTCAATTAAATGTTACTTAATTCTTGAATGTTTGTATGTTATGAATGATTTATAAATGTGGATTCTTAATAAATTTATACTTGTATTTTTTCATTATATAAACCTTATAGAGCTCAATGATCACCATGTCCTAAGGCTGTGCATGCATGAGCATTAATACCGCGAATGTCCGTGACAATATTCGCAGTGTGAAAACAGCCCATGCACAACCTTGGACAAATGTTTGATCATTTGAGCAATGAGAAATGTTAACATTCTATGAGCTACATAGCTCACTCTTTATTTATGCGAGGTGATTGGTGCATGCGATGTGCTATAGGTGTTGTGACATAAACCCATTTAGTATAGTAGCTCATTTTTTTAGCTAAATCAAGAGTTGATGCATGTGAGCCATTGGTGGAATCATATTCATGTGATATTCAACCTAAAATATATATTTTCTCACTTATACATAAGAGATGAATTCATAAGCTAATTATCACACGAATGTAAATCTCTTGATTATGAAATAAGAAATTAATCCAATTAACTTAATATAAAGTTGAGAAGAAGAGTACTTGCAAGAATTCATGTCATTTGCATGTTTAATCCCAACTCTCCCTGATTATCTAAAAGCAATACAAATCAAAGAAACTCTTAAATCATAATTCAGGTCCAAAACCAAAATCAATTTGAAACTTAAACATTATTGAAATTAAGTATACTTTAGTAACGAAACTAAACACTATTCCCAGAGGATGATAAATCTCTGGATCTTACCATCCCATATAACTTTGGACCACGTACACTTGTGTGCAAGTGCAGACTACATATTTTTAGTATGTCAAGCTTTTAACGTCATTGCCAGGGAACGGTCTATTTGATTCGTATTAAAATTATCTTAATAGTAAATAGTGATTTAGGATTTTGATGCATATACTTTTTTAATTTATATATTTATATGATTTTTGTATTAATTGTTTTACCTTCCTTTACATAATTCGCATCAGTGTTATGCTTTAAAATTTATGCTTAATGTAAGTTGTGTATGCGTAGAAGAAATTATGCCAATTATTTATTCGATCTTGAAATTGAGCGAACCCTGTTAAGAGCACGAATAACACAACTTAGAAAAACTCATATTCAGTAACCAATGGAGAACTTTGGAGACAATTTAAGTGAGGTCCATGAGCAAAAATAGGGGTAGAGCCCTATGAGATTATTCACTACCTACGATTAAAGGGATTCCACATGCAATAGTGAGACCTAATGTAAAGACCGATAATTTTGAGATAAAATCATCAACCCTACAAATGATTCAAAATAACCAATTTAGTGGGTGAGCTACTGAAGATCTAAATTCACATATCTCCAACTTCTTAGAAATATGTGATATCTTTAGATATAACGATGTTACTGATGACTCCATTAGGCTTTGATTGTTCCCATTCTAGTTAAGAGAAAGAGCGAAGAGTTGGCTCAGTTTTTTATCTATAAATTTAATTCAAATGTGGGATGATTTAGCTAAAAAATTCCGAGTTAAATATTTACCACTTGCTAAAACTGTCAGGTTAAGAAATGAGATATCTAACTACTCTCAACAGGATGGAGAGATGCTTTATGATAGTTGGGAATGCTTCAAGGAGTGCCTTTGGTACTGTCTTCATCATGGATTCCCCCAATGGATGTAAGTTTAAATGTTCTACAATAAACTGAATGCACCCACTAGAACCATGATTGATGATCTGCCAAAGGTTCTCTGAGCAGCAAAACCCAAGTAGATGATTATGACCTCTTAGAATAAATAGCAAACAATGCATACCAATGGTCAACTTAGTGGCTTAACTATAAGAGGAAATATATTAATAACTTAACTGAAATTGACTAAGTTTATACACTTCAACACAAAATTGCCTTACTAAACCAAAAATTAGGAAAGATGAATGTTAGTGAAATTCATAATTTATGGGACCCTTGGAGGAAACCAATCTGATAAGATCCGTGAGAGTGGCGGCCATTCATTTAATTGGGACATAAGAGATGTTAATCTGGTTCATAACAAAAATAACTCCCATTTAAACTCTTTTAATCAAAACTCGGGGTATGCTAATAATTTTAGTAGAAAGGATCATTTAGAACAATCTCTGAGTGAGTTTAGAATTTCTACAACCGATTTTATGAACAAAATAGATGCCACTTTATATAGACACAAAACTTCCTTACTAAGGTAGGAAAGCAATGTTAAAAGAATAGAAAAATAATTGGAAGTTATTATTAATCAGCTTAAAAAATCTGTTTTAGTAGGAGCTATTGTGAAAACGAGTAAAAAAACTCTATAACCTTAAGAAATGGAAGAATCACCGAACCTTAAAAGCTAAGGATACTGAAACAAACTCAAACATGAATGAAGTAGGACAAAAAGAAAAAAATAATGTAGAACATCATAAGAAAAAAGAAGTTGGAGTAACTGAACCAACAACATAAGAAGATCAACCAAAAATCAGTCTATATATACCCTTTCCCCAACGCATGGTTAGGAAAAAAGTAGATCTTTAATTCCAAAGGTTCTTATAAACTTTTGAAACCTTCACATAAACATCCATTTTGTTGAAGCCCTGGAACAAATGCCTAGTTATGAAAAATTCATGAAGGACATTCTATCTATGAAAAGAAGAATTGATGAAAGAAAAATTGTGGCTTTAATTGAAGAATGTAGCACAATTTTACAAAAACTCCCTATAAAAAAAAATGACCCAGGTAGTTTCACAATTCCTTACACAATAGGAAACTAAACCGTCTCAAAGGCACTATGTAATCTAGGACATCCTTTAATTTAATGTGTTATTACATTATCAACGAATTAAGATTTGATAGCTTGAAACCCAGCTCAGTTGTTTTGTAATTAGCGGACTGATCTGTGATTACTTCTGTGGGAATCCTAATAAATGTGCTAGTAAAGGTAGACAAATTCATCTCCCATGATGATTTCATCATATTAGACATGGAAGATGAAAACTAAAAGATTCCCATTATTCAAGGTATACCATTTCTAGCCACCGATAAAATCTTAGTAGATGTAAACAAGGGGGAGTTGAGTTTGCGTTGAGATGGGGAAGAAGTTAGGTTTAACATTAGAGACACTATGAATCACCCAACCAAACCTGAGGAGAGTTGTTGGAGAGCTGACCTTTTGGAGGATTTCATTATGTTTATAGATATTTTAGAAGAAGAACCTAATATATGTGAAGATAAGAAGGATGATGAAATTGAGAGTGATGTAGAAGAGTTAATTCAGAAGAAAAGAAAAATAATACCTTCAATTGAGGAACCCCCCAAATTAGAACTAAAACCCCTTCTCAACCACTTTAAATATGCTTGTTTATGGGAAAGAACCACCTTAAGTTTAATAATTTCTTCCTTGCTTGAATCTGAACTAGAAAATCAACTATGTGATATCTTGAGAAAATATAAGAAAGCAATTGGGTTGAGTATAGCTAATATTAGGGGAATCAGCTCTACACTTTGCATGCATATGATTTTAATGGAATATAATTTTAAACCATTGATTGAACCCCAGAGACGATTAAATCCAAATATTAAGGAAGTTGTGCATAAGGAGATTATTAAATTGCTCGACACTAGGATAATTTTTCTCATCTCTGACAGTCCTTGGGTCAGCTCCATTCATGTTATAATAAATAAAAATAATGAACTCATTCCCACTAGGAAGGTAACTAGGTGGAGAGTTTGTATTTACTTAAGAAGTTGAATAAGGTAACTCGTAAGGATCACTATTCATTATCATTCAAAGATAGATGTTAGATAGATTAGCTGGAAATACCTTATATTGTTTCTTGGACGGTTATTCAGGATATAATCAAATTTTGATAGCTTCTGAGGACCAAGAAATGATAACATTCACTTGCCCATATATCACTTTTGCTTTCAAAAGATTACCATTTGGACTGTGTAATGCACCCGCCACTTTCCAACGATGCATGATGGCCATATTTTTGAAAATGGTGGAAGATTTCCTAGAAATATTTATGGATGAATTCTCTGTTGTAGGATCCTCATTTGATCATTTCTTATCCAATTTGGATAAAGTTCTAAGAAAATGTGAGGATGCAAATTTGGTTTTAAATTGGGAAAATGTCATTTCATGGTAAAGGAAGAGATAATTATAGGACATCTGATCTCTGAGCGGGGGATAGAAGTTGATAAAGCAAAAATTAATGTGATAGGAAAAACTTCATTCACCAACTAATGTCAACAGTATAAAAAGCTTTTTGGGGCACACGAGGTTTTATAGATGATTCATTAAGGATTTTTCAAAAACAAGCCTTCCCCTTTGCAAGCTCCTTGGGAAGGACATTGAATTCAACTTCGATGCCAAATGTTTGAAAGGATTTAATACCATAAAAGCTGCATTAATTTTTGCACCTATAATTTCCACCCCTAACTGGGAGCTCCCATTTGAAATTATGGGTGATGCAAGTGATTCAGCAGTAGGGGCTGTTCTAAGACAAAAGAGAAAAAGAAATTTCTAGTCCATCTACTATGCTAGTAAAGTCTCAAATGATGCACCAAAAAATTATGCAACAACAAAAAAGGAACTCTTGGCTATAGTCTTCACTTTTTAAAAAATTTTGTTCTTACTTAATTGGCTAAAAAACTCTCATTTCTACTGATCATGCATCCATGAAGTTCTTGCTTCAAAAGAAGGAAGCAAAGCTGCGCTTGATATGGTTGGTTTTACTACTTTAATAATTTGACTTAGAGATTAGGGATAAAAAGGGGAGTGGTAATGTGGTGGAAGACTATTTATCCAGATTAACTCACCTAAAGTTAGATGAAACAAATGAGATTTGTGAAATTTTTTTGATGAACATATGCCATCGCTTCTTTAAAACCACCTGGGTTTGTTGATATTATTAATTATATTGTAGGAGGTGTTATACTAAAAGAGTTGACATATCAACAAAAGAAAAAATTCTTCTTTGATGCTAAAAATTACTTTTGGCATGATCCTATTCTTTACAAATACTGTGTGGATCAACTAATGAGAAAGTGTGTGCCAGATTCGGATGTAAATAAAATTCTTTTTCATTGTCATACCTCTTCATATGGAGGACATCCTGGACCGAATGAACGGTATCTAAGGTTCTTCAACCATGTTTCTTTTGGCAATCTATTTTTAAAGACACTGCTAAGTATGTTAGGAATTATGATAATTGTCAAAGAACGGGGAACATTAGCAAGAGGGATAAGTTACCTTAAATGGGATTTTTGAAATGAAACTTTTTGATGTTTGAGGGATTGATTTCATGTGGCATTTCCTATGTCAAAACTAAATAGCTACATCTTGGCAGCAATCGAGTATGTTTTCAAATGGGTAGAAGCAATATCTTGTAAGAATAATGATGCTAAGATTATCATAAATTTTCTTAAGGAAAATATCTTGGCAAGATTCAGCACCCGAAGAGTTCTCATTAGTAATAGACAACTCAAAACCCTACCAAAAAATCATGGGGTCAAGCACAAAATAGGAATGTCCTACATCCACAAATGAATGGTCAAGTATAAGTTTCAAATAGGGAACTAAAATAGATCTTGGAGAAGACTATAAATCATAATAGAAGAGATTGGTCCTTCAAATTACATGATGCCTTGTGGGCCTATAGAACCTCTTTCAAAACTCCTTTAAAAATGTCACCTTACAAACTTGTTTATGGAAAGGCATGTCACCTACCAATTGAGCTTGAGCATCGCACCTTTTGGGCTATACAAAAACTAAATTTTGATTTAAAATAAGCAGGGGAGCGAAGAGCATTGCAGCTCAGTGAGCTAGAAGAACTTAGGCTGAATGCATATGAAAGCGTTGGAATTTACAAGTAAGAAATGAAAAAGTGGTATGACAAAATTCTAAGACCAAAATATTTTGAACCAGGGATGAAGGTGCTATTATTTAACTTTAGACTGAGATTATTTCTTGGGAAGCTGAAGTCTAGGTGGCCAGGGTCGTTCACCATAGTTAAGATCTATCATCATGGAGCCATTGAAATTGCATTAAAAGAGGGATCTTTCATGGTTAATGGTCAACAACTAAAACCATATTACTTTTAAGAAGATATGCAAGAAAAAGAAGTGAGATTACACGATGTTCCAATAGAAGGGATCATGTAGAAAGGCAAAAAAGTTGTTGAGCTGAGGATGTTAAACCAGGTGCTATGTGGGAGGAAACTTAAAAATAATCAGGTTGTAATTTTTCCTTTCATTGCTTATTTTATTTTTCTTTAAAGATTTATATTTAGTTTGCCTCATCAACACTGTAACCTCTTGCTAAATTTTAATAAAATTCATTCGATGACTTTTTGAGAATTTTTATTTCATTACAAATTAAGCTCTTAAAATTGATTGACATATTAGAAAGTCTTTATAAATTTAGTATTTTAACAATTATGAGATTAAGAAAGTGAGTAATCATTAAATGTCAAGTTTTCTGTAAATTGGCTTGAAACTAATGCCTCAAATCTTTTCAGTAAACTAGCATGCCGTGGTGGGTATATTCTCAAGAGCCTTGTGCTATAACGTGTCGTGGTGGATAAATTCTCGAGAGCCAGACACTGTAACGCACCTTGGTGAACATAAACCCAAGAGATCAATGCTATAATGTGCCACAATGCATTACAGCGCACCACAATGAACCTAACCCGAGAGCTGGGCGCCATACTGTGCAGTAGCACCCACCGTATTTTTGCTTTGCAATTGCCTCCTAGTCAGCATTGGGAACACAAATAGACTTAAATCCTTCCATTTACCATAGCCTAAATTGATTGCATATATTAAATAATCCTTCATTACCAAGGGAATAAATGAATAAAACTTAAATTTAAATTCCACTCTCAAGGAGAGAAAGTGGCTAGCTACTTTAATGGGTGAAGGATGTATAAGGATTATAAAAAGAAAAATTAAAGACTTAGAAAAGGTTCCCAATTTCAGTTTCTGAGTTCTTGATCTTGAAGGATGTGATAGAAGATATTGAGGAGAGTTCCATACCCCAAGGGAGGAGAAGGATGTAGCTAAGGAAGAGGAGAAACATAGAGTGCAAAGAGCTAAGGAGATCTAAGAAAGGAGAGATTGAGGTAAACACAACAATTGTTCTCTAGTATTGTACTCTAACTCTTATCCCTTTTGTTTTCTTGTAAAATACATGCAAAGTCTTGGAATTTCTTATTGCTTTCCATATACTTTCATTTTAATGGCAGCCTAAACCCCCATTTTGGGAGGGTTGGGCATGAGCATGTAAGACACATGGATGCAATGTTTTCACTCTTCAATTTAATAAAGTGTTACTTAATTCTTGAATGTTTGTATGTTATGAATGATTTAGAAATGTGGATTCCTTATATAAATTTATACTTATATATTTTTATTATATAAACCTCATATAGCTCAATGATTTCCTTGTCCTAAGGATGTGCATGCATGAGCATTAACTTTGTGAATGTCTGTGACAACTTTCGTAGTGTGAAAATAGCCCATGCACAACCTTGGACAACTTCTTGATCATTAGAGCCATGAGAGATGTTAACATTCTCTGAACTCCATAGCTCACTCTTTATTTATGTAAGAAGATTGATGCATGCTAAGTGCTATGCTGATGTGACATAAACCCATTTACCCTAGTAGCTCATTTTCTTTGTTAAATCAAGAGTTGATGCATGTGAGCTATTGGTGGAATCAAGTTCGTGTGATATTCAACATAAAATATAAATTTTATCACTTAGACTTAAGAGATGAATTCATAAACTAATTATCACATGAATGTCAAAGTACTAAAATTGAACCTTCTTATGTTCATTTTAGATCACTAGATAAGATTTAGTAAAATTAGTAAAGATTACTAAAGAAAACTAAATATCTTTATTATGAAATAAGAAATTAATCAAATTAACTTACATAAAGTTGAGAAGAAGAGTACTTGTAACAACCATATCATTTGCATTTTTAATCCCAACTCTCCCTAGTTCTCCAAAAGTAGTTTCAAATAAAAAAAACTCTTAAAGTGCAATTCAGAACCAATACTAAAACCAATTTGATACATAAACATTATTAAAACTAAGTATACTCTAGTAATGAAACTAAACACCATTCTCAGAGGATAATAAATCTCAAGATCTTACCATCCTATATTACTTCGAACCATATACACTTATGTGCAAACACAAACTATATATTTTTGGTCAGTCATCTGTAACCCAATATGTCTGATAATATGGTTGACCCTAATGATGATCCCCAAATTTATAGTGATTTTGCATGTGAATTTGGGTGTGTTTTTATAATATTTATGTCTATTTCAAGTTATATTTGCATAATTTTATATTTTTGTAGCACAAAGAGAAGATCTGGCAAAAGGAACAATATTGCAATTCAAAGGACTAGAAGGCAGGGCGATACGACGCACCCTAGTGCTCAATCCAGAGCATCAGGCGCTACGGCGCGCCTAAGCACCTAGAAGCAAAAGTGCACCAGATAACTCTCCTGTACCATGGATGCTAAGATGCGTCTAGGCGATCTAAAGGTCGATACGACTGAATGTTTAAGCGCCCCAACCCAAAGCGTTGATGTTATGATGCACAATGGCTATGACCCCAAATATCTATGCGCTATGGTGCACCACAATACACCTTCAGAATAAAATGTTACGTTAAGCATGGAATAAAAGTATGCCACTGGCGCCAAAGCGTGCCATGGTGTCTGTTGTTCAGATGGCACAATAATGTTGAACGGTTGGAAGATTGAAATGTCTAAGGGGATTAATTATTTAATCATTTGTACTAATACTTTTTAAAGGAGGAATATTCAATGAGTTAATGGATTAAACCCCTTCATCTCCCAATACTCATTAAGGAAAAGAATTAATTGAGTAAATATAGAGAAAAGTTAACTAAATTAACCCCTCCCAAGGTTGAGGATTAAGAGGCAGCATTAAATGAAAAAAAAAAATAGTAGTTAGGATATTTTAGAAGACTGAGAAGAGAAAAAACCCTAGCCACTGATGTAGGGAATTTAGTATTAGAATTTATGTTTTTAATTGGAACAGTTGTACTTTGATGTGTGATTTTGTGGCATTTTAGGAAAAAGGGCTTAATTTGAGAAGAAAGAGAAATCTAGATAAAGATGGCACTCCAATGTGCCATCACGCCATTGTCCCCGAGAGCAAGGAATTACAGCACGTCGTAGCCGCCAAAATCTCGAGAGCTAAGTGCTACATCATGCTATGGCAAATACACTCCCGAGCGCCAGGCGCTATAGCGTACTGTAGCGGACATATTCCAGAGCGCTAGGCACTACGGCACACCGTAGCGGACATAATCTCGAAAGACAGGTGCTATAGTGCATCGTAATGGATATAATCCCAAGATCTAGGTGCTGCAGCTTGTTGTGGTAGATAAATTCTTGAAATCCAAGTGCTATAGCGCATCATAGCGAACACTATCCCATGATCGATGTGCTATTGCATGTTGTAGTGGATACTATCCCAAGAGCTAGATGCTACAATGTGCCGTAGCCCAGGCAAATTAAAAGCTTGGCGCTATAGCGTGCTGTAGCGCCCACCGTAAATCTGCTTTGAAAACTGCTCCTAGCTAGCATTGGAAAATTCACAGACTTAATTCTCTCCATTTTCCCATAGCATAAATTAATGGCACGCCTTAAAACTCATTCACTACTAAGAGAATAAAGTAATAAAACATAAATGAGAATCCAAATTTCAAGAGAAAGTTGGCTGGCTGATTTGATTGAAAGGAGGCTGTAGCAAGGCTTATAAAAGACAAAATTATAAACTTAAAGAGGTTCTAAGTTTTAGTTCCAACTTTTGGTCTTTGATTATTGTGGTGAAAAGAAACATTGAGGAGATATTCCCACCCGAAAGGAGGAGAAGACTGCAGCTATAGGAAAAGGAGAAGCACAGAGAGCAAGAAGCCAAAGAGACCAAAGAAAGAAGAAGACAAGGAGAACGCGACAGTTGTTCCTAGTATTTTTTTCCTATGTTATCTCTTGTATTTCCTTGTAAGATCCATGCAAAGGCTCATCAATTCTTGTACTTGTACTTTAATGGCAGCCTAAACTCTCTTTGGGGAAGGTTGGGCAAGAGCTTTTAGAAGCCATGGATGTAATGCTTGAAGTCTTATTATTAATGGAATGCTAATTAAGTCATTAATTTATTGTTGAACCTTTGTAAATGACATTTTTTATTATAAATTAGAACTTGCTAAGTTTCAGCATTTAACTTTTAAGGCCATGAATTTGAGATTTTAATCGATAGATATTAGAGATCCTGAACTTGTATTCTCTCAAAATAAATAGAACGATTAAATTAGATAACAATATATATCGCATGTGTTTTAATAGAGCCTTGCTTACTTTGATTTTGTTACTTTTCACACCTTGTATTTGAACCTTGTACCTTAGACATAGTTAGTTGAATATGAAATATTCAATGAGTATTAAGTATTAGTTTTAAAATGCATAAATATTATCAATCATAATCAGTGTGTTCAATACTTTTAATTATCAGTTTAGTAGAGTGTGACCTAGTTATTCTACCTTTACAGTTCAGTTCTTTTATAATAGAATAGACTCAAATCCAGCCATGTGAGAGTTTATATGATACATATCTGATTCTATAGTCTTGCTCAGATCTAGCCATAAGTAGTTCAAATGATACATGCGAGATTTTCTATTCAGTGGCTATATTGGCCAATTTTCTTATTATGGCAGTACTAATATAGGTTCACATATTATTTCAGTGTTCCTTTCAGTTTAAGTACATTTTCAGTGGCTTTTTTAGCCAACTTTTCTGCTATGGCATTTTTACTTGTTATTTTATATTTTGCACGCTTTTACTACTATTTTAGTATAATTTTTTGTTATTGCTTATAGATTTCTAGATTTGATTATATGTTTCACTCAAATTATGCTTTATATTAGTTTAGATTTACTTTTTATTAAATTAGCATACTTCGATCATATACATATTTAGGATTTTATTTCAATTATTTTTAGTCTTATATACAAATATTGCCTAACCTTATTGCAAATTCTTGTTGAGGTAAGGTTTTCTTGCATACTTCATTTTATTAAGTTATAAGTACTTTATTTATAGATATCTAATTTTTCTTATTACTTGTTGCACCCTTGCAGTTTCTTAAATATTTGCTAAATGTGATATCTTAAGAAATATAGATTTCATTAAATCAGCCTAAAATGTATATAGAAAAATTTTTAACGCAAGTTTTTCTTTTCTTGGATGGGGCCCTGACATTGCAAAACTGACAATGTCTAATTCAGAGTTGTTCATGGAGATAGCTTCAAGTGAGGAGCTTAGCTAGAGTGAGGACTTCTTACTGTTGTTGAGTCTTAGGTAGCTTTTGTTTTTTATTTGTGAGGATGAATTTTCCTTTCTTTTGAATTTTAATTTGTTATTGTAATAATTCAGTAGTTTGGATGCTTTTACATTTCTGCACTTTTATATTGAGTTGAGCTACTGTCTCTTTCTTTCTGCACTATGGAAATGGATGTTATATATTTTGCTTCTGCAGTCTGTTCAATTTATGTATATGTTGATGAATGAATTATAGATACATGTGGCATATTTTGCAATTACCGGTAGATTAGGCTGAAAACCTAATTTGACTATAATTAAGAATCCATAACATTATGATCGCTCTATCATAATCATGTCAATATTAATATTAACAAGACCACGAGAGGGATGGGGCTCCACAGTTAAGTTTTGGTGCCATTGCCAGGAACGATTCATTTGATTCATATTAAAGATAACTTAAGAGCAAATAGTGATTTAAGATTTTGATGTATATATTTTTATATTATGTAATTAAATGTTCATTGAATTTTTGTATTTATTGTTTTATTTTCCTTTATAATTCATATCCTTGAGTTGTGCTTAAAATTATGCTAGATTTAAGTTATGTATGCGTAGAAAATTTTTTGACAATTATTTGTTCAACCTTATGATTAAAAGAATTTTGTTAAGAGTAAGAAGACAACAACTTAGAGCAAATCTAATACAACAACCCATGGATAATTTAGGAGATAACCTAGGATAGGTTCATGAACAAAATAGGGGGGCAGAGCCCTGAGAGACTATGCCTTGTCCACTATTAGGGGAATCCCTCATGCTATAGTTCGACCTAATGTAAGGAGAAAAACTTCGAAATAAAATTATTGACTTTGTTAATGGTTCAAAACAATTAACTCAATGGACAGGCAATTGAGGACCCAAACGCGCATATCTCTAATCTCTAGGAGATATGTGACACTTTTAGTTATATTAGCATTACTGATGACGTAATTGGATTAAGGCTATTCCCATTCTCACTGTGAGATAGAGCTAAATGCTAGCTCAACTCTTTTCCTAGTGATTCTGTACGCACGTGGGATGACTTAGCTAAGAAATTCCTAGCTAAATGCTTCCCATCAGTCAAAACTGCTAGGCTGAGAATTGAGATAACTAACTACTCTCGGCAAGATGGTGAGACCCTGAACGATAGTTGGAAAAGATTTAAGGAGTGCCTAAGGTGTTGCCCTTATCATGCATTCCCACTCGGGATGCAAGTTTAGATGTTTTAGAATGGACTGACTGCACCGACTAGGACCCTGATAGATGTTGTTGCTGGGGGTTCCTTAAGTAGAAAAACATAAGAGGAGGCTTATAACCTGTTGGAAAAAATGGAAATGAATGCTTACCAATGGCCTAATGAGAGGCTTAATTCCAACAGGAGTGAAGTTAAGAACATAGCTAAATCTAATAAACAAGCCGAACTCCAACACGAAATCACTATGTTAAACCAAAAATTAGAACAGATGAATGTAAGTGCCAATCAATAGGTTGTTTGTGAGTTTTATGGAGGGGCACCCACTAATGAGAACTATAACTCTAATAATAAATCTTCTTGCTCCCTCCAACCCTAAATAAGTAAATATCTTAAGGAATAATAACAACTCAAGAAATAACAACCCATACTCTAACACTTATAACTAAGGGTGGAGAAATCATCCTAATTTCTCATAAAGTAATAGGAATAAATCTAATCACTTCCCCAATGGGCACTAGAATCATAATAGGAAAGGACCCTATTTTAATAATTCACAACCTTAATAACAAAATTTAGAAATAGAAGGAGCCTTTCACTCCTTTAAGGCTGAATCTCTATCTTTTATGCATAAAACCAAACAGATAATAAATAAGCATGAGTCCTCAATTTAGAGGATCGATGTAACCCTCCGCAATATCAAAGTCCAACTGGGACAGATCTCTCATCAATTGATAAACAGACAATAGGGAGTGCTACCAAGCACCACAGAAATAAATCCAAGAGAAATGGTGGGCGTTATCACCTCAGAAAATATGGAGAAATAATTGATGTTGCATGATAAGGCTGAACCTCCTAAGATAGAAGCTGAAAGAAACCCATAAGAAGAAAAATTAAGAGAGGTGAGTGAAGAAAAACAAACTCAGATAAAAGATAACCTAGTAGCTATCAAGAGAAGGGATCTAGGGTGACTCAATATCCCTTGTGTGATTGATGGAAAATTTTCTTAGATCCCTTGTGTGATCTAGGAGCCTCCATCATTGTAATATCCAATTAAATCTACATGCAATTAGGGATAGGGGGAATTGATGATACTCATGTGATTCTAGAATTTGCAAAATTGAACTCGATGACACCATTATGCATTCTGAAAAAAATATTATAATAAATCTAGAAAGTTTTATGATCCCAACATATTTCACAGTGTGCGAGTGGGATAGGTGGAATAAAAATTCCATCATTATTTTTGGAATACCATTCTTTGCCATGACTCGTGCAATAATTGATGTGGAAAATGGAAAAAAGAAAATCATAATAAATGGGAAGGAAGAAGATGCATATTTACTGTCGACCATTAACACGGAGAAGAATTTCTATTTAAAATGGAATGTGAGAGAGAGAGGTAAACTGGAGCATATTGAGAATGGAACTGAAGAAGAATTGTCCTGTGAGTCAAAATCTAAGAGATTGACGGACACCTCATTTGGAGATGATAATTTTAAGGAAACTAAGGTGAAGAGAAAAACCTGGTGGGGGGAAAGAAAGAAAGAGATTAAATCTAACCCCATAAATGTACTAAATGATACCCTTATTAATGATATGGATAAATTTAGACTGAGCACAACAAAAGCAAAATTTGCTTGTGCTCATCCAAGCTTTTCAAAATGTTGGAAGGAAGTGCCGAGAGGGAGTGAGGGGTAATGGGATCTAAATTGGTTGGGTTGAGGATGTTAAACCCATCACTTATTGGGAGGCAACCCAAAATATTTGATTAGTTTAGTTTAAATTGTCAATAAGTTAGTGATAATAAGTCAATCAAAATTGTTGCAACCTGATATAAAAATTGAGCGAATTAATGAATTTTTAGAACAGCTAAAACAGCTTGCCTCAGCACTACAGTGCGCTGCAACATGCTACATCGCACCATAGCGCATGATGTAAGAGCCTAAAACAGTTGTGCAATTAATTCTAAGCAGAATTCCAATGGGCCAAAACACCTGTAGCACACTGTATTCAAGGAATTTAGTCAAAAAGATGTTGAACTATTGTCTTTTTGTCTTCCCAATGGTTGGGTGTTAAATCACACTTACAAAACTTAATTGAACTTTTTGACCAATCATTGGGGGGAGGACATGTAGAAAGTAGGTGCATAATTCAGCTTTTAGGAATGCCTTTAAATAGTATGGTAAGGAGGGCTACCCACTTGCACATCCAATAACTTTCTTTACTTCTTGAATTCTTCAAACCTTAAGCTATAAGTACAGATAGCTTTCTGTAAGAAAATAACTATGAGCAAGGCTGCAACAACCTCTTATTATGGAGGAAGCCTCGATGACAAGAGGTTTGCCTCTTCAAAAAGTTGAACAAAGATTCCAGCATATCACCTCAAAGAAGAAGCTGGTCACTGAATGAGAATTTGCTGAACCCTATCCAGTGAACCCTTCACATATCTTTAATCGAGGATGGGTAAACTTGGTAGGATGGCAGGATGTAACCCATCCACTCCTCATTCAAAAGGTGTACACCAATGCTATTAACGCTCGATGATAGAGCATCTTTGTGCGAGGAAAAGATGTCAAGTTTAGACTCCGGGTAGTCAGAAGATTTTATGGGTTGAAATCCGTAGTCACCTGCACCTACACAAAATATATAAATCTTAATTTCAATCGCTAGGAAGTCATGCACGCACTAACAGACAATGATGCCAACAAGAGTGGGAATGTTTCCAACACTCCAAAGGCCTTGCTCACTATAACAAGTAATGCTTGGCACATTCTCATCTATAGTAGAATAATGCCATCATGGTATTTGAGTGAGGTGACTCGGATAAGAGCTATGCTTATTTATGCAATTCAATATCTGAGAAATACAAATGTTGCCAGAATAATATTTGAGAACCTTTGGCAAGCCCTTAGTGAGGCATGCACAGCTCTTTCTTTTAGGTCCCTCATTACTGGAATATGCCTCGAGCAGGGGATAACAATAAAAAAGTGACGAGCCCCTACTTCCCCCCTAAGCACCTCTTATCTTCAAGAACATGCATCCTCACTACTCAAGGGGGAGGGGGGTAGGGAATATGCAAGAAGAGGATGTAACAAAGATAGGAGGAAGGAACTAAAACCTCAGCAATCCAAAACTCAAAGTACACAAATCTTAAAAGGCAAATTAATAGGCTGAAGGAGTATAAAAAGCAAATCAGTAAATGTGTGGATGCAGATCTTAAATATTATAAAACTGTTGTGTACCAATAATGTAAATACAACCAAGACTTTAACACAACTCTTGGGGGTATGTTTGCAAATTGGCATTTACATGGTGGTTCATGCAAAACCTTTTTTTTACCACCACCAGTGCTTGAACCTCGTCTAACCATTCCTTGGCCTGAGTTTGTTGAGGAAGAAGAAGAAAAAGAAGAAGAAAAAGATGATGATGATGATTAATTAATTAGGTTGTAATTTTTGTTTCTTTATTAATTTATTTCTCTTTATATTTTATTTAGTTTTTCTTATGTTTGTTTCATAACCTCTGTAACTTATTGCTCCAAACTAATAAAATTAATGCAATCATTTTTTGAGAATTTATATCTCTTTACAAATTAAGTTATATAATTTAATTTACTTATTAGAAAGTATAACAACCCAAGTTGTTATCCTAGTCAAGTAGGACTAATTTGAGTCATGATTCTGATCTTAGTGTATTAATTAAGTTAATAGAAGTTCACCACCTATACTTAGTTCAAATCAAGAGGCAAATGGATCAAATCCTAACTTTGGGAATTTTAAGAATCTTGAAATTGGACATAATTATTTTAATCTCAGATAAAAAATCAGGCTTTGCCATTGTGCTCATTGCCCCCAAATTAGCTAGGGATGATTTTTTGGTGACAATCAAAAGTCATCAAAATTTCATCAAATATCTTAATAATATTTAATTAAGGGAAAATTAAGATATTTAATGTGACCTCAAAATCAAAATCTGACTTCGCTATTGTGATCGTCACCCCCAAATTTGCTTGGGGTGATGTTTTGGATGCGTTTGGAAGTCGTCATATTTTATCAAATATTTTAATGTAATTAAATACCCCGAAAAATAGAAAAATTAAATACTCGTCAAAATCAAAATCCGACTTTGTTGTTGTGTTCCTCACTCCCAAATTAGCTAGAGGTGAATTTTTGGGATTTTTCGGAGCCCGTTTACAAAAATTGAATTTTAGAGCATTAATTAATTTAATTAAACAATTATTAAAATCAATTTCTTATTTTCCTTTATTATTTTCTTCTTGGCTGGGACCCACAACAGCTGAACTTGGCGCCTCCCAAGCCCTACACAAAAAAGTCTCCCTCTCCTTCTCTCCATTTTTCCAAGCCATCTCTCCCATGCTTGTGATGGGATGAGTAAATCTCATCCTATCATAAAGGCCATGCTCTCTTCTCCTTTAAATGGAGCTTAACCCCTCTTCTTCCTCAATTTGGCAAACTGAGTTCTCCTCTCTTTTTCCTCCATTATTGTGCTGGTTGCTAAAAGAAAGCTCCCAAGTTCCTGCAGCAAACAGAGCTCTCCTCCTCCATCTACTTCCATTTGAAAGCCAAGGTACCTCCCTTTCCCCCATTGAATGGATTTAATGGCTACATTATTTTTGCTCTTATGCTTATTTTGCATCCTTAGAAATCTATGATTAGGATATAGAGTTCATTAGAGCTCATTAGGTTTGTGATTTTAGAAAGATGAAATAGCTCTGTTTTTCCTTATTTCTGCATACCTGAACATTTTTAACGTCATTGTTTGTATTGTTAAATAATCTTTTTGTACTGATTTTAGTATCAATAAAAAGGTCTCAAAAATTCCTTTCCATAGGTATATGGCACTACCCGTGAAGTGCCCAAAATTAGAAGTATTTGAGTGCGAAAAGAGACCCATCATGGTTTTCGCACAGGCAAAATCACTGTCGGGTACTACGGCGCGCCGTAGCACTCGAGTTTCGAAATTGAATCTGCCGCAGTGCGCTGCCTCGCGCCGCAGCGGCATATAAATTTGATGAAATTAAATTAAATGCACCGCAGCATTGAAATTCGTCGTAGCGCGCCGCAGTGCCTAAAAGAGCTGCCGCGCGACGCAATGCCTGGCTCTCGGCCAGGGAGCGCTACAGCGCGCCGTAGCATCCAGCTCTCAAGAGCTCTGGCGCCATAGCGCACCGTAGCAATTTTAATTTTAGATTAAGATTAGGAGAATCATTCTATTAAGCTTGATTGTGCTTAATATAATTAACCTTGATTATTAGTTCACATTTAGATTGAAAACGTAGATCTTAAGCTTTAGCTTTGGATTAATGAATATCAAGATTTGAGGGAGAGAGGAGGTGATTGATCTTAAACCAAATTTAATTAAACAAAGGGCAATGTAGTTAGAACTAAGAAAGGGAGTAAGAAAAGAGAATTTATGTAAAACTCTCCATCTTGACAATCTTGCTCTTAGTAATAAATTTGAAACCAGTCTTAGCACCTCATCTAGAGGAGTAGTTAAGGAGAGAAATAAAAAAAAAACTAGGAGAAGAAAAAGAAAGAAAAAAGGAGTTCCTATGTCTACTTCCAAAAATGGGGTGGAAGATACAGCCACAAATGCAATCATGACCTCGAGCACATCCCATGCTTGTGCCTACTCATGTAGTACTAAAATTTAGAAAAGGAAACCAAACATAAACTCCAAACCAATTTAAACTCAATCACGTCGGGCTGACGATGTTAAACCAAGCACTTCTTGAGAGGCAACCCAAATTGTTGATTGATTTTGAACATAGGAGTAGTTTAATTAGAATGAAACAACTTGAATCAGTGAACATAAAAAGTTCAAAAAAAAAAATTTAAATGGAAGCTTCAGAATACGTTGTAGCTCACTGCAGCGGATTTGTCTACCACAGCGCGCCGCAGCGGATTTAGTCGCTATAGCGCGCTGCAGCGGATTTCGTCGCCACAGTGCAGGCAAAATTTTTTACAGGTCCAGAGTCATCATAGCGGGCCACGACGCGCTACAGCGCACCGCAGTGCTTGGCGCACTACTGGAGTAGAATTTACTGCTTTGAATTCCTAAGGTGGTCAAAGTAGCTACAGCGCGCCTTAGGACTCTAATTATAAAAATTTGGTGCTAAAAAGCTGCAACTTCCCTTCCTTTATAGGCTAAACTAAAATCACATTAATGGCATGTCATGAGACCTACTTTGACCAATTATAAACTTGCCTTAATGTGATTATTTAAGTTAGAGCCTTCTAGAATCCCTTCATGTATTTAAGGATCCTTAGGGTGAGGGTGAGGCTTACACCTCTTGACAATTCTGCGCACATCAGTCCTCATTTATTTCCAAAACAGCAACCCATTTCTAATCCTCTCACTCACCACTTCTTAACCCCTTGAGAGATCATGTCTTTTAGAAAGAAATCGATCGCAAGTAATGGAACCGCTGCCCACATAGCTTGTGGAACGTATAACAAAAAGAAGTTCACTTCGATTGAAGCCAAACAACGCTTCAACCAAGTGATATTCAAGCAGAAGTTGATCCCATAGTGGGGATTCGAGCTCCCATACCCGGCGAACCCTGACCATATCAAGAAGGAGATTAAAATGAATGAATAAGTTGCATTATTTTTTCTTTCAATTTTTTTTTTTGTTTTTCATTTTCGGTAGTTGTTTTTTCCCTTTGAATAAATAAATTTTGGATTTCTGCACCCTCATTGCTACTGTGACTTTATTACAAGTAACTTTTCTGAAGTAATTACTACATGGATTCAATAATGAACTTCAAATGTAAAATTTAAAGTCACTAATTATACTTAACCTAAGGTGATCAATTGGCATAACAGCCCTAAACTTCCAAAATAAGGTAAAAAGCTTGAGTTAATTTTAGTTTCCAAAGATTAAAAATGAACATATGCTGAATTCTAACTATGGTGGTGGGGAAACCTAAGGAACTAAAACTAGTAATTAGCAAAAGTTGAGTGAACGTATGAGTGTGCTAAGCTCCCGTAGGACTTAATGATCATAAAAGAACTGAAACAGAGATAAAGAAAAATGTCTCTCTCTTTAACTAAGAAAAGAAATCAAAAACAAAATCAGGGATGAAGAAAATATCTCTCCTAAAATAAAAAAAATATGAGAAAATAGGATGAAAAATGTCTCTCCTATAAATATTATTATTTTTTGTGATTTATAAAAAGGAGCTCATATGATACAAAAACTCTTGTCACTCACCAATACCTAACTAGTGTTGAAAATCCTAAGGTAATTACCCACCCCTAATGAAGAATAAGCATCAACCATTTGAGGTTGAAAACTTGAAAGGAGCAAGAGCTTGGAACCTGAATTAGAAAGATAGTAGTGGTTGGAATTCTAAAAATAACCCTAACTTAAGGCAATATTTAGTGACCTAAGTACTTCACATTAGCATCCTAAATTGAATCCATAGCTAAAAATCAGATAATCCACTTTGAGCTTACTCGAGGACGAGCAAGAATTTAAGTGTGGGGTGTGATGAACTCAAGATTTATATTAAAATGAGTGAGTAAAAATATACAAAACACTATATGAACCTACATACTTTGAATAAAATTCTTACTTTTTCAAAAAAAATTAGAAAGAAGGCAAGCTGGAGCTAAAAGAACAATTTCTGGATGAAAATCGCAGTAGTGCGCCACAGCGGGCCATGGTAGATGAGTAAAAAGAAGAGACGTGGAACTTGACTTGCACAGCCTGGAAGATAACCATTGTATAGCGCTATGGCGGGCCATGATGACATTTTAATAATACTAATTGAAACATCATAAGAACTAATTGAACAGTGAAATTCTAAACTCAAACCGCCACAGCACGTTAAGGTGGGCCACAACGACATTTCATTAATATTAATTGAAGCATTATAAGAACTAATGGAAAAGTGAAATTTGAAAGTCAAACTGCCACAGCGCACGTGGTGACAAGCTGAATTAACTCGACTCGCTACATCGCGCTGCAGCGAAATAGTGTTTGGATCAAAGCTGCCACTGTGCGCTGCAGTGGAACAGTGATTGAATCAATGCTGCCACAACGCGCTACAACGAATCTTCAGCAAAGAAACTTACATGGAGCCAGATTTAACAGAACTAGATGTAATCTGTGCGGCGCACCACAGCGCGCTGCAGCCCGCCGCAGCGGCCGACACAAAAATGCCCAGAATTAACATTAATAACAGCATCGAAAAGACAACAAATTCCAACATTTTGCCTTCCCCAGCCTTTTGAAAACCAAATTAATTTTAAAGTCTTCTGAATTCTAATGTATTATTGGAACAAAACATGAATGCTTTGCATTAAGGTAAGGGGAGATGAAAAGTCATTCAGAATTAATGTAAAAGGGTTGAGAGCTTCCCTATTTATAGAACATTCTTAGACCATACAATGGTTCCCAATTTTTTCAATATTTTAAGACCCTAAAAGAGGTAACTGTTGGAGAAAGGGAGAGAACTCTCCAGGGAAGAATTTGAGATCGACCTTGCAAGTTCAAGAAGGAAGTGAAGTGGAGGAATGTGGAGAAAGAAAGAGAATGAAAAAGAACCAAGAGAACCCCATAAATTCAAGGCTATTCCTTGTATCATTTCTCATCCCCATCTTAATTTCTTTATCTATGTACCAATGTTAAGGTTCATGTTCTTTTATATCTCTTGTTGTATTGAATCTGTAATGGAAGGCTAAGCCCTCTTTGGAGAGGGTTGGGGTTGAAACTATATGCTGAGTAAGGAGTATGGTGTTGTATGTTGAAGTTGCAATGAATAAAGTCCGAGTCTAATGTTTACTTATTCTTATATTTCAATTTAAATTCCTAAAATGTTTATCAAATATAAATCTTTATTAAAAGACTTGCGCACCAATGCTCATTAATAGGAATAAAGCAAGGAGTGAGGGCAATAGAGCTGAGAACAATGTGACAAGTTCTCAAGCCCATTAGCACTATTCCTTAAGCTCATCCAAGAAGTTGAAGCTTGTGAGCCAAGCCCCCTCCAATCATGCTCTGCGGCTCAGCAAAGTAGAAGGAGGGAGATATCATCGAACACCCATGGATCAGACGAAACATTCGAGCCATCCGATCGAAAGATCGGACGGCTCCGAGGGCGTCGTCTTCGTGTAGCCTCCGCGTGTCCAGGGTTCCGACGCACGTCGCCCACACTTGACGCCACATCCCTCCACCGCTCATAAGCACCGCCTTAGGGTAGTATAAGACCTCTAGGACTTTGATTTCGCTCGGTTTTCATTCAGAAGTCCAGATTTTGACGATCAAAATCTTCCTTACCGTTCATAAAGGTACCCGATCTCACCCGATCTTAGTTCAATTTCAAATTTTATTGCTTCTATATGTAATCCATGACTTAATAAACAATCTATATGGTTCGATTAAGTTGGGAATCCTTCAATCAAAGGGAATCGGCGATCGAAGGCTCGCCCCTCGTAAACCCTAAAATCTTTCTTCGATTTGCGCTGGAAGACGAAGAGACGACCCCGTTTCTCCTGAACCGGGTTGGGCCTCGACCAGTTCATTTTCGCCCGTGAACCGGACACATAGATGCTTGCGTGTCGTCTCTTTCGCCAGCCGCGTGGCCTACGCAGTGGTCTCAGCAGGTGGGGCCCACCCCGTCTCCGTCAAAGGACGGGGTCAGTGCTGTGTCACTCCTGTGGGGCCCACTGGTCGCTCCTCTGCAAACCACCGCTCGCCACGTGGACGTGGGATCCGCCGATGTCTGTAATCTGCAGAAAATTTAGTATTAATAATTAATATTAAATTTTATTTATTTAAAACATATATGCTAATTAACTTACATTTAAAAATAGTATGTATATACTTATAAATGTATATACATATATACACAGTTATACATATATAAACAGATAAATAAATATAATTAATTAATAACACATAATAACTTATTAATTATAGGTAAACATAATTAACAGAGGATAAATATTTTAACAGTAATATTAAATAATCTAATTTAATTAATTAAATCAATTAATTTGCAAACTTTAAACACTTGTAAATTTCAATCCAATGATTCATATGTTGCAAATAAATATATCAAATTAATCAGTAAAAATTAAGGAATAATTTGAGACTATCAAAATTATATTTGGACTTGTATTTTGTGTAGCAATATTTTAGGGTATGATTTAAATTCAAATAATGTTATAAAATATCAAACTCTCATAACTTTGTAACCCTTAATCCAAATATACTCAATATGAGTCTTAAAATACTCACAAAACCCTAAGAAACATTTTAATAGGGTTAATCTTGTTGTTTGGATTAATTTGAGCCTAATGACATTTAGGACCTAACCCTAATTAGCCTATTTTGATATAGAACTTCAAATGACCATAAGTTGGTCATCTTAGCTCTAAATTAGGTGATTCAAATACCAAATTAGATCAGCAAAACCTAATATACAGAGATCTACAAAAATATTTAGGATCCAACGGTTAGATTGGCTAATCACCCCTAATTATCCTAAACTTTGATTAGTGAATATTAGTAAATTTAATAATCCAAATTGGACAAACTAAGTTTCAGAGAATTCCTAAAACCTATTAAAACCTAACTATAGAGTTGGATTAGTAATTGGGTGATTAATATCACTAATCACTCACTAATCACCTTAAACCCTAATTAAGCCATAACTTAGCCAAATGGAGTCCAAATTGAACCTACCACTAGTCATTAGAATCAGTGGGTCAATTGTGACATACAACCACTAAAATTATTCAATTTGGACACCAAATGACAAAGTTAGGATTTTTAACCCTTAATTAAGAATCCTTAATTACCAATTTAACCTTAAAATTTGTTTTGGCTATAACTCAGCCAATACACATCAGAATTTAATAAAATTAGGTTCTATGGAAACCTTAGAGCATAACCTTTAATAAACTGACAGAAAAATTATATGTCATTAGGGTAAAATTACCAAAATGCCCTTATAGGTTAAATTCCTTAATTTGACCCTATAAGGCTTAATATTTAACCAAAAATAATGAACTTACTGTTTAAACTTATATTAGATAGTAAGTAATCATTTTACATCATTAAAATTCAAATTTTAGTATTAATTCATAAAGATTAGATTTAAACCATTAAGAAAGGGCAAAATGGTCTTTTTGCCCAAACTTAGGGTTTAATAAAACTAAAACCTAATTTCATCTCTAAATCATAACAAATAGTAATTAAAATGATTTAGACCTTGATTTAGATAAGTCTAAGTCTTAAATTAGAAAATTGAAGAAAATCCTAAGTTAAGCCTTAAATAAAACCTAAGTAAATTATGAGAGATTTTCTTTTCCTTAATCATCCTTAGATCATCCTTTAGGTCTTATAACCTTAGTTAGGATGTGTGTCTGAGTGATACTCTTAGTATTCAAGAGCCTTAATTCCTAAGATTAAGATTAGATCTTAGATTAGAATTCATCTAAAGGGTAAAAAGGGTTACTCATTAAGGTGAAACCTTGATTTTACTAGTTTATTAGATTTTTCATAATTTATTAACTGATTATTTGATCTTTTAACATTAGAATTAGGATTATAAATCTATCCTATTGAATTTGACTTAATTCAATAGGATTTGCCTTAATCTTTAATTAGTAAGATGGGATTAAACCTTAGCCCATTAGGATAGCCTTGTGATTAAGAATTAAACTTCATTCTTTGAAGTTTGATTCTTAATTCTTTAAATCTTGATTTGGCTAATCAAGGTTTATTTAGGGCTTATAAAATAATAAACTTAGGATGATGAATTGTTTATTTAAATCAAGTAGTCATCTTTTGGTTCTCATATAGTTAGGACTTGGCCAGTCCTAATTATCTTCAACATATAGGTTCGTGATTCTAAGTTACAGACAATGTAGGAATTGTTGATTCTGAATCTTATGTAACTTAGAGTAGTTAGAACATCTAAATTAGAAAATAGGTGATATCACAAAGTTTGTATAGTGCAAATTAGGTCTTTGATTTGAAAATGCAATGCTTTTCTTGTCTTTTGAGCCTTTTTATACCTTTGGACATACTTAAATATTTGATACTTACTTTATATTATACTTTGAATTTCATTCACATTTCATTTGCATAATTATAAAAGAAATATTAATAAACAACATTTTACTTGTGATTTATGTTTTACTTAACCTGCCACTTAGTATGACTTTACTTTAAGACTGCTTTTGCCTAGGGAATTTCCCCTATGGTACTTTACTTTGGCATTGGGATGTTTCTCCTATATGCCCTTTAGATACTTTGTGGATTTACTTTAGGATCTGGGATGTTTCTCCTAGATGCCTCTTTTGGATGAACTTTACTTTAATCTGGGATGTTTCTCCTAGATTACCAGATGGACTTTACTTTTTGGCAGACTAAGTAAGAATATCGCACAAGTACAATAAATTAATCAACATCACTTACATTTACTTTTCAGACCTTTTACAGTTACTTTACATACTTTCTTCAGACTTACTTTACTTTACTTTACTGTTTCAGTACGTTTTTCTTTCTTTCATATATTTTTCATTTTCTGCAGTTCCTTTTCATTTTAGAACTTTTTGTATGTCAGCCATTTTACCTATTTGAGAGCATGTTATGATGCTAGTCTTATACTTTCAGTATAGTACTTTTACTTATACTATACTGGCATATTAGTTTGATCATATTCTTTAGGACTTTTCTTTGTACTTAGTAGATTTACTTTTGTACCTTACTTACCTTGTATTGCTGCCTGAGTTGAGGTATATTTCTACCTCAATACTTGTTCTTCCTTTCTTTATGCTTTACCGCTATATTTTGCTTAATTTAAGTTGTGATGTCATTAAATTACATTAAAATTCATTACCTTAAAATGTACTTAGACATTTTATCTAACAAGATTTTTATTTTCTTGGCTGGGGCCCTACCATTATGAAACCGATATTAGTAGATTCTGAGCTGTTTGAGGAGATTGAACCTGCAGAGGAACAGATCCAGGAGGAGGTCCAGACTACTGGGGGACCTTAGTTTTTTTTTAGTTGCTTTATTTTGTGAGAATGAGTGACTCTTTTGATTTTAGTAAACTTTAAACATTTGTAATAATACAGAACTTTGTACTTTAGTTTCTTGCATTGTATATATTCTGAGCTGGATGTCTTTATTTTATAGTATAGATATTTACTTCAGTTGTTACTTTTCTTCCGCACTCCGATACTCATTAAGTGATTGTTAATCTTTATCTTATTCAGAAAAGCACCTCTTTACCTTAAGATTGGATTGGAGTCTTAAATTCCAACCTAATGTTAAGTATAAGATGTGCTTAGTGACGACATCTCCTTAAGCCTTGTGATTAGAAGGGGCGGCCGCCACAAGGAATGACTAGAAAATTCATGTTAATAAAGTGCTTTAGAGTGCTCTAATATTCGATAGACATTAAACATTATAAATCCATAAGCATAGACTTATCTATGTAAACCCTCCATAAGTTCTTATATAAATAATTAAATAAATGTGTGAGTCATGTGAAGAGTCTTTAAAGTTTAATTAAGGTCATTGATGTAAGATAAAGCTCCTTATACTTTGAAACACAATTCATGAATTGATTTCCTTAGTAATTGGGATATATGTAAAATTTATGTTTAAATAGAAATATTAAATCACTAATGTTCTATTTTAATTTATATGTAATGCATATTAACTTTTTCCAATTAAATATATACATGAACATATAACTAATAAGAATATTTATTTAACTCATTGCACATAATTTTGGAAAAAACTTCACATGGTTGATCTTGTCATAGGATGAAAAGTACTCATAGAAATTAATTAAGTGCTATGATGATCTCCCCAAGTGAAAACAAATGCAAAAATTATTTGCTAAGGTATAAGATAAACATGAGGAACTTTCATTTAAACTCATGAAATTTGGTTTGTGAAGCCTTGCATGTATGAGTAAGTATCATACTTTCAACTCCCATACTAATCATTTATTTTATTTAATGATTTGAGTATTTAATCAAGTTCAATATAATTGCTACAAAGCATTCCTATTAATTAGGATTGATACTCATTAAGAATAACAAAATATTTAAACCCTAGGCTCATAATCCACCTTGACTTATGAACATGAAATGAGAAAGGAGTCTACTCGTATAATGGATACTTTTATGTGAATAATTTGGGTACATTTTAATCATTTCCACATAACACATTATAGCTTAGTTCAAATGTAGCTTATTAATTATTAGAGTTAAAATCATAATCTAATCATAAGGGGTGATAAGCTAGACATGAATGCCTAGTCTATTTCTATGAGATGACCACCCCGAGAGATCTAGATATCAAACACAATTAAAGCCTATTTGTGACAGGTTCTACCCATAGCTAGACAGTTCTATTTGATCGACTCACAAAGGAGAGATAATGCATAGGGATGTGACTTAATGGGGCTTGTCAAGCTTATTATTAGGGAAAATCCCATGATATATTGTTGATAGTAATATGCTTATATTTGGAAGACTTCCTTGGATAGACGTATAATATGAAGTTAAGAAATACTAGTTTATACTTACATTATATAATGGTGGTGGGTTGAACTTTTGATGTGTTAAGTATTTATATAAAGTATGTATTGGTAGGGTAATGTTTAAGGATGATTTTAGAGATTATGGTGGATTGGATATAGGTTTAGAGTGGACTAACAAAAAGGAAACCAACAATTGCCAAGATCAAGCCTAGTTTGGGATGACTTGAAATATCTCTCTTATAGGTGCAGTTTTGTGGGGTTAAATGGCTGGAAATAAATTAATATAGATAGCTTAGGATGTGTACCTTGAATCTAGAGTAGATGTTAAGTTTAGTGGGGTTTAGATGGGTGTCAAGGGTTAAAGAATAAGACTAGGCTATGCTATTTTCTTATTTAGTCATGGATGTTATGGTGGAATATGAAGTATGTTGGAGGGCTTATATATTAGTTTAATAATTTTGGAGGATAATTAAGATGTTGGAAAATATGTGTGGAAGGTTTGAGTTTATGAGTTTAAGTTACTAATAAGTTAAAGAAAAAATAATATAACAACCTAACTCACCAAAGATAGGCAGCAAACTTAACACCACCAAGTACCAAGCACTATGAGAGCCATTCACCATAAAATTTGTTCATTCAAGTTATTCCATTACGTTAACATTCAGCTTATATTTATAAGCAATACATGTCTTTCCCAATAAGCTTTAGAGAGAGAATACGGAGGGAAATTTCAAAGGGCATAATGGGTAGTTGACAATTAGTGAGAGAGTAACTCCAACTACTCAAATTGAATATTTCCTTCATGACATGGCTAGCCAAACATATGTTTTAATAATAAATGTACAAAATTAATAAAAGCAAAATATATGGTAAGCTCAATATATGGGCTCTATATTGGGCTTTAGATTGGGCTCTTGTAGTTGGGATTATGATAATTTTGTTATGATGTGTTGCATCAAGATATCTCTAATTTTATAAATTATGTAAACATTCAATGGTCTTTCGTAGTTGTTCATAATGTAAATGTTTGATCCCATAAAAGTAATATAAACCACCCTTGATAGTGGTTGTGCAGGTATCTTAAACCATTTATTGCAAATCTTTTATATGAGTTCATGATTTATAGCCAAGTAACTTAATTCTTATAAGCAAATCCTAAAGTGATGTGGTTTAAATTCTAAGATCAAATAAAGTAAGAGAACTTAGACCTTAAGATCATTATCAACAAATACCTATAATTAAGATAGTATCATTATAAGCCTTTAGGATCTTTATTTACTTAAAATACATTTATAAGTTATATATAAAGGCTAATATACTAAAGTATTTTAATATAATCCCTTAAAGAAAATTTAGTGATGCTAAATAATGCTTAACTAATGTATTACAATCGCACCTACCCACAAGAATTTTAGAAGCCATTACCTTGAAACTGAAGGATTAACTCTTGGAAGCAACACAAGAAGTTGTCGATTGTTGGGACAATTACATTGGGTTCTTCTAGCTTATCTAAGTAAGTCACCAAGCCTTAAAAGCACTTAAATCTATAAATTTGACCACTTATGATAAGCTCCAATATATGCATTAACTTACCTTGAAATAGAACTTTCTTGAGTAATTACAATAAGATTTAGATAATAAACTTAAGGAATAATAACTTATTATTTTATGCATGTATTCTAATATAATAACTTACCTATACTTAAAATGGTATGCCTTTGTTTACAAGAAATAATGAATGAAATGCCACATTGAAGTTCTATGAAACACCTTGAAAAGGGATATATGTATATCCCAAGTAAGCCTCTTATGACCCTATGGTATTTTTCAAGTTCTTCTTAATATGTTGGTAAATGTAATTACCCTATTAAATAGTATTAAGTGAAACTATTAAACATCGAGACATCTTTACAATAATAGTGGAGTTCCTAATAAGAACTTCAAAATTAAGTGAGCTAATGTGGGAGAACTCCCAGGATGGGTGACCTATTGGGAAGTTATCTTCTGAGGGAAAAATCGTGAGGCCAATCAGGACAAAATGGACAATACATTGATGCTTAAGAGGTTGGGTTGTTATAGTAAGTGTTCAATTCTAATAACCTTAAATGACTAACAGATCAAAAATACACAGTCTGTGCTTGCATGCAAGCGTACGTGGTCTGAAGTAATAAGGGATGGTAAGATCCTGGGATTTATCATCCATTGGGAACAATGTTTTATTTTGTTACTAGAGTATACTTAATTTCACAAATATTTAATTGTCGAATTATTTTGTTATTTTGGTCCATAATGACAATTTCAGGTTTCTTAATTTAAAACTAATTTTGGAAAAATTAGGGAGAGTTGGGATTTAACATACAAGTTAATATGGATTCGTGCAAGCATTATTCTTCTCAACTTCATAATATTTGAATTAGATTTTACATATTTCATATTCAAGAGACTTAGTCTTCTCTAGTGAATCTACTAAATGTACTAAGTCTTATCTAGTGCTCTGAAATGAACACTAGGATGTTTAATTTCAGCACATGGACATTCATATGATCATCATCTTATGAGCTCATTTCTTACGTCTAAGTTATGATATTTATGTTTTAGTTTGAATATCACATGAAGTTGAATTCACTAATGGCTCACATGTATCCCCTCTTTATTTAGTTAAGGAGATGAGCTACTATGATAAATGGGTTTATGTCCACATCATAGCACTTAATGCCTTAAGAATCTCGCTTAAACCTAGAGTGAGCTATGGAGCTCAATTAGTGGCTCTAGGCTCACATACGTCAACTCTTGATTTAGCCAAGATAATGTCCTGCGAAGCTAAGTGAGCTTGTCACATGGCTCATAACTTAACATGCAACACTCACCTCACATTAATCAAGAGTGAGCGATGGAGCTTAGAGAGTGTTAACATTTCTCATGGTTTAAATGATCAAGCATTGTTCAAGGTTGTGCATGGGCTGTTTTCGCCACGACAAATGTTGTCATGGACATTTGTGTTGTTAACATTTAAGCATTTACAACCTTAGGACAAGGCGAACAATGAGCTCTATGAGTTTTATACAATGAAAATGTTTATCCATAGATTTATGTAAGGAATAATAAATATCCAGTTCTTTTATTCACACAACAAATAAACATTCAATAATTTTAATAACATTTATTCAGATGAAGAGTTCATTGCATTACATTCATATGTCCTTACATGCTAATGCCCAACCCTCCCCAAGGAGGGTTTAGGATGCCATTAAATTAAAAATGCAAGGAAAGTTGAAAGATAAACTAAGCCCTTGAATGGTTTTTACAAGGAAACAAAAGGAGACAAGTAAGGGTACAGTACTAGGGAACGAATGTCACGTTCACTTGGATTGATCCTCCTTATATCTCCTTAGCACCTTGCTCTCTGTTCTTCTCTTATTCCTTTAGATGCAGCATATATCCTTCCTTGAGTAGGAGACTCTCCTCCAATGAATCTTTACGGTAGCACTTAGGTTAAGATCACTTCAGCTCATATTTGGGAACCTTTTCTATGTCTTCAATCTTTGCTTTTATAATCCTTCAAATAGCCTCTCAGCATTTACACAGCCAACCATTCTCTTTTTTGAAAGTTGAAATTACATTTAAGTTTATTCTTTTATTCCATTAGTAATGAGGAGTTCTTAATGCAGGCATATGATTTATGCTATGGTGAAAAGGAAGGAATTAAGTCAATTGGTCTCCCCAATGCTGACTAGGAGGCATTTTCCAGAGCAGGAATATGGTGGGCGCTACGGCGCGGTGTGGCGCTCGACTTTCGGCCCGTCTGGCGCTACGATGCACTGTGGCACTATGCTCTCGGGTTAGTCTGCTGCTTGTAGCGCATTCTATCACTCCTTTTGGCTCAAATCCCTTAAATCTGTAATATGTTCACTATAGAGCTGAAATGACATTAAAAAACACTAAAATAATTATTGGTTTTAGGAAAAATAAGCATTCTAAATAAGAAAATGACTATAAATATGAGGCTCAAAAATGACCTCTAGGTCAAAGAAATGGAGAATGAAAATTGATGTTTAACAAATACCTAGTGAAACCATCATAACCTTGATCTATCCACCTTATATGTAAACTTTGTAATTGTAAAAGGGTGCCACATGCATTACTAGTATACATGCCAACTTCCTAATGGATTAAAACTTTAAGTGGATTATACTCTAAGCCTATGTGGCAATCCCACTCATATATACTAATAAGCTTCATATACTCTAGAGAAGTATTCAATAAACATGCACACCATAAGTATTTAGTAACTCTGTTAGCAAATGCCAAATAAATTGAAGGAAGGATTAAATTAGCCTTAAGCAGGTATGCTATAGAACCAGACTTGGCCCCATTCTGAGATAATAAAATATAAAATTTCAATTGGACTTAGAATTAAAAATAATTTAAGTAATACAATTAGAAATCCAATAATATTAAAATAAAAGACACATGTCTCTAATTTGTAAGGATTAGAAAACTACTACCTTTAAAAGTAGGAACAATATATATTGAGGTGTTTTACTAAATAGAAAGTCGAAGAGTGAAAGAAGTTTTAATAAGGAGGTGAGGAAGTGCAAAGTTCCATAAAATCAACATCATAATAAGTATAATGAAATCATTTCAAAGAGGATAAAAAACAAGATGAAGGACACTTAAGACTTGAAGAAGTCTATGTTAATGGACAATCATAAACTTCTCAACAAAAATACACATCACTCCTAAGAAGATCAAATATCCCAATTGAGACATAATTAACATAATAAATAGTGGGTTAGCACTTAAAGTGAGAAAATAAAGAGACTAAATTCTAATCTAGCTAAATAAGGCTTTGGTTAGGGTTGAGATTTCTATAATCCAAGCAAAAACTAAATTAAACTTAAAACATGAATTAGTGATTGTAAGTACCTATTAGGCAACATAAAGAGCACGGTCATACCTTAAATGTTTTGGTTTAACATAGTCTAAAGCTAGACTTTAAGGTCCCTATTAAAAAAAATTAATAACTAATAAATAAAATTATACCTAGTTAGAAACTAAAAAGCTTAAATGATTGCTTATTTCCTAAGATAGACTAGATCTCTAAATAGCACTTCTAAGCTTAAAACTAAGAAAGATATGAGGATATCTTAAATTTACATTTATTTGTGCTATTTTTTTCATTTCAGGCTATTGCACTGCTTTTGAGCCATTGTTGTTATTTTGTTACAATTATGTGTCTTTTGTGGATATATTGTCATATAGATTGTCTCACTTTAAGAATATCTAATTATATTTTATATTAAACTCTAAAAAGGGATATTTTTTTCATGAATATATGGATATCTTATCATGCCTCAAAGGAAAGATAGTTATAAATGTGAAATGATTAGAAAGATCCTCTTGTTCTGGGTGGTATACAATACATCAAAACAAGCATAATTATATATAAGATGAGAATCTATTTTCTTATTTTATCCTATATATATATATATATATATATATATATATATATAATTGTGATGTGATATGTATAAATATAAAAATTGTTATGGCAGGTACTTTTAAAAAATGTAAGAGAAATGTATAACAAAAATGCAAGAGAATGTACTAAAAATAAATATCTATACATACTTCTTTGGCATCCATTTTGCAAGGTAATTGTGCCAATGTTGTCCAATTCTATGGTGAGACTATAATATTTAAATGCTAAAATTGTTCTAAATTATCATGGATATTTTCTTGCATCATTTGCTTAACTTTTATGCAAATTGCTTATATAATAAATGTAAAAGTGATATTCAAATACACTGAGAAATTTAATTGGAATCAACTACCTTGGCATATTTCATATGCCAGGTTAGGAACAAATGAATAAATTATAGCTAGCTTAGATGGAGGAGTTTACATCACTGCCTGACATTAATGCATAAAAGATTTAATTTTAAAGACTTTTTATTTATGCATATTATATAGATTCAAAAACTATATATTTGTTAAAATGGATGATATATTTTATTCTTCTTCTTATAATATATTGAATGGTTAAATATTTTTTAGATGGATCTATATTGAATGTTTGAAATATTTGAGATTATATGTGTAATAATCCTAGTTATTATCATAGCTAAGTTCAGGTTAAATAAGCTAACCCAAGTCCTAATTCTAATTCTATTAGACTCAATGGGTCATTTAAACCTAACCCTAAAAGTTTGGGATCAATCAGAGCTAAATTGAGAATTTTAGTATTTTTACCTATTTTTGAGCTCTAAAAAATACCTAAATTAATTTGATCTCCAAATTAAAATTTGATTTCATTTTTGAATTCCTCACACCCCAATTAGCTAAGGGTGAAAATTTGGGAATTTTTGGAGGTCATGTAAACCTATTTTAGAATTTATTTAATTTGGTTCAATTGCACATAAGGGTTTGAAACAATCCCTAATTGCATATCTACCCTTCCCCCAACGGTCGGCTGACCCCAAACCGCAGGTGCCATTCGGACCGTTCATCCCACGGATCTGATCCAACGGCTTACGCTTTCGATCAGGATCCATCTCATCTCGACCGTTCCGCGGTTCCGAAAATCTAATCCGCCGGCATCTGAGTATCCATCTTAAGTAGGTCCAATCGCCCGTCAAATCTTTAGATCCAATCCTACGGTTGATCCAGCCTCCTCGCTCGGCCGTTAGGTGTCAGGAGATCAGAGCTGTTCTGCGTCAACTGATGATCGATCAGACGGTGCTGGAGTCTCCCGCGATTGTGGATCGTCTTCCTCCTCAGGTCGCGCCCGACAGCCAAATCCTTTCATACAGCCACGTCCTCAAACCGGTCTGCCACTCTTGTGCCATGTCAGGGAGGCCGTTGCAACCTTACCCTCATCTCCCTAGCACTCCCAACCAAGGTCAAGGCCCGGTCCACTACAATTTTGGAAATTTAGGGAGCACCCTCTGGCCGAGTCTATGCCATGGTCCCCGACCTCGGCAGCCACCCCAGACCTTCCCTCAGCCTATAAGTAACCCTGAATTGTCACAATGAGTCCCTTTGCTCACTGTGATCCCCAAATTATCCAGTTAAAGTTCTTGTAGCTCTCGGCATTCCCAACGATTTATGTTGCTGCGAACTGCTGATAGAGGGTGTGGTCTGGAGTTCAGACCCCCTTACTGAGCCTCTGCAATCTTCTGGAGGAGTCCGAGCTTCTCATCTTGCCTCTGTCGCCTCTGCAGCCTCTAAATTTAGGTACAACTTTTCCACTAAATTTCATATGTTCAATTTCCATTCTTGCCTCTGGATTGAGCCTCTAGATGTCGTCTAGCTAACCTTAGCCACATAGAAAACTTGTCATGACTGTTGCCAGGGTTTGAGCTAGCTCTGATCGATCATTTCGATCGATCGAGCTAGCAGCCATGACATGGCTGAGTCCGAGTAAGGACCCAGCGATCGGCTGTACCCCAGGCTGCGAAACCTTGGGGGTTCGACTCGCCTCACCTCACTGATGGTGTAGGGATCGAGCCCCGTCCATTTAATAGCCTTTGTGAGGAGAATTCCTCACTCACAGTGAACCCTAATTCTCTTTCCTTAGCACCTCTCGGTTGAGTAGCATCCCAACGATCCAACGCGACCCATATGGGGGTTCTTACCACAATCGATGCGTCTTAGTTCCCTGAAGGTGTAGCTATTGAGATCAGGGCATGGCGTGGAGTGTGCACTGAGAATTGTGCGTCGAAAGCTAACCCTAATGAATGAGGGGTATCGGGTTGTAGGTGAGGGGACGAAGCACTGGCGCTTCGGGCCGGGTCAGACCTCGCCCAGCAGTTCTGAATTTGGGCCGCGGCTTTATTTAAAGTATTTAGAAATTATTTTTCTTCTATTAATTCCTATGTAAATAGGTTTAATTAAACACCCTATGGTTTGATTTAAATAAAAATATAGAATAAATTATTTAAATAACTTTAGCTATACGTATCCAAATGGTATGATCCAATATACCATTTTAATTAAAAAATACAAGGAATAATAATATAAAATAAAATCAATAATCAAATTATTAGATTTAAAATAATTGCCTAATCTTTCTCTATTTTCATTTAAATCATAATAAATTCATTTATTATCCAAAAATATTGATTAAGATCTTTGATTGCTCATGAGACCATAAAGAACCTATGTAGACCCTTAGAAGTAACTTAAGATCCTTAATTTTGCTAATCATTCCTTAATTACCCTAAAATGAGATTAGTGAATTAAGCTTTGGGTTAGTCTTTGATTTTAATGAATCTAGTTCCTAATGTCTTCTTAAGTATGTTAGCACCTATAATTGAGTTTGGATCATCTTAGTATACCCTAATTTCTTAAATCACCTTAATTGGCCTTAAATTGAGATTAGTGCTAATTAGGCTAATTAGATTATCAAACCCTAAGATGAGTGTTTATTCTACTTTATTAATCAATATGAAGATCATTAAGATAAATTTGAATCAATTTGGATGATTAAATCATAAAACCCCATTTTTAGCCTTAAGGGAGGTGGGGGGTATTTTGGTCATTTTGACCAAAATGTGCTTAAGTACCCCTAAACCCTAAGAATCTCAAGTAAAATGATTATAATCAATAATGAAATATATTAACATCAATTATTAAGTGGTATCACCTCATGATTGAATCGCAATATTTAAATCTTAAAATCCTTAAGTAAGCTCTTAAGATCTTAAGTGATCTTAGGACCCTTCCTAAAAGCTTAGCTTAATCAATATTAATGTTAAAGTTTCTAATCCTAATTATCTTGCCAAAGTTTATTCATGAGTTATAGTCTTCAAGAAATTAAAAGCAAAATCTTTAAAGAACCCTAAAACTTAGATTTATTAGTTAAATCTAAGTGATCAAACTTCAGACCATGGATCTTAGATCTTAACCTTAGATTATCTAATTGAATTGAATTACCTTCATTTGGAATTCCATAAGTGATTTATTGATCAATCCTTTTGATGCCTTCGTGTGGGTGTAGGATAGATTCAATCTATAGAATAACATAATTATCCTAAAGATCGAATATAGATCTTAGATTATTAGTTCTTAATTGAATATTTTATCTTATAACTAGTAGAGTGACCTTTCAATTAAGATCTTAGTTTTTGAATCCTTCAGTTTATAAGATTACTTATCTTTAATTTTGGTTATAAGTGTGAACCCTAGATCCTTATTAGGATATAACCTTGGATTCAGGATTTGAACTCCAAAGTGGAGTTTGGATCCAGAATCCTTAATCTTAATTTACTTAATCAAAATTTAGGTTAAGAGAGGAAAATAATAACAATTAAGTCATTGATTTATTTACTTTGAATCTTTATAGTCATCATATGATTATGAATTAGAACTTGTTGAGTTCTATTGTTAACATTAAGGTTGTGAATCTGGGATTATACTCAATAGATGGATATTGGAGATCCTAAACTTGTATCTTATCAGAATAGTTAATTGGATAAATTAAACAACAACAGATATCATATAAGTATAGATTAAGTCTCTTACTTATTTTGATTTAGATTGCTCTGCACACCTTGAACATTGAGCCTTGTTCCTTGAGCATAATTGGAGAACTTAGGATATGGAAGATACATCCTAAGTTAGTATTTGAAAAGTATAGCATTCACTCAGTTCTTTCAGTACTTTCAGTTAGTAGAGTATGTCCTAACTTAGTCTGCCTCTACAGTTCTAGTTTTGTTATAGAATAGACTCGGACCTAGCTCTGCGGATGTCTATGATGGATACATGTCTTATTCTATAAGTTCAACTCGGACCTAGCTCTGTGGATGCCTAGAATGGACACATATTGAAATTTCAATTCAGAGATCTTGTATGGCCTGTTTCTGTTATGGCAATACTGTGTCTTAGGCTTACTTCTACTTCAGTTCAGTTTTTAATATTTGTTTTACTTTGCCACATACTTCAGTGGCCTTACTTTAGTGCTTAGCTTGCTTTGCCACATGTTTCAGTAGCCTTACTTTTTTCTCATTCATGTACTAGTTTACTTTTGCCACATGCCTCACCGGCCTTTTACATATTAATCTGCATGCTTGTATAAATGCTCCTATTGATTAGTATTAAATATTGGCATATTTAGGATGCTAGAATTTTATGTTTATTCCAACACTTGTATTATTTATATACTCAGCATGTATCCATGTTAGTATAAGCATGTTAGGATCAGATTTATTTTAGTAGTTACAATTATTTTGTTTTTAGCTTCACCATGTTTAGTTACTATTTTATATGTTATATTTACATACTTGTTGATTAGCTATAAATGATTAGCTTATAGCTATCTTGTTCTTTGCAACTTGTAGCACCTTATAATGCTTGCATGTTTAAAACCTTTAAATGTGATATCTTAAATATTTAGTTCACTTAAATAGCATAAAATGTACTTAGACAATTATCTAACTATAGCCTTTTTCTTTTGTTGGCTAGGGCCCTAGCATTTGTGATACCAACAAATGTCAGATTTAGAGTTGTTCGTTGGCAGTACTGTAGGAGAGGAGCTGGTGCAGGAGGAGGATCTTCCTACAGCTGCTTAGATAGATTTTTATTATCTTGCAGTGAGATTGAGAGATCTTTTCTTTCATTTAATTCAGTCTATAATAATTAAATTCTAGATGTATTTACTTTCTGCACTTGAACTAAGTTACTATTACTTTTTCTTCTTTTATACTATGTTATGCATGTGAATGTTATATTATGTTGTTTTTCTGCTTCCGCTACTTGAATTGATGAATGTTCACAGTTCCAGGTGACGAGTCCTTGGCTTAAGGCAGGTTTGGTCTTACTTGACTTTACTTAAGTTGGAGATTTGCCACAGTTGGAGAACCGTACTCCCTGCGATTATGCTAATATCAGTATTTGCATGGCTGCAGAGGGTGCGGGGCCCCACAATATGCCACCATATTTAAATAAATTGGTAAGTTCATGTAGATTTTATAAATATAGTGTTGGAGTAGTTAACTAATCCAGTATAAGGTCATTACATTACATAAGGCTTATGAAATCTAAGTTCATGACACATTCACAATCTAGCCTAGACTTGGGTTTGGAGGAAAAAAGCACATGACTCGTGCATAAATTTCCATATTTCTAGTTCAAAATAATTTAAACTTGTATTCATAAACATAACAAATCAATCTTTAAGTTGGTAATCACATGGTATGCATAATTGTCAATATATTCCATTTAACATATCCTCAAAGCCTTCTTAATTAGTTAAGGAGGGGATATTTAAGGTTTCATATTGGAATAAGTGATCCAAGCACAAATCAATATTGAGGTTGAGTAAATGGCACTCCATTGACCATCTTTACACTTTGATTTGGCCTTTGAGAGAGTTTGGTCAACCTTTTTTAACTATTAGTCCAATCTCGAAGAGGTGCCTACAAAGGATTTCATGTGGAGAAGCCTTTAGATAACCATTTTCTTATCTCGAAGGTTTACTTCGTGTGATTCATATCCATCTTAATAAGTTTAGTCTAATATAATTACATCAAACTTTACATATGATTAAGGGAGATTAGGGTTTAAAAACTAGATTTAGAATCTTGGAAACTAGGTTAGTCCAATAAAAAGGTCCATAGTTCCATGCTCTCATTCTCCTAGATTTAAATTAAATGGGGTTAAAGAGGAGTTAACATCATTCCTATGAGTTCAATACAGACCTAGTTTGACTTTGACCTAGCTTGAGCTAGCCCAACCATAAGACTTGACTTATGTTCTTCAAGAAGTGAAGCATCTATCCATAGACGTAAGAAATAGAAGACTAAGACTTTGCATACCTTAGTAATATATAGTTCAATTTAATGCTCCAAAGTGAAAAGGATGCTTCAAATATAATATCATACCCAAGTTTATTGGGTTCAAGCTCCATAAAACCTAAGGAGGGAGCTCAAACTCTTTTTGTTCAAAATAAGGCACTCTCAAGTTTGGGCTTCCACTAGAAGATGCTAGCCTTTACGGCTCAAGATGCTTCTAAGAAAGATGTAGTGGAGGATGCAATGAAAATCTATCCTAGATTTGAGATAAGGGGTGCACTCAAGCATATTGGAGGCTCCAAATAGTCAGTGTATGGATGAAAAAGGCTAAGAGAGTGAAAGATAGATTGTTGGAGTATAGCATTTTAAGGCTTTAGAGTGTAAGGATGTGTTTTAAGAGGATCAGAGCATTTAAACATAACTTATGATATACTCTAGGATCCTTGTAATTGAATAATCCATCAAGGATTAGATCTTGGGCATGGAGGTGGAAAGCTAAGATCAATTTTTTGTTTAAGATGACAACAACACAAACAGAGGCCATGGGCATGTCAAGAAGGTATATTAGATTTTTTTGGTACAAATTTTCAGGTAGATAATGACTAGATGATTCAGACCGATCACATTACCAATCACCCAAAAAAGTTAACCTCTTAAAAGAGAACTTCCAAATCATGACACATGACTAGGTTCCAAAGGTAGCCAAGCCTTAGGGGAAGGTGTTATGTCCATTAAGTGCTAAACATAGTTATGAAAGAATACGAATTTTAAAATCCTTGATTTAGATGTGAATTTGGAAACATATTATTTTAGAATATTTAAGGCATCATGATAGTTTGCTAGAGATGATGATCCTATTTATTTGTTTCGACAAGTCAGGTCTGGTTTGATGGATGAGTTATTATAAACCATCTATTCAATCCATATTTAAATTTGATGGATAATGCCTCTAATAGTATTTGAGTTATGTTGGTCTGCTATTGGATCAAAATTGCAAATCAAATAGATATGATTAAATCTAATGATATATAGTGTATATATTATATACATATATTTCAAATGTATTACTTGCAATCGATGGGTCAAACAATTGATATGATGACTCGAATTTTGCTTATGGTTCTGATCACTTCCCTATCATTGGAGCTAATATGTGTATCCAATAATAATATCTCTCCCACCATTTAATAATTAAGAAACTATAAGAAAATTAAATTAACTTAATACAAACTATATTTTGTATATATTTTTTTCAATTTAAGTGATAAAGTATTAGAGCTTAACAAATATATATTTTGACACAAGAAGTAAAGTATATATACATTTTAAAGGTTTTAAACTACAAAAATTAATTTAAAAAATTTAAATTTTCTAAATTTGCACCATAAAACTATTATATGCTTAATTTAATAAAATGCTAGCATAAATTTTAATCCAAATTCTGTAAGATTTATTTTAAAATACATTTAGCCTTAATATGGTTAGTTAATCTCCATTAATTAGTCTAACAACTTTGGGTTATTATAATAACTTTGGGATATTCTTATAATTACTTTAATAAATAATAAAATTATAGACTATATAATAGAAAAATAGAACATATAAATTTATCATAGTTTAGGACCACCAATTAATAGATCCACTATTTAGAGGTTCTTCTTATTTGAAATTCACTCTATTGAATGAGGATGTCCGTTCGTTTAGTACCAACCATTGCTGCTGCTCCTGTTGTTCCCATTCCGCAGCATCCTTTTCCTTCCCATCACTCCATGGATAGCCTTCTCCATAACTTCTTAAGACTAAGACTTTCCAACTTCAGTGAAAACTTATCACCAATGGATATAGCTGACTGGCTGAAAGCAGTCGAAAATGATTTAATTAGTCTGAAGATCCCAAATACAAAAGTCATCCGTCTCACTACACACATGTTTCATGCTGAAGCAAAATAATGGTGGGACGATGTCCGGAATACCAGATTCATTAATTTTGAACTCGAAGACATCCCTTGGGATGAATTCGTTGAATCATTCAAGGCTGAATTCATTCTCCCATCTGCACAAAATATTATAACGGATACGATTCTGAGGTTGACACAAGGAAATCGTTCTGTCGTCGACTACGAAAGGGAGTTACGTAGGTTGATTCATTTTGCCCCAGAGATGATCCAATATGAATCGGCCAAGTGCCATCGCTTTCTCAGTGGACTACGAGATTCACTGAGAGATCTAATTGTTTGACTATGTCTGATTAGTTTCTTTGAGCTAGTAGAGACAGCCAAGGTGCTTGAGCATCATCACTCAAAAAAAGATCTCAAGCAAAAGATACAATCAACTCCCCATAGACATGAAGCATTCAAAAGGCATATACCTCACTCTACAAAGGCCTATCACATCGAAGTTGCACCCACTGCTGAACCAATTCAGGGCTGTAACAGGCCTCGTCCCTATGGCAAGTGCTACACTTGTGGGCGTCCAGGCCACCTATTCAATCATTGCACTTACACAGAGATAGTGGATGGAGTCTTGATTAAGTAGTATCAAAAGAACCAAGTATTCAAAGCAACTCCACTAAATAGGAGAGAACCAAGTTTGGCCAGAATGCCAGCCCCTACATCTGAAGTTGCTCCAGAGCAGCTGTAACAACCCAAGGTTGTTACCGTAGTAATTAATTCCAAATTCAGGAGAATTAAGTCAAAATTAGAATTTCAATTTTAGTTAAATAAAAAAAAAATTATTCTCAAATAAAGCATATTGAGGGGATCCATCTGCAAAAATTTGAGCGCAATCGGGGTCCCGGATTGTCCTAAATAAATTCAGGAAGTTTAATCTTCCGGAGTTGATAATGGATAAATTATAAGTTGTAATTTAAAATTTTTTGTATATTTAAGTTAAGAATTATAAGAGGACACAATGTTTTAAGTTTCGTAATTTTTCGGGCTCCGGATTAATCGTAGTTAATTTTTGAAGTTTTTCACTTAAAATTAATATAAAATTAAATACTCATCCAAATTCAATAATTTTTAGACGCTTACATTTGTCTCGTCAAGACGGTCGTTTTAATACCAAGTTTGTGATTTTTGGATTTTGTTTGATCATTCAATCGACCCTTAGAAGTTTCAGTGATTCTTAGCGACTCGATCTTGATCGAGTGGCTCTCATCATTTCGTTTGAGTTTACATATAACTCCCTCATCCTAACCTAAGTCTTTTAAGACCTAATATATTCCTCCCAGCCAACTTTTCCTCCCATCCGACGCAAAGAGGCGCCGAACTCCTCCTTCTCCCCTTCGTATCTTCTCCTTTCTCTTCCTCCATGGCGGAGCAGTTGAGAGAGCCTCTTCTCCTCTATGGCCGAGCAGAAGCTCTCTCCTTCCATAGGCGAATAACAACTCTCCTTTTCTCTTGGCCGAAGCTCTCCTTTATTCAGCCGAGCGCTCTCCTCCTCTCAAAGGCCGAGCGCTCGTCTCCTCATCATGGCCGCACCCTGCATGGCCGAGCCTTGCTTTCCCCTCTCCTTGGAAAGCCAATCATTACCTCATCAATCAATCATTTCGACATTTTGGAGGTACAAATTCATACTTAAGATTGTATTGGTTGTGATTAAATGTTTCATGTTCTTAAATTATTCTGATGCTTGGATATATACCTAAATGTTTTGGAACTAATTTTTATTGTCTCTTGTAATTAACATCAAATGCATGCATGTGTTGATATCAAATAAATATCATAATAATAGCTTCGATTGTATGGTTATTATTGGCGATATTGAGTAAGACATCCTACATGTGCTTTGTCCAAATCATAATCAATTTAAGTTAGGCTATGCATCACTCATGATATTGTTCATTCAAGCTTGAATTAACTTTAATTATGCGATTGGTTTAATTTCAGTAAAGATGTAGAAATTCTTACCTAATGTTTAAGTACAATTTCTTTGATTTGCTCATATAATCATTATTTAATGCTTTGTTTAAGTTGTTAATAGTTATCCTTATAAATACATATGCATGTAGCCTTCCTTGTAGTGGCTAATCAATTTTGTATTAGTGGCTTATGTGGATATTATACTTGCATATCTTCTAAATTAATTAATCAAATATTCTTAAGTAAAAGCAACTCTTGTATCATTTGCTGTGAGATCAAAAATTAGCATCTCAATCAAATATCTACGAAGTAATATTGATTATCTTTAATAATGGCATAATGATAGTCTTAAGTTTATCCTAAGGAATCCTATCCTTATTCTTCCATCCATCTACCAGGGATTGATTGTGATCAGAGTATTGTATTCCATCTTGTAACTCCTTTTCTTTTAGCATGTTGTAGTTTAACATTGTATCTTTAGTATTAAAAATGAATTAGCTAGAATCCATGTTCATGAAGGAGTAAGCAAAGTCATTAAGGAAACTATCATCTAATAGTATTTGCCCAATTGCTTTAGGTGTTGTGAATGATGCCTCCTCCTAACCAAATCATTAAATTGAAAGATAATACGACTTGTGCAAGGTACGTAAGTACTTAGAACTCGTATTGAGTTATATACATTAAATTACTTATTTAGTACTATGTTAAGTGCGTACATTGCTTGCATAGTTCTTATTACTATTTTTGTGCGTTTTACTTTCTCAAGTTTTATGTTAACTTTCATTTATTTTACAAGTTGTTTTAAGAGATTGAGGTGTTTTAATTCTATTTTGAATGCTTAATTTTCTTAACCTGTCATTTATCCCTTATTAAACTTAAGAGATTTTGAGATCTTGATCAAGTGATTTACACTGGATATAGATCTTAGATTGCCATCAATAATAAATTAATAATTCATTTGATTTGCCATTAACTTGTAATGTAACTCTTGGCCTTAAATTGATAAGGTTTGGGGTTAACACCTAATCTATCTAATTTAGCCCCAAACTCTTAATTACTTAACAAATCAACCTGATTGTAAGATCATTTGACTAACATGATTCTAATAATCTATTTGATTTGATATTGACTTTAATTCATTAAATTAGAAGTGCTAAGAAAATTAAAAGAACTAGTATGATTAAGCATCTGAACTTGAAACTTAAGGTCTTTGATTTTCTCTTAAATAAGATTATTAGCATGAAATCAACTATAAAATCTATGATGATTCATCACAAGATCAAATCCCATCAAGTTTCTTGATTATATCTTATAATTGTAGTCTAGGACTTGATCAGATGGAGCTACCCACCTGATCTAGTTAACCAAACTTAATGAATAATCCCATATGATTATATTTAGTATTTAGATATGTGAGATCTTGATGATCTTACATTATGTTTTAGGTGATAATAATACTAGCCTTAATCATCTTTAAACTGAACGAGGTAGGAAAGACTTATTGTGTTATCATGAGGTAGAAGCTTAAATGATCCTACTTGACCTTAGAAGTTGATCTTAAATTCTTATGGTAGAATCACCTAAATTACTTAGAATGAGATTTATTCCATGTGGTAGTATCCTATATTGGGTGACCCCTTAGTCACATCCTTGAAACCTTATGTAGGATGTATCTCCTTTGAATCCTAGATTCATAGTTTTGATAATTTATGTTGATTAAATAGCATTGATGCAACCCAGATTATTGGCTGAGTCTAGTGTTGTAGATCCATAGAGCTGGGTCACTCCAATAATATTCAGTATTGGTGAGTCACTCTAAGACTTATCTTGTGCTATCCTGCGGGCTTAGGCAGATACAATCCACTTAGAGTAAATCTATTCTAAGAGTGTTATAATTAGTGAACTAGATCCTTAGTTTGAAGAAATAACTGTGACAAGGTTCTGCCTCCTATCGTTATGCAAGGCGATAAGTGCAGTTATGAGCAAACTAAGTATCTAAAGTTAGCAGTTATAAGAAAATTAAGTGTTAAATTCACCTTTCTTGGAAACATACAGCTATGTGTATACAACCTTCTCAATTGATGATGTTAAGTAAAGTCCTAATTAAAACCAATTATTGAAATTAGATTTAGGGAGCCAGAATTCATTTAGATGAATTTTGCACAATGGAGACTCTTGATTCATTGTTTAATTTATATCATTTTTTTTATATTAAGCTTTAATTCATGTAGACATATAAGCATAAGCATGATCATAAGCATGATGTATGAGTATCAGTGAAAATTTATGGATTACAGAATATTGTATATATATCAATCGTGGAATTTGCAGAATGATTAGTACTGGATTCCCAACTGGATATATATAAGTATTGGACCGCATGATTCATAGCAGTTCAGTGATATATTGGTTACATATCATGACATTTAGTTTAGTGGCATATACAGATACATTTATTCAGTGGCATACAGCATACCTTCACATATACCTTATTCAGTTTTAGATTATTTACTATCTTTTCCATTTTTAGTATTCATCTTTACATTTCAACGTTACTTTACTTTACTGTAAATTTCATACAGTTTCAATTATTTAGCACCTTTACAGCTTTTCTAAAATTTTACTTTACTTTGCTTCAATTTTGTACAGCTTTATATTTTCAGTTATTTTACAATATTTCTGCAGCTTGATGTCCATCTTACCATTATGTTGAATAATATTTTTTTAATGCAAGTATATGCTATTTTACAGCTTTATTGTACTTAGACTTTATAAGTCTAATATTATTTTTCCTTTGTTGGCTTGGCCCTGTCATATATGTACATATGGCAACATCAGGTATTAGCTCAGACCTTGTGCTTGGGGGTGTGCTGGTGATAGAGGGTCAGGTGAGATTGATGTTCTACAAAGAAGGAGATCTTGCTCAATTATTAAAATTTATGTTGTTCATATTTAATTAAATATAATAAATGAGTTTCTTTTTTATTATTCTGCATTTTCTATATTGTATGTGAATGGATATATGTGGATAATGTTGAATGCCTTCTTCTTACTTTTTGCACTACTTTACTTATGTTTCTGCTAATGTCTTGCTCACAGTTCAATTAATATCACGGATATATGCTGTCTATTATCTGTGGTATTAGTGACAACCACCACTTGATAATAGTTGAGTTAGTGTTACTCGACGACGGTCAAGAGGCGGCCGTTATAGCAGCCCTTAGCTCCTAAGTCCTAGAACAATCCCAGTAAGCAGGTAAACAACCGTCCTGTTGGTCCAGCATGAGTATATGCTTTAACGCCTTTGGAAGTCACAGAAGATAATAATGTAGTTTTAGGTACATATTTCTGAACTTTTCTTTCATTTCTGTACCTTAATAATTGCAATTTATTAATGAGATTCATATAAATAAAATAGGCATGCTATATTTTAATGACCAGTCCTGCAATGTGTTATTCGACACTAGTGCTAGTCTTTTGTTTATTTCCAAACATTTTGCCAACATTCTTAAACTACATTTGTACAACTTAGCAAAATCATTAAGTGTTGGACTTAGTGCTCATAAGTTTTGTAATGTCAAAATTCCATTAAATGGTAAGGAGTTTGACTCCAAATTAATCATCGTGCCATTAGCAAATTGGCTTAGTGACAAAAATGCTATAATAAACTGCTTTAAGAAGAAAGTCACTCTTCATTCCCAAGGCAAGTCTGAAACCTTTATTGAAAAAGTCAGTACATAACTATCTTTAATTAGTGCTATTAAGGCTGAACAATTGATCAATAAAGGTTGTGATACTTTTCTAGTCACTATGATGGGTGAAGCAAAAGAAAGTATCCCTCTCCCTGATTGTAAAGTAGTTAAGGAATTTGCCAGCATATTCCCAGAAGATTTGCTTGGTGTACCTCCTCCCAAAGAAGTTGAGTTCTCTATCAAATTAATTCCAGGTACCCAGCCTATATCTAAAGCTCCATACAGAATGGCGCCTAAGGAACTTCAAGAACTCAACAAATAGTTACAAGAGCTCTTGAATAAATGCTTTATCAGGCCAAGTATGTCTCATTGGGGAGCACTCATTCTATTTGTAAAGAAGAAGGATGGATCTATGCGAATGTGTATAGATTATCGCGAACTAAATAAAGTCACCATAAAGAATAAATATCCATTGCCTAGAATTGATGATTTGTTCGACCAATTGTCTGGAGCTGTCATATTCTCTAAGATTGACTTAAAGTCTGGATATCATCTAATTGCGAGTAAAAGAAGATGATGTAGGAAAGACCGCTTTTCATACTCGCTATGGTCATTTTGAATTCTTAGTGATGTCTTTCGGACTCACCAATGCGCCATCAATCTTTATGGATTTGATGCAGCGAGTTCTTAAGCCATATTTAGACAAATTTGTAATCATCTTTATCGACGATATTCTCATCTATTCTCGAACCTTAAAGGATCATGAATATCATTTGAGGTTAGTATTAGAAGCTCTACGTAAACATCAAATGTATGCTAAGTTCTCCAAATGCGAATTTTTGCTTCAGTCCATTGCATTCTTAGGACATGTAGTCGATGCCTAGGGTATTCGTGTAGATCAAAACAAAGTAAGCGCTATTCAGGATTGGGTTCAACCTAAGTCAGTCACTGATATTAGAAGTTTCTTGGAATTAGCTGAATATTACATGAAGTTTGTTAAGGGATTTTCACAAACTGCCTCACCTTTGACTAAGTTAACTCAGAAAGTCATTCCGTTCAATAGGAGTCCTAAATGTGAAGAAGCATTTCAAACCCTGAAGGACGCACTCTCTACCACTCCAACACTTGTTCTGCCCAAGGAAGGCTTGAACTATCAGGTGTACACCGATGCCTCTGGAATTGGTCTAGGTTGTGTGTTAATGCAAGAGGGTAAGATAATCGCTTACGCCTCTCGTCAGTTAAAACCCCATGATAAAAATTATCCAGTTCATGATCTTGAACTTGTCGTTGTAATCTTTGCTTTACAAATTTGGCGTCACTATTTATATGGAGTTCAGTGTTCAATTTTCACTAATCATCAATGCTTAAAATATATTTTCACTCAAAGAGAATTGAACTGCCGTCAAAGAAGATGGTTAGAGCTTATTAGTGATTATGATCTGAGCATTCAGTATCATCCATGGAAAGCAAATGTAGTGGCCGATGCTCTTAGCCATCGTGCTACTTTATCTTCCATAATTGCCTCCAGTTCCTTAGAACAAGAATTTCGTAAGCTTGAAGTTTCTCCAGTCAGCGGTGATATGCTGATTTCTATTTTAGTAAATATCAATGTGGAACCTACTTTTCACAGAGATGTCTCAATCTCGCAGACCAAGGGCGATGATTATCTGAAATTCAAATTAGATATCAAAGGTGGTCGTCGTCATAATTTACAATTGCATAATGGTGCAATTTATTAAGGAAATTGTTTGTGGATTCCTAAATCTATACATCGTGAAGTTTTGATTGAAGCCATAATTCTGGGTATCACATTCACCCAGGCAGTACTAAGATGTACCAAAATCTAAAGCAACCATTTTGGTGGCTCAGTATGGAGAAGGGTGTAGCCGATTTTGTGGCTAAGTGTTATGCCTGCAATTCGGTAAAGGTCGAGCATCAAAGACCTGTGGTCTTCTTCACACTATTAAAAATTCCTGAATGAAAATGGTTCGATATATCTATGGATTTTGTTATGGGTCGCACAAAATCTAGTGCCGATGCAATCTGGGTTATAGTAGACCGTTTGACTAAATCAGCGCACTTTCTTCCTATCTGCCAGACTAATTCTATTGAGAAGTTAGCAAAGCTCTATATCAAAGAAGTTGTCAGGATGCATGGTATTCCGAAATCAATCGTATCCGATAGAGATAGCAGATTTACTTCTAAGATATGGCAAGCTGTGCCAAGATCTAGGTACTACTTTAGCTATGAGTATAGCTTTTCATCCTTAAATGGATGGTCAGACTGAAATAGTAAATCAAGTTCAGGAGGATTTGCTTAGGCTATGTGTTATTGATTTTGTCAGTTCCTAGGAAGATCATATTCCATTAGTAGAGTTTGTCTACAATAACAGCTATCAGGCCAGAATTAAAATGTCTCCTTATGAGGCATTGTATGGTAAAAAATGCAGTACTCCACTAGCTTAGTTAGAAATAGGAAGCGTTCAGCTTTTTGGTTCAGAGTTAGTTGAAGAAACTAACAAGAAGATTCATTTAATTTAGCAGAGAATTCGTTCAGCTCAAAATTGTCAAAGCAAGTATCATGATGCTCACCATCATCTCCTAGAATTCAATATTGGAGATTTTGGCTATTTGAAAGTCAGTCCAATGAAGGGTGTCTTCAGATTGGCGTAGCAGGGAAACTCAGTCCCCGCTATGTTGGACCTTTCGATATTTTGGCCAAGGTAAGATCATTTGCCTACAGGTTGAATCTTCTTGATGACTTTACAGCTATCCACAATGTGTTCCATGTATCATCATTAAGAAGATGTCTCAGAGACCCTTCTCATCTTGTTCAGCTTATGGCAATAAAAATTCAACCTGATCTTTCTTATGCCGAAGAACCAATCAGAGTTTTAGGTCATGATCAGAAGTAGCTAAGAAATTGTTCAATTCATATGGTCAAGATCGAGTGGAAAATTCAATCTTTAGAAGAATCTACTTATGAAAAAGAGGTGGATATGCATAATAAATATCCACAGCTCTTTGAAAGTCCAGGTACTGTTCTTTTTTGTTCCTTTCAATTTTATTTAAATATTTCAGTCCTAGTAGTACTTTCTTCACTGAGTGATGTCGGGGACAACATTATTCTTAAGTTGGGGAGTCTATAACAACTCTAGTTATTACCATAGCTAAATCCAGATTAATTAAGTTAAACTAAGTTCAAATTTTGTTTTCATTAGACTCAATGGGTCATTTAAACTTAACCCTAAAGGTTTGGGATCAATCGGAGCTAAATTGAGAATTCTTGTATTTTTGGCTATTTTTCGATCCTAAAAAATAATTAAATTAATTTGATCTCCAAATTAAAATCTGATTTTATTTTAGAATTCCTCATGCCTTAATTAGCTAAGGGTGAAATTATGGAAATTTTTAGAGCTCATTTAAGCCAAAAGTGGATTTAAGAATTTTAGGATTATTAATTTAATTATTTAAATGAATAATATTAATTAAAATTATTCTTAAGTCGGCAGATCCGCTGCAGGGTCCCGACAGCGGAGCACTTTCTCCTTCCATTGGATACACTAGCACGCATCTTAGCGTCATCTATCCAATGGCTCGTATCACTTAAATCCTAAGTGTTAGATCGATTGAGAGCATCCGACGGCTGATATCTGATCCGCGGTTAATCATTTAAGTAGTGCATCACAGCCTTCCAATCCCAACAGCTCGACGATCAGATGGCTCCCAGTACTCCATGCACTACGGATCTTCGTCTACCTCTCGCCCGTCGCACACTGGTCCCCCTCGACAGCTTGATCCCTCCTAGCCCCCGTGGCAGTATGGGAAATAACCAGTTCTTTCTCTTCTACCTTCAGCGTGACCTTCTGCTAGTAGGAGTGCTGTTGAGCCGAGCCTTACCTTCGGTCTGAGCTAATGTCATGAAAATTGAGCTCTGGAACCCACTCCCAGTGATCCTTATCGCCTATAAATAACCTGAGAGCCTCACAGTGAGTCCCTTTGTTCACTGTGATCTTTTAATCCTCCCAATTGAATCCCCTGGAGCTCCCGTCTCTCTCGGTGAATCCCCTGGAGCTCCCGTCTCTCTCGGTGAATACCACTGATAGAGGGTCCGTCTGGTGCTCAAAGTCCCTACAAACCTGCGCCTGCTGCTGGGTGAGCTCGAAAGCCTCTCAATTCCTCTCGGCCGTGCCTGCAACCCCATCTTCAGGTACAGCCTCTTCCACTGAATTCTCTAAGTTCAGTTTTCCATTTAAGCTTCTGGATGAGCCTCTGGATGTCGCCAAACTTACCTTAGCCTCCTAGGGAACCCATTTTGATTATCATCAGGGTTGAGCTAGCTCTGATCGATCGTATCGATCGATCGAGCTAGCAACCGAGCCATGGCTTGGTCCGAGTAAGGACCCAACGATTGGCTGCACCCTAGGCTGCGAAATCTTGGGGGTTTGACTCGCCACACCTCACTGATGGTGTAGGAACTGAGCCCCATCCATTCAGTGGCCACTGTGAGGAGAATTATCCCTTCATAGTAAACCCTAATCGTCTGAAATTGGAAGCTTCGGTGGAGTAGCCATCCATCATTCCAGTTTATCCTAGTTAGGACTTCCAGGTTCAATCGACGTGCCTTGACCTTCTAAAGGTGTGGCAATAGAATGCTGGTTATGGCATGGCCTAGCAGCATCAAATTTGGCGGTCCATGGTCCCCTCCTCGCGGCTGTCTACGAATGAGAGGTATCGGGGACGACGCACTAGCGCATCAGGTCGGGGCTCTCTTGACCCGCGCGGTTTCGATTTTGGGCTACGATTATTTAAGGAATATTGGAATTAATTTCCTTATGATAAATAATTGATAAATGCATTCTCTATAGTTTTAATTTAAATAAAAATACAGATTAAATTATTTAAATAAATTTAATAATACTTATCCAAATGGTAAGATCCAATATACTATTTTAATCAGAAAATATAAGGAATAATAATATAAAATAAAATCAAGGATCCAATAGCTATATTTTAAATAATTACCTAATATTTCTCTATTAGTATTTAAATCATAATAAATTCATTAATTGTGCAAAATATTGATTAAAGTCTCTGATTGCTCATAAGACCATAGAGGACCTATGTAGATCATTAAAAGTAATTTTAGAACTTTAAATTTGCAAATCACCTTATAATTACCTTAATATATGATTAGTAATTTAAGCCTTAGATTAGTGTCTAATTTTGATGAATCTAATTTCTAATGCCTTATTAAGTATAATAGAGCCTATAAATGTGTTTAGATATTCCTAGTATGCCTTAATTCCCTTAACCACTTTAATTAGCCTTAAAGTGTGATTAGTGAGAATTAAGCTAATAATACTATCAAATCCAAAGTTAAGTGTCTTATCCACTTCACTAATCAATATTAAGTTCATTAAAATAGACTTGAATCAATTTAGAGGATTAAAACTAAAAATCCTATTCTTAGCCTTAAGAGGGGCATTTTGGTCATTTTGACCAAAATAGGTTTAAGCACCCCTTAAAGCCTTGAAAATTTAGTAAAGTATCTCTAATTAACTCGTTAGCACATTTTTGAAATCTTATGTTGATGAGGTGAAGTTAAGTAAGAAAATCCTAAAAAGTTCTAATTAAGATCTTAAGATCTTAAGAGTATTCAAAAGCACTTCCTTGAGGGAGCAAACTTAATTAACTTTAACACTAAATCTTTAGTTTAATCACCTTATTAAGTTGATTCATAAGCTAGAAATCTTAAAAGAAATATCCTTGTAAATTCTTAAGTCAAATTTTTAGCTTAGATTTAAAGTGCTCAAATCTTAGATCCAATACTTCAGATCATCTAATTGAATTGAATCATCTTCTTTGAAATTCCTTAAGTGATTAATTATTTAATCCTTTTAAAACCTCCTTGTGGGTGAAGGATTTATTCAATCTATAGTATAATAGAATTATTCTAAAGATTGAATATAGATCTTAGATTCTTAGTTCTTAAATGATTATTTTATCTTATAATATTAGAATAACCTTTTATTAAGATCTTAGTTTCTAATATTTCAACTTATAAATATCTTTAGTTTATGTTTGAGTGTGAACCCTAGATTCTTATTAGGATATCACCTTGGATTCAGGATTTGAACCCCATATATGGAGTTAAAGTCCAGAATCCTCAATCTTGATTTACTTGATCAAGTTTTGGGTTAAGTGAGGAAAACAATAATAATTAAGTCATTGAATTATTACTTTAAGCCTTTATAATTGTCACTTGATTTGTAACTAGAACTTGTTAAGTTCTAATGTTAACGTTCAGGTCGTGAATCTGAGATTATACTCGATATATGGATATTAGAGATCCTAAACTTGTATCTTCTTAATATAGTTAGATTTGGATAATTTAGATAACAACAGATATCACATAAGTCTTGTTGAGTCTCTTGCTTACTTTGACTTTGATTGCTCTGTACACCTTGAATATTGAGCCTTGTTCCTTGAGCATAATAGGAGAACTTAGGATATGGAAGATACATCCTGAGTTAGTATTTGCAAAGCATAACATTCACTCAGTTCTTTCAGTGCATTCAGTCCAATAAAGTATGTCCTAGCTTAATGTGCCTCCTCAATTCTAATTTTGTTATAGAATAGACTCAGACCTAGTCCAGTGCTTAGCTAAGATGGATATATGTCTTATTCTATTAGTTCAACTCGGATTTAGCTCTGATGATGCTTAAGATGGACACATGTTGAACTCTCTATTCAGAGGCCCTGTTTGGCCTATTTTTATTATGGCAGTACAATGTTTTAGGCTTACTTTTACTTCAGTTCAGTTTCAGTGCTTTGTTTTGTTTTGCCACATGCTTCAGTGGCCTTACTGTTTGGTGCTTTTAGTTGCTTTGCACATGTCTCAGTGGCTTTACTTTTTAGCTTATTTATGCTCTTAGCTTACTTTTGCCACATGCTTCAATGGCCTTTTATATATTAAATTTGCATGCTTGTATATATGTTCTTATTGAGTAGTTATTAAGTATTGGCATGTTTAGAATACTAGTTTTGTATGTTCATTTCAACACCTTTCAGTATTGTTTACTTTTATAAAAGCAACATGTCTTCATGTGATCATAAGCATGTTAGAATCAGTTTATTTCAGTACTTGCAGTTATTTTTTTTCTTTAGTCTCACATTGTTTAGTTTCATGCTTTGTATGTTATGTTACATACCTATTGCTCAATTATAAACAACTAGTTTATAACTATTCTTTTCTTTGTAGCTTGATGCACTCTATATTGCTTGTATATTAAAGTAGCTAATGTGATATTTTTAAATATTCAGTTCACTTAAATAGCCTAAAATATACTTAGATAATTTGTCTAATTGTAACATTTTTCTTTTGTTGGTTGGGGCCCTGGCACTGGTGATACCGACACATGTCAGATTTGGAGCTGTTCGTTGGTGGTTCTGCAGGAGAGGAGTCAGTGCAGGAGGAGGATCTTCTTACTGCCATTTAGTTAGATTTTCTTTTCCTTTTTCTGTAGTGAGCTTGAGAGATCTTTTCTTTCTTTTAATTTAGTCTGTAATAATTAAATTCTGGATGTATTTACTTTCTGCATTTGAGCTGAGTTACTATTTCTTTTACTCTTTTATACTATGATATGATGTGGATGTTATACTATACTATTTCATGCTTCTGTTACTTTGATATATTGATGTATATTTATAGTCCCAGGTGACAAGTCCTTGGCTTAAGGCGAGTTGGGTCTTACCTGACTCTACTTGGGTTAGGGATTTTCCACAGTTGGAGCATCGTACTCCCCGTGTTTATGCTAATATCAGTATTAGCATGATTGCGGAGGGTAAGGGGCCCCACACATACTATCACTATAAAAATTCACATCCTCTTGCTCTTTGCCCAATTCTGCTAAAAACCCCTTTAGCCAAATCATCTCCTTACTCGCCTTAGTGATGGTGACATATTCCTTCTCCATGCTAGATAAAATAATAATATTTTATAGCATGGAGATCTAGCTCACCACCGTACTTCCCATTGTATATGCATATCCTGTAGTGCTCCTCTAACTATCAATATTACCTATAAGATTTGAGTCTATATAGCCCTATAGAGAAATGTCAGTTCTACTAAAGCAAAGTGATCTGCCCATTTTACCTTTCAAATACCTCAATATCCACTTGACCATGTCCTAATGGTGCTTCCCTAGGTTTTCCTTGAATTTACTAGCCACTCCCACAGCATGGGAAATATCCAATCTCATGCAGATCATTACGTACATCAAGCTCCCAGCCTCTGAAGCATATGGAACTTTCAGTATGTGTTTCTTCTCCTCTACAGACTTTGGCATTTATTCTTTTGATAAGCTAAACTAACTTGCAAGGGGAGTGCTCACTGGCTTTTCCACGCTCATGTTGAGTATTTTTCGCACCTTTTCAACAGTCTTTCTGAGACAGCTTCAGAATTTCTGCATTTCTCTCCCTTTTGATTTTTATCCCAAGAATCTACTTGGCCGACCCCAAGTCATTTATGTCAAACTTCCTTGACATCAGTTCTTTCAACATCTTTATGTTCTACATGTCTGATTCTAAGATCAACATATCATCTATATATGGCAATATAATGATATAGGAGGACTTGCAATGTTTTATATAACAACAGTGATCCGCCTGACACCTCTTGTACCCAGACTCAGATATGAACTTGTCGAATCTCTTATACCATTGCCTTGGTGCTTGCTTCAAACCGTAGAGGCTCTTTTTGAGATTGTACACTAGCTCAACTTTTCTCTTCTATTGAGCCTTGTACCCCTTAGGTTGTTGTATGCATAACTCTTCTTCCAACTCTCAATGAAGAAATATAACTTTAACATCCATTTTCTCCAAATGAAAATTCTTATTTGTAATAATATTTAGAAAAACCCTAATAGTTGTCATCTTCACAACTAGGATGAAGATCTAACTATAGTCAACCCGTGTCGTTACTGGAAGCCTTTTATTACAAGCCTCACATTGTAGCACTTCCTCCACCCAGCAAACCCACTTGTTATGAAGTGCTTTTTTTCCAGTTGGTAAGTCTGCCAAATTCCATGTCCCATTTGACATGAGTGATGTCATTTTATCATCCATGGCAGCCTCCCACTTAATTGAATCTTCAACTTGAAGGTCCTCTTCTAAGCTTTCTAGTATACAACTATCCATTAGTGATAAATAAAATAAAGACTTAGAGTACCTCTGTGGTGGTCCTGTGACTCTTGCAGATCTTCACAACATGAGTGTTTGTAGTTCAATATTAATACCCCACTGAGTATCTTCATGCACATGTTCATCTGGCTCAATGTTGTCATCAACTTTAATGTGCTGGGGCTTGCCATATGAAGCAACCTGTGAATCAATTATGACTCCAACTCAATCCTTATACATTTCACTTTCATTGAAAGTGACATCCTTGCTTCTAATAACCTTTTAATTCTGATTGTCTTAGAATTTATAATCAAACTTACCCGCACCATATCCAATGAATGTGTACTTGATCACCTTAGCATTAAGCTTGCTCCTAGATCCTATATTAATGTGCACATAAGATAAATAGCCAAATACTTTAAGGTGGCTCAATTTCACCTCATTTTCACTCCAAGTCTCCTCAAGAATCTCTTTATTTTTGGATATGGAAGGTCCCCGATTTAACAAGTAAACTATTGTGTTAATAGCTTTAGCCCAGAACTACTTTGGGAGACATGCATATAATCTCATTCTCCTGACTCTTTTTGTGATTGATCTATTCATCCATTGTATAATACTATTTTGCTGTGGTATTCTTGGAATTTTGAATTCTCTTTTGATACCTTTCAAGGCATAGAACTACTTGAACTCCCTATCATAGTATTCACCGCCATTATCATATCTCAAGCACTTAAGCTTCAACCCTATCTCATTCTCCACTAAAGCTAATCACTTTCCAAACACATCAAACACATCAAATTTATATCTTAGAAAGTAAGCCCATACCATCCTTGTATGGTCATCAATGAAGGTGATAAAATATGTGGCTCTACTTATGGAAGAAGTAGGAGCTAGCACCCATACATCTGTATGCACCAACTTGAGTTTTCTTCCTTTTAGTTCTCTTTCAATTTTAGTGAAAGAAACCTTATTCTACTTGCCCAACACATAATCTTCATAGAAATCCAAATATACTTGGAGCTTCCTCTTTAACTGTAGGGATTTCAAACCCCTCTCGCTCATATGGCCAAGCCTTCGGTGCCATAGACCTGCATTTATCTAGTCTGTAGCTGCAATGGAATCAAATACTATCGATCATATAAAGTGTACCTTCCATGTTACCTTATGCAATAATAAGTGCACCCTTGGTGACCTTTCATGAGTTGCCTGCAAAGCATGTACTATAGCCTTCCTTGCTAATTAGCTAACATAAATAAGATTCCTCTTTAGACACGGCACATGTCTAACATTCTTGAGCTTCTAAACTATGCTGCTTGGTAGCTGAATGTCCACATCACCTTTTCTTATGATCTCGCATGCCTTATCATCTCCAAGGTATACCTTACCCCAAGTCACCCTTAGTGTAATTTTTGAATGCACCCCTAGTAGGAGTGGCATGAATGGTTGTTCCCAAGTCCATGACCCAGGACTCCATATTGAAATAGGAGAGGATCAATGCATCCTAAACCTCTTCAGCTAAAATATATACAATGGGGCATATGACCTTGCTCCCACCACTTGGCTTCTTTAGGGTAGAACAGTCCTTCTTGAAGTGACATGCCTTACCACAATTCCAACAATCTGGCTTTTCTTTTCTAAGTTTTGATTTTTCTTGTCTAGACATAGACCTATTTTTATTATGTCTTCAATCTGCATGTATTTCTATGGTTTTAACATTCAATGCTGAATTAGATGCCTCCCCATTAGATCTCTTATGCACCTCTTCATTCAGCACTAACCTGACGATGTTGTCAAATTTCAACGACACATTTCTTGATAAATGGTTGATGACTGTAACCATCCCATCCCAACTGTCTGATAATGATGAGAGGAATAACAAATCTCAGACCTCAACATCAAACTTGATGCCCACTGAACACAACTGGCTCGTCACAGTGTTAAACCCATTGAGATATTTAGTCACTAAATAACCGTCCATCATCTTCATATTGAACAATCTATTCATCAGAAAATCTTTGTTAGAAGTTGAGGGCTTCTCATATATTTTTTTCAAGGCATTCATGAAATCTACAGTAATTTTTTCATTAACAATATTACATGCAACAGAAGAAAATAATAATAAACGAATCAAACCCAATGCAGTTTTATCAAGAACTTTCCATTATTCATTAGTTATAGTCATTGGCTTTCTGTCGACTCTACTTAATGGTTGATTCAACTTCTTCTAGCAGACCAAATCCTCCATTTGCATTTTCTATGATGCAAAATTTGTGTCGTTGAACTTTTCAATCTTGTGTCTTATCTCATCGGCTATTGCTTCCACTCAAACAGCAAACCCTATGATCAATATGAAACCTCTCTATGATACCACTTATTGAAGACAACCAAGAGATCCCACCACAGTGGAAGCGATTTATGCACACTCAAGGATCGGGGATGTGTTGATGGTTACCAAGCAATATACAAAATCACAAATACATTCAAAAGTAGATTACAACACATGCATGCATCAAAAAACCACAAGCACACCAAATACAAAGATTTACGTAGAAAACTCAAGAATGAGAAAAATCACAGAGCCAGACCACACAAAAATTTTGACTATGAACCTCGTAGAATACAGAGTTACAAAGAGCTTCACCTTAAAAAGGAACACTAGCTTTTACTCTAGGATGAATGAGAGAAGGAGCAACCACCACCTGGATAGAATTTTTTGGACATGCAAGAGCTCCCTTGTACAACTGCTATCTCCCTTAGGGTTCCTCTCCAATGGCAACCAAAACACTAGCCAACACTTACAATCACATATAAAACTCCTTCATAAGTTTCCCTTAAGTACCTAACTCAATTTTGAACCCTAAGAGATCCAACATGCCCCTCAAATAGCTTAGGGAATAACTTAAACTGGAGAAGAAATCTGACAGGCACTATGGCGCGCCATAGCGCCCAGGTCTGTAGTAGCCAGGTGCCAAAGCAAACTGCAGTGCCCTGCTCTCAGGTGCTCTAGCTCTGGGGTGCGCTGTAGCACCCTAATCTCTGGACTCCTACCGCTGGGGCACACTGCAGTGCCCCAGCCTCTGTCTTCTTTCGATCTGGCACGCTATAGCGCCCCGATTTTTGAACTCCACTAGCCCGGATGCGCTACAACGCCTTGGTCTCCATTTGCTGGCTTCCATGGCGCACTACGACGCCTTCCTCTCGGGTGCTGGGCACCATGGTGTGCTACGGCGCGCTGTGGCGCCTATGATGTAGCTGAACTTTCCAACCTTGTTCCAAATTGCCTTGGAGTCTCCTGGAAGCTCATTAGAGCTCCATTAGCATTTCCATGATGATCTGAATGATCTCCACAATATAACAATATTCACATTCATTGCATTGATTTTGTTGTTGAGAGAGGCAATTTCTCTCTATAATTGTGTGATTTGGTTGCTCACCCCACCATTCATTGGTTCTATCATTAGTACAATCTTTCAATAGGCCACTAAAAGTTCTTAATAGCCATTTCCTCTAACAAATCGTAGGCTTCATCTTGAGTTTTACTGCATAACAAGCCTCTAGATGTGGCATTTATAGTGTCAAGGTGCTCGCATTTAATTTATTGTAGAATGTATGCACTTGGAGCCACAAAGGTAATACATTATGTGGACATCTTCTTAAGAACTCCTTGAACATGTTCCATCTATCTTATAACGACTCTCTTAAGTGAGCTATGGTTTGATTTTCTAAATTACTCTCAATTCACGTCTAAGTCTCTTAAGGGTTCTTTCAATTTCAAGATAAAAGACTAAATCTTGCTCATCTTCACTAAGCAACACATACCATAAATATCCTGAACACTTAGACATAAAATTTAAAGGTACGAAGATATTACTGATGCCTATTCAATCAATCATTGGAAAGGACGCCAAAATTTGATATGACATAAATACATGTGCTTTTTAATCACGCAAATATGCGTGGCCTGAAGTAATATATGAACTCAAGATTATAGGTATATGGGTTATCAGGTACTTCATTTTCTATTAATGTTCAGACAATCAAAATCATAATTCTAAATTAATTTAAATATAGTAAAATAACTAATAGTTTAAATAAGGATTTTATAAATTTAAAGAGATTAGCAATAATGTTTTGATTTCAGTGTACCATTACAATTTAGCTATTTGTGTGAATGTTATATTTTGGTTTCAATGAGACATCAGAAATATGAATCCACTAGTAGTATCTCACGCACATGATGTTAGAACTCGATACCTAATCAGCATGAACTAAGTTAACAAATGGCAAAATAAAGCGATGTGGGCCTTAATTTTTATTTAGTATTCTTTTCCTTAAGAGTATTGCTATACTTACATATTATTATATGCTAAAATATATAGATGATATATTAATTTAATGTGTAAGTGAATTATTGATTGAATACATTTTTTTTGTATTTGCTTATATACAAAAGTTAAAAGAAAAAAATATTTTCTATTAATCTTTTAAGTATTTTTTGATATATATTATTGTATAAGTATAGCAAATTTTTGAATTCCCCTTAAGATCATTTCATATAAAAAGACAACTTTTAGCATTATTGCGTTTAGGCTAATATTATACTTTGCAACATGTTCGAACTACCGCATGAATAAATCCAAGAGCCAACCAAGCACCGACCACTTTGAGCTACACTCTACTACGATCTTTGTACTTCTAGATTCAGATCCGGTCCGTCTAAAAATTCTCTGAGCAGTGACGACCACACATTCAAATTCAGCATTCGAGCCCGCCTCTCTCTCTCTCTCTCTCTCTCTCTCTCTCTTCCTGTGTGTTTTCATGGAGAAGATCTCAGTGGCTATCCGTATCCGGCCATCGACTGCTGAAGAAACTTTTGGAGAGCGGCAATGGAGGGTCGAGGATAACAGAATCTCGCTTTACAAATCTCTCAGCACTCCAATAAGCGGCATCACTTTTGCCTTCGGTTATTCTTCTTTGCATATCTCCCCTTCAATTCTTGTTTGACTTCTCTAGAACCGTAACTTGCCTCCTGACACTTTGATTCTCGTCAGACCATGTGTTTGAACAGAACTCCACGAATTCTTCCGTTTACAACCTCCTCATCAAATCATTAATCCACGCGGCCATCAATGGATTTAACGGTAAGCACCTCTGTTTCAATTTGTTTTTGTTTCTTAAGAAACCCTAGAATTCGGTAACATTCCTTACGCTCTCAGGAACTGCGTTTGCCTATGGGCAGACAAGCAGCGGGAAGACTTTCACCATGAACGGCTCTCAACAAGATCCCGGAATCATTCCCCAGGCAGTGAGAGATATCTTCCATACGATTCTTATGGTTTGTAGATTATCTCAATAGACTGCGTCATTCTTGTTTGACTATTTTCTTCGATTCTTCATGGGTCTGCTGTTGGTGTTGCAGATCACCGACCGTGAGTTTCTAATTAGAGTTTCTTATATGGAAATTTACAACGAGGAGATCAACGACCTGCTTTCTTTGGGGAACCACAGGCTTCAAATTCATGAAAGCTTGGTGGTGAGCTTCACAGGTTACAACACTTGGAAAAAGAGAGTTAAATGAGTGTTTTAGGGTAAATTGACTCTTTTTACTGTGATTGTAGCGTGGAGTCTATGTAGCGGGTCTTAGGGAGGAAATAGTTGACAGCGCTGATCAAGTACTTGAGCTCATCAAACTTGGTGAAGGTATGGGTGCATTACTAACTAAAATGGAGTTTCTTTGATCTTTAATGTTATGGTTTTAACTTTTGATTGCCCTCATTGAGGGTAAACTGAAACCTCTATGTAGCTAATAGGCATTTTGGTGAGACAAACATGAACATCAGAAGCAGCAGATCACATACTATCTTTAGGATGGTATAATATCCATCACTTTCTATTTGCGTTGCTTGTTTACTTGTCCTGCTTATTAGTTTTCCTAAATCATGTAAATTTAGGTTATTGAAAGCAGTGCCAAGGGCTCCACCTCATCTGTTGATGCTATACGTGTCTCTGTTTTGGTGCGCTGATTGTTTTCTTTTCATCCAAAAATATTTTCTTTTTATTCTATTCTTTTTCTTTGCTTCTTAAATTATTTTCCGGGCTTTAGAATTTGGTAGACTTGGCTGGATCTGAAAGGATAGCTAAAACAGGAGCCGATGGAGTTCGTTTGAAGGAGGGAAAGCACATTAACAAGAGTTTAATGATTCTTGGGAATGTGATTAACAAATTAAGTGAAAATGGAAAGCAAAGGTATCCTTGGCACATTTTTTTGCACTATTGAGTTAAGTGTTGGGTTCTTTTTTGTTCATGCAATCTAATTTTAAGTTTCACTACTTTGTTTGAAGCTTGCATCACTGTATGGTCTCTTAATATCTGGAAATTTGTTAGATTAGCTTCCTATTGATTTATTAATGCACTAAATTTATAAAATAGAAAAATTCTATTTTATATATGACATAGATCATCTGGAATTTGTAGTGCACATATTCCCTATCGCGATAGCAAACTAACTCGAATACTACAACCTGCTCTTGGAGGAAATGCCAAAGCATCAATAATTTGTACGGTGGCACCTGAAGAGGTGGGTATTGAATGAGCTCCATCCTATCTTTAAATGCTATATCGCATAGATAACCGTTCACATTTCGTGCTAATGCTAAGTCAAGTTATCCGTAGGTACATATAGAGGAAACCAAGGGCACTCTACAGTTTGCAAGCCGAGCTAAACGCATTACAAACTGCGCTCAAGTAAACGAGGTAATTTGTGATTTTATGTGAATTTCATGAGCATTAAATATAATATGTTCTGTAGGCAATGTGGAATTATATTTGTCTTTTTAAATTTCTAGACAAGTTGGATTGCCATCACATATGATCAAAAGGATGGTTACTGATTTTGGCATTAGATTTCTATACTGCAACAACAATAGCAACACAAAACTTAGTCCTATGATTGTACAAATCCTTGTGTCTCTACTATGCTGTATGAAATGAAAACCCATCTCTAAGCTTCAACTATGTGAAATCACTAGTAATAGTTTCTTGAATTTTTGTGTCTTCCTCTTTAAACATGACCAAAATATACTGACTCCTCTTTAATTATTGGGCATCTAGCTGTCTACTCTTAATGTGCCCAATATATCTAACATGATTTTCTTTGAGCTTATTTTTAGCTAGAGTTACTTTCTTCTTTTCTATGATTGAACTCATTTCTCATTATATCCTATGTATATTGACTCATCAATTTTGGTATTCTCATCACAATAACATTTGTTTTATTAACATACATTTTTTTCCATGCCAACATTTTACCTCCTACAGTATTTTGTAAGACTTTATTTTTTATGTTTGAATGGAATTTCTTGATTTCACAATCCCACAAAAACACTCATCCGTTTCTTAAAATTTGATTGAACACTATCAATAACACCACTCTCTATTCACCATTATTTTGTATGACTGAACCAAGATATTGAAACCTCTCTCTTCAAGTCTTCTTGATAACGTGAAATTTGGTTGTCATGTCCTCAATTTTACATTTTTTTGTTATGATTAAACTAACACTTTATAATTATTTCATTTTGGATCTATCAAAACAAAGTCTTAGATTGTATGGTAGTTCTCCATAATTCATGTTTTTCTATAATTTTTCATCGATTTTTTTATAAGAAAATATCAATTGCAATTAGTATTTACCAAGGCACCTCTTGTTAAATGTATTCAATAAAAATGCCCATAAATAAACTAGAGATACAAACTTAAAGCACATTTTTATAGTATTCTAATTGAAATAAAAAATTCATTTGACAATTCACTTAGCATTTGAATCTATGTAACTGATTCAGTATAGATGCCTTTAATAGCCTCAATTCCAAAAAAAAGTCTCCTATTTTGATACTTGCCAAAGAATGTCTCTTTGCACTTTATCATATTCTTTCTAAATTAATAAATATCTAACAAAAATCTTCTCTTTTGAAATTCTCCATCAAGCTTCTCAACAAATATTTAACATCCGATATAATTGGCATAAGCCAAATTAGGACTATTAAATACTAGTCTTGTCATCATTTATATTCAAATACTTTTCTAAGTTTTCAAAGCATGGCTATGTAATTAAATTTCCTTACAATTTACACAACATTGCACTTCATATTTGCTCTTTTAAATAAGTATCACAATATACCTCAACTTCTTAAAATTTATTGGGAGCTAAAGAACTTTTTCCTCACCCAAATATCTAGACACATCAATAGGGATATTATTTGATCCTATAACTTTTCACTTTTCTTTATCTTTAGAGTATTTAAAACTTCAATTTTATTAACCCATTGAATAAAAGTGTTAGTAATATTACATTTGTACTATTAAATTCACTCAAACTATTCACATTATTACAAGCTTCATTTAAAAGCTTAGGAATATCATTTTTTCATCCATATTGATTGTCCTCATTATAAAATATGATTTTTGCTCAACATATTTAGTACATTTCATATGGGCCCAATGTCTAATTTCTTTATCATTTTTTTTGTTAGCTTATATATATAGATATATATATTTCTAGTTAGTGTTTAATTTGTATATAAAATATCAAAAGTTATATTCTTAACATCACTATTGTTTTCTTAGACTCTTGACAAGTCAATTTGTATCTTGTTTATTTCTCATCAGTCTTATATTTCAATCTCCTTACAATGAATTTTTTCTCATTAATCTTTTTTTTCTTGATTATTCTATTTCATTTGGCAATTTGTTTCTTGTTTATTTCTCATCAGTCTTATATTTCAATCTCTTTATAATGAATTTCTTCTCATTAACATTTTTTCTTAAATATTTTGTTTCACTTGGCAAATCTTCCAAGAAGCCCATAGTGACCTTCTCCAACAAATAACATTTTCTCTTGATATATTCTTTGATCCCGATTCTTGTAAAAATTTTCTATTTTAGTTGTGCATTCAATTATAACTGAAAGACAAATATTTACAATATGAATAATTATCCATCTAATTATAATTAAATAAATTTATAACTCACCCTTGTGAGTTCCCCTACATCTTACATATTCTTATCCAAGATGATATTTTCTCTATATTTATGTTAATTAAAGAATCATAAACTATCAATTTCTCTTACTTTCTTACATATCTCTTCATTTCATCATGACATTATATTATCCATCTATTAATTATAATACCCACTAACTTTATAAGTTTATTTATTTGAATGCCAATATGCTGTTGTTGTTGTTTATATTGTTATCATATTCATATACTTCAATGCTCCCATCAACATTATATGAGATACTATTTATTGTCAATGTTCACTATTTATTTTCTTTAGTTTGTTTACTTGAAGAACATTCTTCTTCACAAATTTGTAGCTCCCATGTATCCATAGGTATGCACTATTTGAAAATTGTCATTATATTATGGTTTTTTGATTAATGTTAAAAGTTTATGCCTTAACATTTTATTTTTGTGACTTTTCCATTTATGTTGTAAAACGTTTATAGATTTTGACTGATGCTGCTCTGTTGAAACGACAAAAACAAGAAATTGAAGAACTTCGCAGAAAATTGCAAGTATATAGTTACAAACTCTTACATATTTAGTTTAATCCAAAGTTCTTGCTAGATTATAGCTGATGTTTCTTTTCTAGGGGCACCATTCTGAAGTATTGGAGCAAGTGATTTTAAAACAGAGGAACGACATGCACAATGTAGGATATAAGTTCTTTAGTACTGCGACTTTGAATATTAAATGAATTATATCCTAAAGTGCATGTTCTTTTGAATGCTAATAATGTAAGCTCTGCCTAAATTTCTTTGGTAGTCTGAACTTGAACGTGAAAAACTTGCAATGGAGCTTGAAGAAGAAAGGAAATCCCGTCAAGCACTAGAGCACCACATAGAAGAGCAACAAAAAATGATTATTTCTCTTAATGAAGTTCTTTTTTCTGACAAAGCTCGCAAGTCAAATCAGGTAATTGGTTACATACATATATAAATATATACATATATACACATTTATATACACACACATTTACATAATAAATTTGCATCTACATATATACACATGTACATGTTTACATACTTGTAGACATACCCATATATATATTTTATTACAATAAAGGAAGGATACAAGAATTGAACCAAGAGGACTAGAAAAAGTGCATATGCCTCATAATACTGGCTTAAGCTTCTTAGCTACTTGTCATTGGTTGATCCTACAAATCTAGGATGCTCTATCCCTTAAGCAAGTATTGAAATTTTTATAATTTTAACACTCTTACAATTATCCTTCCCTATGCATTGAATCAATTTATTGCTTTATGCATGAATCACCTTAGGTATGATCCATAATTTAATTCATAAGATATCCATAATTCATCTTCATCCAAATTCATACCCTTATCTAATATTGAATTTAACAAAAGATTAATGGTTTTGGATAAAGTGAGATCACACTAATAGGCACATGTGGAAAACATGAACCCTTAGAGACGTACTAGCCTCAGAACTCTCCTTCTCAACAATGAGGAAGATAGTATAAAACAAGCGGCCTCAACATTCCTTTTCAACTAACATGTCACTAGCGCAAAGACCCAGAGCCTTCAACCTTAGCAATCCCTCCCCAACCTAGGAAGGTGGCGTAAGAGGCATGGTAGGAGGTGCATACACAACCAACTATAAACCACTCTACCATCTGCATCCCCATCAAATTGAGCCAAAGTTGTTTCATTAAGACTAGGAGCACATGGAGGCCTAAGATTTGTGCAAAACATGTATCCAAATTGTAACCAAATGTACAACCAGGCAAACAATATTTGGAGATGTTCTCAAAGACTACCTCATACCAGTAACCAATATTCCTTGAGCAAATCCAATTCTGGGATGCTTGGACTTTTGTGATGTCCAGCTCCACTATTTAGTGATGTGCTCAATAGATTCCAACTTGGTTGGATGAAATGGAAGAGCACTTTCGAAGTGTTGTGCGATATGAAAACCCTACTTAAATTAAAAAAAAGTTTTATAGAGCAGTTATATGATCGACTATGTTAGATGAGGTTGAATGTTTGCCAACGAAGAAGAAATTTATCAATAAAATAAATGTTACAGTAAAGAAGGATGATGAGGTGGATGAGCGGGTATACTTGCAATGATAGAATGAGAAATGAATTTATTCACAGCAAGGCTGGAGCGACTCCAATAGCGGATAAGATTAGATAATGTCATCTTAGATGGTTAAGCTTATAAATCGTAGATCGCTTAACACCCTTGTTAGAAAAATAGAGTATATGAATTTAATAGAGGAAGACTAAAAAAAGGAATGTTAAGAAATCATTAGAAAGGATCTTCTTTATATGAAACTTATGTGGTGGCTTCTATTTGATTGTGTTCAATGAAAATAAATGATTCAATTAGTCGACCCTAGCTAGTGGGATTAAGATTTGTTGTTATTTTTGTTGTATAAATTCTGATTTTAATACCTTAAAATTGTCTTTCTCTTAATTTTTAATCAATAATTGGTATGTAATTAATTTTAATTAAAAGCTAAATTTGTCTTAAAAATAATTAAATTTCTGTATTTTTAAAAAGTTCAATAATCCTTATTCAATCTTATAGAAAACTAATATAAATAGCATAGCAAAACTTTAATATTAAAATTTATACATTAAACTAGATCTTAATTACAAAGAACTTGTAATTGTATTCATAAAAATATTTCTAACATTAATATTCATGATTGCTAAGTATAATTATTTTAGCAAATATGAATTTTAATCTTCATAGTATGAACATAATCTCTAAAATTTTTGTATATATGAAACGTATAGTTTGTAATATGAAAGAAGTTTCAAAAATCTTTGTAAAAGTTTTGAACTACAATGTCTTTGAAAGTCTCATAATTGCATTTTAAAAACCAAAATAAATCTTGAATTTTGTATAAAACTTTATTTTAGGTCAGTTAATTAGCTATAATAAATAATATTTGTGCTTACAATGTTTGTACAATTGTAATTATGAAATATTTATTTTCAATAGTAGGAGTCAATTGATTTCAAATTTTAATTGGATTAAATTCCCATGTTCTAAGCTGTTCTATGAGAAATTTTAAGATCTAGAAGCTGCATATCCTTAAAGAAAATAAGAACAAGAGGAAGAAAATTAAAGGCTTTGATCATAGGGCTTAAAGACAAGATAAATTAAGGATATACTTGAAAGATCTTTAAGAATTCAGCCAAATCTTTCTAATTTAATTTTTCTTCTAATATTTACTGCAAGTGTTTGTAGAATTCTTGCTCAAGCAAGAATAAAGCCTTTGCAATTTTGTTTTGGTTTGAATTTAGATCTGGAATAGGATTCATAGGAGGGGTTTTTGTGATTTGATCCATGGTTTAATCTTAAGGAGGTCCTTGGGTCGGAGTGTGACTTGAGTTGTTCTTGAGTCCGAGAGAAATTTAAGGTATTGTTAGGGAAATCTTTGATTAGTGGTATGATCTAATTTAGTTGTATGCAGGGGAGGGATGGACTATTAGCTATAATTTTGAAGGTGCAATGCCATCTTAAGAATTTTTATTTCTAAATCCTTTTTTGTTGTTGTACAAATGTTATTATGAATAAATGAATTATTAAATGAACTTAAATACTATTGAAAGTTCTCAGGTTTGCTGTTTTATTATGCATTTTATTAAAATTTCTGGAAACTGAATTCTAAATTTATTGCATTGCATTTTCACAGAAAGCTGTTCGTTCCTGTTCTAGCTATGAGGAAATGCATAGTTGGAACTACACGCCCGACAGTAATACCTTGAAAACCCCCATTATCAAAGCCAATGCTGACAACTTTGTTGTGAAGCGATCTAAGCATTCTATGGCATTCGACTCAAGTCCACTACCAGAAAATTTTACTAACCTAGCTACTGAAGACTTGTGGCTGCAGTTAAACAAGGGCTTCAGAACAGACCTCGGTGCACTACCAATGACACCCAACTTAAAATATGGAGCATCTGAATCAACTGAGGTATCTACTGCAAGTTTGTTTTTCTTGATAACTGTTTCTGCTGTGCAAATAAATTTGTCATGTTTTTTCTCTTTTACGTTGTCTATTGCTGCTTTGGGCACCATTTGGGGATAAAATAACTTTGTTCTATGTTCTATTTTGCTTCTCTAAACCCTTAGAGTTATGCTTTTGTTTTTACAAAATTATATATGAATCAACAATTTACGTTGAGACATGTGAAAAAAACTTAATCCACTCACAAACCTGAATTCATGGGTAAAAACTTGGTTTAACTATTAGTGCTTTTAACCGAACGTTGTTTTTGTGTCCTCCGATTTGATTTACTCAGTTTTACATTGCAAAATAAATAGTTTACAAGGCAACAAATTTATGTTTATTTTTTAATGGAATAGTTGAACATTTGCTCACGATTTGTAAACACTAAGAAGGCATATATTTTGGCACCATTGGGATAATAGCTCAGTCATTTGCTCACGATTTGTAAACATTAAGTATGAAAAGCATGCGTTTTTTATTGTGGCTGTTCCACATTTTATAATGGTTGAGCTTTTTAATAGATGGGAACTGTCCATATTTTACACAGTTTCTCTTCTCAATCAAGAAAAATGATTTATCAAACTACCAACTAAATTAGTTTTATATGGGAAAAGAAATTTATGCTGATATATGCTAAGGTTGCATACATAACGCCGCTTAAATAATTGGGCTTGGCTTTTGAGTTTCAACATATCATTCCCTGAGTTTGGAAGGTTGTACATATTAGAAATATGAGACATAATGAAAGCTATATATATATATATATATGTTTTTGTCATCTCGTCAATTCTATTTTCAAGTACGGAATCTGGGGGGGAAGTGTAGCAGAACTCTATTCAGTATCATTAACAGATGTTTTCTGTCCAGGGAACTGTGACGAGCGAGATGAGCACCAAGGAGAGAAGCTGCGGCCATAACTCGGCTTCTGCCTGCAGTCTCAAAGCTCAAGTAAACTCAATGAAGGACCAAAATGCCAGCTTGGAAAGAGATAACAGCAGGCTGAGAGAAGAGAACGCGTCCTTGGCACATGATGCGGCTGTCCTTGGAGCTCGGAACGAGGAGTTGCAGAAGGATCTCAGCTTCGAGAGGGAGAAATTCAGAGATCTTAAAGAGGAGATTCAGCGCTTTGGGCTAGCATTTACTGAGCGGGAGTGTCTGCTCAACTCCATCTATTCCAAATCTAAAGCCATGTTTCAGAATCTCTCTGCCTCGCACATTTTATGACGGTTTCCTCATCATTCAAACAAATGAAGAGATGTATATCCCTGTTTGCAATTGAATGCATTTGGATAAAACATGTAAGAACTTCTTTCCTTAATCTTATCCAGCTGATGCTGTATTTAAAAGTCATTTGATTACGTAAGTATTCATCCTTCTATATGATAAGAAAAATAAGTAAACAAAGGCATCACTAATTCTTTTCATAGCTATAATTTGGTAAATTATCTAAGCAGATAAAAGTTCGTTTTATACGTGTTCTTTCTTTTAACTAAGAGAATCGTATGTTTGCATCTTACATCCCATCTTGGCATCTAATAAGTTTATATTCTTGATAAATTATTTGTTATATCAACCACATTAGTATTATTACATTTTGTTGCTGAATTATTTAGTTTAATTCTACAATCATCTAAGGACTAACTTGGTAATTACTTGTACTATACAACTACCTGCTACAATAAATACATATGTGTAATAGGTAATGTTACAATTTTTTTTTGCATGAATACCGAAAGTATGTGAGTACAAAATTCACTACATACATAAATTTAGCATGTTGATATGGATTAACGTTATAGTGTATTTGTTTTAATCCAATATAATAGTGGGGAGTTATATGTCACTTGTAATACACCAAATCATAATGTGCAACTGGGAGAAATGGTCTCCAAGTGGGTGTAGGTTCATCCTTGAGTTGAACCACTACTGTAAATGCTATCATTTTCTTCTGCTTTTCTATTTTTTCATCTTAATATCTTGGTCATTTGAAAAACTTGTATAATCAATGTCGAACCACATTCAATTAAGATTAAGCCACTCACTTCAACATAAAAGATAAATTTTGTTTTTAAATATTTGAAGTGTATTCTAAGAAAAGAAAAAAGATTCAAGGCAATCAACACAATGTTATAGTTACTACTGAGCTTCCATTTCCCATATTCATTGAAGGCCTTCTATCTCAATTTCAAAAGTACATTGCTTCTCTTACTCAGACCCTTGAACAAAAAAGGAATCAAATTGATGCCAAATAGCTCAAGCTCACTCATTTTGAAAGTTATTCAAAATACTAAGGCTTCACATCCCCATTGGATCCAATTTATTTGGTCCCATAGTTTTAGGTCATTGGAGTTACTAAGGCCAGCCATGACACCTCTATAGCAACGTTTACTCTCTCGACATCACCAATCAACTTACTGATTAGTGTAACCATTCAGTCAAAACCATCAGAAACTTCCGAGAATATATACCAACGAGAACCATAATTGACGATGCATTGACATCATTTCAACCTTACTCAGACGAGTTGACGCTTGTTACCCTGGAATAACCAAAGCATCATGTAGCTGGCTTTCGTAGGCAAGACCAACACTAAGGAGTTACTATGCATCCCCATGGTATCTTGATATCTGTGCAACCACCATACCTTAGGAATTTAATCCTTCAGCTTTCAAATTTTATAGAGCAAATATGGATTCGAGTGATTCAAATGATCACATTGAGACTCTAATCTCATTAAACAATTTGAATTTTAGTGATGCAGTAAAGTGTAAATTTTTTGTCATGTCACTCATGGAGATGGTGCAACACCTACTTAATTCTCTACCCCATGAGAGTGTAATGGGTTTTCATTTGATATATTATTTCTTCATAACTCATGTTGCAATGGCTAGAAGATAACCTAAGTCTTCTCAATATTTGCTGTTGTTAAAGAAATAAGAGGGAACTGCACCTCAAATAATACATCACCCATATTACTCATGCATTGTATAATGTGTTGGATGATAAACATATTGCTCATCTTTTCTTCATGCACGACTTACTTAAGTCAAAGTTTTAAATTCAGTGTTTTGAAGAGAGCCTTTAACCACCTGCTGATTAACTTGTATATACATGCAAAATGATTATTAATTACATAGATGCACTAATAAAAAATATTAATAGGGACAACTATTCTGAGACCACAGAACAAGTGATTAGCAATGCTCAACCAAGAAAATATACTCACCATTTTATGCAGGATAATGAAAGATTGCGCCACAACATGGTAGATGAACTTTCTAATAAAGGACACATGCAACGGTTCGCCAAGTACATGAATTATTTGATTTTACTGCCCATGTAGCCAAGTTAGTGGATGGATTTAAGAGTAAACGATTCTACCAACCTCCCCATAAAAACTCAGGAAAGATGTCTGTTGTGTAGTGGTGCCTTGAGTGCATTTAAAGGGTACATGAAGATCGTGGATCAATTTGAGATGAACCTAATGTAGATCGTACATAGAATTATCAAAGAGCCATTTTTAGGCATTTGAACATGCCCAAGTGCCTAACAAGTTCATGTGGTTGAGAGCTCAGTGCTTAGGAGTGCCTAAGTACCATGAAGATATTCGACACTTCGGAGCAAATTAGGCTAAGCACCCAAGTATCATGAACATCATAGCAAACTCTCAAAACTCAATTGCTTGGGCACTTCGGCACCCCCAAGTGTTGGATACTAATAGTTTTTCTTCAATGGGCGATAAAGGCGATGCTTGGGCACACCCAAGCACTTGCTATTTTGTTGCTGCCTAGTTCTACCTAAGACTCCAGCGCTTGGGCACAACGAAGCGCTGAGGCGCATAATTTTCACAACAATAATTTGGAGAGGTTGGCACTTGGGCATGCTCAAGCGCTAGGCAAAATGTAACTAACACAAAGTCAGTTTTGATGCAAAAATATAGCATCTTATGGTCTCTTAGGGGATGAGAAACATTGGGGCATTTAAGACATTATTGCCTTAGGATTTTGTGTGAGACTATTTGAATTTGTATGAGATCACTATTGGATAGATTGGAGAGAAGAATCGTCTTCTTCCTTAAGCTAAGAACTTAGTTTGTTGTTGAATTGTAAGTATGTACTCCCCTTTTTTCTAGTAAATATTTCTCATGATGATAGCTCTGTAGTTTTTTCCTATATTAGGGTTTTCTTGATGAAGTGCTCTTCATTATGAAAATGGTAAACATTAGATTAATGGAAGAATATCTAAATAATTTTAATATCGTTATGAGCTAGTTGATTGAGTAGGTATAAAGTTTGAGGATGAAGTAAGGGCATTACTGATGTTATCATCATTTGCCAGATAGCTGTGAGAGTTTCATCACAGTGATGAGTATCACTTCAGAAAATGTTACTTTAAGGTTTGATGATATCATTGACTTAATCTTAAGTGAAGAAATTCGAAGGAGATCGAATAATGAGGTATCATTTTAGCTCTAAGTGCAGAAGATAAAGTAAGAAATCTAGACTGAAATAAAAATTGGAATTGCTCAAAATTAAGAAGGGGAAAGTCAAATCTAAAGGTTATGTCGAGTGTTGGAACTGCAGAAGGGTCATTGGAAGAAAGACTGAACAACTCTTAAGAAAAGTGCAATTGCGGGGAATAGTGGGTCAGTAAATGTGACAACAGATTGTCTCCCAGGTGCACTCAGTTTGCATCTAGGCCACAACAAGTCTTAGGTGATATGCTCATGCGCAATATCTGGTGCCACACCCAATAAATCCAATTTTAAATCCTATATTGTAGGTGGCTTGGGAGAGTCTACCATGGAGATAACAAAGCATGTGACATCATCATCTAAGGAGATGTTGATATTAGGTTCACAAATGGCTCAATATGGTAGCTTATTATATTATATCTTTAAGATTAAAATTTATAAGAAATATGGAAACAATTGGGTTAATTTTTAGAATATGGACAAACAATACATTAATGTCTTGTAAAAATATTCTTAAAAAAGGCCATGGAACATGGAATCACAAATTTGATTATAAAAAGAGACAAAACTCTAGCATCTGAGTGCTCCTAAGCGCACAACTGAGCTCATCGCAGAACCTTCGGCGCTGGAGTGCGCCTAAGCACTAGAAGAATATTTACAATCGTCAAGGATCAAACCACTTACACCAGAGCACGATTTAGCGTCCACACAACATTCAAAGACATGAAGTCTAATGCATGAGTGCACTTGAGTGCCAACGAACGAATAAAAGAATGAATGTCTAGAGCCTCAGTGCATCAAAGCGCCAAACCTAATCCTCAAGTCTGAAGGCCTGGCTGGCGCTTGGGTGTGCCAAAGTGCCAAAAATATTTTAAAAGCAATTTCAACAGTGGTTATGTACGACTTTTTGCAATTCTAGGTTTCCCAACTTTGAGGCTAGCCACTGTTGGAGCTTTAGGGAGAAAACCTACAGGAAGAGGAAAGGGAAGCATTGTAACTTAATTATATATTTCTTTCTTAGCAAATAAAACTCGTATCCTTTTCTTCATATATCTTACATTATATAAAATAATATTTCTACATTCTTGTTTCATTGCTATATGTGAGTGATTCCTATATCTTTTTCTTCATATATCTTACTCGTATCATTTTCATTTCTTTAAAATTTAAAAGCTGACTTTAATGTTTAAAGTTCCAAATTGAATTCTCAATTCCAACTAATTCCTTATTATCTAAGGAGAATATTGACACCTTAAACATTAAATTTGGTTAAGAAATAAGCTTAATAAAAACTAATTAGGGTTTAGGTTCATTAAAGGGTGATTAGCAATTTAGATCTTAAAAAATAAAATTTTAAGTTATACTTAAGTTCTTCACTATCCAAGGAGTCATTTGACACCTCAAATATAAAAAATCAGATCACCAATGACTTTAATATTCACCAATAAAGTTTTAAGAAGATTAGTAGGCTATTAATAGAATTAAGCATAGAAAAATATATATAAATTGCATGATTAATATAAACACCGATCACGCAATGACCTAAACTAGGGTTTACTATGGGTTGAATTGTAATCCCCACAGTAAACCCAACCACCTACCACCAGGTTTGCCACGTTCCTTAGATCTAGGCCCACACATCAGACCCCTTACCAGTGATTGGGTTCGCCCAAATCGGAAGATGAGGGGTCGTGCTCATTTGGGCTTCGGGTTACTATGCGATAGTATCACAACTTGAGTTACAATGATTCCAAGAGACTCGATAGGGTCCTATTGACCCTATCAAATCGAGCGACAATACGTGGAATGTAAAAGAAAAATCAATATTTTGTTATTGGGCGACTTTAAGGCCAGAAATTTGAGGGTACCTGTCACCGTGACAAGAGAACTTTCAAGAGCTGTAGACAGTGATGGCTTGGCTTTCAACTCATATTTTATGTCCTAGATTATAGCTAATGAGATAAGGAATCAAATGGTGGATTAAAGGAAGGCTGAGGTGGATTGGAGTTGAAGGAGTGGCGGATGCTGCGACCAGAGTAGGCCATGTGTGCGGCACGATTGCCACGCATCAAACATGTCCCATGTGGGTGAACAAGATGGCCCACAACCGTCTGATCTGTCTTCATCACGGGGTGGAGGGCTGAGAATTGTGCCCGCCATTTGATCAAATGGAGGGCAGATACCGTTTGACATAATCATTGGGATATAATTATTTAAATAATTTATTAATTTATATTTTTATCGTAGTCATACTAACATGTATATTATCATGATTATAATTTAGTGGTCAGCGTGACAGACCTTAATTATTGCCAATTAAGGTTATCACTAATTTGCTGATAATTATAGAATTTGCCAGCTACTTATAAAGCAATCACTAATGTGCATATGTATATAACTAGAGTGTGGAAGCAAGTAAACCACATACATATTCATATCCAAAGTGAAAAGTAACATGAGTCAGCTCAAAATGGAATGAAGAAAAAGAAATACATAAGAGTCTTGTGCTATATAGATAAACGTTCACTGAAAAACAAAATATGATTGCCCATCCTCTCAAAAATGCATAAGGAAAGAAAAGAACTATGCAATGGCAACAGGTTCATCCTCTTGGTTCAGGTTCTCATTTGGTGCAATCTCCTCAAATAGCTCCATATCTGACATGTCAGTTTCACATGCTAGGGCCTCAACCAAAAAAAAAAAACTTGTTGTTACCTAGTTTATCCATTCTAATTATTCTGAGAAAGTACAGGCTCAGGATCTCTAACATCCTACTTTCCACTAAGTTCTTAGATTCACAGTCCTACATTTAAAATCATTAAAACTAATAGCAGTTCTAACTAAAATCAGATAGGGTCGTCTACTAAAGTTAAAGTTCTCAAATCAATCATCCTAATTTGTGTTTTTATTAATTAAGTACAACCTATGAAAGATAATAAGCTGAAATCATGTGTTTAATGTTCATTATCCTAATAAATCTAAAGATTTAGAGTCTAAGGTACTCAGAACTAGACACAGATAAGTTATTAATCATAAGGAAAAACATTGAGTCTAATTGAACTTAAAAAGGCTAATTAGCACTAAGATGTCTTACTTTTGAAGATTTAAAACCCTTAATATGAATTTATATAATGCAACAGATTACTAAGATTGAATTAGATTAAGATAAGGCTGACTAAGAATGGAATTTAAACAATTTAATTGACTCAAATTAATCTCAATGGAGCTAAACAGAAATTCACTAACAATTAGCATAAAATAGGAGATTACTGATCTATCTACAATCATCCTCAAGGTTTAAGAATCTCAAACTAAGAAATTTTAAGGTTTAACCTTAATCTCTTAAGGGTTAGCTAGGGTTTGAATTTCCAAGACTGTTAATTGCTTTAAATGGACCTAATGAAGGTTCTACTCTTAAGCATCTCACTTACTGATTTGAAGCACATGGAATAGGTTTTAATAAATTGATTTAAGCATCTTAGCCTTAAAATTAATAAAATATCATTATATTTAGGTTAAAAGTTAACTTTAAGGTTTTAAAGTTTTAAATTGAGTTTGCTTAGTGTTAATTGATTCCTTACTATCTAAGGAGAAGATTGATACATTAAACACTAAATTTGGTTAAGAAATGAACTTAATAAGCATTAATTAAGGCTTAAGCTCATTAGAGATTGTATAGAAATTTAAATCTTAAGAACATTAATTTTAAGTTATGATTAGGTTATACACTATTTAAGGAGTCATTTGACCTCAAACAATAAAATCAAACCACTAATGGTTTAAATATTCACTGATCAAGCATTTGGGTAATTAGTGAGTGATTAATAGAATTAAGCAAAAAAGGTATGTTTAATTGCATGATCTAGTTCTCCTATGTCTAACGAAAAGATAGAGATCATAATCATAAATTTTGGTTAAGAATTAAGTCTAAAGTTCACTAATAGATTTTTAGGGTAATTAGGGCATAATTAATAATTCTAACTACAAAATGCTAAATATTATTCAAGATTAGGATTCTATAAATTTTTATGATCAAAATGATATATAAGATTGTTATTTTTGGATTTGAGTTGAGCATTTTATTTCATTAATTTAAATATAATGTTTTCATTTAAATATTCATATGCTTAGAATTTATTAAATGAATTAACTATACAAAAATAAATATAGAAACTCGGGTTATTTAAACAACCCGTTCCAAAAAGGCGCAGGTCAAGGTCTGATTCGACCTAGAAGTATTCCTCTTCTCTTTCGCTCATCTTCGATAATATAAAACTATAGTTAGGGTTTAATTCAAATTCTTGGTTACAGAGACCAAGCCATGGCTCGAACTTGATTCCATCACGATCACCAAGCCAAGCTGTCTCGATTGTGCCTAGAAGCCCTCTGTGGGGATGTCGGGATAACCAAAAACTATTTGCCCTAAATTGATTTCTAAGGTTTAATGTGGGGAGCAAATTCTCCCCACATAGGCGATGCCATGAACCCTACTTCATCTCTAAGTGATCAGCATTCCAAGACGAGAAGAAGCCCTACTTTAACAAGGCTAAAGGGTGGCTAACTTGCCAGGACCTATTCCGTGCTTGGTATTGTAATGTACTGTCATAGCCTGATCAAATTGAAGGCCACCTGCATTGACCCGAGCACCATGAAACACATCAATCAATAGAGATCAACTGTGAATTGCTTCACAGGTAATTTGGCATTGGGACGAAGTGTTAATTGCCAATGAGGAGCTTTTGGCCTCATTGCCTGATAGCATAATCCAGGCAAAGCTCTTCACTATCTGCATTGTTGTCGGGCATGGCCGACGCCTTGAACTAGTTACTAGACAAATCCTAGATCCATTTCCAATCATTATAGCAAGCAATTGGAAGGGAACTGACATGAATTGAGCTGAGTCAGCTCAATAGGATAGTGGGGTACATAATCAGTGGACTGACAAGGGAACTTCAGGCTATCGAGTGGAATTCAGAAGCTGACATGGTTCTTAGAGCTTCCTTAAGATACTGGCTGGCTATTGGGGACTTGAACATCAAGTAGCATCCACAGATAAACTTGGAACTAGAGCTAGGATCACTGGTGGTTGATTGAACAGAGGCGAGAAGAAGCTATAGATTCGAGTCGGGTTGAGTAAATTGAAAGTTTTTGGGTCTTCTCAGCGAGCAAAGAGAGTCACTGAGGAACTCAAGGCTATTTTTAGCCTAGAACTATCAGCATGAGCTCGAGATGGCCCGAAAGTTCTAAGCGTTTTGGGTTCGGCCTGACGAGGGAAGGCCTTGGAGAAGGGCATGCGGGAGTCATTGAAGCGAGAGGGAGGTGGCAGATAGGATCCTCCCTATACATCTAGCCTGGAAAATTGTTCGGATTCTATCGAGAATGGTCCAAAGGCAAGCACGATGCTGAATAGTGCTAGGAAAAATCCTATCATCTAGTCTTGCTCAAATTTAACGGTTGGGGATCTAGATCAGCAGAATTAAACCAGAGTCATTGGATCAACTGACTGAACAGTTGGGTGGCGCTCTGAAAATAACTGGCATGTGGGAAGAGCCCACAATGGTTTGCCCATGGTCCACACAGTTGGTTCTGGGAAACGGCCTACCGTTGGAGGGGTAAAAATGAAATTTTGGAGTTTGGCAAACCTTATTTTACAATTTTGCCAGTTTAACTTAAAGCCAATTTAGACTTAAATGGTCTCTAAAAATTTTCAAAATTTCACCCTTAACTAATCGGGTATAAGGAATTCAAAAATGTAATCAGAACTTGATTTAGAGATCAATTTAATTTAACTAATTTTGGATCCAATCGAGCATCGATGGATATCAATTTTTCAGTGTTAGGCCCTAATGACCTTAAGAACCTATTATAATAAGAATTATGATTTGGTTTAGCCTAGATTAAGCAGGGTAATAATCTAGGGTTGTTACAGAAACTCCATAAGCTATATATTTTAGATTTATAAAAGTTTTCAAGTTACCACAATTTTCAGATGGCTTTTGTTATTCTTGTGATAAACTATATTTACTTAGGCTATTACTTGAGTGTTCTCTAGTCCTTAGTATTCTCCTCATTACTTCTCTTTCCTACTTTTTATTATGAGTAGGTAAGAATATGCCAAGCTATGGATGCTACAAGATATCATTTAGTGACTGCATTTATAAGAGAATAGACCATTAGGTTAATAGGAACAAAATTATAGTCTGACACCTTATGGTGCGCTCTGATACAAACTGTGGAGCCCTATCTCGATCATGGTCATATTAATGCATATATTAATATGATTACAATTGAGTGGTCACTGTGATAGACTCTTAATTATTGTCAGATTAAGTTTCTCACTATTTTGCTGATAATTACAGGATTTGCCACCTCCTTATAAATTAATCACTAAATGAGCATATGTAAATAAAAATAGTGCAGAAGCAAATAAACAACATCCATATCCATATTCTAAGTGAAAAGTAGCATAAGTCAGGTTAGAATGGAAAAATAGAAAGGAAATACATAAAACTCTTGTATTATGATATTATAAATATAAACACTCAACTAAAAAGCAAAATACAAGGGACGCTCATCCTTCAAAAAATGTGTAAAGGTAAGAAAAGAACAAAACATTGATAGCAGGTTTATTCTCTTGGTTCAGCTCCTCACCTGGTGCAATCTCCTCAAAAAGCTCCAAGTTTGACATGTTGGTTTCACATACCAGGGCCATAGCTAAGAAAAGAAAAGGATCTTGTGTGAGATAATTATCTAAGTATATTTTAAGCCTTTATCTAAGCTATAAATGAAGCATTTATAAGTTAACAAAATGAGGTAAGTAAAGAAACATACCTTAAAATCTAATAACAACAATATGGTTAGGCAATAATACATATAATACAAAAGTATCTATGCTATGATTGAAATAAACATCCTAATTAGAATATGATCAATGATGAATGTGCTGAGTAAACAATAAACATAATTAAATAGTGATACATACTAGATAGACTAAGCCAAATAGAAATCAAAACTAATATCCTAATATATGTATGCGTGACAGACTAAAAACACATCTGCACTTACACGCAAGTGCATGTGGTCTGAAGTAATATGAGATGATGAGATCCTGAAATTTATCATCCTCTGGGAATGTTTCCTTTTATTACTAGAGTTTTCTTAATTTAGCTAATGTTTAAGTGCTCATATAGTTGATAGTATTGGTCTTGATTTAACAAGTCAGAGTTTCTTGAATGAGAAACTACTTTTAGAAAGAATAGGGAGAGTTGGGTTTTAGCATGCAATTCATTAAGGGTTCATGTAAGTACTCTTCTTTCTCAATTTAGTATCAAATGAATTGGATTATTTAATTACAATCAAGAAATGTAGCCTTCTCTTGGGAATCACCTAACTATGCTAAGTCTTGCCTAGTGCTCAGAGATGAACACAAGAAGGTTCAATCTCAACACGTAGACCCTCATGTGATCAATATTGATTGAGTTCAATGCTTACATCTAAGTTATGAAATTTATAGTCTTAGTTATGCATCACATGAACTTGATTCTACTAATAGCTCAATGCATCAATTATAGGCTTAGCTAAGGAGATGAGCCATTGGTCTAGATGGGTTATATCACATCACCCATAGCACTTAATGCATCTAAATTCTCGGATACACCTAGAATGAGCTATGGAGCTCGACTAGTTGCTCTCGGCTCACACGCCTCAGTTTTTCAGCTTAGCCAAGCAATTATGTTATGATGCTCAGACTATAGTTGCCCTTCACGAGCTCCTTCTATCTCTGGAAGCTTTAGGGTAGCTGTGAAAACTAAGGGATTATCTCAGATATCATTGGATTGTGACCATAAGGCCTTCACCCAGTAGCTCTCTTCCCTTAACCACTCATTATCTAGCAACCTCCCAGTGAATGTATGGTGACTTAAGCTTGCTAAGCAGACTTCTAAAGCAACCTAAAGATCTAAAAGTCCATAATCAAGCCTTAGAAGTAGGTGGTAATCCCTTTGTTATTGCAATTTCTATCAAACTTCATTGGATGCAAGGATAGCTTTTTGGTTTTGCTTGAGTTAATCCAATTGTTTTTCACAATCATTAATAGGTCAAGCCAGAGGTAGATCATGCCAAACTTGAGTAATTTACATTGTTAATATAATTAAATTAGAGACAAAAAGCTACATGATACTTACATTTTTGTAAATACCATTAGAGTTAATGAATTCATTGTATATCAATTGTATTCCTCGTGATAAAGCTTAATCAATCTAAAGTAATAAATCCATTAACAATTTTATTGTTATTTAATTAATTTAAATGATGAGTTTGAATACATTGAATCATGATGAATGGATAGTTTTTTTTCAAAATACTTGAGGAAAATGTGTACATAAGGCTGCTTCATGTATACCCTTATATACAGACCTTCTAAGCTAATTCAAACTAAATCTAATATGAATCACTTTCTTGAGGATTAATGGAGGATTAGTTAAGATAAGCATAATATTAAGTGCTTCTATTTAAAAGAAGAAAAGCTTCATGTAGTATTGATTTCCTTTGCATGTTGCCACCTTAGATTGACTTAAGTAATTCTTAACAATAATAAAATTCATTATTCCAAGTTCATTTAGTATTGTTGAAATGATTAAACATTGTATTGTACACTTTCAAAAAGTTGAATTAACTTGTGAATAAAAAGAAGTAACTTCTATGTGGTTCTTCATCACATGATTCACTTATGAGGGAAAATTCTATTAGATGTCTTAGTTACTCTCTAATATGTATATTATCCAAATCTTTATATAATACATATTCAGCCTCCTAACTTTAATATTATAATATGTACGACCATTTCACTAATAAGAGATTCTTCTAAATATACATAGATATGTGGTATTATGCCCTCTAGAATTATAAGCAGGTTTTGACTCTCCCAAGAACATTCGCGATAGCTGCTCGTAGAAACCTGACACTACCTTGTGCAGATGAAATCCTAAGTGACCTGATCAATTACATACTCTTCAGAGCACTCCAATCATTGCCATGTGACTTCATGCACCTACCAACCATAGGTTGTCAGCCAAGATTGATGGTAATAGCTTAGTTTGATATGAATTGTAAAACATATCAAAGGGATTATCATCATTGACTATAGCTATTTCAAAGGCCAAACAAACTGGAAATATTCTATAAACACATTCAATAGCTTAGGGTATTCTTATTTATAATAATTGAACTATAGAAAGTACTTATCTCTTAAAAAACCCTCACACAGCTCCACTTAGTTGTTTACTATGTTCAACAAATTCCCTTCACGAGCTCCAACTATCTCTGGAAGCTTTAGGGTAGCTGCGAAAACTAAGGGATTATCTCAGATACCATTGGATTGTGTCCATAAGGCCTTCACCCTGGAGCTCTCCTCACTTAAACCCTCATTATCTAGTATCCTCCCAGTGAATCCATGGTGACCTAAGCTTGCTAGGCAGACTTCTAGAGCCACTTAAAGATCTAAAAGACCATAATCAAGCCTTAAAAGTAGGTGGTAAGCCCTTTGTTATGGCAATTTCTATCAAACTTCATTGGACGCAAGGATAGCTTTTGGGTTCTGCTTGAGTTAATCCAATTGTTTTTCACAATCATTAATAGGTCAAGCCAGAGGTAGATCACGCCAAACTTGAGTAATTTACATTGTCATTATAATTAAATTAGAAACAAAAAGTTACGTGATACTTACATTTTAGTAAATACCATTAGAGTTAATGAATTCATTGTATATCGATTGTATTCCTCATGAAAAATCTTAATCAATCTAAAGTAATAAATCCATTATCAATTTTCTTGTTTTATTTAATTAACTTAAATGACGAGTAGGAATATTTTGAATCATGATGAATGGCTAGATTTTTTTCAAAATACTAAAGGAAAATGTGTACATAAGGCTGCTTCATGTCTACCCTTATATACAGACCTTCTAAGCTAATTCAAACTAAATCTGATATGAATCACATTCTTGAGGATTAATGGAGGATTAGATAAGATAAGCATAATATTAAGGGCTTATATTTAAAAGAAGGAAATCTTCATGTAGTATTGATTTCCTTTGCATGTTGCCTCCTTAGATTGACTTAATTAATTCTTAACTATAACAAAATTTATTATTCCAACTTTTTTTAGTATTATTGAGATAATTAAACCTTGTATTATACACTTTCAAAAAGATGACTTAACTTGGGAATATAAAGAAGTAAGTTCTATGTGGTTTTTCATCAACTGATTCACTTATGCGAGTAAATTCTATTAGATGTCTTAGTTACTCTCTAATATGTATATCATCCAAATCCTTATAAAATACATATTCAGTCTCCTATCTTTAATATTATTATATTATGTATGACCATTTCACTAAAAAGTGATTCTTCTAAATATACATAGATATGTTGTATTATGCCCTCTAGAATTATAAGCAGCTTTTGGCACTCCCAAGAACATTAGTGATAGAAGCTCGTAGAAACCTGACACTACCCTGTGCAGATCAAATCCTAAGCCACCTGATCAATTACATACTCTTTAGAGCACTCCAATCATTGCCATGTGGCTGCATGCACCTACCAACCATAGGCTGTCAGCCAAGACTGATGGTAATAGCTTAGTTTGATATGAATTGTAAAACATATCAAAAGGATTATCATCATTGATTATAGCTATTTCAAAGGTCAAACAAACTAGAAATATTCTATAAAAGCTTTTAATAGCTTAGGGTGTTCTTCTTTACAATAATTGAACTATAGAGAGCACTTATCTCTTAAGAAAACCCTCACACACTTCCACTTAGTTGTTTTCTATGTCCAACAAATTCTAGGTACACCTTTAGAAATCATAGCTTAATATAGTTGCCCTTCACGAGCTCCTACTATCTCTGGATGCTTTAGGGTAGCTACGAAACTAATGGATTATCTTAGATACCATTGGATTGTGCCCATAAGGCCTTCACCTAGGAGCTCTCCTCCCTTAAACCCTCATTATCTAGCCACCTCCCAGTGAATCCATGGTGACTTAAGCTTGCTAAGAAGACTTTTAGAGCCGCTTAAAGATCTAAAAGACCATAATCAAGCCTTAGAAGTAGGTGGTAAGCCCTTTGTTATTGCAATTTCTATCAAACTTCATTGGACACAAGGATAGCTTTTGGGTTTTGCTTGAGTTAATCCAATTGTTTTTCACGATCATTAATAGGTTAAGCCAGAGGGAGATCATGCCAAACCTGAGTAATTTACATTGTCATTATAATTAAATTAGAGACAAAAAGTTACATGATACTTACATTTTAGTAAATACCATTAGAGTTAATGAATTTATATTATATCGATTGTATTCCTCACGATTAAGCTTAATCAGTCTAAAGTAATAAATCCATTATCAATTTTATGCTTTTATTTAATTAACTTAAATGATGAGTATGAATATTTTGAATCATGATGAATGGCTAGATTTTTTTCAAAATACTAAAGGAAAATGTGTAAATAAGGCTGATTCATGTATACCGTTATATACAGACCTTCTAAGCTAATTCAAACTAAATCTGATATGAATCAATTTCTTGAGGATTAATGGAGGATTAATTAAGATAAGCATAATATTAAAGGCTTCTATTCAAAAGAAGAAAAACTTCATGTAGTATTGATTTCCTTTGCATGTTGCCTCCTTAGATTGACTTAATTAATTCTTAACGATTATTATTCCAAGTTCGTTCAGTATTGTTGAAATGATTAAACATTGTATTATACACTTTCAAAAAGATGACTTAACTTTGGATTATTAAAAAGTAAGTTCTATATGGTTCTTCATCACGTGATTCAGTTATGCGGGTAAATTCTATTTGATGTCTTAGTTACTTTCTAATTCACATTATTGTAATTTGTGAGTAGTTGGAGGGATTGGTGGAACTTTTGCTTATAGTTCTATTCTTAACAGACATTATCTTTCCTTTTAGCTTAAATACTATTTGTACATGCATAGACCTTAGGATAGAATTAATAATGTTAAACCATAAACTGAACAACCGTATATAATACAATTTTTTAAAATTAAATGGGTTTTATTGCAGTTTATATAATTAAAGTGATTATTTAAGATTAATAAGTTTTCAACTATAAAGTAAACCTTGCACTTAACAATAATAATATTTTTGTAATACACTTTATCTTAACAAAACTAAGATTTAAGAACCCATTTTTATGTGTTTAAGACTTAATGATTTATTCTTTAATGGTTTATTAAGAAGGCTATAGTATGAATTTTAGGTTTTAGAAGATAAATTTATGTGCTTATAAAAGTTATAATTACCTTACATATTTAGATTTTATGAGTAATATTACACATGCATAGCCTTAAATTAACTTAAGCGATTCTTTCAAAAATAGTGAAAGGGCCAATATTGGTTTTGAAGCTAATGTTAGAGTTTAGGGTAATAATGTGATAACCCCTATCAATAGCATGGGTATAACATTTGGTACTTTTGAAATTGTGGTTGTCTCCAATATTGACAATATTAGTGAATCTCTTCAAGTCAGGGTTACTAATGATCATATTACTAAAGCTAACTTTGAAGGAATAGCTTTTGAAAATGTTATGTTATGCAATGATACTGATTCTAATCCTAATGCATTATTATCTAAAAATACAAAAAATAATGCTAGCATCACTCTTATTGCTGGACATATTTCATTGAATATTTTTTGTTCACCTAATACTGATAAATCTGCTGCTATATCTTCATTTACTGAAAACTCTAGTGACGTTGTTTCGGATGGAAAACCTACTTTTAAATTCGATATTAATATAGGTGATTCTAATTTAAATGCTATTGAGTTTATTAAGAAATCATTCATTGCTACCTCTAATAATGAGGCTTCCATTTATTCTACTTTTTCTATTGATATGGTCATTACTAACTCTATTGAAATTCTTTGTATAAGTGATGCTTAGGATAATATCAATCAAGTAGCTGCTATGGAAATTATTGTCAGTGCTGATGATATTAATGCTACCATCTTGTACGATTTTATCAATCATGGTAATGACGTTGATATATATGCTCATGATTCTTTTGCTCCGGTCTCTGCTAATAAAGTTAATGATGGTAATATAAAGAAAATTATTAATTATGATGATTCTGAATTTGCTATTTCTTTTGTTAATATTGTTGGAAATGAGTCTGCTTTTATTCATATAATACTGTTGGAAATGAGTCTGCTAATAATATCGCTTTACTGAATAATTTCTCTTAAGAATCATAATATTATATTTATCTAAACAATAAAATCATTTGAGCACAAATTGACACTCATATTTAACTATATGAAAACTTTGTTTGCACGCCACATAAAAATTACAAAACCAAAGTATTGAGCCTAACCCTCTCCAAAAAGGGGGGTTTAGGATGCCATTATAAATTAAAAGTATAAGGAAATAAAAACAAACACAGGACAAATATCTTTCATAACAAAAAATAGAAAAGATTTAAGGAAAAATAGGAATTGCACTCCATGTTCTCCATGTCATTCCTTCCCCTTTCTTTTACTATGAAGCCCCTTCCTTAGTATCCTTAATCTTTCTCTTTTTCTTATGACTGCCTTTCCATGAGAAAACTCCAGAAAATATATCTTTGGTGGCTAGGTTTTTCTCCCCTACAAAATTTTTCTAAAAGATCATTTTAACTTTCTTCTTCTTGCCTAAATATTTCTCCCTTGAATCAGCCTAGGGAGCTAAAGCAACTAATTAATTTGATTCCTTGAATATTTTTCCCATTAATCAGCCTAGGGAGCTGAAGGGGATCACTAACTACTCTCCTTTTTCCTTGGAAATTATATGAAATCTATTAAAAATCCTTCCTTTAATAATTTGACCGTATGGATTACCTCATTTAATAATTTGAACTTCAGAACAATAGGCGCTCGGGCATGCTTAGGCGCAAATATGATTGGTAAGATTACAACATTTCGTATTCCCCCTTTAGTAAAAAAATGATAGTCCCTAAGTGTTCTAGCTTGATGCTCATGATGGATTTCCTCTAAATTCTGGTTAACCATTTGTTATTTATTTGTGCTTAACCTTTTTTGTTGTTAAGTATACTAATCAAATGTTTAATTTTGGGATTGATAAAGTAAATTTTTTATCACTCTACTTTGTAGACAGTCCCCCATCAACTATTAGGTAAGCAAGTAGGTTCACAAGCTCTAACATCATAGTTGAATTTCAGAAAGACTTTTCACAAAAATGTTTTGAAAAAATTGATAAAAATAAAATAAAATAAGAAACAATAAATAAAAATAAATAGAAAAAGAAATGTATAAATCACTACCTTAAAATATATTTTATGTACTAATTCACCATTTCCTTGCAATAGCACCAAAAACTTGACAGACCTAAATTTTGTGTCTATGTAAACATGTAAGTACATGCAGCGTGAAGTAATATAGAATATAGTCTAGATTATAGTTCTCAAGAAACGGTGTGCATTAATTACTAATTACTCATCTTCTCAGTGCTGTTGATCAATCAAAATGTTAATTTAATCTATTTATCTATCAACTTACATTACTTTATATTGGTGTGATCAACTGAAGTTGATTAGGGAATGTTAGCTAGAACATATGGTATACAAGATTTAGTGCATGCAATTTCTTAATTGAGTGTAATAAGATAGATTGACAAATTTATTCTTTATTTACATGGATTTGTAGTTATGTACATCCACTAGTGATGTCTCATGCACATAGATCTCTCTTCACATTCATTCTTTAGATCATCTTTAACTGATCTTCTATGAGGCATCTTGACTTCAGAAGTCAGCTTTGATTGTAATGATTTTCTATGTTTATCATGATGCCATACCTAGTTCTATTATGTACTCACAATGGTTCACAAACATCACCAAGATATTTTCATTATCAAGGAGAGTCATGTAGTTGGATCTAGTATTGACTCCTCTTATAAAATCTAATCTTATTTCTAAGCAATAAATCTAGTTCAGATCAGGATAGTTGAGATTATGAGCAATAGATCGAGTTTCAAAATTATGATCTAGAAAGGAGAAAATGAAGCTCTGTGATTATTGATTTACTGAATATTTCCTTTCAAAAATCATAATATTATATTATATAAACAATAAAATTATTTCAACACAAATTGACTCTTACATTCCATTAGATGAAAACTTTGTTTGCATATTAATAAAAAATTATACAGCCATAGTTTTGAGCATAACCCTTCCAAAAAAGGATGTTTAGGCTATCATTATAAATGGAAAGCACAAAGAAATAAAAAAAAAACACACAGGAGAGACATTCTTTCCTTGAATAAAAAATACAAGATTTTGGGAACTAATACAATATGATAGTAACTGCACTTCATGTTATCCACGTTGATCTTTCCCCTTTCTTTTACAATGAAGTAACTTCTTTAGTATCTTTAGACTTCCTCCTTTTGTGGCTACATTTCCTTGAGAAAACTTTGAAAATCTCTTTTTAGTGGCCAAAGTTTTCTCCCTTACAAAAATTCTCCATAAGATCATTTTAAGTTTCTTTTATTTTATTAAATGTTTCCTCCTTCAGTTAGTCTAGGGAGCTAAAAGGGCTAATTAATTCAATTATTGAATATTTTCTTCTTTAGTCAACCTAGGGAGCTGAAGAGGCCCACTAATCATTCTCCTCTTTTCTTGTAAATTGCATGAAACTATTAAAATCTATTAAAAATCCTTCCTTTAATAATTTAACATTGATGATTATTGTTTGTTCAAAAGAGTTGGCTCTAGGGCGATCCTAGGAACCGGTGGTTATATCAGCATTAAATGCTATGGATTCTTATTTTGTCTGAAGGTATGATGTGGTGCACCATAGCACCTGGCCCTCTATAATTGGCACTAGGGAGCACCATATCTCCTAGACCCTTATAATGGGTGTCGTAGCGCACCATAGCTCATGGCCCTTTGTTTCGTTGAATTTGAAGATTTTCTCTTTTTTCTGGATTATCTAACCCTTGCTACCAAAATACAAAAACCTGCATAATTCACATAAAATAGACATTGATCTTTAGTACTGTACCCTCTCTTTACTCCTTGATTTATCTAAAAAATCCATGCAAAGGCTTCCAATTACTTGTAGTTTTTCTTGTATTTATATTTTAATGGCAGCCTAAACCCTCCTTGGGAAGGATTGGGCATATACATGTAATGACTTAAAAATATAATATTTGTACTCTTCATATCAATGAATATATTTTAGTCATTTTGTTTAGATTGAATGTTTGTGAATAATAGATTGGATATGCTTGTTTTGAAATAAAGGTATTTAAGCAAATAATGTTTTAAACTATAAAAACCATTTGGCTTTTAAATCACTTTGAACTAAGGCCGTGCATGCTGATCGTTGATGTCGCAAATATCTGTGACAGCATTCGTTGTGCAAAAATGACCTGTACAAATCCTTAAATCTAAGATGATCAATAGAGCCATAGGATCACTTTCTAAAGTTGTCCCTAGAGTTCGCTGGACATAGAAAACAACTAAGTGGAGGTGTGTGAGGGTTTTCTTAAGAGATAAGTACTCTCTAGAGTTCAATTATCGTAAAGAAGAATACGCTAAGATATTGAAAGCTTTTATAGAATATTTCCAGTTTGTTTGACCTTTGAAATAGCAATAATCAATGATGATAATCCTTTTGATATGTTTTACAATTCATATCAAACTAAGCTCTTACCAACAGTCTTGGCTGACATCCTATGGCTGGCACGTGCATGTTGCCACATGGCAAAGATTGGAGTGCTCTGAAGAGTATGGAATTGATTAGGTGGCTCAAGATTTCATCTGCACAGGGTAGTGTCAGGTTTCTACGAGCAGCTATCGTGAATGTTCTTGGGAGAGCCAAAAGCTGCTTATAATTCTAGAGGGCATAATACCGCATATCTATGTATATTTAGAAGAATCTCCTTTTAGTGAAATGGTCGTACATAATATAATAATATTAAAGTTAGGAGGCTGAATATGTATTATTTAAAGATTTGAATAATATACATATTAGAGAGTAACTAAGACATCTAATATAATTTACCCGCATAAGTGAATCGCGTGATGAAGAACCACATTAAACTTACTTCTTTATATTCCCAAGTTAAGTCATCTTTTTGAAAGTGTATAATACAATGTTTAATCATTTCAAGAATACTAAATGAACTTGGAATAATAAATTGTGTTATTGTTAAGAATTAAGTAAGTCAATCTAAGGAGGCAACATGCAAAGCAAATAAATACTACATGAAGTTTTTCTTCTTTTAAATAGAAGCGCTTCATATTATGCTTATCTTAACTATTCATCCATTAATCTTCAAGAGAGTGATTTATATCAGATTTAGTTTTAATTAGCTTAGATGATCTGTATATAAAGGTATACATGAAGCAGCCTTATGTACACATTTTCCCTTAGTATATTGAAAAAAATCTAGTCGTTCACCATGATTCAATATATTCATACTCATCATTTAAGTTAATTAAATAAAACAATAAAATTGATAATGGATTTATTACTTTAGACTGATTAAGCTTTATCAAGAGGAATACAATCGATATACAATGAATTCATTAACTCTAATGGTATTTACTAAAATGTAAGTATCATGTAACTTTTTGTCTCTAATTTAATTATAATGACAATGTAAATTACTCAAGTTTGGCGTGATCTCCCACCGGCTTTACCTATTAATGATCGTGAAAAACAATTGGATTAACTCAAGCAAAACCCAAAAGCTATCCTTGCGTCCAATGAAGTTTGATAGAAATTGCAATAACAAAGGGATTACCACCTACTTCTAAGGCTTGATTATGGACTGTTAGATATTTAAGTGGCTCTAGAAGTCTGCTTAGCAAGTTTAAGTCACCATGGATTCACTGGGAGGTTGCTAGATAATGAGGGTTTAAGGGAGGAGAGCTACTGGGTGAAGGCCTTATGGACACAATCCAATGATATCTGAGATAATCCCTTAGTTTTCGCAGCTACCCTAAAGCTTCCAGAGATAGAAGGAGCTCGTGAAGGGCAACTATAGTAAGCTATGATTTCTAAAGTTGTACCTAGAATTCGCTGGACATAGAAAACAACTAAGTGGAGGTGTGTGAGGGTTTTCTTAAGAGATAAGTGCTCTCTAGAGTTCAATTATTGTAAATAAGAATACCCTAAGATATTGAAAGCTTTTATAGAATATTTCCAGTTTGTTTGACCTTTGAAATAGCAATAATCAATGATGATAATCCCTTTGATATGTTTTACAATTCATATCAAACTAAGCTATTACCAATAGTCTTGGCTGACATCCTATGGTTGGCAGGTGCATGTTGCCACATGGCAATGATTGGAGTGCTCTGAAGAGTATGGAATTGATCAGGTGGCTCAGGATTTCATTTGCACAGGGTAGTGTCAGGTTTCTACGAGCAGCTATCGTGAATGTTTTTGGGAGAGCTAAAAGCTGCTTATAATTCTAGAGGGCATAATACCGCATATCTATGTATGTTTAGAAGAATTTCTTTTTAGTGAAATGATCGTACATAATATAACAATATTAAAGTTAGGAGGCTGAATATGTATTATATAAAGATTTGGATAATATACATACTAAGCTACACTTTGAATTTTCTATTGCTAAATTTAAAATTATTTGATTGAGGTATAAACTGACCTCGACGTAGGGATGATTTCTTTTTTAAGCTCCTCGGCCCTCTGCGGAGCTCAATGAACCAAAGAAAAAACGATGCCTTCGAAGTTCTCCGCTTACCTCTTCCTTGCAACCCTACTCCTCCATTCTTTCGCAGTTCAATGCGCACGGCCACCGCCTTCAGCTCAAACTGAAACCAACGGAGTAAGCACTGCTTTTTTGATTCTTTCTAACTATATTATATTTTTAGTTTTGCAGCTGTAAGAACTTAGTTTGCCTGTATGTTTTTATAAGGTGGAACAAGTTTGTGAAGGAGTGGAGAACGAAGCATGTGCTCACACTGATTACATCTACGCTGTAAAGAAGCACGGCTAGCTCTTTTAATCTGTGCATACATATGTTTCGACTGTGTCTTCACTTTTGCCATCGTTTATTCTCCATTAATTTTGCTTTTATAAAAGCTTTCATTTTTTTTTATTACAGAAATTCTAAATCTGCTTCAATAAAAGACCCCCATGATATAACTTGAAAAGATCCCTCGAACAATAAAAAATTTAAACTCTCCGTAAAACATAGATTGAAAAACCATGCTGAGAATGCACCGCAGCCAATAACTCCACTTCGACCCACCAGCCAAGGATCAGAAGAACACAGCTCCAGCAACAAACAAATAGCAAGCACCAAAAAACGCCACCCACATCGGAGATGAAGAAGCTGCTGCAAACTTTGGCAGTATGATTTAAAGCTAATTTGTAAGTTTGGATGAGTTCGATTTTAAAAGAAATAGTATCAAATCTTGGTTTTGTTTGTATCATAAGCAGATTACCATTTGCCAAAATAATCCCTAGAAATTAAGTTTAGGGTTTGACAAATGGCTTGGGCTGGATGACTCGCAGGCGGTAGACTTTGCCTTGGATCATCACTGAGAGACAGATACATATATATAGAGAGACAGTGATATGGCCGGCCATGCTGTTTTTTTAATTGGCTAGTTGACTATGGATCTTGATGTGCTATTTTTTACTATATGTTAATCAAGATTACTTGTGTGCACAAAGATTTAATCGAACTTAACTTATTTAGATGGTTTGCTTCCGTTTATGAATTAATGAATCTGTTTGGGATCAAAAATATGAATAGTCTAGCTTTTGAGTTTTGGTTTGGTTTATTATTTAACTATAAAATTTTCTTAAGAAATTAATATATTATTTAACTATAATTGTAGCAATATTTTGTATTTAAGCTTTGCATTTGTGCTATTAGGATGTTAGGTTATAATATTTTTGCTTGTTTGCTCAATTATTTCAACATTTCAGCATTTCTCTTTCAGATTCCCTCACCCATGACTACTGCTCCCTAGCGATCGACTCGAATCATAGACGAGTCTGCGAGAACAGCATAGATCCTTCATCCTTGTGAGTTGATTCTTAGTGAAATATTTGCTCTCTTGTGGGAGACACATGACACATTTTTCTTGTTCAATTGTATCTTAATGACTTTGCTTGTTGCTTGCTCCCTTTGTTGTATGTTGTTTTCTAAGCTATTATGTAGTATGTTATGGTTTCTTTTGAGTCCTTGTTGAGTTATTGGGCTAAGTTATGATATTATGTTGCCTCTTATTGGGCTTCAGTGTTCAGCTGTACAAGTTCTATTATGATACCTTATATGTAGCATTGATTTTTCAAAACCTAAATTTATCTTACAAGTCAAGACATAGCATGTGTTGATGAATTTCGTTAAAACAAACTCTATTCCTCTTATTTATACATCTAAAACATACTTTTTATCACCCATCTTCGATATATTTTCTCAAGCATGAGAGTCTAAAGCCAATTACTCAACATTCTCTCTAATTTCTAATAAATTCTAAAGAGAGCAAATTAGAACTTTTTCATTTATTAACAAAATATCTTGTTATTTGTTCATGTCTTGCTCAATTCATAAAGATTGAGTCAAATTTTTGAGATTCCAAACTCTTTGCTAGACCCACGGAGCGGTAGGTAAACGAGTTACGTAGTTTGGTAAGAGAATCCATTTCTCATACCCAAATTTATCATCATATAGTAATTTCATCAAATCTTAAGTAAATTGCATCATCATCTGCAATTATGACTGCTTCTTAGGATAACTCATGAAATGCTAATAACAAAAAATATATACAACGGATGTGTGCTACTTCAAAAATTCAATAAATTATCAAATTTTATTTTACCAACTAAATATATAACTTGATATCTAAAAATTTAAATCTTCACCGACAAACCATTAATTAGTGTGTCTATAAAACATGCAAGTATACGTTGTCTGGAGTAATATAAGAATGAGAGTTCCTGATTAACGTCATCAAGGACTGGTTTAACAATTACCAGCGAATTGTTTCTCTACTAACGATCAAATTATTGATTTATGGGTTTTCTAACTTCTAACTAAAAAACTTAACTAAATGGGTATGTGACTATCAAACTTAAATCTCTTTACTAATTCAATGGGTGTTTTATTTTTTATGATATTGAAATATGTTTAAGGTTTATATTTTATTCTTCAAAAATATTTTTAATTAATTCTTAAACTTTAATTTCTTTTAATTTAAAACCTTATATGCTTTATTAAAGGACAAGTTTTTGACAAATATAGCCTCATTTATGTATGAGTCAAGCTTGCCTTTTCACTATTCCAAGAATAAAGCATTCACAACTAAATGACATGAAAATAGAAGCTTTGGGCTTCAATCCTTTCAATAGTTTAAATAGAGATTTAATAATTGTTTTCCAAACACAAATATTGTTTAAGACATAGTATGCAGTTTAGCTACTTTGGCAAAAAATAAATGGGTAAGTGGTACTCAATTAGTTTTATGCTCTATGACTATTTCATTGTGGCATCCTAAGAGCTAAAAAATCATAATGAAATCAAATAGAATCACAATGTCATTCAAAATCTTTAAAATTCTCCATTATGACTACAATGTATTATCAAATTTACATAGCTTAAATGTTCTTAAATCCATGAAGCAAACTTGTCCAACTTACCAAAGGTCTTTTTATTAACTTCTTAATAATTTGACCAAAGTGATTTTGGAATAAAAATTTATAATTATAAAATTAAACCTAGAGCCTCAGAGACTCATTGGGCTAATAGGACTAATCAAATCCATGTGCAAAATCTAAAGTAGCTATGTGGTGTGTCCATATGTGATAAATGAGATGCATTCCTTATTTTCTTACCAAGTTGGAACACATCACACGGTGAATATTTTGAATAAGTTAAGTTAGACAAGCTAAGAAGCTAATCACAATTTCAAAATGCTTATGATCGTGTAACTTCTAGGATGACTTAGTCTTCTATTTTATAGCTACAATCTTTGATATAATCTATAAAGCATTCGATTTTGAACTAAAAATGAATAAAGGTAAAATGAATGCACATTATCTTTTTTTTTTATTTAAATTTTTGTATTTATTTTAATAAAAATAATTGTATGATGAAATTCTACATACAAATTGATATCACATAATTAACCACTTAAGTTCATCCACTTATAAAATATTATCAATAGAAAAGGTTTTCTATGTACATATTTTGTTGATACCTTTGATCTTCATTTTTGTATTATCTCCTAAAGTTATTTTTCCAATAATTAGTTCTAGATTGCTAAACCTTTGATTATCTTCCATCATATATATAGAGCACCACTATCTGGGTACAATATTGTAATGAACCTAATATCAAATCAAGAAGCCAATCCAAGATTAGGTGTTACTATAGTAGTTACTACTGGATTAATGTGTCTTAATCCACTATTAGATACTACGGGGAGCCAAGGGTCTCTAAAGAGAAAAATTAAAAGCAGATGCATTAAGTAAATATAGAACATCCCATCCATTTCAGAAAAGAAAGTCAAAACACATCATAATAGTAAAGTAAAACATCTAGAGTTAATTAGAATTATATATACATTTAGATGTGATCACACTCATCCTCATGGGATGCATAAAATAAAAGAAATAGCAGAAAGTAAAAGGTTTTTGAGGCTACAACTACAGGATCTAATCTACCTCTGGTACAAGATCCACTCCAAGCTCCTGATCTACCATATTTGGTATTTAATACTGTAGGGCACAGTCAATAAAAGAAAAATAGGTGATTAAATTAAAAAGTCTAAGTACATTTTAAGATTAGGCTAAGTTTTAATTAAAGTTTTAGTTGGATATCACATATGCAATTTTACAATTAAAGATTATAAGCATAGCACTAAGCATCAAAGTATTGGTAAAATTTGTATAAAAGACATTTAATAAAGTAGAGAGTAAGAACTCATAAGTAGAAATGCTCTAGCCTGCAAGAATCAGTAAGGGAAAAATAAGCATCCTAATAAGGCTAGAAACTACTAAAGGGCATATGAAAGCATATAATTAATTACATGAATATGTCCAATGAATATTATGCTAAATAAAAGAGACCGAAGTAATGAAGTATAAAATAAATGTAAAACAACATATACTATGTAAAGTAAAGATTGTAAGTAAAGTAAATTACAGTACAAAAGTAAGAACATAACTTTAAGGTAAAGCTAAAGTAAAGTGAAAGCTTAGTCACATAGACTAAGTAAATATAGTCAAATACTATGATAAGTAAACATACCTCAAAGTCTATGAAAGCACTCACAATCAATAAGAGTGTGATAATATAATATTTAATTATTCAAGTTACTTTCAACTTTCCATTCTATGGGCAAAAGTTACAGAACGAGAAAAGAGTTAAGCATGTCTACTTAACTAAGTAGAAAAGTCGGGGCTTTATAAACACTCACATTCCCCCTCTAGGATTTATGAGGTTTCCTTATTACTCCGTAGCCTATTCTGGCTCGATATACACCAAATGAAACCCATAAATTTTATGTTATGAATATTTTATTTATGCACAAAAATCTTTATGAATGCTTAAGTTTGTAATCTCAAAGAAAATCTGCATTCAAGAAATTCTAGTAATTATAATTATGTGATATCCATTATTATCTGAGATTTAGACTATCTAACTTAATGATTAAAGCTGATTAAGCTTTTAATTGACTTAGAGATAACAATCTCTAAGTCAATTGAAAGTAACACTATAAGTAAATTAAGTTTGGAAAATAATAATTTGATTTAGGTTTACGTAAGATGCAATATGAGGCTAATCCTACACTAATCCTAAGCCACATAATCTTTATTGGTTACTAGACATAAGGTGCTAAAATGAAAGGATTTATGTTGTAGGTTCTCTACTCTTATACTAGCCACACACTTAAGTTAATACTCTCTTCCATGTATTCTATTTTATTATAAGCTTAAAGGTTCTATACTTAAGAAGGTTCACTCATCTAATTACTTAGATTGATTTTGTCTTAAACAAAATACTAGTAGGATAATTCCAGTCTAATCCTAGACTTATGATCTTGCTAGAGCTTCTAGTCTAATAAAGTAATACTAAATGGATAACATTACTTAAGTTATTATTGTCTAATTTAGACTTCTATTAAGTTACTCTTTTAATATTGAGGCTCTATCTTGATCCTACGGTTCCAAACCTGAGTATTACAATCTTTAAGATCATAAGGTTAGTTCCAATACTTATCACTTAAGGATTCTAAGAATTTTAACACTTAGGGCAATATCTAGCATTAACTTAAACTCTTAGTCATTCTAAGGGATTCTAAATCTTGATGATATCTCATCTTAAGAAATTTTAAGATTTCAAGTCTAATTGATATGGGCACTAAGTCTTAGATCACACTATGATAATTAACATTTAAGGAAATCTAAGTCTAGCCTGCAACAACTTACTTAGTTGGTCAAAGTCTTAAGGATCTAATCTCATTCATTATCTAAGATCACTACTAATCTTAGTTTAATAATTCAATTTCTCTAAATGAATCTAGGCATCTTACTTAGAAAAGAAGGATTGTTTAATCTATACTAAGGAGGTTGCACTTAATAATTAGATTAATCTCTAAGTTCAATACTTAGCATACTATGACTGCTCAAATTGTCCTAAAAAGGTTAAACTTAGCCACTTAGGTTATTCTTTAGACCTATGTGGAAGGCACTGGCTTCCTAAGTTGTCACCATTTTAAATATGTTCTAACTTCTATTTTAGTAGCAAGAGCTTCACTAAGGGTTATAACATTAATCTAAGTATAGTCTATAATTCACTAACCAACAAGTTAGGAATGGGATAATGAGCGTGGGCCACTGGATTTCGGCCATTGGCCGAGCTCGAGCGGGGTGAGCATCGTTAGGTTATTTTAATTAGTTTATTAATTTAATAATTAAATAAATTATACAATTTTAATTATTTAAAATTAGATAACTAAATGACCTCTAAAAAATCCCAAAAATTTACTCTTTGCTAAGTGATGGGTGACGAACTCAAAAATGCAATCAGATTTTGGATCGGAGATCAATTTAATTATCTTAATTTTGTCATTTTTTAAAATAAAATAAAATAATTGAAAATAACTTGACGACTTCCAAACGCTTCCAAAATATCTCTTCTATCTAATTTGGGGGTGACGAGTTCGACGACGAACTCCGATTTTGATTCTGAGGACAAAATAAAATAGGTAATTTCAGGATATTCAAATTGTATCGAAATGCGCATCAAAAATGAACAATCTTCAAATTGCATCAAATTTCAGGTGCAGGCTCCTAATACTATTAGGAGTCTATTGCTGATGGTTTAACCTAATTTGGATGTCTAAAGCCAAGTAACAACACTCGGGTTATTACAAACATATCTTCACATCTCAATTTGTGAAGTTATCATACTGCATTCTGATGTTTATTAGATTGCTACATTATTGAAATATGACCAAGTAACTAACATGCGCAGCACTGTTTATATAATAATAACTTTGTAGAGCATTAATATATGTTAATATTCATTTATTTTATTTTCTAAGAATTTACATATAAAAGTAAGCCAAGTTTTTTATTTAATCTCAATTATTTTGTATAAAAAACTTCATTTAATTCTTCACTACAAGTGGATTCTAAATTTGTAAGAGTAGTTTTGAGTAAATTTATATCTTCTATTAGAGACTTAGTTAACTATTTAAACTATATATTTTTATTTAAAGCCTTTACAATATTCATCAAACATAGCTTCCAATTAATATTTAGTTAATTCTTTTGCCTTTTCATCAAAAGAATTTAAGCTTCCTTCTTTCTAACTTCTTTTTGTTAAGCAAAATGCTATTCTTCTCCATCAAAATGCTAGTATACACATGCACCAATCCCATCTAAAAAAATACCAAACACTTGTCTAGCATGGAACAGTCCATAAAATACTTAGCTTGCACTAAACACACCAAGCATGCACAAAAGCACAAATCAAAATTCTTAAGTTGATGCAAATGTAAGCCAAACCACCAACTGAATTATTTCACTTTAGAGTAAGGAAAAGGCCAAATTGGATGTGAAACAATATAACTAGTTCTAGAAAGTAGTCATAAATATACATATATATATATATATATATATATATTGGACACACAATAAGTTGTCTTGCTGAAGATACATATTTTAAAATAAAGAACATAAAGATGTCAACCCATAGGGTCAATGTAATAAGAACTAATACAATTCCAATGCAATTCCTTATCATATCTGACAGTTCACAAAATAGTGTGATTTTTTATCACGCACAAGTATTCATGGTCTAAATTAATATAGGGATGGTGACTCCCAGATTTAACATCCTCAAGGATAAATTGAAGGATATTAGCTACTGCTCTTTCTTCAAATTTTTAAACAAACAAGATTTTTGTTTTGTTGCTAAATTATATCTAAGGATGCAAAGTAAGAAATCTAAAATTATGAGAATATATCCATGTCTTAAGAGATCAAGAAGAGCTAGGTTGATCAACTATGATTAAAATTTTTTAGCTCTTGCTGAGTTTAAATTTGTTTTTTAATGAGAAAACTAAGCTTATTTTTCAAAGGCCTACAGATAGTTAAACCCCCTAGTGATTTCTCATGCACATTGGTTACGCACCACTAAACTCTAAGGTCGTCTTCAGTCGATCTCATATGAGACCTTTTGACCTCGAAGCTTAACGTCTAAATGGTGGCTTCCATAAGTTCTTTCAACATTATTTGTTTAATGCAAATTGAACTAGATTTCTATGTCTATCCTCACATGCACATAGACATATCCATGTTCAAAGGACAGTGTGTTTATCTCTCTACTACGACAATCTTTTATTTGGTCTCAACTTACGCCTAAGAATGAGACCGCTTGAGGTATGGAACACAAAAGATAAGAAATGTTAAGTGCACACAAATCCATGATCTGGACTTTTTCTCCAATTTAGGGTTTGTTGATACTTAGATTTCATGCATTCACATGCACATATACCTTGATGTGAACTTTTGGTTCAATTATAGGTATAGTGCATTATGACTATACTTCTGTAAATTAAATTAATGTTCTTGTAATTCCAAAATAAATTATTTCTATAAGGATAAACACAAGCATTCATCACATATTTTCATAACATTAAACTCAGCTTTAACATAAGGAAGTTTACTACGTAAGTCTAGCTTAACCCTTCTCAAAAGGGGGGTTTTATGTTGCAAATTAAATTAAATTACAAGCAAAACAAGTTTTGGTTCTCAAAATCATCATGATTTTACAACGATATAATGCAAAAAAAACAACCCATTTGCTGAAGCGTTAGAACAAATGCCTAGCTACAACATTTATTAAATACATCTTGCCAAAAGTAAGTAGCATAGAAAATAAAGAAGACGATGGAACTAACGGAAAAGTGTAATTCAATTTTGAAACAAAAATTCTTAATGAAAAAAAGCCACCTTAGGACCTTTACTATCCAGTGCACCATAGATTGTAGATCTTTTTAAATAATATTATGTTGGGAGCTTAAGTAAATCTCATGCTATACTATGTTTATAAGGAATTATGAATTGACAGCCTTGAACCTGCTATTGTGTTGTTGTAGTTGGCAAACAGATCTGTCAAAACTCGTGATGGAATCTTGAAAAATGTATTAGAAAAAAGTTGATAAATTTATATTTCAAGTGGATTTCATTATTTTGGATATGGAAGATAGAAATCAAGAAGTCTCAATTATTCTTGGAAGACCATTTATAGTAACTGGAAAGACTCTCATATATGTTGATAAAGAGGAGCTATGATTGAGATCTGTGGGGGATGAAATCCTATTCAAGATCAGTAATGCAATGAAACAACCCATTGATGTTAATGAGTGTAGCTGTAAAATTAATTAGTTTGAGGAAAAAATTGTCTTAGCATTAGAAGTAAAAGTGGGGCAGTTGGATCAAGAAAAGAGGAAGATGAGAATGGTGTTGAAAAAACTATAGTGCTGACAGAGAAGAATGGTGAATTGGCTCCATTTATATAAAAAAACACCCATTCTAGAACTAAAACTACTACCAGAACACTTAAAAATATGCTTATTTTGGTGAAAGATCCACCCTACATGTAATAATCTCCTCACTATTAGAAGCTGCTCAAGAGATGAAACTCTGCACATTACTAATAAATCACAAAACTAGCAATAGGATGGAGCATTTCTAACATCAAAGGAATTAGTCCCACATTATGCATGCATTGAATTTTGATGGAAGATGGATTCAAATCATCAATAGAACCGCACCATAAGTTGAACCCAAATATGAATGAGGTAGTGCACAAAGTCATTATTAAACTTCTTGACGCGGGAATCATTTTTCCCTATCTTAAACAGCTCATGGGTGGCTTATACACATCATTCCTAAGATGAGTGGGATGACTATTATAGTGAAACAAAATTATGAACCAATCCTTACTTGAACTGTGATGGAGTGGAGGGTGTGCATAGGCTATAGGAAGCTAAACAAGGAAAGCCATAAGGACCATTTTTCATTACCTTTCATTGACCAAATGCTAGATAGGTTGGTTGGATGTCCATTTTACTATTTTCTGGATGGTTATTCAGGGTACAACCAGATTTTGATTGCTCCCAAATATCAAGAGAAAATGAGTTTCACATGCCCATATGGTATATTTTCCTATAAAAGAATATATTTTAGAATATATAACTATAATGACCCTAATATTGAATAAAGAACCCAATTCAATACTAGAGCATTATTATAGCACTTAACACTAAATTAGTAGGAAGTTAACGCACTGTTAAGTGCTATGCAACTTAAAATCTTTTTGAGGCAAAGAAGTTAGAAGTATAATTGAACAAGTAAATAAAGTGAAATAGGAGCATCTATATCCACCATCCAAACTAAGTAAGTATACAAAAAGGAAAGTACATCCATCACAAAAATATAGTAAGAACATCACAGAAATTATTTTCTTACAAAATGAATTAAAAGTAATTAAAATAATTGACTCATCCTCACAAAAAGTCGTAGGACAGAAGTAGAATCCTCAGACTACAGATATCCGGTACTAGTCCCAGCTCCAAGGTCCAGATGATGCCCCTAATCTCTTGTATTTAGTTTTTAATACGGTAAGGCACAATCAACAAAATAAAAATAAGTGATAATATTTAATAAGTATAAGTACATTTTAAGGTTAAACTAAGCTCTATTTAATATTTTTAAGTGAATATCACAATAGCCAATTATAATTTTAAATGAGTAAGTGGAGCACTAAGCATTAAAGTAGGGTAAGTAAGTGTGTAAGAAAAGTAAAGTAAAAGAGTAAGAACTCACTAGTAATTTGCTCAAGCATGCAACAATAAGTAAGAAAAAATATATATTCTATAGAGGCTTAAAACTACTCAAATGCAAATAAAAGCACGTAAGGATACATGAATATGTCCCATAAACTTATGCTAAGTATTAAATAAAAGAAAGCATTGAAGCATAAAATATAAGTAAAGTAACATGCACTTCGAGTAAAGTAAATATTGTAATGTGAGGTAAACAACAATAAGAAGTAGAACTGTATAATAAAGTATAGTAATGTGAAGCTTAGTCACATGGGCCAAGTAAACATAGTCAAATACTATGATAAGTAAGCATAGCCAAAAGGCTATGAAAAGTAACTCACAATCCATATGATTATGGTAAAAATAACATTAAGTTATTTAAGTTATATGAGATATTGTTCTACGTGCATAAATATATAACAGAATGAGGACTTAAGCATGTCTGCTTAACTAAGTAAGAAAAGTGAGGTCTCCTAAAACACACACTCCTCCTTTAAGATGTGTGAGGTCTCCTTATTACTCCGTAGCCTGCCTTAGCTTGTAGTCCACCATATGAAGTTCCTATGTTTAATAGTTTTAAATTGTATTATAAGCACAATGTCTTTACAAATGTTCAAGTTTGTAGTTTCAAAATAAAGCAGCATTCAAGGAATTCAAGTTAATTATAAACTATGTGATATCTAGTGTTGTCTAATTTAAGTATCTAACTTAATGATTGGGGCTGATTAAGATTCTAATTGATTAGATATACTAATCTCTTAGTCAATTGAAAGATAATAGCATAAGAAATAAAGGTTTAAAAGTAGTTTGATTAAGATTTACTTATATGGGAAAATAAGTTTTAAGTATATACATACAACATGACTCTAATTCTATGCAAATCTTAAGCCAATTAATCTTTATTGGTTAGTAGACTTAAGATAAAGTTCTATAATTAGAAGATATATGTTGTAGGTTTAATAATTAAGAGATATAGGTTCTAGGATCACTACTTTGCAACTCACTAAGTCAACTTAGATTGAAGTGTTTCTATCTTAATTGTTCACTAAGTTAGCTACGAGCTCACTTTGGAGGTTCTAGATATTGAATTGAAGAAAATGATACAATCAAATAGTTCAAGGTTTGCTTATAGTATTACGGATTCTTGGGAATACTTAGGAAGCTAGGTTTTTCTTAGAGAGCTAAAGGGTTCTAGGTTTCCTTATAGTATTAGGGGTTCTTGAGCTTACTTAGGAAGCTAGGTTACTCGTAGAGAGCCAAATGGTACTAAGTTTAGGAACTAGAGAGGTTAGGGTGATGTTTGTACTTGAAGGGAAAGGCTCACTAAACCTAATTTCAAGTAAGTGCTAGTATTCCTAATAGGGTTATGTACTATTAGCAAAGGCAATTTCTTAACTCACAATACCTAAAGTATAAGCTTACTACACAAAATGAGGCAATTAATCAAGTATAGGGATTTCCAATATTCACTATTTCTCCAGATGTTGATGGTTTGAAATCATATTTACTAAGCTACTCAAAACATCTAACCAATAATTCCAAGACCTAAGCTCATTTCCTAATGTGACATAAAAGTCCAATTATAAACCTATGTTTCTTTTCCTAGGGAAAAAGTCCTAGAATATGCAAGCTAAAAATCACAAAAATCACATTTATTGAAGATTAGAGGAGCCAAAAATTCATTTTCTCCAATTGATGTTCAATCAAAACAAAGTAAGTAAATATGGAATCCTCATTTACAAGGAGTAAAATAAAATAAAGCATGTCAAATTTGAACAACATTCATAAATTAGGATTTTTGGGACTCCTAATTACAAGTAAGAAGTGATTAGTAAAATTAGGCATTCAATCCTAAATTTGATTTCATATTATTGTTCATCTCATTTATCTGATCAAAATGACATATAATTTTGTAAAATTTGGATAAGTATTTTAAAGTTATTTAATTAATTCAATTTGAATTAAATAAGCATAAGATTCTATTATTAAAATTGGCATCTAGCGAAATATTCCTTCAGTACTCTGTGACGCAGTTCAAAAGGCAGCTAGACTGGCCGGTTTGACAGAGCGAACCGCACAGTGTAGTTGTTCCTGATAGGAACCAAAAGGGGCACACTTAGGGTTAACCTTCATGGTCAAACATGGGGTTCCCACGGTGCGACCAATGTGCTATGCCCATATGCAAGGGTTGCCGATGATTGGATCACCAACTAAACCCGTTCCCTAGTTTTTTCGAGTCAACTAGGGCACATTACTAAGCGACATTATGGATGCATGCCTAAATTGGGGTCGAATTGAGCTTGATTGACACTATAGGAAGGTTTGCAATCATGAAGAATAGGAAAACAAAACTTAATTATATGGAATAAGCATAAGATTGCAAGGTAAGGTACGTACTTTCTTTATCTCCTCAACTGCTAGAGTTAAGGTTAGGTCTGAAAGTTCCGCTGAAACCTAGAGCTCCTCTCCTAGTCCAAGGTTCATGAAGATAGAAAAATGATAATGGAGGAAGCTAGGAAGATTAAATAAAGGCAAGAAGGCCAGCTGTGGCAGTAGCACGACCCGATAGCAACGCAGGTGCACGTTCGAGGAATGGCACAGACATAAAAGGATTCGATCATGACCATCGAATAAGAGTGATGATCCAACTATCTAATCTAGCTTATTGAGTCCTCACCATTTGATCAGCCCTAACAAAACTCGCAACGATCCAAATCGAGGGATCCCGCTATCCCGAGCATTGGCCTCACGCACAGGATCAGTGCTGACCGTTAGATGTTGTTGGAAATATAATTAATTGATTATTTAAATTGTACTATTTAATTAATAAATTATATATTTTAATTTAATTAAGAAAAGCAAATAACCCAATGTGCTCGGAAAAATTCCAAAAATTCTTAGCTAATTGAAGGGTGGGGAACTCAAAGAGGTAGTCGATTTATAATCGGAGATCAAATTAATTATCTTAATTTGTTGAGCACTTAAATATATTAAATTATTCATTAAAAATTCAGCAACATCCAAAATACCCCCAGCTAAATTAGGGGTGAGGAGTCCAATGGCAAATTTGGATTTTGATTCTAAGATCAAAATAAAATTAAATACTTCAGGTTGATTAAAATATTTTAAATATTTATCAACACCAATGATTTCCAAATCACATCAAAATTCAATAATAGGCTTCTAATGCTATTATAAGTGCACTAGTAGTAAAGTTAAGCTGATAAGGCTACCCAATAGTTGGTAATAATGCTAGGGTTGTTACAAAAATGCCTAAGCCAATTTTGAGCAATGCATGGTGGCTATCTTTTTTGATATGGTAGAGAACATTTTAGAGATTTTTATAAATGATTTCTTCATTGTGGGAGACACCATTAATGGCTATTTGATCAACCTTGAGGAAGTGCTGAAGTGATGTGAGGAATCAAATATGGTATTGAATTAGGTGAAGTGTCATTTTATGGTAAAGGAAGGCATTGTGTTGGGGCATAAATCTTCAGTGAGTAGAATTGAAGTTGATAGGGAAAAGATATATGTAATAGAGAAACTCTCACCTACATTAGTAGTGAAAGAGAAAAGGATTTTCTTAGATCATGCCTAATTTTATAGAAGATTTATAAAGAATTATTGATAAAAAAGCCTCCCATTATGTAGGACGTGGCCAAAGATGCTAGATTTAATTTTTATTGAAGCATGTTATGCTAAGTTTAGCAAACTAAAAGCTGAACTGATCTTAGTGCCAATAATCACTACACCTAGTTGGGAACTGCCTTTTGAAATAAAGTGTGATGCGAGTGATCTAATAGTAGTAGCTGTTTTGGGGCACAAAAGAGACAAAGTCTTTTACTTGATTTACTCTGCTAGTAAATTATTAAATTAGGCCCTACATAATTATAGAACCACAGAAAAAATTTTGTTAGATGTGGTATTCACATTTGAGAACTTTAGATCATTCTCAATTGGGTCCAAAATCATTGTATTTGCTGATCAAGCAATAATCAAATACTTGCTTCAAAAGAAAGACCCTAAGCTAAGGCTAATCTGATGTGTGATGCTACTTCTGGAATTTCATGTAATGCACGATCATTTATCTAGGATGACACATCATAAGATAGAATGCGATTGTGGGGCCCCCGTACTGATAGTAGGGAGTACGGTGCTCTATCTATGGCAAATCCCTAACTTAAGTAAAGTCAGGTAAATGCCAACTTACCTTAAGCTCAGGGCTTGTCACCTGAATACTATAAACATCCATCAATACATATGTATATCAAAGTGGTGGAGGCATAAAAGTGTAAAGTAACATCCACAAGCACAACATAATAGAAGAGAAAGGAACAAAACAGTAACTCTTCATAAGTGCAAAAAATTTAAATACATCTAGAATTTAATTATTACAAACTGAATTAAATGAAAATATAAAAGTCTCTCAATCTCACTGAAAGAAAATGCAAAGAGCCTATCTAAGCTGCAGAATGATCCTCCTCCTGAACTGTCTTCTCTCCTGCAGCATTGCCCACGAACAAGTCTGAATCTGACATTTGTCGGTATCACAAATGCCAGAGCCCCAGCCAACAAAATAAAAAAGTTATAGTTAGATAATTGTCTAAGTACATTTTAAGCTATTTAATGAACTGATTAATTAAAGATATCACATTTGATTAATCTAACATGCAAGCAATTATGGGGTGCAATAAGCTATACAAAAAATGGGGAAACTATAAACTATCCATTTATAGCAATCAATAACTATGTGAAATAACATACAAAATACAAAATTAAGCATGGTGAAGCTAAAAGCAAAAGTAACTGCAACTACTGTAATAAATCTGATCCTAATATGATTATGATCACATTAAAATATGATGAGTATAAAAGAACACAAGCACTGAATATAATAAGAAATTCTATCATTCTAAACATGCCAATATATACAGCTAATTCATAAGAGTATACATACAACATGCATATTGATATGAAAAGGAAAGACCACTGAGACATATGGTAAAAGCAAAACAATCAATGCACTGTAAAGCTACTGAGACATGTGGCAAAGACAAAACAATCAGATGTAATATAAAGCCACTGAGATATGTGGCAAAGCAAGCCAGTACTGCAAGTGAGGCCACTGAAGCAAGTTTGTCCAATCTAATTTGTCCAATCTAACTATTCTGAGAAGATACAAGTTTAGGATCTCCAATATCCAGCTATCGAGTAAAATCTCAAATTTATGATCTTAAAGTTAATATTAGAACTTAACAAGTTCTAATCCCAAATTATTTGATGACTATAAGATTTGAACAAATGAATTATGACCTAATTATTAATACTTTTCTCTCTTACCCAAATTTTGATTAAGTAAATCAAGATTTAAGGATTTTGGACTTAACTCCACTTTGGTGTTCAAATCCTAAATCCAAGGTGATGTCCTAATAAGGATCTATGGTTCTTAATTCCTAAGTTAAGGATAAGGAATCCTATAATGCTACTCCACTGATTATAAGATAAAATAATCAATTAAGAACTTGAGAATCTAAGATCTATATTCAATCTTTAGGATAATTTCATTATCCTATAGATTGAATTAATCTTATACCCACATGGAAGGCTTCAAAAGATTCAGACAATGAATTATTTAAGAAATATCAATTGGAGATAGTTTAATTCAAGTAGAAGATCTAAAGTCCAAGATCTAAGATCTAAGGTTTGATCACTTTAGACTTAAATTAGGTTTTTAACTTAGACTTTCTAAATGTGTTTCTTTTAGAATTTAAGCTCATAAGCTAACTTAGTTGAACTTATTAAATTGAGATTTAACATCTAAAATTATTAGATTCAATTATTAAGGCAAAGTGACTCATTTATGATCACTTAAGATCTAAGTGTCTTAATTAAGGCTAAATGAAGATTTCTTAACTTAACATCCATATTATTAACATCATTAGTCTAAGAGTTTAGTATAACATTAATGATTTAACTAAGGGTAACTTACTGAATTTTCCAATGTTTAAGGGGCACTTAAGCATACTTTGGTCAAAATGACCAAAATACCTTTCTAAAGACTAAAAATGGAGTTTTATGATTTGATTATCTAAATTGATTCTAATCTATTTTAATGAGTTCCAAAATGGTTAATGAAGTGGGAAATACTCTTATCTTAGGTTTTGGCAACCTACTTATTCTAATTAGCACTAATCACCTTTTTAGGCCTTTTAAAGTGATTAATAATTTTAGGGCATTCTAGGGTGATCCATTTGCATTTATAGGTTCTATCATACTTAAGAAACTATTAAGAAATTATTTTATCAAGATCAGAGGTTCAATAGGGGTTTAACTCACTAATTCTTAATTAGGGTAATTAAGGAGTGATTAAGAAAATTAAATACTTTAAATTGGTTTTAAGGGTCTATAATTGTTCACTAGGGTTATATGAGTAATCAGAGCCCTTAATTTCCATAATTAGGTATTTATTTAATCTAATATGATTTAGTTAAGAACAAAAAAGAATTGAGCAATTATTTTAAATCCAACCATGGGATCTGTGATTTTATTTTATATTTAGATTGCTTGTATTTTTCTGATTCAAATGGTATATTGGATCATACCATTTAGATCAGTATAACTAAAGTTATTTAAGTAATTCATTCTGTATTTGTATTTAAATTAAAACAATTGGATTTATTTTCTAATTTATTTTCTAAGGAAATTAAATTCATAAATTATTATTTATCCTCTCGGCCCAAAATAAAAAGGCGCTGGTCGGGGTCGGCCCGACCCAAAATCCATCATCTTCATCGCGACGAGGCGCCTGACGTCCGAACCCTAGGGTTCGCTTCCAGAGCCAAATTCTCTATGTTCCAGCCACGCCGCGCTCTGATCTTGATGGCTACACCATCCCCGACCCCAGACGCATTGAATGGACCGTGAAGCCCCATCTGGGAGGCGCCGGATCGCTGGAGTGCTACTCAGTCGAGGTGTCTCCTATGGCGCACCTGTGAGGAGCGAATTCTCCTCACAGAAGCCATGTCATGAGCTTGCATCTATCCCTACACATTCAGGGACCTAAGGAGAAGCGATTGGGCGAGTTGAGAGGTTCTGGGATGGTTTGGATCAATGGGGTGCTACTCATGGTCTGGGATGGACTAAAGCTCTCAACGGGTGGGTTCTCAGTTGAATCGATCAATCCTATCGAGGCTAACCTTCGATACTAGTCTACAATTATTGATGGGAGGTTCCAGAACTAATTAGATGGCTAAATGCTCGAGGGAATGTCGTATTTGGCGAACCAGAGATTCATCTGGCAGTACAAGCTCAGACGGTGAATTCGTCATCTGGTCCACTTCCAGGCTTCACCCGAATACTCGAACGTCTACTAGGGAGCTAGGGAGAGGTCCTTACGCAGCATCTAAGGCTTGATTAAGTGCAAATCGAGCTGAATCCAGCTTGATAGAAGGATCAGACGGAGGCTGTACCGGAAGATGGGGAACAATTGTGACAGAGGCAATGTAGGCTGCTCAGGTTGCTCGCGATAACTACCGAGGCTCTAGCAAGGGGGTCTGAACGCCAGACCTCGCCCTCGTTCAGCTATACGCAGCAGTCCAGTCACCGGGATTGCCGAGGGCTCCAAAAACTTAAGCTGGGAGAATTAGTGAGTCTCAGTGAGCAAAAGGGGTTCACTGAGACGCGCTTAGGGTTTTTATAGGTGGGGGGAGGTCTAGGGGTGGACACCATGGCATGAGGCCATGGATCAGGCTCGGACAGGGGCAGAGCCATGAACCTCCACAATTGGGGCTAGCAAGGCCTTGTGACCCGACGAGCTTCGTCCTACCAGAACCGGGAAGATCTTAATGGCTGGGAGGAGGACGTGGTAGAGGGAGTGGGAGATAGGGTTGACGTGGATGGTACGAGCAAATTTTTGCTGTTGGGTCGGGGATCTCTCTGGGATGAAGGTGAACAGGGCAGGGTGTTTGGTAGTCGTCTGATGGCGAAGATGTTGGAGATGGACGGCCTGATGCTAATATTGATTAACAGAAACGCGGATTAAATCCTGAATGTCGGATGGAAGATGCTGATTGAGCATCTGAGATCAGATCATGGGGCGAGGTAGCATGAATCATTGGATTACACGCTTAGATGCGTGCTAATGCAGCGAGTGGCTTAACTCGGTGCGCCGCTGTCGGGACCCCGCAGCGGATCTGCCGCGGTCCTGACAACAAATCCCAGCTTATTTTAATTAAATAATTTAATTTAAAGATAATAAAATCAATTAAATATTACCTAATTAATCATAATTATTCTAAATCCAATCTAGGACTAAATGAGCTCAAAAAATTCCCAAAATTCACCCTTAGATAATTAGGGTATGAGGAACTCAAAAATAAAATCAGATTTAAATTTGGAGATCAATTTAATTTAGATATTTTCCAGGGCTTAAAAATAACCAAAAATACCAAAATTCTTGATTCAGCTCTGATTGATTCCAAACTTCTTGGGTTAGGTTTAATTGACCCATGGAGTCTATGGGAATAAAAATCAAAGCTTGGTTTAGCTTAATTAATCCAAATTTAGCCAGGGTAACAACTAGGGTTGTTACAGCGATGGTGAAATCCTTGAAAATTTTCTTATGAACAACTTTTCATTGTGTCAGCAACAAAACCATCATGGTATGTTGATATTGCAGACTATCTAGCTTGTAATATTTTGCTTATAGAACTCTCTTATCTTAGAAAAAGAAATCTTTTTATGATATAAAACACTACCTATGGTATGACTGAATCCTAAATAAAATATGTCCTATTAAAATTATAAGGAAATGCGTGCCTGATAACAAAATCATTGATATATTATTACACTGTCTCTTCACCATATGGAGGACATCATGACCTAGAAAGAATGGATGCAAAGGTTCTTTAATCTAGATTTTTCTGGCCAACCTTATTAAAGGATGCATATATATTTGTGGGAATCTGTGATAAATACCAAATGACTAGGAACATTAGTGGAAGAGATGAACTTAATCTAAATGGAACGTTTGAGGTTGAGTTTATGGATGTTTGGTGAATTGATTTTATGGGACCCTTTCCAAAATTTGAGTTTCATAACTATATTCTTGTAACTGTGGAGTATGTTACAAAATAAGTTGAAGCTATTCCCTTTGCAAATAATAATGCAAAAACTATAGTAAGAGTTTTGAAATGTAATGTATTAATTATGTTTAGAGCACCAAAGATTTTTATTTGTAATGGAGGACTCCATTTTTGCAACAAATAATTGGAAGGACTGTTACAAAAATTTGGAATTAAACTTAAAGTTGGAACAACATATCATCCCCAAACCAATGGCAAAGTTGAAGTATCGAATAAGGAGTTGAAGCAGAGTCTGGAAAAGACTGTGGGTACTAATATAAGGGACTGGTCAGCAAATCTAGATGATGTCTTAAGGGAAATAGAACTTATTATAAAACTCTCTTAGGAATTGTCCAATATAAATTGGTTAATGGAAAAGCATGTCATCTACAAATGTAACTCGAGCATAAAGCATTTTGGGCAGTGAATAAATTAAATTTTAATTTTAAACAATTTCACAGGTAATGCAAGTTGCAACTTTATGAATTGGAAGATATTGGATTAAATGAATATGAGAGTGTACGTTTATGTAAGGAGCAAACAAAATGATGGCATGACAAAAAAATTAAGGAAAACATTTCGAATCAAGTATGCAAGTTCTATTATGAAATTCAAGGCCAAAACTATTTCCAAGGATACAAAATCACATTGGTTTGGTCCGTTTACAGTCATCAAAATTCATCCTCATGGAGATGTTAAAATTTTATTGAAACATAGTATAATAAAAGAGAATGGTCAGAGATTAAAGCCATATTTTGAGAAGGAAATGAAAGAAGCTGGGGACAATATACTATTGCAGGATCCCCTAGTACAAATCTAAAATTAAAGCATTTAAAGGTATGATTGATGATAAGAAATAAAGTGCTATTGGGAGGAAACTCAATAATAATCAGGTGGTAGTTTTTCTTTTTGTGGTATTATGTTCTTCTTAGCATTTTGTTTTTTTTTTTATTTTTATTATTACTTTATGATTGATCATCCATGTACTTGCTATTCTAAAAAGTAATGATGAATACTACTAGCTCAAGAATTTTGCTAATGAATCTAAGAACTTTTTATCTTTCAAGAACTTATTAGAAAACAAACTTAATTCCTTTACATCTAATGGGGTTGGGCGCGTGATAAATATTCAATGAAAAAAGAAACCAAACAAAAAAGGTATAATGAAACAAAATTGAGAAGTTGATCAACACATTCTGAATTTATTCTAGTAATGAAATAAAAAAGTGTGGGGGAGCAGTCGATGTTATGAGAGGAATGGAATGATGGCTAAATTTGGATGTGCTTGCTGTTGTAGGATTTCATAAGTATAATGCATGTGCTGAATTAGACATATTTAAAATATATAAATATAATGGGATGAAAAAAAATCTCTCTCCCATCCAAAAAAAAGAGAAAAGGGATGAAGAGAATGTCTCTTCTGCCAAGAATAGCACTACATTTCATAAGAATAAGCACACATTGCACTAAACTTCCCTATAACAATCACTATAATCAATTCCTACAAGACTAACTTAAGCTCTCTCAAACTCTGTTTATAGTAATCATAAGATTATGTGAGAAAACTTGAGGTTAGGCAAGGGTGAGTTTCATTAAAACCTAAAAATACATGGTAAAAATTCTAGATAACATTTATCACAATTTCCCAACCATTTAATAGTACTGAATTTCTTTAGGCAACTCAAAATCATCTAAGCAAAAATGTAGTTCTCATTTATTAACCCCAATTATATGGAACCTATTTGGTCAACTTACTCGAGTATGAGCAAGAAATTAAGTGTGAGGGTGTGATGAACCCTATATTTATATATTTTTTTCAAGAAAAAATTAGTGTTTTTAAATGAATTATTTTCTACTTTAGGCATTTTGTGTGTATTTTATAACTTTTTTAGCACAAGTGACCAATATGTTGCAAGGCAACGAAATAAGGATTAATACACTTATGGAGCTGAGCGCTACAATGAACCGTAGCGCCTGACCATCAAAAGTGACATGCTATTAAGCCAGGTTAGAGCATGCGAGGCATCACAGTGCACCACAATGCCAAACCATCGAGAGTCAAGCTCTCAAGCATGTCACAGTGCCTGTTCAATGCAAGAGCGGTGCCATTGCATGCCATGACACCAAACTATCAAGGGTTAAGCTCCACAGCCTGTCACAGAGCCTGACTATAGAGAGAGATGCCTCATCGCATTACATTGTACCAAATCTGTGCAAGCAAGGTACCATAGCATTCCATGATGCCAAACCAACGAGAGTCAAGCTCTATAGCATGCTGTGGTACATTTCAAAGAAATATAAAGGAAAAGTAATAACAGATAATCGAATCCCTAGTGCCACGTCACGTTGTAGCACCCATCATCCAGAAATCTCTAAAAAGGTGAATGGTTGAGAGTTCAAAGGACTTAATTCATTAATCTATTCAGCTCCCATGGGTGATTTAAGTGAAAAGTAAACTCATTCAACTGCTAAAGCAGGATATATAGAAAGATTCATTGAATTAGTAGTTAAAAACTCTAGCTTCTAAGAATGATTAAGAGAAGAATTTAACTAGAGAAAAAGGGGAATTAAAATCAGAGTCAACCCTTGGACTGAAGGGGAGATTCATATATAAGGGAACTTGAGAAAAACAATATGAATTTTTTGGAACTCTAAAGAGGGATAGGAACCCTAGCCGCCATTAAACATCTTAAGGAGTTCCTGAAGAGAAAGGCTGCATGCCATAAAGAAGAAGACAAGTACATTACCAAGGAAGAAGAACAAGGAACTAAGATGAGAGTAGACCAAGAGAACGCTGGAAATCTATTCCTGCGTATCATATTTCTAACATTGTACTTTAATTCTATTATATTGTAAGAATGTAATGAGTTCCATTAGATGTTCATGTATCTTCCTTTTTATATCTATAGTAATGGTAGCCTAAAATTCTTTTTTGGGGAGGATTAGGCTGAGAACTACGGGATGCATGTAGTCCTTGTGCATGTATAGTATTTGAGTTTTGTGCTGAATTTATTTATATGGTTGAAAGAATAAAAAAACAAACATGAATATGTTTAATAATGGATTTTATTGTAAAACATTCACTAAGCTAGATGCCCATCTTTGATTTAAAACAAATACACTAAGAGCGTATAAGACACAAATGAAGTGACATAAGCTTCACTACTCATGCATTTGCTTGAAATTAGAAATTAAACAAAATTGAGCTTTGAAGAATAATCTAAGAAATTATCTGGGGTTCTACGCTCAATTCAAAACTTAAATACAGAGAACTATGTATATTTCAAGTAGTGGATGAGGTGACATATGTTCAAGGTGACATATATTCACATATGCTTCATTACTCATCTCTATATTAAATCTAGATTTAGATGCATGTGAGCCAAGGCTAACTGATTTACAGAGATCCACTAATCACTAGTGAATTAAGCGAGAAATCTCAAAGTGCACTAATCCGTGAGTGATGTGGCATAAGCTCACAGTTTCATTGCTCGCTTCCTTAGCTAAGTTAGAAGTGAATGCGTGTGAGAAGTGTATGGATTAGGATTTAGTGATTACCAATTAACTTGTAAATTTTATTACTTAGATTAATTTCAAACAAAATATAACAAATAGAAGGAAGCCAACATAGTTAGAATTTATAAGGAAAATAAAATCCTCTAGTTTTTAGCATTGCATTCACACTGATGTAACCATTAATTAGTCTTCAAATTAGCACATTTATATAAGTTAGAAATTTTCTTACAAAATTAGTGAAGCTTATCATTATTTTTGTGAATACAACTTAATTTCAAGCTTAAATCGGACTAAATTTAATGCTTGGGGTAATCTTCAAAGAAGCAGCTCTTTCATCCTCCACATTAGGACTAAAATTAGACATCAAAAGGTTCATGTAAAGAGGGAGCTTCATTTGAAGCATGTTGAAACTCAAATTACCATCCATATTTAGATAACAACTCACCAAAGGATTAATAGTATTAGACATTAATAGATCTCCAAAAATACCTTAGTCGTACCAAGACACATACTAGAAGGAACTTGATATATCAATAAAATTCTAATTAATTAAATTTTCATAGAATGTTTTATTTCCATCATGCATTTCCAAAGTCTTAAAATTGCATAACTTAGTTGACACTGAGTAAGGTTGTTAAGGGGAACAATACTCAGTGCTTAAGAGCTAGGACTTAAATAAATTTTGCAATCTAAATTTTAACCAAAGCTTTACGATGAATGTTAAATTAATATCTTTGAGGCTTCTTATCCCTAGGCCATCATATCTAACGGGAAAAGATAAAAAATAATCCATTAAGACCAACTAAACTTTGACCCCCTCCCTTTAGTTAGCCATAATAAATTACTTAGCATTAGTTTTTTATGTAAAAAAATGGCTATTATGAGAGAGATTATCTCAATCTAATATGTTGGGATAGTATTGGGAACATATTGATTAATGGGTAAGTGACCCCTCAAAGATTAAATTTTATGCTCCCAACCCCAAACCTATTTCATATAATGTCAATTAGGAACATTTAGTGGTCATTTTTATTATGCTCCATAAATATGGGATTGCCAAGTAGACCTTAGGGAAATTTTCTCATGAAACTGAATTTATTAGTGATATAAATCACCACTCTTGTATGGTGGTTTGCCAATAAAAATTGAGATTAGTTAAAATCAACATTCAAACTTTTTACTCTTTGGAGGTTAACGAGGAGTTTTAGTTTTTTTGATTGACATCTTATACCCATTGTTAAAAATTGCCAAATCATCTGCATATATTAGTGGGAAAACATCAATTGACCTCTCAAATCAAATATAAAATTTTAGTCCATCCTAAATACTTAGTTGTTATTCTTGAACCATTAGTCCATCACGTTAACAAACAAAATAAGAGATAGAGGGTCACCCTATCTAAAGCCTATATTAGATTACAAGAAATCTTTAGGTAACACATTGATAATGAACGATAACTAAACATTACCAATAAAGTTTCTAATATTATTGATGTAGGACAAACAAATAATTATGAATGCTGAATGTATGAAGATGTTATACCAATAAAATAATACATTACTCACGATTAAATAATGATAAAGCAAGACAAAAATTATGCACAAAAGAAAATTTTTATAAAAAATTTGATTGAGATGATTTGAGCCATAGTTGTGTTAACACACATGATTCTTTACCACATAAAAAGTAAAAAGGCAAATAAAAAACTATGGTTGATCTAACTTATGTCAAATTTAAGGCAACTAGTGGTGAAGCATGGATAAGTTGAGCTTGATATCTACAAATAGTTCTTCCTCACAATATCTTCTTCCTTCCTTAGAAGTCCTACTGTAATGGTTGTACTACTAACACTCAAGAATTCCATTTATTAAGAAAGAAATAGCTAAAGAACAAAATAAGTGGAGAAATATATTTTTATTCAATATTTAATTCCATTATACATAAGATATTGGCCTATTTATTACCATATAGTACATGCCAAATGACAATCAAAACTATAAAGTTACCCTCTCATGAAGAGTCAAAGTGTATTTTTCTACAAATGACTAAAAAAACCAATAAACCAACCCTCTCATGAAGGATTAAAGTATCCTTTCACACAACTAACTCTAATGACAAATAAATTTGTAAATGCTCTAAGCTAAGGGCCCATTATATGGAATCCAATAATAAGCCCATTGACAGACAATAATACATGTCTGTGTTTGCATGCAAGTGTACATGGTCTGAAGTAATAAGTGAAAAGTTTAATTTCTGTGATTTATCGAACCTCGGGGAATTGTTGTTCTGATACCAAGTTGTAATTTCTTTTGTTAATGTTTAGATGACAAATTTGGTTGATTTTTGTTGGGTCCTAATTAGCGATACACAAGATCTTGAGTAAAGATAAGATTTAATTAAAAAGGAGAGAGTTGAAAGTTCATTGTAATATTTGCAAGGGTTGGTACTACAACTTCATTGTTGAATGTATACCTTAGTTTACTAGCTTTGTTAAATCAAGTGAACACCATTGGAATCGGAGTACCCTTTAATTACATTAGATTCAAGTTTAGTACACAAGGAGAACTCCTTTGAGTTCTTCCTTAGCACATAAACTCTTATGAGACCTAGTTTCATTAATTTGATTTTGACTTCCTACATCTAGGTTACCAAAAGATATCTCTTATTTCAGATGATTTCACAAGTAATATTCCATTTACCATGCATCATGCGCTTCACATGCAACTTAGCTAGATGGGAGGATGCATTGGGTCAATGGATTATGTCACATCATCCATTGAGGTTCCCAATATCCTCTCATCCCTTCTACTTTGCTGAGCAGAAGAGCAAGGTTAATCAAGAACTTTGTTCTCAAGCATCATTCTATTAGGAGAGCTGTTAAGGGAGGGTGTAAGTGAGCTTTGAGAATTTTGTCACATAATTCTCAGCTCTACTTGCACTAACTTCCTTACTCTTACCCAATTAATGAGCATTGGAATATAAGTTCTTTTAAAAATAATTTAGATTTCAGTTCATCCAAGAATTTATTTCAATATTAAATTTAATAACAAAAACATTATTTCATTACATTCAAATAATGTCATCATACACCAATGATCCCATACATATTTTTACAACTACATCTCAACCCTCTCCAATGGGTTTTTTGCCTTCCATTACTAAGCAAGAAAGAGCATACATACAAAGAAAATTAAACGTCGCCATCAGTTCACGGCAAGAAATAAATCAAGAGAGTTTAGGAAAAATACACGGAATCATCAGGAGGTTTTCTGGGGTTCTCTTTACTTTTTTTGCACCGTCCTCTTGAAGCTCCACCATTCGTTCTTTGCTGTCTTCCCTTTCTTCTTATTATTGGTCCCCTTTTCCACTTGGAGAATTCTCCTTCTTTCTCTTCCTGCAGTCTTTCTTTTTGGTCATTGAATAACAAAAGTTGGAATTCTTTCTTAATCTTCAAGTCTCCATTTTATAGACTTTCTTTCCTATTTAAAATTTAATTCAACAAATAAATCCCATTTAAAAATTTGTGCTTTGATTAAATGATTATTCATTTATTTCCTTGGTAATGAATGGATTTAGGTTGTTTGTTTTTATATTTTATTGAGTAAAATAATTAAACCAACCTCTTGCTCTTCCCCATGATAGCTTAAATATGTGTTTTTTATAATAATATTTAATAATATTTATAATAAAGATTCCACAATTTTTATTATATCCACCCCTTCCATCTTTCTCATTTCTTTAATTTATTTCTTCATGAATTATTTCTTGAGAATGAGAAGTTTTAAATTAATTAGATATTAATTTCAGCTGTGGGAAGGGGAAGAATTCAATTCTTTGGCCTTCCCTATGCTTCCTTGAATGCATATTTTTGGCAAAAACTACGTCGAGTACTGCGCGTGCTGTGGCGCGCCGTGACAGCAGCATTCCAAACACTATTCTGCTGCAGCAGCAACCCTCCAAGCACTGTCCCTGCATAAAAATTATTATCTTTTCTTCGGTCACAGCAGCATACGCTGTGGAGCACTGCGGTGCGCGACAGCGGATAAACTTTCGGATTCACTGTTCAATTAGTTCATCTATAGTTTTCTAAAATAAAAATTTACCCGCTGCGGTGTGCTGCAGCAGAGAAAGTTTCGTAATACTGTTCAATTTCTCGTTTATAAGATTTTAATAATTCTTTGAGAAATGACGCTATGGCGCGCCGCGGCGGTTTTCTCCCAAAATTGCATATTTAAACCAAATTTTAATTTACTCATCTTTTATCCTGAAAAGTAGCGAAAGCACATCAAAATATATAATTTTAATTAAAAAGTGTTTACTTTTATTAACCTATTTTACTATAAATCTTAGAATTATCACCCATGCAACTCAAAAAGATGACAGTAGAAAATACAATATATAATCACACATCCATTAACTTAATTTATGGTTTGGTGCATCGATGATGATTACAATAATGCTTCGCATCTGCACTCCCCACTGTGAATGATTCTCTTTTAGAGAATGATGACCATTATCCTCCTCTAGTAGTTACTGATTAATATGGTCTGACTCTTCAAATGTAAGCAAAGAATCTTTAAGTAGCAGAAGCCCTTTCCAACAGAATAGAATTCTTTGAACTCCCCCATCTAATATGCTAATAATTTGGTCATCTAAAATATAATCAGGATGATGGGATTGTAATCAACGAGATGGAAAGGGAGCCTCTGAGTAAGTGCTAACCTGCATGTAATTACTTTTTGCAGAGGGAATAATTATATCTAGGGCTAGCCCATGATACAATATTAAATCAGACAAATTAAATATAGGTGAAATACTAGCATTTATAAGAAAATTAATCTCATATGAATTATCATTTATCTTCTTTACAATTTTATAAGGGTTATATTTATTGAGCATTAACTTTTATTGAGTTCTTGTTGGGATCCTCTCCACCCTAATCTTGACCATAACCATTTCCCCTTCATTAAATTTCACAAATCACCTATGTGCATCAGTGTCAACATTATTTAGAATAACTTAAGGTAAGCTTTTATTATTTTTCTAGGTGTAAATCATGCATACTTTGTGCAAATGAAGATGGATATGCACTGGATCAATATGAAATAGGAAGATCAATTATATCTATTGACTTCTTAGGTTCATACTCAGTAATAGTTTGAAAAGGAATCTTTTATGATTGACCAATTTATAAAACTATTATAAGAAAACTAGGCTATAGATAGAACAAGATCCCAGTTAGTGGTATAGACTATCCACTAAGAGCCTAAGAAGCTCTCCTACACTACTGGTTCTTACCTCCAATTGTCCATCTATTTGGGGGTGATAAGAAGTAGAAAATAAGAGTTTTCTTCAAAGCTTCTTCTATAATATTTTTTAAAAATAACTCATAAACCTGACATCCCAATATGAGACTATTATTTTGGGTAATATGTGCAAATGAACTATTTCATGATAGAAAATTAAAGCAACAAGAGAAGCATCAGATGTCATTTAGCATGGAACAAAATGAGCCATTTTTGAGAATTATTGACAACAATAAGATTTGATTCAAAATGTTATACTAGACAATCTAATTTTGTGAGTCTTGGAAGATGGGTATATAAACTAGGACTTTGTTTTCTTAATTTTTCCAACTAACATATGCGACATTGGAAAATAACACGAGCAACGTCTCTCTTGATACTTAGCCAAGAGAATCAATCATCCATCATGGATATAGTTTTATCATAAACAAAGTAACCAAAAAAGCCTCCTGAGTGAATTTCTTCGATTAGAAATTTTCAAAGTGAAGAATTAGGGATGCAATGATGGGTTCCTCAAAAATGATATCCATTTCTATGTTGATAGTTAAAGTCAAGAATGAAGGTATTAGTATTTAGAGATTCATATGGTTGACCTAAATCCTTACAAGCTCTATACTCAATTTTCATTTTATCAAATTCAGTATCTATTATGCTTATGCTATGTGAATACTACACATTTTGCTTATGGCATCAACAACTTTATTCTCAATATGATACTTATGTTTAAGAATGAATGTGCACTCTTAAAGGAATTAAACCCATTTTGCATGATGAGAGCTTAGATTATCTCGGGTGTTGAGATACTTTTGTTCTCCATGGTAAAAATATAGCACAAAATCTTGAGAAAGAAGGTAATGCCTCCAATATCTTAAGGCTTAGACTACTGCATGGAAATCATGATCATATTAGTGTAATGTTATCTAGCATCATTTAATGAAGTCATAGAGGAACACTTCTTCAAATGGACATATAGTTTTTTTTGTTGAAGAACCTCAAAAAATTACCTTAAATGTGTTACATAATCACTCTTAATTCAGCACAAAATTTAAATATCATCAAAATTAATCACTAAAAAGCTTCCAATAAAGGGATATAATATATGATTCATTACTCGCATAAAGGTACTAGAGGCATTGGTTAAGCTAAAAGGCCTTGCTAAGCACTATGATAATCCCTTTTTAATCCTTAAAGTTATCTTCCATTCATCTCCTTCTTTTATATGAATTTTGTGGTATCTACTCCTTAGATCAATCTTAGAGAAAATTTGTGTGCCAACCATCATGTCTAGCATATCCTCAAATTGGGGTATGAGAAAATTACATTTTATGGTATTTTTACTTTCAGAACGACTATATTTACGCATACACCGGGTACCATCCTTTTTTAGGATAAGGAGAATTAGAACAACTTCAAGGGGATAAACTTTTTCAAATAAAACCCTTAGGAAATAATAGTTCATTAGCCTATTATTTGAGTTTAGTATCTTCATTAGGGTTCATTCAGTAGTAAGGGATGTTTGGGAGTGAGGATCTAGGTACTAAATCAATAGCATGCTGATTACTTTATAATGGGGATATTCATTTGGAAATTCATCAGAGCAGACTTCAATGTTTCCAAGGAAAAAATCACTTTTCTCAAGAGGTAATGTTTTAGCATAGGATGGCTTAGGGGATTTTTTTATAATCAAGGAAAACACAATATTTCCATTAGCTTCTCTCTTAAACTCATGCTTATTATTAATATATAATCATATCTTTTCTACTCGGGTAGATGAATCTCAAGGTTGGTGTAAGCTAGCTTCTTTTGGTTTTATAGGAATTAGTACAACTCTTTTGCACTTAAGCATGTATGAGTAAGTATTTGCACATCCATAGTTGATGACATGTATATCGTAAATCCATGGTCAACCTATAAGTATGTGATAAACAACCATAAGGAGAAATCACACCATGTATTTTCGTAATATGCTCCTAATTGTATTGGCAGAGGACCACGTTGAGATGTAGACATGGAAACTCTATGGACCCATGTAACCTTGTAGGGTTCTAAATGAGGATCAGGCGTGAGCTTCATCTTAACTAAGGCTAATGTGGTAATTACATTCATAGAACTTCAAATATCAATGATTAACTTACAACTGTTATAGGTGGTTCATAAAAGATTTTTCAAAACTAAGCTACCCATTATGTAGACTTTGCGAAGGATTCTATTTTCAAATTTGATGAAGCATGATTGGAAGGTTTGAAGAAGGATTTTGTTCTTTAATTTAGATCCTATTTGATTGGCTTGATAAATATTGTATAAATTAGCCATGGAGCCATCAAATGTTTTCCACACAAGAAAGATGCCAAACCACCCTTTTTACATGGATATTATTTCTTCAAGTGTCTGATCTAGAAATATGGGATAAAAAGGTGTGATATGTAGTGGCAAAGCGCTTATATATACTCCCTCATTTGGAATTGGAAGCAACTGAAGAAATTTTTTATAATTTTTTTGATGAGCATTTGTTTTCTTTGTCCACTTTAATGTCACTATGGTATGCTACATAGTTAAGTATCATGCATGTTAAATCAATCCCTCATAATAAAAATATTAACAAAGAAAAAAAATTCCAAAATGAAGCATTGCTTATGGTAATTAATATCTAATACTATATCGATAGTTTAGTGATTAGAGTATTCAGAAATGTATGCTAGAAAATGAAACTATAGATATCCTCTTTCATTTCCATTCATCCCCTTTTGGTGTTCATGTGGAGCCCCAACCCTTCTGTGGTCATTTTAACTCTCATATTAACATGATTACTATAGAGTGGTCACCTTGATAGATCCTCAATTATAGTTAGATTAGTTTTTCTCCCTAATCTATCGATAACTAAAGAATTTGTCATCTATTTTTAAATTTCACTAAATGCACATACAAGAATCTCAGAGTGCAGAACCAAGTAAATATAACATCCATTAACCATAAAATAATAATGTAAGAATATGATCCAACTCAAAACAAAAGTGCAGTAATAAAAAATGCAACCAGATCATCAATTGTTACAACATTTGAATAAAATTTAATTGAAAGGAAACACTCATTCTTAACAACAAAAAGTAAAAAGTATTTAAGCATTAGTTGAAGCAAGAAAGTCCTTTTTCTGGCTAAGCTCTTCTTCACTTGAAACTATTTCCATGAATAACTCTAAATCTGACATGCTAGTTTTACATGGCAGGGCCTCAACCAAGAAAAAAAAGTTTTTCTGTTAGACAATAATTAAGTATAATTTTAAGTTAATTTAATGAGTTATATACATTATTAAGATTTCATATTTAACTTGACAGCAACAATAAGCATAAGGAGCAATAAGCCACAAGAAAACATAAATCTACAAATAATACATTTATAACTTATCAAAAAAAGGTTTATAAGAAAGATACCTCAAACTAGAAGTTGCAACAAGATTAGGCAGTATAAAAATATATGATTGTAAAGTAACTATAATTACTAAAAGAAACCCATCATCACATACTCATGATCATCTAAAAGTATGCTAATCAATAGATTTTACTTAGGAATCTACTTAAGGATTTACTAAGGAACATAATTAAGAAAAGTCAAATAAATGTCTAAATTGGTTATAACTGATTTATTAAGCATTGACTAGCATTAAAAGAGATATAAATGTGGATTCTAAAGCCATATTTGGAATCTTAATATTTCACCTAATTAGTTTAGTAAATATAGGGTTTAGCCTTTAAACCTAATTTTATAAGTCTAAATGATCTTAGATTGATTCTAAATATTCAATTTACTAATTTTAAGGAATGAGCAGATTTTCTAAATCTTAATGGCACTTAAAATAATAATTAGGAAAAATGACCACAATACCTGTGGCGGCCGCCCCCTTAAATCATAAGGATTAGGGTGTGGTCGTCACTAAGCACATACTCTACTTAATATTATATTGGAATTTAAGACCCCAACCGAATATTAAGAAAAAGATGTGCTTAATATAATAAAGCAAATGATAATAATTATTTAATGAGTATACTATGAAATCAGAGTGCATAAGAAAAGTACAAACTGAAGTAATTATCCATTCATCCATATTACAAAGTAAAACATCCATCTCAGAATATACAATGCAGGAAAAGTAAAGTGTAATTTAATCATGTATTATTACAAACATTAAAGTTCAAAGATTGGAATATCATAATAAAGGATCTCATCCTCTCAGATATATAAATAAAGTGAACTAGGAAGCATAAGATAATGATCTTCATCAACCTGCACTTCTTCCTGGACCTGTTCTTCTAAAGGCTCAATCTCCTCGAAAAGCTCAGAATCTACCATTATCAGTTTCATAATGGTAGGGCCCCAGCCAACAAAAGAAAAATCTTGTGTTAGACAAAATGTCTAAGTACATTTTAGGGTAATCATTTTTATGTGTTTTAAAGATATCACAACTAACTTAAGCAAGAAAATAACATTAAAGCAAATGTGAAAGGAAAGACCAGTTATAACTTAAACAAAAAGTGAGGTAAACACATACCTCAACTCAAGCTGCATAAAAGGTAAGTAAAGTGCATACATAAATCTACTAAGTACAAAGAAAGTCCTAAGTAATATGATCAAACTAAACATGCCAATTTATATTATAAAGTAAAAGTACTGTACTAAAAGTAAATCTAGCATCCTAATATACTTTTAAATAAAGTGAAATAACTGAAATAAAATAATATTATTAGAAATTTTGTAATACTAAAGAACTGCAGAAAATGAAAATATAATAGGAATAGAACTGGACTGTAAGGTAAAGGTGAGTCAGAACTGTAAAGAAACTATAAAGACAACTGAAAAGCCAACTATAAAGAGACTGAAAAATGACTGAAAAGTTAAAGTAAAGTAAATTAAAGTTAAATGTAAAGTACAGTAAATGTAATATAATATGTGAGATACTTCTACTTAGTACTGCCACAAAGTAAAGTCCATCTGCTCATCTAGGAGAAACATCCTAGATTAAAGTATGCTGTGCTAGGAAAGTGTCATAGTCACAAAGTAATGTCCATCTAATCATCCAGGAAAGTGTCCTAGGCAAAAGTAAAATAATCATCCAGAAAAGTATCATGGGCAAAAGTAATAAGCACTAGGAAAATATCCTAGGCAAAAGCTATCCTAAAGTAAAGTTATACTACATAGCAGACTAAGTAAAACATAATCCACAAGCTATATTAAAGTTTATTTATGTAAGTTTTCTCTTTAAGTTCTGTAAATGCTATAAAAATGTAATTCAAAGTATAACATAAAATATTCATCAAGTATTTCTGTTAAGTAAAAATATGTCCAACAGTGTAAAAAGGCTCAAAAATAAGGAAAGCATAGCATTTCAAATTCAAGGAAATAATTAGCACCATACAAACTTTCTAATATCACTTGTTTTCTAATTTAATCATTCTAACTATTCTAAATTACATAAGATTCAGAATTATAAATTCTTACACTGTCTGTAATTTAGAATCACGAACTTATAAGTTGAACATAATTAGGATTAGCTATGTCCTAATTATAACTGAATCAATATCGCCTATAAAGTTAAATAAGTAAATCAATCATCCTAATTTGTTATTTTATAAATCCCAAACTAAACTTTGATTAGCTAAATCAAGATTGAAAGGATTAAGAATTAAACTCTAAAGAATGCAGTTCAATTACTTAATCACAAGGTCATCTTAAGGACTAAGGTTTAATCCCATCTCACTTATTAAGTGTTAAGACAAATCCTATTTAATTAAGTCAAATTCAATAGGATAGATTTCTAAACCTAATTCTAAGATTAAAAAATCAAATAATCATTAAATAAACTATGAAAAATTTAATAAACTAGTAAAATCAAGGTTTCATCTTAATGAGTAACCCACTTTACTCATTAGATGAATTCTAACCTAAGATTTATTCCTAATCTTAGGAATTAAAGTTCTTAAATTTAAGAGTATCACTCAGACACACATCCTAACTAAAGTTATAAGACCTATGGATGAGCTAAGAATTTCAAAGGAAAGGAAAGATCTCTCATATCTCACTTAGGTTTTACTTAAGACTCAACTTAGGATTTTTGTCGAATTTCTAATTTGAGACCTTAGAATTATCTAAATTGAAGTCTAAATCACTTTAATTACTAATTGTTAGGATTTAGAGATGAAATCAGGTCTTAAATTCACTAAACCCTAATTTTGGACAAAAAAGACCATTTTTTGCCCTTAAGTATTTGAAATTTCATCTTTATGAATTAGTATTAAATTCTGGATTTTAATAAAATGGAATAATTACTTACTGTCTAATATGAGTTTAGACAGTAAGTTCATTAATTTTAGTTAAGTATTAAGCCTTATAAGGTCAAATTAAGGAATATGACCTATAAGGGTAAATTGGTAATTTTACTAATGAAATTTAAATTTTTTTATTCGTTTATTAAAGGTTAGGTCCTAAGCTTTCCATAGAACCACAAATCATCAAATTCTGATGTGTATTGGCTAAGTTATAGCCAATACAAGTTCTAGGGTTTAAATGGTAATTAAGGGTTCTTAATTAACATCAAATTTTAATTTTTTCTAACTTCTCCAATTGATGTCTAAATTGAGTAAAATTAGTGGCTATGATTCACAAATGACCCATTGATTTCATTGACTAGTGGTAGGTTCAATTTGGAACTTAATTGGTAAAGTTATGGCCTAATTAGGTTTTAGGGTGATTAGTGAGTGATTAGTGAAATTAATCACCAAATTACTAATTCAACCACACCATTAGGTTTTAATGTACTTAAGGAGTTCTCTAAAACTTAAATTGTGCAATTTGGATCATTAGATTTGCTAATATTCACTAATCAAGTTTTAGGGTAATTAGGATTAATTAATAAATCTAGGCATTGGATCCTAAATATTATTGTAGATTACTGTAAATTAGGTTTTTTTGATCTAAATTACTTTTTGGATTACTTAATTTGGAGCTCAATTGACCAACTTATGGTCAATTGAAGTTCAAAGGTTAATTAACCTAAATAGGGTTAGGTCCTAAATGTGATTAGTCTAAATCTAATCCAAATAGCAAAGTTAACACTACTAAAATGTTTTTTAAGGTTTTATAAGTATTTTGAGACTTATATTGGGTATGTGTGAATTAAAGAATATAAAGTTATGATCATTTGAATAATTGAACCATTTGTGTCACATCAAAGAAACCCTAAATGTTACTATCTTAAATATAGCTCTAAATGGAATTATGATAGCTCCATAGTATTTCTCTATTTTTGCTGAACAAAATGATATATTTGTTTACTAAATTTGGGTAAGTATTTTATGAGATATGATTATCTAAAGTTAGGGTTTAATTGAATTAATTAAATACATTATTTAACTCATTCATTATTAATTTACAATTAATTTCTCTGTTTATTAAGTTTTATCTAAAGTAATTATCACATGATTAAATATTATTAATTAATCATATTACTTTTTCTTGTTTAATGTAAATATACATGTGTGTATAAGTATATATATATATATATATATATATATATATATATATATATATATATATGTATGTATATATATACACATTTATCTATTCAATTTAAATATCTGTCTATATATATATATATATATTAACTAATATAATTATTATTTAAAATTTTCTTTTCTGCAGATCGGGACGTGCCGGCAGAAGGTGATGGGTCCCTCGGCCACGTGGCGCGCACCTATAGGTCGAAAGAAGGACAGCGGTAGAAGTGGGCCCCACCATCAACAGATGGCACCATGGGATTAAAGGCTGGCTTAGAGTGGGTCCCATCCGCCTGCGCAATGGCTGCGCATTATAGAGGTGGACCCCGCGCCCTGATGACGTGCCGACGCGATTGCTAGACCGGCTAGACCGATCTGGGAAGAATGAACCGGTGAAATCGAGTTCAAAAGTTGCGATCAAGATTTATTTGATCATGGAAATGGACAGATAATAATCGCCCATACAGATCTAACGGCATGATTCGAGATTAGGATTGATTAACTTGAAATAGGTTAGCTTAGACATAACCTAAACACAAGGGATTATACTAATCAAGATCGAACGAACAGGATTGAGCTAGGATCGACGGTCCGATCCCCTTCGTCGCTTCGATCTCCCTCTCGATGCCTCCTCTTCACGATTTTAGGGTTTCGACACGATCAATCGAAGATTTAATCGATCATGCCCGAGAATGAGATGCAAAAGTTAAATTGAAATTAAAGAATGCACTTGATTGTTTATGAAATCATAAAGAGGAGGAAGTGAGTACCAGATTTAAGGGTTGACGAGATTAGGCTCGGCGTTTGATCTATCTGGATCTTCTGGAGTTTTGCCTAAAAATCCAGCCAGAGAAGTAACACGAGACTTTTAAATGGAGATCCTAAGCAGAGATAAGAGCGGTGGGAGCTTGCGGGAGCGACACGCACGCGACAGGTGGCTTCGCGACTAACCCTAAGTGACACGCGGAAGAAATCGGGGAAGATGATCTCCAACTGTCGGATCCTGATCGATCCTACGGTCCGCATTAGCGCCATCCAAATAAACGGCGTTACCTATGAATTTGATGGCGGCAACTATTCAACAGACGGCGGCATTTAATTTTAAATAATATAATTATTTAATTTATTATAACAGATTTTTAATAAGTAAATTTTAAATTTTTAAACGTATTTCAAAAATTCTTAATAAATCACCCTAAGCTAATTGAGAGGGGCTGAGTGCAACGGCACAATCAGATTTTTGATTTGATGAGTATTTATTTATTTGATTTTTCAGGATATATAAATAATATTAAAATATTTGACGAAAATCCAACGACTTCCAAATGCCTCCAAAACTTCATCCCTAGCTAATTTGGGGGTGGTGAACGCAATGACGAAGTCAGAATTTTGATTTAAGGTCAAAATAAAAAATCAATTTCTAGGGTTTTGAAATTTTCTAGAAATCAGGTTTTGATCTATTTTATTCCTGATTTGATCCACATCTTAGAAGTAGGTTACCAATGACTTAATTAAGATACTAGAACCATAATTAAGACTTAAATTATTCTTAATTGATCTAGGTAACAACCTGAGTTGTTACAATACTCCTCCTTAAGGGTCAAAAATTTTGACACTCAATTTTAATTGATTCCTTATTATCTAAGATGAGGATTAACGCTTTAAGCTTATAATTTGGACTTAAAATAAGTCTAATGAGCACTAGATAAGATTTAGGTCATTAAGAGGTGATTAACCAAATTAATTTAAGAACATAGATTTTGAAATATGGAATATGTTCTATATTGCTTAAGGAGTCCATAGGTATTTATTTCACTAAAATCAGAGCTTAATTAGGTTAATTATCTACTAATCAAGGTTTTGGGTAATTACTAAAACTAAAATGTTATGGAAGTTTATTGTTCCTTGTATTTTTTATATCAAAATATTATATTGGATCATATTTTTTTGAATTATATTGAGCATTTTATTTCATTAATACATTTGAATCATAGAAAATAGAATTTCCATCCAATTTTTATTTAGAAAAATCAGGTTTTTAAATAACCCATATGTAAAAGACGCGGGATGAGGCTAACCCGACCCATCACTATGCTCCATCATCCCATCTTCTCTTTGATATACATGCCGACGAGGTCCTTCTAAAACTCAAAATCGACTCCTACAAATTCACCAAATCAACCCGCTTTGATTTCACATATAAGACCTTTGCAGAGGTGCCGGGATCACTGGGGACCTACTATCCCTAAATCATCGAAGCTCTAATTCTAGGGTTTACTGTGGGGAGTTAATTTTTTCCACAAAGAAGGTGACACCACTCCGTCTTGATCCCTAAACATTCAGGGTTCACATATGTAATGATTGAGCCAACAACTGTACCCAATGATCAAATGGATCATCAAGGCCTTACTCACGACATTGCACTATAGTGCACAGTTGCGAGTCAGATCGATGGCAATCGATTAAAATGAATCATTCGACCTCGATCAGACCCAAAGATTGCAAATATTCAACAATCAATCCCCCACTGAGGCAATTTGGAGTTTGTTCGAGCCCCAATTTTTAGGGATTACTGGGTATGGATTGCCGACAAGGCAACACTCGCCCAGATAGTGATTCCACTCTCTGGTTTGTTGCCACGTCTAACTAGCGCCAAATCCACCTATTAAATTCCTAAGGTAAGAACCTATCACAACATCTAGTGAAGACGAGTAGCATCTCAATGGAAGTTGGCTAAAATAGATTGCTGGGAATGGGTAAGTACATGGACAGGAAATTCTTATTGATGAGTACTTATCCGAAGCAAGGGAACTACTCTGAAATATTTTGTGATCTTCTGCACCATGCTGAAGGTATGAATACTAGACTACACCACCCACAGATTAGCTGGGGAAATCAACAAGAGAAGTACAAGTGCGACTTGAACTCCAACAAGAAAAATTTAATGGGTTTAGAGAAATTGAGTGATTCTCAGTGAGCAAAGAGACACACTAAGAATCATAGAAGCTATTTATGGCTCAAGGAGGATAAACAGGCTTCCAGTTGGCCACCATCGAGCGACCAGTTATGAGGGTAGTGGATCATCTACTTGAGGGTAGTCTCAGAATACCAGTGCCAACAAAATGTTGGAGAGGTTAGAAGAAGATGAGTGACTGGGTGAAGCGGTCATACAGCAAGGGTGGATGACCGTTGAAACCTGTCGGGGGACCACTCGATGAGAGAGCAATTGGGGAAGATGATCTATAAGGGGCAGATAGATGTGTTCTGACTGTCTGATCCATCAATAGTTGAAATGCGATGGTTTAAACGTGTCTACTTAATGACTGAACATAGGTGTGCGTTCAATAGTTGGCTCACTTTAGTGATCCAACGGATGACAGAGAATGCGAGTGGGGAAAGATGCAGGTTGTCGGATCTAAGGCTGAGATGAAATTTGACGGCCTAGATTCTACCTATGGTTTTGAGGTTAGTCAACCATTAGATAAAGGAATTAAATAATTAAATTATTTCAAATGATAATTCAGAATGAAATAAAATCAAATTTTGGTCCAATGTAATGCCCCGTCCTGTTTCCATGTGCAAATGGTTTAGCTTAAGGAATAATAATTGGCGGTGGAATGGTGTGTTACTCGAGAAGGGAAACTGAACCTCCCCAAATACACCTGCTGGGTATAAGATCTGCTGAGACTCAACCTCAAGAGAAGAGAGTTGACTACAAATTATTAAGATAAGTGTAGTATCCTTATCTTAAGTATTAAATAGGGTACTTGTGTATATTGGATTATGAATAAAGTTAAGATCCAAGTTACACGAATACTTTCATTTTATGTATATCCTGATCGCATCACAATACTAAGTATAAGTAGAGGTAAATACAGAGTGCATAAGCTAAATCATGCCTCCAGAAATATTTATCACAGAAGCTAAATAAAGTATTCATCTCAAAAAGGAAAAAAAAAACATCTAGAATTATTACACTTATTTGCTTAATGAAAATATAGAAAAATAGTATAAATACTAAACTAAAAGTAAATAATGGAAAAAATAAAGGCTGATGAAGAGTCCTCTAATGCTTCACAAACTCCTCCTAGATCTCTTGTGAAGGCTCTTGGTATGGCTCCACAAGTTGTTCTGGATCTAGCACATTTCTAGATCCCAAAAGTACCACGTGTTAGACCGTATGTATAACACATCAATAACTATTCTAACAGTTAAAGTTATCTACTATTTAGCATTTAAATAGTTTAAGTAAAGTTTTAAGAAAGACAACAAAATATCTAAAAGCTCAAAAGAGTACAAATTTGAAATAAAAGTAAAACTAAAACTATAAATTGAATACTAGAATGTAGTGAAGACAATAAATAAACTGAAACTGCAACTAACTGCTAAAATATAGAGAAAATAGTAAATAATCTGAAACTAAATAAATAATGATTTAAGGCTGTGATGTATACCACTGAATTCATAATTATGCATCTGAATATGTCACAGAACTATATGCCACTGATATGATGACTTTGTGTTACATAACACTCCATGATCTTAGGTGAGCTCATTTGCTCCGCTAACAGAGTCCTTAAGTAAGCTCATTCATTCCGTTAATAATCACATGACTTATGCAATTTATGATATGCCAAGACTTTTATGACTATATGCTTTATATTATCAAAATACCTGAAATCAATGCAATATCAAGTGATGATTCCATTTATCTCTATTGTGTAGAATTCATTCTAAGTAATTTTTGACTGTTAATTCTAATCCACTGCATGGATTTAGTTAAGATTTGAACTTAAACTTATCAATTGATGAGATTGTATACACATAGCTGGTCTGTTTCTAAGAAAGGTGACTTTAACACTTAGTTTGTTTAAATACACTTATCGAAACACATGATGATAAGGCACATGACCCGATCACAATTTATTCTCTCAAACTAAGTTGTTAAATACCCTAATTGCAAATATACTTATAGTGCTCTGAAAATTGTATCTTGAAATACTTAGTTTGTTTAACTGCACTTATCAAAATGCATGATGATAAGGGGCATGACCCGGTCATAGTTTATTTTCTCAAACTAAGTATTCAAGCCCCTACTTATAACACTCTTGGACTTGGTATGTTTATCCGAAACTGAACTGTACTTATCTAATTACTTAAGATAAGACCGAGACTCTACAGTTCTATTCAGGATAAATTAGCCAACTCTATTTTCTACAGAAATAATTCAGTTCTATGGATATACACTATCATCTCCAACTGATAGTTCTACTAATTTTAATAATGCTACTTAATAATTAATGAATATTAAACTAATGAATCCATTCTCCATTATGGTGAGTCCTACACAAAGGCTCCAAAGATATGACTTAAAAGTCACTCAATTTAGGATACTACCATAAGGAAAATAACCTTAATCCAAATCAATATGTTATCCTACCCCAAGATTCTAAGATCAAGTACATAAGGTTAAGAAGGTGCATCTAAACTTCTACCTCAAGATTTGGATAATAAGTTTTTCCTACCTTAATAATTCATATATTGATAAGGCTTAGAAGTTATGAAATTATTATCACTAGATCACAACCTTAAAGATCTAGCATTAAATTGTACAAATTATAATCAAAGATCTATGATTTATATTAAGCTTTAAATCCTTAGTTCATTAAACTTATACAAATCAGATAGGTAAACCCATCTGATCACAACATATACTACAATTATGGATTAAAATTATGTAAATTATTAAGAGTTGATCATTTTGTAAATCATTATCATTTTATGATTTATCTCATGCTAAGGGTATTACTTAGGAGAAAATCAATGATTTAGAGGTATAGTGTAACAACCCTAGGTTGTTACCCTGCTATATGTATAGCTTAATCAATCTTTAATTTCAATATAATTGCTTATCTAACATCATATCGAGCCTATCTTGAAAATTTGACGTCCATTGGACTTCTCTAAGTCCAAAATAATATTTTGATCAGTCTAGATGCCCTAGATTAGACCTAAAATATTTTGAACTCAGAACTAAAATTTGATTGCATTTTTGAATTTCTCACCCCCAAATTAGCTAGGGGTGAAAGTTTGGTGCAATTTAGAAATCATTTAGGCCATAATTCACATTTAATTAAAATGAATTAATTGCATAAAAGGGTTCCTAACTTTTCTAAATTGCAAATATACCTTCTAAACTAAATTAACAGTTAGGATCCGCTGTGCGGACCACGGGCGATCCGCTGCGGAGCACGGGTCGCGCGACAGCAAAGTCCCACAAATTGAACCTTCACTCTTATCTAATGGATGGCTATGATTAAATCTAGCGGAACCACGGATCTGTCGTTGGATGCATCCCGTGTATCCTACGACACAGATTCAATCGATTCGGCTGTTAGGATCCGAAGGATCAGGACCGTCGTGCCTTTCTAATTGATCAATCAGATAGCTACAGACACTCCGGCAACTGTGGAGCTTCATCTTCACTCGCTCGCGTGCCCGACCAAGATCCTTCCCATACTGCCAGCTGCCCTCCTTGTCTCCCACTCACACTTCCAACTCAGCAGTGCCGTTGGGGATCCTCCCGTTATGGCGAGGTGCCCCAATCGGGCCTCGTGGCCCGACCGAGCTCTAATTGGAAATTCTAGAGCTTGGCCATGGCCCGACCTCTCAGGTCCTCCCCAGCCCAAGCCAACCCTCTAGAACCTTCCTCATTCCCTGTTGACGCTATAAATAGCCTCAGCACCCCTCCTTGATGCCCTTTGCTGCTTAATTGGTTCCAGTTTCTCCTCTGCCCCCAAGTCGCCATTGCTATTTGGCCGAGCTTTCCTAGGCATTCCCGACATGTGTACCACTGATAAAAGAGTCTCCTGGCATTCAGGAACTCTTAGAGAAATGTCAGGAAGCTCAGCATGCTCGGCATTGACCTCTGCAACATCTACAAGTTCCCCGTCAAAACAAGGTACCCCCGTTTGCTTGGTCTGAGCCAATTGGGCTTAGACCCTCTTCCTTTCGATTCGTAATTGTGTGTATTGTCGAAAAAAATCCAAGGCTATCAAACTTAAGCCCTAAACTAGTCCTGATCGATCAAGCTAAATCCTTAAGAAATGCCTCGGGTCGAGTAAGGCCCCGATGATCCAGCCCACCTCAGGTCCTCAGACCAGGGGGCTTCGATTCGTATTACCTCCCTGATGGTGTAGGGATCGAGCCCTGGGTCTGGCATGGCCTCTGTGGGAAGAATTGTCTCCCCACAGTAGCTTTGAGATGAAGCTTCTTGGGTGAGTAAGGTTCGGGCTACCCTGACCACCTCACAAGGGGCTTAGGGGTTCAATCAAAGCATCTTGGCCTAATGATGGTGTGAGGATCAAATAGGGGTCACGGCAAGGCCGAAGTGCTCGGAATTTTGTCGTGGAAGCCAGCCCTAATTCCCTGGCACTGTGTGGGCCATGTTAGCCCATGACCCACGCTGCGTGACAGTGCCGGGTTCCTCGGGCTTTGGTTGACCTGCGCGGTTCGGCTATTGGGCCGAGCCCGTTTAATTAAAATCCGATTAATTGGATTTATTCTCCTTAAGGAAAATAATCCAATTAATCTAATCATAGGAAATTTTAATTATAAAAATACTGAATAAATTAATGTGATAACTTTCAATCACTGGTCCAAACCTATGATATCATATATCAAATTGATCAAAAAATCATCAGAAATAAGAATATAAAATAATATTAAACATCCAATAGTTAGCTTTTCCATTTTTGTTTAATTATTGCAGATCTTTATTAGGGTTGCTCAGCAATTATACTTAACCAAATTGCATATTTAGGATGCCATTAGCTTCTTTATGATTAGTAGAATGAATGTACTAAGTAGTTTATTTTTCTGATTTCTGTATTTCAACTTATGCCCTAATCTTGTTAAATCATGATTAGTGAAAATTAGTATTTATAGCCATTGGATCTTAGTAAACTTAGTCTTTAATTAATTGTATGGTAAATTAGAACTTGTGTGCTAAATTGCATGAAATTCTGATGGTTGGATTTATATTTATGTGCTAATCTTTTTGGATTGATTTAGGGTTTGATTAGCACTAATTACTTTCTATTTTCTGGAATTTTTCTATTAATTTGATTCATAATAACAAGGTAGATGTATTGAAATTAGGTATGCAAATTTATGATGCATAAATTGAACAAATTTAAAATTGAGAACTTAAACCTCTTAATTAACCTTAAGAAGTCATATGATTTTGATCAAACTGTTAAGACTTGATCTAAGTCTAAGATTGCCACCAATAATACATCCTAAATTCACTAATTTAGCATTGAATTATAAATCAATATTTGATCTTAATTAGAAATGAGTAGGGGTTAAACCCTAATATATATGATTAAGATCCAAACTCTTAAACTTAATTAAATGGACATGATTATAAGATAATGTAATTGACATTATTCTAATAATGCAGCTGATTTGATATTGATCTTAAACATTTGGATTAGACATGTTAAGGTTAATAATAAATCTATGTGATTGTTTAATCTAAATCTAAGCTTTAGATCCTTGATTTTCTCATAAATAAGACTATTAGCATAAGAAAATTAATAGAAATATATTAATTTCATAATTTTTCTAACTCTAATAATATCCTTAATTTAAATCCCATAATCTTAGAATAAGTTATGATCAGATGACTTAATCATCTGATCTGATCACTCTAAATCAAAATGATAAGTAAAACCTAGAATGTTAGCATTAGAATTAAGATTGTGAGATCTTAAGTATCTCAACATAAGATCATCTCTAGAATATTTTAAAGATCTAAATTTAAATATCTATTGAGGTAAAAGAATTTTGTATAACTCATTGAGGTAGAAGCTTAGATGATCTCTTAACCTTAGAAGTTGATCTTAACCCCTCGTGTTAGGAATCACTTAAGATATTAGAATGATACATTTCATTGTGGTAGAATCTATATTGAGTAATCCTTGATCACATTTTCTTAGAGCTTTGTATAGGACTTACCTATTTAGCATAGGAATTTATAGTTTTGATAAATCGTTGTTGATTAAATAGAGTTGTATGAACCCAGGTTATTGGTTAGTGAAGTATAGTATACCCATAATACTAGATTTCTTCAGTAGTATTAAGGATTGGTTGATACACTCCAATGTGGACTTATGACCAAGTGCTATCCCGAAGGATTAGATAAATACAATCCCATTAGAGTAATCTCCCAAGACTAAGAGTGTATTAAATAGGTACTCATTTCTTAGTTTGATTGAAATATAAATCGCCTTTCTTGTAAACGTACTAACTATAAGACCGCTTCAATAGGTGTGGCTCAAACAAACTAAGCAATTAGAATCACCTTTTTTAAGACACTGAGTGTGATTGTGAGCTGGGCATCTTTATGACTTAGTTTGAGAAACAAATCGCCAACGGGCGATGCCTCCTATCGAAGTCCACTTCGTTAGGCTGGCTTAATCAAACTAAGTGTTAAGAACCAACTTTCTTGTAAACGTACTAAATATGTGTATACAATCATCCCACCTAATGATTTTTAAGTAAATCTCTAACTTTAATCAATTATCGTTCTAGAAGATAGTAGTCAGAATCCTTTTAGCAGGATTCTACACAGTGGAGACCTTAAATTCATCATCAGTATTCAAAGTTTTTTTATGGATTTCAAGATTTTACTCATATAAAATAGAAACATTGGCATAAATATGAGCATAAGCATGATGAATGATTCATTTGTGATGTATGAGTATCAGTGATGAATTATAGGTTACAGAATATTGCATACATTGACTAGGGAATTTCAGGATGTATCCATCATCGTACTGACTTCTCAACTAGGTGTATGTATACATTGGACCGTACTACTCATAATATTTTAGTGATAGTTCTGTTATATATCTATGGCATATCGTGTTGTGGCATAATTATATGCATTATCTCGGTGATATATAGTACATCATTGGATATTTTTATCTTGGTTTCTGAGCATTTGATGTTTTCACTTACTTTCATCATTAGCTTTCAGTTCCTTTTTACCTTGTTTAGTCTTTACAATTTTCAGTAATTCAGTATTTTACTGCTTTTCTATAGTCTTGTTTACTTTACTGTTTATGTGTATTTACGTTAGTATTGCTTAGTTTAGTTGTGTGTGTTAGGTTTCTTAAACATTTATAAGTAAAGTGAGCATTTCTTAAATATTTTTGTAATAACCCGACGTTGTTACTAAGCCATTCAAACCTAATCCTGAGCAAATTAAGACAAAATCCAATATCATATTTATTCTCAAATGAAGCATATCATGGGGATCTTTCCACCAAAATTTGAGCACGATCGGGTCCCGGGTCGTCTTAAATAAATTTAGAAAATTTAAACTTCCGGAGTTGATAAAAGATAAAATAAAAGTCTGATTTTAGAAATTTTTATATATGTGAGTTAAGCATTATAAGAGGATACTATGTTTTAAGTTTCGTAATTTTTCAAGCTCCGGATTAATCGTAATGAATTTTTAAAGTTTTTCACTTAAAAATTAATATAAAATAAAATGCTCATCCAAATTCAATAATTTTTAGACGCTTACATTCATATCGTCAAGACGGTCGTTTTGATACTATGTTTGTAATTTTTGGAGTTCAATTGACTATAGATCAAGGCTTGAGAATTTTCAGCCATTGGATTTTGATTCGATGGCTGCGATAGAGTTCAGTTTTTTTGCATCTTAATTTAAAGCATTCTAACCTAAAGTAGAGTTCCAAAAATTTACTTTTCTCCAGCCGACAACACTCCTTCTCATCCCCATGAGAACCAAAACCCTCCCCTCTCCTTCGCACGCAAAGCCTCCTCCTCCCTCTCGCTTGGAGCCGAAAAGTTCCTTCCACCTCTTGGCCGAGCTCGAGGAGCCCTCCTTCCATGGTCGAGCAGCAGCCTTCATCCTCCATGACCGAGCTCGAGCAGCTCTCATCTTCCATGGATGAGCAGCAGCCCTCTTTCCATGGCCAAGCACTCCTCCTTCCATGACCGAGCACTTCTTCTCCTTCTCTTGGTCAAATCCTCTTGCTCCTCTCCATGGCCGAACCCTCTCCTTATCCTCTACGATCGGACAACACCCCATCAATTAATCCTTCCTTCGACGCTTTGGAGGTACAAATCTACACTTAAAAATAATGTTGGTTGTGATTAAAAGTTTAAAGTTCTTGATTTATTTTTGATGATTGAATGAAAAATCTGAATTCATTAGATTCGATTATCCCTTGCAATTAACATCAAATGCATGCATAAGTGATATCAAATAAATATCATAATAATAGCATAGATTCTATTGTTATTATTATCAATATTGAGTAAGTTGTCCTATATGTGCTTTGTCCAATTTGTAATCAATTTAAGTTAGGCTATGCACCACTCATGGTATTATCGGTCAAGCTCGAATTAACTTCAATTATGGGATTGATTAAATTTCAGCAAAAGTGCAAAAATCTGTACCTAAGGTTTGAGTGCAATTTCTTTGATTTGCTCATATAATCAATATTTAACGCTTGTTTAGGTTGTTAACCAATATCTTTATAAATCCATATGCATGCTACCCTCCTTTTATTTTTCTTATGTGTAATATGAGAATTAGTAACTATAGAGATAATGTTCAACCAATTAAATATCTTCATTATTAACACACTCAGAAGATTATTAATCAACTAAAATTGATGAATAAATATTTAATTTATTAGCAAATCGTAATTAAACATTATTTATTCTAGTATTATTAATATTTCTTGTTAAGTATAGTTTAAAAACATTATCAGCTAATTATGAAATCTCAATAATGATAACTATGAATTGTTTTTTTTAGAAATTAGTAGGAACAACAATAATGTAGTGATTGTATGGAGAATGTAATTTACTGATGGTGCTGATTTCATTTCAATCGGATTATAAAGAATGATGTTCAAATGTTGTTTCATAAATTCTCTATTAGGATGATTATTATCACTCTTATATACCTAGTATATTTTATCTCATAAATCCTTCTCTTGCATGCTATAGTTTAATCTTTTATTCTTGGAGATTATATTGAATGAAATGGATAGAAATCATGCTAGTCTAAAGTTAGCATCACTTATCAAAAGAATTACCATAGGGTTGTATCATGGCCAATAATTCTTTTTGCGGCCAGGCATACAAATTCAGATTCTGATCCTTATGAATGTCATCTTTGGCTTAATCATAATTTATTCATCTTTTGTTTGCTCTTAATTTAAATTAAGTCATGGCTTGTTTGAAACCATTTGATATATCTTTTGAGATTTTTCCTTACCATCTAGTAGTATTCATTACTTTCTCAAGCTTTAATTCATAGGTTGCCTTAAACCTTTTATGCACGTCTAACGGTAATGATGCTAATAATCTAAAATATTTGGGCGACATAATAATCTCTTAATCCATCTATAGGAATGACTACTATGTCTCCTACTAAGAAGATATGTTTCATTTAACAAGTCATTCTAAAGTATGCTATAGTTAATCTCTTATCTTTAAGTTATGGGAAATGAATTAAATAGTACCCATTCTAAGCAAAAGTAAGCAACACTTATAAAGTAGTCACCATTCAGCCGTCTTACTTAAATAATGCAGGTGATATGAATGTTGTCTCGTCACACTCCAATTAATTGTCGAGCTCCAAGTTCGAATCCCATTAAAGGTACGTTTCGTACTTAGAACTTTATTAAGTTCTATTTTCTTTTAATCATATTATTTTCTTGAGCTCTATGTATAGTGCATACACCACTTACATAGATCTTAGCATCATTAGGATTTGTTTGTTATTTAGAAATCATGACATTAGGGCATAGGAACTCTTGCTAACTAAGTAGTAATCATTATCTTAGTTGAAAACTGCAAATTATGCGGATATGAATTAGAACTTAGAGTCAAACTAAGGTACTTCCTTAGGAACTTCACTTCACCTTAGGCTCTTTCCTTAAGATTAGGATTAAACACTAGGTTAGATTTCATTCATTAAATAAGTGAGTTATTGAATGAATGAAACCTTGGTTTTATTAGTTTTTAGATTTTTCATAGTTTTATTTTGATTATCTTATCTTTCAATTTTAGATTAAGGATAGAGATCCATTCTATTAAGCTTGATTTTTACTTAATAGAATATACCTTGATCATCAGTTCACTTGTAGATTGAACCATAGATCTTAAGCTTACCCTTGGATCATGTGATTGAACCTAAGTTTGTGGTTTTTAATTCATAATCCTTAGCTTAGTAGATCTGGATCAGATCTTAGCTGAGAATGTCTCAAATCATCAATTAGGACGTGATGATTTATTATTTAACTTATAGTCGATTTTGATTGAATTAAATTGGAACCTGATCAATTTTGATTGTTTTCAACTTATAGGCCGTGCTTCTAAGTTGTATAACTTAGAATAGTTAGAATGACTTAATTAGATAACAACAGATATCACATAGCTAGATTGAGTCTCTTGCTTACTTTTACTAGATTGCTTTGCATACCTTGGATATTGAGCTTTATTCCTTGAGCATAATAGGAGAACTTAGGATATGGATGATACATCCTAAGTTAGTATTTGAATTGCATATCATTCAGTTATGGTAGTATTTGTAGTTGGTAGTATATGTCCTAGCTTAGTCTGTCTCTTCAGTAATAGTATTATGTAGAATTCACCCAAGCCTAAAGGATTAGGATGGCCTATTGGCTGGGTATTGATTGATATTTCAGTATTGGGGGCCCTGGTTGGCCTATTGGTTGGTATGGCAGTACTATGTCTAGGCTTATTGCTACTTTAGATGGATTATTCAGTATTGTTTTTTTGTTTTGCTTTGCCACATGCTTCAGTTGCCTTTCTTTCAGTACTTGCTTGTTTTGCCACATGTCTCAGTGGCTTTGTATTATATTACTTGCTTTGCTTTTGCCACATGTCTCAGTGGTTTTCCTTTCTTTTAAACCTGCATGTTGTATGTATACTTTTATGGATTAATTATGTATATACTGGCATAATTAGAATGTTAGAAATTTTTTTTATATTCAGTACTTGTGTTCTTTTATACTCAGTATATTTTAATATGATCATAAGCATGTTATGATCAGAATTATTATAGTTGTTGCAGTTACTTTTGCTTTTAGCTCTACCTTGGTTACTTTCATGTCTTGGTATGTTATTTCACATACATGTTGAATGCTATAAATGGATAGTTTATAGTTATACTTCCTTGTAGCTTATTGCACCTATTTATTTTGCTCGCTTAGTAATATCAGTAAAATGGTGGTATCTTTAAATTCATGTAATTTTAATAGCTTAAATTGTACTTAGACTTATTAAAGTCTAACCAGATTTTCTTTTTTTCGCTGTGCCCTATCATATATGTACATATAGCAGATAATGAGTATAGGTCAGATCCAGCGCTTGAGGATTTAGCTGCTAGCAGGTTAAGGTAAAGTGCAGCTCATTAAAGGAGATATGCTTCCACCTTCTTGACCTGCATTTATTAAAAGTGTAATAATTATGTTTTCTCATTCTTACTGTTCTGCATTTAATGTATTGTATGTGAACAAATTAAATGTGGACTATGTCTGGATGCTTCCTTTCTACCTATTTTGCACTACTATACTATATGTACATTTTTTTAAAGTCTTTCTCAGCTATTGATTAGTATCATGGATATGTTTTTAAGTTAACGTCCATGGTACTAATGACGACCACCTCTTAACACTTGTTTTATTAAGGGGCGGTCATCACAGACGTATGAGTATCAGTGATAAATTATGGGTTACATAATGTTACATACATTGACTGGGGAATTTCAGGATGCATCGGCATCACCGTACTGACTTCCCAACTAGGTGTATGTATACATTGGACCGTACTACTCATAACATTCTAGTGATAGTTCTGTTACATATCTGTGGTATACCATGTTGTGGCATAATTAGATGCATTATCTTAGCGACATATAGTACATCATTGGATATTTTTATCTTAGTTTTTGAGCATTTTATGTTTTCACTTACTTTCAGCATTAGCTTTCAGTTCATTTTTACCTTGTTTAGTCTTTACATTTTTCAGTAATTCAGTATTTTACTGCTTTTCTATAGTTTTGTTTACTTTACTGTTTATGTGTATTTACGTTAGTATTGCTTAGTTTAGTTGTGTGTGTTAGACTTTTTGTCTAACACGGGGTACTTTTGGATCCGGCAATTTGCTAGATCCTGAGCAGCTTGTTGAGGCAGGATCGGAGGACCTACAAGAGATTCAGGAGGAGTAGGTGGCCTTAGTTGACCTGTCTTCTACCTTTTACTTTATTGCTTTAGTATTTTAGATAGAATTTACTTTTCTGTTATTTAAATCAGTTGTAATAATTCTGGATGTATTTTATTTTTCTTTTCTGAGACAAATGTTTACTACTGCTCTATGATGAATATATTCTGGATATTTTGCTATTAGCTTCCACACTTTGTTATACTACTATACTTAGTATTGTGATGTGAACAGCATACTAGAAATGCTGATATATTAATAAAGTATCTTGGATTCATATTTACTTCTTTAAATCCAACGTACGTATTAGTCTAATACTTAAAGCAAGTGTCCTATACTTATCTTAAGTATTGACTCTTGATCCTACTTTTGGGTTCGATTCAGTAGCCCTTCAGTGTGGCTAGTGTTAGTTAGCCTATTTGGGAAGATGTTGTTATTTGTTTATCTTGAGTAGCGCACTGCTCCGCCACCAAAATTATGATTTTCTTCTCTTTTGCGCGTTGCGACGGGGAGCGACGCTACATATAGGTTCATATGATGAATCACATGAATCCCTTACAAATCTTAATATTTCTAGTTTAATAATTTAAAATCAATGTCAAATCATAATGTATTATTGAAATCAGGCAAGTTCTTTAATTGTTCAAATAAGTGGTTTATTTATATTGTTCAAGGCTTTTGACAATAATCTAATTAAGTTAGAATATAATTTCTAATTTGACCAAACCAAGATCAATTATTGAGTTAATGGTCAATAACAAAATCAGTAAGTTATTTGTGCATTATTGATGTCAATTTCAAGTTAAAAATTATATTGATTAACTTAATCAACTGTTAAGATTCTAAGGGTTTACGATTGAAAATTATCAAATCAATCATTTATAGTGTTCAAATTAGGGTTTGAGTTCTCTAACATGCATATAAATATTTAATTAAGCAAAACAGAAAGTAATTAAGGTTAATCAAACCCTAAATCAAGTCTAAAAAGATTAGCACTTAATTATAAATCTAACCATTCAAAATCTATGAAACTTGACAAATATATTCTACTTATCCATGTGAACAATCAGAGACTTAGTTTGCTAACTTTGGATAACTGTATATCCTTTTTTTTATTAATCATGCATTTCTAAGATTAATGCATAACTATTAAAATAAAAATCAGAAAATTATTTCACATAGCACATGTATTCTATAAAGCATAAGAAGCATAATTAAATTTAAATCAAGAAATTTGGCTAAGTATACATGCTAATCTACCTAATCAATTTATAAAATAATTAGGCTAAATCAAAAAATCCTATCACACAAAGTGCAATACTATTTTATATTTAGATTTCTCATGATTTTTTGAACAAAATGGTATATAATCTTATATGATTTGGATAAGTGGATCAAGAGTTATTCTATTGATTTAATCTATATTTTTTCTAATTAAATTTCCATATGGTTTAAATTATCATATTATTTTCCTTAAGAATAATAATTCTGATTATTATTAATTTTGTTAATCGGGCTCGGCTCATTATCCAAAAGGCGCGGATCGGCCGGGGCTCGAGCGGACCCGGGATTGTCGCATCGCGCGGGTCGTGGGTCGGCCCAACCGGCACATTGCATTCGTCCCAAACCCCACTTCTTGACGAATGGGGAATTAGGGCTAGGACTCAGAGTCCAATTGTGAGGTACCCCAACTATGCCACGACCTCAATTTGATCCATACACAATCAGTGGGTCGAGAAGCTTTGATCACACTTTTTAGCCCCTTGGGAGGATGGCGGGATCTTCCAGGCCTTACCTACCCGAGGCATCTACCATGGAGCTACTGTGGGGAGTTAATTCTCCCCATAGAGGTTATGATTCTGCCAGGGCTCGATCCCAACACCTTCAGAGAGGTGCAACGGATCGAACCCCTAATGTAGCTGGATCTATGACATACTGGATAGCTGGGTCCTTACTCGGACCCAGCCTCCCTAAGGAACATTAGCCCAATCAATCGATTTGATCGATCGAGACTAACTTAGACCTTAGTAATGCATACATTGAGTTTACCTAGCCTAGGAGAACAATCACAAATCAAGAGGGAAGGAGTATTGAGCCTAATTGGCTCAGTACATCAAGTCGAGGTACCTGGATTGATCGAGAGCACGAGCTGGCGATGCAAAGGGCGAGCCAGTAACTTAGCTGAGCTTCAGAGGAGAGCTAGGGGTCCTAAACACCATGACTCACCCACTATCAGTAGTATGTAAGGACTAGATTGCCGGAGAGAGGTCTAGCAGACTGATAATGGCGATTACAAAAAAAAAACTAAATGAGCTCGATTAATCTACAAGCAGCTCTGAGAAGGGTCCTGAGGCTATTTATTACCTTAGGGGATGAGTTGAGTACCATGGAACTAGTTGGAGACAGCCCATGGCCAAGCTCTCAAATTCTATTTTGAGCTAGGCTAGGCCATGGGGCCCAATTGGGTTGCCATATTGTTGATAGAATATCCCCAATGGCTAGCTGAGGTGGAGGAGGTAGTGGGGGACAGGATCGGCAACGCATTCGGGTGAATTTTGCCTACTGGGAGTGGGGCATGCTCACGACGAAGCTCCACTATCGCGGGACCCTTCGCAGCCGTCTGATCGATCGAAGGTGTAGATTTGGAGGTCATTTTTCCTAGGATTCAGATCCGCAAAGCTGCAGATCTACCGCCAGATCCACCTGGTAGATTCTATGGCTAGGATTCAGATCCAGACTGTAGGATCCACCGGGTGGATCTGGCAGTAGATCTGCAGCTTCGCGAATCAAAATCCTAGCCATAAAATCTATGGGAGGGATGCAAGGATAGAGCGGACCTAGGAAAAATGACCTCCAAAAATTTCCCGTGGTATGCGCAGCAAATCCCAGACGAATAATTGGTTATGGGTATATTTGCAATTCTAATTTATCGGGATCCCTTTAATGCAATTATCTCAATTTAATTTAAATTTAATTATGGCCTAAATGACCTCCAAAAATTCCAAAATATGCACCCCTAGTTAATTTGGGGGTGAAAAATTCAAAAATGTAATCAGATTTGTGATTGGAGATCAAAATATTTTAACTATTAATTAAGGTACCAAATTAGACCAAAATGCCCTTTTTGACTTAAAGTGGTCCGATTGACTCCAAATTTTCATGATTAGCTTATAATGACTCATTGAATGCAATGGAATTATAATTAAAACATAATTAAGCTACAATTAGCTAAATAATAATTTAAGATTATTACACCAAATAACCTCCAAAAATTCACTCCTAACTAATTTCGAGGTGAGAAATTCAAAAATGCAACTAATTTTCAATTAAGAAATCAATTTAATTTAGCTAAGTTTTTGGATCCAAAAATTATCAAAATTGCCAAATAATTCAATTGAGCTCTGATTGACCCCAAAATTATCATGTTATGTTCTAATGACTAGTTGAGTCTAATAAAATGAAAATCAAAGTTTGGTTGGTCTAGATTAACTAGGGTAAGAACCTATGGTTGTTACAGATCACCTCGGCCAAATAGAACTACTACAAATAATCTACAATAAGGAATCTTTTGGTCGACCCTATTTAAAAATGTGACAGACTTAAATTACGTAGTCTACACTCGCACGCAAGTGTACGTGGCCTAAATTAATATGGGATGGTGAGATCTCAAGATTTATCATCTTTTGGGAATGGTGAGTGTGTTGTTACTATAGTGTATCTCTGTTCAACAATGTTTAAGAAATAAAACAATTGAAGATTTTTATCCTGATAATTAAGCTAGATTAGATTAAAGTGATTTTATTATCAATTTGAGGAAAATTGGTAAGGGTTAGGATTCAAATATGCATTTCATAATTTATGTATGCCCAAATATTCCTTTCTTAATGTTATGTCATATTTTTGGTGTCTTAATTTAATGCTATAATCAAGAGGTCTATCCTTGCCATTTGGACATTTAAGTTGCAATGGCCTTACTTGCTCTTTAGATGAACACTCTTAGGTTCAATCTCAGCACATAGATATCTTTGTGATCCCTTTATGAATGAAAGTCATTCTTATGTCTAAGCAATATGATTCATATTTTAATTGATGATCAATGGGTCTTGATTCCATCTATGGTTTATACAGTTCCACTCTCTATTTAGCAAATGTAATAACCTATGAAGCTAATTGAGCCTATGTCAATTTGCTCATAGCTTAATGTGCTCTATTATCTTGCATAAACTAGGAGTGGGCAATGGTGCTTTATAGATGGGTCTAGGCTCACATGCATTAAATTCATACCTTATCCTGGGGTTAGCAATCGCCTACATGCACTATGTCACCTCACATGCATTAATTAGCCTTTTGCTCCCTCCCATATTATCATAAATCTATATTTTTATATTTTTTGGGAGTCTCCTCAGCATTTAGTGCAGCCACCCCTTCCATCTTTCTTATATTCTAATTTTTTTCTTTATGAATTATTCTTTTAATCCCTTAAAAATAAGAAGTTTAAATTGATTTGTTATTAATTTTTATTGTGGAAAAGGGAAGAATTAATTTCTTTGGTCTTCCCTATAATGCCTTGAATGCTTATTTCTGGCAGAAAATGTGGCGGTCGCTAAAGCGCGCTACAGCGCGTTGCGACGCACTTTAGAATCTCAGTTTCAAATCAGCCCCGCTACAGCGCGCTATGGCAGATCAAATAATTTTTATTTTGATATACATTTCATCGTGGTGTGCTGTAGTGATCAATTTTTTAATTTTGTCCGCTATAGTGCGCTGTGGCGGCTCAATTAAATTTTATTTCCTCTGCCCAAGTTCCACAAATGTTGCCTTGGCGCGCTGGGGCACGCTACAGCGGGTTCCTTCCAAAATTGCAGAATTGCTCCAGGTTTTGCAAGCTGCTCTCATGCCGCTAGGGCGCGCCGTAGCGCGCTGGGGCGCGCCATGATGATTTTATCCCGAAATTACATATTTAAGCCAGATTTTAATTTGCTCATATTTTATCCTGAAAAGCAGTGAAAGCACATCAAAATATATGATTTTTAATTGAATAGTGTTTATTTTTATTAACCTATTTTACTATAAATTTTGGAGTCGTCACACCCCCACACTTAAATTCTTGCTCATCCTCGAGTAAACTCAAATAAAAATTTTTTTTTTCTATATTGCAAAATTTAATTGAATATGTGTGAAGTGCTTTTGCTATTTTATGTATTACTTGATAAGATGATTAGAAGAATTTAGATTCTAAGAAGTCTCATACTAATGTTTTTCTTTCTTTTGACTATTTTAGTTTCTATTTTCTAAATGTATGATACTCAACTCATAATTCTAGGGGGATTTTTTAGGATTGCTTAACTAAAAAAGTTAAATTCGGTGTGTAAGAATCTCGTGCCATTTATGTTCTTCTTCTAAATCGTAATGAATATTTCTTTTAAGAATATATATTTTTCTTCATCCTATTTTTCTCAATTTTCTTACATTGGGAGAGATATTTTTCTTCATCCCTGAATTTTCTTTTTGTATTCAATTCAAGGGAGAGATATTTTTCTTCATCCCATCTATTTACATTGCATTCAGTAAGTCCTACAGAAGCTTAGCACATTCTTGTTTCACCGTTTCTTACTTTCTCTAAATCAAGTTCCTTGACCCAACCCCCATACTTAAATTTAAAGCATCGTACATTTTTTATTATGGAGACTTATAATATAATGAGTGTAAAATAATTTTAGCTTAAAAAATTTTGAAACTATTCGTTTTGCTTGATCACTTCTTGTTTGGTAAATTAAAATAAAGAAATTCTTCACATGTTCCATCACAATTGAATTCAGCCCATTAAAATTCTTACAAAAATTGCTAAGATAATGGCATTCTATTAGCACAATAATTGGGGGATAGTAATTCACCAAGATTTATTTAAACAAAAACAAAAAGCACAAAGTTGAAGGCAAAATAAAAATACTTTACTAGGAGTAGTAAGGAATGAAACAACTTAATATAAATAATGACAAATTGTCATTACTGCAATCATGCTTGAGATTCCTCCTACTCCTTTATTGATGCACACATGTACTACTTAGAATCTGAAATAAACAAAATCATAAAATTATTTGTTCGATTGCCTCCCAACTAATGCTTAGTTTAATGTCCTCAACCTGACCAAAAAGAGTTTATATCCCTTTATAATTTCTTTCCAAAATTTTTATTAAGGCTTTAGGATGAGTATGAGCTTGATTAATAATGTAATCGTTTTGAATAACAGCTACACTATCTTTTTCCTTCCATGTCCACCTTGTATCTTCTAACTTACAATAGTTTTTCTTTGTATTCTTCTTTTCATTCTTCTCATTTCTTGCCTTATGTTTGTCATAATACTCATCAAATTCATCATCAATATCATTCTCAATTTCATTTTGCAAAAAGGCATAAAATTCAATTTTCTTAAGAGTAAGATCAAAGCATTTCTCTACAAATTCACATTGCACACAATAATCATCAATATTGCAAAAGGGTTTGTTGATGTTTGAGATACCTCAAATGGTTTTGACACTTTTATTATTTTGAATCACTTTACCTTGCTTATCCTCAAATAATGCATCACTTATTATTAAACATTGAGGTAGATGCACTTGAGGTGTGTAGGAGACATAATTTTTGGATTACGTTTGATCAACTATTTCTATTTGAGAATCTTATTGGATTTTTAAATCATCTAATTCAAATTGATACTCCAACTCTTTCTCATTTTCATTGTTTGTTTGAGTTAAAGTGTTTTCACTACATGTTGGCATTTCTTGTTGCATTTTTAGATTGGCTAATTCAAATTAATACTCTAACTCTTTCTCATTTTCATTGTTTGTTTGAGTTAAGCTTTCTTCCCTACAAATCAACACTTCTTGGACAATGTTAGCTAATTGTTGCAATATAAAGTCTAACTTAGCTTCAATTGATTTACATAGATGCTTTTGACCTTCTTAGTTAAATTTGTGCCTAATCGAGGTTGGTTCAATTTTGTGCAAATTATAGTTCACATTACCACTAAAATATTCTACCAATTCTTCTAAATAAGACTACTCACTCGTCCAGTTTGTGTTGTTAAAGTTCATATCAGAGTAAGTGTAATTGTGTTGCAAGTTGTGATTAAACTTAATGTCATTAATTGGTTTTGTTCTCGAAGGTGCAAAAGGGTTGCTAGTATCACCAGAACTTGTATGTATTCCCCCACACCAAATACAACAATTTTGATTATTATTGTGCACGTCCATGAAATTTGAGTACTCCATATATGAAGATAAAAATTAAAAAAATTAAAAGAAAAGTAAACTAAAGAAATAAGAATATATATATATATATATATATATATATATATATATATATATATATAAGGAATGAAGTTACTGTAGGTTGGATTTTGATTTGTTGCATATATGTTATTTTCCTACCAAGCTTACTATTTTGAAAATACAGATTTGCTAACCTCAATCATCCCAAACCATTATTCATGAACTCATTGGTCCTTGGTATGGGCAAGTTTAGTCAGCTATTAAAAATTATATAGGACATACTTAAGGATTCTTAAGTGCCACATGTGCTTCTTATCATGAGAAATGATCCCATTTATGAGGAAAGACATTTTACTTCATCCCCTTATCATTACACTCATTTTTTTTAATTGATATTGAGTGATAACTCTCACCCTTTTTTTTTAATTATTGCATTTTAGTAAGAAGTTTCATTCTTATGAGAACTTATTAGGAGCCTAGCAACCCGTTAAACCATAGTCTATATTCATTCCAGTTTGCTCCCTCTCCCCCATACTTAGGTTCTGTCATTAATTAGTAAGGGATTTTATGTTGGTTGCTTTATCTAACTTCCCAATTAACCAAACTAATAGGATTTGAGCCTAGTTCTCAATTAATATTCAATCACAATTTAGTTCATTTCTATCATATCCTTTTTTCTACTAATTTTTATAGTAATATATGACAACACATTCTTATAATTCAAGCCTTGACTTAAATAAGCACACCTTCATGCCAAAAGTAAACATCCTTGGGTTGATATGTCCATCATGTGATTTCTTTGTTATTTATTTGCAAATTTAAGTATTTTCATAGACATTAAATCTTATCTCCTCTAACTCATTAAGTTTAAGCAATTGTTGTTCATTCGCTATTCTACAATCAAAGTTCAGTATTTTAATTACCCAAAAAGATTTATGTTCTAAATCTACCAGCAAGTGACATGGTTTTTCATAAATGAGCTTAAAAGGTGACATCCAATAATAACCCTAATGTTGTTACCTAATTTAGCTAGTCTAATATAATAAAAACTTCTCCATTAGTCTCCAAACACTATTTGGAGCAATCCCTAAAATTTTGAGCCAATTTGGAAGCTATTTGATTCAATTGGATATTTTATTAAAATTAATTAATTAGAAAAAGAAGAGAATTTTTTTTACCTCCAATCAAAAATTGATTGCAATTTTAAATTTCTTACACCAAAATTAGCTAAGGTGAATTTTAGGAAATTTTTGAGCTCATTGGTCAATAATATTTGTTAATTTAGTTTATATTAATTATTATAATTAAATTGAATTAAATTAAAATTAATTAATTCCCAAGAGATTAAAACTATGGTATATCATAATAGCGAGTGATAGTTGTTTGCCACAAAATATGAGAAAACCATATCCTCTAATTTGTGCCTTCTCTTCTAAACCCATATGCTAATCTAACGGAAGTGTTCAGATTTGCGATGGATTCGATCTCAGCCGCTCAATCAGGGCTTAGATCCAACTGCTGAAGGTGATGCCATGATTAATTAGATACTAGAATTGATCAACTCTATAAGATCAGTTGAGTGGCTGAGAGGTGATAGAGCTCTGTGCTCTATAGCCTACTCCAGCTCGACCATGATCGATCGTGGAATTTGGTTGTGCTACAGCCCCATCGTGCTTGCATACTTAGCTCTTCAAAAACCTTGGCATTTTCTTCTTCTACCCTCGTTAGGTCATTTGCAATCGCTAGAAAGAAGCAAGGAGATCCTATTGCAATGGGATTGCTCATCGGAGTCACAAATTTTCAGACCTTAAGTACTCCTCTCCTCCCCTGGCCTTTACTTCAATTATGCATTTTTTATTTTGTTTTCCCATTCCATATTTAGCGGTATCAATTGATGATCTCAATTGAGCTAGAGTGAACTCAATTAAGGCCTGATGAGATTGAGCATGTGTGGTGCAGTACATTGCTCGAAACTCAGTTGAAACCTCCTAGCATTCCCGCAATCTTAGTATTCAGTATCAAGTTCCTTGGGTCACCCTTATCTCAAGGAACATGTTGGGACCTTAATCATGGCAATGGGTTATTGTAGAGGGAGCATTGCCCCTCCACAATAAACGCTAGATCATTAAATATGGAGATTAGGGTTTATCTATTAGAGGCGATGTCAAATAAGGATGTTTCCCTTGTTGTGTAGATCTCCTCAGGAGCATCATTTTGATATATGGTACACCTTCTAAGGTGGTCAGCTCACTGAGAAATTCGGGTTTCTTTGAAACCTTAATTATTGAAACATGTTATTCTATTTGATATGACGGAGCATAATGCCAGGCAGGACAGCCCGTGACACGCATGGCATTGTGCAAGAATATTCTATGAATATTCTATAAATATACTTAGCATGTTAGGCTCATGAACCTGGCCTACCCGCGTCCTGTTACCACTGTTCAAATAGGAATATTCTATTTTAAAAAATTCTGAATCTTGGGAAAATTAATGCATATTAAATTAATTGATATACATCCAAATATATTTAATATATGTATTAAAATGTTCATAAAATGTGTATAATATTAATATGACATTTAAATATAATTTTGAATATTAATTTTGCTAAGGATCATGTAATCACCATTAAGGGTGATTAGTGTTCAATTAAGTCATATGTGCTCCAATTGACACCAATGCATGTCTTTTCAATCCTTAGACTATAAGGATTTATAATATACTAATTTTATTCCAATTAGATGTCAAAATAAGAATTTCATTTTTAAGGCTTAGAAAATTATTATTTTAATCAACAATTTAGGATTTCTTCCAACTAGTTTTCTTAATCTCTAGGTAGATTAAGAATAAATTATGTCATGATATGATTGATTATTAGAGAAGGTTGTTAGTTGAAATACTTAAATCAACATAGAACTAGCCAACCCTAATCTAATTAAGCATGGATCTAACTCTTTAGGAGGGGGGGGGGAGAGAGAGAGAGAGAGAGAGAGAGAGAGAGAGAGAGAGAGAGAGAGAGAGAATATTTGGATTGTAATGCAACATGATTGGTGATTAGTATAGACTATTAAGTAGGTATTTAGATTATTAATGTGCAACTCTTAAGTCTTTTTAGATAAACCTCTAGCATACAAAACCTAAAGGATTTAAACCTTCATTTAATCAAGTTAATTATTCATAACAAAAATTAGGGTTTAGACTTTTAAGTTTGCCAATACTTCCACATGGAGTTGAATAGGATTTATAGGCATTTTATTTACTAATCTTAAAAGAAATAGATTGGTTAGAGACTTTAGATATTTATTTTGGGTCTTTGACACCATCTAAACAAATAATCATAACTAAGCGTACAAAAGTTGGGTTTATGAATTAGAACTCTAAATTGAAATTTCTAAACTCTAAGTGATTCCTTACTATTAAATGAGAACATAAACACTAAGTACACTAAAATTGGTTAAGAAATAAGTTTAATATTGACTAATTAGGGCTTAAACTCATTAGAGGGTGACTTGTAAATTAAGTCTCCGAAAATGAAATTTTAGGATATGAATAGTTTCTTTACTATCTACAAAGTTATTAGGTATCTCAAACACCAAAATTAGATCACTAAAACTCCTAATATTCACTAATCATGTTCTTGGAGTAATTAGTGAGTGATAAACATGATTAAATATAGAAAATATTTTTAATTACATATTCATATTATCCTATGTCTAATTAGAAAATCAGGATCCAATCATGATTTTGTGTACGAATTAAGCCTAATATTTACTATTCTATTTTTAGGATAATTAAGGCATAATTAAAAAAATTAATAACAAAAGTTATATATTATTGCAGATTAAGAGTACAAATTTTTTTAATTAAAATGGTATGTTGGATCATAAAATTTTGGATTTGAATTGAACAAAATATTTCATTAATTCATTTGGAATGATTTTAATTAAGCAATAGCAAGTTTAGGGTTTAATTAGACAAATTTTTAGTATAAAAATAAATACGAAAAACAAAGTTATTTAAACAACCCTATTTCGAAATGTGTAGGTCGGGGTACGACCCAACCCATTTCTGGATGTCATTGTCTTCTCCTTCAACCCAATGAATACAATCAGAATTAGGCTTGTACATTGAATACCTACTCCTAAGGGCCATGTAGAAGCCTAATCTCAATTGCTTCTCATTCACTAAATCAAGGCAAGTCGATTGACTGAGAAGCCCTTTGCAAAACCACCTGAGACACTGGGACCTTACTTGCCATAAATCTAGTCCTAGGGTATATTGTGGAGATTAAATTCTCCCCACAGGGATGTTGTCATCGCTCCATCTTGTTCCCTACACGATTAGTGACCAAAGGTTGAGCGATTGAGCTCTCGACCATGCCTGATGATTTGCTAGATCATCAGGACTTCACTCGTGACCGTGCACTACTGTAACAACCCTAAGTTATTACCCTATTAAAATATAATTTAATTACTCCCTAACTTTAATACCATTGCTTATAGAACATCAGTTTGAGCCTATCCTGAAGATTTGAAGCCATTGGACTTCTCTAAGTCAAAGATGATAGTTTGATCAGTCTAGATGCTCTATATTAGATCTAAAATATTTTGATCTCAGAGCTAAAATTTGATTATATTTTTGAATTTATCACCCTCAAATTAGCTAGGGGTAAAAGTTTGGTGCAATTTAGAAATCATTTAGGCCATAATTCACATTTAATTAAAATGGTCTAATTGCATAAAAGGGTTCCTAATCTTTCAAAATTGCAAATATATCCCTAAAACTAAATTAATGGTCGGGATGCGCTGTTCAGACCGCGGGAGATCAGCTGCGGAGCTCGGGTCGCGCGATAGCAGAGTCCCGTAAATCTAGCCGTCGCGCATAAATAATCGACGGCTAGGATTAGATTCCGCAGAACCAAGGATCAGCCGTCAAATGCGCCCCGTGAATCCTACAGCATGGATCAAATTGGATCTGGCCATTAGGATCCGAAGGATCAGGACCGTTCCGCGATCCTGATCAATCCATCAGATGACCCACAGTGCACCTGCACTGTGGATCTTTGTCTTTGCCACGCCCGCATCCAACTGAAGAAATCCTGCAAATCTTGGATAGCCTGGCCTGTCCCCCACAACCTGTTCCACCTCAGCATGCCGTTGGGGATCTTCCCTCAACGGCATATCAATCCTAATTGAGCCTCATGGCCAGACCGAGCTCAATTAGGAAAATTGAGAGCTCGGCTATGGCCCGACCCCTCGGGTCTTTTCCATCCCGAGCCAACCCTCCATAAGCTTCCCAATTCTATGCTGAGGCAATAAATAGCCCTAGCATTGCTCCATTTGATCCTTGCTAATCAATTGAGCTCTATGCAACTTTTGCCATTATCAATCACTCGAGCTTGCGTAGGCGATCCCAAGAGCTCTCGAACTACTGATAGTAGGCTCTTTTGAAGTTTAAGATCCTTTGCAGTGCTTAGAAGCTTAACTAAGGTCAGTCGAACCCTCTGCCAACCGTACCGAGCTCAACCGAGAAACCAGGTACCCCCGTTTGCCAGTTTAGAGCCAATGAGGCTCGGACCTTCCTTTTTTTGATGCATATAGCTCTGTATTATCGAATCAAACCTAATGCTATCGAAATTAAACCGTGAGCTAGTCCAGATCGATCAAATCGATTGATCGAGCTAAGTCCTTAAGGAATGCCTCAGGTGGGTAAGGTCCGGACGTTCCAGACCACCTCAGGCCCTCAGACCAAGGGGCTTCAATCTATCTCACCTCCCTGAAGGTGTAGGGATTGAGCCCTGGGTCTAACATGGCCTCTGTGGGGAGAATTGTCTCCCCACAGTAGCTCCATTGAAAGAGCCCTCGGGTGAGTAGGGTTCCAGCTAATCCGGATCGCCTCATTGAGGGCTTCAGGTCCCATTCGGTGCGCCTGACCACGGTGAACGTGTAGCAATCATCAGTTGGTCGTACCGTGGTCACGAAGCGCTGGGCGGGTCGGGCCGACCCGTGACCCGCGTGGTGCGACAGTTCCGGGTCCTCGGGTCCCGGTCGACCCGCATGGTTCGGCCAATGGGCCAAGCCTGTTTAATATAAATCCGATTAATTAGATTTATTTTCCTTAAGGAAAATAATCCAATTAATCCAATCATTGGAAATAATTTAAATAAAAATACATAATATATTAATAAAATAACTTTCAATCCACTGATCCAAACCCTATGATATTATATATCAAATTAATCAGAAAATCCTCAGGGATCTGAATAAAAAATAATATTGAACATCTAATGGTTAGATTTTTCATTTTACCTACTTATTGTAGATCTTGATTATGGCTGAATAGCATGTATACTTAACCAAATTGCATGTTTAGGGTGCCATTAGTTTTCTTATGTATAGTAGAATGAATGTACTGAGTGAACTATTTTTCTGATCTCTGTATTTCAATTTATGCCCTAATCTTGTTAAACCATGATTTGTGAAAATTTGATTTTTAACCATTGGATCTTAGCAAACTTAGCCTCTGATTAATTATATGATAAGATAGAACTTATGAGCCAAATTGTATGAAATTATGATGGTAAGATTTTTAATAATGTGCTAATTCTTTTGTATTGGTTTAGGGTTTAATTAACACTAATTACCTTCTGTTTTCATGAATTTTTCTGTTATTATGCTTCATGACAGCAAGTTGGATGTATTGAAGCCATGTATGTAAATTTTTAATGTATAAATTAAGAAAACCTAAATTTAAAGAACTTAAATACCTTAATTAATCTTAATAAGTCTTAAGACTTTAATCAAGCTATTAAGACTTGATCTAGGTCTAAGATTGCCACCAATAATACATACCTAATTCATTGATTTGACATTTGATCTTTAAATGAACCCTTGATCTTAATTGGTATGAATAGGGGTTAAACCCTAATCAGCTTAATTAAGATCCAAACTCTTAAACCTTAACTAAATGGATATAATTATAAGATAATGTAATTGACAGTATTCCAATAATACATCTAATTTGATATTGATTTTAACCTTTTGGATTAGATATGTTAAGGTTAATAATAAATCTATGTGATTGCTTAATCTGAATCTAAAATTTAGATCCTTGTTTTTCTTCTAAATAAGACTATTAGCATAAGAAGAGTAATAGAATTATATAGATTGAACAAGTGATCTAACTCTAATGATATCATTGATTTAAATTCCATAATCTTAGCATAAGTTATGATCAGATGACTTAATCATCTGATCTGATCACTCTAAACCTAAATGATAAGTAAAACCTAGAATATTAATATTAGAAGTAAGAATGTGAGATCTTAAGTATCTCACCATAAGATCGTCTCTGAAATATTTTAAGGACCTAACATTTAAATATACATTGAGGTAGGAGAATTTTGTATAGCTCATTGAGGTAGAAGCTTAGATGATCCCATAACCTTAGAAGTTAATCTTAACTCCTCATGGTAGAAACCACTTAAGATATTAGAATAATACCTTTCCTTATGGTAGAAGTTGTATTGAGTGATCCTTGATCACATTTTCTTGGAGCCTTATATAGGACTTACCTATTTAGCATAGGAATTTATAGTCTTGATAAATCCTTATTGATTAAATAGAGTTGTATAAATCCAGATTATTGGTTGGTGTAGTATGGTATACCTATAGTACTGGTTCTCTTCAGTAGTATTCAGGATTGGTGGATTCACTCTAATTTAGACTTATGAGCAGGTGCTATCCTGAGGGATTAGATTAATATGGTCCTGTTAGAGCAAATCTCCCAAGACTAAGTGTATTAAACAGGGACTCGTTTATTAGTTTGACTGAAATACAAATCGCCAACAGGAGATGACTCCTAGCGAAGACCACTTCAATAGGTGTGGCTCAAATAAACTAAGTAATTAGAATCACATTCTTTAAGACACTGAGTGTGATTGTGAGTTAGGCATCTTAATAACTTAGTTTGAGATACAAATCGCCAACAGGCGATGCCGCCTATCGAAGACCGCTTTGTTAGGGTGGTTTAATCAAATTAAGTGTTAAGAACCACCTTTCTTGTAATGTGCTAAATATGTGTATACAATCATCCCACCTGATGATTTTTAAGTAAATCTCCAACTTTAACCAATTTTTCATTCTAGAAACTATGAGTCAGAACCCTTTTAGCAGGATTCTGCACAGTGGAGACCTTTAATTCATCATCTATGTTTAAAGCTTCATGGATTTTTGGATTTTCCTCATATAGAATCGAAGCATGGGCATAAACATGAGCATGAGCATGAGCATGAAGAATGACTCAATGGTGACGTATGAGTATCAGTGACAAAATATGGGTTACAGAATGTTGCATACATTGATTGGGGAATTTTATGATGCATCGGCATCACTGTACTAACTTCCCAACTAGGTGTATGTATACATTGGACCGTACGACTCATAACATTTCAGTGATAGTTCTATTACATATCTGTGGCATACTGCATTATGGCATATTTAGATGCATTATCCCGGTGACATATAGTACAGCATTGGACAATCTTACCTTGGTTTCTGAGCAATTAATGTTTTCACTTACTTTCAGCATTCAGCTTTCAGTTCCATTTTACCTGGTTTAGTCTGTACATTTTGCAGTGGTTCAGTATTTTACTGCTTTTCTACAGTTTTGTTTACTTTACTGTCTATTTGTATTTACTTTAGTACTGTTTAGTTTTGTTGCGATGTGTTAGACTTCTTGTCCTAAAAGTACCTCGTGTTAGATACTTTTGGGATCTGATAATTTGCTAGATCCTGAGCAGCTTGTTGAGGCAGGGCAGGAGGACTTGCAGAAGATCCAGGAGCAGTACATAGAGCCTTAGTAGATCCATCTTCCACCTTTTTACCTTACTGTTTATGCTTTAGTACTTCAAATAGACTTTACTTTTGTGTCATTTAAATCAATTTATAATAATTTTGAATGTATTTTACTTTTCTTTTCTGAGATGAATGTTTACTACTGTGGCGCCCCGCACCCTTAATCCGCCAAAGGATTAGGTTAAGGGTGGAGTGTCACTCTGGCTAACCCCTCACTTACCACTGGATTAGGATAAACTCTACAATCCACCTGATCAGGGAAGGATTAACACAGAATCAATCTAACATTCACTATATAAGTAAAGGTACAGAGTGCGGAAGCAATAAATGACATCCAAGTATCACAATATAACATCAGTACAAAATATAACTCAGAATATAAGCATATAAATCCAAATGCACAGTCAAGAGTACATGTATTATTACAACATTTAAAGTCTAAATAAAAAGTAAATGCAAAGGAACTCATCCTCACAATAACTCTAAAGACTAGATATGTTCTGGTTCGAGCTGCTGCTCCTCCTCTAGGAATAGCTCCTCCTCAGGTACTGGATCCTCTATCTGTTCTACGCCTGCCATTGTCGGTTTCACAATGTAGGGCCCCAGCCAAAAAAGAAAAAATCTGGTTAGACAATTTGTCTAAGTATATTTTAGGCTGATACATTTTTATATGTTTTATAATATCACCACTTTACACAATTATCCTAAGCAACAATATATAAAGGAGCAACTGACAATACAATAAGAAAGAGGAAAAGCTATAAATAACATTTATAACTCAAACAAAAGAGGCTAATACATGCCTCAAAAAGCGAGATAAACAAAATAGGGCATATAATATAAGTAACTAAACATATGCTGGAAGAAAATTCTACACCCTAATACATGCTGGTGATCAAATGAAATATGCAAATTATAATAATAAATCTCAGCACTGATATACATAAATAGCAACAAAATCTAACATTCTACTGTATATAAGCTGTACAAGGAAATAGCTGCTGAATAAGCAATGCCAAAACATAGCCAACTAAAACTGCACATTAAACTCTGTATACTGACTGCCATATCAGAAAACTTAGCCAAACTGGCCCATATATATACATCTCAATCTGTAAATATACTAAACATACTGCATGACTGAAGAGGTAGAAAATACTTATGCAACATATTTTAGTTATTTTACTTTTGTTTCTATGGACAACTGTTAGAAATAACTGAGGAGTCAAGCACGTCTGCAAGACTATACGGGTCCCAAGCCTAACACACTCTCCTCAATGAGAATGTTAGGCATCCTGATCTCACCTTACCCCTGTCCATCGGAGCAAATGTGCACCATAATCACCATAAACCGGACCCAAAGGCAACTGTTATCCTAATATTCTAAGTTTTCATTTACATGCACAAAATTATTTTATATGAAATGTCCAAGGAAGTAAGTTCAAATACACAAGGAATGCGTAGCAAAAAGTATCAAACTAAGCAAGGGACTCTACTAATATAGTGATACCATCTGTTTTCTATTATCCATTCTAACTATTCCAAATTACACAAGTTCAGGATCACCATTTTCCCACATATCAAGTGTAACTTAGAATTTTGTCCTTACAAGTTACAAAATATCAAGACTAGCTAGGTCCTAATATACCAAATCAAAGTCGACTATAAAGTTAAGTAACCAATCATTACGACCTAATTGATAATTTTAGACATTCTAACTTAAAACTACTAAACTATAGATTATGGATTAAATACCATGAGATTGGGCTTAATCACATAATCCCAAAAAGAATAAGACCTAAGATTTAAGTTTCATTCTAAAAGTGATTTAATAATTTAGGCCAATCCTATTAAGTAATCAAACTTAATAGGATGAATCTCTTATCTTAGATCTTAAGGTTAAAAGATAAAATAATCAAAAATAAGTTGAAAATTCTAAAAACTAATAAAACCAAGGATTCATTCATTGAAAAATCCCATTTTTTAATAAATGAAATCAACCCTATGATCTAATCCTAGTCTTAGGAAGGGTCCTTAAGGTGTGGTATTAAAGACTTAGGAAAATTCTGGAATTTGTCCTAACGATTAGTTTTACTCACTTAAATGTCACTAATATGGCTATAATGTTAATTTTAGTATTTTAAAAAACTAATTAAAGGCTAAGGGTGTATATCCTAAATTTTTAGCAAAATGACCATTTTGCCCCTACTTAAGGGTCCGAAAAGTCAACTTTTAATTTAAGTGTCCAAATCGATGGTTTCTCTTTTCCATAAGATTTATTACTGTCTAACTTAAAAATAGACAGTAAGTATGTTCAATTTGGATGGGAAATGGGTCCTACAGATTCAAACTAAGGTTTATGACTTAAGGGTATTTAAGAAATTTTTACTCTAATAAAAACTAAGTTTTTATATAGTTTATTGTAGGTTACTGTTTAAGGATTCCATGGAGTCCAAGAACACTGCATTCTGAGGTCAATTGACTAAGTTATGAACGTTTTAAGTTTGAAGGGCAATTTGGTAATTTCGAGTCGGTCAACGGGTGACAAAAACCGAACTTCCCCGTTTAAAGTCCAATTTCAGCAAACTCAGTTTTTATAGCTTCCCTATAATATACTGAGTATGTTGGTAGGGAGTAGACCCAATTTGAACCTCAAATGGTCAAGTTATGACCTAATTAAGGTTGGGGGTATTTTGGTCATTTTCTAAATTGCTAGAGTTTAGATCCTAAATGTTATTTCAGTTTATTGGTGATATCAAAATTATAAAATAGTTAGCCTCTTGAATTTTTAAATTTGGAGTTAAATTGACCAAGTTATGGTCATTTGAATTCTATGGGTAATTTGGTCATTTTTCACTAAAGTCAACTCTAAATTCTATGGTTGACTTTTCATCTTATTATCCAAATGAGAAAACTAATACTACTGCAGTGATGGGGCCGCTCTCCTGAGCATTTTAAGACCCATATTGACTGTGTTCTGATAACTGGGTCAAAAGTTGTGGGGTCCTAAAGAGGTCATAAAATGCTACTTCGTTATGCGTACCCCGAAACAAAATTCTGCATTATGCTATTTGATTCTAATTATTTTTCTGAGTATTTTAAGACCTATATTGGCTATATTTGAATTATCCTATAAAACGTTATTAAGCTTTTAAGTTTTACTATTCAAAAATACAATTTATATTATTTTACTATCTAAAAATTCAATTTGTATTAATTTTGCTAAAGTTGAAAATATATATGTTTTCTGATTATTTAACTAATTATTAATTAATTATTCATAATTAATTAATTATCAGTTTATTATTTAATTAAGTTTAATTTTAAATTTATTAATTAAGTTAATCATTTATTAATTATTATTTAAAGTATCTTCACTATTTTTAATTTATCTAAATACTAATTAAATGAAACTAACTCTATTTAATACTAATGTTTAATTAAGAAGCTACTATTTTCTTAAAATTAATTAATTATTTAATTAGTCATTAGTTCATTAATTAATAGTTAAATAAACTAATTTCTTTTAATTAATTTAAACTCCTAAAAGTTATATTTTTATATTATATTTATTTATACCTATTAATTAAATAATATCTTCTCACTGTTTTAAGAAATTATCTTAACAGGATTAATTAATTATACTTAACTACTACCTAATTTACTAACCCATTAATATAACTAAATCAAAAAGTACGTTAATTATACATACGATAATTATATATATATATAATCTTATTTATATTTTATTTAACATTTTCTGCAGGTATTCATCATTGCGGCAGGTCCCTCGGATGCCACACGGCGCGCATTGATTGGCTCGGCAGAGGCAGGGGGACCCACTTGCTGAGACAGACGTGATCGGCTGACGCATGCGGGCCCGCGCACCACGCGGCTACGCGAGGGCGCGACAACGCGACCCCGAGAGGGGCCCACTCCCGTGCCAAAGAGCAGCGGACCGGGCCGGTCCGCCGCGATTGGGACCGGTCACTTGACCCGGTCCGAGACGAGTCGGGGGGGCGCTTCGCCTCGCGCACGCTGCGTAAACGTGGGGGGGTTTGGGCATGCCGAACGGCGACTAAGACGCCGGCACCAGGGACAGGACCGCATGGCTTTGGAAAGGGAACGCCGGTGGCTTCCCATTGGCTACTGGTTCGAGACTGGGGGACGACGGACGAGCCTGGAATGCCTAAACCTAGGTGACGACTCGCGGAACGGCTACCCCTAATGGTAAGTGCTGTACACGATCGAGCCAATTGGCTCGATCGAGCCGTCGGATTTTCGATCGGAGAGTCGGTACGTGCAATCAAAGGTGCTGAATAAGCATGCGATTCGATGGATGAGCAATCGCTCAAAAAAATATCGAGTTCGAGAGGGTACCTGGTTGGACGGCTGGTGACGGATCGAGTATTCGGATTGGCTCTTGAGCCGTTTCTAGCGTCTGCGGTCGCCCCGGGATGCATCAAAGATCGAACCCTAGAGATCGCGCGAGGTTATAATAGGAGGTGGCGGAGCCGTCGAGGTTGCGAGGGCTGCGATTGGTCGCTGTCTGCGGCACACGAGCCACGCGGAGCGACGCGAACGGGACGACGGTTGGCGGCCGTTCGATCGCTCAATCGAACGGCTACGGCTCGCCGTTCGATCGAACGGCGAAACATAACGCCCGCGGAGGATTTTACGGCGTAGGAGACGGCGTCGTCAATAAACTTTATATAATTTAATATAAATTTTATTAAATTTAATTAATTTTGCACTTAATTTAATATTTTTAAATCGGATTCAGAAATTTTTCAAATATTCACCCCTAGCTAATTGAGAGGTGAGGAACACAACGGTAAGATCAGATTTTTGATCCGATGAGTATTTTAATTTCCCAATTTTTGGGGTATTAAATATTATTAAAATATTCATCAAAATTTCGACGACTTCCGATTGACATGAAAATTTTAGCCCTAGCTAATTTGGGGGGTAATGAACGCCATGGCGAAATCTGTTTTCCGATCTGAGGTCAATTTAGATAGGTCAAATTTTAGGGTTTCTGGATTTTCCAGAAATCAGGATTCGATCCATTTGACTCCTGATTTGGAGGGGGGTTTGGGCATGCCGAACGGCTACTAAGACGCCGGCGCCGGGGACGGGACCGCATGGCCTTGGAAAGGGAACGCCGGTGGCTTCCCATTGGCAGCTGGTTCGAGACTGGGGGACGACGGACGGGCCTGGAATGCCTAAACCTAGGTGACGACTCGCGGAACGGCTACCCCTAATGGTAAGTGTTGTACACGATCGAGCCAATTGGCTCGATCGAGCTGTCGGATTTTCGATCGGAGAGTCGGTACGTGCAATCAAAGGTGCTGAATAAGCATGCGATTCGATGGATGAGCAATCGCTCAAAGAAATATCGAGTTCGAGAGGGTACCTGGTTGGATGGCTGGTGACGGATCGAGTATTCGGATTGGCTCCTGAGTCGTTTCTATCATCTGCGGTCGCCCCGGGATGCACCAAAGATCGAACCCTAGAGATCGCGCGAGGTTATAACGGGAGGTGGCGGAGCCGTCGAGGTTGCGAGGGCTGCGATTGGTCGCTGTCTGCGACGCACGAGCCACGCGAAGCGACGCGAACGGGACGACGGTTGGCGGCCGTTCGATCGCTCGATCGAACGGCTACGGTTCGTCATTCGATCGAACGGCGAAACATAACACCCGCGGAGGATTATACGGCATAGGAGACGGCGCCGTCAATAAACTTTATATAATTTAATATAAATTTTATTAAATTTAATTAATTTTGCAGTTAATTTAATTTTTTTAAATCGAATTCAGAAAATTTTCAGATATTCACCCCTAGCTAATTGAGGGGTGAGAAACACAACGGCAAGATCAAATTTTTGATCCGACGAGTATTTTAATTTCCTAATTTTCGGGTATTAAATATTATTAAAATATTCATCAAAATTTCAACGACTTCCGATTGATATGAAAATTTTAGCCCTAGCTAATTTGGGGGGTAATGAGCACCATGGCGAAGTCTATTTTCCGATCTGAGGTCAATTTAGATAGGTCAAATTTTAGAGTTTCTAGATTTTCCATAAATCAGGATTCGATCTATTTGACTCCTAATTTGGACTAGGTCTTAGAAGTTGACTCCAAATGACTCGATTAACACTTAGGATTAAAATTAGGACTAAGATTAGTCCTAATTAACTAAGGTAACAACTTGGGTTGTTACAACTACTGTTCTGTGATGAATATATTCAGGATATTTTGCTTTAACTTCCACACTCTATTATTCTACTATTATAACTTAGTATTGTGATGTGATCAACATACTAGAAATGTTGATATATTGATAATGTATATTAGATTCATATTTACCTCTTTAAATATAATGTATGTATTTATCTAATACTTAAGGCAAGTGTCCTACACTAAACTTAAGTATTGACTCTTGATCCTACTCTTGGGTTTGAGTTAGCAGCCCTTCAGTGTGGCTAATTTTAGTTAGCCTATTCGGGAAGATGTTGTTGTTGTTTGTCTATCCTGAGTAGCACACCGCTCCACTGCCAATCTGTTATACCTTTTGTGCACGGCGACGGGCGGGGCATTACAACTATGGTCAATTGCCACAATTTTGGTTGTCCTTGATCTATATCCACAGGTTTGCAATCATACTCCCTGTCAATGAGACAACTTTATGTAGCATCCATAGCCAAGTAGACGATCAATACTGGTTGGATAGTAGCACCCCTCCAGGCAGTTACTTTCATTGCCTAGTGTAATAACCCTCAATTATTACCATGCTCAAGCTAAACTAAACTAAGCCTTAATTACTGTTCCATTTGGTTCTAAATGTCATTTTGTCAATTTATTATCCTAGAAAAATGGCTAAATTAAATTGACCTCTAAATCAAAATATAATTGTATTTTTAAATTTCACATACTCAAATTAACTAAGAGTATAATTTTGGAAATATTTGGAAGCCACTAATGCCTAACTTAGATTTTATTTAAATTATGGAAATTGAAAAATTAGGATTAACAGTTTCCCGAATTGTAAATCTACCCTCCAATGGCTAGTAGAAACCTCCGTATCCACTGTGCATAATGCCGGTGAACTGCTACATAGATAAACAATTCAGTGTTATCTAACTTTCCATTTGCATTGGTCTGACTGCCCATATCGAACTACGCTCTGATTTTCTACTACTTGTCAGGTTACACTCGTGATCTGCCAATTGCAATCTTTCCCTCATCTGGCCATCACTGGTCGACACATCAGAACCATTATATGGTTTTAGTCACTCAATCATATGGTGTGCATCACTTCCGGTACTATTCAACTTTGTCCTCAGACCACCTCGCCATGATAGTGGGAATCTTTCCATATGCTCACTGTTTTGCTTGTTTGCATGACCCCCAAACCATTTATAATGAACTTCCTAATGTGGCATCAACTTATCGATGGGTTATAATGGCTGAAGCCATTTGAATTGGCATCTAGAGTAGCCACCTCTGTGTTCTAGATCAAATCCTTGGTTTGATCCTTTCTGAGCTCCCCTTACCTCCCTTTAGCTATAAATTACAATTGTCTTACTCTGTGAACTTCTTTGCTCACTTTGGAACCCTAATTTCCCCATAGCTTCTCCAATGCCTCACCTACCTCTTCTTACTATCCAGTTGACCTTAATGAGCTCCAATTCTGGATCTTAGCACCCCAGTGGTTTAGACTTGGAGTTCAAGTCCCCAAAAGTTTGTTAAGAACTCAAGGAAGCTCCAGTGAGCAAGTCTGGTCTCTAAATTTTCCTCAATGACTAGCAGTTCTTTAATTTCCTTTGCTGAATAGGTACCTCTATTGCCTTAAATTGGTTAAGTTTAATTCAATGTCGAATCTTTGTGCTTGGTCAGCAATTGGATTCATGAAGGCAATAAGAACATTTGTAGCTAGGTATTGGCTTGACACAACGATAGTCTCGATAGCCAGAAATGCTGTTGGGATTGGGTTGCCTTATCGTACGGTCAACCAACTCTTCACTAGAAATTGACACCACAATCAGGTGTCTTATTATCGATGGCTATCGATCGGTGATGGTTAGAGGGCTCGGGTTGACCCGAGAGGCCACAAATTTGACTCCACTCCCATAATCCCGTACAGTGGACCGAGCTCGAGTAAGGTCTTGATGATTTAGTCGATCATTGGGCATGTTTGATAGCTCGGTCGCTCGACCTATGATCCCTAATCATGTAACGATCAAGACATGATCTTGATGGGGAGAGTTTACTCCCCATAAAAAACCCTAGAAACCTAATTAGGGTGTATAAGATCCTAGTGATCCTAGCATCCCTGCAGAGGGCTTCAGCATGCAATCGATGCATCTCGGTCCAAGGAACGTGCAGCGATCGAGATCAGGATGTTGCATGGTTTTTGAGAGTGAATTTTAGCAAAAAAATCATAACCTTAGCTTACTTGTGTCATGATGCAGGAGGAGGAGATGAATAATAATGGGTTGTATTGGGTCAGCCCCTGACCAATGCCTTTTGAACCTGATTTTTAAATAACCCAATTTTTAGTAATATTTTTCCCATAAAAAATACTCTAAATAAACTAAACCCTATGATTTATTAATAGGAAATATTCCATTTAATTTAATGAAATAATTCAGTCAACTTAAATCTAAATTTAATGATCTTATATATCATTTTGGTCAGAAAAATATGTATAACTCTAATTTGCATTAATATTTAGGTTTATGTGTTTACATCTTTTGATTATGACCTAATTATCCTAAAATGGATGAGGGAATATTATGCTTAATTAATAGCCAATATTCATGATTAAGGTCTCCATCTTTTCATTGGATAGATGAGAATTTGATTTTGCCATTAAAAATATTTTTTTGTACTTAATTCTGTTAATCACTCACTAATCACCCAAAAGCTTCATTAGTGTGGATTAAAATCATTAGTGATCTTATTTTGATGTTCGAGGTGTAAAATAAGTCCTTGGACGGTGAAGAAACAAATTTTAGCTTAAAATTCCATTTTCTAAATTTTGATTTGATGATCAACATCTATTAAACCTAAGCCCTAATAAGTGCTTATTAAGCTCACCTCTTAACTAAAATTAGTGTTTAAGGTGCTAATCCTCTACTTTGCTATTAAGGAATCAATTGGAATTAAGAGAATTCAATTTGGAACTCTAAACCTTAAAGTCAATTTTTAAACATTAAGATAATGGTGTTTTAAGGGATTTAAGCCTAAGGTTCTTAAAGTAATCAATTAGAACCTATAAACTACTCTATGTGCTTTAAATCAGTAAGTGAGGTGCATAGAACCTTTATTAGGTCCAAGTTAAGTAGTTATCAGCCTTGGCAATTCAAACCCTAGCTAACCCTTAAGAGCTTAAGGTTGAACCCTAAATTTTTTAATTATGTAGATTTGAGATCATTAAACCCTGAGAATAATTATAAATAGATTGAATATAGATCAGTAATCCTCTACTTCATACTATCAAATGGTGGATTTTTATTTAGTTCCCTTAAAATTGACCCGACTCAATAGAAGTGCTTAAAAATCCATATTTTTCAAACCTAGCTTAACCTAATATAACCTAAGAAATTTATTGTTTGAATGTATGAATCTATATTAGAAGTTCTAATCCCTAAAGGTAATGTAGTGATAGTGCCAGTTAACCTTATTGAGATTAATTAGACTCAAAGTTGTTCTTTTAGATTATGTCCTATCTATGTCTAGCTTTGAGAAACTTAGACTCTTCACCCCCCCCCCCCCCAGATTTCTGAGTTAAATAATATTGAACCCCATAATTTCAGTTTAAAATCTTTAATAAGTTGTGCTTAGTTGATGAAAACACAAATTAGGAAGATTGATCTGAGAACATTAACTTCAGTAGATTACTTTATCTAATTTATATTAGAACTGCTATTGGTTTTGATGCTTTTAATTGTAGAATAGTGAATCCAAGAATTTACTGGATAGTAGGATAATAATGATCTTGAACTTGTACTTTTTTAGAATAGTTATAATGGATACAATATATAAGAATGGATATTACAAGAGTTAGCAGTATGTCTTTCTAATTCCTTGACTTTGCTGCTTTGCTTACTTAATTTGAGCTATGTTTCCTTGAAGATGTCATATAATATGTGGTTGGTGCATGAAAATGATAACTTAGTAAAATTAGGATAATATTTGCATCTGGTTTATATCAAGATGGGTAATTCTGTATACACATTATGGTCAATGGGCAAGTTGTAAGGAGAAATAAGGATACTTGACAATCATTAGGGAGAGTTGTGTCTAGGTCGGAAACTCATATCGGTATTGCAGATGTATTAGACTCCTCAGCTACTTTTGTACATGCCCATAAAATTAGAAGTAATATAACTAAAATAAACTTGCATATATATTTCTACCTGTTCAGTTCGGTTCAGTTCAGCTCTAGCTCTAAGTGGCTAATTAATTTTGCATGATATATTACAGTTCCATTTCAATTACAGTGGTTTTATTAACTAGATTTTGATATGGCCATTTTACTTCTTTTACTTTCAGTAAATGCTTGATTTTACTTCAGTTCTTATTTCTTGTGTAAATTTATTAGTGCTTATATATATGCTAGACTGTTAGTCTTGATTTCTTGTTTGACTTGGTTTTTTTATATGTATATCTATTTATTTATGTATACTATTTACTCATCAATTACATCATTGATCATATTCCTATTAGAATATTTTATTACAATCATATAATAGATATTTTAGTATTATATATATTATAGCCTAACCTAGTTATAGTTACTGAATGTTAGGGTATGTCCCTTTACTTACCTCATTTTGTTAAGTTATCAATGTTTCATTTATAAGTTTCTTATTTTTATTATTATTTTGTTGCACCGATAGCTATGTTTATGCTTTAAGTTAAATGTGATATTCTAAAAGAGGTAGAAATCACTAAATAGCCTAAGAGTTACTTAGACAATTATCGAACACAGGATATTTTTTTCCTTTATTGGTTGGGGTCATGGCTTGTGAAATCGACACGATAGTCTTCGAGTTATTTGAGGAGATTACACCATGTAAGGAGCCGAGTCAAAAGGATGAACCTATAGATACTGCATAGCCTTTTCATTATGCTTTTGGAAATGATAAGTGTAATTTATTATTTTTATTGCACCTTTTCTGTTGGAAAGTAACAATCCATGACTCTTAGGTATTTCTTTTTTTTTTCCTATATTTTCATTCTAATGTGACTTATGCTACTTTTTACTATGGGTATGGATATGGATGTTATTTATTTGCTTCCGTACTCTATTTATAGACATAAGTTCAAGCATTTTATGGTTTAATTGTAGAAAGTGGAATATCCTATAATTATCGACAAAGTAGTGCTAGATCTAATATGGTAATATTTAAGGGTCTATCATGATGACTTATCAATCATAATCAGGTAATTATACATGTAAATGTGGCCCTGGTTGAGGTAAGGCTCCACACTTGGCCGGCTACCAGACCCGGACATACCCTATTCTACTCACCATTTGCATCCTAAGGCTTTCCTATAATCAGTGGAATGGGTGATCGAAGGAATTCAGTACATGAAGTTCCAAATAGCTAACGTAAGGTGGATTACCTAGACCATGGGGAAGGCCGATGAATTGCTGGTATCTGAGAAGGAATCAAGAGGGGAAATCACATCCTAGTGTTTCCTCAAGGCTATGGCTAGCTACTGGAGACTTGAACTCCAAGTCACTCCAACTGACATACTGGGAGCAAGAACTGAAATGGTTAGAGATCTACTATCTCTAGAGAGGAAAGTTGAGGATGCAAGAGTGGATCCAAGATCAATTAGGTTCAAGAGAAAGGGCTCACTCAAAATCTCAATTAGGTCTGGCCCAAGAAGGGCAGACATGGAAGACTCTTTCCATCCTACTTTTAGGACTTATAAACGAGTGGGGGTCAAAGAAGATCCCCCATACTACCATAGTGGAGATTCCTGGGGATTATTCAGGGCCACTATAGGTAATTAAGGATGAAGCTAAACCGTGTTTGGAGCTTCGCAAGCCATCTGATGAATGCATCAAGAGAACGAAATAACTGAGATGCAATGGATAAAACAATGCATATTAAATCTTGGACGTTAGATAATGGGGAAAATATTTTGGCTACTAGAAGATCAGGTCATGATTGGATTTGAACGGTCAGATCAAAGCAAATGGATGATACAATGGCTTTGAAGGTTGCTTCCATGTGAGAGGAGCCCCATAGCAGATCAACCGTTGTCCACAAAATGGATCCGGGGTTTAGTCGACTGTTGGAGGGTTGGTTATACAATTATGGAAATTGCTAATATTAATTTGCAATTTTTCCCAATTAAAATTAAATCCAATTTTGACTTAAATGGCTCTAATGTTAGAATGTGAAGACTATTATGATCATTGTGAAGGTGCTGATGAAGCTCTATGGGCTTACGGGAGGTCTGAGGTGATACAACACAAGCTAGGAGAGTTTAGGCACCATAAAGTGCCATGGGGCCTAGCATTCAGAAAATGGGGGGTTACAGTGTACCCCAACGATAGGCACTCTAGAGACTAGATTGTTATCGCGTGCCCTAGTAGCAAGAAGTCCAGAGATTGGGGCACTACAGCGCGCTCCATCGCTATGTGAACCAGAGACTTGGGTGTTACTGTGCGCCCAAGCTCCTGGCCACCCAAAGCTTAGGAATTACGGTGCACCATAATACCAAACAGATTCATTCTTCACTTTAGGTGTTTCCATAAGTAATTTGGGGGTATTTTTGACTTTGTGGGGTTTGAATGTTGCTGGAATACATATGTAAACATTTTGGAGATGTTTTTTTAAGTGAGTTAACAGTTGTGCAAAGGATTTTGCATGTTGTATAGAACCATAAGAGGTGGTGGTTGCTGCTCTTCTCCTTCAATTTAGAGTAAGAGCTGGTGTCCCCTGTAAAAGAAGAAATTGATAGGAAGGCTATGTTAGTGGTAGATATTTCTTGTTCTTGTGAAGGTAAAGCTCTTTGTAACTATGAAACTTTTTAATTCATAGTGCAAATTTTTGTGTGGTGTGGCTCCGTGAATTTTCCCATCTTTGAGTTTTCCACTTAAACATCCTTGTATTTGGATGCTTGTGGTTGTGCATGTTATTGTGATGTGTTTATTTTGTGCTTGACTGATTTTGTAGATTGCTTGGTAAATTTCAACGTGACCCCATTCCTCAAACTATAAAGGAGAAAATGCTTCTATCATGTGCTCACAATTATCAGAGGGATCACTGTTGTTGTTATCTTGTTTTGCAAGGGTTCGCAGTTTGAGTTGGAGAAATGGACAACAAAACGAGACACAAAATAGAAAAGTTCAACGATACTAATTTTTCTTTCTGGAAAATGCAAATGGAGGATTTTAGCCAATGTCAATTTGACTTACTTAAAAACCTAATCTTTATGAATATTAGTTGTGTTGTCAATCCTCTTCCAAATCTAGCCAATGTCATTTGACTTAATATAAATATTCTTCTTTTTTTCTCATCTTATGCCTCGCCTTTTTATTTCTAATAAACTTGTCACCCTTGTCATTAATTTCATACTCAATATTGACTCTCGCTTGACATCTATTTGAATTTCTAAATAAAGTGAAATCTTTGGATTGCTTTTCTCAAGTGGTCTAAAGAGAAGGCCTTATCTTATTGCATTAAGGAGTCAAGGGCTATCTACACTGGCAAACACAACAAAGACATCCAACACTAGATCTTGTCTATGTTACAAGAGAGTACAATAAACTCATTTTATCCAAAAATAAAGTGAAAAAGGGTAACTTGACTTCAAAATTTGAGCAGGAACCGACTTATTGCGAAGGAGCTAGTCAAACTGCTAATGTTTGAGCGCATTCTAAGCAATTCTCCACAACCTTCATCTTGTAAAAATAGGTGTAATTCATCTTTCTTAGGAACTCATTCCAAGCACTTCTACGTAACTTCAACTTGCATTCAGTCTTTGTCAATATTGCTAGGTGCTTTATTGGGATTAGACATGTTAAAAATGACTTCTACACCTTCACAACATTTAATCAGTTTGCCTATTTCCACATCGATTAATATTTTACATGCTGCTAAATGTTGAGGAAATGGTACTTGTGGATTGTAAGGAGGAGGCTTTGTGAGAGGTTGAATTATTGGTTGCTCTTTTTCCTCCATATCTTTTTGCATTTCATTTTATCATGCATCAGGGTTTTTGGTGGGTGACCGCAACCTCAACTCTTTTGAATCTCCAGTGTTAGCTGTAGGGAGAAAAACTCTTCCACTATGTAATATCACCACTAGCACTTGTTCTTGACTATGCTCAGTAACAACAACCACAAGTGTGTCCAAGTCACTAAATAAGTTCACTAATATCATTAATTTAAAAATTTGCTTGATATGTCACAAAATTGTGTGACTTTTATTTACACGCAATTGTATGTTGTCTGAACTAATAATGGAACGATGAGTTCCAGATCTATCATCTCCAGGGATTAAAATAAAGTTGTTAATTAGTATTTTCTCCATAAATGCTTAAATATAAAATTTTAGTTGTCACTTAACTAGAACTACACATGTAAAAAATATAAAATCCAAAATAAATAAATTATATTGAATAAATGACGTTTCCTCTTCATCCTTCGTCTGGTTTTCTTTCTTCCCGCGCACACAGAGCCCGAGGATGCTAGGGCAGATTGTGACCCCACGAGCCGCTCGAACGAATCTCCACGTGGCTCGGTGACATCGTCCCAAAGGCTGGGCACACTCGAATCCCAGTTCTCATCCCGTATGTGAGCATTAAATGGCTGGCCCACACCGTTGAGGTTGTGATCTGAATCACCAAGGACCCATACAAATCCCTCTTTCAACCCCGGGAGACTATTTCCACCTCCGCAAACACCTCCATGGTCTCCCAACAGGGAGTTCAGATCTTCAGGCGACCCTCCTTCACCGGCTGTTGAGCAGTGCCCGCCCTCTGCATCGCCATAACTCTTAAAAGAACACCTCTTAGTTATCCTATTTCTAAGAAGAGCTGCAGAGATTTTCGAAGGAGCCCCTCACCAGCCTTTAATTCACACTCCTTGTGCTCAGCTTCAGCTTTGATCTGCTTGCTTCATCTTCCGCAACAAATGAGTAACTATCTAAAGTGTTTCAATTATTGATTCTATCCTTCCATGCACCGACCACCTGCGGGTCAAAATGAAATGTATTGATATGGACTCTCAATAAGAGAATTAAATGACAAAAAGAAGAGCCAGAAAATTTCGAGGGAGAAAACGTGTAAGATTCAATTTGACTTTCCGTTTGTCTGCTCTTTGGAGATCAGACAACTTTCTTTTCAAATGCGGTTTTGTGCTTTGCCACTGTCTTTTTGTGGCTTCTTTGTAATGTTGCATGAAAGTAACAGTATAGGTTAGGCAATCTCCGAAGCTTCATTCCTTTAAAAAGCTATCCCTAAAAGATTAAAAATGCATGTCTTCGAATGCAAAGTAACTATCAGATAGTAATATATATCTCAATCTTATCCTTGTAAGAATACATGAATTATGAGCTTCATAAAATCCTTTAGAATATTGAAGTTTTCCAAGAGCACATAGGGACCCAGGCTCATCTGAAAAATGCCATCAAGACGAAACAGCTAGGCGCACAGATGCACGTCCAAGCGTGCCTAGAAACGGCATAGGGCATATCACTAGCACGGCCAGGCGCATGAATATTAATGCTTTAGGGCTGTATTTGAAATGCATGCTGCATATAGATACCATCTACAAGTATTTTGCTCGTATTCGTATCGGGTGAAAAGTAGGTATCCGACTAGTGATTGACTCCCCCTTACAGCAGCATAGTAAGCAAGGAAGAACTATAAAATCATAAACACTTTTTTCCTATAAGAAATTAAGATTTGCAAGATCTCCATAGATGGGAAATTGCAAGCTTTGTACTATCACATAAAGGTAAAGCCAAATTCGAACATGTCCACTCTTGCTTCGCGTGAAAGCAACGATAAACAGATTATTATTTAATTAATCAATTTGCAAAGACTATATGGCCATGGCAAAAGCATGGCAACAACTTTGAATCCACGCAGTTTGAAATATATTTTTCGAACATGCCAATCAAAAAAAGAGTAGTGCCACATCAGTTCCAATCCTCTGTGCCATATGGTAAATTATATTTATTATGGAGTCGCTATAAAGATAGAAGAAGCCAAAAGAGAATGTTGGAATGCAATGCTGACTTCATTAACTTTCAAATGGATAATTCTTAGTATATTATAATATGGTTTCAACGAAGATAGCCAGCGAGAAAGTGGCTGTAGCACATACTATCAAATTTATTTATGTAGTCGCTGTAGAAACGATAACGGCATGCAAGTTCTTACATACATCCGAAAATTTTGAAGGAAGGAAGCGCGCCATTTTATCACAAGAGGAATGCTATTTAGACCCGTTGATGTGGCACTCAAGAAAGCCCATCTAATAGAATTTGAAAATATTTCATTAGTGTATATTTATTTAAATTAAAATAATAAAATATTATTTTTAAAGTTTATATTGAATGTATCCTAAAAAATTTCATTTGATGGACTTTTTTGAGTGTCACGTCAGCATGTCTAAACATCATTTCTCTTATCATAAACTCATCTAAAGAATGAAGACTTTGCTTATCCTTAGAGCTGTACTTAATAATAAAATTTTAAGAAATTATTTAATAGTGTTAACATATATGTATAGTACAAAAGTTAAAAAAAAAGGAGCAGCTTGAAGGAATTTGCTTTGACGCACGGCAGCTGCAGCGGCAGGCTACTCGAAACCCAGGCGCGCCGCAGCGACATGTAATCCGAAACCCAGGCACTTTGGCGTGCGGTGGCGCCTGGCAAAAATCTGCTACGGTACGGGTTACGTCATAAGTGTTTTGAAGGACATTTTGGACCATTTAGGGTCCAAAAATGAGCTTGATGCTTAAGGAAACATATTGGAAGAGTTTCCAAGGCTTCCATTCTCATTTTGGAGAGATAGTGGCTGCGCAGAGCTTTTGGGGTGTAGTGGCTGCTCCATTGCTAAGAAGATAAAGCTCCATATTTAACAACCCAAGGTTGTTACTCAGTCAATTTGACTTAAATTAATCAAATTAAGTCGAAAATCAAGATCCTAAATTTAAGCCAAATAAAAATTAATTAAAAATATCGTCAAATAAAACGTATTGAGGGGATCCTCCTGCAAAAATTTGAGCGCATTCGGATTGTCCTAAATAAATTTGTGAAATTTAAACTTCTGAAGTTGATAATAGATAAAATATAAGTCAGAATTTAGAAATTTTTGCATATTTAAGTTAAGCATCATAAGAGGACTCTATGTTTTAAGTTTCGCAAATTTTCAAGCTCCAGAATAACAGTAGAGAATTTTTGAAGTTTTTCACTTAATTAATATAAAATAAAATACTCGCCAAATTTAACAATTATTGGATGTGTGTGTTCGTCTTGTCGAGACGCTCGTTTCGATACTAAATTTGTAATTTTTGGAATTTGTATAGCTATAGATCATGGCTCGAGATATTTCAGCCATCCGATTTTAATCTAATGGTTGTCTTGATTTAGTTTATGACTTTAAATATATTGCTAAATAGTTTCTAAAACTAATATGCTGTTAAAACCTAACTATTTATTTTACTATCAGTCAAAATTTCCTTCCTCTTCCTCTCCTCTAATGCACACAGTTTAAAAAAAAAAAACCTTCTTCTCTCCCATAATTGATGGGAGAATTGAAGGGAGAGTCATGCTCTCCTTCTCCTTTAAATAGAGGCTCAGCCTTCTCTTTCTCTCCATTTGGCTATTAGCTGAGCTCCACTCATTCTCTTGTTGTGCTGTTGTTGAAGGATCCTTCAAGCACTCAAGCTCTCAAGGAACCAGCCGAGTCTTCTTCTTCCATTCCTAAGGCCAAGATACCATTTTGCTAAACTCCTCCTTGTGCTATTCTCTTCATATGTAGCAAAGTGTTGTGAATGATATTTCCATTAAGTTACTGTATGAATTCTATGCATGATCGTCGCGCTTCAATCGAGTTCGAATGAGTCCAATCGAAGCCCATTCCTTCATTTAAAATTTCAGTCAACAACTGCATGATTTATGTATACCCATAGCTAGAACATTAATTTCTTTTTATTAGAATAATCTATTCATCCCAATTTTGATATCAATGGAAGATCTCGGAAAGATCTTTCCATCGGTATATGGCACTGTATGTGAAGTACTCTAGATTGAGAGTATTTTAGTGTGAAAGGTGATGCGTTACAGTTTTTGCACAAGCGAAATCACCGTCAGGCGCTATCGCGCGCCGTAGCGCCCGAAGTTTCAAAAATATGTCCGTCGTAGCCCACCGTAGTGCGCTACAGTGCATCGCAGCGACATATAAATACTAATTAAATTAAATGCGCCGCAGTATTGAAACCCGCCGTAGCGCGCTGCAGCGTCTGAAAATGCTGTCGCACGCTGCAACCTCCCGATCTCGGAAGGTTCTGGCACCGTAGCGCACCGCAACCCCGAAAGCGCTGCGGTGCGCCGCAGCACTGATATCCGCCGTCACGCCTGGCTCTCGGTCAGAAGTTGCTACAGTGCGCCATAGAGTTCAGAATCATCTAGAATGGTCAAAATTTCATATTTTTGCATTATAATGGTCCTAGAACTCTAATTGGGTCGAAGCATACTAAAATTAAAACCAAATTTAATAAAAATGGGCATTGTATGAATATGTAGGTGAATTTAACGTGAAATCTATTATTTTATTATGTATAGTATGTCTATACCTTATAAAGAAATTACTTGAATACTTTATACCGAATAAAAACGTTAGGATCTTTAATTGCTTGTATGGTTAATATAAAACTTAATAATCAAATTGTATGAAACTTGATTGTTTTATATTTGTAATCAAGTGCTAATCCCTTTTGTATTTGATTTAAGACTTAATTAGCCTTAATTACATATTATTTTAATTAATGTGATGTTTATGTATGTTAGAGAACTTTAACTTTAAATTGGACACCTTGATTTACATAATTTGATATTAAACTATATTTGAATATAAAAATCTTAAAAGAACTTAATTATGTAATTGATACTTAATTTAAATATAAAATTTATCATTTATAACTTTTTAATAATACATTAATTTGTCATTGATCTATAAATCAACTATTAATCTTAAGTTGGAAAGGTTAGGAGTTAAACCTTATCCTATCTGATTAAGATCTAAACTCTTAATCACTTAAACAATCAACTTGATTTCAAGATAACTCAATTGACATGATTCCAATAATGCATATGATTTGACATTGATCTTAATTCACTGAATTAGAAGTGCTAAGGTAATTAAAGAACTTGTGTGATTAAGTAGCTGAACTTGAGCTTAAGATCTTTGATTTTTTCTTATATAAGTCTCTTAGCATAAAGATAATTATAAAACTATATTGATTTATTACAAGATCAAATCCCAATAATATTATTTGATTTCACCCCATAATTGTAGTATAGGATGTGATCAGATGAGTCTAACCATCTGATCTGATCTGATCAATTCAAATCTAATAAATGAAACTTATAAATTTAGGGTAAATGTTAGATGTGTAAGATCTTGATGATCTTACAAAAGAATTTATAATATAATTGAAAAGTCTTATTAATTGATAATAAATTGAGGTAGGAAGATTTTTTGCTGAACCTTGAGGTAGGAACTTAGATGTTTTTCCCTTAACCTTAGAAGTTGATCTTCAACCCTTATAGTAAAATCACCTAAAGTACTTAGCATGAGATTCCTCTCATGTGGTAGTAGCTTATATTGGGTGACCTTTTAGTCGCATCCTTAGAGCCTTGTATAGGATTCATCCCAATGTGATCTAAATTCATAACTTTGGTGATCCTTGTTAATTAAATAGCATTCACTAAACCCAAATTATTAGTTGAGTATAGTAGTGTATATTCATAATACTGGATCAATTCAACAGTATTCAGAATTAATTGAGTCACTCTAAGTAAGACTTATATTTGTGCTATCCTACAGGCTTAGGAGGATACAGTCCACTTAAAGTAAATCCTCTAATCCTAGTAGTATTATAATTAGGGACTTAAACCCTAAGTTTGAGTGAAAAAAAAATTGCCAACAGGTGATGCCTTTTATCGAAGAATGCTTTGATAGTGGTGGCCTCAAACAAACTAAGTATTTCAAGTTACCCTCATTAGGACACTAAGTATGCTTGTAGTTAAGGTATTTAGCAGCTTTGTTTGAGTGAAATAAAAATTGCCAACGGGAGATGCATCCTATCAAAGAATGCTTTGATAATTGTGGCTTCAAACAAACTAAGTGTTAAATCCACCTTTCTTGGAAACATACTAAATATGTGTATACAACATTTCCACTGATTATTTTAAGTAAAATCTTAAGTAAAACAAATTTATCAAAATTAGAACTAGGAGTCAGAATCCATGTAGAAGGATTCTGCACAATAGATACATCTGATTCATTATCTAATTTTACATCATTTTATGGATTTTTGGATTTTAAGCATGTAGTGCAGAGAATCAACATGAGCATAATGTATGTGTATCAATGATGATTTATGAATTACGGAATGTTGCATATATCAATCGGGGATTTTGCAGGATGACTAGTACTAGATTCCCAACTGGATATATGTAGGCATTGGACCGTACGATTCATACACGTTCACTGATATTTTGGTTGCATCTCAGTTGAATTTTATATTATGGCATATACAGATGCATGACTTCAGTGACATACTGCATAGTTTTACTTATTATTTACTCAGTTTCATTTATTTTCAATATTTAGTATATATTCAGGTTTATTTTACTTCAATTTTATACAATTTCAAATTTGCAATTACTTTTATAGTTTTCCTATAGCTTAGTTTACATTATTTAAATGATTAGTAAATAATTAAAGCTGTTAGATTAGTTTCAATGTGCTAGATTTATTGTCTAACACGTGGTAATTTTGGGATCCGATAATTTGTTAGATTCTAAGCAGTTTATTGAGCCAGATCAGGAGGACGTACAGGAGGTTCAGTAGAAATTTGAGGAGCCTTGGCGGATCTCTCCTCTAGCTTTACCGCTTTTGTTTAGTTATTTCAGTTTAGTGCTTAGACTTTATTTCAGTATCATTTCAATAAAATGTTTGTATTAATTCAGGACGTATTTACTTTTCTATTATGAGATGAATATTTTTATTCTGTTTTTGTGATAAATGTTTCTAGATGTATGCTTAGCTTCCGCATTTTATTTATATATTACTTATACTTAGTATTATGATGTGATCAGCATACTGGAAATGCTGATATCTTATACATATGTTAGACTCTTCATTTCATATGTAAATCCAATGTACGCGTTTGTCTAGTACTTTAGATAAAGATACTACTCTTATCTTAAGTATTAGCTCTCGACCCTTCTCTTTGCAGTATGAGTCAGCAATCCTTTGTATGGGTTTGTTTTTAGACTATTCAGAGAGATGGGTAATGCCTCCCCGAGTGGCACACCGCTCCGCCGCTGTCTGTTTTGTTATTATATAGTCAATTGCGCGCGGTGATGGGGCAGGACACTACACCTTAAGCTTTTGTTTTGTAAGGGTTTTGTAAATCATAAAATTGTTCGCAACTCACTTCTCTATAGTGAATTATTTTGCTCTCCTCCACGTGAACGTAGGTGTTAGCACTGAACCACATAAATTCCTTTGTTGTGGTGTGTTTGTAATTTCATGCAATTATTGTATGCTTTACTTGGTTTTGCTCATACTTTCAAGCTTTTGTTTTGAATTGATTCATAACCTTAAGAGATCCCAACAAGTGGTATCAAAGCAAGGTTGCCTTATTTGTGCTTGAGGGCTAGAATTTGCTTGAGCTGCTTATTATTTTTGTGTTTGAGTTTTCTAAAGCAAGAAGAATAACATGGCAGAAATAGGAGAAGAGATTGTTGGAACTTCATCATCGCCGATGCTAAGAAGGTCTCCACCAAGTTCTGACACGTCCGGCGAAAATAGATATTGTCAAATTTGATTGGAAAAATAACTTTGGTATGTGGCAGTGCAAGGGGACAGACACACTATGCACCCTAAATCTGGAGGATGTTCTTGATGGTGAGGAAAAATTGGAAGAAATTTTACAGAGGAATTGGGTCAAGATGAACAATAGTGCACGTGGCTTGATCCAGAATTACTTGACTCTGAAGATCAAATATGCAGTTATGATGGAGACGTTAGCATGGGAGTTGTGCAAATTATTAGAAGCCAGATATCTAGTGAAGAACGTGAAAAATTGACTCCACATGAAAAGGCGGCTCTACAGGTTTTGGATGAGAAGGGAAATTTCTATAGATGAACACCTAAATGAGTTCACAAAATTGTTGGCAAATTTGCTGAATCTGGATGAGAGAGTGGAGGAATGAAAATAAGGTCAATTTATTAGTGAACTCAATGCCAGATGAGTATGAGCACTTTACCAAAACTTTGATCCATGGGAAGGAGGTTCTAAAGTATGAGGAGGTGACAATAGCCCTAGTGAACTATGAGTACAGAAGAAGGGATAAATAGTCCACCAAATTATATATGGTAGAGGCTCTTACACTCCAAAGAAGAAGATTAGAGAGAAAGGAGCAATGGCCAAAGAAGAATGTTGACTTCCAAAAAAGAGGGAAATCCATAGGTCGAAGCATTGGGCACAATCAGTGCACATTCTGTTTGGAAATAGGACATTGAAAGAAGGACTGCCCAAAGTTGAAAGACAAGTAATGGGCGAGTGGATCTTTCAAGGCTAAGGCTAATGTGATCTAGAATGTGGTGGAGGGTTCAAACTCAAATATGTCTCTTATTACTATTTCTATGGGTCTAGTAGCTGACAGCTCCAATTGGTGTATGGATACTGGTGCGACATAACACATACACTCCTAGAATGATTGGTTTTGTTCATATAGAGAAATAGACAGTAGTGCCATATTAATGGAGAATAATGTCACATGTTGAATTGCAAGAATTGGAAGTATGCTGATTATGACACATGCAGGAACAATTTAAGAACTGAAAGAAGTTAGATATGTACTAAAGATGAAGAATAACCTACTATCTATTAGAGCCTTAGAAGCTAAAGGTAGGGATCCTAAAGATCAACAAAGGTGCTATAACTTATCTGAGAGGAGTTTGACAATAGAATCTCTATTACTTGTAGCGAATTATAGTGACAAGTTTAGCAGTTTTGGTTGAGGACTCTGAAGATGCCATAAAATTGTGGCATATGAGACTAGCACATGTAGGGGAACTTTCACTGAGAGCATTGGAGAGGGATGGACTCATTAAAAATATAAATTCTTACAAAGTATAATTTTGTGAGTATTATATCTTTGGCAAGAAAACACGCAAGCCCATTAATGTTGGCCTCCATACCACCAAAGATATATTTAAATATATACACTATGATTTTAGGGGACCAACAAAGACTGCATCGTTCAATGGTTGAAGGTATTTTGTTTCTTTTATTGATGATTACTCCAAATTTATTTGAGTGTACACTTTGAAGATCAAAGAAACTACTAGAGGTTTTCATAAATTGGAAGAAGATGGTGGAGAATCAAATGAGCAAGAGAATTAAGATGATCCTATCGGATAATGGCAAACAACTTACATCTAATTCTTTTGTAAATGAATGTCAAGTTTTAGGGATTGAACGTCATTTCATAGTAAGAGAAACACCATAGTAGAATGGAGTAGCAAAGCCAATGAACCATACCTTTGTGGAAAAGGTGCCATGTATGTTGTCCAATGCTGGGTAAGAGAGAGTATGTTAGGCAGAGGCCTTGGACTATGCATGACACTTAGTGAACCATCTGCCATCTGCAGCACTAACCAAGAAGACTCCAAGTGAGTTGTGGTTCGAACATCTTGCTACAGATTATGATCAATTAAAGATCTTTGGTAGCCCAGCTTATTTTCACGTAAGGAAGGATAAGCTTGGATCGCGAGCTAGGAAAGCAATTTTTGTGGGCTTTCGATGCAGATTGAAGGGCTATAAACTGTAGGATCCAGTTGACAAGAGGATTGATGTGAGCAGAGATGTCACCTTTGATGAAGAGTTTTCTTGAGATTGAGAAGTTCTCATCAGATGGAGGATAATACAGAGACCCCTACAAGAAGATAGAGAGTGGGATTTGATGCTACCCCATTTGTTCCTCAAAGAACTTCACATCATATCGAGGATACTCCTACATATAAAGACCACATTGGTGATGATGAGGAACAAATTGACATTGATGGTGAGGCTCCAATTTAGGACTCAATTGCTAGAGATGGACCCAGAAGGATTCCACCTCAATAGCTAGCTTGGCTCAAAGACTACATCACATATGCATTATCTGTATTGGAGGATGAGATTCCCGTCCATTACAAAGAAGTGGTGATGAGCTCAGAAAAAAAATTTATGGAAGAATGCTATGGATGAAGAAATGGAGTCTCTTCACAAAAATAAATCATGGAAGTTGAAGAAACTCCCTCCAGGAAGGAAGGTTATTGGGTGCAAGTGGGCGAACGCAAAGAACGAAGGATCCTCAGAAGCTAATGTGCGCTACAAAGTAAGATTAGTGGTCAAGGGCCTTGCTCAAGAAGAGGGAATCAACTACGATGAAGTGTTCTCTCTAACTGTTAAGCATTCATCAATGCACGTTCTCTTAGCTTTGGTGGCACAGTTTGATTTACTGCTTGAGCAGTTTGATGTTTAAATAGTATCCTTGCTCGGAGAACTAAAGAAGGAGATCTTTATGGTGCAGCCCCCAAGGTACAGTGAGCTAGGAAAATGAGACTTGCTATGTAAACTAGACAAGTCTCTTTATGGGCTAAAGCAATCACCAAGACAATGGTACAGAAATTTTGATCAGTTCATTCAAAAGGAGGAGTATCAAAGAAGCTAGTTTGAGCACTGTGTGTTTTTCAAGATGTTGCCTCAAAGTAACTTTATTTACTTGTTATTGTATGTCGATGACATGTTAGATGGATCATATGAAGGATCAACTGTCAAAGAACTCTAAATTGAAGAACTTGAGAGAGGCAAAGAAAATGTTAGGAATAGAAATCTATATGGACAGAACAACAAGAAAGATTTAGGCTTGCCCAAAAGGGGTTTTTGGGAAAGGTGCTAAGGAGGTTTAAAATTGAATACACGACAAAGTCTGTGAGTATACCTCTAGCACTTCGCTTTTGCTTATCTGCAAAGCAATGTCCAAAGATAAATTTTGAAAAAGAAGAAATGCACATACAGTTCCATATGCTAGTGCAGTTGGGAGCTTGATGTATGCCGTAGTTTGAACTAGACCAGATTTGGCACAAGCTGTTAGAGTTGTAGCCGATACATGCAAAATATGAGGAAGGATCATCGGCAAATAGTGAAGCGAATTTTTTGATACTGAAGGCATTTCCAACTCGGAATGAAGATTCTCCTATTTATCTCAAGATTAAGATTATTCCAGAAAGTTAAAATCAAGATGGGGGTTTTGTTGAAGCAATGGAGTAATGCTTTTCATCCGAGAACATTTCACTAATATCATTTAGTTCATCTTGAGCAATATGGGTCAATCTAGAGAGATGATCAGTCACCACATTATCACTCCCCTTTTTATCCCAGATATTTAGATCAAACTCTTGTAGAAGCATAACCCAACGTATGAGGTGTGGTTTTGCTTCTTTTTTTTTAAGGAGGTATTTAATGGCAGCATGATTTGTGCACACAATAATTTTTGACCCAATAAGATAGGACCAAAATTTGTTGAATGCAAAGACAATAGCCAGTAATTCTATTTCAGTTGTAGCATACTTTCTTTGGGCATCATCCATGAGTTTACTAGCATAATAAAAAGAGTAAAAGATTCTTTCTTTTCGCTGACCAAGGACTGCCCCTGGAGTGAGATCATTCGCGTCACACAAATTTGAAAGGGAGATCCCAATTTGGAGTAGAAATTATGGGAGTAGAGATTAAGGCAGTTTTAATAATATTGAATCCTTTCACATAATTTTCATCAAAATTAAATTAAATGCCCTTTCTTAAGAGTTGGCACAGCGGTGAACTTATCTTGGAAAAATACATAATGAACCTTCTATAAAAACCAGCATGTCCAAGGAAGCTTCTTATTCCCTTCACATTTATGGGAGGAGGAATTTTTTAAATTACTTCAATTTTTTCCTTATCAACCTCAATTCCCTTCTTTGATATCAAATGACCAAGGACGATCCCTTCTTCAACCAAAAAATGGCATTTTTTCTAGTTTAGGATTAGATTAGTACCTTCACACTTTTTAAGAACCTTACTCAAATTAGCTAAATAATGATCAAAGGATCTACCCATAATAGAAAAATCATCCATAAATATTTTCAAAAATTCTCCTACCATATTTGAGAAGATTGTCATCATACAACATTGGAAAGTGGCAGGAGAATTGCATAATATAAAGGGCATTCTTCTAAAGACAAAGGCTCCATAGGAGCAGGTGAAAGCTATTTTCTCTTGGTCTTCTGGGGCTATCAGAATTTGATTATAGTCGGAATAACCATCAAAAAAGCAAGAAAAATGATTTATCGCCAACCTATCAAGCATTTGGTCAATGAATGAGAGAGGGTAATGGTCCTTGTTGCCTTATTCAATATCCTATAGTTAATGCATACTCTCTACCCTGTCACCTTTCTTGTTGGGATTAAATCATTGTTGTCATTCAGCATCACGATCATCCCACTAATTTTGGGCACAACATGGATAGGGCTGACTCAAGGGCTATTTGAGATAGGAAAGATAATTCTAGCATCTAAGAGTTTGATACTTTCTTTATGCATAACCTCTTTGATGTTGTGGTTCAAACGCCTTTAAGGTTCGATGGAAGATTTTGAGTTGTCTTCCAAAACAATATGGTGCATACACAAAGTTGGGTTAATCCCCTTTAAATCAGCTATACTCCACCCAATTTCCCTTTTATGATCTTTCAAAACCTTGCATAATTGATTCTCTTGATGTTGGTTTATGATACATAGTAAATACATGTATGCGCTCACATGCAAGTGTATGTGGTCCGAAGTAATAAGTTAGAATATTAGTTTCAAATTTATATAATCCACAGGGAATGGTGGTTTTGATACTATGTTCTATTTTCTTTTAAAATGTTTAAAATAATCATTTTTTGTTGTTTTAGTTTAGTTCCTAGATTAACAATACAAAGCACTTAAATTAAGATATTGTGTGATTAAGGAGAGAGAGATGAGGGTTCATTATGTGACTTGTACGAACTCGATGTTGTAATTATTATCATTGAAATATGTATAGTGATTTTACAATGCCTAATCAATCAAGTGAACTTTGTATTCCTTAGATTGTTCCTCTAATTCCAACAAGTTCAAATTTAGTGCACAAGGAGAATACTCTAGGGGTTCTACCTCGGCACATAGATTTTTATGAGATCATAATTAATTTAATTTTGATTTCCTACGTCTATGTTACCAAAACATTTTTTTAGTTCATTGATCTCACAAGCTTTGATTCCCACCAATCATCATCATGTGCTACACATGCAGTTTAGCTAAGAGAGAGGATTCATTGGACCCAATGGACTATGTCACATCACCCATGGGTGTTCGGTGATCTCTTCCTCTTTCTATTTTGCTGAGCAGCAGAGCATGATTGGAGGGGGCTTGGCTCACAAGCTTCAACTTCTCAGATGAGCTTAAGGAGTGGTGCTAATGGGCTTGAGAACTTGTCACGTAGCTCGCAGCACTATTGCCCCTCACTCCTTGCTCAATTCCAATTAGTGAGCATTGGAGAGCAAGTCTTTTAATTTGATAAAAAGTTTAGATATTTAAATTGAAACATAAGAATATGTAAACATTAAACTCAGATTTTGTTTATGGCAACTTCAACATACAACACCATACTCCTTAATCAGTACATAAATTCAGCCCCAACCCTCTCCAAGGAGGGTTTCGCCTTCCAATACAGATTCAATACAATAGGAGATATAAAATAACATGAACATTGATATCAGTTCACATATAAAGAAATCTAGATAAGGATGAGAAATGATACTAGGAACATGGAGAATGAAAGAAAAGGAAAAAGAAATTGCTAAATCATTTGAACCAAACCCTGAAGGTTTGGAGTGATTCAGAGCCCAATCGATTATTTTAGATTATTTTAATATTTAATTTATTAGAAAATTGAGGTATTTATTTTGACCTCAAAATCAAAATCCAACTTTGTCGTTGCGATCGTCACCCCTAAATTAGCTAGGAGTGATGTTTTGGACGCATTTGAAAGTCGTTGGATTTTCGTGAATATTTTAATATAATTAAATGCATCGGAAATGGAATAATTAAATAATCATCGGAATCGAAGTCCGACATCATCGTTGAATTCCTCACCCCCAAATTAGCTAAAGATGAATTTTTTGGATTTTTCGGAGCATATTTCTAAAACCTGAATTTTAAAATAATTAGAGAAAATAAATAAGTACTTATTTAGTACTTAATTTGTAATTTCTCCCCCTCTCTCCTAGCTGGCTTCCATCATTCGGCTGGCCATTCCCCCCCTACCCCATATATCTTCTATGAAAGAAAAGGCCACTCCATGCCTTGATGTGAGGTCACATCCTCATCCCCTCTACTAGTCATGCTCTACTCCCCTACTCCGTCATCCCCCTTCCTCTTTATTAAGGAGGAGCACGACCCTTTTTTCACCGTTGAATTCCTCACCCCCAAATTAGCTAGGGGTGAATTTTTTGGATTTTTCGGAGCACATTTCTAAAACCTGAATTTTAAAATAATTAGAGAAAATAAATAAGTACTTATTTAGTACTTAATTTGTAATTTCTCCCCCTCTCTCCTAGCTGGCTTCCATCATTAGGCTGGCCATTCCCCCCCCTACCCCATTAATCTTCTATAAAATAAAAGGCCACTCCCTGCCTTGATGTGAGGTCACATCCTCATCCCCTCTACTAGCCATGCTCTACTCCCCTACTCCATCCTCCCCCTTCCTCTTTATTAAGGAGGAGCACGACCCTTTTTTTTATTCTTGCTGAAAATTTTCTCATCTTCCCCCCCCCTGTAATAACCCTAGGTTGTTACCCTAGCTAAAATTAGATTAATTAAGCTAAACCAAGGTTTGATTTTAATTCCATTGGATTCAATGGGTCATTTAAACCTAAACCAAGAAGTTTGAAATCAACCGGAGCTAAATTGGAAAATTTGGTATTTTTGGCTATTTTTAAACCCTGAAAAATACCTAAATTATTTTGATCTTCAAATTAAAAATCTGATTTCATTTTTGAATTCCTCACACCTAAATTAGCTAAGGGTGAATTTTTGAGAATTTTTGGAGCTCATTTGGCCCTAAATTAAAATTAAATAATTTTTGAATAATTTAAATGGAATTTAATTGATTTTAATAATTAAATTAAATTATTTAATAAAAATATTTCGGTGGGATTTACTGTCGGGACCGCGGCAGATCCGCTGTGGGGTCCCGACAGCGGCGCATAGCAACGAGTCACCCGATGCGCTAGCACGCATCTCAGCGCCGGATCCGAGGGCTCGCGTCGCTCCATCCCGTGATCGAATCTCAGACGCACGATCGGCATCTGGGATCCAACGCCTCAAATTAAATCTGCGTAGCCATTACCCGGGATCTTCATCAGGCCATCCAATCCCAACGACTTCGCGCATCAGACGGCTTCCGATCTCCCGGTCGCTGTTCATCTTCGTCCCCGCTCGCTCTCAGCCCCGATAGCGAAGATCTGCCGTACGTGCCACGTCAAAACGGTCGGCCATGCCTTCACCATATTCCTCTGGCCATTATGATTCCTTCCATGACTGGCCGAACCCGGTAGAGGGGCTCAGTGGGGGTCGAACCTCCCAATTGAGGAAGGCCGAGGCTGCCATTTTTCCCCGAGCCTGGTTTGCTGGCTCCCAGCCTTGCCACCCGGACCTAGGCACCTTGGGGCCTATAAATACCTCCTCTGATTTCACAGTGAGCTCCTTTGCTCACTGTGAGTCTCATCTTCCCCACTGCCCTCCGTTCGCAGCTCCTAGTTCTTCCAAGCTCTCCCGGCGATCGAACCCGCTGCATCTACTGATTGAGGGTGAGGTCTGGAGTTCAGACCCCCTTGCGGAGCTCCTGAAACCTCTAAGTTCACTCGAGATGGCCTACATTCGCTGCGAATCTTCGAATCGAGGTACAGCCTTCTTCCCTCTCTGTCGAGCTGAATCCAGCTCGATTCGCCTCTCCTCAAGCTATAGATGATGTGTTAGGACCCTCCCTTAGCTCCTAGCGGTCATCCTGGACCTCTAGTGAGCCTTGGCAGTGCGCCAAACAGCCTAAGCACCATCTGAGAGCACACTGCCAGTCGGGCCAATCCGCACGATTTCGACGTACTCCCGAGTCTTTTTAGCCCTCTGATTAGTATCGAAACCCTCAGAGCAATAATTGTAACTGGTATCGAGGGTTAGGTTCGACCAGATCGATCAATTCGACTGAACTTGATCGATCCAGTCGAAGCTCTGAGTGGCAAAAAATGCCGAGTAGCACCCCGACGGTCTAGACCACCCCAGGATCTCTGGTTGCGCCCTATCGCTCCATCTTCGATCCCTGAACATGTAGGGATCGAGACATTGGCAGCTCGTGGACTCTGTAAGGAGAATTATCTCCTCACAGGTGCGCCGACTGGGAAGTCTCGGCCGAGCAGTCTTTTGGAGAACCGGTGCCTCCCAGCTAGGGCTTCTTAGTTCAATCGACACGTCTGAGGTCAAGAAATGTGTAGCCGTCAAAATCGCGGCGTGACGTGGCCGGAGCGCAGTGAGTTTGGCGCTGGAAGCCCGTCTCAGAAATTAGGGCTGCGGATGCTTCGGGAGGAAGACGAAGACCGATTTTGGGCCGGAACGAGCCCCGACCCGCGCAGTTCTGATTTTGGGCCGCGGTTAATTAAATATATATTGGAATGTATTTTTAATAGTTATGATTTAATTTAATTAAAACCTAAAGTTCTAATTTAAATAAAAATTTAGAATAAATTAATTAAATAACTTTAGTTATACATATCCAAATAGTATGATCCAATATACCATTTGAATCAGAAAAATTCAAGGAATCTGAATATAAAATAAAATTTTAGATCCAATGGTTAGATTTAAAAATATTGGCCAAAACTTCTTTGTTCTTAAATAAATCATATGAAATCATTTAGTTGACCAATTTATGAGATTATGGGCTCTAATTGCTCCTTGTACCATAAGGAACAATTTCAGACCCTTAAAATTTATTTTGGATAATTAACTTTCTTAATCACTCCTTAATCACCCTAATTAAGGATTAGTAAATTAAACCCTAATTAAGCCTCTGATTTGGGTGAGAATGGTTCCTGATATCATATTAGATCTAGTATAACCTAAGTGTAAGGTTGGATTATCCTAAAGAGCCCTAATTTCACTAATCACCCTACGTGGCTTAATTAAGTGATTAGTGCTAATTAAGACCATTTAGGTCATCAAAACCTAAATTAAAGGTGTTTCCAATTTCATTAAGTAATATGAAATACATTAGAATAGTTTATAGCAAATTTGGATAGTTAAACCCTAAAATCCCAATTTTAGCCCTAAGAGGGGCATTTTGGTCATTTTGACCAAAATGTAATTTAATGTACTTTGAGGATTGAAAATTTCAGTAAACTACCATAAAATGGGTTAGTTATGTTCTCTGAGATCTTAGAACAAAAATAGTGTTAATGTGATCCTTAATCCATGAAATCTTTATTGAAATCCTTAATTAAGATAATTAGATCTTAAGTATTTTCTTATAAAGATCATTTGGACTTAACCTTTAAATTAATAAGAGAAATAGTCAATTATCTCATTGATAAGTTAATTAAAGATAACTTAAGAACTTAGTGTCAAAAGATAAGAAATTAGAAATGTTTAAGTTAAAAACTTAGTTTAAGATCTAAAGTGACCAAAACTTAGACTCTTAGATCTTAGTAATCTAAAGAGATGATTATAAGCTTAAATGTTAATCAAGGGAAGTGAATGGTTAAAGCATCATCTTAATAAGTGCAATATAGTTTAAATTCCAAAAGAAGCATAAAATTAAAGCTCCTAAGCTAATATCTAGTTTTAATGTCTAAAGTGATCAAATCTCAGATCTTTGGATCTTAGATCTTAGACTTAGAACTTCAATTTGAATCAAACCACCTCCAATTGAAATTCTTAAATGATTGATTATTTAATCTTTTGAAACCTTCCATGTGGGTATAGGATGATTCAATCAATAAGATAATGAAATTATCTTAAAGATTGAATATAGATCTTAGATTCTCAAGTTCTTAATTAATTATTTTATCTTATAATTAATAGAATAGCCTTTCACAAAGATCGTAGTTCCTGAATCTTTCAACTTATAGGAACCTTTACCCTTGGGATTAAGTGAGAAACCTAGATCCTATTTTGGTATCACCTTGGATTTGGAATTTGAACTCAACATAGGGTTTAAGTTCTAATTCCTTAAATCTTGATTTATTTGATCAAGATTTGGGTAAGAGAGTAAAATATTCATAAAATTAGGTCATTGATTTACTTACTTAAACTATATAGTCATCACATGATTTTTGATTAGAACTTGTTAAGTTCTAATATTTGACTTTAAGGACGTAAATCTGAGATTCTACTCGATAGCTGGATATTGGAGATCCTAAGCTTGTACCTTCTCAGGGTAGTTAGATTTGATTAGATTGCTTTGCATACCTTAGATTTTGAGCTTTAGCCCTTGAGCATAATAGGAAAACTTAGGATGATGTATCCTAAGCTAGTATTAAATTTACATATCATTCAGTTTTGTTTTGTCATAGTTAGTAGAATATGACCTAGTTTAGTCTGCCTCTTCAGTAGTAGTATTGTATAGACTGGACTCAAACCTAGCATATTTGGATGGCTAGGCTGGAGATTGATTGATTGATTGATATTGGAGGCCCTGTATGGCCTATTGGCTGGTATGGCAGTACTAGAACTTAGGCTTATTACTACTTTAGCTGTATTATATTGCTTTTTCTGATTTGCTTTGCCACATGCTTCAGTGGCCTTATTTTTAGTATTTGCTCGCTTTGCCACATGTCTCAGTGGCTTTATATGTTATATATTATTTTGCTTTTGCCACATATCTCAGTGGCCTTTCTTTTCATATTAATCTGCATGTTGTATGTATACTTTCATGGTTTAGATATATGTATAAATGGCATATTTAGGATACTAGAATTTTATTATATTCAGTACTTATGTTCTTTTATACTCAGCATGTTTTACTTCGATCATAATCATGTTAGGATCATGTTTATTCAGTAGTTGCAGTTATTTTTGCTCTTAACCTTACCTTGCTTATTTTGAGTCTGTATGTTACTTTGCATACATGTTGCATGCTATAAATAGATAATTTATAGTATCTCAGTTCTTTCATAGCTTATTGCACCCCTTTACTGCTGCATGTATAGTTAAATTTAAATGTGATATCCTTTAATATTCAATTCACTTTAAATAACCTAAAATGTACTTAGACAATTGTCTAACTGTAACCTTCTTATTTTGTTGACTGGGGCCCTGACATTTGTGATACCGACAAATATCAGATTCAGACGTGTTCGTGGGCAGTGTCGCTGAGGAGGAGCCAGTTCAGGAGGAGGACCTTCCAGTTGCTGTCTAGCTAGCTTTGTCTTGTTATTCCAGTGAGGACGAGAGTCTTTCATTTTTAGTTATTCATTTCAGTTTGTAATAATTAAACTTTCTGGATGTACTTTACTTTCTGCATTGTGATGAGTTACTATATTGCATTTTCATTTCCTACTATGTATACTTGTGGATGTTACCCTATTTTTATATTGCTTCCACCACTTTGATATTTATATTGATGAATGTTATAGCACTTGGTGACAAGTCCTTGCCTTAAGGCAAGTTGGGTTCGCCTAACTTTACTTAAGTTGGGGATTTGCCACAGTTGGAGCACCGTACTTCCTTATTGTTAGTACGGGGGCCCCACACCCCCCCTCCATTGCTAAGTTCTTGTGCTGAAGAAGAAAACTCATCCCCAAGGTCTTGAAGAAAGCAAAGGTCCTCTTCTTCCTCTTGCAAGGTCTAAGGTACCCATTTGTTCCTCTCCTTGTCTTCTTCATGTTACTACAATGCTTGAATATATATATAGAATTCTATAAATATGTATGGAAGCCATTAAGGCTCATTGAGGTAGCTCATTTATTCAAAAAATGCATGCTCTATTTTCATCCATTTTGCATACCTTGTCCTTTATCCATATTTATAGTATAAATAGGATGCTCTATTTGTGCCAATTTTGGTGTCGATGGAAAGGTATCGGAAAGACCTTTTCATTGATATATGGCACCACTTATGGAATGTTCTGAATTGGGAGTATTTGAGCTCAAAAGTAGGCCTTACAAGATTCATCCTAGCGAAATCTCCATCTAACGCTGCAGCGCGCTGCAGTGCTCAAAGTTGCAAAACGGGCTGCTGCAGCGGGCTGTAGCGGTATTTCAACAAAAACATATAAAAACATTTAATAAAATAATTAAATAGTAAAATGCAAAATGGACCGCTGGAACAAGCCATAGCACGCTGCAACAGCATTTCAGAAAAAACTTTAGGAAACCAGTCATTAACCTATTTGAACAGTAAAAAAATTGCAATTTGGACCACTATAGCGCGCCATAGCACACCACAGCGGGCCGCGGCGCTAAGAGCGCCATAGCGCGCCGCAGCGCTAAAACCACCACAGCGCGCTGCAGCAGCAGAAGCGCCACAGCGCGCTGTAGCGCCCAAAATTGCAAAAATGTCCAGAATTTTCTGAAAACTGCCCATTTCTAGCTGAAAAGGCCAAAACTTCACTATTTTTGCATTTTAAGGTCCCTAGGACCCTAGTGAGACTAAGTTATATCAAATTTGAACCTATTTTAATTAAAATGGAACATTGCATATAATTCTATATGAAAATTAAGTTCGAAACTTTATTATTTTTATCAAGTGCTCAAAACCTACTATGTACTTGAAATGTATGTTATGCCAAATGCTAAGTAATAGAATCTTAAGTGCTTGTATCAAATAGGTATATCTTAACAACTTAATAGCATGAAACCAAAGTCTTTTAGAATTATAATCAAGTGTTAACCCCTTTGCTTTGATTTAGAATTTAGTTAGCCTTAATTATCTTTTTATTCTATGTCATCTTTATATTTAGATGCTTTCATGATATTATAATGTATATTAGAAAACTCTAAACATCTATTTGGACACTTAAAGGTGCTTAAATTGATATTAAACTATAATTGAACATAACAATCATGATAACTTAATTAAGTAGATGATACTTAATCCAAACCTGAAATTATCATCAATAATACATTAATATCACATTGATTTGTCATTCAGACATCTGCACAATGGAGACTTTGGATTCATTATCAAGTTTCAAAGCATTTTTTTGGATTTATCTTATAAGCATGAGCATGAGCATAAGCATGACGTGTAAGTATAAGAATGATGTATGAGTATCAGTGATGATTTATGGGTTACGGAATATTGCATATATTGACTGGAGAATTTCAGAATGCATCGGTATTATTAGTAAGCAGTTTTCCCAACTAGATCTATGTATACATTGGACCGTAGTACTCATAGCAGTTCAATGATATTTTGGTTACATATCAGTAGCATACAGTGTTGTGGCATATTCAGATGCACAGTTTCATTGACATACAGTATAGTTTTACATATGATTACTCAATTTCAGATTCATTACTATTTCAGTTTATTTTCAGTGTTCAATTTACAGTTCAGTTTTACTTTACTTTACTTCAACTTTGTACAGCTTTATATAGTTTTATGATTTCAGTTATCTTTATAGTATTTCTGCAAATTTAATCACATTATATAAATGTTAAATGAATAAATAGAACTATAGATTAGTTTCGATGTATTAGACTTATTGTCTAACATGGGATACTTTTGTGATCCGACAATTTACTAGATCTTGAGCATTATATTGAGCCAGGTCAGGAGGATGCCCAGGAGATTCAAGAGGAGCCCATTGAGCACTAGTGGACACTTCTTCAGTTTTATTTTTTGCTTAGTATTTTCATTTCAGTACTTAGCTCTATGTTTGTTATTCAGTAAATGCTTGTAATAATTCTGGATGTATTTTCTTTTCTTTTCTGAGACGAATATTTTCATACAGCTTTTGTGATGAATGTTTCTGGATATTTGCTTTAAGCTTCCGCACTCTATTATATATTACTTATACTTAGTATTATAATATGATCAGCATACTAGAAATGCTGATATCATATACATATATTGGATTACTATTATATTCTAAATCTAATATATGTATTTGTCTAATACTTTGGATAAGGATATTAGTCTTATCTTAAGTATTAGCTCTTAACCTTCCTTGAGGTTAAGTCAGCAGCCCTTCAGAGAGGTTTGGTTTTTAGCTATATCGGGGAGACGGGTTATCCCTCCCCGAGTGGCATGCCGCTCCGTCGCCGAAATTGATCATAACTGTCTCTTTTACGCGCGGCGACGGGGCGGGGCGCTACATCATATCAGAATGGGTGATTGTGTATACACATTTTGGCTAATGGATAGGCTGTAAGGAGAAATAGAGATACTTAGCATAACTCATTGGAGAGAGTTGTGTTTAGTTTAGGAACCCATCACAGTCTTTCAAATGTGCTTGACTTCTCAGATACTTCTGGACATGTTCATAGAATTAATGTAAAATAACAAAAAAAAAATGCATTTGTATTTCTGCCTGTTTAGTTTCAGTTTAATTCCAATTACAGTGGCTTTATTAGGCAGGTTTTTGATATGGCAATTTTATTTTTTTACTTTCAATTTTGCACACTTTTACTTCTATTTCAACATCTTATACAACTTTTGCTAGTAATTATATGCATGATAAGATGTAAGTCTTAATTGTTGTTTGACTTGGTCTATTTATATGTATCATATCTTAGTTATACTACTATTACTCAGCATACATCCTAAATGATCATATTCTTATTAAGGTGTTCTTTTAGTCATTTTAGTTCTTTTATAGCTTGATATGTATTAGTACTTAGCCTTGTAGCTTCTAATTTGAGGTATATTCATTTATTTACCACATTTATATAAGTTATAAATGCTTAATTTATAGATTATCTTTTCTTTTGTTGCTTGTTGCACCCATTGCTTGTTTGTTATTATTTAATTTAAAATATAATATCCTAAAAATTGTAGAAATCATTAAATCAGCATAAAATGCACTTATGCAATTATCTAATGCAAGCTTTTTCTTTTCATTGATGGGGCCTTGTCATGTATAAAAAACATGTCAAATTCAGAGCATTTTGAGGAGATAATACCAGGTGATGAGCTTGGCCAAGAGGAGGACCTTTTTGTTGTTGCTAATGCTTAGCTAGTTCTATTATTTCTATTTGGTGAGTACAAGAGTTTATTCCTTTAGTTAAACTGTTATTCCTAATTGTAATAATTCAGAACTCGAACGTATTTTTTTTTGTACTTTTATTAAAAGTTGAGTTATGTTCTCATATTTATATATTATGGATATGAATATTATTTATTTTGCTTTCGCACTTTGATATTTATGTATGCACATTTTGTGATTGATTTACGAGAAAATGGCATATCTTGCAATTATCGGCATGTTAGGGAGAAAATATAATTTAACTATAATTGGGGATATGTCAAAGTGAACACTCTACTATAATCATGTTAATATACATCTTAGCATGACCACAAAAGAAATGGGACTCTACATAATATGCCTCATCCAAGGGTTATGGACTGAGCTATGGAGTCAGATTTCCTTAATTTTCTTATGGCTCAAATGATCAAGTCTTTGTCCAAAAGTTGTGCACAAGCTGTTTTCGCACATTTGATGATGTCAGATTCATTCATAGCATTAACGTTGAAAAATGCACAACTTTTTGACAATGCGATCATTCAAGCTTAACGAGGTTTTTAATGAAAATTTTAGTTTTAATTAATATTATAAAACATGCTTCATTCTGCAATTTATTCCATTCAATATTACATGCCGTTTTAGCTCAAATAAACACTTCATTAATAAGAAGAGATCTTACATGCACAAGTACTAAGAATCACTACATGTTCTTGCTGCCCTACCCTCCCCAAGGAGGTTTAGGCTGCCATTACAATGGATACAAAAAAGAAAGCTATAAGAAATGCTGAGCATATACATTGCTTTTATAAGGAATAATAATAAAAAAATGAGTAAGAATGCTATACACAAGAACCTTGAATGCTCTCTCCAATTTCTTATCTCTTTAATCTCCTTATTCTTCCTTGCTCTCCGTGTTTATCTTCTTTTAAAGTTGCAGCAGCCCTTAATCCTCCTTAGGGTTAGGGCTCTCCTCATAATGTTGTTTTCCAAAATGAAAATTTGAACCCTCCATAAGCTTTTCTTCTTACTATTAATAATATCCTCCTCATCTCTCTCTCCTCCAAGCTCCCATAAATTTTCTCTTAAAATGTGGAGTCTTAATAAACATTATTACTTTAAAACGTGAAGTTTTTGACCTTCCGAATGCCAACTTGGAGAAGGTTTCCAAGAAAAGATTCTGACACGCATTATAGCGCGTTGTAGCGTAATATTCTCTATCGGTCGGGCGTTAAGGCACGCTATAGCGCCTTAGTCTCGGGCAGACGTGCGCTACAGCGTGGTATAGCGCTTGGATCTCGAGAAGACAAGCGTTGTGGTGTTTGGTCTCAGGAACATGGGCACTGCGGCGCGCTATGTCATTTGTCTCTCGGGAACACGGGCGATGCGGCATGCTATAACGCCTTGGTCTCGAGTACATTAGTGTTGTGGCACTTAATTCTGGGTCCGTCTGTTGCTACGGGGCTCTCTGGCGCCTTTGTCTTTGGGTAGACGGGTGTTACGGCGTCCTGTGGCACTTAATTCTCGGCCCCTCTAGCGCTACGGCGCACTATAGCACTATGTTCTCCGGTAGACGGGCATTGTGGAATGCTAGGGAGCTTGAATCTCTGCTTGTCTAGCACTACAGCACACCATGGCACCTTGCTCTTTGGAAAAAGGGCGTCATGGCACGCTACAGCATGTTGGAGCATGTTGTAGCATTTTGTTTCACACAATTCCCTTCCTATATGTAATTTGATCTATTGATAGCTGAAATGACATAAAATTACAGTAAAACTACAATTAATCCTAATAAAAACATAAATTCTAATAAGAAAATGATTATTTTTATTGAGTTCATCACAGGACCGCATGGCCTGCAAAGAGATTCCCTTCCATTAACGGGAGTGAGAGGCAACGACCAAATGACGAGGCGAGGAGGTGGGGAGCAGGCTCGAACAGCCGTTGGTACGGGAAATTTGGTCCGTTGGGGAGGCACGGTTTGGATGATGATGAATAGTTCTTAGAAAATTCTTGACCATCCGATCTTGGCAAGATTTGACGGCTAAGGAATATGGCTGGCTTGATTAAAGTAGCATCGTCGGATCGAAGGACCGAATGAGTAGAATGCATTAGAGATCGGCTGCTGCGTAGAATGAGCTACACAGCAGATCGCCTGCGGTCCGCACAGCGAATACAAGTGATTAGCTAACTGTTGGAGGATCTTAAATGCAATTATGAATTTTGAAAATCCTTTTTTGCAACTTCTCAATTTAATTTAATTTCATTTAAGGCCTAAATGATCTTCAAAAATTTTAAAAGTTCACCCCTAGCTAATTTGGGTGAGAAAAATTCAAAAATATAATCATATTTTAATTTGGAGATCAATTTAAATTAACTAATTTTCTTGGTCAATAAATTGATTAAATGATCAATTCATCCAATCAAACTCTGACATATCCCAAATTTTCAGGATTAGGTCTTAATGATAATTAAAATCTAATGGAACAAGAATTAGGACTGGATTTAGTTCAAATTAGGCTTAGTAAAAATAGATTTTTACAGTTTTGAATTTCTCATGTATCTGCAAGGGTCCAATGTCGATGGGCTAACAAGGAATCAACTTAAATTACCTCAATTTAGGCTTTTTAGGTTTATGAAAACAAATTTTTTTCTAGTTTCCATTCCTTCACCTCCTAGCTCCAACAGCTTCCCAAGGTCACCAGCATGTGATAGGGATGTTGAGGTGAGCTGTCGGTGGTTGAGGATCACCGAAGGGATGCTAAGAGGTCGTTGGACAAAGAAGAAAAGGCTTTCTGATAGCAGCTTTGGGGAGGGCTCCTAGTGGTTTTTGAACTGGTATCTTGATTTCTACAACATTCTTAAGGTTTCAAGAGGTGGTGGAGGTTTAGGAATGATAAGCATTGACAGACTACAAAATAGTGCGACTTTTGTTTGCACACTAGTGTACATAGTTTGAAGTAATATAGGAATGATGAGTTCCATATTCATTTTTTTCAAGGATTAAGTGAGGGTCACTAGCTACTATTTTATTTATTAATGCTTAAGCAAATAAATTGTTTTTATTTTTTCTAAACTATAACTAAGCATGCAAAGTAAATAAACCTAAAATTATGAGGATGTTATCAAGTTTAAGAATATCGGGGAGTGTTAAGCCGATCAACTATGATTCAATATTGCAAGTTCTTGTTGAGCTTAAATTGATTATCTCATGAAGATGCAAACTTATATTTCAAAGGGTTACTTATAGTTAAACCCTATAGTGATCTCTCATGCATATGGGTTACTCACTACTAAACCCAAAAGTCATCTTTAGTTGATCTCGTACGAGATCTCTTAACTTCGAACCTTAACTTCTCCTTAAGTCCTATCGACATTCCCTATCTAGTGCAAATGGAACTATATTTCCATCTCTGTTCTCACATGCACATATACATCTCTGTTTTCAAAAGAAAGTGTGTAGATCTCTCTATTCCAATAATCCTTTATTCAGTCTCACCAGCGAGACCACATGAGGTATGGAACATGGAAGACAAGAAATGTCAAGCGCACATAATTCTTTGATATGAACTTTTTCTTTGATCAAATCTTTAGTGATGCTTACATGGCATGCAATTACATGCACATACATTTTGATCTAATATTTTAGTTTGATCAAAGGTGTAGTGCGATGTGAGCATGCCCCTTTAAAAAAAATGATTTCAATACATGCATCACTAACATTTTATAAGATAAAACACATGCGTTCATCACAAGAAAATCATACATCCAAATCCACAATCATATAGAAAATGTTTACTACATAGGTCTCGCCTAACCCTCCTTGAGAGGGGGGGGTTTATGTGTAACAACCCGAGTTATTACCATAGTTGATTAGGACTAATCCTAAGTCTTAAACACAATTATAAGTGCTAATTATGTCAAATGGAGTCAACCTTTGAGACCTAGTCCAAATCAGGAATCGAATGGATCGAATCCTGATTTCTAGAAATCCAAAAACCCTAGAAATTGACTTATTTAAATTGACCTCCGATCGAAAAACGGACACCATCATTATGTTCCTTGACCCCAAATTAGCTTGGGGTTAAGTTTTCGTGTCAATCGGAAGTCGTCAAAATTTCGACGAATATTTTAATAATAAAAATACCCCAGAAATCGAGGTATCAAAATACTCGTCGGATCAAAAATTCGACTTCGCCATTGAATTCCTTGACCCCAAATTAGCAAGGAAAAACATGTTCAAAATTTTCTGGAAAAAAAAAAATATATTATTTTAATACTTAACGGCGTGCCGTTAAGTATTTAACGGACCCGTCAACTGTAGTTGACAGCGCCGTCTATCCAGACGGCTCCAACGTAGCCGTTGGATCGGGCCTGGATCCAAAGGCTACGGAGCTGTCGTCCTCGACGGCTTCGTCCGCGCGACACGCGGCAGCCCCGCCGCGCGCCCGGCCAACAGCGGCCTCCCCCCAACCTCGGCGAGGTCGCCTGAGATCCTATAAGACCTCAGGCGAGCTCGGGGCTCCGGGTTTGCGAAACCCGAGCCCCGACGCGTCCGAAACGAGCCGAGCCCCGACAGCCGTCCGCATCCAGGTACCCCGATCTCCCTCCTCCTCCGTTGATTTTGCAATTTTCTTCTTGATTATTGTAGATCTTAGGTCTGATTGTCGATCCATCGGACCTGATTGAGAGACCTGATCGAGCTTGATCAGGTCCGATCAGCCCAGATCTAGACTTAGAAATTTTAGGGTTCGGTCGGCCGAACCCTAGAATCTAGGGTTGCAGATTGTTGGCGATCCCGGCCACCTCCGGCGAAGGTCTGCCCACCGGCGTGTAGCCCTCGTCGAGGGCTACCGGCGGCCGTGCGGGCCAAGGTGGTCCGGCGCCAGGAAGGCCGGCAAAACTGTGCTCTAGCCGGCACCCTCGGGCCGCCTCCGCGAGGAAGACGGAGTCCGGGTCGGGCCGGGTCGACCCAAGCCCAACCCGCCCGAGCCGGGTCCGCGTCAGCCGGGTGGGGCCCACCAGTGCCACGAGGCGCCTTGTGGGCTTGCCACATGTCCAGTGGGACCCACCAGCCGAAGCCCACGACGCTTCGGCTTCGGCCGTGGGGCCCACAGTGCCACGTGGCAGCCAGCCGGCACGCCACGTGTCACGTGGGGCCACAGCCCGAGCCGCGTGACGGTTCGGCTCCCCGGTGGGGCCCACAGTGTCACGTGGCAGCCTCTGGGCCTGCCACGTGGCAAGTGGGACCCACTGCCCGAGCCCCGCGCGGCGGTTCGGCTTCCCAGTGGGGCCCACAGCGCAACGTGGCAGCCTCTGGGCCCGCCACGTGGCAAGTGGGACTCACTGCCCGGTCAACCCTGGCGGTCCGGCTCCCCGTGGGGCCCACAGTGCCACGTGGCAGCCTCTGGCAGTGCCACGTGTCAAGTGGGCCCACTGCCCAGTCACCCAAGCTGAGTTAGCCCCTGTGTGGCCCACAGTGTCACGTGGCAGCCCCTAGCAGTGCCACGTGTCCAGTGGGGCCCACTATCTGTTAATTAAAATTTAATTAAATTACTATTAGTATTAATTAATTACTGTTTAGCCTTAATTAATCACAGTTTGTGGTTAATTAAAATAGGATTAGTACTAATTACTTTTGAACATTAACCTTAATTAATTAAGAATAATTAGAGATTAATTATGGTTTATTAAACCCTAAACAGTAATTAGGATAATTAATTATTAATGAACAGTAAAGTACAATTAAATATTCTTAAATATATATTAACAGGTAATTAAGACTAATTAAAAAGTAATTAATGCTAATTACTTTGATATAGTAAAATATTAATAAATATAATTAAATTAATTAAATAATAGTTTAATTAATGTTAATTAATAATTAAGCCTAATTAATCACAGATTAATTAAGGATTAATGATTTCAATAATTTTATATAAAAACTTTAGGAATGAACAGTAAAATAATATAATTTGAATAAATGAATAATAAAATAATTCAAATTGTAGTTTTGAATAATAAATCTTAGAAGTTTAATAACTTTTTGTAGGATGATCCAAACATAGCCAATATAGGTCTTAAAATACTCAAAAAAATGTAAGAATTCAAATAACGTAATGTAAAAATTTATTTTGGGGTATGTATAACGAGGTAATATTTTATGACCTCTTTAAAGCCTCATAACTTTTTACCCGGTTATCGAAACATAATCAATATGGGTCTAAAATGCTCAGGAGAGCGGCCCCATCACCGTAGTAGTATTAGTTTTCCTATTTGGATATCAGGATAAAAAGTCAACCCTATAATTTAGAGTTGACTTTGGTGAAAATGACCAAAATGCCCCTGGAATTCAAACAGCCATAACTTAGTCAAATCAACTATAAATTGGAAAATTCAAGATGCTAACCAGCCTAGAATTTCAACGTCATCATTATAACAAAATAATATTTAGGATTTGAACCCTAGAAATTTAGGTAAATGACAAAATTACCCCTAGCCTTATTTTAGTCACAAATTGACCGTTTCTATTTTCAAGTTAGACAGTAAAGAATCAATTGGATCTAACAGAAATCAATTCTGACCACTAAGTCAAAAATTGACTTTTTGATCCTTAAAGTAGGGGCAAAATGATCATTTAGCCCTAAGATTGGATTAAGTACCCTTACCCTTTGGATAACATCCCAGAATGCCAAGACTAATATTATAATCATCTTAGTAATATTTAAGCAAGTGAAATCAACCCTTAAGTCAGATTCCCATAATTTTTGCTAAGTTTTAAGCACTACACCTTAAGGACCTTTCCTGAGAATAGGAATATATCATAGGTTAAAGTTCATTCATTGGGTAAATTAGGTTACCCAACGGGTGAAACCTTGGTTTATTAGTTTCTAGACTTTCTTTTATTTTACAACTCGTTCCGATTATTTTATCTTTTAACTTTAGATTTAAGTTAGGAGATTCATCCTATTAAGTTTGATTACTTAATAGGATTTGCCATAACTAGTAGATCACTTATTGAATAAAACTTAGAACTTAGGTCTTATTCTTTGGATTATGTGATTAAATCTAAGTCTCGTAGTATTTAATCCATAATTTATAGGTTTAGAAGATCTTAATTAGATCTTAGTTAGAACATCTAAATTTACAAAATTAGGACGTATGATTCATTTATTTAATTCGTAGTCGTCTATCTGATTGAGCTAGATTGGAACCTGATCAGTTCCAATCATTTTTAACTTATAAGGACGAATTTTCGGGTTACACTCGATAGTAAGATTATGGTGATCCTGAACTTGTGTAACTTGGAATAATTAGATAGTTAAGTAGAAAACAAATGATATCACCATGTTTAGTAGAGTTCTTTGCTTACTTTGATACTTTATTACTTATACATTCCTTGATTTTTGTGCCATATTTCTTTGAGCATATCATATAAGACATTTGATACATTAATAAAATGTTAAGAAAATATGGAGACTCCTTAGATTCCTTATGAAAATATTAACGTAATTTATGAAAATATAATGGTCTTATGAGCTGCCTCTCAGATATTTCCTTATTGCCTAGCCTCCTTATGTCACTAGGGGAAGGATCTATTTTTGTTGTGTGCCTAGTTTACTAGCCTCCTTATGTCGCTAGGGGTACACCGTTGGTGCCTTAGCCGTACTGGCATTAAGGTTGCCTTGTATACTTAGTTTACTAGCCTCCTTATGTCGCTATGGGCATACAGTTGGGCCTTAATCGTACTGGTGCTAAGACCCTTCGTTTGCATTGTGTGCTTATTTTGCCTAGCCTCCTTATGTCGCTAGGGGTACACAGTTTATGACTTAGCCGTGATGGTGCTAAGCTTCTTTGGTATTCGATGGGCTTGAGTAGCTCTTTTCTGTATGGCAGTCGATGCACGTGTGACTTTATATGCAGCTGTTGTAATTTACTATTCAGTATTCTATTCCGTCAGCTATTTCCTTGTACTACTTTTATATATATATTTAGGATGTTATAATCTTGCTGCTATTTATATGTACCACTGCTGAGTTATTTATTTTAATTGGCATGTTTTCTATTGATCACTAGCATATTTAGGATGTAGAACTTTTCTTACAACACATGACAGTTATGTATATTTATATGCCCTTCCTTGCTTAGTTTGTATGCGAGGCATGTCTCAGCCTCTTTCCTTTTCTTTGCTTAAGTTATAAATGATGATTTATAGCTTCCCCATTTCCTTTGTATTGCTTGCTGCTCCTTTTCATATATATATATATATATATATATATATATGTTGCTTAGATGTTGTCAAATGGTGATATTACTTAACACTTATAATAATTCATCGGCTTAAAATATACTTAGACAAGTGTCTAACCAAATTTTTATTTTCTTTGGCTGGGGCCCTACATTGTGAAACCGACAATGGCAGACTCTTTTCAGTTAGACGAGCAGGAGTTAGGTGTGGAGCCATACCCAGAGGAGGAGCCCGTGGAAGAAGTTGACGTTTAGCCTTCTTATATTCTTGAGTGAGGATGAGTAGTTTTTCATTATATTTTTCCTTTAAACATTTTAAATTATATAATAATACAGGTACTATTGACTGTGATTTTAGATTGTATACTTATATTCTGAGTTCTATTTTTCTTTCCTATTTGTTTTATGATACTTGGATAGTTTACATTTCCTTAAATCGCTTCCGCACTCTGTTTATTTACTTATACAGTGACTGTTAGTTTGATTCTGTGTTAATCCTTCCCTAATTAGGTGGATTGTGGAGACTATCCTAATCCAATGATAAGTGAGGGGTTAGCCAGAGTGACACCCCACCCTTAATCTAATCCTTTGGCGAGATTAAGGGTGCGGGGCGCCACAGTTGGTATCAGAGAATTCCATAAGGTGTCAGATGAGAATTTGTATTCTTATCTACCTAATGGAAGATTCTCTGCCAGCTCAGTCACTATATCAGTATATGTTAGAGTCACATCCAAGGGATCACAATGTCACACTCAAAATAAGAAGTTGATAATCAAAATACACAAGCAGTGTATCAAACAAAAATCTAAATGTTAACACAGTTAGATACGCTAGGATGATGGTTAAAGGGCATCTTCGACGATTCAATGAAAGCTGGGAAGAATTTGTCCAATTTTACCAAGGACTCGACCCGTACGTAGATCCGGAAGTCAGGAGGCTGAACCAATTGCTCCGTGAAAGCACCTTCAGAGGACATGATCACCCCATATTGGCCGAGAGATGGCTAATGCTGATAGATGATATAATGGGGACGATGAATATTACAGACAATGTCAAGCTTGCCCTCGTGACACGCCTCATGCAGGACAGGGCTAGAGACTGGTGGTGTGTTAACCTTAGAGCCCTCACCCATCAGCGCGGATGGCTACAGCGGGACGTCATCTACGATGACTTCTGTCGTGCCTTTACAACCCGATACATTGGATAGAAGCCTTAGTTTTATTTCATATGCTATTTGTATTCCCTTCTGTATCATCTAAAATTTGGTCTTTCAAATAAAAAATAATAAAAAAAAAAAACTGTTTCACCTTACTTCATTAATATGGATGTTTAGGATATCGTGCAAACATGTCGGGACAGGACCTCTTCGCCCACTTTAAGGACAGGTGGGCATACGATGTGTTCCTGGCAAGGAGATATGGTAGGGAAGTCCAGGGGGTCTCCCCAGTGGGGGCCAGCATTCTAGAAAGGATGCTGGAAGGTGCAATAAACAGGGGACTAGACATCCCCATTCTGGCCAGAGAATGGTTGCGCAGGGTGACCCAGATCTTTGAAGAACTGGAATGCCCCGACGATGCGCTGATTGGACATCCTGGAGATCCTCCTTCATGACTACGCAGAAGAATGGTGGGCACAGGAAGTATGGAGGTTCGAGCAACGACACGCCCACCACCGCCGAACGCTGACCTACGCTTACTTTACTCAGGCTTTCACGAGAAGATACATAGGATAGATCCTGTGTTTTATTTTCCAATGATTGTCTTGTCTTTTGTACTCTGTTTCTAAAATTTGTATCGTCTATTTTTGTTTAATAAAAAGAAAAGCTGTTATGTTGACTCCTTTTCTAGAATGCTAAATGGGTGTCGTCTTTTATTCAGATTTCTAGCAAAAATGAATCCTGGACAGAGCCCTTCACCTGCCCCATCCAGCACCGCATCCAGTGAGGTTAATGCCTTACTAGAGGCTGTAAAAATGATGATAGAGTCCCATCGGCGACAAGCTGAGGAGGTGGCCAAGGCACAGGCCAGTCAGGCGGAATGGATGGAGCGCCTTTTGGTATCACAGATCAACCAGAATCGCCCATTAACAACATCTACTTCGGCACCCCAGAGTTACAACCAACAGTTCACCCCGTCCGCTGACACACAACTACATAACTTCCTCCGATTGAGGCCTCCCATATTCAATGGGAATGCATCAGCGGTGGACACTGAAGACTGGCTGTGAATGGTGGAAAAGAACATGACCAGCCTCAAGTGCCCCGAAACAGAAATAATCCGATTGGTCACTCATTTGCTATATGGAGAGGCCGAACATTGGTGGCATCAAACACGCACCACCAAGTTCGAAGGCATCAGCTTGGAGGATATTTCCTACGATGAGTTTGAAAAGGTGTTCCGGGCAGAATATATTCCACTGTCCGAACGCCGCAGTATGACGGAGGAATTCCTCAAGCTACAACAAGGGAACCGCACCATGGCTGCGTCGATGCGGAATTCCGAAGGCTCGCCAGATTCTCCTCGAGTCTGGTACCCACCGAAGAAGACCGGTGCCACCAGTTCCAAAGCGGTCTTCGGCCGTCCATACAGACCCAGGTCGTGCCCTTCCGCCTCACCAACTACCAGGAGCTGCTGGAGACTGCGAAGGTCACTGAAAAGTGCCAGCAGGGGGAGGCAAAACGGCTTGCCAACTCTGGAGTGCTATGCCAGGAGAACCCAAAGCAGGTCAGGGTGTACCAACTTGAGGCAGAAGCCCCTGCTGCGGATCCCTACAATGGCTGCGCGAGGCCGCACCCCTACGGCAGGTGCTTCCATGGGCAAAATGTATGCTACACCTGTTGCAGGCCAGGGCATGGCTACACCCGGTGCCAATACACAGAGATGATTGACGGCACGACCATCAAGCGGGTGCAGGGCCAGCCTGTGTTTGATCTGTACTGACGAGCCCCTGCCACCACTGCCGCATGTCCAACCTTGCCACCGCCTGCTCCACGACGAGAGATGCCTCCTGCTCCGCGTCCCGATACATAATAGGCCCACTGGCCAGGCACGCGTGTATGCCCTCACGCCAGCAGAGGCCACTGAGGACAACCATGTTGTGTCAGGTACAGGCTTCTAAACCAATTCAACAAATTTTTACTCATTTATGCTTAGTTATAACCAATAAATCCTGCATCTATAATTAGGTACAATATATATAAATAGTAAGTCTTGTAACATTCTATTCAATACTGGAGCAAGCCACTCTTTCGTTTCTGAAAGTTGGATAAAATCCCTCAACCTACTAGTTCACCGATTGATGACACCGCTAAACGTTGGGCTGCCATCCGGAGTACAACTTCAGGCCAACCAGTTTTGCAAATTACAAGTTCCCTTTGGAGGAGCAAAGGTTGGGGCCAAATTGATAGTATTGCCAATTGCCAACTTTGATGTTATCCTGGGCATGAATTGGCTAAGCCAGCACGATGCCACTATTAACTGCCAGAAGAAGAAGATTACCCTAGGCAGTGGCAAACGCGCAAAGTCCTTTGTAGGGAACTTTAGCACTAGAACTTCCCTAGTTAATGCTATTCAGGCACAGAGACTTGTAAGCAAAGGTTGTAGGGCATTCCTAGTAACTATACTAGGTGAAAAGAAAGAAGAGGTTCCTCTCTCCCAGAATCCTATCGTCAACGAGTTCCCCGACGTCTTCCTTGAAGATCTTCCTGGTCTTCCACCTACCCAAGAAGTTGAATTCGCCATTGACGTGATTCCTGAAACTCAGCCTATCTCGAAGGCGCCTTATAGGATGGAGCCCAAGGAGTTGCAGGAGCTATATAAGCAACTACAGGAATTGCTAGAGAAGGGTCTAATAAGACCAAGCTCTTCTCTGTGGGGAGCTCCAGTCCTGTTCATAAAGAAGAAGAATGGGTCAATGAGAATGTGCATTGACTGTAGAGAGCTGAATAAGGTCACGATCAAGAACAAATATCCACTACCTCGCATTGATGACCTATTCGATCAACTAGCCGGAGCAAAAGTATTCTCAAAAATCGATCTGCGATCAGGCTACCACCAACTTCAGGTGAAAGACTCCGACATTGCAAAGATGGCCTTCCGAACTAGATACGGTCACTACGAATTTCTAGTGATGTCTTTTGGACTAACAAATGCACCTTCCATATTTATGGATTTGATGCAGCGTATCTTGAAGCCGTATCTGGATAAGTTTATCATCATGTTCATAGATGATATTCTGATATACTCCAAATCCAAAAGCGAACACGAGGGCCATCTCCGAATTATATTGAAAGAGCTGAGGAACCATCAACTTTATGCCAAGTACTCGAAGTGCGAGTTTTGGCTAGAGTCTATCGCCTTTTTAGGCCACATTGTGGATGCTCAAGGGATCAGGGTGGATCAGAACAAAATCCATACAATCCAGGAATGGGCTCAGCCCAAGACAGTGACAGAAGTTAGGAGTTTCCTAGGATTAGCAGATTATTATAGGAAATTTGTGAAGGGATTTTCTCAGATTGCCTCCCCTATTACCAAGCTCACTCAGAAGGGGGTACCACTTGAATGGTCGCCAGCGTGTGAAAAAGCCTTCCAAGCTCTCAAGGATGCACTTACCTCTGCCCCTGTACTAGTCCTTCCGAAGGAGGGAGTAAATTTCCAAGTATACACGGATGCCTCGGGCATAGGCCTCAGAGCCATATTGATGCAAGAAGGGAAGGTCATAGCCTATGCCTCGCAACAGCTGAAAGTCCACGAGAAGAACTACGCGGTCCACGACCTTGAACTAGCGGCCGTAGTGTTTGCCTTGAAGATCTGACGACACTATCTCTATGGAGTCCAATGCTCAATCTTTACCGACTACTAGAGTCTAAAATATATATTCACCCAGCGAGAGCTAAACTGTAGACAAAGAAGGTGGTTAGAGCTAATCAGCGACTATGACTTGGATATTCAATATCATCCAGGGAAGGCCAACGTGGTGGCTGATGCCCTTAGTCATCAGGCATCCCTAAATGCCATGATATCAGAAGGCCCGTTGGTAGAAGAATTTCGTAGAATGGGTATCAAGCCTATCAGCGGGGACAGGCTCAGCCTAACTCTATCAAATATCAATGTGGAGCCTACCTTCCACCGGGATGTGTCTGTGTCATAGACCAAGGATGAGGAATTCTTGAACTTCAAGATGGCTATCGAGAGTGGTCGTCGTACTGATCTTCGCTTGCACAACAGTGCCATTTATCTGGGGAATCGATTATGGATACCTAAGTCCATGCAGCGAGAAATATTAATTGAAGGACATAATTCAGGGTATCAAGTGCACCCAGGAAGCACGAAGATGTATCAAGATCTGAAATCGTCATTCTGGTGGTCAGGGATGAAAAGAAGCATAGCAGACTTTGTGGCGAAGTGCCACGAATGTTGCCTAGTAAAGGCAGAGCACCAAAGGCCAGGAGGCATGCTTCATCCGCTAGAAATCCCAGAATGGAAGTGGTCGAATATATCAATGGACTTCGTCATGGGTCTGCCTCATGTGAGATCTGGGGCAGACACTATTTGGGTCATCGTTGATCGACTGACTAAGTCGGCGCACTTCCTTCCAATCCGACAAACTGATTCAGTCGAAAGGCTCGCTAAGTTATACGTCAAAGAAATAATTCAACTTCATGGTATCCCAAAGAATATTGTATCTGATAGAGACAGTCGATTTACATCAAAATTCTGGCAGGCTGTTCATCAAGACTTAGGCACCATACTGGCCATGAGCACATCATTCCATCCTCAGACAGATGGCCAGATCGAGAGAGTAAATCAAGTGCTGGGAGACATACTCCGTCTCTATATTTTAGACTTTGCTGGATCCTGGGAAGACCACCTTCCCTTGGTGGAATTCGCATACAACAATAGCTTCCAGGCCAGTATCAAGATGGCTCCATACGAGGCACTTTACGGCAGAAAGTGCTCAACACCCATGTCTTGGTCCGAAACCGGAGACGTTCAGCTGTTCGGCTCAGAATTGGTCGAAGAGACGAACAAAAAGATTAAACTTATTCAACAACGTATCAAGGCAGCCCAGGATAGGCAAAGTAAATATCATAATCTCCATCATTGACCCTTAGAATTTCAAGAAGGAGACTTCGTGTACTTAAAGGTCAGCCCTATGAAAAGAGTCCATCGCTTCGGGGTTGCCAGTAAGCTTAGTCAAAGATATGTTGGGCCATTCAAGGTCCTCCAGAAGATTGGGTCAGCTGCCTATCGATTAAACTTGCCAGAGAATTTCGCAGCAGAGCACAATATTTTTCATGTATCGTCCCTAAGAAAGTGTCTTCAGGACCTGTCTCATCTTGTGCAACTTCCAGAGATTCAAATGTAGCCAGACCTATAATTTGTTGAGGAATCGATTAGAATCCTGGCCCGTGATCGCAAGCAGCTCAGGAATCGTGCAATCAACATGATTAAGGTCCAATGGAAGAATTGTTCCTGCAACGAGGCCACCTGGGAAAAGGAATCCGATATGCAATCCAAGCATCCCAAACTCTTCGAAAACCCAGGTACTTCTATTTCTTGGTATTTTGAACCTTTAAATTTCCATACGAGTCATGCTTAGCTCCACTTGAGTGATGTCGAGGACGACATCGTTCTTAAGTGGGGGAGTCTGTAACAATCTGAGTTATTACTATAGTTGATTATGACTAATCCTAAGTCTTAAACACAATTATAAGTGCTAATTAGGTCAAATGGAGTCAACCTTTGAGACCTAGTCCAAATCAAGAGTCGAACGGATCGAATCATGATTTCTGGAAATCCAGAAACCCTAGAAATTGACCTATTTAAATTGACCTCCGATCGAAAAACGGACACCACCATTGCGTTCCTTAACCCAAATTAGCTTGGGGTGACGTTTTCGTGTCAATCGGAAGTCGTCGAAATTTCAACAAATATTTTAATAATAATAATACCTCGGAAATCGAGGTATCAAAATACTCGTCGGATCAAAAATCTGACTTTGCCATTGAATTCCTTGACCCCAAATTAGCTAGGAAAAATATGTTCAAAATTTTCTGGAAAAAAAAAAATTTTTATTTTAATACTGAACGGCGTGCCGTTAAGTATTTAACGGACCCGTCAACTGTAGCTGACGGCGCCGTCTATTGGATCGGGCCCGGATCCAACGGCTACGGAGCCGTCGTCCTCGACGGCTTCGTCTGCGCGACACGCGGCAGCCCCGCCGCGCTCCCAGCCAACCGCGGCCTCCCCCCGACCTCGGCGAGGTCGCCTGAGGTCCTATAAGACCTCAGGCGAGCTCGGGGCTCCGGGTTTGTGAAACCCAAGCCCCGACGCGTCCAAACCGAGCCGAGCCCCGACAGCAGTCCGCATCCAGGTACCCCGATCTCCCTCCTCCTCCGTTGATTTTACAATTTTCTTCTTAATTATTGTAGATCTTAGGTCTGATTGTCGATCCATCGAACTTGATCGAGCTCGATCAGGTCCGATCAGCCCAGATCTAGACTTAGAAAGTTTAGGGTTCGGTCGGCCGAACCCTAGAATCTAGGGTTGCAGATTGCCACTGATCTCGGCCACCTCCAGCGAAGGTCCGCCCACCGGCGTGTAGCCCTCGTCGAGGGCTACCGGCGGCCGTTCGGGCCGAGGTGGTCCGGCGCCGGGAAGGCCGGCAAAAGCCGTGCCCTAGCTGGCGCCCTCGGGCCGTCTCCGCGAGGAAGACGGAGTCCGGGTAGGGCAGGGTCGACCCGAGCCCGACCCGGCCGAGCCGGGTCCGCGTCAGCCGGGTGGGGCCCACCAGTGCCACGTGGCGCCTTGTGGGCTTGCCACGTGTCCAGTGGGACCCATCAGCCGAAGCCCGCGATGCTTATGCTTCGGTCGTGGGGCCCACAGTGCCACGTGGCAGCCAGCCGGCACGCCACGTGTCACATGGGGCCCACAGCCCGAGCCGCGCGATGGTTCGGCTCCCCGGTGGGGCCATAGTGCCACGTGGCCGCCTCTGGGCCCGCCACGTGGCAAGCGGGACCCACTGCCCGAGCCCCGCACGGCGGTTCGGCTTCCCAGTGTGGCCCACAGCGCCACGTGGCAGCCTCTGGGCCCGCCACGTGGCAAGTGGGACACACTGCCCGGTCAACCGCGGTGGTCCGGCTCCCCGTGGGGCCCACAGTGCCACATGGCAACCTCTGGCAGTGCGACGTGTCAGGTGGGGCCGACTGCCCAGTCACCCAAGCTGAGTCAGCCCCTGTGTGGTCCACAGTACCACGTGGCAGCCCCTGGCAGTGCCACGTGTCCAGTGGGGCCCACTGTTTGTTAATTAAAATTTAATTAAATTACTGTTAGTATTAATTAATTACTATTTAGCCTTAATTAATCACAGTTAGTGGTTAATTAAAATAGGATTAGTACTAATTACTTTTGAACAGTAACCTTAATTAATTAAGAATAATTAGAGATTAATTAGGGTTAATTAAACCCTAAATAGTAATTAGGATAATTAATTACTAATGAACAGTAAAGTATAATTAAATATTCTTAAATAGATATTAACAAGTAATTAAGACTAATTAAAAAGTAATTAATGCTAATTACTTTGCTATAGTAAAATATTAATAAATATAATTTAATTAATTAAATAATAGATTAATTAATGTTAAATAATAATTAAGCCTAATTAATCACAAATTAATTAAGGATTAATGATTTCAGAAATTTTATATAAAAACTTTTGGAATGAACAGTAAAATAATATAATTTGAATAAATGAATAGTAAAATAATTCAAATTGTATTTTTGAATAGTAAATCTTAGAAGTTTAATAACTTTTTGTAGGATGATCCAAACATAGCCAATATAGGTCTTAAAATACTCAGAAAAATGTAAGGATTCAAATAACGTAATGTAAGAATTTATTTCGGAGTACGTATAACGAGGTAGCATTTTAGGACCTCTTTAGAGCCTCATAACTTTTTACCCGGTTATCGAAACATAGTCAATATGGGTCTTAAAATGCTCAGGAGAGTGGCCCCATCACCGTAGTAGTATTATTTTTCCTATTCGGATATCAGGATAAAAAGTGAACCTAGAATTTAGAGTTGACTTTCGTGAAAAATGACCAAAATGCCCCTGGAATTCAAACAGTCATAACTTAGTCAAATCAACTCCAAATTGGAAAATTCCAGATGCTAACCAGCCTAGAATTTCAATGTCATCAATATAACAAAATAATATTTAGGATTTGAACTTTAGAAATTTAGGTAAATAACCAAATTACCCCTAGCCTTATTTTAGTCACAACTTGACCGTTTCTCGCCCGATTTAGGCGTACTTACTATCTATTTTCAAGTTAGATAGTAAGGAATCAATTGGATCTAAGAGAAATCAATTCTGACTACTAAGTTAAAAGTTGACTTTTGGACCCTTAAAGTAGGGGCAAAATGGTAATTTTGCCCTAAGATTGGATTAAGTACCCTTACCCTTTGGATAACATCCCAGAATGCTAAGACTAATATTATAATCATCTTAGTAATGTTTAAGCAAGTGAAATCAACCCTTAAGTCGGATTCCAATAATTTCTGCTAAGTCTTAAGCACTACACCTTAAGGACCTTTCCTGAGAATAGGAATAGATCATAGGTTAGAGTTCATTCATTGGGTAAATTAGGTTACCCAATGAGTGAAACCTTGGTTTGTTAGTTTCTAGACTTTCTTTTATTTTATAACTCGTTCTGATTATTTTGTCTTTTAACTTTAGATTTAAGTTAGGAGATTCATCCTATTAAGTTTGATTACTTAATAGGATTTGCCATAACTAGTAGATCAGTTATAGAATAAAACCTAAAACTAAGGTCTTATCCCTTGGATTATGTGATTAAACCTAAGTCTCATAGTATTTAATCCATAATCTATAGGTTTAGAAGATCTTGATCATATCTTAGTTAGAACGTCTAAATTTACAAAACTAGGACGTATGATTCATTTATTTAATTTGTAGTCGTCTATCTGATTGAGCTAGATTAGAACCTGATCAGTTCCAATCTTTTTTAACTTATAAGGACGAATTTCTGGGTTACACTCGATAGTAGGAAAACGGTGATCCTGAACTTGTGTAACTTGGAATAGTTAGATGGTTAAGTAGAAAACAAATGATATCACCATATTTAGTAGAGTCATTTGGTTACTTTGATACTTTGTTGCTTACACGTTCCATAATTTTTGTGTCATATTTCTTTGAGCATATCATATAAGACATTTGATGCATGAATAAAATGTTATGAAAATATGGAGACTCCTTAGATTTCTTGTGAAAATATTAACATAATTTATGAAAAGATAATGATCTTATGAGCTACCTCTCAGATATTTCCTTATTGCCTAGCCTCCTTATGTCGCTAGGGGAAGGATCTGTTTTTGTTGTGTGCCTAGTTTACTAGCCTCCTTATGTCGCTAGGGGTACACCGTTGGTGCCTTAGCCGTACTGGCATTAAGGTTGCCTTGTATGCTTAGTTTACTAGCCTCCTTATGTCACTAGGGGCATACAGTTGGGCCTTAACCGTACTGGTGCTAAGACCCTTCGTTTGCTTTGTGTGCTTATTTTTCCTAGCCTCCTTATGTCGCTAAGGGTACACAGTTTATGACTTAGCCGTGATGGTGCTAAGCTTCTTTGGTATTCAATGGGCTTGAGTAGCTCTTTTCTGTATGACAGTCGATGCACGTGTGGCTTTATATGCAGTTGTTGTAGTTTACCTTTCAGTATTCTATTCCGTCAGCTATTTTCTTGTACTGCTTTTATATATATATTTAGGATGTTAGAATCTTGCTGCTATTTATATGTACCCCTGCTGAGTTATTTATTTTAATTGGCATGTTTTCTGTTGATCACCAGCATATTTAGGATGTATAACTTTTCTTACAGCACATGACAGTTATGTATATTTATATGCCCTTCCTTGCTTAGTTTATATGTGAGATATGTCCCAGCCTATTTCCTTTTCTTTACTTAAGTTATAAATGATGATTTATAGCTTCTCTGTTTCCTTTGTATTGCTTGCCGCTCCTTTTCATATATATATATATATATATATATGTTGCTTAGATGTTGTCAAATGGTGATATTACTTAGCACTTATAATGATTCATCAGCTTAAAATGTACTTAAACAATTGTCTAACCAGATTTTTCTTTTCTTTGGCTGGGGCCCTACATTGTGAAACCGACAATGGCAAACTCCTTTCAGTTAGACGAGCAGGAGTTAGGTGTGGAGCCATACCCAGAGGAGGAGCCCGTGGAAGAAGCTGACGTTTAGCCTTCTTATATTCTTGAGTGAGGATGAGTGGTTTTTCATTCAATTTTTCTTTAAATATTTTAAATTATGTAATAATACAGGTACTATTAACTGTGATTTTGGATTGTATACTTATATTCTGAGTTATATTTTTCTTTTCTATTTGTTTTGTAATACTTGGATAGTTTACATTTCCTTAAATCGCTTCTGCACTCTGTTTATTTACTTATACAGTGACTGTTAGTTTGATTCTGTGTTAATCATTTCCTAATCAGGTGGATTGTGGAGACTATCCTAATCCAATGATAAGTGAAGGATTAGCCAGAGTGACACCCCACCCTTAATCTAATCCTTTGGCGGGATTAAGGGTGCGGGGCGCCACATTATGCCACCATTAAAAATGAATTACAATCATGCATGGTATATGCTCTGAATAGCATCATGATTCTACAATGAAATAATTTAAGAATAAATGATAAATGAAAGCAGAGAAGATGTTAATGAAGGAATGTCTCAAAGGGTTATTTTCGTCTACGTCTTCTTCTTCTTTCTCTTTCTTCAGTCCTTCATTTGCAGCTTTAGGAATTTCCTCCATGTGGTGGTTGGAATATCTCTTTTTTGGAACCCAGTTTTTATCCCAAATGCATTCTCCTTTGTTTAAGGTTTCCTTTAGGCCTTTATACTCCTCCGGCACTGCCCAAGGGAAGCCAAGAGTTGCCTCAATTTTTTTTTGTCAAATTGCGTTTTGTATTTTGAATCTTGTCGGGCCCCAGGCTCCTGAGCGTCCATATTTCTGTCAAAAACGCGCTCGAGCACGCCCAAGTGCGCGGGTCTCTTCCACTTTAGTATTTGGGCGCGCCTGAGCACTGAGGCTTCTGTCAATAAGGCGCTTGGGCTCTCCAAAGCGCCCACGATTCTGTCAAGGCAGCGCTGGGGCACACCGGAGCGCACAAGTCTATGTTACTGCAGCGCTTGGGCATCCCTGAGCACGACAGTTTCTAAAAATGCTGCTCACGTGCTATATTGGGGCACTTAGGCGCACCTGATTACATAATTGCTCTTTTTGAATAGTAAAAGTGTAGAAATCATTAAAATGCTCTTAAATACTTGAAAAACTATAATGGAAGTAAAATATGCAAGAAATGGATTACAAGCACCTTACTCTAATATGAAATAACACAAAATAATATGACAATTTTAGTATAAATGTATGACTTATCAAGAACTAAGCCGAGATCGTTGGGGTTGTGATTAGAAATTGTTAGGTAATGAGATTGGGTATGGGAACATTTTTAGAGGGATGGTTGCTCTGCTATAGGTTATAATAGTGTGAATTAATACCCTTATTATTTATAAGCCTTTATAGAGCATATCCAGAGAGTGTGGCTGTCTGATATGACATCCTTTGATGCTAATAATCTATGGAGGAATTGTATTGTTTGGATCAGCTCAGGCTGTTACCATTCTTATGGACCAAATGGACCAACAACACGTGTTAGGCAGGTGCACATAGCTACATGGAATTGATCGGAGGTCTCTACATGGTATGGGTTCATCCGGTTGCCCAGAATCCCAACTGCACGTAGCGTTGGCAGCTTTTTTGCCGGTGCTTGGTCGTGATAGTGCGGGGGATGAAGAGTTAGTATGATTGAGGGTTCGCCAGCCGTCGGATTCTAATGGATTCCCAACCTAACGACCTCCGTAAATTCGGATTGCGTATAATCTCGATCGTATTGTCGTCCTGAGATAATTCATACAAGTCAAGTGTTTTTGAAAGTTTCTTTATACGTATGTTTGGACTGTGCTTTTGACAATTTACTTGTATGATTAAAGCTGTGTACTTCTGTTGAATTCAGTAATAGCTCCAATGCTCCGCTGCATATGCGCCCTCGCAAAGGAATCACAACATAGGAGCATTAAGCTTTACAAGTGCAATGGCTCTGATGTGATTAGATGCTCTCTCGCCTACTCTAATGATCTTTATAACTCATAATTAGGGATCCCGAAAGCTAGTATATCTGATCAGCAGCTTTTGGAATATCTCACCTCCATCAAGAAATTTCAACAATGAATCCAATATAAAGTAGCTAAAGAACAAAAAAAAGCCTTACTTTTATAGTTTACCGTAATTTAAAATTCGAGATGTGGAAAAATCTCTACTATATATATATATATATATATATATATATATATATATATAAAGTATTTACGATCATGATATTCGAAGTGCTAAACAATAGTATAGAAGAAAGTAAACCATGGTGAAAATGATAGCTGCTTCAACGCATATAATTTAACATGTTTACAATTACATAATTAAGATGCAAATCATTATAAACATTATTAAAATCACACAGCAACTTTTTTATACAAAGACGTGATTGTAGCAGACTTCGAACTAAAACGCACATGGCGGTGACCCAAAGCAAAAAAAAACTGCCCATCCATCGCTAGTAAGAGCAAAGTATTGATCAGCATTCTCTAGGCATCGCACAACAAACCAAAGGATTCTTCATCTCGAGAGACATTTTCAAGCACTCTTCTAAATCCACTCCTCTGGTCGAGGACACCCATTCGAAGCACTGAAGCAGCTGAGCGAGCCAAAGATGAACTGTGGCAAGACCCAAAGCCTTTCCAGGACAAATTCTCTTGCCCGATCCAAATGGCGCCAATCTCATATCTGATCCCATAATACTCACATCTTGCGTCAAGAATCTCTCCGGCTTGAACTCATCCGGTTGGTCCCAAAATGCCTTATCATGGGTGATGGCCCACATGTTCACCATTGCAGTTGTGCCCGCCGGAACAAAGTGCTCGCCAACATAAACGTCATGAACTGCTAACCGAGCCCAAGACAGAAGAGGACCAGGAGGGTGCATCCTTAGAGACTCCTTAACTATTGCTTGAAGGTATGGGAGATTCGGAATGTCAGCATCAGAAACAGGCCCAGATTTCCCTAAGCAAGCACCACTGATCTCTTCCTGAGCCTTGGCTTGAATCTCCGGATGCAGAATCATTCTCGCCATAATCCACTCCAGCAGAATCGCTACTGTATCGGTTCCCCGAAATATCATCTCCTGAATTTAAAACGTACCTATAGAATGAATTTTGCATCAAGAATAAAGCATAGTAAAAGTGGTGGAAAAAGAAGCATACCCAAAGAACAGCTACCATGTCAGAATCAGATAATTTGGCTTTTTCTTCCGCCTGCACATCAAGCAGGACATCAACAAAGTCTCCAATACGCTCCGCCTCGTCACCAATCCGCCTCCTCCTCGTCCTGTGCTCCTCCACAATGTTTCCCACAAACACATTCACCTGCTGAACCAAATCTCTGCACCTTCTCCTCACGCCCTGCAGATCTAGCCAACTCAAAAAAGGAATATGATCGCTCCAATTCAAAACCCCAAGCAATTCGTATCCTTCCCTCACCATCCTTTCTAGTTCAGCCCCTTCACCGTTTCCGAAATCAATTCGTCTTCCGAAAACGGTCATCAGGATATTGTTCAAAGAAGCGAAATGGAAAAGCCTCCTGACCTCCAGCTCCCCACGGCTGTCCATGGAGGCCCGGACTTGGGCGGCCATTTCATGGCCGATCTTTGCCCGGACGCCGCCCAGTGCGGAGATGCGGCGCGGGCTGAAGAGATGGGAGGATGAGATTCTCCTGAGGTTTCTCCAGTATTCCCCCATCGGCGAGAAGCCAATGGCGCGGTGGAAGAGGAGCTCGCGAGCGGACTCCTTGATGGGGCGGTGGGAAAAAGCGGAGGAGTTTAGAATCTCTTTGGCGGACTCAGGGTGGCTGGAGACCACAAAGCGCGTGAGGCCAATAGAGAAAGCCATAAGGCGGGTGGCGTCAAGGCAATGGGACTGAAATGAGAGAGCCCGGTGAGGCGCCGATTCAGAGAGAAAGGTGCCTCCGGCTACGGGGATGCTTGAGCGTCGCCATAAGGTGGCTGCTGGAGAGAACAGAGCCGCCATGCCAAAGAGGAGGAGGAAAAGGAGCAAGGAGCACGTGGTCATAGGATAAAGAAGGACTTGGAGGAAAGGGAATGCCTCCGAGGGACTGAACATTTTTTTTTTTTGCGTTGCGAAGATTGAAGATTGCGCGAGGATTGGCAGAGATTATAAAGGATATGAGATGGAATTATCGTGGTTGAGAATTAACTTAACCGCAGTTTGGAGGAATTACCGAATATGACCTTAACGTGGATGTGAAAGATATTTTGAAATTGGAGTAGGGTCCAGTCGGCGCGCTCGTGCTGCAGCTCCATTTTTAAGCACTAATTAGGCTTTGATTAAGACGCGATTAGACCGTTAAACAATTTGTCATGACACTGAGATTTGATTCTGCTTTTCTCTCCTGCTTTATAGCAAATAAGTATAATTGTTGCAATGGAAGGCTCTTTCTTACTACTATGCCGCCCGTACTGCAATACCAAAAATTGGCCATAAGTTGTTAATCTATACCTCTACAATAAAGCCACAAACCTTAGTCCCATTAGAAACCTCTTCTAAACTTCTAAATAGAGAAGCTCCTCTTCTCTAATAGTGTTTTCTTAGGTCTTTTTCGTTTTAAATTTGGGCAAAATTCATATACTTAAAATTTTCTAACAGGTGCTGAGCCATTTAAGCGATATTCTCTGGTCACTATCGGAGATCTTGCAACTGTAAAGGACAATGATGAGCATGGGTTATAGTGGAATATGTACTACTAATACAGGTGATAGCACCATTTTCAAACTTGAATGTGAACATTCACCATAATTTAGAGATTGGCGAGTCTTGGTGTGATGTGATGTTGCGTCGGTATCAAATACCCTACCAAGGATCTAGGTTTATGGTGAAATAATGTTATGTGGGATATTCTTGTAGAAGCAGACGACTATGTTTTGAAGGCTTCACACTAGGATATTGAATGAAATTTTGCGGATGATAATAGTTCACCGCAAGGTGTCATGTTTTATTGCACAAATGACATGTTGACTTGTCTCAACCGTTGTTGTGTCCCCTACCCGACTGTCGCAGCCACGATAGTTGAATGCTGAATATTTAGCTTAGAATCTTAATTTGGATCGATTTTCTTTTAGTGGTTCGCTACATACTGAGTTGAGGTTGCCTATGATGAGGAGTACATTAACTCATGGTTAAAATGGGTCAGTCATCCCTTCTATCGAAATAGGATCAAGACGCGATGTCACAGCAGCAGAAAGAGACGAATATTATTGATGAACCCCATATTTATAATAATTTTGTATGTTAATTTATGTGTGTTTTGATGAGATTTATATTTATTTCAAGTTATATTTGGACAAGTTTTTGTTCTTGCAGCACGAATAGAAGATCTTGCAAAACGAAAGAAATTGCAACTCGTTGGAGCAGAAAGTCAGGCGCTACGACGAGCCTTGGCGTTTAATCCAGAGCATCATGCACTACGACGCGACCTGGCGCCCATAAGCCAGAACCTGAGACTAGCGAACAAACCAATCAGGCGCTCTGGCGCACCACAACACGCCTTCAAAACTAAATATCACCAGGGGCATTGAATGCAAACCGAACTACAACATCCATGGCGCGCCCTGGCATCCTCAATCCAGATGACATAGTAAAGTGGAACGATTGGAAGATGATAAAGCTCAAAGGAATTAATTAATTAAGCCCTTCAGTTCCCAAGGATTATTAAAAATGCAGAATATTCAAGGAATTAATGGATATACCTTATCAGCTTCTAAGTCTAATTAAAGGGAGAAATTAATTAAGAAGATTAAAAGGGGAAATTAACTAAGTCAACCCCAAAGCTAAAGAATGTGAGCTAGTTTTAAGGAAAGAGGAAAAAAACAAAAAGGATATTTTGGCAATTGAGAAGGGGAGAAACCCTATCCCCACAAAAAGAAAAAAAGTTCAGGGAATTTCTCAGAAAGGAAGGCGGCAATAAAATAAGAGAGAAGTCTAAAACACAAAGAAAAGAGCTTCAGAGTAAGATAAAGAAGGAAAGATCTACACGAAGAACGCAACATACAACTCTCTTGTATTGTATCTATTTTCCATTTTATTTAAAATTCTTAAAGAAAATATGTATTGTATTTCTATTTTAGTTATCACTTGGTATTTTTTGATTGTAATGACAACCTAACCCTCCTTATTGGGGAGGGTTAGGCTCAGAACTATGGATATGTAATTTTGAGTATGAAACACAAATAATTTTTTATTCTAGTATGTAATAACCCAGGTTATTATCTTAGTTAATCAAGATTAATCTTAGTCTTAAAACTAATTTTAAGTGCTGATTAGGTTAATTGGAGTCAATATTTAAGACCTAGTCCAAATCAGGAGTCAAACGGATCGAATTCTGATTCCTAGAAATTCAGAAATCCTAAAAGTTGACCTATTTAAATCGATCTCAGATTAGAAAACGGACTTCGTCATTGCGCTCATTGACCCCGAATTAGCTAGGGGTGAAGTTTTCGAGACGATCGGAAGTCGTCAAAAATTCGACAAATATTTTAATAAAATATTAGATACCCCGAAAATCGAGGTATCAAAATACTTGGCAGATCAAAAATCCGACCTCACCATTGCGATCCTCACCCCTCAATTAGCTAAGGGGTGAATATTTGGAATTTTTTTTTTGCAATTTAATTATTTATTTAATTAGCTAAAATAGATAATTAAAATAAGATTTTTATTATTTTTTTCTTTTTTTTTTCTTCTTTTCTCTTTTTCCCTTATCGGGTCAGATCCCCGTTGCTTTTCGGATCCGACCCGATAGCGCGCGGATCCGCGAGCCGCGGATCGGATCGATCCGGTCCATCCAAACCGGGCGCGATCGAACGACTGGTAGCCGTCTCCCTCGTTGGGATCGCCCGCGAGCCAGCGCCCGCCATGCGGCGCCCCGCCGCCGAGACCGCCCAACCGCGGCCTCCTGGGCCTCGCAAGCTCCGCTGGTGCGCCATTAAGGACCCATCCGTGCCTCTAGGATCACGAATTCGCGCATTCGAGACCCTGCCGAGCGCTTGTGAGCCACGTTCCTCCCGGACCGTCAGACTTCAGGTGCGTAGATCTCTCGATCCCCTTATCCATTCAATGCCTTTTTAGTTTGCATGTCTATTCCATAGTTGTGATTGTCGTTTGAGCGGAGTCGATCGTCGATTAAGCCATTTGATCGAATCAATTTGGCGAACCCTGTACACAATTCTTACCATTAGGATAGCCCCAATCGCACCCTAGTAGCTAGGTCGAGCCCTTTCTCGCCGTCCCGTGCCCCGCTGCCGCCTGTTCAAGTTCCGTCGGGTAGGTCTCGCCAAGACCCACCCTCGGTCGTGCGGGCCGAGCCACCCAGTAGCCGGGATGGCCACCGTCTCGCGTGCCCTAGGCGTGCCGTTCGGGACGAGGGGAGAGGCCTCGGGTCGGGCCGGGTCAGTCGCCCGACCCGCGCCCGCGCGTGCGGGCCGTGTGCGCACAGTGGCCGAAGACGCGGGCCCCGCACGTCAGTTCGCGAGTGTCTGGTGGGCCCCGCCGCAGTGCCACGCCCCATCTCTAGCTGCCACGTGTGCTTGGCGGGCCCCACCACCATGATTCCTGCAGATAAATATTATATAATATATATATATATAATCATATAGAAATATAAATACATATAAGTATGTATAACTATTTATATAGTTATACTTAGAGTAAGATCAGAAAATTATAATCTAGTTAAGCTACTGTTAATGGTAATTAACAATTAATTTAATAGGCTAATTTTAATTAAGTAGTTAATTAGCGTTAACAGTAAACTAATTTATATGTATATATATATAAAGCAGGACTATAGCTTATGCGTAAATATATATATATATATGCATAAGTACAATTAGTATATTAACTAAATTAGGTTAATAAATTTATTGGTACTTAAGTATGATTAATATCATTAAATGGCTAATTAGAACTTTAATAAACAGTATAGTTAATTACTCAATTAATTAATATTAAACATTAAAATAAGTATTAATTTAAATGTTAATTAAATTAACAAAAATAGTAAGTTATATTAAAATAATTAATTAGGTAAATTTATATTAAAATAATACTAATTAAGTAAGTTAATTAGAACAAATTAATTAATATTGAAATCTGTTAGTTAATAATTAAGGCATATAATTAAAATCTGTTAATGTTAACTAGACTAAATAAGTGAGTTAAGTGAGTTAAGTAATTAGAATATTAAAATTATTCAAATGTGAATAGTAAACAATACAAATTGTATTTTTGAATAGTAAAACTTAAAAGTTTAATAACTTTTTGTAGGATAATCCAAACATAGCCAATATGGGTCTCAAAATACTCAAAAAAATAATTAGAATCAAATAATGTGATATAAAAATTAATTTCGGGGTATGCATAACGAAGTAGCATTTTAGGACCTCTTTAGGACCCCATAACTTTTTACCCAGTTATCAGAACATAGCCAATATGGGTCTTAAATTACTCAGGAGAACAGCCCCATCACCGTAATAGTATTAGTTTTCCCATTTGGATAATAGGATAAAATGTCAACCATAGAATTTAGAGTTAACTTTAGTGAAAACTCACCAAATTACCCATAGAATTCAAACGACTATAACTTGGTCAATTCAACTCCAAATTCAGAAATTCAAGATGCTAACTAGTTTAGAATTTCGATGTCACTAATAAACTGAAATAATATTTAGGATCTAAACTCTAGAAATTTAGAAAATGACCAAAATACCTCTAACCTTAGTTAGGTCATAACTTGACCATTTGAGGTCCAAATTGGGTCTACTCCCTACCAACATACTCAGTATATTATAGGAAAGCTATAGAAACTAAGTTTGCTAAAATTGGACTTCAAACGGGGAAGTTCGGTTTTTGTCACCCGTTGACCGACTCGAAATTACCAAATTGCCCTTCAAACTTAAAACGTTCATAACTTAGTCAATTGACCTCAGAATGCAGTGTTCCTGGACTCTATGGAATCCTTGAATAGAAACCTACAATAAACTGCATAAAAACTTAGTTTTCATTAGAGTGAAAATTACTTAAATGCCCTTAAGTCATAAACCTTAGTTTGAACCTATATGATCCGTTTCTCCTCCAAATTGGACGTACTCACTGTCTATCTTCAAGTTAGATAGTAAAGAATCAGTTTGAATTAAGAGAATTCAATTCTGACCCATAAATCAAAAAGTCAACTTTTCGGCTTAAGTGGGGGCAAAATGGTCATTTTGCCCAAAATTTAGAATAAACACCCTTAACCTTTAATTAGTCATTTAAAACACTAAAACTAATATTATAACCATATTAGTGACATTCAAATAAGTAAAATCAACAGTTAGGTCAAATTCTAGAATTTTTCCTAGGTCTTTAACACTACACCTTAAGGACCCTTTATGAGACTAGGACTAGATTATAAGGTTGATTTCATTCATTGAAAAATAGGGTTTTTTAATGAATGAATCATTGGTTTTATTAGTTTCTAGAATTTTTAACTTATTTTGATTATTTTGTCTTTTGACCTTAGATCTAAGATAGGAGATTCATCATATTAAGTTTGATTACTTAATAGGATTGATCTTGACTATTATATCATTATTATAATGAAACTTAGATCTTAGGTCTTATCCTTTGAGATTATGTGATTAAGCCCAATCTTGTGGTGTTTAATCCATAATCTATAGTTTAGTAGCTTTTAGTTAGAACGTCTAAAATTATTAATTAGGTCGTAATGATTTGTTACTTAACTTTATAGTCGACTTTGATTTGGTATATTAGGACATAGCTAGTCTTGATATTTTGTAACTTGTAAGAACAAATTTCTGTGTTACACTTGATATGTAGGAAAATGATAATCCTGAATTTGTGTAATTTGGAATAGTTAGAACAAATAATAGAAAATAGATGGTATCACCATATTAGTAGAGTCTCTTGCTTATTTTGATACTTTGTGCTACGCATTTCTTGTATATTTGAGCTTACTTCCTTGGACATTTCATATAAGATTATTTTGTGCATGAAAATGAAAACTTAGAATATTAGGATAACAGTTGCCATTGGGTCCGATTTATGGTGATTATGGTGCACATTTGCCCCGATGGACAGGGGTAAGGTGAGATCAGAATGCCTAACATTCTCATTGAGGAGAGTGTGTTAGGCTTGGGACCCGTATAGTCTTGCAGACGTGCTTGACTCCTCAGTTGTTTCTAATAGTTGTCCATAGAAACAAAAGTAAAATAACTAAAATATGTTGCATAAGTATTGTCTGCCTCTTCAGTCATGCAGTATGTTCAGTATGGTTGCAAATTGAGATGTTTATATATGTGGGCCAGTTTGGCCAAGTTTTCTAATATGGCAGTCAGTATACAGAGTTTGATGTGCAATTTTAGTATTTGGTTATGCTTTGGCATTGTTTATTCAGTCAGCTATTTACTTGTATAGCTTATATACAGTAGGATTTAGATTTTATTGCTATTTATATGTATCACTGCTGAGATTTATTATTGTAATTTGCATATTTCATTTGATCACTAGCATGTATTAGGATGTAGCATTTTCTTTCAGCATATGTTTAGTTACTTATATTATATGCCTTACCTTGTTTACCTCGCTTTTGAGGCATGTCTTATCCTCTTTTTGCTTAAGTTATAAATGTTATTTATAGCTTGCCTCTTTCTTATTGTATTACCAGTTGCTCCTTTATATATTGTTGCTTAGGATAATTGTGTAAAGTGGTGATATTATAAAACATATAAAAATATATCAGCCTAAAATGTACTTAGACAAATTGTCTAACTAGATTTTCTCTTTTTTGGCTGGGGCCCTACATTGTGAAACCGACAATGGCAGGCGTAGAGCAGATAGAGAATCCAGCACCTGAGGAGGAGCTAATCCTAGCGGAGGAGCAGCAGCTCGGACCAGAGCATATTTAGTCCATAGACTTATTGTGAGGATGAATGCCTTTGCATTTCTTTTTATTTGAACTTTAAATATTGTAATAATACAGATACTCTTGACTGTGCATTTGGATTTGTATGCTTATATTATGAGTTATATTTTGCACTTATATTACATTGTGATGCTTGGATGTTATTTATTGCTTCCTCACTCTATACGTTATAGTGACTGTTAGATTGATTCTGTGTTAATCCTTCCCTAATCAGGTGGATTGTGGAGTCTATCCTAATCCAATGGTAAGTGAGGGGTTAGCCAGAGTGACACTCCACCCTTAACCTAATCTTTGGTGGATTAAGGGTGCGGGGCATCACATAGTATTATTGTGAGAGTAAAGATATACTAATATGTTAATATTATTTTGAGATGAGTTATAATAACTATGCGCTGCAGCAAACCGCAGCGTAAAGATGTGAAAATAAATTAATTGAACAGTAGATTTGCAAGATGGACCGCTACAGCGCGCGATCGCGCGCTGCAGCGGTAGTTTCGCGAAATTTATAAACTCATTTAATGAAAGTAATCAAACAGTGATTTTTGCAAAATGAACCGCTACAGTGTGTCATAGTGCGCTGCAGCAGGTTACAGCGAATTGCAGCGGACTGCAGCAAACCGCAGCGTAAAGGCGCTGCCGCGCGGAAAGCGCTACAGCGCGCTGCCGCGCCCTGAATTTGCAAAATTTCCATAAAATTTCAGAAATTGCCCAGATTTTTGTAAAACTACCCAATTTTAACTAAAATGGTCAAAACTTCACTGTTTTAATATTTTAAGACCCCTATGACCATAATGGAGCTATGTTATACTAAATTTGAACATATTTTAGCTAAAATCAAGCATTGCATAAATTTATATATGAAAATTTAGTTTGAAAACCTTATCAATTTTAATAAGTGCTCACAACCTATCATGTATCCTAAAATATATTATGCAAATTGCTGGATACCTTAGAATTTTAGTGCCCACAATAATAAAAAATAATATTATGTTTTAAATCCTATAAAATTAGGAGAAATGACCAAAATACCCTTAACCTCAGTTAAGTCATAACTTGACTATTCGAAGTCCAAATTAGATCTACTCCTAGTTAAAGTACTTAGTGTGCTATAGGGAAGCTATAGTTACTAAGTTTACTAAATTTAGATACTAAATGGAAGAGTTAGCTTTTTGGCCCCTTTTTACTTAGAAAATTACCTATTTACTCTTAGAAATTCAAATGACTATATCTAACTCATTGGACCTCAGAATTTAATGTTCTTAGACTCTATGGAATCCTTGAACAGTAACCAATAGTAAACTATATAAGAATTTAGGTTCCATTAAGTATAAATTATAAAATCGCCCCTTAGGTCAAAAACCTTATATGGGACCTACAGGACTTATTTCTTACCCAAATTTAGTGTACCCACTGTCTATCTTCATGTTAGATAGTAAAGAATCATTTGGCAGCAAGAAATCCCAATTTGGAGCTTTAAATCCAAAGTTGACTTTTTGGACCCTAAGTTAGGGGTAAAATGGCCATTTTGCCCAAAATTTAGGCTAAGCGTCATTAATCTCTAAATAATTTTTAAATTATTAAAATTAGTATTAGAACTATATTATATTTATTTCAGTGAGAAAAATCATTTATTAGGTCAACTTAGTAAAATTCCCCAAAATTCTCTAAGTCTTTTCCTTAGGATCTTTCACCTTATATTAGGACTACTCCTAAGACTAGGACTAGCTCATATGTTAGATTTCATTCATTAGATAAGTAGGTTATTCAATGAATGAATCCTTAGTTTTATTAGTTTTTAGAAATTTTACAACTTATTTTGATTATTTTGTCTTTTAACCCTAAATTTATGATAAGGAGATTCATCCTATTAAGTGTGATTTGCTTAATAGGATCTACCTTAATCAATAAATCACTTTTAGACTGAAACCTAGACCTTATGTCTTAACCTTTTTGGATTATGTGGTTAAGCTCAATCTCGTGATGTTTAATCCATAATCCATAGTCTAGTAGATCTTGATCAGATCTTAAATAGAACGTCTAAATTCATAAAACTAGGACGTATGATTTATTGATTAAATTTATAGTCATGTTTGATTGAATTAGATTAGAACCCGATCAGTTCTAATCCTTTTAACTTATAAGGCCGTACTTCTAAGTTACACTCGATAGTAGGAATTGGAGATCCTGAACTTGTGTAACTTAGAATAGTTAGAATGGTTAAATTAGATAACAATAGTGTCACCATGTATAGAAGAGTCCCTTGCTTACTTAATTAATTTTTGTTGCTACGTATTCTGTGTATTTTGTGCTTAAATTCATTGTTCATATCATATAAGAGAATTTCGTGCATGAAATGAAAATTTAGAATAATTAGGATAATAGTTACCTTTGGGTTCAGTCTCTAGGAGGATTCTAGTGCACATTTACCCTAATGGATAGGGGTAAAGAGTAATAAGGATGCTTAACATTACTCATTGAGGAGTGTGTGTTAAGCTTGGAACCCATATAATCTTGCAGATGTGCTTGACTCCTCAGCTGTTTCTAGATGTGTCCACAGAAACAAAGTAAAATAACTAAAAGATTCTGCATTTATATTTATTGTCTCCTTAGTTCTACTACTGGATTTTGTCTGCCCTAGCCCAGAAACGCTTTGGAAATTTCTGTCTGCCCAAGCCCAGAAAGGCTTTGGGGATTTCACCAGCTCGATGGCCATCTTTCTGATATGGCAGTTTTTACATACCTGTTTTAGTTTTCAGCTTACTGTGTACTGTGTTCTGATGTATATTTTAGTCAATTGTTTTCCTGCTTACTTGTACATATTTATAGGATACTAGATTTTACTGCTTACTATATGTACCATGTTCAGATTTCTATCAATTAATTAGCATATGTCATATGATCATCAGCATGTTTAGGATTAGACTTTACTTTCAGTACTTTGACTTATCATATTATATATGTATATGCCCATTTCTTGCTTAGTTGTTGAGGTGTGCTTTTGCCTTATTTATTGTTTAGTTATAAATGCTGTGTTTATAACTTATCCTGTTCCTTGTACGCTTACTTCTCCTACTGCTTTAGTTTACCCTTTTTGTTTGCTTAAATTAAAGTGGTGACATTAATAACTCATGAAAAATATTTAGCCTAAAATGTACTTAGACAATTGTCTAATAAGATTTTCTTTGGCTGGGGCCCTGGCATTATGAAATCGATAATGTCAGATTCAGATAAGTTTGAGGAGCTAGGTGCTAAAGCAGAGGTCCCTTACTAAGAGGAGGAGCTTCAGCCAGGAGAGCCAGATACCATTTAGTTTTTAGCTTCTTGTGAGGACGAGTGATTTATTTTCAGTCTTTAAAACTACTTATTTAATGTTGTAATAATACATGTACTGTGACTGTGATTTACCTTATGCACCTTATTATTTTCTGAGCTATCTTATTATTATTTCTTATGTGATGCATGATGAATGGATGTATTATTTACTTCATTTAGCTTTCGCACTCTGTTTGTATGTCAGATTTAGTGACTGATCATCTTATTTATTCTGTGCACGTCCTCCCCTTATTAGTGGATTGTGGATCTTACCTAATCCAAAGATAAGAGAAGGATTTGCACAAGTGACCTCCGCTCTTTATCTTAATTGTTGCGGGCTAAGGGAGCGGGGAGCCACATAGATATCTTGTGATCATTTTATAATAGGAAATTACTCTTACATAAAAATGATAAAATCTACATTTTAATTCCATGATCACAAGGTCTTGATTCCATCTATGAGTCACACTCTTCAACTCTTTATTTAGCTAAGGAATTGAGCCATGAAGCTAAGTGAGCTTATGTCATTTTGTTCATAGCATAACATGCTCTAAATACCTCGCATAAATTAAGAATTAGAAATGGAGCTCTATAGATGGGTCTTGGCTCACATGCATCAAATCCATTCCTTAGATTGTTGTTGGAAATGCCCTATGTAAACTATGTCACCTCGTCCACTACCTGACTTGCCTCATCCAAGTGTTATGAATTGAGCTATGGTGCTCAAAGATTTTCATATATATATATAATATCCCCTCTGAGTTTCCAAATTCAACTATAGATTATGCCTTTGAATTAAGCTTCCCAAACTCTGGCAAACTTGCTGCACTGAAATCCAATGATACGGAAGCATCACAAAATGCCTCTTATGAGTCACTTATTAAACTTCCTGTGATGTTTTTTTTTCCTCTTAAGTTCCCATCAAGTGAAGAAATTGGCAACATGTTTGAAGAAGAGGGCAAGGAAATCAAGCTACATGCTCCAAAGATGAAAAACATCCTCAAAGGAATGAAATTGGAACTTATGAGCTTGACAAAGCTCAAAGCACTGTACAAGAATATGAAGGAAAGGGAGAAAGCTACATCTAAAGAAGAAGATTCGAAAGGCTTGAACTTCACTAAAAATGATGAAAACTGTAATCAGAAATTGAATGAGGATATGATTGTATACACACACACACACACACACACACACACACACACACACACACACACACACACACACACACACACACACACACACACACACACACACACATATATATATATATATATATATATTATTTTTCAATTGTCTAATACACTCAATTGATGTCTAAGCTAATTTGGGGGCTTGATTAGCCCCTAATTATTAAGGTAGATCGCTTAAAAAGATAATAACATATATCACATAATTTATAATTAACCTTGAAAATCCTTGAATGTTGCATCGCATTGTGACTAAATCCTTGAACATTCAATCAGACATTGTGCATAAATGAAATATTGAACATTATACATAAGGGTTTCTTATGGTGGATTAGTATGTAAGAACATTATTTAGCCAAGAAAGGCTATGGAGAGATCAGGAGACCACACAAGTGTAACAACCCAAACTCTTAAGCACCAAGATATTGTTTACTTTGGCCTAAAAAGCCTCATAGTTTTGCTCTAAGAAAATAACTTCCCAGCAGATCACCCATCCTGGGAGTGCTTCCACATGAGCACGCCTAATTTTGGAGTTCTTATTAGGAACTCCACCATTATCTGAAAAAGTACCTCAATATTTAAGAGTTTCACTTATTATGACATAAGTTGGTCTTTATAATCTCTCCAACTTAAGTGACCTACATCCTCATCAGTAACCACATTCAGATCCTAGAACCATCCATTGGGTAGATAGAACTAGAGGTGGCTCCTACTGGCTCAAGAGATAACTACAACCATGTAGCACCTTAACCATCATGGGTTCAAGAGTCTACCCACATGAAGTTGTACTTTATACTATATGGCACTTAGTTCCTATCTAACACCATATGGCTTGATCTAATACTATTTGTAACAGCCCAAACTCTTAACCACCAAGATATTGCCTGCTTTGGCTTGAAAGGCAACACAATTTTGCCTCTAAAGATAACTTCCCAGTTGGTCACCCTTCCTGGGAGTGCTCCCTCATGAGCACACTTAAATTTGGAGTTCTTATTAGGAACTCCATAGTTATCTTAACTTTGGAGTTTAACTTATTACTACTTAAGTGAGTCTTTATGACATGTCCTAGAGGGGAATGTATGTGCTATGGGAGACACTACTACATATGTTTGGGCAGATGTACCAAACTCCTCGCTTATTCTATAACTTGCCCATAGAACATACTCTTAAACATGATAAATAAATTAATATTGCATGTAACATAATCTTATTGATTGTGAGTGACATTTTATAATCCTTTGACAGCATTTAATAGTTTATTTAGTCTTTGAAATTGAAACTCGCTTCATTTAGTTTTACTTCAGTACTTCACTTTTAGTTTTACTTACAACTTTACTACATCATATTCTTTATAAAATTTACAATTATATTTTCTTACACTGCTTTTATAATTAATGAACATATATCCTGTTAGGCATATATATTTTACATTTATCTCCATGTGCACACTAGTTAGATGCTTCTTTTATTTAATATGTTTCATGTAGGTTAGAGCAGTTTTATTTTTATGTATATTTATCCTTTTTACTTGTTATTATTCACTTATTTTCATACTTTGAGAACCTTTCATTACTATTGCATTGTGCACTGCTTAAATTAATGTAAATCACTAAATGCGATATCCTTTAATTTAAAAATTAAATCAACAACCTTAAAATGTACAGAGACTGTATGTCTAGCTATTTTTATCTTTTTATTAACTATGCCCTACTGTATTAAATACCAAATATAGTAGACTATGAGCTTGATTATGATCCTGGCTGCATTACAGAGGTTCGATCTGAGGAGCAACCTTAAAGACTCTTCCTTCTAGTCTTTTTTACTTTTATTTACCTATGGGGATGAGTTTTATTGCATCGTTTAAAATAATTTGTATAATTTTATAACTTTGGATGTTCTTACATTCTGATCTATGATGGATTTTGCATTTTCTTATTCAAGATAATTTGGATGATAGATATGCATGTATTCATTTCACTTTTATTTCTCTTACTTTCCTTATCTCATATGATTCTTGACCAAGTAGTACTTAATAGTGGGTTAATTTCTACTAATTTTGTATTAAGTACTATATTAACCCTTAGTGTTGGATTATAATATACAATGTAGCATTTGAACATTATGGTTTCATATTTATAACCTTGTATTTCTATTCTACTACATTGTAAAAATATAATGAGTTCCATTTGTTGTTTCTGCATTTTTCTTTTTCTTTTCTATAGTAATAGTAGCTAAGACTCTCTTTTGGGGAGAATTAGGCTGAGAACTATGAGATATCTGTAGTGCTTGTGCATGTAAGCGATTTATTAATCTAATGAAATTGTATTTGAATTTTGTGATGAATTTATTTGTATGTATGAAAGAATAAGAAAAATAACTTGAAAATATTTAAAATGAATTTTACTGTAAAGCTTTCACTGATCTAGATGCTCATCTTTGATTTAAAATAAAATGCACTAAGAGCGTGAAGGCCATGAACGAAGTGACATAAGTATGTTCAGCTTCACTGCTCGTGCAATAGCTTGAAATCAGAAATTAGTCGTATCTGAGCCGTGAAGAATAATCTAAAAATTCCTTGAGCTCTGTGCTCTCAATTCAAGACTTAAATACATAGAGTTGGGCATGTTTCAAGTAGTGGATGAGGTGACATAAGTTCACATATGCTTTATTGCTCATCTCTATAATAAAGTTAGGAATTAAATGCACATGAGCTGATACTAACTGGTTTACTAAGCTCCAAGGCTCACTTGTGTCTTAAGCAAGAAAACTTAAAGTGCATTAAGCTGTGAGTGATGTGACATAAACTTAGAAAGCTTCATTGCTCATTCCCTTAGTTAAGTTTAAAGTGGATGAGTGTGAGCCATGAACAGATCAAGATTTTGTGACATTAATAAACCTATATATTTTATTACATAGATCTAAGAATAAAATTTATCACTAAATTAATCACAAAATTATCTATGTGCTAATGAGAACTCTAGAGAGTTCCATATATAACTAAATCGGGCAAAATTGCAAGAAATATTAAAGTGACTACAGTAGCCCCTTAATAAATATAATGATAATAAAAGAGAACAATGGTAGAATTAGTAATTTGAAGAGATATAATGCACATGATTTTATTGCAGCTTGTATGTTCAAACCTTAATTCTTCCCATCTTAGTCCAACTGATCAACAAAACTTTTTTAGCATAACATAGTATAATCTATTTTAGTAATCATCACAGAAATTTGGTTGTTCAAAGTTTATCGAAGAGAGGAAGTAATTGGTAACTAACACACATCGTTCTTAGAGGACGATAAAATCTCTGAAATTAATCATTGCTATATTTCTTCAGACCGTGTGCACTTGTGTGATCGCATTGATGCATAATTTTTATTTCTGTCAGCAATAACCTCTAATATTTAATTTTTAAATTTGTTTTTTACTATGGAATAATTAAGTTAGACAAGATATTTAGAATATTTGTTTGATCCATTTGATTTCATTTGATTTCGTTTTGCATAGGTATTAAACTTTTTTGGAGAGAAAATTATAAAATAAATTGAAAGTGAGTACACTTCACATCTCCAGTGTCATATGCTGCTACTGACTTACCTCAACCTAACTGCATGATTAAATTTTATATTGTTGTATATGCATATTGTAGGACGTACTTATAACCACTTCCTCAAGAAAATTGAAACAACCACCACCCATATGGATGGTGTTATCATGGTGAGAATAGATACTTTAGGTGTGATCAAGCTGAAAAGAAGTATCATTTTACTCAAGTTTGACTGCTAACATCGAAGGACAAAAAGTTGGTGAATATTAAGTTAAGGAGGGCATTAAGCTTTAGTAATATTATAGCTATGATGAAGCTAATATGTATATGAATCACTCACAACTTATTGGTATATACAAATAATAATATCCTTAAAATATGATTTTGGTGTGATTAATTACAAGTATTATATAATTGCATTAAATGATACAAACATATATGACTTGGACAACTTTCCATGGCTCTAAAAATTCTTCCATCGTTCTCTTGAATACATGATAATATGATGAGTTAATTAGTATAATCATACGACTCGAATTACTCTTTATAGATTTAAAAAATCTCTGACGCTAAAGAATCTCTCTTCCTAAATCTCTTTCTGTACCAATTGTAGAGAAAAATGACAGAAATATTGTGCACGTGTTACAAAATTCAGGGAAAAGGGTAAAAGCAGACGTTGAGAGGTATGGAATCAAAGTCTCATTGCTGTGGCATCTTTCTTCTTCAAAGATTTCAAGACTCTGTGATTGTATAGTGGAAATATGCTAGCATTGCATTCTTGAATCTCTTAATATGCGCGTCCGAGCGTGAGTCGTCGCACAGCTGGTGTCAGGATTCGGCTCCACCTGCGCAGGGGAGCATCATAGATCGGCACCTCAGGTGATCTTCAGATCTCGCGCATCTTTGACTCGCGTTTGTGCGCATCCAACATTAAGGATCGAATTCTGCTGGACGCTGGGAAGAACGTATTCGGCGTTGAACGTGGAAAGAAATAAAAAAAAAAAATCAACCATTAAAAAGCCCCTCTCTACGAGTGCTCGTTCTGGGCCACCTTTGAGCCGAATCATCACATCTTGGCAGTATTTGCAACTGTGCAGTTCAGGCCTTTATCGTTATTTATTTGCAGTGGCTAGTGGGTTGGCGAATAAATCTAAACCACAGCTCAGGAATACGAATTCATGCAGCCATATTTTATTCTTTCTTAAAACATAAAGCATAGAGGAGGAGGAGTGGGGTTTAACCGAGAGGGATTATATAAAACATAAAGCATCTAATGAAGGCGAGCACTTCTTAACACAGTGTTAATAGTACTTCCACTTCGAGCCGCCTGCTTTACCGTCCACCAAAGAAAGAGCAAGACTAAGATTTGATTTTCCACCATTCTCTGTTTCTTTAGATTATCCGCCACTTCCTTTGTAAGGTCCCACGTTAATTTAAAATGACTATGGAAGAATAGTTTGGCAATTTTATTATAGTATATGCAAGATTGTTAGTGCCTTATAGGCATTGAGGCTATATGGTATTATCAGTCTAACTTATTGAAGATTTGCGAAAAAGCTGAACTTGAAAGTGCTAGTGCTTTGCCCTGCTTCAATTATTACCTTGGCTTTACAAAAAGATGCATGGAAAACCCTATTTCAGTGTAAGATGTGGCTTCTTCTTAAGAAATACCAAGCTTAGTAGAGCTTTATCTTTGATTTTTTATGTGTTTTTAATAGCTTTCAACAACAAAATATAAGAAAATTTAAAGATCTTTTATAGCCCAAGTCTTTATTATGAAGGTATTCTTGAAAGATAATGTTGACTCATTTTAAGGATAACCTTAGATGCATGTTATTGGAATTTTTCTATCTTAACAAAGCTAAATTTAACATCTAGATGCTTAAGTGGAGTGAGAAACCCTTTTCTTTATCTAACACTATATATATAAAGTCGTCTAGGCACATTTTATAAAAAAGCAAAAATATATGAAATAGGGTTAGGAGGTTATAACATCCTAGCAAGAACTAAAAAATCTTGAAACCAGCCCCAAGAAAGTAGGGTCTCAGGGTATAGCCTAAAAGGTCTCATGTAAAAAAAAAACACCATGCCAACATACACAGAAGCAAAAGAGAGTTCGAAATAGAAATACAAGCCAACATGATTACCAATGGTTTCCAAACATAGGAAAGATAAAATTGAAAAGAAAATATAGGAACAACCAGATAGAAGGACAACATGAATACCATCAATCTCCTAGCTCAAATGATCGCAAGGACATGCAAGGCTGCACCAACCGCATAGGGACATGAAAGGTGAAAAGCAAGAAAAATAGCCACATATAAATAGCTATACCGCCAATGATCATAGCAAACCAAACACTCCAACAAAATCAAAAGGATACAGCCAAACAATCCACTATCCCGAAGTAGAACCTATAAAACATAAACAACCAGCCATCCAACAAAGCATAAAACCAAAATAATAAAAATAGCACTTTCCTTCTGCCTAGAACAACCAACAAGCTGCTAACAGCAACCAACACTGCCCAGCAATCCAATAGCTAATGGAGAAGCCAATCTAGCTAATGTTGAACCACAACCAAACTGAGCAACAAACAGCTCTGCTAAAAAATGACTAACCCCAAAACTAAAAGCAAACATAACCATAAGGCATGGAAAGAAACTTCCAAATCTAGGAAAAGAAAGCCAATATGACAAAGTAGTACTGCCCAGCATCCTAGCACTCTTGGAGCCACTGACTAAAATAAAAACCAACCAAACCTGTATCATCAAACAAAAGAATCAAACTAAAAAAATGAAATTACCAACAAAATATCAAAAATATTCAATTGAAATTTAGCAAACTATCGGATCAGCAGCACAACCAAATCAGACACCACTGTAGGGAAGTTAAAAATTGAAATACATGATAGTAATAGTATCTTTCAAATCAGCCCAAATAAAATTTGAATCAGCATAAGCATTAATAGTAGCTTAAGCATCCTAGAGAATAGGCAATATAATTTTTGACGAGCTAATCGGTAAATTCGCGTAACTTTGATTTGTTCTTGGCATCCCATATATGCCACAACATATAAGCATCAAACAGTTGGCCCATATGTAACTTCTTAGACTTTGGATTATCATTGAGCCATCTATCAATAAAGGAAAGAATGCTTGTATACATGGCAATATAAGTGCTTAAATTTTAATTATTTCAAACTTGAGTAGTATGGCAATTTTCAATGAAGATGTGGTTGAGAGTTTCTATTTCAAAACAACATTAGTATTTGGAAGCAATAAGGAAACCCCTATCTTTCATTTTATCATCAATGCTTATGAATTTATTATACATTCTCCAAAAAATAGACTGATAATCGTGGGAAGAGATTTATGCCAAATATAATTAGGAAAATTAGGAAGAGCAAATATTCAAAAGATTGGTTAGCTTTACTTTATTATTATCACAAAGGCAAGAATTAGCTTGCTTGGTGATCGAGATGGAGGGATTGGGAGAAAGAATCTGAGTGGTCATCTTATCAGGAAGAATAGCTCTAATATCATTAGAATTTCAACTATTATTATTATTAAGCCAATATTTTAAAGTTAACTTAAGAAGAACAACAATATACAAAGTCCCTAACACATCAGAGTCCTTCTATTTATCAAACCAAAAAGAGTTAAAGGGGTCAAGTTGGTCCCAGATCAAAAGATCTTCAATGATTTTTCTATTATTAATCATCCTTCTCCAAGTTTGAGAGTCAGTGATTAATTTTAACTTGAGATGGATGCTAATTAGCACAATATTTAGCATTTATAAATGAAACCCAAATAGGGTTGGAAATGCGCAATTTACCTAAATTGTTAAGGAACAAACTTTATGAAGAGAATCAAGACATCTTAGCCCAAGCTCACCTTCTTTTGTAGGCAGAGTAATGTGGTTCACATAAATCATATGTTCTTGGAACATTTACTATGAATCCAAATAAATTTATTAAAGATAATTTTGAGCTTTTACATAGCATAACCAGTAGGATAGGTAACCTCAAGCCAGTAGAGTGAGATTGTATTAAGCACATAATTAAGAAGAGTGAGTATACCACCTTGAGAGAAACAATTATGTTCCCAGCCACACAGTTTCTTAAGAATGGCTTTAGAAGATCTTTGTAGTGGGAGTTTTTGTTATGCCCCATGAATATATCAGTCCCAAGATATTTGAATGGGAATTTACCTTGATTGAAACCTAACATACTAGTGATAGTATTATTTTTGTGCAAAGAAACTTTAACATTAGTGAAGAAATGAAATTTAGAAGGATTAATTTTTAGGCCCGAATCATTTTTAAGAATCTTGAGAAGGCTTTTGATTTTATTAATTGAACAAATACACGCATTTGTAAGCAAAATACGGTCATCAGCATAAGTTGATGAGAAACCATGATTTTGACCCCCTCATTAAATTGAATATTAGTTTCACTTTGAAAAGTGGAATTGATATTGTAAGACCAGTAGCTCATAGCTAAGATAAACAGAATGGGAGATAAGGGATCACTTTGCCTAAGACCTCTTTCAAATTTGAAAAAACCTTGAGAATGGTCATTAATGAGGATGGAGAACAAGTGGTTTTTTATTGAATAATTGATTTTATAAATAAAGCTTTCATTAAAGTTATAAACCTTCAAAAGTCTGATGAGAAAGTTCTAATCAAGTTTGTCAAAATTCTTTTCAAGATTAATTTTAAGAATCATATTATGACCCCAACTCTTTATTTTAAGGCTATGAAATTTTTTTTGGGTTGCTAAGATGTTATCCTGATTTTGGCAACCTGGAACAAACCCATTTTGATTTGGCTCAATCAATTTGGGAAGCAAGGTTTGCAGTCTAGAAGTAATATATATGGCCAAAGTTTTATTTTTGGTAGAGCAATGGTTTATAGGTCTAAAGTTAGACCACTAGTTGGCCTAATCTTTTTTGAGTACAAGAGAAACCATAGTGTGAGTGAATAATTTAGGCAAAGGGACATCACAAAAAAATTCAATGATACAATTTCAAATATCATCTTTAATAATGTTACAATATCTACAAAAGTTACCCAGTGAACCCATCAGGCCCCGAACAAGTGTTGGTATTGAGGTTCTTAACAACTTCTCAAATTTCATCATCAGAAGTCATCTTATTAAGCATTTGATTGTCTTCCCAAGAGATACAATGATTTGGGGTTTTAAGGTTAAAATTAGAAGGAATCTGATAATTATATTTGAAAGTGTTTTGAAAATAACAGTAACTAAATAGTGGATATCCTTAAGCTTGTTAAAAGTGATCCCTTTAGGAGTGGTAATTTCATCAATCTGATTGGTATGTCTCTTTTTGTTAACCTAATTATGATAAAAAAATGTGTTTTTCACCTTCAAATTTTTAGTTGGGGCTACACTTTTGTTTCCAAAATATTTCAATACATTATGAGTTTGAATCAAATTAGCTTTGGCTTTATTAATGGTAATACAATATTGATTAGAAGGATGAGACTCAAACCTGGATTCAATAATTGAAACCAATTTTTCTTATCTCTCAAGATTATTGAAAATATTCCAATTAGACTTTCTATTCCAAATACTAATGGCTTTTCTCAATTTTTTGAATTTATCAACAAAATAAATTAGCCTATAGGTTTCAAAAATTTTAGTCCACATGGACTTAATAAAATGCTCACAATCTTCTCTATTAAGCCAAAAAAATTAGAGTCTAAAAGATTCTGGAAATGAAATGTTCTTAATTCGCTAAAAAAGAATAATAGGCTTGGGATCAGAGATAGAAGAGTTAAGAGAAAAATTTTAAAATCTACGAAATAGTTGAACCAAATACTATTTATGAGCAATTGATCAATACGAGCAAATTTTCTACTAGAAGACCAAATGAAAGGAGCACCTATGTATTTGAAATAATCGAGCCCACAATCAATAATAGCAGAATTAAAATCAAATACAAGGGAAGAATGTAACTACCCAAGGTTGTTACCCAACTTACTTTTAGCTTAATCGTATCTTAATTATCATTCCATTAAGTTCTTTTAGTTATTTTAACCAATCCCTGAAGATTTAGTGCGATTCAGAGCTCAATAAAATATTTTGGATTATTTTAATATTTAATTAATTAGAAAATTAAGGTTTTTAATTTGACTTTGAAATTTAAATCCGACTTTGTCGCTGCTATCATCACCCCCAAATTAGCTAGGGGTGATGTTTTGGACGTGTTTGTAAGTCATTGGATTTTTATGGATAATTTAATATAATTAAATACCCAAAAATTAGTATAATTAATTAATTGTTGAAATCGAAATCCGACTTTGCTGTTGAATTCATCACCCCTAAATTAGCTAGGGGTGAATTTTTGGGATTTTTCAGAGCGCGTTTATTTAATCTAAATTTTTGATAAATCAGAAATTAGAAAAGAAATAAATATTTATTTCTTTTTTTTTCTAATTTTCCTTTTCCCTTATTTTATTCCCTTGCAGGCCCACCCGACTCCCTACCATTTGGCGCCCCCTCTCCCTCCAATGCTGGCGCACGCAAAAGGGGGAAAGTACCTCTCCTTTCCCCCTAAACCCATGCCTCCCCTTCCTTTATAGCCATGCCTACCTTCTCCTCCTCTCCTCCTTTAAGAAGGAGCTCAGCCTCCTTCTTCCCCTCTATTTTGCAAAAGTTGAGAGCCCCTCCCTCCTTCCTCCATTGCTGCCCCTTGTGCTGAAGGAGCTCCTCTCCAAGTTCTTGAAGAAAATATAGTTTTCTTCTTCCTCTTCTAAAGGCTAAGGTACCAATTTGCTTTACTTTTCCTTGGCTACTTTCTTCTAGATCTATCAAAATGCTATGGATGATATTTTTATTAGCTCTTGCATAATATCTAGGTGTAATCGTAGAACCTCAATTAGACTCAAATAAGACTGATTTCTGTATACCAGTAGCTAAAACTTTCATTTCTGCTTGTTATAATGATCCATTCTTATCAATTTTAATATCAATGGAAAGGTCTCGGAACGACCTTTCCATCAATATATGGCACTGCACATAGAATGCTCTGGATTGAGAATATTTGAGTGCAAAAGGAAACTCGTCATAATTTTCGCACGGGCGAAATCACCGTCGGGCGCTAAAGCGCGCCGTTGCGCTCGAGCCTCGGGTTGAATCCGCTGTAGCCTACCATAGAGCGCTACAGCGTGCTGCAACACCTTCTGGAGCTAAATTAATGGCCTGTAAGCAAACTGCTACAGTGCCCCGCAGCGCGCCACAGCGGGCTGTAGCGATATTTCAGAAAAAACTATATGAAATCAAGGGATAAATTAATTGAACAGTAACATTCGAAAGTTAAACTGCTGCAGTGCGCCACAGCACACCACAACCGGTTGTCGTGTCATTTCAAGCAAACCATTCGAAATTAAGGGATAAATTAATCGAACAGTAACATTCGAAAGTTAAACCGCTACAGTGCGCGACATCGTGCCATAGCACAAAGCTCTCGGGTTGGTCATGCCGTAGCGCGCCATAGGGCCAAAAATGCTACAGCGTGCCACAGTACTATTTTTCGCTATAGTGCTTGAAAGTGCTACAGCGTGCTTGACTTTCGGCCAGATGGCACCATAGCGCGCTGTAGCACCCAGAATTTCCCGAAAGTGCACAGAATTGGCTGAAATGGCCAAAACTCCTCATTTTCTGCATTTTAGAGTCCCTAAAACTCTAGTGGGTAAAATTGAGCATTGTATAAAATTTTATGTGAAAATTAAATTTAAAAGTTTCCTTTTATAGCATGCGCTAAAACCTCTCATTTGATTAAACATTGTGTGCTAAATGTTAAAATAGAATCTTTGAATGCTTTTATTGACTAAGTAGATCTTAATAACCAAATTTACATGAAACTTAAGTTCTTTAGATTTGTAATCAAGTGCTAATCTCATTGGTTTGATTTAAGATTTGATTAGCCTTAATTACCTTCTATTTTACCTTCCATGCTTTCATGATATTAGGCTGTATGTTAAAGAACTTTAACATTGATTTGGACACCTTGATGTCTTTAATTGATATTTAACTATATTTTAACATAAGAATCTCAAAAACTTGATCAAGTAAATGATACTTAATATAAATCCAAAATTTAACATCAATAATACACCAATAATGCATTGATTTGTTATTGATCTATAAATCAACAATTAGTCTTAAATTTGGTAAGGCTAGGGGTTATACCCTAACTTGTCTTGATTAAAATCTAAATTTTAATCACCTTAATTAATTAACTTGATTGTAATATAATTTAATTCATATTATTCTAATAATGCATCTGATTTAGTATTGATCTTAAATCATTGAATTAGAAGTGCTAAGGTAATTAAAGAACTAGTGTGATTAAGTATTTAAACTTAAATATTAGATCTTTGATTTTCTCTTATATAATACTCTTAGCATAAAGTTAATTATAAAACTAATTTGATTTATCACAAGATTAAATTTTAATAACACTCTTGATTACACCCCAAAATTATAGTATAGGTATTGATCATATGGGTTTACCCATCTGATCTGATCAAAGCAAGCATAATGAATAAAACTTATGAATTTTAGCATATATGTTAGATGAAAGCCTTAACAAAATTTTAATACATTGAGGTAGGAAGGACTTATTGTGATATCTTGAGGTAGGAACTTAGATGATCCTTCTTAACCCTAGAAGCTTGATCTTAGATCCTTGTGGTAGAATTATCTAAAGTACTTAGAATGAGATTTCTTCAATGTGGCAGTAACCTATATTGGGTGATCATTTGGATCACATCCTTGGAACCTTGAATAGGATTCATCTATTATAGTCTTAATCTCATAGCCTTGGTAATCCTTGTTGATTAAATAGTGTTGATTGAAACCAAGTAATTAGTTGAGTTTAGTTGTGTATACCCATAATGCTGGGTCACTCAACAGTATTCAAGATTTGGTTGATTTATTTTAAGTAGGATTATATTTGTGTTCTATCCTGTGGGCTTAGTCGGATATTGTAACAACTCAAGGTTGTTACCCAGCTTGAATTTAGCTTAATCATATCGTAATTACCATTCCATCAAGTTCATCTAGTCATTAGAACCAAAAACTAAATGTTTGGAGCAATTCGGAGCTAAATCCAATATTTTGGACTATTTTTAATATTTAATTAATTAGAAAATTGAGGTATTTATTTTGACATCGAAATCAAAATCCGACTTCGCCGTTACGATCGTCACCCCCAAATTAGCTAGGGGTGATGTTTTGGACGCGTTTGGAAGTCATCGAATTTTCGCAAATATTTTAATATAATTAAATGCGTCGAAAAATAGGATAATTAAATAATTGTCTAAATTGAAATCCAACTTCGTCGTTGAATTCCTCACCCCCAAATTAGTTAGGGATGAATTTTTGAAATTTTTCGGAGCACGTTTCAAAAATTGGAATATTTAAATAATTAGGGAAAATAAATGTGTAATTAAGAAATCTTTGGTTCCCTAATTTGCAATTTCCCCATTTATTTCAAAAATATTTTTTTCTGATCATCCCCATGTAATTCGACTGGCCATCCCTCCTTCCTCCCTAAGCTATGCCATCTATTAATGCTCCCTCATGATGGCCCTTACTCTCCCTCACCTAGCCTCATGATGGCCCCCTAGCTCTTCCTTCCCCTTTAAATAGAAAGCTCAGCCCCCCTTCTCAAGTTTGCTGAAAGACTTTCACATCTCCTTCCCCTCCATTAAGTCCCTAGTGTTGAAAGAAGGAGCATCTCTCCAAGATCTTGAAGAAGATAAAGCCTTCCTCATCCTCCTCTAGCAAGGACTAAAAGGTACCCTCTTGCTCCTCTCCTTGTCATTCGTATGATGTTATAATGTTAGAATGTAACCTTGGAAGTCTATATGCATGTATGAAATCCATTAAGGCTCTTAAGAACTCACAAAAATATGCTCTGTTTTTCGTCTACTCTGCATACCCTTGTACTCATCGTCATTTTTAGTATAGTTAGGATGCCATGTTCGTGCTAATTTTAGTGTCAATGGAAAGGTATTGGAAATACCTTTCCATTGACATATAGCACCACTCATGGAACTCTTTGGATTGAGAGTAATTAAGCTCAAAAAATGGCCCTCACAGGTTTCGCACCTGGCGAAATCACCGTCTGCCGCTGCAGCGGACATGAAAACTTAGGGAAAATATATAAAAATGCACATTGAACTAATTGAATAGTAATTTGTGAAATGGACCGCTACAGCGTGCGGTCGCGCGTTGAAGCGGACTATAGCAGACATATTTCAGAACTTAGGAAACATCAAAATAAATTAATTGAACATAAAATTTGCGAAATGGACTGCTACAGCACGCGGTCGCGCGCTGCAGCAGTCTGCAGTGGTAATTTCACAAAAAATTATAAAATCATTGAATGAAAGTAATTGAACAGTGGTTTTTGCAAAATGAACAGCTACAGCGCACCATAGCGCGCTGCAGTTGGTCACAGCGGGCTGTAGCGGGTTACAGCAGGTTTCAGTGGAATGCAGCGGACTGCAGCAAGCCGCAGCACAAAGGCGCTACCGCGCGCTGCCGCCCGGAAAGCGCTATAGCGCGCGCCAGCGCGCTGCAGCACCCAGATTTGCAAAATTGTCCAGAAATTCCAGAAATTTCCCAGATTTTGTAAAACTGCCCAGTCTTGGCTGAAATGGCCAAAACTCAACTGTTTTGGTATTTTAAGACCCCTAGGACCTTAGTGGGGGGCTAAGTTATACTAAATTTGAACCTATTTTAGCTAAAATCAAGCATTGCATAAAATTCTATGTTAAAATCAATTTTGAAACTTTGTTGTTATTATCAAATGCTCAACACATATCATAGAGCTTGAATGTATTGTATCTATTGCCAAGCAATAGAGTCTTAAATGCTTGAATTAAATAGGTGTATCATAATAACTAAAATGGCACAAAACTTAAGTCTTTTGGATTTATGATAAAATGCTAATCCCCTTGGTTTGAATTAGAATTTGATTAGCACTAATCACTATTTATGTCACCTTTTCCTTTATTTGCTTTTATGATTTTAGAAGGTATGATTAGAAAACTTTAACTTTTAATTGGACATTTAAATGTGCCTAATTGACATTAAACTAAACTTGAACATAAAAATCTTGGTAACTTGATTAAGTAGATGATACTTAATCCAAACATGAAGTTTGACATCAATAACACACTAATAATATATTAATTTGTCATTGACCTTTAAATTAATATTGGTCTTAATGATAGAAAGGTTAGGGGTTAAACCCTAGCTTGTCTTGATTAAGATATAAACCTTAATCACTTAATTAATTAACTTGATTGTAAGATAATTTAATGGACATTATTCCAATAATGCATATGATTTGATATTGATCTTAAATCATCAAATTAAAAGTGCTAAGAATAATATTGAATATGTGTGATTTAACCATCTGAATCCAAACTTTAGATTTTTGATTTTCTCTTATATAAGACAATTAGCATAAGATAGAACTAAAACTATAATGATTGATGAAATGACCTAACTCTAATAAATCCTTGACTTCATCCCATAATTGTAGAATAGAAAAGGATCAAATAAATTATCTGATTTAACCACTTGAATATTAGCATAAGAAGTAGAAAAGTGAGATCTTAAGGGTCTTGCTTAGGATCATCTTTGAAATGTTTAAATACCTTAATTAATGATACCTTGAGGTAGGAAGAGCTCTTGTGATTTATTGAGGTAGGAACCTAGGTGATCCCCCATAACCTTAGAAGTTGAGCTTGATACTTGTGGTATGAATCACCTAAATTACTTAGAGTGTAACTTATTCCTTGTGGTAGCAACCTATATTGGGTGATCATTTGATCACATCCTTGGAGCCTTATGTAGGATTCACCGATCCATAAGAGGGAGAGGTAGTTTTGATAAATCCTTACGATTAAATAGAGTTGTCTGAACCCAGATCATTGAATTGTGTAGTATGGTATACCCATAGTACTGGGTTAACTCAGTAGTATTCAGGAGTGGTTTAGTCAATCTAAGTGAGATTTATCTTTGTGCTATCCTATGGGCTTAGGCTGATATAACCTCGCTCAGAGTAAATTAATTAATCATAAGAGTATTATAAGTAGGGACTCATTCCTTAGTTTGATTAAAATACAAATTACCATCGGGTGATGCCTCCTAGCGAGATCGCGTCAATAGGTGTGGCTTAAACAAACTAAGTAATTCAAGTCACCTTCTTTAAAACACTAAGTATGATCGTGAGTTGGGCATCTTAATGACTTAGCTTGAGATACAAATTGCCATCGGGAGATGTCTCTTATCGAAGATCGCTTCGCTAGGGTGGCTTAATCAAACTAAGTGTTAAGAACCACCCTTCTTGCAGCCATGCTAGATATGTGTATACTATCATCTCATTTGATGATCTTTAAGAAAATTCTCAACTTTAACCAATTATCGAGGTAGAACCTTTGGAGTCAGAATCTTTTTAGCAGGATTCTGCACAATAGAGGCCTTGGATTCATTAACAGATTTCAAAGCATTTTCAGGATTTTTTTTTTTTTTTTGATTTTATCTCATACAGTTTTTTTTTTTATTTTATCTCATACAGTTAGAAGCATAAGCATGGACATAAGCATGATGTGTGCGTATCAGAAAGATGTCTAAGTATCATTGATGATCTATGAGTTACGGAATGTTGCATACATTGACTGGGGAATTTGAGGATGCATCGGCATTGCAGTTCCCAACCGAATGTACGTATACATTGGACCGTACTACTCATGATAGTTCAGTGATATTTGATTGCATACCAGTACATACAGTGTTGAGACATATTCAGATGCACAGATTCAGTGACATATAGCATAGTTTTACACATGATTACTCAGTTTTGGATGTATTACAGTTTCAGTTATTTCAGTACTCAGTTTTGTGGCGGCCCTGCCCCACCATGGTCCTGTTAACTCTTAAGTTAACATGATTACGGTGGAGGGGTTACCAAATGACAAGGTCCCCACTTAGAATTGGATTAGACATACATTCTAATCCAAGTTAACTAAGGACTTTGCCATTCATAAGGTAAATTTCTCACTAAATGAATATACAAGAAAATGCAGAGAGCGTGGAAGCATAAAATACAACATCCATCCATACAATACAATAATCCAGAATAAGTAAAGTGCTGAAAAGAAATGTTAACCCTGAATTATTACAACATTTTAAAAATAGCTTTAAGAACTGAAAAATAAACTCTCATCATCACAAGGCAGAAATAAAACTAATGATCTTCAGGAGCAAGCTCCTCCTCCAATGGCAAGGCCTCCACTAGATCTACAGTACCAAGAAACTCAGAACCTACCATTATCAGTTTCATAATGGTAGGGCCCCAGCCAACAAAAGAAAAATTGGTTAGACTATTAGCTAAGCACATTTTAGGGTAAACAATTGATTATGTTATTTAGATATCACCATAAATCAATACAAAAGCAAGTAGGTGCAGAAAAGCATAAGAAAAGAACGGTAATAAGCTATAAATAATAGTTTATAACTAAATTAACTAGGAAGTAAGCACATATCTCCTCCAAGCAACTGCAACAAGGTCAAATAAGCAAAAGAAAGACTAAACAAAACTGTAAAGAAAATACATCCTAAACATGCTTATGATCAAAATAGGCTTATGCTAAGTGACATAACAATAATTGATCATATAAAACATTATAAAACTGAAAACATGACTAACATCCTATATATGTATATGAAAACAGTAAGTAAGACTAGCATCCTATATATAAACAAGGCTGGGAAAGTGCAGGAAAACTGTAAGTAAAAGTAGCACTGAAATGTAGAATATGTAAAGTAAAATAGTAACTACAAAATTAAAAACTGTATTGGCTATTCAAGCCACTCAAACTGAAAGCACACTCAGTAATACTTAGCCTGATGGGCTAAAAAAGAAGCTCTGAACTGAGTATCACTGAAACCTCTTAGCCTGATGAGCTAAGGCAGAAACCAATTATAAGTGTACTTGAATTAGTATAACCATATTAGATCTTGACTATTCATTCAGTAAGGGCAAGAGTCTATCCATCCTATCCCACTGACTAGGCATGGCATAGACTATCGGACTGACTCGAACAATGTAGCCGACCCCGAACGGGTGATTGAAGAAGTATACTAATCAAGCTACACCTTACTAAAATACTAGAAGAAAATAAAATGCTATTTATGAATGATCAAAGTTTACATAAGATAATTATCAATTAGCTTTTGTACTTCAAATATGCTCATGTTTTAAAGCTCAAAATCAAGGTAAGCGAAGCATCAAAAATAAATTGAGCAAGAGACTCTATCTAAAACACAGGTGATATCCATTGTTGTCTACTTATTCATTCTATCTACTCTAAGTTACATAAGTTTCAGAATCATCAATTCTTACACATTCTGTAACTTAGAATCACGAACATACAAGTTGAAGATAATTAGGACTGGCCAAGTCCTAACTATATCGTAATCAAAAGATGACTACTTGGTTTAAAATGAATAAATCATCGACCAAATTTTATAATTTAAATTACCCCAAACCCATCTTGATTAGCCAAATTAAGATGAAAATATTAAGAGTTAGACTCCAAATGATGGGGTCTAATCACTTATTCTAAAGGTACAACTAAGGGTTTAAAATTTAGAACCCAAATTTCTCTGATTAGATTAAGGCAAATCCTAATGATTTAATCAACTCATTAGGATAGATCTCTATTCTTAGTTCTAAAGTTTTAAGATTAAATAATCATCTAATAAACTAAGAAAAATCTATAAACTAGTAAACTCAAGATTTCATTTATTGAGTAACCCAATTTACTCAATAGATGAACTCTAACTTAAGATCTATTCCTAATCCTAAGAATTAAGGCTCTTAATTACTAAGAGTATCTCTCAAGACACACATCCTAACTAATGTTATAAAGACCTAAGGAAAGATCTAATAAAGATTTAAGGAAGAAGGATCACTCACTTTTTACTTAAGGAATTTCTTAAGGAACTAGCTTGGGATTTTGATTAAACTTAATTTAATGTTTGAACTTATACAATTTCTGTTATAAATCATTTCTATTTACGCATTCTAATGATTATAAAATGTTTTTGGAGCTTTAGAAAGCCAAACCCTAAATTTGGGCAAAATTACCATTTTGCCCCTACTTAAGGGTTCAAAAGATCAAATTTTGATCTAGGGTTCTAAATCTAAAATTTTCTGTTGGAATAAGTTTCTTACAATCTAATGTAAGATTAGACAGTAACTACACTAAATTTGGGTGATTAATAAGCCTTATGAGGTCAAATTAGTAAATTTAACTCATAGGGGCAATTTAGTAATTTGGCTAAATAAAATCTAAATTTTCTTTTAGTTTAGTTCTACTTATAGCCTAAGCTTTCCATAGAACCTAAATTTGCTAAATTCTGATAAGTATTGGCCAAGTTATGGCCAATACAAGATCTAGGGCTTAATAGGTTAATTAAGGGATTCTTAATTAAGGGTCAAATCCTAACTTTGTCAATAAGTATCCAAATTGAGTAAAATCAGTGGCTATGGTCTACAATTAGTCCACTGATCATAATGACATGTGGTAGGCTCAATTTGGATCAATTTGACTAAGTTATGACTTAATTAGGGTTTAGGGTGATTAGTGAGTGATTAGTAAAATTAATCACTCAAACACTAATCCAATCTTATAGATAGATTCTAAATGACTCTATGAGTCCTCTGAAACTTAAAATGTCCAATTTGGATTATTAGATTTGCTAGTAATCACTAATCAAGTTTTAGGGTAATTAAGGGTGATTAGCAAATCTAACCGTTGGATCTAAAATATTTTTACAGATTACTGTTAATTTAGTTTTTCTAATCTAAATTGATTTTTGATTCATCCAATTTGGAGCTCAATTGACCAAGTTATGGTCAATTGAAGTTCTAGGTCTAGTTAAGGTAATTAGGGTTTAGGTCCTAAATATGATTAGTCAAATACTAATACAAACAATAAAAATAACCCTACTAAAATGATCCTTAGGGTTTTCTAAGTATTTTAAGACCCATATTGGGTATGTTTGGATGAACATACACAAAATTATAAGCTAATGAAGTTTTGTAACATTATTTGAATTTAATTAACACCCCTAAATGTCACTATGCTAAATATATGTCCAACTATAAAATTGACAGCACCAAAATATTCCTTTATTTTTGCTGATCAAAATAATATATTTATTTGTTATGATTGGACTTATATTTTGCAAGATATTAGGGGTTAAATAATTAAATTTGATTATTTAAATAATTCTGTTAATTATTTTAATTAATCTTATATTATTTATATATATACATTCATTTATATTAATTAAAATGTTTTATATATATATATATGTGATATTTTTTTATATTTCTGCAGGTACACGTGTCGGGCCGTTACTGGCTGAGCAGAAGACGGCGGGCCCCACCGGTTCAGACGGCAGAAGCGCAAGCCACGTGTCGTGCTGCGATTGGCTGGAGCACTGAGAGGTGGGCCCCGCCGAAGCACCACGGGCCACGGGTCGGGCCCGGGCCGATCCGGTCTAACCCGAAGGGTCCTTCGTCTTCGCGCGATCGCTCCGACAGCTAGGCCTAGGCATCGAAAACGGCGGCGAAATCGCCGTTACCGAAGGACGAGCCATATATCGATCGAAAGGTCTTGAAGAGGCCTTTCGATTGGTACCCCAAACGCCGCCGAAGAAGGCACACAGCTCCGGCAATATCTAACCCTAGTTCACTACGCTCGGCGAGAAGAAGAGGTAACAGTTTCTACTGTTGCATCTTAGTCAAATCCGGGTTAACCAGACCTGATCGGCTCGATCGGGTCCACTCAAATTTCAATCAAGACTGTGAAATTGACATGCGAACAAGAAATTTAGCATTTGGAAGCATAGATTGAAAGATAGAGGTACCTTAAGTTGAACGGCGAGGAATGGTCGAAATTTGATTACTGGCTTCCAAGCTTCAGGGTTGAAAACCGAGCAACCCATAACTTCAAAGGTCTTATACTAGCTCTTAAATGGTGGTTAAGAGTGGTGTAGAGGCAATCTGGCGAATGCGGGCTCCTGCGCTAGGGTAGGGCGACACGTGTAGAACCCTCGAGCCCACACGGCGCGTTCACGGAGAAGACGGTTCACAACCGTCTGATCCTGCGATCAGACGGCGTGGAGAGCGTCGTCAAGATAGATGGCACGGAAATAAAACAGGCGACGGTGTTAGCGTTGAATAGACGGCACCGTTAAGTGCTATTTAAAATATTATTATTTAATTATTTTTCAACCTATTTTATTAATTAAAAATAACTAACTAAATGCATTCCAAAAATTTTTAATAAATCATCCTTAGCTATTTGAGGGGTGAGGAACGCAACGGCGCACTCAGATTTTCGTTTTGATGAGTATTTATTTATTTGAATTTTTAGGTATTTAAATAATATTAAAATATACGACGAAAATCCAACGACTTCCAAATGCATCCAAAATTTTACCCCTAGCTAATTTGGGGGTTCTGAACGCAATGGTGAAGTCATATTTTTAATTTAAGGTCTAGATAAAAAGTCAATTTCTAGGGTTTTGGAATTTCCAGAATTTCTGATTTTGGTCCAGTTGACTCTTAGTTTGACCTAGGTTTTAGAGATGAGTTCTAAATTACTTAATTAGTGAATTAGAATCTTAATTAAGACTAAGATTAGTCTTAATTAATCTAAGTAACAACCTGGGTTGTTACAAGTTTATAGTTCCATTTTACCTTATTTGTACAGTTTTATATAATTCTATGCTTTCAGTTATTTTTACAGCATTTTCTGTAGATTTAACTATATACATGTTAAATGGATAATTAAAACTGTTTAGATTAGTTTCGATGTGTTAGACTTATTGTATAACATGAGGTACTTTTGGGATCCGACAATTTGCTAGATCCTGAGTAGTATATTGAGACAGGTCAAGAGGACACCCAGGAGATTCAAGGGGAGCCCGTGGAGCTCTAATGGACTCTACTTCAGTTTTACTTTCTGCTTAGTATTCTCAGTTCAGTTCTTAGTTTTATTTCAGTATTTCAGTAAACTGGTTGTAATAATTCTGGACATATTTTCTTTTCTTTTCTAAGATGAATATTTTCATACAGCTTCTGTGATGAATGTATCTGGATGTTTGCTTTAAGCTTTCGCACTCTGTATATACTACTTATACTTAGTATTGTGATGTGATCAACTTACTTATACATATATTGGATTCTTATGGTATTCTAAATCCAATGTATCTACTTGTCTAATACTTAGGATAATGATACTAGTCTTATCTTAAGTATTAGCTCTCAACCATTCTTAAGGTTGAGTCAGCAGCCCTTCAAATGGGCTTAGTGTTCAGCTATTCGAGGAGACGGACCATTCCTCCTCGAGTGGCACACCGCTATGCCACCGGAATTTACAATTTGCGTGCGGTGACGAGGCGGGGCACTACAGATATAGTCCCACTTAGAATAAATCATCCAACCTTAAGAGTATTATAATTAGTGACTTAAATCCTTAGTTTGAGACATAAACTGCAACCGGGTTCTGCCTTCTATCATCGTGCAGGTCGATAAGTGCACTTTAAGAAAAAATAAGTATATCAAATCACTCTTCTTAGAACACTAGCCGTATGTTGTGATTAGGGAGATAAAATCCTTAGTTTGAGATATAAACTGTGACCGGGTAAGATTGCTAGAGTAAATATCTTGATGCTCATCATGGTCCTCTAAATTTCAATGTTGAATATTTTTCTTATCTCAAATTCAATCCTATGAAGGGAGTTTTCCATTTCGGCATAGCTGGGAAGCTAAGTCTCGCTATGTCAAACCTTTTGAAGTGATGTCGAGAATGACATTGTTCTTAAGTGGGGGAGTCTACAACAATCCTAAGTTATTACTTAGCCTAATATTTGCTTAAATTCACCCTAATTATCATTCCATTAGGTTAATTTAGTCATTAAAACTGATCCCCGAAGATTTGGAGCAATTCTTAGCTCAATCGAATATTTAGATTATTTTAATAATATTTAATTGATTAGAAAATTGAGATATTTAATTTGACCTCAAAACCAAAATTCAACAATGACATTACGCTCATCACCCACAAATTAGCTAGGAGTGATATTTTGGAAGTATTTGGAAGTCGTCAGATTTTCACGAGTATTTTAATGTATTTAAATACCCCGAAAAATAAAATAATTAAATAATCATCAAAATCGAAATCCGAATTCATCATTGAGTTCCTCACCTCGAAATTAGCTTTGAGTTGATTTTTGAGATTTTTTAGAGCTCGTCTATTGATCCGATTTTAAATAATTAAAATGCATTAATTTAAAATATTATAAAAATACTAATTAAGTAAATTAGTTTATTTTTTTCCATTTTGCCTTCTCCTCCTTGTCTTGCACCTTCTTTCCCACTTCATGCACAAGGAAGCTTCCTCCACATGCTGCTGATGGGAGAGGGCTACCTACTCCATGAATGCTGCCCTGTCATCCCCTCTCCTAGCCCATACCTTCTCATCCTCCTTAAAGGCAGCTTCCTCAGCTCTCCTCCCTCCATTTCGCTAATATATGAAGCTTCGTCCTCCCAATCCTCAGTCCTTTTCCCTTCTTTGTTGATAGCAGAAGAAGAAGAAGCTCTTTCCTCTTCCGCTCTTGAAGAAAGCTTTGCTGGGACCTCTCCTTTACAAATAGGTACCCTTTTGTATCCTTTGCCTGTACTTTTCTGTCCACCCATTGGATTGATCCAATGGCTGCTTCATGCTCTCATGCGCTTATTTCTTTATTAAGATCATGTATTTGAGCGATCGAGGTTAATAGAGCTCGATCAAAATCTATTTTAAAAAAGTGAAAATGAATGATGTTGTGTAAAAAATAAATCTCTACATAGGCAGCTAATGTGTCATTGTTTATGGTGTTAGGGACTCCTTTCGTGCCGATTTTGGTACCAATGGAAAAGTATTGGAAAGACCTTTCTATTGGTGTATGGCACAGCACGTGAGGTGTCCTAAATCAAGATTATTTGAGTGAAAAATGGAACACGTTCTGTTTTCGCCCATGCAAAATCATCATCAAGCACTAAAGCACGTCGTAACGCCTGGCTCTCGGCCAGGGGGTGCTCCAGTACATCGCAGCGCCCACGACTTAGAAATTTTGGCACCGTAGCACGCCGCAGCGCCTGAAAGCGCTGTCACGCACCGTAGCCCCGAGTCTTGGGAAATATGGCACCGTACCGCGGCGCAGCGCCCGTGTCTCAAAAAACCTGGCGCCATTGCACGCCGCAGCGCCCGTGTCTCAGGAAACCTAGCATCGTAGCGCACCACAACTCCCACGTCATGGGAAACTTGGAGTTGTAGTGTGTCGCGGCGCCTAAAAGTGTTGCCCTTAAGGCACTGATGAACGCCGTAGCGCCTAATTCTCGGGTTTACTGGTACCATAGTGTGCCATACCGCCTGGCTCTCGGCCAGGGGGCGCTATGACGTGTCGTAACACCTAGGTCTCGAGTTGGCTAGCGCAGTAGCACGCCATAGCGCCTGGCTCTCGACCAGGAGGTGCTACAGTACACCGCAGCGCGCCGTAGTGCACAGAACTATTTAATTTTGCCCAAATATGATATTTTTTTGTATTTTTATGACATTAGAACCCTAATAATGCAAAAATATACCAAAACTAAAACTAGAATCTAACACTAATCTAATATTAATCTAAAGTTTGAGGAAAAGAATGTGGGTGCTTAAACAATATTCAAACTTTTAAAGGGGTTTAGGTTGCACTAAAATGGTCAAAACTAGGATTAGGCCTAAAAGGACAAATACTAAGTATATAAGAATTCAGAACTGATTTAATTCACTTCTAATATTACTCTATGGATTTAAAAAGAAGACATGGATCTCTAATCTACATCTTAAGCTATGACGACCTAAATATTGAGTAATAACTAAACCTAATATTGATGCGGCACCACAACATCTAATACTGGATTAGAAGGAAGCTAACCCAAATCATTAGATGCTGCGTTTGGCCAAGGAATATAAAAAGGGTCCTAAGTTAAGATAAGAAAGTTGAAGAGAAAAATGCATGAGATACATATGAATTCAAATGCATATTTGAAAATGATAATTGTATATAAATATGCAGAAGCAAGTGATCACATATTAATAAAAGTAATTGAAATAAATATACGTAGGAAAGGAAAGAGTAACATACATCAATGATAGGTTACAAGTAAGAAGAATGCATGATTGTATTGTTATGCAAGGCAAGTAATCATATTACAAAAGAAACAACTATAATTACTTGAATAAGAAAGTATAAATGCAAACATAAATAAAAGAAATGAAATATGGGAACATAAAATACTTGCAAGATTCATAAAGTAATTCATAGATGCAATTACAATTGACAATAGGAATTAAAATAATTACAATTACATGTATGAACATAGCATTTGCAAGTAGTAGAAAAATAAACATTCTCATATAGCACTATGAGTTTACAAGTATGATGTGTATAAACAATTATGCTACATGTAGGAATGAATGCAATTAATCACATATGACAATTATGATATGCTACAATAAAGATAGATGCTATTAACTACATGAAACAATAGTTTTAGGAACATAAGATAATTATACAATCCATTCATATATCTAACTAAATTTTCATTTAAGTATCCATTTATCCAAACCAAGTATTTAAGTAAGTTTTAATTCCAGCATAAGAGTAGTAAAGACAAAACAATTAACTTTAATTATTACATGCCAGTTAAAGTAGAGAATAAAGAAATAAAATCTCTCTCTCACAATTTAACTAAAGGTAAGCAATTAACATTTATAAAGCAAAAGAAATTTACTAACTTAATGCTTAAGCACTTGATCCAGCTCTACTAGCCTCTAAATGCACCTGATCTATCATATTTTAGCATTTAAATATGATAAGGCAAAGCCAATAAAAAAAAAGCATAGTTAGACTGAACAGTCTAAGCATAATTTAAGATTAGGCTAAACATTTTAGTATTCATTTTGGATATCACAACTAGTTTACAATAAGTAAAAGTAGTAGAGCATATGAAGCATGTGAATATGGAAAGAAATAGATAAGTAAAAAGAAAGACAATTGAAGTAAAAGAGTGAGTAAGAGTACACACATGTATAGACATTCTAGCTTACAAATAAAGTAAGGATAAAACATCCTAAATAGGCTAGAAAAATATTAAAGTGTGCATATGAAAGTAAATAAAATGAAGTATGTATATGTTCAATGAACTTATGCTAATCAAGAAAAGTAAACAGTGAAGCATTTAATTAAAATTATAACAACATTCACTGCAATATAAAATAACTGTAAACAAGTAAAGTACAATATTAAAAACATGGGAAATGCAAAGCATGGTAATTGAAGGAAGATCTTAGACTATTAGTCTAAGATTCACATAGTATAGAACTATGGAAAGTAATATAGCTGAAAGCTATGATGAGTCTTCACAATCAATAAGATTGTAGAAGATCTCATATTTTATTTAATTGAAGTTAGTTTAAGAAAGCATTCATTATATAGGGATATACAGAATAAAGCGAGGAGTTAAACACGTTTGTTTAACAGGTAGAGGAAAGCGAGGTTTCAAATACAACTAACACTCATATTCACCCTCTGAGAATATGAGGTCTCCTTATTTCTCCTAATTAGCCTGCCCTTGGCTACCATCAATAATAAAGCCCTATAGTTTTAAAAGTGAAAGTGTTATTTATGCACAATATCTTATATGAATGTATCAAATTAAGTAGGCTCAAAGCTAAGTAAGTATTCAAGGAAATTCAATAATTATAAACTATGTGATATCCAAAATTATCTAATTTTAATAATCTACTTAATAATTGGAACTAATTGAGTTCCTAATTGACTTTGAGATATTGATCTCAAGTCAATTGTGAATAATATAAGTAGTTGGGATCTTAGAAAATAATAGCTTCATACTATTTTATAAGATGACAAAATAATTTTTAAGTATAACAACAACACTAGTAGAAACTAGTTCTATACTTATCCTAACCATAGAATTTAAATATGTTAACTACAATCAAGGCTTAAGAAATAGTTAGGAAAGGTAGGGTTAAGTAAACACTATTATTAAAGAAGTTAAGAGTTAAGGTTCTATACACTAAACTCATCTAACTAGGTTGAATTAGAATGATCTTATTTAAAATCAACTACTAATCTAGCTAGGTTAATATAAAATGAAAGATTTAAAGGAATAGGAAAGAAGGATTTGTAATTTTTATAAGTTGAAGGTTAAGGAAATGAATAGGATTCCTAAACTATTCTCATGAAATTAGTACTCCTATTATAAGTCCTAAAAGGACTTAAGTGAGGACTTAAGAACTAAGGTAAAATGAACTAAGCTCTAACATAATTACTTAGGACTAGGACTAATCATAAACTACACTACACAAACATTAAGGTTAAACACATTTAATGGTTATAATATATAGTTCTAGAGGATCACTTACAAATCAAATTGTAAATTAATCCTATAGATTCTATCCTGAGGTTGAAAGATGAGTCAAGCAATTTGCTAAGTACTAGAGCATCTAAATTAAGAGAACTAAGCTCATAACATGCAATTGAAATTAACATGAAAAGTAATAAATGTGGCATATTTGCTGTTGTAGGGTTTGAATACTTAAAACATGCAATTATGAAATTATAAAATTATCACAATAATACTAATTATGGAGCCAAAAACTTATATTCAATAATTGTTGTCGAATGGAAATAATATATAAATATTAAATTCTTATAGTGTAAGGAGAAGAATGACACTAAGTAGGTCAAAATTGGACAACGTGAGAAAATTTAGGTTTTCGAGACTCCTAATTAGGGTTAAAAGGTGATTATGAAAATTAGTGTTCAAATCTTAAATTTGATTTCATATTATTGTCCTACATATTTTTATGATTGAAATGGACTATTAAATCATTTTTGGACATCATATTATCAAATTATGCCACATACAAGAATTAAAATTAATTTGTAATTAATTAATTAATCTAAATTAATAATTAAATAAAATACGTACTCAAACAAAAATTAAATATCATATTAATAATCTATGTAATTTTGTGACCAGAACGATATATAATTTTTTTATAATTGAATAAGTATTATTTAGAAAAAATAAGATTAAAAAAAAAAAAAACAAATTTCAATTAAAACAACTTATTTTATTTTACTTAATATATTCCAACGTCTTCTTAAACTAAAAAAAATTGAAATGGCCCATAGTTTAATTGCAGAAACGGCCTGATAAATCATTTGTAAAGGAATCGGCCCTAAATGTCATAATGGGCTCTCATTTGGGCTCTATTGGATGGGCTATAAAGTAAGTCAATCCTTATAAATATATATATTTTCTTAGGCACATTTCTGGGTCGAGTTATCGGGACCTGCGCTCGTTTCTTCTTCCTCGCCAAATATGGCGGAGACGGAATGCTGAAGGGGCGAATTTAAGATCTTAGAGCTAAAAAAATAAAACAAAATTGTACAAAGCTGTTATTTGAATTTATTTTAATATCGTTTCCAAATCATTTTGCTCAAACATTCTACTCTAATATTGTAAGAAATTGAAAGAAGTATTTAAGAAATTAAAAAAAAAAAGGTTAAGGTAGATGAAATACGACAGTAAAGTGATTTGTCTTAATAAAACCACTGAGCTTAACTGGCTTTTAACAGGAATTGTTCATTTATGCTAATAAAATGATATGCTAAGCATCGATTCATTTCAAAATGGGAATATAAGAAAAATGGTGGTACCTGTAATTTTGTCTTCGAAATATAGGTTTAGGAACAAAATAATGGCAGCAGGTTCTCAGCTCCTTCATGAAATACTCAACTCACTGCTCTCCTTTGCAAATGAAAGCAGTGGGAGGAATGGGGCAAGAGGAGGAGTCTAATGGTGAACGAAGAAGGCAGCTGGCGAGGAGGATTGTCCTCCTCTGACATTTGCGATCGTGGCTGAGGGCCGATCCGGAAGACTACGCATCCTAGCCGTCGGATTTTATCAGCGATCCAATGATCAAAATTAAATTTAGGCTGCCCACCGTCGGATCTTGATTAAAATAGGAATTAACGATTTTGATTGGGACATTGCATTATTTCGTGTATGGCGCCTGATATGGGACCTCCGCCTTTAATTAATAGCCGTTAGGATTTATTAAATGTCTAGCAGATATTAAATTAATCAAATGGAATATTAAATTATTAAAATATTATAACTACCGTAAAATCCTAAAATTTCACCCTTATTTAATTGAGGGGTGAGGAATTTAAAAATGCAATTCGATTTTTAATCTGAGATCAATTTAATTATCTTAAATTTCTAAGTAAATAAATATTATTAAAATATTTGGAGAAATTTGACAACTTCTAAACACATTTAAAATACCGCTCATAGCTAATTTGGGTGTGGTGAGTCCAATGGTGAACTCCGTTTTCAATTCTGAGGTCTAAAAAAATTAGGCATTCTTAGAATTATCAGAAAACCAGAAAAAATTGGAAATTATCAAATGATTTCCAATTTGCACAAAAATTAAAATGGAGGTTCTTAATACTATTATAAGACTAATGGAAAAAGATTAGAGTCAATTAGGTCACTAATTATTGAGTAACAACACTAGGATTGTTACATAAGCACTTTAAGGTGTAAGCCTAATTACATAAGATCTCACTAGGGTTTAAGCTATTGGGACCTTTGATGCTTCATATTGAACTAAACTAAAGTTCTAAACATTCTAATCGCTAATTTAAGGAGTTATCGATAAAATTAAAAGTTCCAAATTTCACATGTTAAGCACTTCAACTTTTTACCAACACAAAATGTTATATTTAAGGGTCTAAATATGACTTTAAGAATTAAGATTTTAATTAAACTTTTTCAGCTCCAATGGGGTCCTTATTGTCTAAGGAGTGGATCAAGATCAACACCTTAAACTATTGATTTGGTTAAGAAATGATTAATAATAACAAATAATGATTTAACATAATTAAAATATGATTAGAAATTTAATTATTAAAATTAGAACTTTAATATATAATTAACTTTCTTGATATCTAAGGAATCATTTGATCACAAACAATTAATTTGGATCACTAATTCTCTTAATTCTACAAATCAATATTTAGAGTGCTTAATGAGTGATTAACAAAATTAACCACAAAAAAATTCCATTTATTTACATAAATAAAATATCTTTTGTCTACTTAAAATATCAAGACCTTATTCATTAAATTTGGCCAAGTATTAAGATTAGTATTCACTAATCCAAATTTGGGGTAATTAGGGAATAATTAAAAATTTATGTTACATAAAGCTATATGTTATTGAAAAATTAGGTTCCTTAGGTTTTTTAGAACAAAATTGTATATAATATAAATAAGATTAGATTTATATGATTTAAATACTTCAATAATTTAATTGGAACGATTTTCAATGATTTAAACTTAGGATTCACAATTATCATTGAACTAACAAAAGGAAAATAAATATAGAAAATTGGGTCATTAAATAACCCAATATCAAAAGGCGTGGGTTAGGTCTTGCCCAGCATATTACTGCATGCCTCCTTCATCACTGAAATCCCAATAACTAGAAATTAGAGCTCACCTTCTCCATCAAAATCCCAAGCAAGCAGGTGAGCTGACAGCACCAATTTGATTCCTACATGATTCCTGAAGAATGACACATAAATTGCTCTTGAAGCCCCTTGAGAAGATTCCCATATTGCTGGAACCTTACTCTACTGGAGCCCTAATCTAGGGTTTATTGTATGGAGCTAATTCTCACTACATAGGCTATACTATGGTGGTCACTTGGTACATGTTCAATCAGCATATCCAGACAAAGTAAATGTGCATCTTGGCATATTAGAAGGTTAGCGGGAACCTAAGAACCATACTTAAGCTCAGTATTGCTGATATTGTCATAACCTGTGAAGATAAAAAGCCACGCAGCTTGACCCGAGTGCTCAAAAAAATATTGATCAACAAGAATTGATAAAGAATTGACTTGCTAGCAATTAGGCACTTGAATGGGCTGTCCATTTCCAGTGAGGAGTTGATTTGCCTTACTAGCTGACAACCCCATCTAGATAGTGTTCTTCACTCTTTGGATTGTTGCGGGCCTGACCAACATGTAGACTAGCAACCAAAAGCTCATAAGGCATTCTAAACATTACAACAAACATTAAACACAAGCAATTGGGAAGTGACTGCATTGAATTAGCTCAGGGACAGGGAAGGTACCTGGACTACTATCTGTGCTAAAATCCAAGGTAATACAAGAAAGTCTCCATGATTATGTGTAACAACCCTAGTTGTTATCCCAGCCTAAATCTAGATTTAATTAAGCTAAACTAATCTTTGATTTTGATTCCATTAGACTCATTGGGTCATTTAAACCTAACCTTAGAAGTTTGGAATCAATCGGAGCTTAATTGGAAAATCGGGTATTTTTGGCTTTTATTGAGCACGGGAAAATACCTAAATTAAATTGATCTCCAAATTAAAATCTGATTTCATTTTTGACTTCCTCATACCCTAATTAGCTAAAGGTGAATTTTTGAGAATTTTTGGAGCTCATTTGGTCCTAAATTAGAATTAGAATACTTATGAATAATTATATATTAATTAATTTGAATTTTAGTTTATTTAAATTAAATAAATTAATTTTTTTTTATTTTAATAAACGAGATTTGCTGTCGGGACTGCGGCAGATCCGCTGCGGGGTCCTGACAGCAGGGCACCATACCCGTCGAATGGATGACCGCGTACGCATCTTGGCGCTCTTAATCCAACGGCTCTCATCTCGCGCGCCTCGATCGAATCCTACCCGCCCGATCGGCATCTAGCATCCAACGCACGAGATCTTCTCCGCGGTTTCGTTATTTTGGAGCCGCATCAGACCGTATATCACCAACGGCTTCGCAGATCAGACGGTGGGGACAATCCAGGCGCTGTAGATCTTCGTCCCCGAGAGATCTCGGCCCGACTGAGAAAATTCTTGCCGTTATGCCACGTATCCTTGTCCCCCACTCCTACCTATCTGACTCCTTAGGCCATTAGGGTCCTTCCCTTTGTGGTCGAGCCATAGGGATGGGTAGGGTTGGGCGAACCAATCCCTAAGGAGCAATGGCAAACAAACCCTCGGGCCGAGCCAAGCTCCAAGCCCGAGCTTTGGCATCCATCGCCCGGATCCTCCTAAGCCTATAAATACCTCCATTGATCCCAGAGTGAGCTCCTTTGCTCACTGTGAACTCCAATTATCCCTCTGCTCTCTGTCCTAGATGTTCCCAGCTCTCTTGTCGACTGAGCCTGTCTCATATGCTGATAGTGGGTGTGGTTTGAAGTTCAAACCCCTAGGCTGTGATAGAAGGAGCTTAGGAAGCTGCCAAGGACCTGTTGTGTCGCTCAGATTGTCTGCTTCCAAACTCAGGTACAACCATTCTTTTCCTTCCTTTTGTCGAGCTAATTTTAGCTCGGCTCTTCCTCGCTCAAACTTTAGATGCTGTGTAGGACCTCTCCCTAGCTCCCCTGTGGACATTCGAGTCTGCGGGTGAGATCTGGCAGTGGGACAGATAGTGAATTAGCCGTCTGAGCGCACTGCCAGAGGAACCTCTGGCTCTCCTAATGCCATGTTCTCGTGCAAAATTAGCCATCTAAATAGTGCCAAAACCTTTGGGCGATGATTGTAAATTAGTATCGATGGTTGGGTTCAACCAGATCGATTGATTCGACTGGAATCGATCGATCCAGTCGCGGCTCTAAATGGCAGAATACACCGAGTAGCCTCCTAGTGATCCAGACCACCTCAGAACCTCTCGAGTGGCCCTATTGCTTCCCCATCGATCCCTGAATGTGTAGGGATCAGGATGGTCGCGACCTGTGGACTCTGTGAGGAGAATTCACTCCTCACAGGTGCGCTTTCTGAGAGGTCTCGGTCGAATGGCACTTCATCAATCTGACGCCTCTCAGTTAGGACTTCTTGGCTTAATCGGTGCGTCTAGGGTCAGGGATTGTGTATCCATTGAAATCAGGGCGTGGCGTGATCGGAGCACGGAGAATTTTGCGCTAGAAGCTAGCCCTAGGGTTCGGACTGCGGGCGCGTGCGAGAGGAAGAAGACGGTGGATTTTGGGTTGGGCCGACCCCGACCCGCCCATTTTGAGAACGGGCCGACAGTTAATAAAAAGAATTTTAGAATTAAAATCTTTAAGGAAATTAATTCATAAATCAGTTCCAATAGTTTTAATTTAAATAAACATTCAGAATAAATTAATTT